>CM023837.1:117500-1352500 GCA_013266295.2 Branchiostoma floridae x Branchiostoma japonicum
GAACTGTACCGGACGGCCTCACGGACCGGATATAGTCATCATCCCAGGATTACACCCGGGGCGTGTCGGCAGGTGAGCGGTCCGTAATTATGACGTCACCAGGTGTGCATAAGGAGTGTCTGTACCTGCCTACTCAACCGGTTCTTGTAAGCAGTTGTGCAGGTAATTACCGTGGGCTTAAGATCACCAGGAGCCGTCTTGATTCTCGCTTGCAACTGTCTTAGATAAACAAGCGTCTTTAGGGGGGGGGGCTTTCTTAGAGTTCCTAGAACCTGGTTTTGGTACTGTGAAACTTTGTCGTGAAACAAGAAAAGTTGCCTAGAGGAACATCGTCACCTTTTCTGTCAGCTCTCAACAAGAACCGGTACCGTGTTTTTCCCAATTCCGACACCTGCTTAGAGAAGCCAGTGATGATATACATGATATGCTGATGGACTTCTTTAGACATCCAGGTAGAACATTATTTACGAAATACAAATAAATCGAGTAATTCTCTGAAGAGTCAGGCGTTTCAGATACATCCACTGTGAAATGTAACGCAGTTTTGTTATATGTTTGTCCTCTTCCTTCATGACCTCAATGAAAAGCGGCCCGCAGGCCGATTTGAGCATCTCACGAATAAACAAACAAATCTTTCCTCACGGTGACTGAGAACGAATCTGGGGACTACATGATCTATTGTTAATGGTGCAGGGCAGACCGGAGGACGCTACACTCAGTGGTTTTCTTAGCCTGGGTGCCATCCTTCGTAATTATAAATACCGCCGGCTCCCTACTGTCGCTGGCTTCTAGCCTCTACCAGGCTTCAGAAGCGGCTGGAAAGAGTAGAAGTTGGCCAGATAGACAGATAACATGCCAGGGGAGTTTGTCCGCTAAAAGAGTTCATTTTCCGTTCCAGACCTCCTTGCCCATACATGGCTATATGACAGCCAAGAAGCCAACCTAAGGGTCGTACAGGTACAGCGCTGTAACGTTATACCTGGACTCCGCTGGACCTGTAAACTAGCGCAGGTGAAACACTGGGGCAGCTTAAGCTTGTTTTCTTTTCGCAACAGTGGTGGCTTGGTCGTCTCCTGGTTAAAAAAACAGTCAAATTTAGCTAAATAGGGAGTGTTAAGGGGCTCACTCTCCCTGTCAATTCTTGCCCCTATTTTTGCTGAATTCTACTTCCATAACCCCTTAGCGTTGCTGCGGGAATGCCACGTCTCTACAGATTTGACTTGCCGTGCGTGCAGCAGTGATTGTGAGATCGCGTGATGTTTCCGACCAAAAGGCTTTGTCACAACTGAGCCCACATCAACAGCCCAAACTGCGGGTACAGCCAAAGGAAAGTATCACTAGGGAACCATATTTAAAATAAATAGCATCGTAGAAAATTTAAGGCGAAAACAAACCTGACCGAAACCTCGGCTTGGAGAGTAGAGACCGCCAGAGAGTCAGACATCATGAAAGCTACGGAAGTTGGAACGGTAATTTATATATGGCCAAGTAGCTTAGTCCATTTGTCATAGATTCCTGCTACAAATGTCATAGCATTTTATTCAGGACAGAAAAAGTCGCGGTAGAAACTAAACTCCTGGCTGGCGACATGCCCTAGCTTGAGAACTAAACTTCCCACTGCAAAGAGTCGGTCAGAAGTTAGTGGTTCAAACCTGGCCTTGAAAAGGCGATATTCACCTGTTATGTCAATCCCCCCACAATGAAGGTTAACAACAACTTCCCGTGGCCCCACAGCCTGTTACCCGATACCCGGGTACGAACAGGCACGTAAGGCACGTAGGGGACTGCTGTATCAGAACCGGCCAGAACCGTGCCTGTCTAGTTCCATGCCTGAATGGGTTAGAGTTTAATAGGATCTGGGAACTCCACTTCTCTCAAAACAGCAAACACTGCCTGGTCTCGAATCTGCAACGTATTATGACTATGTCGTGCCAACGTAATCTCCAAGCAGATCTTACGGTGGCCAAAGACAGTATCCAATTGGCCAAACCGTATCCATCTTCCACCTTTGGCCAACGTAAGATCTGCTTGGAGATTAGTGCCAACGTTGTGTCGTCACTAACTGACCTATGAGGACGTTCCTTTGTTCCAGGACAGGTACATATGGCCACGTCACGACGACTTATTGTTGGTCTAGGGTAGGGTTTGCTTCAAAGGCAAGTTCACGGTCAGAGTAAAATGTTATTTCTACTAACAGGATGTTTTATGAAGAAGGATTTTTAGACTGCAATCTCCAAAGCAAAAATATTGGACGTATCCAAATTTTCATAAAGAATTCTTCCAATACATGTAACCTTTGAATCTAACAGAATGGGGTCGGGGTCGTGGTGACATTTCTGCAGAACGGTAATTATGACAAATTTTCGCCCCAAGGCTGGTTTGGCCGCGGTTACTCATCGGTGACGTATGAAAATTATGACCAAACGATCGCCCTAGGAACAGTGCAGATGACGGGATATCGTTACAGACAACCCGTCTCAGGGAAAAACAACACGGAACGGTAGCTGGCAGGCTAGCTGGGTAAGATTACTGACTTACGGTACATTCTAGGTCAAGCTGCTGAGCTTGGCTTGTTCTCTGAAGGCCTGGAAAGCCTTACGTGAAGTGGTTCGGATTAAGCACAACAATAAAGGCACCCTCCCGTTGGAGTAATTTGTGCAGTCGAAAAATTGCCAAAAGTTTTTCTCTGATTTCTTCAAACACCATGGATTCTGTTCCTATATATTAAATCAGCTGTCTTCGCAGTAACAGAAAGCCCAGGGTTGGCTTTTTCTCGTTTATATACTTGTCCTGACCGATTGATATAAGAAGACCTGGCGAATAGTATATAAATGAACCCCCCACTGTAACACTATACTAGTACAGTAACCGGTTGGCTTTGTGGACTTGTTTGTATTTATATCCTTATGAACGTCTTTACATGCAAGCTTAGTATAAGTTTGTTTACACACCTTGAAGGATTCTTAGCCAGAAGACGCGGTGTCTAGTCTCAGACGGTTCTTGGTGTAGGTGTATGTTGTATAATGTCCTTGGTGTAACCAAGGTGTAACGTTACTACTACGGATAGCCTTCAGGACACCTGGTCAGTATTAGAATGAACCCCCCACTGTAACACTATACTAGTACAGTAACCGGCCGGTTTTGTAGATTTGCTTGTATTTATCCTCATGAACGAGCTTAGTGTAAGCTTGTTTGTTTGCACACCTTGAAGGAAGCCAGAAGACGCAGTGTCTAGTCTCAGACGGTTCTTGGTGTAGGTGTAACGTTACTACTACGTACGGATAAACCTTAAGGGCACCTATGGCTTACCTGACGCCGTGGCCGCACCGCCGGACATCAGGACCACCGTGAGCCCCAGGAGGACATACGGGGCAGGGACGGCCCTCCTCCCGCCCATGTTGTGCCGAGTGTCCGGTGGTTAGAAGCGCGGGAACATGGAGGAGGAAATGCGGGTTGAGATCCCACAGTCAGCCGTGCAGGTCACCCTCACAGGAAACTGGCTCCGCGCTACGTGACGTCATGCATGATTGACAGCCCAGCCGCACGACAGGACAGGTAGGACGAGACTACCTGAGGGGAATGTTCCATCTCGACTCACTTGTAGGGGTGCTGGACACTTGTAACTTTGCTTCAAGTCTTTCCTTTGAACACCATAGAGTCTATTCAAATTTCAAATCGGCTGTTGTTGCCATGACAGCTAAGGGTAGAAAGCGATTTTACTAAATTTTTGGAAGGGGTGGACTGTTCCATGTTGGCATGGGTAACCGCGGCGCCATCTTACATACTTGACCGATCAGTCATCACTGTTGACAAAGCCCGATGTACAATGGAAGGTCTTCGGGCAAAATTGCTAGTGAAACAGTTAGAAAACGGCGTAAAGGTTCGTTGTAGTAAACAAGTATGTAATCTTTGCGTTCAGTGGCGACATTGAAGAGCTTTATTTTTATGTCTTTCAAGTTGCGCTGCTCACAGATAACTTCACGACGGGACACCTTAAGGAGTGACAGACCCGCACGTATCACATCTGCTTGGAGACAACACAAGGCGCACAGCCTGTAATGAGAGAACCAGGCGGAGCCAACAACTCACCTCTGCTTGCGTCACATGAACAGAGATGCATGAGATAGCTTATATAATCATCTTCTCGATCCTGCTTCAATTATTCTTAGCTGCAGTTCAACTGATCTCCGCTAGACGTCAAGTTTAAATGGTAGGAACCAGCTTTGAGGACGAAAGCCAAAAAGTTTGTTCTCAATCGTCGTTCGGTAGATTTTACCTACATCATCTGTCCTAACCTTATCAAGTCTGCTCCATCTGCTATTCTGGTACCGCTAGGAGCGCTACAGACTTGTATAAAAAAAGGAGAAAAACTGTCCGTATTAAATTACTGTTCATCCTGGTTGCTACAAGCCTTCCCAAAAAAGTACACAAACACACCCCATATCAGCTTGGCCAGATCGCTGCCGTTTATTCCAGTGTGGGTGGGATGAGCTTCACACCATGCACAGTTCACATGTACACTACCTACAGACACGGGTCTGGTCATGGCTGCAGTTTCCTGAGGGAAAAGCCTGCACAACAGTGGAACAACACAGGTGGAGCGGTTTCCTAGATTACACAGCTAGAGTTGTTTCCTAGGTTACACACGTACCTCAAGAGGTTTCCTAGGTTACACAACTACAGTGGTTTCCTGGGTTACATAGAGTAGTTCCCTAGGTTACACAGAGTGGTTTCCTAGGTTACACACCTCGAGAGGTTTCCTAGGTTACACAGAGTAGTTTCCTAGGTTACAAAGTGGTTTCCTAGGTTACACAGAGTAGTTTCCTAGGTTACAAAGTGGTTTCCTAGGTTACACAGAGTGGTTCCCTAGGTTACACTTAGTGGTTTCCTAGGTTACAGAGTGGTTCCCTAGGTTACACAGCTCATTAAGCTCAAGTAGTTTCCTAGGTTACACAGTTGAAGTGATTGCCTAGTTATACAGCTCAAGGGGTTTCCAAGGTTACACAGTTAGAGCAATCTCCTTGGTTACACAGCTCAAGCAGTTTCCTAGGTTACACAGCTAGAGTGGTTTCCTAGGTTACAGATTGCACAGGCAGAGATTATCAGTCCTTTTTTGAGATTTTCCTGAATTCCACACTGGTCACTTTAGACTTCCGGAGCAACATATCAAATTTCAAGGTCACCATCTAATAATCCCTACATGTGACCTTGCTTATTTTGCTACATACAGTAGTATCACATTACACTCCCCTCAGTACACAGTACTTCTGTTTTAACATGTAGAGATATTTGTGGCAAATCCTGAATTTCTCGTCTTTTTGGAGTTAACCAGTGTTGGCTTGCAGTCTGGCTGTTGCACGTAGCAAAACGCTGTCACTATTCCTGCATTACATGATTGTACACTATCAGCAGTTACCATTCAGTATATCTTACATACAAGTCATCGTTTGGAGATGGTTTACCTACTGCAGTCTAGTGCTGTGTACCGGTTCGCTGGACTCAATTCCGGACTTGTAAAAAGGTTTAGGTTCAAATCCAAAAAAACCTGAATGGCGGGAAACCAGTTCCGGACTTGGTTGGAAAAAAAACATGTCACACACCCCTTTTCGTTCGGAACCACATAAAACCTTCATAGATGTGCTGCAAAATGAAGAAAACATTGCCATTGGGCATTGTCAAGTGTCGGCCTCCATGTCATGTGGCCACAGTTTCGCCCAGTCAACATTGCAAGGTTGACAACATGCAATTTTCTATATACCATGGGTTTAGGTCCGGACTTACAAGTCCGGAACTGAACCTAAACCTTTGGACTTGAATCCGGACCTGAACCTAAATGTGGGTTTAGGTACACAGCACTACTGCAGTCAATTAGAATTCTTCTCCAATAACTGTTACCATCAGTTAACCTGAATTAGTTTATTACAGTTGGCGCTTTGATTATCAAATTTCAAGTTGAATCCACAGAAACTTTGCCTGTTCTTTTTGTGAGCAAAAGATCTTATTTTTAAGTTATCTTTCGCACACAGGTAGGTTTTGTGATACCAAGTGTTTCAAACCTACTTTACGGTGCGAACACGTTTTTTTTGAGACCAGGCAAAATTTCCATGGATTCCAACAATTCTACAGCTGAGAAGTCAGAAGTTACGTACAGTCCTTCTTGCACTGATTGTGGACATCAATACAAATCTCACCATGCCATCTAATCTATCATTACTACATACTAGTTTAAAATGACAGGCTATTTCTGCATTCTACATTGCATAATTGTAGTGGTTTGTGTAGCTTTTTCAAGCTGCAGTTTTTTGTTACAAAGGCAGTGGTTTCTTTCTTTTTCTTTCTTTAATATTCGTTCCTATCTTTTAACGTTACCATCGTTATGGAATGAGAAAAAGAAAACAACATGCAAAGCCAAAAAAAACTTCAACAACACCTGACACAAACACAACACAAACTTGTACAAAATCATTACCAACAAACAATTCCATTTGATGTATAAAATGAAACATGGCAAAACAAACATTTTGACACGAATTACAAAAAAATAGTCATTTGGAATGAAATAATCTCAAAGACAAATATCCCATCATGCATTGCACCTGAAGGACAGAGAGGTCAAAGTGCAAATGACCTGTTAGGAGATGTAGAGAGCACCCATCATACTCATAGAATAGTTTCTTAAAAGTGATCTGAAAGTTGCCAATATTTACAAGCCAGATGTAGTTAAAAGTTCTAGAGGCAATCAGCTAGGAGAGGAAGCAAAGAGACTTTCTGTCCCTGTGCGCCCCCCTCCCCAGCATGGCCTCCCTTCCGTACACGGTCCTGGCACCTCTGCTGTATGACATGCCAGCAGTCATTGGTACAACAGGACGTGTATGCCCCCCTCCCCAACATGGCCTCCCCACGGAACACAGTCCTGGCACCTCTGCTGTATGACATGCCAGCAGTCATTGGTACCACAGGACGTGTGTGCCCCCCTCCCCAACATGGCCGCCCCTCCGAACACGGTCCTGGCACCTCTGCTGTATGACGTGCCAGCAGTCATTGGTACAACAGGACGTGTGTGTGCCCCCCTCCCCAACATGGCTGCTACAGCATTAGTGGTCTCAAGGACGTTATATAGAGAAGTCCTTGGTGAGTCTACGCTAGAGGTTCGCCCAGACCAGTCCAAGGTAACATAACACCCCCCGACCTTTGCCCCGGTCATTGATTTTTGCTGCTGACGAAGATTTTACAGTTTGGACTTTCTGACCTAGAGGTCGGCGGACTTTCTGACCTAGAGGTCGGTGAGAGCCCAGCTGCATGCTGAGGTGCACGTTTTACCGGCTGGACTTTCCCCGACCTATCTGTTTGACCTTTAATCAGACGTGCACGTGTACCAACACTGTGGGACAACATGCAGGCCACACCATCTTAACTTGTTGGTTCTCGGATGGGAAGAAAAATATTGCGGAGCTGGAAGATACTCAGCATTCTCAGAGTCTGAGTGGAAAGCACAGTTTCAAGGCATGAATAGTCATACTCGTGCTTTCCTCTGTTTTTGTCTTGCTGACTTTTTACTCGGAAGTGTCCAAGAACCAGGGAAATAAATTGGTGTGGCCTCATCTAACATTGGTCACAGTGTTATAAATACAGTACAGACAGTAACATGCATATCTACAGCATGTATATAGAGAACCTCCCTATTAGTTGCATGTATTTCCTGCCATATTAATTTACATTAATGTTAAAAAGGTGCCACAATATTTATGTACAGGGCACACCTTTGGATTATAATCTGTTTCTGCAACAATTTCCATGTATACAGTAGTCACAGATGCCTCTACTACAATAGTTGTGTATACGGTGCTGATTAAAGCTTTTGCCACAATATCCATGCATACAGTACTACCACAGGTTATTGACCTCTTTCTATCTCAATTTGTTTTTCTTTTGTTACCACGGCAACATTTTTCAGGCTTCCACTCAGCCGCCAATCATCACGACTCTGCCCAATCATGTTTCACTAAGCCAGGTGATTGACAGAATGCCTAAAGACTTGTCCAAGCACGTCGGCAGAACGTACTGCGCCTGCGTAAAACCCTGATTTTTCACGTTTTTCGCTCGATGTTTGGTCAACGTTGCACCAAAATTTTGCCTGTTGCAGATGATATCTTTTCCTATACAACATCTGAAAACTACAGACAGGCTGTCAACCTTATATGCTCTAATACAACCTTATATGAGACGTTCTGCCAGGTTTCGCGCAGGTGCAGTACGTTCTGCCGACATGCTGTTTGTCCATAACCTGGTGATGCTGACAGAGCGGACTTTGGTTCTAGGCGTGGGGTCAGCTGACTTGAAATGTTACAGCTGCATGGAACCTTCGGACTGTGCAACCTTATACACGTATAAGGCTGACCAAAGTCCAACTTCTCACAAGGCCACAGCATCTTAGTTTATTGTTGGTTCTCGGATTTAAAGACATAATATTGAACTTGAAGATGTCTGAGCGGAAAGTAAGCTTAGTCTCACTCAACATTTCCTCCAAACCCCGTTTTCAAATTTTACTTAAGAATGTCCAAGAACCAAGGAAATAATTGGTATGGCCTAAAATGGTCTAAAATCATTGTGAGAGCGGGAGAATTTAGGTCAGAATTTGTACCATGGTGACTTACACAGCCTGGGTAATTATATCTCCAGACATCGGCCAAAACAAAGTTTCAAGACATGTTTGCTTATGAGGGTTATAAAGAAGTGGTTGCATTGTTCAGTTATTGGATAATTCTGGGTTTGTTCTGGCTCCCTATAAGTTACAACATGTTCAGGCTGGGCTTAGGCAAACATGGGACAAGTGGCTTTTTTATAGATTATACTGGCTGGACAGTCAGAACAAACAGATATGGCAAAACAACCTGTTGTGATGAAGTAAAGGGTCAGGCAGGCCTGAACAATACAACAGTGGGAATGTCATCAGCTAGCCAGACAGTTTTGTTAGTTAGTAATCAGCATGCTCAGGGGGTATGGGATGGTTGGATAGGTTGGGGGGGGGTAGGGGTGGAAGGGGGGGTTTACACAAGATTTGTTGGTTAAAAAGAGTTTTCTTGACAGGGAAAATGAGTGAAGGGGGTGCATGGAACCCTTAATCATGTTAGCTAGTTAATATTCTCATTAGTGTTCACCACAGATGTACATTGTTGCACCTTTGAAAGTTTGAGTTTGATCCTGCCGCCATTTTCCACACAGTAATTCTGAGTAAGACTTCTTTGACACAAATAATTCAATAACTTAATTACCTAACTGACACACAGACGATGACGAACTTGAACTACCGTGTGGTTGATGGTTACCATGGTTACCCAGAAGAACGACTAAATCTAAAACAAAGTTTGTAAAACTAAAACTAGTCCTGCTTGATTCCGTTTGGTTTCCACACACCATTCTCCTGTTTCCCCGCGGCCGTACGGACGCCATTTTCCTTCCCGCTGAGGTGTTTGATTCCGTTCTTGTGCACGGCGACGGGAGGCTTTGCCGGCTTGCTCATGTACGCGTCGGTGACGGGAGGCTTCGCGGGCTTGCGCATGTACGCGTCGTAGAAGAAGTGTGCGAAGAGCAGGAAGTAGGAGAAGTACATGATGCTGGACCAGACGATGTTGTCGTAGGTCGAGTCGCAGGCGTCGCCCTTCTCCAGCGCCTGATACGTCGTGTAGTTCACCACGCAGCCCATCACCATCTGGGTCGTCTGCGCGATCGTGATGACCATGGCGTACGAGCGGGGAACCCTGTACCCCGCCGCGCGGATGGCGTAGTACGTGTACATCAGCGCGTGGACCGTGAAGTTCATGCAGTAGAACCAGCGGCCGGCGGCGAGCGTGTCCTTGTAGCTGTACCAGGCGTAGAGCAGGACGGTGATGTGGTGGTACCAGTGCAGGAAGATCAGCTTCTGCTTGCGCAGAACGATGAAGGCCGTGTCGCCCAGCTCGGGAAGTTTGCTGTACGTGAAGTAAAACGCCCAGAAGTCCAGGACAGGCTCGCGGTAGAACCGGGAGTCGCACACCGAAAACTGGAACCCGCGAACCTTCAGTATGAACCTGGGAACAAGGCAGGGAACAAAATATAAATTTGCTTGAACAGAAAACTTAAATAACCTGAACTGAAAATCAGAGTGAGAGGGCGGAGGGGTCAATGCAAAAACTATATAAATCAAAATATGACAACTAAACAAGGCTGTATCATGTGATAAGAAAATAGCCAATTATTATCATAGAACAAGAAATAATAATCACAGGTGGCTATTAGCATGCTACCCTGATTGTTACCAACTGTAAAATTTAAAGAAAGATAAAAATGGTTTCTAAGCCGAATCAGAACTGACACAGTTTCAGTGTTGACCTATGATCATGTGAACATCCTGTAGGACATTTGAGTCATGTCCATATATGGCCATATCAGGAACACTTGTTACTGTCCGTCCAATAGATTCTAGAATCAGTGGTTTTTATAAGGACACAAAGTTTTCATGAAGATTACAAGTTGACAGTTTTTGACTGAACAATATGAAGAAAGTGAGGTGCAAATTTTTGAAAACATTCGGGTTTTACAAAATTATGACACACTACGTGATGTATTGTAAGAAAAAGGAATGGCCAGAGTTTGATATTAATAATAAAACTTTCATATAATTAAACATGAAAACACAGCTTGCTGACACTGCCAAATGTTCCGATAAAGCGAATTATACCAGACAGTCGGTTCTAGAAAATGAAATCGGCTGTAATGTCATACTGGCCGCTGAAAATCAATATTACTGCAGCAATTATGCTGAAGTTATGCGCTTACAAATCGATATGTTCAGATTTCACGTTATAAAAATGATTGATAACTACAGCAGGTAACTGTCACTAAAACATGATAATGTTGGTATTTTTGTTTCAGACGATTTTTGATTAATATTTCGGTGTGGCATGTCGCCCCCCTCCCCATCTGTCAGTAATATATGCAGCACATGTCGGCCGGTGTCTGGGCTAGTTCCCCGGTACTCACCACAAGTCATACGCGCTCCTTAAGGCGCCCAGGGTGGAGAAGACGGCCAGAGCGCCGCTCCAGAGGGTCAGGGGCAGCCTCAGGTCGAACTTTTCCCGGTTCTGCATGAAATATCTCCCCCCGAACACCAGCACCACATACAAGATGGCGTAGGAAAAGGCAGCGGTCCAGTTTTCGCCCATCCACTGGAGCGCCGCCTTTTCGTTAAAATCCTTCTCAAACGGCAGCTGGTACTCGAAAGGGTAGGCGATGATATCTGAGCCGTTGTCAGCCATGGTTGGGCGACTGTCCCGCGTATCTAAGGCGCAAAGCTGGGTATCTAAACGGAGGGGACGACAATTGTTCCCGTATATACTGCACACGCCCAGGCGGTTACCACGAGCCCAGGCGCCGGTAGTAACAAATTTCACGTCAGCCAAGTCCATTCAAATGTACGGGGATTCAATTATAAATTTTTCTATCTATAAACATAATAGACAGCAAAAATGATTGATAACACAATTTTATATCTATAACGTGATAAAAACAGTACTTCTATTTACTGTGTTAGGTGATATATTTGATTATTGTCATAGTATATGATTTTAAATTTAGAGCATGGAAACCTAATACCCCTATATCTGATATCAGAATGTAGGATTCCCCTCCCGCCTGATCATACGTCATTCAAAAGAACGTCACTGATTGGCTAAACGTGTGGCAATTAGATGGCTCAGTGACCAATGACAGAGCAGCTTGGAATGAAGATACATCGGCTAGGGTTTGGCGCCAAAAATCCTGAATGACCCGCAGACCATAGGTTGTTATCTTTCTTCAATGTAAAACTCTACGACTGTATTAAAGAGATTTATGCTGAGTGTCTAGTCAGGCCTAACACTTGTATACGGGGTCTTTCTCTTTAATTAAAACTTTAATTAAAGTTAAAGTCTCTTCTAGGATCATACAGTTCTTCAATGGAACGGTGCAGTATTAATACAAATCTTGGCTTGACTTCGCTGTACAAATACAACAGCCACAAATACAAATACATTTTTTGTACCTGTCGATGCCTTTATCAACGGAGGTAACTTTATTCCTTCGTGACACCAAAAAAACAAGCCTTACAGCAGGGACAAAACTCCCTGAATTGCAGAAAGTTTGCGTACATAAATTACAAATTACAACGGACGAGACAGGCAATATATAACGTTACATCCCCAAGCAACTTCATGTGGGTCTCCTTTCATTCAAAGTTAAACTTTTACAACATCTGGATTGCACTGTCGCCTGCAGATTGTGGAAAGAAGCTTGACTTTGCCAAGTTACTACTAATACTAGTACGTATACAATAATACATGTAACATTTATACATGTAGTAAAATTCGCATCGTGTCTTTTGTTTATAGTCCGCTAGGTGGCGTAACTACACGGCCCTGCTGCACGGGCAAACAGGTGCGCCGAAACCGCAACCAACCGACGCAAATAAAAACTACTATAACCTATCTTTTTACGGACTCTACGTGGGATATAAATCCAATATAAGGTTAGATATGATATATGAAATATTGCATATGGAATATCTACTGTAATGTTGCTGCATTAGTAAGTTTTAGTTTAAATTTTGACGGCTAGTTTTATTGAGGTTTGGCTGCGGTGGAGCTGACACGTCATATGACCAGCCATCATGGCGGTAAGGTGATGATATCAACAGGTCTTCCGCCTCGGTTTCCTCACTTTTATCCTTCTTACGACTTCCTCGCGACACCGTCCGGGGGCGTACGGATTGTAGGGGGATCGGGAAAGGTTTGTGCGGAGTTCGGCAGCCATGGGCAGCTGTCTGGGCAAACTATTCGACAAGAAAATCCAAGTGAGGTGAGTCTACCTGACTTTGTTTATTTTGTAACATTTTGTACACGGGTTGAACCAATGGAACGTGTTGCTCCTACGCCATGATGTGAAACTAAAATGTGGAGAGGAAGCGTTACAAGGAAAAATGCGGTTTGCTCGTCTACAAAAGTCTTTGGCAGGTTATCTGGGACGTTGTTTTCTGGTTCGTTGTTGTATAACCTGCTGTAACCTTACCTGTACACCTGTAAGTTACCTGAGTCACACCTGTAACACACACCTGTGTCAGGTGACTTCTGTTAGGGAACCGACTTCAGACGTCTGTACGTAATCTTACACTGCACGGGGTGAAACTGTGAAGACGATTTTCTTTTGATTTCTATCATCACCGTTTCGGAAGCCTTTCATATAAACTTGTCACAATTTTGATGTGCACAAAGTTTCACTGAGTATATTTCTTTGTCCTTGGTTTCACATTCATTTAGAATAGCTGGGTTCTGGCCATTTTTCGTCCTCCTTGTTTCTTATACAGTAACTGTTCTATGCTTACATGGCTTTTAACATTTGGTTGAGGTTCTAAATTTGTTCCCAATTCAGTCAATCAGTGCCATCTGACAGTTACCTCTGAAATTTTATTGAATCTAAAATTCAAAGTTAACTTCTTCAAAACACCACCTGTTCACAACTACAGACTACAGGTAGACTTACTAGTACAACAGTTCAAGTCTCAGAGTCATAAAAAAACTGCTGTCGTCAAGTGATAATGTTGTGTTTAGAATTAGAGTTTGTGTGAGGTTGTGTTTTCACAGTCTTTCAACTTACGGATGTAGCTGTTTATTGTAACTAAACTGTTATTGTTACTTTGTGTCTGTATCTGTATCCTACATCTGATAAAGCTTTAGCATAACAAACCAGCTACTGTATCTGTACTGCATACAGCCGGTATAACCACCAAGGACATTTTATATCAATAAACCGTCCTTGGGATAAACATCAGGTGTGCAATTGACTTGGCCTGGGTGCTATCCTATTTGGGTTAAAAAGTATGGAGAGCCGTGCTAAAGTAAATAGTACGGCTGACCCAAGCTAACTAAACCCTGTATATCCAAGTTCAAAACCCCCAACTACATGTATATTTGATAATAACAAGTTTGTAAAATGAGGATACAATATTTTCTTTGTTGACCCGCTGTTGCTGTTCTTTTTTCAGAACGAGTTCTCCGTATTTCACATCAGGGTCCAGAATAAACATAGAGGTAACCACTCCATTGTGGATGTCATTTCTTACTAGTGCTTGTTTTTTTCACATTTCATGGGAGTGAAATTGTCTTGTTTCACCCTTCGTTAGCCTGTTAATCATTTTGATAACTAAAAGAACATCTGTGGAGGCCGTTACTATACATCTATATTTCTTTGCAAAAGTTTCTCAAGTGTTTTGTTTGAGCGTTTTACATGTATAATTCAGGATGACAATACCATGAACTAAATGAAGATATGAAAACCAATTTTTTATGAATAGAAAATGGCTAATAAAGTGTTTTCTTCCCTTTCTTTTCCAGTTTGAAAATCTCATAGACGAGGTAAGTACTCAGCAGTTTGAACCGATTTAGTTTTTCATAGTTGATGATTTGAATTTTGGCTTCTTTGTAATTGTAGCACCATGTCTGAGGCATGATGGGATTGAATTGCACACGTACACAGCCCTGGGACTGAGAGTTGCATTTAGCATGATGGGACTTTATGGCTGAATCAGGGAATGTGTTTTTTAAGAGTGTAAGTGAAAAAAATAATGTTGATGATGAATGGTTTATTTCGGGATTGTGTCTGCTAACTAACATACCAGCCTGAAAATATAGATCTGTGTGGGGTTAGAATTTGTACATAACATAAATCATGTTGACATAGGACTGCCTACTGCCCTGGTCACGTGTGACTTACGATGAAAAGAGTGCACCAAAACTTCGTCAACAGCCTGAACTTTAAAAGATCTATTAAATTAAAGTTTTTTGTATTAATGTTGATTTAACTTCCAGTGTTTCTGTGTGATTTAGTTAACTTTTGCTTGAGTTTTAGCTGATGAATTAGACTTTAGGCTGAAGTAAAATTCCCATTGATAAGAATGTTCATGTGTCTTGTGTACTTACCTGAACATGTCAGCTGCTGTTACAGCATGTGTGGTTTTTGTTTCAGGATGACAACGTAGACAGAGGAAGGTACCTGTGCACACCTGGTCTTACACACCTGCATGCCTCACTTTCTCTTCTGCAAACTTTCACTTTTACACCTGTTGTGCAAAAATAGTGCCAACACATTTTACACATGTTCATCACAGATGTGTATTTTTATAAATTTCTGTGGCAATTTTTTTGTATTTTAACTTCACCAGTAATTTCGAAACATTCCCCTATAAATACCAGAAATTTATATTGAGGAATCTGGATTGGTTTGACAATGTGTCTGTTAATTAAGTCTTTGGGTAGATTCTACATTTTAGCCAAGAGAAATGGCTGAGATTTGGTCAGTCTGTGCTGCATGAATGTTTGGGTGTGTTTAGGGCCGTGACAAGGGAGGAGATCGATGCACTAAAGCAGAAACGCTACAGCGACCTGGTACAACAGCAGAGGACTATAGACGCTGAGCTAGAGGCAGAGGTACACAATATATACATGTACATGATATATACATGTACACACACACATACACACACCCACACCCACACACATAAAGACACAGTAAGTACAGTACATACAGAGTTTATGATAAGCTAGGGAATGGAGAGGTACACAATATGTACCTTAGCACACTTTCATACACACTATATACACATGCATGATTTCATGTAGTATTACATGTGAAAAAACAAAGTTTTAGAAATCGTAAGGTCTTTCTGAACCCCAGATATTGAACAATGCTCCATCATCAAAAGTCAGACAGTGACTTTGAACTGTTACACATTTTTGACACTTCTGAAGTTCTATACAGACTGTATTTTCCTTCTGTTTGGAGCTTTCCTGTCCCATGCACCTGTTCCCACACTGCGACTGACATGACAACCGTCTGTTGTTTCCATGGCGTTACCATAGCTACAGGCGCAGGAGGAGCAGCTGCGGATCGAGGAGGAGGCGTTCTACGCAGCGCAGCGGGAAGCGGCCCGCATCGCCAAGCAACGGAAACTTCTGGACGAGGTTTAGACACAAACCCGGGAAAACTTTACTGATTTGGACGATTTTTTCTGATATTTAGGATGGTGGTGGTGGGTTGGAGGAGACGCCATCTTGATTTTTAACTTGTCAGCGTCAGTTTTCTCGTTTCTTAACTCCAAGATGTTCTTAAGATCCTCTGATAAACATAATGTAGCAAACTTTGGTTACCCATAGTTCCCTCCAATCCCATCATGCACCAGGCCATGTCTGCTTTTTTCAAATGTTTTTCTGTTGTTGCCTCTAAATCCTTAGATGTCTACTGACGTTCCTTTTACTTTCTTAAGCAACAGGCTGCTGCTAAGAATGGCCCCAAGGCCTGGGTCGGGGGCGACCAAGACGACTGGGAAGTGTGAGTCGCTGTTTCTTATTTTCTTCCTGATTTTGGAACTGAATCACAGACGGTTCGAAATACATCATTCCTGTTCACTGTAAATGTTGACACATTCGCAGCAGCTCACGTTTGTTTGTTTGCTTGTTTGTTTGTTTGTGCAGGGCTGGTGGGGAGGAAGATTTTGAGAAGTTTCTAGAAAGTGTCAAACAGAGAGCACTCAGCACAAGGCAGAGTATGGAGGGTACGAGCCTTCTTTCCTCATTCATTTATTCTTTCATTCTTTCCTTCTAAAGTTATTTTGATCTGGCAAGGAGCTTGACTTCCTAGAAAAAAAAAGTATTGCAAAGGAAGTAAACCAGAGAAGAAGGTGTCTTAGAAACCATGGAAACTGTTGCCATGTGCAGGAGGTACAGAAGCCACGCCCGGCGATGAGGCGACCAATGAGAATGGAGAGTCGACTTCGCTGGACCTGGAGTGGGAGAACGAAGAGTTAGGAGGTGAGTTGGGCCGAGGTCACAGGTCAGACTTGTTAGGTCAAGACAGGGTCACAGGTCAAACAGACTTGTTATTTTTACATTTGCAGAAAGAAGGAGGAGAAGGCTGGGTAAACTTTGAAGTAAAATTTGACAGATTTTTTTTTGTTCAGAGGTTTAACAACTAAGCAAACTACCACCATCATTTTGGGTTCCGCCAACTTAGGATATTCTCTTGTTTTGCCTGAGTTAAATTATTTTGCGAAACAGTCTCCCAATATTTTCTGATTTTTGCAGTATTTTTTTCTACTTGTCGCACTGTTGCTGTTATTAAGTTGCTGCCTAGCTGCTGAGTATGTAGCCACACATGTAATTGCCACATAAATATTGTTGCTCCATAATTGCCACATTGTTGCCATGACCCTGCCAATCATCAGGCTTATCCATGATTTCTTGTGGTTTCTCCTGTCAGCCGGAGCCCCTAACCTCTCCCCAGACGGTTTGTACCTCTTCTGTTCTCCTTGGGAGTTAAAGATGCCTGCAACATTCCTTAAAGATGCCTGCAACATGCCTTAAAAATGCCATGCCTTAGAATATGTCTCCTGTTTTATTACATGTTTACATTCTGCCATTTTTTTGTTTTGTTCAGAATGTAGATGGTAATTGACTTACTTATGGTCATTTTTGTCTTACATACTAAAATGCAAAAAAAACATCTTGATATGCCACACCAATTTCTTACATATTTTGGACTGAAAGTTTTGTGAACAAGGTGAAAACACTCAGGGCTGGGAAAAAACCCCAATCTGTTGCATTAATGTGACCTTATTCACAAATTTGAACACAAAAACTTTTTGTTCAGAGAACTTTTTGTTCAAAGAACTTCTTGTTCAAAGAACTTTTTGTTCAAAGAACTTTTTGTTCAAAGAACTTTTTGCTCTTTTTCTCTCCTGGTTTCCTCCGTGTGACGCTGTGTCTGTCGGTTCCAGAGCTGGGGGAGGAACTTCTGCGGCGAGCGCGCAGCAACACGGAGGTGGAGATCATGAAGCTGATCGTGGAGGACCCCGAGGACAGGAAACGCCTGGAGAGCAACGTCTCCACGGAGATGGAGTGGGACGACGACGAGTTCGTCTCCGCGGAAACGGTGGTTCCCTCCCCAGGAGTGGAACATGTCGAACTGGCCGCAGGGGATCCTGGGAAGGAAGCGAGGCATGCTGGGAAGCCCCAGGTGGATGATGGGATAGGTTCAGACGACAATCAGGACAGATAATCAGACGGAGGAAAAGTTGGAATAGTAGTATATATATACATATATATATAATCTGGTTCTTTTTACCAAATTATGTAGGGGACATCTCAAAGTTTGCAGCTCTTTTTCTAAGCTTAACAGCTTGACCTATAGGAGTGCAATTTTTTTCCTGTTTTTGTAATAGTTGTGTAAACTTTATGGAGGACATTCATGGTGTCACCAGAAACAGGGTGAAGGAACTGAATGAACTGTTTTTTGGCCTGGAAGTAATCATAATCGGTTCAATTGTTTTGATGAAATGGGCAGACAAAGTCGGTATGTTTGTAAGAAATGTGCAAACTTTTGAGACGCTCCCCAAGACATTGCTTGAATCAGCCTGTGCGACTCAGTCCCGTCTCGGTGCCTTCAAACGCTGCAGTAGAACTCGGATCCTGCGATGACAGGTGGGCCTGCAGGGGTCCTTAGGGGGAAGGAGCACGTTGGCAGAACGTACTGCACCTGCGCAAAACCCTGATTTTTCATTGGATGTTTGGTCAACGTTGCATCAAAATTTTGCCTGTTGCAGACGATATCTTTTCCTATACAACATCTGAAAACTACAGACAGGCTGTCAACCTTATATGCTCTAATACGACCTTATATGAGACGTTCTGCCAAAGTGCTATGCACAATACATTACAGGTTTTGCGCAGGTGCAGTACGTTCTGCCGATGTGCTGGGGGAGGGGGGCAGGCATCTGACTCTAAAATTTGTTGGAGACTGAGATTTATAAGGTCTTTGCAACTTCAAGGTGACTGGTGTTGGTGCTAACTCACATGAATGCACATCTTTTTGACAATCAATTTTGTGAGTTTATCAGAACTAGTTGATTTTTCTGATGACAGTTCTATGCTAGCTTTCCTTTTCTGCTGTGTTCTTGCGCTGTATGATGTACATGTTGTACAAACTGTATGATAGAAAAGTAAGAATTAAACTAATCCTTCAGAGATGTATAAAATCAATCAGCAAAAAAACAGAGCTCTAAACATTATCCTGTATGTTACCGGTATCCTGACTTTTGTATTCACTAGTTTTAGAGTGAAATTAAAGAATTGCTGCAAAACTCAAACTAGTATTGCAAAAATGAAGTTGGGATAGTCTGAGGTCACATTTGCAAACCTAAGAATGGAAGTTTACCATGCAAGATTTGCTACATTCCAAAAATAAAGGCAGACAAATCAAATGTTGAATGAACTTGAAAAAGCAGATTTGTTTTTGAATAGACAGTGTACATTTACCTCCTCACTATTGGGAGGTATATTTTTAGCTTACTGGCCATGTGGAGTAGGCTCAATAAATAATTTTGCCCAAACTGTTTTATCCTTTCTTGTTAGCCCATACAAATGTGTGTGGAACAGCTAATTATAACTGTTACAGGATTGCAGCAGATCTTTGCTGCATGTGTTTTGGCCAGGTCTTTAACTTGAAAGCCACACGTGCGTCTACATCCACAAAAGGAGGGGCTAGCAGGGGAAAAGGTGGGAGGATGATATTAAAGAATGGACGGGCATGATGCTAAGTTAAACATTGGGATGATGTTGAGTTGAGAACAACCAAGGAGTTTTAGTTTGATTTCAAACCTCCTTGGAACAACAGAGAACCAAGTAGGATGGAGAAAACTGTGGTGCCACAACACTCAAATAATTAGTCTAAGGGATCATAAGTGTCTGCATAAAAAAAGGCAAAATTTCCTTACAGGAAAAGCAATGAGGCTACATTTTCACATTTATTTTCAAATATAGAATCTTACGTTGTTAAATTGTCTCCAGCGTGTACAGTGTGAACATGAGAGACTGGTGAGAACTCGAAACCTCAAAGGCTTCATACTACGACAACCGTGATATGTTACGCAAAGGAAGTTATCCTGTTCATCTAGTTCGACATACGAATGACCACAGTCTGATTTATGTGCAAACTAGCTGTTTCTATATGAGAGGCTGACTCTAAGATTAAATCTAGGATGAAAGCAGCAATCCCATCTTGAATATCTTATAAATACACAAACAAGAAACCGACCAGCATACCTGAAAATCTGCACCTACCTTACAGCCTAGAAAGGAACGACTTTCATTCCAACCACCTGGCATTGGGGTGTTCTTAAGAAATTACTACTAAATACTGTGCCTCTGTTATATACTTTATTTAACCCATACTTGACATACAAAATGTAATATGCATACGTCGGGCTCAGGGTGCTACATATACAGTAATTATGTAACAAAGAGCATTTGTTACATGCCTGCAAAGCTGGTGTGTTTCACCCAAAGGCTGGTGAGGTCTGATTTGCTAGAATGATAAAATATTGAACCCGGAACACCGGAACACCTTTCCAATGTAGGAAATATTTCACAAGTGGTCTAAAAGAACTTTAATAAAGTACTGTAATATATACATGATTTTCAGTATTCTGGCAGACGTTACACAGCAAGACGTGTTCACAACAAAGCATCAGTTGGAAAAATTTAGTATTTTTATGAAAATGTACATATATCCTCATGCAACAGTGATATGTTTAATAAGTCGGTAATGATGATAATTTGATAATTGTTACATGTACACCAATCATCAAAGAAAAAAATTCTCTTAATGATAATTACAACAAAGTCACCCCTGATAAAAATGGCACCATAAACACAGTACTGATATATAGAGCCTCATTTACTGCACACACCCAGAGGCTGCCATAGGGGTACAGGCACTTGGGTATGTAATAGTTAATGTATCTGTACCCTAAACTGCTAAACCCCATTTGCAGACACTGATAACCTCTAGTGCATGTCTGCTACCCCCGTGGACCTGGGAGGTGCCTTGTGTAACAAGTTATCATCTAGTAGCAGCTGACGGCCTGGATCACAAAAAGAGTATTTTTGTCCAGTTTATGATATCAACATGTTAATATGTTCCTGACCAGAGATATGCTCCCAACATGGACAGAAAATACAATTTTTGCTGAATTCCTGAAATATTAGTTTTAGCTCAAATCCTCAAGATGATAATATTACAGAAAGATATGTAAATGTACAACTGGAAGTTTATTTGAAAAACAGTAACTTTTGTTGTGCGATAATGTGGATCCAATGTGGACCTGACAAAAACTGGAAATAAGTTGTACTAGTAATTGAGATACTTTGAGGGTATGGATGGGGGTTTCTGGCTGAAGAAGTTCATTGGTGTAAAATTTTCACTGCATGTGCTGAGCCAACAACCTTAAGGCCAGGACAATTTTCACTGAACATGATCACTTGTAACCCCCTTTCACATTCTCCGACAGGAGGGTGTGCACAGGGTTTTCTAGAATATTGATCCTGCTAAGATTTTGTGATGTCAGAATTTCATTCTGGAAAAATTTCTACTGTGTCACCAGAGCCAAGTACTGAAGGCTGGAAGGATTTCTACAAATTGTGAGAGTTTGCAACCCCCTCCACACCCTCTGAGGCTATGTAAGGGGTTTATGCAGCAGTGGTCATGAAGCTCGGCGCTGTGTGCGTTCTCTGCATGGAGGGGAAGGAGGTGAAGCCTTGAGCTGCCAGCTGCCGATAGTTACTGGTGTTCAACCGCCTGAAAAAACAAGCAAACAACTTAGCACCGAAGTGTTGCAACAAACACAATCATGTGACAAATAAATAGATAAAGACACTGTCCCATTGGGCAAAGAATGAATCTTGGACACAGAACTCAGAACTTTCTATGGAGTTGGTTGGAGCCGTTTTGGGGCCTTAGCAGGCTGAAGGTTAAAGTTACTTACTTGATGACGTTGGACTCCAGTATGGAGTTGGTGGGAGCAGTTTTGGGGCCGGGCGACGGGTGGAAGATCTTGCCCTCCTTGTTGGTGGTGATTGCTCGCTTCTGTTTCACCACGTAGGGGTCGTTAGAGTGCGAAGGGTAAGGGTCAAAGGTCCCGGCCTTCATGCCTGCAACCTGAGAAAGGAACATGAGTTAGAAGTTGAGCATGAACCAAATCTACTCGCCATTTAAGTTTGTTGCTTCTTCTGTCCTTTATAAAAGTTCTTTCCCAATAAGTTAGTTTCACTTTCAACAACTTCATTCCTAGACCCTGAGGTAGCTAATGGAGAGATCTTCCCAGACGGGTACGATATTTACCGAAAGGATAGAAATAGCCAGGGAGGGGGAGTGTTCATAGCAGTGAGATCTGACCTGATATCGACCCCAACCTACGATAATTCAGATGCTGAAGTGGTCTGGGCAACAATACAGCAAGCCGGTTATAGGCCCATATGTATTGGTTCAGCCTACAGGCCACCCAGTTCTGACTTATCCTACATGGACACTCTATGCCAAGCGATTGAACAGATAACTGCAAAACCATCACCACCTAATATAGCCTTGTTCGGTGATTTTAACTTACCCGACATTAACTGGAATGTAAACCCTGCCCAAGTTAACCCTACACCCCAATACGGTATGGCAATCAATCAGAAATTTGTTGAATTAACCCAAGAATCAGATCTAACCCAGTTAGTCCTGCAACCAACCCGGGGAAGAAACACCCTAGATCTTGCTCTTTTTTCAAACTCAGACCTAGTAAAGCATGTGGAAACAAGGCCAGGCATAAGCGATCACGAGGCAGTAGCAGTTTCAATGAAAACCCATATTAAACCTAATAAAAAGAAGCCACGCTTAGTAAACATTCTCAACAAGGCAGATAAATCAGCATTATCTGAAGGCTTGTTAAACTTAGGCAAAAACTTCATGGAAAGGAACCCATCAGATTTTAGTGTTGAAGAGAACTGGAAATATTTCACCACCGGACTCCTGAACCAAATGAATAAACACGTTCCTCAAAAGCGGATCTCAGGCAGGCACCACTGCCCCTGGGTTTCAGCAGCCCTCAAACGCGACATAAAGAAAAAGAAAAAACTCTATAAGAAAGCAAAAGACTCGATGCTTGAAACTGACTGGGACAGATTTAAAAAGATGCGAAGGGATGTTAAGCAGAAAATTAAAAAAGCACATAATGAATATTTAGAAAACATTATGAGTGAAGCCCTAGACGACCCCAAAAAGTTTTGGAACTACATTAAATCCAGGAAACAAACAGCTACTGGGATAGCATCACTAAAACACCAAGACACACTCATCGCTGACAGCAAATCTAAAGCTGAAGTTCTTAACCGACAGTATGAATCCGTTTTTACTGATGAAGATTTGACTAACGTACCAGCATTAGGGAATAGCCCATACTCGGACATGCAAGACATAAGTGTTACTTCGGAAGGGGTTCAAAAGCTTCTAGAGGGAATAAATCCACGTAAAGCCTCAGGACCAGACCATATACCATGCAGATTACTTAAAGATTACGCCACAGAACTCAGCCCAATGTTAACCTTTATTTTCAACCAATCACTAGATAAGGGTCAGGTGCCGGCAGATTGGAAAAATGCATATGTACACCCTATTTACAAAAAAGGGGACAGAAGCAACCCGGCCAACTACCGCCCAGTTTCCCTAACCAGTGTCAGCTGTAAATTACTTGAACATATAATGTACTCTGCAACTATGAAACATCTAGACGACAATCACATTCTTCTTCCTACTCAACATGGTTTCCGTTCTAACCATTCATGTGTAACTCAACTTGTATGCACTTTACACGACTTGACCACTTGGTATGACAAAGGAAAACAAATTGATATGGCAATTCTAGATTTCTCTAAAGCTTTCGATAGTGTACCTTATACTAGACTCATCAACAAATTAGATTTCTATGGTATAAGGGGGGGGGAACCTCACATGGATAAAGAATTGGTTACTCGACAGACAGCAACAAGTCCAAGTAGACGGTGAAGTATCGAAACCCATCAAGGTAAAATCCGGAGTCCCCCAAGGAACTGTATTAGGCCCCCTACTATTTCTATTATATATCAATGACATTGACTTAAGCATATCTTCCCAGTTACGCCTGACTTTGCAGATGATTGTTTAATATACCGTCCTATTCAAACGCCACACGACCAGCAAATACTACAAAATGACCTGAACAAACTGTGCGAATGGTCCGACAAATGGCAACTAAGTTTCAATGTGAAAAAATGTTGTATTTTACACATCCACAAACCTCGCAAGTCACCCCATTACATGTACACAATGTTTGCAGAACCTCTAGAGGCTACGGAGCAGCACCCGTACCTGGGGATAATCCTATCTCAGGATCTTAAGTGGTCGCATCACGTCGACTCCATTACTTCGAAGGCAAACAGTACCCTGGGTTTCCTGAAGCGTAATATTAGGGGGGCATCCCGAGAGGTAAGGGCAAAGGCCTACACAACACTAGTTAGACCCAGGCTGGAGTATGCAGCTCCAGTCTGGGACCCACTCAAACGCCAACATGCACAATCCAACACACAACAGGTTAAGCTTGAGTCAGTCCAGAGACGCGCAGCCAGATGGGTCCACAACGACTACAGACACACAACCAGTGCCACACAGCTTGTACATAACCTGGGATGGCCCACACTTCAAGCCCGAAGACAACAATCACGGCTGATCTTGTTCTACAAAGCCTTTCACAACCTTACTGCCATTCCGCTACATGAACTCACCACTAGAAACACCAACAACACCAGAGGTCACCCACTACGCCTGCAAACATTCTACAGTAAGACAGACATACACCGTAGCAGCTACATACCACGAACCATATCAGACTGGAACTTATTACCGACAGACATTATATATAGTCACATGTACTTCGCTTTCAAATTTCAAAACTGGATTGGCCCGCCACATGGGTCTTTCCACACACGAGTAATTTACATATCATGCTAAGGCGGCCATCACCTTTCTTTTCTTTCTTATTTTTCACACATTGCACCTTGCACAATTAGTAATTTTTTGATACACTTTTGCATTTTGTTACGAGCACCTCCACCACGGCCGTCATTAGCCGCGCACCGAGACCTTCCCTGAACGTGATGCCCGAAAGGGTCTTGTTCAGTATTCATAAGATAAGATTAAGAACTTTTTTCAGATCTAGATATTGGTATTTCTGATGAATTAATACTTTGTCCATAGTGAGTAGAAGTACACCCACCCTCTTAGCCGGTGAACTAGGTTTGAACGGTTTGAAGTCTCTCTTGGCGCTCGGCATTTTCTTGGAGGGAGGCAGCGGGCGGTCTGATCGGTACGGGTTCCCGTCGAAGTAATCCTTTGGCGCCAAGTTCAGCCTGAACGCTGATCCCTTCATCAGCTTCTTGGAACCATCCATTTCACGCTGGGGGGAGGCAGAAATGACATTAATTTCAACAGAAATTACCTCCCCTCAGGATTCAGTAGTAAGTATTCAATTCATGTATTAGATGATTAGAACTCACATGTATATATAGACTCGAGTACTAGGTTTAAGGATTATTGGGTTTTAGAAAAATAAATGTCAAATGCAAAACTCAACGACTATCAAATAGTGAAGTGACCTCACATTTCTGATGTCCTTGGCGCGCTCGTAGGGGTCAGGGGCATAGGGCGCTGACTTCCCCAGGGTGACATTGGGATAGCTGGGGGGCAAAAGGGCAAAGGTCACACACCAGAGTAGACATCAGCTGTCACACAAACATTATGTACGGAAAAAGCAATTTATAAAGTCTATAGTTATAATCGCTGATGTAATAAAGCACAATCAGTTCAGAATAAGACAGTTATAGAATCAATTCTATCCGTGCATCTCACATCAGAAAGGAATTGTAAACGTTTGTTTGTGTTTACCCGTAGCCTGTTCCGTTTTTGGGCGGGTTTGTCAGCACGTTTTTCCCCGGCGCCACGTAGGCTTTCTTCGGCCGCGCGACGGGAGAGAAAGCGCCGACGGGTCCAGCGAATGTTCCGTAAGAATTCCCAAGGCCGGAGCTGTAATAAGATAACAAACAAACAAATAAATAAACAAACCCAGTGTGCGGGTTATTCCATCATCATCCTTTGGGCTAGTTAACCTTCTCCCTGCTGAAGAATCCTTTAAATTGGCACCAAATGTGTGCCACTTGGTTGTGGTGCTAGGCAGCAGGGAGAAGGTTAAGTGTATGGATTGGAGCTCAGAACTCTGACAGCTAGGCCAGGCATCATAGATTCAAACCATGACCCTCTGATCCAAAAGTCAGGAATAAAAACCTTGATCTCCTGATCAGAAGTAAGTAGTAACTCACAAAACACACAATTTTGTATCTTGTAGGAAACTCACTGCAGCTATCCACAAAGACACAACAGCTGGGTCAAGAATCAAACCTTGGACCCTGTGATCCAAAGGTACAGGTATCCACAAAACACACAGTGTTCAAGACGTCTTGAAGGAAACTCACGGTTTCTTATCCCCGTTGCTGGGCAGGAAGGGTTTTCCCAGGTTCTTCTTGGCCTCCTTAAGTCTGTGCTGTCGGCGCAGCTTGATGGGGTCGGTGTACGCCTCGGCCTCCATCACGCGGTTAAACGTTTTGTCGAAGTAGCCGTCCTGCCGCGCCGTTCGTGTCTTACTCCCGCCAGGTAACATCTGTTTGCCTTTTCCCGCCGCGTCGTTGAAGTTCACTGAACATAGAGAATGGAGAACATGAAGAGAAATGTTATTTAAAAGTTAGCGTGCACAGAACTCAGCTCTGCGGCCTCCGCAAAGCTCACTATTATTTTTTTTTTAAATTCAGCAATGGAGGAAACAAAACAGATTCAGAACTGAAGCTAATACTGAAGTTGTGCTAACTGTGTGTTGATTTGGTACATGTACAGTTGTCGTGACTGTTGAAGGGTTTCTCTTGTTTGCAGTCGTATTATGTAGCCCAAACAACATACATGTATGATAATACTGCAAGCAAGAAAAGCCCTGAAAATGTCTTGCACAGCTAGCACATGTATGGACATCTCTTATTACTAATTCTATAGTATTAGTACTAAATTCGATTATGCTTAAGTTTGCTAAATTAGCTTCTGTCCAACAGTGATGTACACGTACTAGGAAAGTCTGACAACAACCAAAAATTATCTTGACTTTAGAATGTTCAACTTCTAGGCAGTTGTCCCTGCGTAAGTGAAGGTAATTCATTATAATGACAAAAATATAGAAAAGGCTGGCAACAACCAAAAACCATGAAAACATTTTGGCTTGTACTGACTTTTGGGCAGTTTGTACTTGTCCCCGATGGTGGTGTAACCCATCTCCTGGAAGATACCCAGGCGCTCCATGTCTGTCTTCCCTGTGTCTGGCATCTTGGCTGCCTCTTCTCCGCTTCTTCCTGATAAAAACGCTACCGAATATCAAAGTCACAAAAGTCTCAGAAGTCAACAACAACCCAGGGTGTTGTCAAACAAATTAATTAGGAGGAAGGAAAACTCCTTGGAGGTGTCCTAGTTCCGAATTCCGGTCTGGCACGCCTGGCAACCTCCAAACTCCACACAAAGTCCACAAAGTCGCGGTGTTCAAGTCCCAAAGAGTTCCCACCGACTTAGGGGACCATAATATTTCCAAATGGCTGCGGAAGTGCTATTCTAGCGCTGGAAATTTACTCCGAAATTGCCCTGAAGTTGCCGAAGCGTTGTCACTTGTTTGTTACTGTTGTCCACGCCTCTATGGCGGTGGGCGAGCCCATTCAAGTATAGGAGGGTAGTTAAAAAAAGGTGGATAAAATGAGCTTACTACCGAAATAATATGAGTACGTAGTCGTTAGATATTATGAATATCATTATTAAAGGCTACATTTTACTTTTTGTTCTTTTGATGACAATTTATTGCTATTTAGAATTGTTTGTCATATTTGTCTTTCAACGTGGTACAGACCATTGCCTAGCAACGGGGGAAGCTGAGCGAGTAGGGGTCACGAGGTCAAACATATCCAATTCTCGGACCCAGAGCACTTTGTGAGAACAATGATCCTGGGTACGAGTTTTAAAGCGTTTTCTTGAAAATATAAATACCTTCAATTTTTATGTTTGATAATCGATTTTCTGTTATTCATACTTCATATAAAGAGAAAACAACACGTCAGTTAGCGTAAAAGTCACGAAAAGTTTAACCTTGCCGACGGAAACATACGAACCTTGCGTCGGCATTGTTCGTCAGTCTTCGGCCGTTCGGCAATCTTCGGCCTAAGGACCCGCCATTACGGTCACATGTCACTATAACTCATTGTGTTGTGGAAAGGTTATGACTGACTCTGATTTTAGCTGATTTGGGAGCATTTTCAGCCAAATAATCGGTAAGTAGAGGTCTCTTATCAATCCAGAATGTATCGTACTTTATTCTGCGCGGAATAATTGACAAATTAGCGCCTCTTTCAGTGTGAAAATGAGAAAGAACGCCGCATCATCGGCGCATGGCAGGCTGAGAAAAATGCGCCCTTGTTGCGCAGACGGTAGCTTCCTGCAGGGGGCTTGCTTCCCCTGAGTCAAGTTGCGTATAAAATTATGTCGGCCTTTGTTGTGGTTTGGCAAGCTCGGTGTGTAGGTATTTCTACGGGCGATTCTTGTTGTTTTGTTCTTCGTTAGGTTGTCAGAGTGTGTCGGAGACGGAGAAAGCAACATGTTATTTTGTACCACACAAACAAACAACTTGTGTGTGTGTGTGGAGGGGGGGGGGGCTGCTGCTTGATATCAAAATGGTTCATTTCTAGGAGCCTAGCTGAGCTGCAGTTACGTCTGGGTAGGTTTGTTTATGGGCTGCTTTTATTCAAGGAAACAGTCAGGCTCAAGATTCATGTTACTGGTTTCTCCGAAAAAGTTGCCATAATGAATTATAATTTACAACCATAATTTCAGAGTTTGGTAAACTGTATACTATTTCTCACCCAAATTCAACATCCTTATGTGTTGTTTGGGCCATCATTTCCAGGTCACAAAACAAACAAAGCAATCAGAGATGGCAAGCGTGCAGGCACACACACGTGTAAAGACAGACAAGTCACGCAAGTCACACACACACACACACACACACACACACACAGACAAGTCACACACACTCACTCACTCACCACACTAGCCTGGATGCCAGACCCATAGGCTATTAGCACACTAGGCCCAAAGTTATCCCTGGCACACAGGATAACTTTGGGCCTAGTGTGAGGCTATCACCACACAAACTCACAAACCCAGAACAACACATCCCTTCCTGAAGCAGAGTGTGTGCCCCTGAAGCAGAGTTTGTGCCCCTGACAGTTGCAGCTGTCACACATTATCACCTCCCCAGCAGGTTCCTTCTGTTGTCCTGCTGCCTGCAAGCCAGCAAGGAGATCAAGGGCTAATCTCCAAGCAGATGTGAGGATCCAGAAATGTATCAAAATGCACCCAGTACAACTCAAACCAGCTGGGCAGGACACTCTAGCCTGGGTGCCATCCTATTTGCTAAGGGCTCCTGACACTCTTACTCCCTGGCCTGAAAAACTAGTGGAGTTTAAGTAGCCTGTAGCACCCAGGCTAAGAAAACTCAGCTGTCATCTGTGTTGGCAGAAGATATCTGACTGTGATATTGAGTTGAAGAGGTGCTCGCACATATGCTGGGTCTGAGCAAGGAGGTTATATAGCCTATATAACCTCCATGGTCTGAGTCAGTGGGGTTTGAGGAGAGCCACACTTCAAGCAGTAACCCTCCACACTTATGGCACATTCCAGTGGCGGTGTGAGTGGATAAAACCAGTCAGTCTGGTCTTGCTGACCGAAGTACAGACCTGGAGGGCATATAGTGTCTATAGCTGTGGCTGATCCCACCACAGGATAGGGTGTCACGGACCTGTCACAAACAACTCCTTTTGGGGAGGGAGGGGTCAGGTCAGGTCACAGCAGTGCAGAATCGTTTATAGAGAGACAGCCCTGCTTATCTGCTGCTTGCTGGGGCCTCAGCAGTAGTTCAAGGGCAGGCTGCATGTATTTTATAAGATACATTCTCTATAATGGCAGCTACCAACACTGATGACATACAGTGGAATTCTTTCCTCAGGTTCCTTTCCATGATTTTGGGATTGACTTAAGACTGAGACGATAGATAGAGAAGCAGTTGAACCCAATAAATCAGTTAGAATTTGGTGTTTAGTAATTAGGGTAGTCAGTGGTCACATGCTGTATTGTTATCCGTTGTTCACCCTTTTATTTTCATGTTTCATGTACTTGCAATCAGCCTCCGGGCAAGAACTTGCAATAAAGTAAACCTGTATTTAATGTACATCAGTATGATTCATACAATGATACAGATAAATGGAGATTTGTCCATGTCCGTCCACAGCACTTTACTTTTCATAATTAATCAGACAATTTACAGAATAATACTTGACAACAACTGGTGAGTATGGACATCAATAGTACATCTTCAACAGTAATGTTACATGTCATACATGATGGTATAAACTCTTGTTTAGATCAGATAGGTTTGGACATTTGATTTGTCATATTGATTATATATGTAGGTTAACAGTGGTGTTTTGTACCTTCCAGTTGTAAGGTGACCAGGGCTGTGTATAGGGGAGGCCAGTCTCAGGAGCCTTTGCCATGGCGCAGTTCAACACTGGTGCTAAAAACCCTCCGTGGGCCTCGCAAGGTACCAAACCTCCCAGTCCCAGGGCTTAAAATAGTTTTTCTGCACACCTGCACTGGAACTAACCTGCACAAGATCAGTCTTACCTGCACCACTCTTAACGAGAAGTAGATTTTATTAAGTATGCACCAAACTGGAAACCATTTGAAATCTTTACTTAGCTTTTCTCCAGTGGTAGCAACTCAGATATTGCAAACTCAGTGTAGCAAACAAAAGTCCACAAATACTTACTTACTCAGAATATGGACCAGTGCAGGTTAGGTACAGATAGATGACAGAAATGCCTGCACTAAGCTGCACATGCAGGTGGCATTTCCAGTCCTACAGTCCCCAAGTCACAGCTTGTATTCTTGTGTTTGTCTGGCACTCAACATTTGCCTTCCTACTGGACTGCTTGCTTATCGCCATTGAATGATTCTGATGAATAAACAAACAAACCAACTGTTGTGTTGTCCGCAGCCAATCAGGACCAGCAGCTGCAGTCGCTGCTCCGAGCACAGCAGGCTGCCATTGGCTACCAGCAGGGTGTGGGTCTGGGCGCGGGGGCCGAGCGGATAGCAAGTAAGGCGGTGTGGTCTTTCTTAGAACTAACTAACACCTGTACCTGTGTAACTAACACCTGTACCTGTGTGCAAGTACAGTGTGTAGTCTCTCCTAGTACTGTCTAACACCTGTACCTCATACTTGTACCTGTAAACTTAACTTACTTACTAGTACCCGTAGAGCGGATAGCAATTACAGTGGTTTGGTCTCTCCTAGAACTATCTAACTGACACCTTTATCGAATACCTGTACCTGTGTACAAGTACAGTGGGTGGTCTCATCCTAGGACTGCATTTATACCTTATTACCGCTACCTAATACCTCTACTTGTTGTAGTAGCTTTAAAGTACCCGTCTTTCTTATTGACATATTTGTCCCCAGGTCACAACATGTTAATATATTAGTATAATGGCATGTATTGAAATGTAGACCTCCAACATATACATTACTCTGGATCTACTGAACAAATGTTGTTGTTTACCTAGTCCTGATTGTTGTTAATGTTCTGTTACCATAGCGACGGCCCAGCAGCCGCAGCAGTCTCTGCTGGGGGCGCAGCCCGTATATGGGCAGACGCTGGTGGGCGGGGTCACGCTGGGCACGGCGCTGGGGTCAACCACGGTCACGCAGGCCGCGTACAACCAGCTGCAGGCACAGCCTGCCCTCTTGCAGCAGCAGCAGGCACTGCAGGTGGGACATGAGGTTTTTATTTATTCATAAATGAGAAAATACAAATGAACATAGGGAACCATCCAGCAGATCAAAATATAGCAATAAGATCAAATAATATCACATGAAGTACTCCATTTCCCATCCTGACACAATGTTTTTCTTCCAAACTTTTAACACAAAAAAACAACACTAAAGCTACTCAGCTAGCTTTGTTTACATGAAACCAAGATGGAAACTTGCAAATTTCCCTTTTTTTTTGCTGTCTTTGTTGGGTTTTATTGATATCTGTTGACCTCTGACATTTTGTCGTTACCATAGCAACTCCAACCCCAGACTGTACAGCAGCAAGCCGTCCTGCAACAGGTAAGGTCAAGGGTCAAGGGACATGTTCAACAAAAAGTCAAGCAGCATTGCCTTCTTGTCACAATATTCAACAGAATCTCCCTGAAGAACGCAGAATCCTAAAAATGTTCTAATTTGTTTAGGTTTTCTAGTACTGCTATGAGACGTGTTGTTTCCTTAATGCTGGAAGTCCTTTCCAGAAGTCTTCAGAATAGACAGACTTGACTTACGCCGAGTGCCAGTTTTCCTTGGCCCCTCAAACCACATTGGCAGCCAGAAGCTCCAGTCCTGCACAGCTTTCCCCATGCCGTTAGTTTGTAGACCTGTGGAATAGACATGTTAACCTTCTTCCTGCTGTAGTAGCCATTTGGCAGCAGGTTCGTATTGGTTATGGGGTTAAGCAGCAGGGAGAAGGTTAACTGTACAATAAGATCCACCCATAAGTTTAAACACCAGCCCGTCTGGTGTGTCTGTGACCCGACTGTTGTCAGGACTGTCCTGTCCTTGTGGTCATCATGATGTCCTTTGTTTCACTCTCATTTACTCCCAAAAAGCAGCATGAACAACAGTGATGTACAGTAGCTGGATGCACCGGGTTGTTGCCCCCACTAACCAGCTGTTTCTGTTTCTCCCTATGTCTGGCGGAATGAAGGCCCTACTGAAGCAGGTACAGCCATCTCCTCCCTTCTCTTCTCTCTCCTTCCTTCCTTCCTTCATTTGTTCCTTCTGTTTTTCTTGGTGTGTTGGTCCCATGGTGTGACTGTAGTACACGGCACATGAGTGTGAACCTGTGTTTTGCAGTACAGGTTGTTGTTGGTGTAGTTTTGGTTTGTAAGGTTTATAATACATACATTGTAACTGCTCATCTCCATATCACTCGTTTGCCTATAATTCTCCCTGGGTCTCTCTCTCTCTTTCTCTCTCTCTGTGAGTTGTCAGTGGTGTTCATGTTGTTTGTCTGGCAAAGATGCTGAGTTGGGTTTCAGGTTTAGACATTCTGCATATCCTGTGTCTAATAAAAGTGGCCATTTTTACCAGCTGACAGCTGGTTCCTAAGCTAACTGTCCGTTCCCCGCCCACAGCCTGGCCTGGCCATCCCCACCACGCTGTCTGCAGTACAGCAGCCTGTGCCAGGGGGCGCCCCACAGATGGGTCAGGGGTCGCAGCTGACGGTGAGCTACCCGACGCCGCGGGCCGCCCAGCAGCAGCAGCAGCAGCCCAAGCAGCGCGTCTTCACCGGCTCCGTCACCAAGCTGCACGACAACTTCGGCTTCGTGGACGAGGACGTCTTCTTTCAGTTAAGGTAGGCAGGTCATAGGTTACAGCAGGCCACAGGTTATAGGTTAAGGTAGACAGGTCACAGGTTACACCATGGGCATTCAAAGGTTACTATGAGGTCAGAGTAAGACAATGTCATTTTTATTTATTGTTTATCTGCACATAAGTATTACAATAAGCAGAAAAAACATAACGTAATTTTTGTAGACTGAGCAAGGGAGGCCAAAAGCTTATAAACCGGCCGCCCTTTATCAAATTGGTACATTTATGGTAATATGTATTTCAGGGATGTGTAGATGTCACATACAGTTTCCGTCCTACTCCTGTACTGTTTCTGACAGACAATGTTGTTCTTCCCTCCTGTCCCAGTGTGTGTAAGGGCAAGACCCCCCAGGTGGGGGACCGGGTGCTTGTTGAGGCCACGTACAACGCCAACATGCCGTTTAAGTGGAACGCCACGCGGATCCAGGTGCTCCCGAACCAGGTCAGTCTGATCACTGTTTTTACTGATGTGTTTTTACTGCATTTGAACATGTTTTATTGAACCCACGTATTGATTTTAGACCATGTGTAATCTTTTATATATAGAACTTTTTGTAACTTCTAAGAACAACACAATGCAAACTTTTGTCTGCGAGTTGTTTGAATAAAGATTGATTGATTGATAGGTTGATTGATTGATAACGATGTGTTGTCACACCAGAAGCATTTTGTAAATAGTGTTTGATATTACCAACTCACCTACTGTGATTTTTAGAATTCTATTTTATCATGTATCATGAATTTTATCCCTGGTTTTTAAAGGCGGCTTTGTAAGCAATGACGCATTTCAGGTATTGATTTTATATTGTACCTGCTATGTCATTGGGAATAAAATCTGAATCTGAATCTTGTCCCCCTGCCCCCCAGACGCAGCCCCTGCTGAAGAACCCCCCTGTCAGTGCGGGCCACTCCCCCCTGGTCTCGCCGCCGACCCCCCAGCTGTATCAGGGGGGTGGTCCCGGCATCACCCCCTCCTCCATCCCCCCCCTGATGTCGCAGCACACACAGCCGCCTGCCAACCACCACCACCAGAAATGGTCCCGGGGGCCGCAGCAGGGGCAGGATCAGAAACGTAAGCATGAACTTCACTTTCTAGTTTAAGAAGCACTTTATCGTTATGTGTGTTTCCAATTTTAGTATACAGTATTACTTCTGTATTACCATACTACAGCCTTGTTTCAACTGCCAGTTAAAAACACAGCAAAAACCTCATGAACACTGCTAAAGTAAATAAATTTACAGTACAATGTATTATGATTGAACCATTGGATTGTTGCTTAATTTGTTTGGTGGTGTTTTGATGTATGTGGAGCTGTGTTCCTGCCCAATGGAATTGTTTTATATTCATTTGTATTCATGTTTTTGAGGAGACGGTTTCTTTTTAGGAGAGGGCTTTTTGCTTCATATAATAATAATAATGGTTTATTCGATTCAATTCCTTGAAACATCATCCTCAGTAAGTAAATGTGAAAAGAATTAAAAGATAAACAAATTGTTGTTTCCAGCCGGCCTGCTCGCCCCGCCCACCCGCGGTCCCATCGCCCCAGCTCGCCGCCCCGAGCCGCCGCCCCGCATCAGTCGCCGTGACGACAGGGACAGGCGGGACAGGTCACGGGATCGATCCAGGTCCCGCGAGCGCTCGGAGCGACGCCCCAGATCACGGTCTCCACGGAAACGGTCGCGATCCCCCCGAAGGCGTTCGCCGCGGCGGGAGAGGCGGAGGATCGTGCCACGCTACATGGTCACCTTCGCCAAGTTCTCGCTCGACCAGTAGGTTCACTCTGTTTGTTGTTTTTTGTTTACAGTGAAACAGATACAGGTCTGACGTGGATGAAAGCTCAAACTCAACTGACTTTACTCAACATATAACCGGCCGGTTCTAGAGTCCCTTCCTTCGAACAGGTATAGATCACCTGTTCGAACACAACGCAAACACGTGCGCTCGCACGTGATTGAACAGGTGACCAGCCCTGTCCGAAAGAGGGACTAGAACTGGCAAAATACAGCACATATTCCGCTACGTATGTACGTTGTTATATTCCATTACGTTATTACAATAGCAATTTACTATGGGTTCCTGGATTTCAAGAAAATGATGTCAAGCTGGAATAGTATCAGGAAAAAAGCCCCCACAGGGAAACAGTACCTCTGTGGTGCATACAGTTTAAGGGTCTCAACACAGTATTAGTCCTGAGAAAGGTAGCTTATGCACCCATATTTTCAGCCCTGCACATAGTTTTAGGGAATTGACGTAGTCAAATTCAAGATTCACTGAACAAACTTGAGTTTACAAAATCCTCAACATCCCTTTCCCTTCTAAGTTTCCTGTACGGTTGGGACCGCATTGTAACTACAGTTCCCTAAACAGTGCATGTGTACTTGTAGATATGTAAATACGTTTGGGAACGCATCTACAGCAGCGACACCTATGCTGCAGTGCAATGTGAACCAGTCAGAATTGCCCTGAGGAAGGTGACAGATGGTCACCGAAACGTCGGCTGAATAAAACACTTGGTTGTGTAGAAAGAGTCTCGTTATTCAGTGACTTACCAACCTGATGAAACTATTCACGGATCCCTTTCCATCGTCCTTCCCAGAAAAGCGGCCAGCGTGGCGGAGCTGCGGCGTCGCTATGCCAACATGTACGTGCCGAGCGACTTCTTCCACGCACGGTTCTGCTGGACGGGCGCGTTCCCGCTGCACCGACCCTTCCAGATCGGGAACCCCTCCGCCTTCCACATCATGCACAAGGAGGTCGACCCGCTCGAGAAGAACGATACCGTACTGGAGCCGCCGGACGCAGACCACCTCTACAGCGCTAAGGTTTGTTTGTTTGCTTGTTTTATCCTGGCCCTCAAGAAAAACACTAGATACCTGAGAACACTAGAGAAAAATGCTACATGCAGATCACATGTAAGTTGTGTAGAGCCAGGGTATTTTTTTTCTTTTCTACATTTTCATCTGTTTTAGTCAAATAGGATGACTGACAGACACTTTTACTCTCTGATTCTGGAAAGGATGCAAATAAATAAAAATACAGGCACTGAAGCCCAGAGAAGGTTATATCTTGAACCAGTGCATGTTAGGTCTCTTGTTAGAAAGGTTACTTTGAACCAGTGTCTGTTGATTGAAGAGTTATTTATTTATTTATTTTATTCTATTCACATAGATTTGTGAGCATTAGATAGCAAGTACATTTGTGCTTACATGATCCTTTGCTCAACATAAGACATACAGAATACAGATTGAAGACAAATACAAAATATACAACGAACATAAGATGAAAAAGGCTTATCGATGCTGTTTTGTGCAGGTGATGCTGATGGCCTGTCCGTCGGCAGATGAGCTGTACCATCGCTCCTGCGCGCTCGCCGAAGACGCCAGCGATGTGCGCGAAACTTTCCAGCATCCGACTCGACTCATCCAGTTCCTCGTCGGCATGAAGGTAGCAAAACTAGTTTTTTTTTAATTGTAATGTGGTAGTGATTGGTTTATTTCATTCTCACAGTAAAAAACCACAGTTTCGCAGCGCGCAAAATTGCGCGCTGAATTACACTGGTTATACAATAGTTAACTCATGATTTACTGATATTCAATCACTAATATGAGAATGATGGTAACAAAACAGAAATTAATTGCTAAAAAATGCTAATTACACATACTAGTAACCAAAATAAACCAAACTAAATCATGAGTAAAGCAAAAGATAGCCCTCTGTAAGGGAGGGAAGGGGGTAACATAAACATGCAAAACAATTTTTTATTGAATATTTTTCTTTTCATATTTTCCAACAACAGTGAGTAAGAAGATAAACATGTGCACAAAGTAGCAAAATGATAAAACAATTTGCTAACTTCCCACAGTGAATTAATCTAACAATTCATAACAAAAAATGTGAAAGACTTGAGAAAACAGTTGGCTGGTAGGAAGACTGCTGGAGTGTTGATGGGTTTTGATTGATCAATTGATTGATTGGTTATTGATGACAGGGTAAGAACGAGGCTGTAGCGATCGGTGGCCCGTGGTCGCCCTCGCTGGACGGGCCCAACCCGGACACCGACCCGTCCGTCCTCATCAAGACCGCGATCCGCACCACCAAGGCGCTGACGGGGATCGACCTGAAGAACTGCACGCAGTGGTGAGTCTGTGCTCGGGGGGAGGGGGGCACAGCATGCTCATTTACATATTATCACCATGGCAACTCGCATCAATGCCTTCTGCAGTGTTACTACAAAGGCAGGGGGAACAATACGCACAGTTTGGTAACGGAATGAACATGTAGAGTTAAGCTAGGGGGTCGACTGGCTTGTAAACAACAGTTGCACAGGGGGGTGTAAACTGAACCTTCGAGGGTTTGTAAAATTGGTGCCTCTGATATTCAGTATCATGTACAGAATTATGCTTGTATTCTGGAATGAGCTGCTTTTGGTCTGTAAAGCTGCTTGTAGCTCATACCAAGCAAAACCTCCGCTGTGTGGCTTTTTGTAACCAGTTTAGATGCGAGAGTAAGATAAAGGTTTTTGGTGGTTTGGTCTGACTTAAAGTTTGGACATTTTTACCCCATTTCATCTCCTTCTGTGTCCTTCTCGTTTCCCTGGCAACTGTTCACGGGTAGCTTGCTTGTTTGTTTTTGTTTTTTTGTTTTTGTTTACGTGGTTCGCCACCATGAGTTGGAAGAGCGTCCGCCTCTTGTGTGGATTTTCCTTCTCTGTTCCACGAGCGCGGAGCACTTTCCCTCGTGGTCGCAACTTTTATAAATAAAAAATAAAAACAACCTGTCCTGTCGGTGTTCCTCTCATAACGGCTCTCGTTACGAATCGCTCCCCCCTAGGTACCGCTTCGCCGAGGTGCGCTACCACCGAGCGGCGGAGACCTACAAGGGGAAGACCATCCCGGAGCGCGTGGAAACGACGGTGCTGTTCCTGCCGGACGTCTGGCATTGTTTACCCCCTCGTCTAGATTGGGCCAATGTTTCAGCCGGATACAAAGCCCAGCTGGCCCGCAAGGTGGCCGACGAAAAGGCGGAGGAGGCGGGAGAATCTCAGGCATTGACCAGCACCGTATTTTTGCACATCACACCGCACCACAGACAGACACCACCTACAGACAACACTAAAACCCACCCACCCGCTGACCCGCATCAGCCTACCCCGCGACCCTCCTACGGGGCCCGCGGCCCTCCCACAGGGCCCGCGGCCCTACCACGGGCGCTGGTAGACACATAGACGCACGCACACAGACACACTAGATTTGTTGTTGTTATTTATCATTACTACTATTGTTCCTGCCGCCTTGTTTCGACCTTGCTACAATGATGGAATGACCTTTAACTTCATGCTGCCATGGAGACGACCCTTTGACCTCTGACCTTTGTTGTCCACTAGGAAGAAATTCCGACCCGAAAAGTCTGGTCCCGTGCATTTGGACTTGATGCATGTCGCGGTGGGCAGACTAAAAACCTGCCACGAAAGTTACCGATAGTCACGCCGAGAAACCGAGCCGTTTACACGAATAAACCACACTCCGACTCGCCACACATTTAATTACTCTTTGTTCTTACAGAAAGTCAGAGCTGTGTAAAGGTGACGTACTTTGTTAACTTCTTGTGGAGCTACTGCAAGGAAAATTACGTGCTTAGCACGGCGTAATCCGAGTGCTTCCCCCTCCATAGGAGTTGTGAGTTCCTTACGAGCTCGGAGAAATTCAACTGTCTGTCCAACCAAACGCCCTCCCCGGCTTTGTTGTTGTCTCCCATTTTGGACACGAAAGCGAAGCTCGTGTAGCGTAGCTTTAGTCCAGGTAAACAGCCCCCCTCCCCGCTGGCACCCAGCAGGCACTTATACCGCTCCTGTTTCTCTCCCTGCAATACCAGGAGGAGGAGGAAGGGGGCGACGAGGAGGCCGGTAAAAAGGCGCCCACGCACCACACGGAACTCGACCCCAAAACCATGAAGGTGAGAACGCATTTGCCAGTTTTGTTATGAAAGTCAGACATCCAGGTGTAACATGACGCAGGGCTGGACGTTCAGTTTTGGGAGCAGGAAATTCGGGAGCACTTAATCATCATTGTTAGGAGCAGTTAGAAGCACATTAATGAAGGTCAGACAGTTACACAATCAGGTAGAACATTACCTAATGCAAAATTCACAAACTGGATAAATTCTCTTAGGAGTCAGATGTTTCAGATAGCTTCTTTCATCAGTGACTGGGAATGCTACTAGTATACCTTTTCAGTCACTATTGTTTCTGGGCATCTGCCTGTGTGTGTGTGTATCCTGAAGGGTGGCAAAGCACTGTGGGTAAGGGGGTGAAGTCTGCCATCTCACACATTTGCTCCTGCAGGTGAACGAGCTGAGAGCGGAGCTGGAGGCTCGCGGGCTGAACTCGAAGGGTCTGAAGTCCCAGCTGATCGCACGTCTTACCAAGGCGCTGAAGATGGAGGTGGAGAAGGAGGAGGAGGAGAAGGAAGCCAAGGATGAGGCGAAGGAAGAAGAAGAGGAAGAGAAGGAGGAGGAAGTGGAGGAGGACAAGGAGAAGAAAGAGGTAATTTGTTTTGCTGTACTTTGTTGTTATTTACCGCCTGTGCCTGACCTGTGACCCCGACCCGTGCCTGACCTGTGACCCCGACCCGTGCCTGACCTGTGACCCCGACCCGTGCCTGACCTGTGATCCCTGACCCATGCATGACCTGTGATCCCAATTCGTCCCAGACCTGTAACCCCCGACCTGTGACCCCAACCTGTGCCTGACCTGACCCCCGACCCATGCCTGACCTGTGACCCCCGACCCGTGCCTGACCTTTGTTCTTTTCCGCCGTTGTTGCAGGAAGAGGAGCGTAAGAAGCAGGAGGAGGAGCGCGAGCGGAAGACTCGTGAGCGGCGCTACACGCTGCCCGACAACCCCGCCATCATCGTGCACCCCTCCCCCACCGCCAAGGGCGGCAAGTTCGACTGTGCCGTCATGTCGCTCAGCGTGCTGCTGGACTACAGGGTCGAGGACAACAAGGAGCACTCCTTCGAGGTAAGGACAGCGTCTTTAAGGAGCAGAGTTGTTTTCTCCTAACTTGAGAGTGCTTCTTGCAGTCCTGTTATTGAACTTACATAAGTTATACTGGCCATTTTTAATTTAGAAACACAAAACCCCAAAAGCTTTCAGGTCTCAGTTGCATGTTGATTGTTACTTGTGGTGCCTGCTCAGGTGTCCCTGTTTGCGGAGCTGCTGAACGAGATGCTTCAGCGAGACTTCGCCTTCAAGATCTACCGAGCGCTGATGGTCGCACCCGAGCCCAAAAAGGAGGAGAAAAAGGACAAGAAGGTACGAAAGGCCGCAGTTTGTTTATTTATTTTATTTTCTTGTTTGGTACAATGGAGGGGGAGACAAAACCGGTTATAAGTTTGTTAGCCGTTAACGTATTAGAATAAAAGACCTGTTTGTTCATTTATGCTCTTACAAGCTAAGTACAGCTCATGGCGATAAAGCAGTTCTGGGTACAATTACAGCGATATAAGAGGTTGGTATCTTACCACATCTACCAGGGCTATTGTATACTAGTGTGTACAGGTTTAACTTCTTCTCGTTTCTTAAGACAGCTATAAGTGTAAAAACAGATGGAGGTTACAATACAAGGCTTATCTAGTGTCTCACATGCGCCCCCTATCTGACAGGACAAGAAGGACAAGGACAGCAAGAAGGAGGAGAAGAGAGATGAGAAGAAGAAAGATGACAAGGAAGAGAAGGAAGAGAAGAAGGAGGATGGGGACGACGCGGAGGAGCCCAAACCCAAGAGGAGGAAAACTGATGATGAGGAGAAGGTGGGTTCCAGTTTTTGTTTGTTGTTTTTGTTGTTATGAGAGAGGGAATAACTGTGACCTAAGGTGTGTGGGTCAACTACGTCACCTACATGCTTCTTTCTGGTTAAGGTACAAAGAGATTCTTTATGAAACATTTTGATAATGTCTTTGTAGGTTTCAAGACATGAGAAGCACCAGAAACAACCTTCAAAGCTCTGGTCACAGATTGTTTTTCTCACCACTTCCCTACTGATCTTTAAAAGGGTGCTGTCTGCAAAGTAATGATCACTATGATGCGAGTTTTGCTGAATATTCATAAAAAGCTTCTTCCTTCCTAAGTATGCCCCACATTTAGGTTGTGCCTCATGTTTCTGAGTGAGGTTGAGATCTTATAGAACATCTTTCCTTACCAGTGCTGTAATTTCACACCATGTTGTATCAGAGAGTTGCAAACATGTCGGAAGTAAAGTTTAACTTTCCGTACATTTTTTCTTCATCAGGAGGGGAAGAAGGAGAAGGATGAAGATAAGAAGGACGGTGAGGAGGAGGAAGAGGAGGAGGAAGAAGATGGAGATGACAGCTCAGAAGACGAAGAGGAAGATGAAGACAAAGATGACAAGGAGGGAGAGGAGAAAGGTAAAGACTTACCACAAAATCTTTAAGAAAGAGCTCAGGGTTCCCTGGTACAATGAACCTGTAGATACTGTACATAGCATCTGTCTCGTCAGCAGGGCAAGCCCTTAATAATAGCCACCTGGCTAGTTATGCTGCCCTGGCTGTACAAATTGTCTTTTTACGGCCAAACAAATAAAAAATAAATAAAAGAAAGCATCTGTCTCCTCTGTCACGACCAGTGGAAGAGTAGCTTAACTGTTTACTGGGTTCATTGAAGTAAGCACGGAACTGGTTTGAGAGCCACGGCGACAAGCTATCTGTACATGTATCTGTATAGCCGGTATAACCGCCCTTCGGCGTAACACACCAGCTTTGCAGGCACGCGGCGCGGCGGCAGCTGGCTACATTACACCGAACCACCTGTTACACCTAACCTTTGAACGTCTAACTCTAAACAATGCTTAAAACTATCTAACGACGATGCCCCTACTGTACTTGGTGGCAGCGAGTTCCACTCTACGATTGTTCTAGGAAAAAATGAGTTACAAGCTATGATGATGATGATTGAAGTAAGCTGGTTCACGATCACTTTCACGTTGTTTCCTTTCTTCTTCTTTTCTCCCACAGACCGAGACAAGAAGGACAAGGAGGACAAGCGCGGGAAGGAGAAGAGGAAGTCGTCTCGGGAGAAAGATCGGCACAGCCGGGAGCGTCAGAAGGAGTTCACGTTGGATAAGGAGCTGCTGCTGGCCTTCGTGTACTTCGACCAGAGTCACTGCGGCTACCTGCTGGACCGCGACTTGGAGGAGATCATGCACACCATCGGCCTGCAGTTGTCACGAGCTCAGGTAGGGGGCCTCAGTAACATTATGTAGCAAGTGGCGGGACAGTTGGAGGGGCTGGTCACCATATATATGAATCATGTGTTTGAGTAAGAATAAACAGAGCAGTGGTTTGCTATGCTGGACCATGTGAAAGTAAACATTATGCATTTGCTTTGCACAAGATTTTAATGAGTTTTTCTGCACACACAGATCCGTAAGCTCGTACAGAAAGTGGTAACCCGAGACTCGCTGTCGTACCGCAAGCTGACGGACCGACCCGCCGCGGACAAGGACAAACCTGCGGACAACCTTCCCAGCATGCCTGAGGACCAGGAGCTCGCCATAGGTAGGTCAAGGGTCAAGGTTAAAGGTTTTAATGTCAGAAATTAGACTATATCTCATCTACAGAGTGTTTTCTCGCTTCCTACAATTACTTTTATTGCCGTCTGAAATCTCCTGTGTTTCTGTTGCTAGGTAACAACAGCTACTTGGAGGTGAAGGTGAAGACGGAGGCGGATGTGAAGGTTAAGGAGTCGGGCGGGGCCGAGACGTCTCAGGGCATGGTGCTGTACAAGGGCGCCACCATCGACATCGCCAACCTGCTGTCCCGACTGGAGCGCAGCGAGAGGGACCGGGTCGCCGTGGAGGAGAAGGTCCGCGACCAGCAGGCCGACCTGGGTGAGTCTGGGGTGTTTGTTTGTTTGTGAGAAGAGTGAGAGGGACCGGGTCGCTGTGGAGGAGAAGGTCCTGAAATCTGATTAATAGATTGTTTGATTGACAGGTGAAATTTGATGATTGCCAGAGGAAATTTGATATGGTAGCCAGAGGAAATTTGATATGGTAGCCAGATGAAATTTGATACGGTAGCCAGATGATATTTGATACGGTAGCCAGATGATATTTGATACGGTAGCCAGATGATATTTGATACGGTAGCCAGATGATATTTGATACGGTAGCCAGATGATATTTGATACGGTAGCCAGATGAAATTTGATACGGTAGCCAGATGATATTTGATACGGTAGCCAGATGATATTTGATACGGTAGCCAGATGATATTTGATACGGTAGCCAGATGAAATTTGATACGGTAGCCAGATGAAATTTGATACGGTAGCCAGATGAAATTTGCTGTGATTGACAGGTGAAGTTTGCTGTGATTGACAGATGAAGTTTGCTGTGATTGACAGATGAAGTTTGCTGTGATTGACAGGTGAAGTTTGCTGTGATTGACAGGTGAAGTTTGCTGTGATTGACAGGTGAAGTTTGCTGTGATTGACAGGTGAAGTTTGCTGTGATTGACAGGTGACCTTTGTTTGATTGACAGATGTGCTGCGAGCGATGACCTCCTCCAGCGAGGAGACGACCAAGACGTTGGCGTCGGAGCTTAAGGAGGTGAAGAAGAAACTGGCCGACACCTCCAAGACGCTCCAAGACGTGGAGAAGACGTGCGGCTCCTACCGCGAGTGTCTTGACAAGACGAGAGCACACCTGGAGGAAACGGTGGGGGCGATCAAGGTCACTCTTCCCAAACCAACCTCAGCAGAGGTCAAAGAGGAAGACATGGAGACGCCCCCCACGGAGAACGGACAGAAGGATTGAAGCTGCCAGGGGATGAAAGAGCCGGTGATCGCAGGGGACCATGTCATAAGTTACGGGTGTTACCTTACAGAAGTCGTACGTCCACGCGTAGTCTGTTAGTGTTCACTGTTCTGTAGATTGTTCTGCCAACAACTGCTGTTGTAAAATGGGGGGGGGGGATACTGATAGGGGTCTTGCTGGGAGAGGGTGTACTGGGGGGGGGGTATTGGTTCGGGGGGGGGGGTTGTGATAACAGCTTGATGGTCTGTTGTGAATAGCTGTAGTGTATGTAGTACACACCATAGCCTGCTGATTCAACCCAGGATAACTGTTTTGTTTGTAGTTGGAACAAGAACTGATGTGTAGCTAGAAGAGCAATAAAGCCAAGAGCAGGCCATGAAAACTTGTGGATAAAATCAAAGAGATAAAAATAAAACTGAGTCTGAATAAGGTGTACTGATGCATGAATGGGACTTTATTTGTGAGTCGCACAGAAAGTACAGAACAAATGACACACATAACAAGAGGACTTCTTTCTTTTTCTCTTTATTCACTCAAACCATCAACATTACAGAAATAACATATACACATACATTGTACTAATGAAATGTGTTGATATTACACAATACTGATATCACAGTAATAACACACTATATAAACAGGATAAACCATTATGGATCTGTCTGGATTTTGTTACTGTATAGCATAATCAACAAATACTGAACAAAAATACTCTAAGGAGTCAGACATTTCAGATACATGTAGTATCCAAAGCTCATGAAAGAAAAGATAGTGTAATGTTCTTTCTGGATGTTAACCCCCTCATCGACATTTAGTGAAACATCCCCGACAATGCGTTTGTGCACCTGTTGACTGAGAATGGAACGTCCCTGTTTCTCAGAGTGGCGGGAGATCTACCACTACAACATGGGGGTGGAGGGATCAATGGATTTTTTCCCCCAAAGTTCAACATATGGTCCTTGGAGGTCTTAGTACACAAACAAACCAACACAGACGATGATATCATATTTCCAAAAGTATTAATTAGATATCCTGTTACAGATAGTTACAAACATCATCTTTTTACCCCCCCCCCCATCACCGACGAAAAATGAGGCACACAAAATAAAACACAAAGCATTCTTGACAACTTCACATTCAATATCCAATACCCAAACAATTCATTATCTGAAATAATGATATACGATACACTGAAATAGATAAATATTTTCATATTTGTGTATGGTCTACTTATTACCATCATGCACCATGGTAATTACCATGCACGCACCTGTTGATGAATCTAAGAGCGAACCATTGTGCGGGGAGGTGTTCGTTTGCTTTCCTTATTTCTTTCCTGACATGATCGATAAAGGTATGAAAAGTCTACCTCCAAAATACATCATATTATCTTTCTTTTATATGCATTACAAGTAAAACATTTGGAAAATACCGTCGAATGAAAAGAAATTAAAAACACTTGACCATTGCATTTCACCGAAATAGCAAGATGTTACAGTCCAAAGCCAGCAGACCAATCAGCATCCGAGCTCTCGTGTCGTCATCTTTCATACAAATTTTGGCGCCATTCACCGCTGAGACGTCCAGGCCTCCAGACTCTGCTACAGAGTTGTCAACAAAAAGGTGAGAATTTTCATATTTTCTGCGGTAGAATTCCATGTTTTACCCATGTATGACCTGGTAGACCATACGTAGAACAATCGACTGTATGTCCTGGCTTATTCTCGCTCACTTTTAGGAAATTCCTGACGTAAACTTGATGTTTACCATAGAGGTATTGCGCAATCCGTGTCAGGAACGTCAACATTTTCCTGTCAGAAATTCTTTAAATGTTCCTCAAATTGTATTTATTTAACAAACACGCTGGTCATTTCGGTCAAAGCAGTGCGAATGTGCATTTTTTCTCTGTATTTTTTTTAGAATTTTATGTCAGAAATCCTTGAAACGAAAGAACGGGCCCATACACCCCATTACAATAACGTAGTGAGATATTGTTGGTCAAAATTCGAACAAAAATTAATTTTCCCCCTCATGTTTTCCTCAGAATTATCAGAAAACCTATTGTGACATCTAGTAGTATCGGTTTTAGGTCAATTTCAGCAGATTTTATCGGGAAAATTTTAAGTTACGGTCTCAAGTAGAGGGGAACAATTGGAGTATCCTGTGTGGTCGGATATTGTCGGTCAAAATTGGAAGAAAACTAAATTTTTCCACTCGTGTTTACCTCAGAATTGTCGGACAAAGTGTTGTGACATCTAGTAGTAACAGTGTTAGGTCAGTTTTATCAGTTTTTATCGGGAAAATGATGAAGAATTCTGAGTAGCGGCTTCACGTAGTCTGGGCCCGGGGAAATAAGTGCGGAGCCCCGTATGTAAACACAAGCCGGTACGCTCTCCTGAACTAGCGATATCGTCTGACAAAATTTCAAGAAAAAAATATTTTTCCACCCATGTTTACCTCAGAATCATCAGACCAAATGTTGTGACATCTAGTGGTATCACTTTTCGGTCAGTTTTTGCAGTTTTTATCGGGAAAATCTTGAGAAATGTTGACATACATCCTTACCTACATGTACAACCATATACCGGTGACAACTTGTAATACGTCAAAAGTTGCATTTAATTGACGTGTTCTCACAAATTTTACCTCAAAATTATCGGAAAATATGTTGTGACATCTGGTGGTATCATTTTTAGGTTAGTTTGTGCAGTTTTTATCGGGAAAATCTGGAGAAATTTTGAGCAGCGTCCTCATGTATTGGGTGCCCGGGGAAACAGGTGCGGGTCCCGTGTACGTGTGTAGGCAAGACCCGGTACGGGCCGAGGCTCAGGGACTAGCTACGATCAAGGACATTATCCTTGCTACGATACAGTAGTTACAATTCACATGTAGTTGAGCCTGAGTTATTATCTGAAACGTTTTCGCCGGAAATGCTTTTTGTAAATCCTCAAGGAAATGTTCGTTTGTGGACGACGGCGTCTGACCGTCTGACGGAGCTGTCAATCACCGCCCGCGCGCGCCGCATACCTGTACCGGTGGCAAGTGTTACGTCAAAAGTTGCTTCTAAAGTCATGTTTTCTCGGACATTTTCCTCAAATTTGTCAAAACAAAGGGTACAAGACCCTAGCCCTATTTCTGTGTGTTTTTTCTGGGCTGAATTTTCGAAATCTTTCAGGAAAATTGGTGTAGCGCTGACGGACACCGTGTTCCTAGCGTAACGTTCGACGTTATGTTTTCGGTGAAATTTTAGCGAGGCCGCCGCCTGGATGGAGCCGAGCTCACGGTCTCTTCCCGACGGACCACCCAGCCATTTTTTCCCTTGAACATTCATCGCTTTTATTTAATTTTTACACATTTTATATTTTCTATGTTTCGTTTTTCGTTTTAAGTATTGATGGCGGGGAGGGGTAGTAGGTTTTACTTGCCAGTAATTTCGTGCTTTATTTTAAAACTTTTCCGAAACCTGTTCTTCTTGCCTGCAGCTCAGCAGCGCCGCCCGGTCCACCAGCAAGGTACTGCAGAACAAACTGGCTGAAGGCTAGACAGCATTCTCTACCAGGTTAGCCACCTAATTTCCACATTCTACTACACTTTTCACGAAGAAAGGTACAGACCTGAACTGTCATTTATAAAGTTATTTACTTAGTGGGGTTATTTGCTTGGTACAAAATTTATGTATTATATTGTATATGAGGGATTGTATATATTGACTGTCTTGTCTATTGTAATTTTTATTTGCTGTACGCAAACTCTTCCAATTCAGGGATGTTTCTCATCCCTGCTGCAAGGCTTGCTTTTTGGTGTCATGAATAAAGAATTCTTTTGCATTCTTTAAGCTTGTGTTTTTTTATGGTGATAGAAATTGGACTTACCTCATGGCCACATTCAACTAGGGACCTCTGATTGTTATACATGTAGCTAATGTTCTTGTTGCCATGGCAATATGTTAATTGTTTGTTAACTCTATCAGCAGAAGATCGAAAGAGTGATGGCATTGATTCCTGGCTGCCCACCTGTTGATGTAGAAAAAAATTCCTGGTACCTGCCAGCAGGTATTTTATGTTCCTGCATACTTCTTATGAGTTGTAGCATTTTCTTCACTCTGCAACATTGTGACATTATGTAAAACTGTTACCAGAAGATATTCTTTTTTTCTGTTTTGTACAAAAGTTTTAAGAAAAAAGGATGTGACTTTCTAGTATGAAAATATGACAAAAGGAAAGTTTCATGTGTGTTTACCAGGCCAGTCATTCACTCTCTCCCTGTCTCTCTCCCTAAATTCCTTTTTCTCCTTCTCTCTCTCTTCTAAAGATAATCCCTTCCACGGCTGATGTCACTGTTTCCAGTTTGCTGGGCTACTTTGAAGGAAGCAAGCATCAGAAAAGAAGACAACTAGTCAGATAGGATTTGTATGATATCCTTTTCTGCTGATGGTATAGCAGTTAGGGTGGGGGGTTGAGTCAAGCTCTACTTTGGCTTGGCTCACTAAATCAGTTAAATGTAGGGAAAGTTTTGGAAAATAAAAGTGCCTTGTGACAAATATCTTAAATGACAAACACAGAATAAAAGTAAGTGGGGTTATGGGATCACAAGTAAATTTCTTTTCGCCCAACCAAAGTCAACTTCTTCACTGATGATTTGGCTGCTTTTAGCTGCCTTCATCAGGGTTGTTGAAGAAGTTGACTTTGGTTGTACTGAAAGAACTTTATTTGTTCTTGGATAGAGTTGCTAAGACTCTAATGGTAGTAAGCCACACACACTCCCACTGCTCCTGAGCTCACGGAGGATGACATCACCAGCATCGATGGGCCACCAGAGACAGAGATATATGAAATAGTTCAGGGCCTGAGGCACACGACTGTATTAGATTTAGCTTGCAAGTAATATTGATTTTCTTGGTCCATTCTTGTAAGTGATAAGATGGACATTAGATGTAACAGTGTTTTGAATGTTTGCCACCGTCTTGTAATGGGAATAGGCGGAACACTGATTGAGAAATTTTTGTTTTAGCCATTGTGATAAGATCTAGTCTAGAATGCCATGATATATTTGTCTGCTTTGTAAGGAAGACTTTTTTTATAATTTATTGAGAAATAATTTTGTTTTAGCCATGTGTATGTGATCAGATGGCATTAGAATGCCATATGTTTGTCCGATTTGTAAAGAAGATTTTTTTTATAATTGAGAAGATGACACATGAAGATTGCGTTCCTTCGTCCATCTTGTATGTAAAAACTATTCATGAAGACGTCCCCAAGAAGAGACTGCAAACACCGAGGCCACTACCATCATCAACGGATGCACACAAAATAAAGATTTGAAAAAAAATGTGTGATTACTCTGAATAAAGATGTGAAATAAAGACATTCTTCACCTTGTAACTGACAATGCTGGAATCAAAATTCAATAGAACTTTCAAGTGCTTGAGTTTGCTAAACTTAAAGGCAGTTTTACCTGCCTTTGACCTGCTCTCTGAATGTCACATACACTTGGACTTTAGATGAGGAAAGGTGAGTTAAAAAAAACAACAAATTAGAGCAGGGATGTAGTTAGTAGTCGAAGTGACTGTGATGATTCAGAGAGCAAGTCTTAAGTTCCCAAATTTATGGGGGGTGGGTCGATGGAAGTCAAGCACAAATCAAACATCTTTTTCAAAAATGCATAATATAGAAACCAAAGCAGTGGACTGGATTTCAGTATTATCCACTGAAATATAATCACAAGGCACACCCCAAATTTTAGCCTAGTCCACGATCTTCAAGAGGACACCTGTTGATTGCTATGTCAAGCTGCTACCAAGATGCCACAGGTAAGCCATGTGGGTACTGCATGCGTTACTAACATGTCCTTTTCTCTCCTCATAATTAAAGAGGGGGGTCCTTTTCAATACCTTCTAGCAGTGTCTGGGTTTAGGGCCAAATCATGCTTTTTTAGTTTTTCTATCCCATGATGGGAGGGAACTGGGGCCTTGCAACAATGGGGATTCTTTTTGTTTGATACTGTTCACACTCTATAAGCTGCGCTTGCGATTGACATAAAGAATCAAAACAAAAGAGACAGCGTCTGAATTCTTTGGCGTGAGTCTTTCGCGAGTCTTTTCTAACAACTTCTTCGCGACTTTTGGAGAGACGGACACAGCTTTTCTGGAGCGACGTGGAAAGCCTGGTTTGTGTCTTCGACATAAGCATGTAAGTATGACTTTGCTACTTTCAAAACTTTTTTTCACTGGAACGTTTCTAATTTCTTTGTAGTTTCTATTATTTACAGGTCATTCATTGGAAGATGTCTGTTTCCTGCCTACCAACAAAGCAATTTGGCCACTGGACCATAGCTAAAATCATGGAGGTCCTTTTTGAACCTCCTTGCTAAAATCAAAGGTAAGTAAGGGACTTTTTTCTTGCAACTTGGACAGGTTTTGAATCTAAATGTAATCTTTAAGATGAAAGTGATTGTGATATAGCTTTATTGATGTCTCAATACATGTATAAACAAGAAGAATGTACATGTTTCTAACCATTTCTTTGTTTCTTTGAACAGAATTTTTCCCTGGAAGGATGCCCCTGCCTCGAGACTACCTGAAGGTCTCACAGAGATGAGACAACGGGAATCGAACCAGATAACAACAAGTTTTTTTGTTTCTTTTTATTGATACAGAATTTCTGACCTGAAATGTAAACCAGTTATAAAGATAAGGTAGTCTAAAGTTAGTCAGACAGAAGATTTTAAGCAGCTATCGACAACTGAATATGTTTGCTGTATTTTGTCAAAAAGCTACCTTAAGATAATCACAAAGGATATCACCTTACACAAACATGTATACAAATTGTACTTGCAACAGTAATTTGTGGCAGCTGTTATGAGTTAAGGTTTCTGAGACACTGTTGCAAATATTGACACTTTGTTGTTTTTTTGCAGGTGCATACATTGGACAGATAACACTACCTCGAGGCTACTTGAAGGGGCCCGGGATGCCTTCGACAAGGATGCAGATTGGAGACATCAGAAGACAGTGGTCTTATTCTTTCTTTCTTTCTTTCTTTCTTAATTCTTTCTTTCTTTCTAAACTTCCTGACACATGTCAATGGTTCATCAACAATGACATTCATCCACAGCATTCTGGGATTCAAACCAGTGCCCTCGGCAACATGCAGAATTTGCACCTACAGACAAAACACGTCTTTGCTTGCCTTCCTTCTTCATTTCTTCTTGATAACTTTGCTTCTTCACAGTGACTTTTATCTCCGGCATGCTGGGATTCGAACCCGTGTCCATGTGAACATGGAGGATTTGCACCTACAGACAGAACATTTCAATTCCCCTTCACTTGGACCGGTACGCAGCCCTACTGGGATTCCAATCTGTGTCCCACAAACAGTTCAAGGATTTGCACCTACATGTACAGACAAAACATTTTGTTCCTTTCCCTCCTTCTTTTAATCTTTCTTGTGGATAACCTTGCTTCCTCAACAGGTTTTAAACTTCTGGTTTATTTCAGCATGACTCCAGATTCTGCAGAACTGAATGTCCTAACTAACAATCCTTTCAGTTTATTCTCTAAGTAAGATTACTGTACTGTATACTGCTGCTTGGGATTCAACCAAACACCTCTGGTATAATGACAGGTTTCTAATTTCCAGTTTATTTCATCTTGACTCCACATTCTGCAGAACTGAATGCCCTAAGAAATAATCCTTTGCCTTTCAGTACAGCCTCAGTAAGCGCACTTTGTGGTGCTGCTTGGGATTCGAACAACAACCTCTGGCAAAAAAAAAAGGTTTTTAACTTCCAGTTTATTTCAGCTTGCCTCCAGATTCTGCAGAACTGAATGGCCTAACAGACATTTCTTTTCCATTTCAGCACATCTTTTAGTAAGCACACTTTGTGCTTCTGCTTCGGGATTTGAACCAACAACCTATGGTAAAATACACACAGGTTTCTGACTTCCTGTTTATTTCAGTGAGACTCCAGACTCTGCCAAACAGTGTATTAACAAACAATCCTTTGCCTTTCAGTACATTCTCGGTAAGTATGTTGCACTTTGCTGCTGCTTGGGATTCCAACCAACAATGTTCCCTAACAGAATGTCACTAATCATGATGACTTTTCTTTAATCTGTCTAAATGTGCCAAATGTGTAGCTGCATGGGCTTTAAACCAACAACTCCTGGGACTAGGTGATCTACAACCTTACTTAGGATGGAAAGACTTCCACGAATTCAGCACCAAGGACAGGAATGGCATTTCCCCAGCTGTTTTTTTAGATTAATGCATTTTGCTGTTTCTAGGCACCCTTCCTCCCTGGCACCCCTCCCGTGCCCTGCTGGACTTTGCCCCTGAACAGGCAGGATGGCGTCGGCCCAGGGGGGCTCCACGTACCAGATGGATGGACGTTGTACAACGAGACCTGAGCAACATCAACATCCCGCTCTCCCAGACACAGCAGCTGGCTGAAGACAGAGGAAAGTGACGGGCCCTGACGAAGCTAGTCAGCTCTACGCATCAAGTGCAAGAGGATTGAGTGAGTGAGTTTCTAGGAATCTAATCCAACTACATGTGAACTGAAGCTGTGAAGCCAACAGACTAGTCTGTTTTGTAAACTTGTTTCTGTTTCAGTCCTGCAGACTACACGATGAAAATATTGATTTTGGCCTTCTATTTTTTCCCTAGGTTTGACAGGGCTATCTGTGTGTTCTGTTTCTTCCAGCAGTGCTCCAAGGAAGCATCAGCTGGCTAACTTTTTTTTACTTTTCCATTCCAGACCTCTCTTCTTCTTTCAGTGTTGAAGGCCACACTCCAAGTTGAGTTGTCGGCCTTTTTATGTCATTTTTGTGACTTTTCTCTTTGCCAACGTTTCATGGCCACACTCAAATTTGGGTGGTCGGCTATCTTTGTCTTTGTGCCTGAGCCGAGTAAACTGAAAGTGATATCGAGCCAGTTTAGCTCACTGAAGAGCTACTCTTCCACTGGTCGTGACAGAGAAGACAGACGCAATGTACAGTATTTACAGGTTCATTGTACCGGGGAAATTCTCCTAGCTCTTTTCGACAAGCACAATGAACAGTGGACCACGGCTTAACGTCCCGTCCTCAGGACTGCGACCCTCTCTGCATGTCAGGTGAGCGACAACAGCCGGGATTCGAACTCCCAACCTCCTAGTCCAGAGGCAGGGTCGCTAACCACTGGACTACGCACGCTACACGCTAAAACTTACTACAGGAAAAGTCTTGCCAAGACTGAGGTGTGACAAGCAGCAGTGGTTCCTGACTACAAAAAGCAGAGCAATAAAACAAAGAGCAGGCCGTGAGGACTTGTGGATAAAATCAAAGAGATAAAAATAAAACTGAGTCTGAAGATGTAAACTGATGCATGAATGGGACTTTATTTGTGAGTCGCACAGAAAGTACAGAAATGACACACATAACAAGAGGACTTCTTTCTTTTTCTCTTTATTCACTCAAACCATCAACATTACAGAAATAATATATACATATACTTCTGAATGTATTGCATTGATATGACACAATACTAATAGCAGTAATAACTGTACATAATAGGACAAAACCATTATGGATCTGCCTGGATTTTGTTACTGTATAGCATAATCAACAAATACTGAACAAAAATGAATAAATATAATACAATTTACAAGCAAACATAACGAAGAATCAGTTTTAAATCATAAACCGAACCATAATTTGCATTAAATATGCGCAAAACAAGATCATCAACAGTGCCACTGCCAGTGGTAATGAGTTTGGAGAAATCGTACCTGCACGAAATTAATTGTTTAGAGCTTTTGTAAATTTTTTTAAATTTTGTCTTCTTGATTATGAAAGAAGGTTGCAATTATCTTGATCTATTTTAATTGATGGTCTTCTCTATTCAAAGTATTTGTATCTGTTAGTCCTATCCTTTGGCAGAATATATTGCAACATTAATGTAAATCAAATAACTATGGTTCACGTATTCCAGTTTCGTCAGACTTTAAAAAGAAAAATCACCTAACCTTCAGGGTATCAACCAAAAAATTGCACATACTGTATTTTGGTAACGACAGTTGTCCTTGTCTTCCTAGTAGTTTAAAGTTTTCCATTTATTCCTGTACTAATGTTCAATTTTCATGTGCGAATAATTTCAACAGGTTGGCAAGAGACTGATGAAAGGTTCTTTATTCAACAAGCAGGGGTTTTTACATCCAACGCTACGGTGACCGTTTGTCACCTTCCGAACAATAACTGGTCCTGATTCATACTGCTGTATATATTCATTGTTTGAAGTGTTAACCAGCGTGGTATGTTCATTCCCGCGTTATTGGAGCCTATGAAAGGATTTTTTTTCTCCTGCCAGCTCCATTTATTTCCTGCAAAAATCTGAGAACCCAGAAAAAATCAAAGAAGACCCCCCTCTCAGTCTGCATGTTGATGCTGAACTGGCACCAGGATCCCCAGCCTGACCAGCAGCCGTTTCCCCGGCGATGACCTCGCCATGGCAACCACGGCGAAGCTGGCGACGAAGCCCCAGGATGCCCAGAGGAAGTAGTCGGGCTCGTGAGCGGGCGCGGTCGGCAGCGGGCCGGAGAAGTCCTCGGGTCCGATCTCTACTGACGGGTCCCCATCAAGGCCTGGATCGGTATTCACAAGAAAGAAATCAGAGATGGCACACTTCACCCCTTTACCCATACTGCTTTGCAACCCCCCCAGCCCCAAACATGGACATCAGAGATAGCACACTTCACCCCCTTTACCCATACTGCTTTGCAACCCCCCCAGTCCCACACAAAACACATTGTGGGAAACACATGACAGACCGTAAAGAATGCCTCACTCTGGAAAGTTTTGTTGGGCTGCAGCTGGTAAATCATGGTTAACAAACGACTTTGCACAGAACCTAGTACCTGTCCCATGCTAACCAAAGCATCCATTGGCTGTGTGCTAACTCTTTGGTTCTGTGCAAAGAACTTTGCAGCCCAACTGGGCAAGATAAAAACAAACAAGGCAGGTCACTTTACATCAGGAAAGCTGAAGAGTTACAAACCTCAGTGAACTCTCTCCATACATGGTACAGAAAATGAACATCTGGTCACTAGTTCTAGCCCTCACCTGTGTGGTTCTTGACGAACATTCGGAACTGGTCCAAGCTTCGCTCTGATTGGTTGAAGCGGGAGAGGGCCTTGCCGTTGTAGAACAGCATGATGTTGGGAACAGCCACCGTGCCGAACCGCGTGTTCAGGCTGGAACAAAAGGGCCATGGCGACGGGTCAGTTACCATATAGTAACAAGTCTACAATATCAGCGAAGTTGCCTTAGTGTCAAGGCTAGAATACCAATAGGGTTACCATAGTCACAAGGCTGGAAGAACTGTCACCAAGTTATAAAAGATTTGGTCACCATAGCAACAGGGCTGGAACTAAAAAGCAGGGTTACCATAGTAACAATTACACAAGGCTAGAATAAAAGTTGGGATGCTATATTTACAAGGTAAGAATACTAAGGGTTACCATAGTAACAAAACTGGAATAAAAGTTGGGTGGCCATGGTTACAAGGTTAGAGCACAATGTTACCAATATTAGTAACAGAGCTACATTATCAGTGCAGTACTGAAGTGAAGGACTTACTGGCTGTTTGCGATGGCATCGATGGCGAGAACGCGGATGGACGGGAACACCCGCGGCAGCGCGTGGTACGCTGGGGCGGCCGCCGCGGAGAACGGACACCACGGGGCGTAGAACATGATCAGCACGCAGTCGCCCTCCGCCGTCACGTTCCCAGCTGCATTCTGGGTAACCTTGAGGATGTGGATGAGCTCCGAGCCGTTGACGACGGTGACAGACGGAGTTTCCCCGTCGCCCAGTTCCCGCGCCGCACAGCTGACCTTCTTGGGCCCGTGCTTCGACCCCGCACTGTTCCCATCCTCCCCATCGGCCTGCTCACCTGTGCTGTTCCCACCTGTCGTGTTGCCGGGGGCAACCAGGGTCGTGCTGTTTCCCAGATCAACATCTCCACCGCTTCCGGACCCCAAAGCTTCCGTTCCTCCTGCCTCCGGATTCGGCGATCCCGACGTGTTGTCTGATTCGCCCTCGGAGGAAGAAGCTGCGGTTCCGTCCGATCCTGACTGTGAGGAGGAAAGCGGCTTCCCGTCCGACCCTTGACCTGTGGAAGCCTCTGATCCTGCAGTTTGGCTTGTCAAGTCTGAGTCCACATGCTGGGAAAGCAATGTTCTATCAGACTCTGTAGCCGAGCCTACAGCTTCCCTGTCTAAAGAACCCTCTGTTCTGTCCGATTCTCGGTCAGATCTGTCTTGTTTCTCGGACTCTACGACCAAAGAACTGTCTGTTCTGTCCACTTCTGTGGGAAGGGAACTTTCTTGTCTGTCTGAGTCTGTTTCTGTTTGTACAGAGTCTTCTGTTCTCTTCGGTTCTGCGTCTCCGGAAGCCGACGTTCTGTCTAGTTCTGCAGAACTGTGTGGTGATGTTCTGTCCAGTTCTGCAGAACTGTGTGGTGATGTTCTGTCCAGTTCTGCAGAACTGTGTGGTGATGTTCTGTCCAGTTCTGCAGAACTGTGTGCAGGCTCTGTGTGTTTGCTGGTGTCTGTCTCAGACTGGAGTTCTTCCATCCCGTTATAGAACGCCGATGAGTCGTGTTCGTTACCGCCTGATGCCAGCTCAGCTGAAGGGAGGGAAAATGCTTCAGCTTTAACTTAAGATATATTTTTTTTGTGTATGTGAATTTTCATTAGCTGTATTGACTGTTAGTAACTAATAGTGTTACAGCTATGACATGTAAAAGAAACAATGGCAATGGTTTCTGAACAGTTTTAATATGATCCATACTTAAATTCTGAGTGATGTAGGAACTTTTCAATGTTCAGTGCACCTGTGCAGATATAACGTTACAGAAAAAAACGGTTTTGAGCCTTGGTGGTATACATGGTATACATAGTCTGTCAGACTGACTGAGGTAACGTTATACTTATAGATATATTATAAGCGTTAACATATAACGTTATATTTTTACTATGTAGAGCATCCTCGAATATAGAAGTTTGTTTGTATCAACATCGTGCAATAAATCATTCACTTGTTCTCTACTGGCAAACTCTTCATGTTGGAAAGAGGAACGCTAGCTCAATATTCCGTGTCGTCTGGCAAAAGGGCATTCGAAAAACAGCCTTATATCTGCCCCCCTCCCACCCTAACAAAAACGCGTTTTTAACCCGAATTTGCGTCACGTTTCCTGAACAAATAATGCAGTCGCTTCTCCTGGATACACGTAACCTCCCTCGGCGGCTGAACTCACCTTTCGCGGTGGACAACACCAGGAAAACTAGCAGATAGTTTCTGTAACACTGACGAGGATTTTTCTCTGTAAGGGCCGCCATCTTGGATAGCTAGCAATGCGCCCCCTAGCGGAGATTTCCGAACGACAACAATCAGTATATGGAGAGCTTAGAGTAGTCTCCACCAGACTCCTTTGCAGGCTGAATAAATAGTAGAAATCGGCCTAAAAAGGGATATAATTGGCAAGGAGATTTAGCCCACCAGAGAGGGTCCAATTTTGCATGCCTGCAGGCAAACTTTCATTCATTCATTCATTCATTCAAACTGGTCCTTCTATTGCTGGCTAACACTCAGGGCCAATTACAGTATATCCCTTTTTAAGCCAATTCCTACTATTTATTCAGCCTGCAAAGGAGTCTGGTGGAGACTACGCTTAGAGGCTTAAAGTAAGCATGTAGACTTACAGAATCTCAATGACACAACACATCTGCAATAGATTTTCTTTATTCATCTGAATTGTGACTTGAACATTTGCCTGATCATATAATGATTATGACATAAATGAGAGACTCATTGCACTAGATAGAGACGCATGTCACACATTTTAAGTTGTGAAAACAGGAATTATAAATGGGAAAACAGCTAACCTGAAGCTTTGAAGCACTTATCGTGTTGCTTTAATTCAAGTGTATATTTATTTATATATTTTAGTAGTTATACATGTACTTTGTGTTACCTTATTCTGAATTCTGGGAAGAATAGTGACGTATCACTGTAAGTAAATTGAGATTGAAAAAAACAAAACCAACATGCACAAATGGAAAGGGTTGCAGTTCTTACAATGGGACGTTAAGCCGTGGTCCACTGTTCATTGTGCTTGTCGAAAAGAGCTAGGGGAATTTCCCTGGTGCAATGAACCTGTATATGTACATGTACTGTACAATGTATATAGAATTTGTCTTCTCTGTCTGCATCAGTGTAAGAACAGCTCAACTGTTCATTGAGCTTGAATTTGAGGTTTTGGAACAGTACTGGGCTCATAATGCATGGACCCGTGGATATCTACGTTTTGCAGGACTGTCTCATCTCATCTATCCCTGTATAGTCTAGTTATTCGACCGCTTGGTGCACCATGGAAGATCTGACAACCAGTTTTCTCCACCCTTCTCACAGTTTTTACTTGTCCTGCCTGTCCATTCTCTGATCTTATCCTCCCATCTTGTCCATTGCCTACCCCTCTTTCTTCCTCCGTGAACTGTTCTTAGCTTGACAGTTGTAGCTAGTCCTGATGACGGTGACACGTGGCCATACCACTTCAGTTTCTGTTTCTTTACTGTGTTAGGAGTTCATCATAAAGACCTATGCTTTGTTTGACTACTTTCCTACATCAGGACAGTACAAATATGATTAATAGTCAGATGGTTTGCTCTACTGCGGGTTGCTAGGTGCATGTGTAGGCTCTACTGTGGATTGTTAGGTGCATGCGTTGTGTAATGTTTTGACAGGTGTGACCGGCTAAGTGACTTGAACCCACACTTGTTGCACACAAAAGGCTCCTTCCCCGTGTGCTTCGCTATGTGACTGTCCAAGGTTTTCTTGTCGATCGCGCTGAAGTCGCACTGCGTACATTTGAACGGCTTCTCTCCCTTATGTCTCCTGAGATGCCTGGCCAGGCCTGAGTGGTACGCCGTCCGGAACCCACACTGCTTACACACGTAGCGCTTCTCAGCAGGGATACCCGCGTGTTTCGCCATGTGTATCTCCAGATTCTTCCTCTGAACTGTTGAGTAGCTACACAGCGTGCACTTGTGTGGATAGTCTCGGGTGTGAGTGGCCATATGCTTGGTTAGGCTGACTTTGTAGACAGTTCTGAAGCCGCACTCCCCACACATGTAGGGCTTCTCGTCCGCGTGTTTTGCCAGGTGTATGTCCAGACTGCCTTTCCAAATGGTGCTGAAGTCACACTGGTCACACTTGTAGGACTTCTCTCCGATGTGTGTCTTCATGTGCTGGTCCAGATGGGACTTCTGAGCTGCGCTGTGTCCACACACCGTGCACACAAACGGCCTCTCGCCTGTGTGGCGTTTCAGGTGTCTTTCCAGCTGAGTTTTTGTAGCTGAGCAGTAGTCGCACTGGTCACACCTGTAGGGCTTCACTCCTGTGTGGATCTTCATGTGTACGATCATGTTGGACTTGACAAACGTGCTGTACTCGCACTCCTCACAGCTGAACGGTGCCTCCCCTGTGTGTGTTTTCATGTGGATCGACAGGCCGGACCTGGAACCTAGCATGATTCCACACTCCCCACACTTGTAAGGTTTCTCCCCGCGGTGTTTTGCCATGTGCGTGTCCAGGTCCCCCTTCTTCCCTGTGCAGAAGTCACACTCCCCACAACTGTGCACCTTCTCTCCGTTGTGCATTTTCATGTGCTGCGAGAGGTACAACTTGTTAGCCGTCCTGTAGTCGCACTCCCAGCACATGTAGGGCTTCTCCCCAGTCTGGTTCGCTCGGTAAGCCTCCCAGTTCACCTGTTCAGACGACACAGCTCCAAACTGGTTACCATAGTAATCATTTAGCTCGGTCATGTCGCCATCCTCCTCACACATGTCGGGTTCCTCGCCAGTGTGGCTAGCCAAATCCTCCATGTTGGACTTGTCCTGGCAACTCCCAAGGTTGGTTCCCGGCTCTGTCTTGATGTCATCTGTCAATAGTGTAAAGCTTTCCTGGGAAACCTTGGTTGGAGACCCACAACTCTGGGAAACCTTGGTTGGAGACCCACAACTCTGGGAAACCTTGGTTGGAGACCCACAACTCTGGGAAACCTTGGTTGGAGACCCACAACTCTGGGAAACCTCAGTTGGAGACCCACAACTCTGGGAAACCTCGGTTGGAGACCCACAACTCGCTGAAGCCATCGCTAGTCTGTGGTGAAAAAGGAAGTGGTCTGATTAATCAAATCACACTCCTAGCAGCTATTATTATAACCCTATAGCAGTGTGAGATTACCACGAGAGGCACTGCAGAGCCAGACCTGCAGAGAGCAACTGACATATGCTGCAGATCGTCTGACAAGACGTCAAGAGCCCATAGCAGTGTGAGATTGTGCAACACTGGCTAGCAGTCACTGTTTTAAATCTAAGCAACAAAATTACTGTACAGGTTTGTTTTTTTCATGCCACTTAGCTATTGATGTGCTTTACCTAAAATTCATAATTGACCTCCCCTCATTTGATATAAAGCACCATTGGTACATGTGGTTCAACTAAAGTATTAAAAGTAGTGAATTGCCTGAATCAACCCCCATGTAAACCCTAATACATGTATATAGATGGGTACACTAGACAACCCCCATGTAGACCCTCATTAATGAGTAATTAGAATCTACCAGGTTAGGGACAAACACATTTATATTCAACCAGACTTACTCAATAAAAATTTTCATCTATAAAAACATGCTTGAAAAAAAAAACACAAAACGTTTCTTTTACCTTTACCTTTTACCTAGTCCCATCCTCATGTCTGAGGGTCGGGGACTATGGTGGCGTTTCAGGGGGTTTGAAATTCAGATGCCTGTTAAAAAAATTGATGGCCTGGCCAGCGGTGATCCCCAAAATAGCTACTAGTAAGGACCTAAGGGTTTTTGCAAGGGTCGGTCGAGAAACCGAAAAACAGTCAAAATTTTTGTTCCAGGCCTTTAGCTACTTAGCAACTGAAGCGTCCGAGACTAGACAAGGAAAATTCGTCTGCTAACGAGGCAAGCTATATTATATATTAGTATATACACTGTATATCTAGAAGCACCAAACTTTACTTTTCATTATTAATCAAGAAGTCTGAAAATCATATTCAGAAACACAAAAACTAAATTCCCATACTTACTTTTCACAAGGAGCAAGACTGCCTACTTCAAGTTCAAGCGATCTAGTACATGTCCTCATATATCATCAAATGCGCCCCCCTCCCCATTTTAAGATGTACTCCACCCACCCCCTAAAGCTGGTCTCATCTTCTTACTGTCGCATCAACAACAACCAATGACCATAGATAACTAACAAATGTCTCACCTGTGTGTTTCTACTCTTGTAGGATCGGTAAAACGTCTTAGATTTTGGAGAAAAACTTCCAGCCGCTGGTCAAAATGGCGGACAAGGGCGGGTCAGTGCTTCCTCTGGTAAAAGGTCAAATCCTTATACCTGATTACCCCAATGGAACAGTAACTGACCGATTACACTGTATGAGCCGCATTAATGTTTTAGTCCCCCATATTGTTGTAAACGACTGTCATTGCTGTCTGCTTTTATTACAGAAACACAATAAAAAAATCCTTCAGCTTCTGTTTTATGTTTACATCCCAAAGCTACCTAGTAACCTACACTTCGGCTTTGGTTTCTTTAAAACTCTATGTCAAGACCAGTTAAACCTGAACAGTATCCTACTACTTTGTACTTCACAACCAAGAAAGAAAAAATAAACACAAACACGACAGCTGTCATTGAAAGATTTTAATTCTATAACAGAGCAACGAACAACAATGATCAAACTTCGTTTTGTTTCATGTTCTTTCAAGAAAAGTTTAGCATCAAAAACAGTAGAACCAGATTTGAGTTAGTAAGACGCTTGTAAGGCATTTGTAAGGTTTTCTGAAATACATGTTTTCCTAAAACTGCAGATAAGTCAAACATATCAACTGTCCTGAATCCAGAAAACTGTTCTTCCTAGCGTCAGAAAGGACAAATTGCTCACTTTTGTTTTAAGGTTTCTTTCCTCTATTTGCAAAGTTGTCAGGTCCTTTGTATAGGTTTCATGTAACTATTCTCACATGTACTATGATGTAGACTTTATCGCCAGCATGTTCGGGCATTGACGGGCAAACAAACGGTACTGTGCCGTCTTGTGTGGATCCAAACTGTATTTCCTTCCTGCAGAAAAGTCGCACTGGTCATATTTCTATGGTTTGATATAGGTTTATAGACCCGTAAGCCGTCCTACATCCATACTCCCGGGGCATTCATAGGGAAGCTGTTCTATTTCCACTCTCTCTGCACATCCATAGGGATTTCCTCTGGGGTGTTTAGCCATGTGTCGTTGTAAGTTGCCTTTCCGTGCAGCAGAATAGTCGCACTGGCTACATTTAAAGGGTTTCACACCTGTATGGGTTTTCCTGTGTCGGGTTAGAGCGGAATAGTACGCCGTCCGGAAATCGCACTGTCCACATGTGAAGGGTTTGTCTCCGGTGTGTTTCGCCATGTGTTGGTTGAAATAGCCTTTATTTGCAGTAGCATAGTCACACTGGTCACATCTATGGGCTTTTTCCCCAGTGTGTTTAGTCTTATGTTGGGCTAAAGAGTACTTGTGTGCAGTAGAATAGTCGCACTGGTCACATTTGTAGGGTTTCTGGCCTGTATGGGTCATCATATGTCTCATCAAGGCACGGTGGACAGCTGTCTTGTATCCACACTCTCCACACAGGAAGGGCTTGTTCCCAGTGTGATTAGCCATGTGCTTTTGTAAAGCGTATTTGTCCGTATAAGCCTTGTCGCACAGGTCGCACTTGAAAGGTCTCTCACCAGTATGTTTTCTCATATGGGCTGTAAGGCGAGACTGACAAGGCGACTGGTATCCGCAGTCTCCACACACGAAGAGCTTTTCCAAAGCCTTTTCTTGGTCTAAATGGCAGTTCTGTCTCTTCAGATGTCTGGTAAAATTTGATTTTCTAGCCGTCTTGTAGTCACATTTTGTACAGGTGAAGGATTTGTTCACAACCTTGTCTGTCTGTTCTGTAGAGCCCTGTCTATCTGTAGAGCCCTGTCTATCTGTAGAGCCCTGTCTATCTGTAGGGCCCTGTCTATCTGTAGGGCCCTGTCTATCTGTAGGGCCCTGTCCATCTGTAGGGCCCTGTCTATCTGTAGGGCCCTGTCCATCTGTAGGGCCCTGTACAGGTACAGGCAAATTCTGCTCTTTGCTGTTTGTCTCATTTCCAGGGGGCGCTGCTGTAGTTTTAGGCAGTATAAACATGTACACAGGAGTCGTAGAGCTTCTCGCGGCCATTTCTAAAAACAACAACAAGGAAGAATTAAAGCAGACTGAATGATAAAGAATTATTGTTAACATGCCCCCCTCCCCATTTAAGATGTAACGTTACTCCACCCACCCCCTAAAACTCTCATGGTCTCATGTAATTCTTATTGTCGCATCAACAACCAATGAACAAAGATAACTAACAATGTCTCACCTGTGTGTTTCTACTCTTGTAGGATCGATAAAACGTCTTAGATTTTGGAGAAAAACTTCCCGCCGCTGGTCAAAATGGCGGACAAGGACGCAGACACGGGTCAGTGCGTCCATAGGTGAAAGGTCAAATTCTTACACCTGATTACCCAAATAAAACAGTAACTGACCGATTACACTGTATGAGCTGCATTAATGTTTTAGTCTGCCCAAGGAGGTTATACTTGGTCTGCCATATTGTTGTAAACAACTGTCCTTGCGGTGTGCTTTTATTCCAGAAACGCAACAAAAAATCCTCTAGGGTTGTTTTCATTTTTTCATCGCAAACATACGTACACTTGATGGCGTAAGTTTCTTTAAAACTCGATGTCAAGACCAGTTAAACCTGAATAGGTCCTACTTCACAACCAAGAAAGGAAAAATAAACACAAACACGACAGCTGTCATTGAAAGATTTTAATTCTATAACAGAGCAAAGAACAACAATGATCAAACTATGTTTTGTTTAAAAAGTTTACTAGTGTTCATCTAGCATGAAAAGCGGCAGAACCAGATTTGAACAGAGTTAGTAAAAGTTACTAAAACACTTAGTTATATTCGTAAGGTTTCCACGAATATGTTTTCTCAAATGTTTGGAGTAACAAGTAACCATGATCAAAGATAATTTGTTTCATGTCCTTTCTAGTAAAGTTTATTGGTTTTAATCTCGCATGAAAAGCAGCATAACCAGATTTGGGATAGAGTTTGTAACATTTGTAAGATTTTCCGAAATATAAGTAAGTAAGTAAGAAAGTTCCGAAATACATGTATATGTTTTCCCAAATGTTCAGAGAAGTCAAACGTATCAGCTGTCCTGAATCCCGAATGGCTGAAAGGACAAACTGGTCACTTTTGTTTCTGGTTTCTTTCCTCTATTTGCAAAGTTGTCAGGTCCTTTGGGTAGGTTTCATGTCACTATTCTCACATGTACTATGATGTAGACTTTATCGCTAGCATGTTTGGCCACGTGTGCAGACAGGGCTGGCCTGAGTACTGGGCTGAACCCACATCCCCCAACAAACGAACAGTTCTGTGCAGTCTTGTGTGGATCCAAACTGTAGTTCCTTCCTGCAGAAAAGTCACACTGGTCACATTTCTATGGTTTGATATGGGTTTATAGACCAGTAAGCCGTCCTATATCCATACTCGCGGGGCATTCATAGGGAAGCTGTTCTATTTCCACACTCTGAGTCTCGGCGCATTCATAGGGATTTCCTCTGGGGTGTTTAGCCATGTGTCGTTGTAAATTGCCTTTCCGTGCAGCAGAATAGTCGCACTGGTTACATTTAAAGGGTTTCACACCTGTATGGGTTTTCCTGTGTCGGGCTAGAGCGGAATCGTACGCCGTCCGGAAATCGCACTGTCCACACGTGAAGCGTTTGTTTCCGGTGTGTTTTGCCATGTGTTGGTTGAAATAGCCTTTATTTGCAGTAGCATAGTCGCACTGGTCACATCTATGGGCTTTTTCCCCAGTGTGTTTAGTCTTATGTTGGGCTAAATAGCGCTTGTGTGCAGTAGAAAAGTCGCACTGGTCACATTTGTACGGTTTCTGGCCAGTATGGGTCATGATATGTTGCATCAAGGCACGGTGGACAGCTGTCTTGTATCCACACTCTCCACACATGAAGGGCTTGTTCCCAGTGTGGATAGCCATGTGCTTTTGTAAATAGGATTTGTGCGCATAAGCCTTGTCGCACTGGTCGCACTTAAAAGGTCTCTCACCAGTATGTTTTCTCATATGTGCTGTAAGTTTAGACTTCCAAGGCGACTGGTATCCGCAGTCTCCACACACGAAGAGCTTTTCCGAAGCCTTTTCTTTGTCTAAATGGCAGTCAGTCTGTCTCTTCAGATGTTTTGTAAAATGTGATTTTCTAGCCGTCTTGTAGTCACATTTTGTACAGGCGAAGAGTTTGGCCACAGCCTTGTCTGTCTTCTGTGTAGGGCCCTGTCTATCTGTAGCGCCCTGTACAGGTACAGGTGGATTCTGCTCTTTGTTGTTGGTCTGATTCTCAGGGTGGACTGCTGTAGGTTTAGGCAGTATATACACAGGAGTCTTGCGGCTTCTTGCGGCCATTTCTAAAAACAACAACAAGGAAGAATTAAAGCAGACTGAATGATAAAGAAATGTTAACATACTTAATTCTTGTTGTCTTGACGTGTTAAAATTGTAGTAGGGTGCACTAGGGAAATACGATCAATGAATATGTTTAAATTTATGGTATAGAGTAAAGTAGAGACTTCGGTCGGGTAGGACATCAGTGTCCAGTTGGACTGCTCCAGCACATCGGCAGAACGTACTGCACCTGCGCAAAACCCTGATTTTTCACGTTTTTCGTTGGATGTTTGGTCAACGTTGCATCCAAATTTTGCCTGTTGCAGACGATATCTTTTCCTATACAACATCTGAAAACTACAGACAGGCTGTCAACCTTATATGCTCTAACACAACCTTATATGAGATGATCTGCCAAAGTGCTATGCACAATACATTACGGGTTTCGCGCAGGTGCAGTACGTTCTGCCGACGTGTTGACTGCTCCTAGTTATCCTCAACATCAGCTGTCTTGGTGGGTTTGTGTGGATGATCTTTAATCTACAAAATAAAGTTTTGTTATCAGCCCTCTTTTAGATAGCACCTTGCGGAGGTGAAGTGAATTGCAGTCGGCTCACCTCGAAAGCAAGTTGCGTAAAAAACTTAACAATTCAAATCATACAGTCTGAAAGCTGATATCATATATTTTGTAGGACACCTTTGTAAAGGTGTCTATGCACCTGTCCTCCCTTCCGCTTGTATTTAACAACAGGTTAACAATGTACTTGTGGTAAACTCAAATAAATAAATAAATATAACTATACCACACAGGATAAACTACTCCTTGCTACCCCTCACAAGACTTTCTCGCCAGGCTTAAACAATTTTGTCCGCACTACTTTGTATACCCGCGTCGTTATACAAAATGTACTGTGTTCTCCGGTCGGCCACATCACGCTGTGCCCCCCTCCCCACTTAGAGATGTACTCCACCCACAACCTAATACTCCCCTGGTCCTATCTTGTTGCCGTCTAAGCATCAACCAGTAAACACAGAATTACGGCGACAAAAGTTGGCAAAAATAAAACCTTTTCAACACCGGTCCCGCGCCGCCCATGATGCGTCTTACTTTATACGTCATATTCAAAGTTCAAACATTTCTAGTACTGTATTTCCTACCGTCCAGTCGCCGCTTCGAGTCACTAAGTGTATCAGTCTTCTGATTGACTTAATCTCTGTTCACGAGTACAATGTGCAAAAATTACAAAATGAAGTGAAGACGTATTCCGACAGCATGCAGCGGTACATCGGCTAACAATGTACGAGTATGACTTATCGCTATCCGTCAACAAAACCTAAACTTTAGCTAGTGCCTTTATGTCACGTCGGCCGCCTTTGAAGTTCGCCTTACCGCCCCGCTCCGCCCCGCCTCTCGGACTCCCGGCTCGGGCGCGTGTTAGAAATTATCTGAAATAGGCTCCGCCACAAGCGTCCACAGATTTTCTTGGAATCGCGCGGCAAAATTCCGTCAAATGACTGAATGACAGGCACTGGCTGAAACTGAACGTTCTAGTAAAAAAGTGCAAAATCATAGCTGTTATTTAATGACGCCAATTTCCCCGCGAGTTTTGCTGTGATCAAAACGATATCAATCCTTTGTTTTCTCTTCTTCGACGACCTGTTCGACGACAGTGTTCGATTTCGAACGGAATTATGGGGCGTCTGGCTGATTCCATTAGAATTGTAGGGAAGACTAGAGATATGCGGTACAATATGTATGTTCGTCCGCAACGCGACATATTTTCCGAGAAGATCGCATATTTTCAACAGTATCATAACCTACAATGGTGTGTCGGATTCTTAAAATTTTCCATGGCCCTCCCCCAAACCCCTTTTCTTTTCCATGGCCCTCCCCCTAAGCAAAAAAAAATTCCATGGCCCTCCCCCCCCCCTACGCACCAGCCCTCCCCCCGGTAAATATCGTACAGTCCCTAACGTATTTCTAAAGTACCTCTCATGAACGGGTGGATTCCTAAAATTTCCTTCTTAACGAACGTAATGACAGTAGTGTAACGGAAGCTGACTGTCAGCACTCGGTTTTCAGTGCAGAGTTTGTATCACCACTGGTGATTCAGTGTGGAATATTTGTCGCCACTTGTTTTCCAGCGTGGAAGGTACTAATAGGTCTCGGTTTCTAGTGCCAATTCAGAGATTTCCAGTGCTGAAGCCGCCGCACCACTGGGCACCAAGTGATTACATAACTTCGGCACTGGAGATCTTGCACGGAAGGCTCCACACCACTGTATACCCAGTGCTGAGAAAGGAACCCGTTACTTCGGTACTTTTGCACATAGATAACTACCAAACGTCTCACCTGTGTATTGCTATTGTTGTAGGATGGATAAAACGCTGAATCGTCTTAGATTTAGAGAAACGACCTTCCTGCCGCTTAGCTGTTCAAAATGGCGGACAAGCGCAGACACGGGTCAGTACGTCCTTAGGTGAAAGGTCAAAGTTTATACCTGATTACCCAAATGAAATCGCGCGACTGACCGATGACACTATAAGATCCGCACTGATGTTTTAATATTTCGTATTGGTGTAATCGACTGTTTTCGTAGTGCCCTGTATTATAAACAAACAAAAAACACATCATCTAGGGTATTTTGCTTCCTTTCCAAACTGCAAAAATACGTAAATACCTTTTATGGCTCTAATTTTTGTATGAACATTTGAAAGATTATAATGATACATGCTTCGATTGAATAAAGATTTGGAAGATTACAATCATACATTGTTTCAATGGAACAAAGATTGGGAATATAATGATACATTTATTCAATTTAATAAAGATTTGAAAGATTACATATCATTTATAATACTTGGGTCAGTGCAGGCAGACTCAGCTAATTGCTAAATCACAGAAAGTACAGACGTAACACTAAACGAATAAGTTGATCAAGTCGAAGATAAAATGCAAATATTTAAATATTTCTTAAAAACTGTACACAACACAGCTCGTACCATTTAGTCTGACCAGTTTAGAACCAAGAAAGGGAAAATAAACACAAACACGACAGATGTCTTTGAAATTTTTAATTCCATAACAGAGCAACGAGAAACCAGGGTCCAACACACGGACAAACTGTATACAGTTAAGTCTTGTGTGGATCAGAGTTGTATTAGTTGAGCTGGTCACATTTTTAGGGTCTCACAACGGTATGGGTTTTCCTATGCCTGTAAAAGTTAGACTTGTCACCTGTCCTGTACCCACACTCCCCACACATGTAGGGTTTCTCTCCGGTGTGTTTATTCTTGTGCATGTTCAAATCCTCTTTCCGTGCAGCAGAAAAGTTGCACTGGTCACACGTGTAGGGTTTCACTACGGAATGGGTTCTTATGTGTCCGGATAGGACAGACTTGTAAGCCGTCCTGAATCCACACTGGTCACACATGTGGGGTTTGTCTCCAGTGTGTATAGACATGTGCACGTCTAAATTTCCTTTGTGGGCAGCAGAATAGTCACAGTGGGTACACTTGTAGGGTTTCTCACCTGTATGTCTTCTTCTATGCATTAAAAAAGTAGACTTGTGACCCGTCCTAAATCCGCACTCTTCACACATGTAGGGTTTGTCTCCAGTGTGTTTAGCCTTGTGTTGGTCTAAATTGTATTTCTGTAAAGCAGCATAGTCGCACTGGTCACATTTATATGGTTTTTCCCCAGTGTGTATAGCCTTGTGTTGTTTTAAATCGTTTTTCCGAGGAGTAGCATAGTCGCACTGGTCACACATGTAGGGTTTTTCCCCAGTATGTTTCGCCATGTGTAGGTCTAAATTGCACTTCTGTGAAGAAGAATAGTCACACTGGTTACATTTATAAGGTTTGTCTCTAGTGAGTCCAGTGTGTTTATACATATGTCTGTTTAAGTTGCCTTTCTGTGAAGCAGAATAGTCGCACTGGTCACATTTATAGGGTTTTACACCTGAATGGGTCCTTGTGTGTTTGGATAGGGAATACCTGTCAGCTGTCCTGTATCCACACTCTTCACACATGTAGGGTTTTTCTCCAGTGTGTTTAGCCATGTGCCGGTCCAAATCGCCTTTCCGCGCAGAAGAATAGTCACACTGGTCACACTTGTAGGGTTTCTCACCTGTATGTGTTCTTATATGCTTTATCAGGTTTGCCTTTGAGGTTGCCCTGTAGTCACATTCTGTGCACACGAAGCGTTTCTCTGCCGTACGTTTCTTCACAACTGTATCCGTCTGTTCACACGTGTAGGGTTTGTCTCCAGTGTGTTTCGCCATGTGCCGGTCAAAAGTACCTTTCTTTCTAGCAGAATAGTCGCACTGGTCACATTTGTAGGGTTTTTCCCCAGTGTGTTTAGCCATGTGTGCGTCTAAATTGTGTTTAAGTGCAGAAGCATAGTCACACTGGTCACACACGAAGGGTTTCAATCCACTGTGTTTAGCCACATGTCTGTCTAAATTCCCTTTCTGTGCAGCGGAATAGTCGCACTGGTCACATTTGTAGGGTTTTACACCAGTATGGGTCCTTGTGTGTTTGGATAGGTAGGAGCTGTAAGCCGTGCTAAAGCCGCACTCCCCACACTTGTAGGGTTTGTCTCCAGTGTGTTTAGCCACGTGTCGGACTAAACTGCCTTTCTGTGCAGAAGAATAGTCGCACTGGTCACACTTGTAGGGTTTCTCACCTGTATGGGTTCTTATATGCTTTATCAGGTTTGCCTTTGAGGTTGCCCTATAGTCACATTCCTTACACACGTAACATTTCTCTGCAGTACGTTTCTTCTTAACTGTATCCATCTCCTCTGTACTGCCCTGTACATCTGTCTGCTCTGTACTGCCCTGTACATGTACGGGCGAGTTCTGCTCTGTACTGCCCTGTACATGTAGGGGTGAGTTCTGTTCTGTACTGCCCTGTACATGTACGGGCGAGTTCTGTTCTGTACTGCTCTGTACATGTACGGGCGAGTTCTGCTGTGTACTGCCCGGTACTTGTAGGGGCGAGTTCTGTTTTGTATTACCCTGTACATGTAGGGGCGAATTCTGCTCTGTACTGCCCTGTACATGTACGGGCGAGTTCTGCTCTGTACTGCCCTGTACATGTACAATTGTATCCATCTCCTCTGTAGGGCCCTGTACATGTACGGGCGAGTTTTGCTCTCCGCAGTTCGTCTCGTTCCCAGGATGCACTGCTGGCAGTTCATCCACAGGAATCTCACAGCCTATCTCAGCCATTTCTAAAAACAACAACAACAAGAATTGAGAATTAAAGCCTAATCTTCCATGCCATGAAACATCTTAAAGTTTGCTCTGGCACGGATATGGCACAGAGTCACGGACCGTTTCAAATAGCAACGACTGTACAGGAGACGGAAATTAGCGCCAAGGTTGGCAAGCAATAGTCAAATTATGAGATATGCGCACACTTACGCATCAACACATTCGATGCCAGGTGGCGTAAACTCGCCTACTCATCAAATTTGTGACCCGCCTTCTCGCATCGAATAACAGCATTGTGTACTAACAACTAAGTATATGCCATTGAGATGTGTTTACACGGAGTCTGTACTTGCCGCATTTTTAAACCTATGTATGTAACTTATTTATGTGTACGATGTATTTGTATGTCTGTTATTGTTTCTCTCATTTATATGGGCCTTTGGCCTGAAGCAAGGAATAAAATAAAATAAAATAAATAAGGTCGTAATCGGCAAATCCGGGTAATCCGGAAGACTGCACTGGCAAATAGGCTCTGCAAAAAGCGGCTTGCACAGTTACACAACCGCCCCCCTCCCCCATTTTTTTTAGAGGACATGTACACTCCAGACACCCAAAAAAACCCTCTGCTGGTCCTATCTTGCTGTCGTATTTATAACAACCAGTGATCATAGATAACTAACAAATGTCTCACCTGTGCGCTTCTATTGCTGTAGGCTCGATAAAACGCTGAATAGTCTTAGATTTAGACCGATTTAGAGAAACGGTCTTCCAGTCGCTGGTCAAAATGGCGGACAAGCGCAGCAGACAGGGGTCAGTAGGTCCTTAGGTGAAAGGTCAAATATACCTGATTACCCAAATAAAACAGTAACTGACCGATTACACTGTATGAGCTGCATGAAGGTTTTGGTCTGCCGTATTACTGTAACCTTCGTCAAGTAGCGTTTGTGCGTATGTATGTATGTGATTTAGTATAACTCAAGAAGCTTTGGATGGATTGTCATGAAACTTGGTAGGTGTACATGTGTAGGTCTTGATGAGACCTCGAAATGGTTCCCCCTGGCGGCTTGTTATGTTACTGCAGCTCAGCTGGTAGATAGCTCTTGTGCTCGGAAAGAATTGACATGAGTTTGGGTCCTCCAGCAGCTTGTTCTGGAACTGCAGGAACATTGTTTAAAACTCTTGAAAGGAGGATAACTCAACATCCAGTTTGACGGATCATCATGATTTTTCGTAAGTAGGTGATTTTTGGTATGTAACGTTCAGTGATGCATTATAATTATGCAAATCAAGATCTAATTTGCTTAAATAATGAATTATTTGATTATTCATGTTAACATTATCTCATTGTATTGTCTTGTTGTAACCTGAATTTATTGCCTTTGTCAGAAGAGTATGTTTTCGGTTTGGGCTTGGTGGAGCAGCTGTGGTGTAGGTCTCACTAAACTCAAGTTCAGTTGAAGAAAGAACGAATTACGGTAATCAATATTATTGTTGAGCTTTTATTCCTGAAACACAACAACAAAAAATCCTCCAACTTCTGCTTTATTTTTAAATTGCAAAGCTACCTTCACTTAGATCTAACGGCTTCAGTTTCTTCAAAACTTCACAACCATGAGAGGAGAAATAAACACAAACACTGCAGACGCCATTGAAAGATTTTAATTCTGTAATAGAGCAATGAAATTAGATTTGTTTTGTTAAATAGTCTTTATGTGCAGTGGAATAGTCGCATTGGTAACATTTCTAAGGTTTTACACCTGCATGGGTTCTCATATGTACAGCCAGAGCAGACTTGTAGGCCGTCCTGAATCCACACTCCCCACACATGTAGGGCTTTTCTCCAGTGTGTTCAGCCATGATATGTTGGTCTAATTTGTCTTTCCGTGCATCAGAATAGTCACACTGGTCACATTTGTAGGGTTTTTTCCCCAGTGTGTCTAGCTATGTGTTGGTTTAAATCGGATTTTAGTGCATAAGCATAACCACACTGGCCACATTTGTAGGGTTTGAATCCAGTGTGTTTAGCCACATGTCTGTCAAAATTTCCTTTCTGTGCAGAGGAATAGTCGCACTGGTCACATTTATAGGGTTTTTCTCCTGTATGGGTGCTCATATGGTAGGATAGGTGAGACTTGTCAGCTGTCCTGTATCCGCACTCCCCACACATGTAGGGTTTGTCTCCGGTGTGTACAGCCATGTGTTTGTCTAACTGGTCTTTCCGTGCAGCAGAATAGTCGCACTGGTCACATTTATAGGGTTTTTCACCTGTATGGGTTTTCATATGTCGGGATAGATTAGCCCTATAGGATGTCCCATATCCGCACTCTCCACATACAAAGGGATCATTACCAGTGTGTTTAGCCATGTGTGCGTTTAAATGGATTTTCCGTGCAGCAGAATAGTCGCACTGGTCACATTTGTACAGTTTTACACCTGTATGGGTTCTCATGTGCCGGGATAGAGCACACCTATGGGACGTCCTGAATCCACACTCTCCACACATGAAGGGTTTGTCTTCATTGTGTTTAGCCATGTGTCGGTCAAAATGGCTTTTATATGCAGCAGAATAGTCGCACTGGTCACATTTGTACAGTTTTACACCTGTATGGGTTCTCATGTGTCGGGATAGAGCACACCTATGGGACGTCCTGAATCCGCACTCTCCACACATGTAGGGCTTGTCTCCATTGTGTTTAGCCATGTGTCGGTCTAATTGGCTTTTATATGCAGCAGAATAGTCGCACTGGTCACATTTATAGGGTTTGTCTGTAGTCAGTCCTGGGTGTACTGATGCTGTTGTTGTTGTTGTCTCTGGCAATTCGTCCACAGGAAGCTCACAGCCTATCTCAGCCATTTCTAAAAACGATAAGACAGAATAAAAGCAGACTGGATGACAAAAAGAAATGTTAACATACTAAGCATACTCGCCATTTCATCCTAGAGCAGCAGTGCAGCAAGGCATATCTTGCAAGCTATGTTATGCTATCTCATGTGACAGACCACCCCCCTCCCCCATAAATTAGAGGACATGTACACTCAAAAAACCCTCTCCTGGTCCTATCTTGCTGTCGTATTTATAACAACCAGTGATCATAGATAACTTACAAATGTCTCACCTGTGCGCTTCTATTGCTGTATGACCGATAAAACGCTGAATCGTCTAGAGAAACGATCTTCCACTACCAGTCGCTGGGCAAAATGGGGCAAAATGGCGGACAAGCGCAGACAAACAGGTGTCAGTAGGTCCTTAGGTGAAAGGTCAAATATACCTGATTACCCAAATAAAACAGTAAATGACCGATTACACTGTATGAGCTGCATGAAAGTTTTTGTCTGCCATATTACTGTAATCATTACCTTCGTCAAGTAGCGTTTGTGTGTATGTGTATGTGTATATGTATGTAACGGTATGTATGTATGTGATTTAGTATAACTCAAGAAGCTATGGATGGATTGTCATGAAACTTGAGAGGTGGGTAGGTCTTGATGAAACCTAGAAATGATTAGATTTTGGTCCCCCCTGGCGGCTTGTTATGGTACTGCAGTGGAACTTCCGGTTCCAATATCTCGTGATCTGGACATGCTAGGGTCACGAATTTTGGACGGTAGATAGCTATTGTGCTCCAGAAGAATTGACATGAGTTTATTTAATTACTCATGTTAACATTATCTCATCGTATTGTCTTGTTGTAATCTGAATTTATTGCCTTTGTCAGAAGGTTATGTTTCCGTCTGTAAGTTCAGTTAACATCGTCTCAATAAAAAAAGAACGAAAGAAAGAATTACGGTAAGCTCCCGATCTCCACTCTAGCTAGCATCGGTGATGTACATCAATTTGGCCCAGTGCTTATCCAGCCTGTTTTTAAATTCGTTGATAGACTTAGCATCAATCACTGATTGTGGCAGAGAGTTCCAGTCCTTCACTGTCCTGACACTGAATGTCTGGCCTCTGGCCCTGTTCCTAGCTAGTGGGACTTTAGGTTTATAAGTATGCCCTCTTGTTGAGGCCTCAGCTGATTTTAGCTGAAAGAAAGACTCTACCGGGATTCTCTCTAGCCCTCTCACCAGCTTGAACAGCTGTATCATATCACAAACACACACACACAAAAATCCTTCAGAGTCTGCTTTATTTTTAAATCGCAAAGCTACCTACACTTAGATCTAACGGCTTCAGTTTCTTTAAAACTTGATGTCAAGACCAGTTAAACCTGAATAGGTCCTACTACTTCACAATCATGAGAGGAAAAATAAAGACGAACACAACAGACGCCATTGAAAGACTTTAATTCTGTAACAGAGCAATGATTTGTTTTGCCAAATAGTCTTTATGTGCAGTGGAATACGTAGTCACATTGGTAACATTTCTAAGGTCTCACACCTGCATGGGTTCTCATATGTACAGCCAGAGCAGACTTGTAGGCCGTCCTGTGTCCACATTCCCCACACATGTAGGGTTTTTCTCCAGTGTGTTTAGCAATGATGTGTTGGTCTAATTTGTCTTTCCGTGCATCAGAATAGTCGCACTGGTCACACATGAAATGTTCTGCACGTGTATGTATTTTCATATGTTGAGATAGGTAAGCCCTGTCAGCCGTTCTATATCCACACTCGTCACACATGTAGGGTTTGTCTCCAGTGTGTTGATTCATGATGTGTCGGACTAAACGGTCCTTCCGTGCAGCAGAATAGTCGCACTGGTCACATTTGTGGGGCTTTTCTCCTGTATGGGTTCTCATATGTTGGGTTAAGTGATACTTGTAAGCCGTCCTGAATCCACACTCTCCACACATGTGGGGTTTGTGTCCGGTGTGTTCAGCCATTCGTCTGTCTAAACTGACTTTCTGTGCAGCAGAAAAGTCACACTGGTTACATTTATAGGGTTTTTCGCCTGTATGTTTTCTTATATGTAATGAAAAAGTAGACCTGTAAGGCGTGCTGAATCCGCACTCGTCACACATGTAGCGTTTGTCTCATGTGTGTTTAGACATGTGTTTGTTTAAATCCCATTTCCGTGCTGCAGAATAGTCACACTGGTCACATTTGTAGGGCTTTTCTCCTGTATGGGTTCTCATATGTCGGGATAAGTCAGACTTGTGAGCCGTCCAGAATCCACACTTTTCACACATGTAGGGTTTCTCTCCGGTGTGTTTCGACATGTGTTTGTCTAAACTGAATTTCTGAGCAGCGGAATAGTCGCACTGGTCACATTTATAAGGTTTGTAACCAGTGTGTTTATACATATGTCTGTTTAAAATGCCTTTCCGTGCCGCAGAATAGTCGCACTGGTCACATTTGTAGGGTTTTTCCCCAGTGTGTTTAGCCATGTGTTGGTTTAAATCGGATTTAAGTGCAGAAGCATAGTCACACTGGTCACACTTGTAGGGTTTGAATCCAGTGTGTTTAGCCACATGTCTGTCTAAATTGACTTTCTGTGCAGCAGAATAGTCGCACTGGTCACATTTGTAGGGTTTTACACCTGTATGGGTCCTTGTGTGTTTGGATAGGGAGGACTTGTCAGCCATCCTGTACCCTTGCTCCTTGCACATGTAGGGTTTGCCTCCGGTGTGTTTAGCCATGTGTCGGTCTAAATGGCCTTTCCGTGCAGCAGAATAGTCGCACTCGTCACATTTATAGGGTTTTTCACCTGTATAGGTTCTCATGTGTCGGGATAGAGCAGACCTATGGGACGTCCTGAATCCACACTCTCCACACATGAAGGGTTTGTCTCCATTGTGTTTAGCCATGTGTCGGTCTAATTGGCTTTTATATGCAAAAGAATAGTGGCACTGGTCACATTTATAGGGTTTGTCTTTAGTCAGTCCAGGGTGTGCTGATGTTGTTGTTGTTGTTGATGTTGTTGTTGTTGTTGTTGTTGTTGTCTCTGGCAGTTCGTCCACAGGAATCTCACAGCCCATCTCAGCCATTTCTAAAAACGATAAGACAGAATTAAAACAGACTGGATGACAAAGAAATGTTAACATACTAAGCATACTCGCGATTTCATGCTAGAGCTGCAGTACAGCAAGGCATAATATAGAAATTATGATGTTTTATATGTAGTATGATGTTTTTAAATCCCGATATAACACTTCTGTTAAGCTTTTACTATGTCAAGAAACCCCACACAATTCAGCCTATGGCTGCCAAGTGGGATTTGCTGTTTCATGGAATTGAATCAAATAAACCATTATTATTATTATATCTTGCAAGCTATGTTATGCTCCCTCATGTGAGAGGGTGACAGACCACGCCCCTCCCCTTTTTTTAAGAGATTTACTCCACACGCCCAAAGTTCCCTTTGATCCTATCTTGCTGTCGTCTTTACCACAAATAGTGAACATGGATCACTAAGAAATGTCCCACCTGTGCGCTTCTATTGCTGTAGGCTCGATGAAACGCTGAATCGTCTTAGATTTTGGAGAGGAAATTTTCCTGCCGCTGGCAAAACAAAATGGCGGAAAAATCCACGGGTCAGCGCTTCCGCCGTTGAAAGGTCAAAAGGTGATACCTGATTACCCAAATGAAACCGCGACTGACCGATGACAGTGTATGAGCCGCACTGTCTGTCGCGCCGTCTCAATTGTCGCTGTTGTGTCGGGTTAGCACTTACTCCTGAAAGTTGAAGAAAGAAACACTCCGATAAGGCAACAAAATCTTCACTAAGATGAAGTTGGCTGCCAACCGGAAGAAGAGGAGAATACTTCTTAAACCTTCAGTGTAGAAACTGCAGTTTCTTCTTCCGCCGATAGGTGCCATGACAGTGTCAAACACGTTCTTGGTCACCCGGGATGTACCGTTACAATTTACAGAAGTATCGACTGTGTATTTTCGTATTTATTTGGTGTAGAAAATGATTTGTGGGTTCTATTTTGTATTCCAGAAGTGGTTTGCAACAAGATCTACATTTATTTGGAGAAAAAAAGGATAAAATCTCGGAGCACTGCTGTTCCCCAAAACTGGAAACGACAGACTATAAGAAAAAATGCAATACTTTTTCTAACTTTTTCTTTTTCTACATCCACATAGTTCTTGCCGTATAAAACAGTTTTGTTATGTTATTAAACATGAACACTAATACAACATTTTTTTGAAAGAATAGCGGGCGTTGTAATAATAGTCCTTTCAAAAACCACCACCCCCCCTGGACGAGTGATACAGTCCGCCCCATGTGTATGTCCTGGCTGCTTGCCAGACGCCGACGGACTGCCCCAAGACGTCCTCGCCAACTTCTCCACTTGTAGCGGTCCTCCAAGACGTTCTGATCGTCTAAGGAGCGTCAAGAAGCCCTTGGAGACGCGACTATCGGACTTAACGGGGTGTTTTCGCGCGCGTTTGGGCGGAGGCGGCGTCCGTAGTTAGCCCCGTTGTGTTGCGGTGTGTGGCGGCGGGGTGAAACTAGTGTGAAACCGGACCCTTGGCCGGAGTGTGTGGCCGACATTCCTGCTGCCCAGCCGCCGGGCGGCCCGACAAGCTTCCCACGGGGCCTCCCGAGCCTGCAACCGCCGAGAGGGACGGGAAAGTCCCGCCTGGTAGTCGGGTCCGTGCTCGTACCGTCCCCGGGGCGGGAATAACGGGGCCCGGCGGGGCGGACTTGCCCGCCAGCCCGCCGACTAAACCTACCCGGCCTCCTGAAGACTTCCAGCCGTGGAGTTAGCCTACCCGCAGCCATGTTGGGACGCTGTGGCGTCTACAGGAGCGTACTCGCCGTCCTCAGCGGCCTGGCCCTGCTGACCGCCGCTCAAGGTAACTCCACCTGCCTTGTTTTGGTTAGAACCAGACATAAACAGCACGGTTTACAGACGACAATAGCATCATTTACGGACAACAATAGCACGATAACACGGTCCCTAACCCTAACCTGCAGTCAGCCCAGAGAGTTCTCGGTTTATTTTGATTCGCAATCAGGCCACAAATTCAGGCCATTTCTGCTGTCATCGTTACAGACATAGGCATGCTTTTAGCTTCCACTTATAAAACGGCAGCTAGCTGCACGATCTGTCAAGAGTAAAGTTTAGTCTGATGAATTCCATTCAAACTGAAGCGATTTCAGATTTTTCAACACCAGACAAAGTGAAATTTTGAAGAGTACATGATTGTTCAGAGCGCTGATTTTGAGAGTTTACAGCAAGCTTGTGCGGAAATTATTTTGTTGAGCAAGTTTTTAAATTCTACTACATGTAATTGCAGATTTGATCATCCACGCATAATACGGAAAGTTGTCAAACTTTTAGTTTTCTACAGGATTCTGCCTGAAACGCTTACCCCTTACAGACGGCACGAAACTCAACTCAACTCACCACGCCAATGTTGGTTGTTTATTCTGTCCTGTTTTAAACATGTTCTACCCTTTTGTATTGAACTCATCGCTTTCTGAGAACTTTTAAAACGAAGTTTGATTGAATGCAGAAGTAAAATCTATGTGAATGCAGACTGCTTACCAGACTCCAATGGGTTGGAGGAAAATTTGCCAAATAGACTGAACAATATTCAATTCAACTCAATTTATTCAACCAGAGGAGTTAGCCAGCTACAGGAGTACACTTTGTAACCAGTGATTATCTGGCATACTATGTCTATTTGGCCAATTTCTATCATTTTCCAGTAACCCTTTGGAGTCTGGTAGAGACTGCCTGTGTGGACTGGTCAGGTTTAGGGTTCGGCTTATTTTTGACGTGTTTTAGACGTTTTTATCAGGCATCCTTTTCTGTAGGTCAGTATCTTTTTTGGGCGTATTGGACACAGCCCTGCCAATTTGATACAGTATCGCCTTCTAGCCACCAAAATATCTGCTTGGAGATTACCGTATTGGCAGCCGGCCAGCAGCCAGACTTGATAATTTCTCAGGAAGTCCTTGAACTACAAACTATTGCCTGGCCACCAGCTAACAGCACAGTTGTTAATGAGGTTCCATTGGCCTTGGAGTTGGGAAGTTTTGCGTGGAAAATGCAGAGCTGGAAATACCTGTAACTTGTAATGTAACAACTTTTGTAATGTGACACAGTGTTGCTTCATAAAAATAAGTTTTGTTAAAAAGAATTTTGCCCAAACTGGAGCAGAGCAGAGGTCCTGCCCGGATTCGTTGAGCAGAGGTCCTACCCGGCTTGAACAACTCTACTCTGCTCTACTCTACTCTAAATAGCATGAAAAAGTCAAGGAAACAATGGTGAACAATATACTTTGTAATGAAAAAAAAATATATGGAGTTGTTGCTTTCAGGGTGTTTAATTATTGAGCTATAACATGTGAAAAAGTAGTCATTTTCACAGTTTTTATGAATCTCGGAGAAATTTACACTTATTTTAGAGACTTTGAATGGTCATAACTCTTTAAGTTTGATTGACGATATGTCTGATTTCATTCAAATAAAAACCATTGTATTTCTCTTGCAAAGATCTATCCAATGGCACCTAACTTTAAAGGGTACAAGAAGTTTGAATTTTGTCTGTACCACCTCGATAGCATATGACTACTTCAAGTACTTGAGTCTTGGTGCTGAGCCTGAGTGCATTGCTGACTGTAAATTCTAACTAGAAATGACAGCTGTACTGAGTTTGTCTGTACCTCAGCTGCGTTCTGTCAACTTGAGGAAAGTTGTTTTAGCAGTTTGAGAAGTTTTGTTTGCGGTCTGGAAAGTTGTGTTAGTATTTTGCAAAGTTCTGTTATCGTTTCCCAAAGTTTTGTTTGCAGTTTAAATCAACAGGTCAGAAAATGGAAAATAACACTTTGTGCTGTGAACCCGCATAGAGGGTGGGGCTGGTCCAATAGAAGTTTTTGTTTTACGGATTGTAGATTGGCCCGGGATATACATGTACTAGTCTTTGCCACACAGTCTCCAAGCAGATTTTGGTCACAGCTTTTCTGACAGCACTGTACCAAAATTAGACTCCTTGTGTTGCTGAAAAAAAACACAGTGGGAATTGGCTAAACAGGGTGAATAATTTGCCAGAAGATTGTGACTTTATGGCAGAGGCTCCACCACTGAGCAACCAAATATTTGACAGGTCGCGCCATCACGTTCATAGACACATTTTTGTGATTGTCTTCTAAATCATACTTTTATATCATGCACCATACTCCAGTTATAAAATCAAGGGTTACACAAATCAAACGATTTTGGTCGCTTAAATGGTCGCTCAGTAATTGCCTTCCAGTAGAAAGGGGTACTCTCCAAGCAGAGGTTTGGGTTTTGGGCTTATTTTTGGCATGTTTTTAGGCGTTTTATCTGGCTTTCTTTTTTCACTGATATTTTCTTTTATCCCAACAGAAAATTTAAAAAATAGAAAGCCTGATGAAAAAGTCTAAAAAACATGCCAAAAATAAGCCCAAAACCCAAACCTCTGCTTGGAGAAAGGGGGGGTCCTAAGGACATTCCAGAAGACAAGAAACATTAGCAGGGCAGGGAATCAGGGAGAGAATATCCAGTAACCCAAAAGCCTGGAGTCACTACAGGAGGGATCAGGCTGAAGGCATGTCTGTGTTGTTTTAGGTCAGGTTGTTAAAGTTCTGACAGGCAATTATGGCTGAGCCTGCTGTGGGCAGCTCTGATGGGGTCTGTTACAGACTGGGCTGGTGTGGGCAGCGGGGTTAGGGATATATGGGGGTGGGGGTGGGGGGTGGAAGGGGTATATGGGGGGTGGGGTGGAAGGGGGGGTGGGGGGTGGAAGGGGTGTATGGGGGTGGTGGTGTATGGGGGTGGGTCTTGGGTTTGTGTATGGAGTGTGTGTGTGTGTGTGTGTGTGTGTGTGTGCGTGCGTGTTTGTGTGTGTGTGTGTGTGCATATGTGTGTGTGTGATTGAGTGTGTGTGTGTGTGATTGAGTGTGTGTGATTGAGTGTGTGTGTGTTGGTGTGTGTGTGTGTGCGTGTGTGTGTGTGCGTGTATGTGTGTGTGTGTGTGTGTTGGTGTGTATGTATGTGTATGTGTGTGTGCGTGTTCGTGAGTGTGTGTGTGTGTGTGTGTGCACATGCATGTGTGTGTGTGTATGTGTGTGTGTGTGCGTGCGTGTGTGTGGCACCTAGGCACATAGTACTGTACCTGGACATCAGGTTACCTGGTGCACTAACCTGCATATACAGGTGGTATTTCGAGCCCTGATATTTAACATGTACACTGTGTGTTTGTGTGAACAACTGGGCTTATGAATTATGATAGTTTTGTAAACTGCCATCTTGTTTTTCTTCACCTTACTGTTATTGAGTAACCCTCAAGGTCAAACGTTTGTGACTTTTTCATGAAGACTGTTAGTGTGTTGGGGGGAGGGGGGCACAGCAGACAGTAGGAACCATTGTGTGAGACTGTGGTTGGAATCTGATACTGAGCCAATTCCCCTACATAATCCCGGCTGTTATGACTACAAGGCTTGTGTTTATTTGGGATTTTGTCCTCTTGATTCGCCTGTCTAGATAATTTTACAGTTCTGTGTTCTACATGGGCTGTTCCAGTCTGTGGGCCTAAAATCTCAGGGCTCGAAATACTGGGTGCAAAAATTATGCACCTTTGTGCACCCAAAGTGCACCTAATTTTTGCTAGTGCACACAGATATTTGCTTAGCCGGTTACACATGTAAAAGTTCTATCATAGCTAGTCTCTCTCTCTTGGCTTGACTTATCATAGTACATTTATAAGTTAGATAAAACACATGCAATTCTTGACATCGTGTCAGAAAAATGATTTTTATTAGTCAAACCTTTTTTACTCCGTGAAGGAGGTCAGGACCTCCGGACGGAGTGTTGTAATCGGCTGATTTTTCATGTTCGCAGTCAAAACACTGGGTTCTCTTTGTGTAATCGGCACGCAATTTTATACGCCGTCTGCGGGCATGCCCGTGTTGATGCACGAATGTGTATTTTTGCCGTTGCTGCTTTCGCGGTCAATGTAATATTGCAAACGCACCCCTACAATTACGAGGCGAATTGGAATGGTCCAGAAAAACGCGTTGTTTGGAATAGCAGTGGGGGTGGTGGAACTTCATGCAGATACGGGGTGGTTTTTATAAGTGGTTCCAGATGTTTTTGCCCATGGTTAAGAGATGCCAAGTTTTTTGGAAGATGTTCGCAGCCAAAACGCATTCTTCCGTACGTCGCATTTCTGTGTAATTTCGCATGTGGTGTTGCATTATGTCCGGGATGATGCACGTCTTTTTATTTTTACCGTAGCTGTTTTGATATTGGAGTAAATGGTTATTTTCGAAACATCCCCATGTCGTTGAAATGTTGTCGTCCGTTTATGTCACCGGTAGTAAGTCGGGGCGGGGCTGATGGGGACGGATATGTGGGGTGGTCAGAGGTCAACATTAGGAAAAATTTAATGTTAATACCGATGACCGAGTCCAAAAAACTGAAACGTGAAAATCGGATGATTGGACCTGATGTATATTTCTGTAGATTGTACACAGAATACACACATCTTTAGATAATCTGGCCATGGCAGGTATACTAGATTAGCGTACATCTATGTTTATGCGTTCAAAACAAGAAAAGTAATCGTTTCCCGGTATTATTCTCTCGAAACACGGCGCTGAATATAGGAAGAAGAAGCCTGTGTTACGCAATGCTTTCGGCCGGATTGATGTGCAACTGTTACTAATTGCAGGGTCTGGGCTTGGCCAGTCACGGTGTATGGCCAGTCGCGCTAATATGCGAGTGTTCCCTGTAGACAGTCCTGGAGTCATTTTTTCGCACATTCGCACATTCCAGGAGCCTGATGTGCATCTAAGGGTGGGTACTGGTTCAGTCGGACCGGTTTGGACTGGAACAACGGACGGAGTGTTGTAATCGGCTGATTTTTTATATTGTAGTGATTGCCATATTTGTGACTCCCCCCTATTTTTCCTGTTGTGTATGAAATGTTGTCGCCCGGCCGGTGAGCGGCAAGTGTTAAAATTGTTGACGTGGTTTTAGACTGACCGCCAGTTGCGCAGTTAACTTTGTGCACGTGTCTTTGTTTTTACCGTAGCGGTTATGTAGGGCGGTGTTTTCCGTGTGCAACGTTGCTGTTGTGATCATGTTGTTTCGTTAAGCAGTTGACTTGAGCGGTACCCGTTTTTTCCGTGTTCGCAGCTAAAACCCACGGTCCCCTTTGTTCAATCGGCATGTAATTTTATACGTCGTCTGCAGGCATGCCAGTGCCAATACCACCTCCCAATCTGCAAATTATAAAATTTCACGGAGAATTGTCGCCTATGGCTTCTTGTTTGTATTACTTTTAAAATTTAAAATGACTTTTTTTCTCTTGTCTCCCCCCAGGTGCCTGTTTGTACGAAGGCGTCTACTATCCGGTGAGTACCACAGTTCAGACTACCCTGCTCACCCCCTTTCAGAAATGAACTCTCCCAGACGTGGGAACATTTCCACACTGCTGGCAGAGTTCACTTGAAGAATGGGGGGTGTGCTGTAAGGTGACAGTGTGCAGGCCACACAAGCAGTGTTTTATGAATGACTTCCATGTGTGATTTGTAGCTTGGCCAATTTTCAGTACTAGCTGGCAGGAACAAGTTATACAGTAACTGTTGTTGGAAAACTTCCATTTAACAAGAGAGGTGTCAGAAAATAATCACCCATTTAAAAAAAAAATTAAACCTCCTTGGCCAAAAGACCCATCCTGGCTGTCTGACCAATAGGAAAGCACATTGATGCAAGTTACCTGGATGTCTATTATTTTGTCTAACCTTCATCAACATTCTTCTATTGCAAAATGAGGGCATTGTTTGGTTTGATTGGTTTTTGGTTTGTTCACCAGCTTGTCGTGTAGTTCTTTCTTTTCTTTTCTCTTCGTTATTGTTACTACCTTGTTTTTGCTGATGTTACTTTTATTTGTATGTGTGAAGAGAACGCCTAGATACATACATACATACATATCCGGGCTTTGATTATTCTGCTGTCGGCTTCCCTGTCTCAGGGGTGGGCAGCAGTCGGCTAGACTGGACTCCATGTCTCCATGCGACCCTGTCCTGTGGGTCCTGATAAGTATGTTATTACTTTTGCCCTATTGCCAGAAAATTTATGGGAGTAAAATAAGCTGAGGGGATGAATTTTCAGCCCTTGGGCTTGAGGTCGGCCCTGTCGTCTGTAAGCTCAGCGTGAGACCTGAAGTTGTGCAACAGCTGTGTGGAGGCTGTCGGGCTGTGTCAGGCTGTGGGGGGGCGGGGTAAACGGGCTGTGGGGGGCGGGGTGTACAGGCTGTGGGGCTTTGATCTGTGCTGGGGGGGGTGTAGGGTGGTTCCCCCTCCTGTAGGGTTGGATCAGCCCTGTGTGTAGGGGGTGGGGGTAGGGTTTGGGGTCAGAGATGCTCTTGGGGGTAGGGACTGGGGAGGGAAGTGTTCCTGTTACTAGTGTTAGACTTCACCACTCCTGCAATAGACCAATGTTTGAAACTTTGTGTGTCTTGCCAGAGGACACCCACTCTGGTGTACATAGTATATGTCCCTTTTTCATAGCCTGGGTGCCAGACTGTTTCCAGGGCCTGCACAGGCCACTCCTCGGCTCCAGGGCCAACATACCCCCAAGGAAATTTTACCACAGCCCTCAGTTTAGGCCTAGCAGGTCTGGCATCCAGGCTACTCTCTGCAGAAAGTTAAAGAAAAGAAAAAAAGTTCTGTAAGTAACATAAAAGTCAGTTCATCGAAGTCCTGTCTTGTATATACCAGGCAGGATGGATCCTGCATGGAACCTTCCCTTACAGTACAGACATTTCAGTACAGACATCTCCATGTGGCCGTCTGCCTTTCTCATTAGGTTAAACCCCCAGCCATGTAGCTGCCTGCCAGAGTACCATATCAGCCAGGAATTTTTACTGTCGATATTTACGGCTACTCAGGTCTATTTCAGGGTGTTCGCTCGTGTCTTGTTGTTTCTCACATACAAATTCAGGTGAATTCTTGCAGGGAAACATTTTGCCAAAAATTTAATATTACATATTGTTGTTCAATGACTTAGTTTTGAAATGTTCAGTAACATTATGAGTTTTATGCAGCAGAGATTTCTTCCGAAAATAATTTCATCAGGTTGGTAGGTAAAACTGGGAATGTAATTTTCTTCCACACAACCAATTAATCTTACCTTAGCTTACGTTTAGCGGCGAGAAGCTACAAGCAAGTCAGAAGCTCTGAGGAAGGTGTCAGAGTGACACCGAAACGTAAGCTAAGGTAAGATTAATTGGTTGTGTGGAAGAAAATTACATTCCCAGCAGAGATTTCTGTCTGAATGGATGGCGGCTATTGGCGCTGGACTGAAACACCCTGAATGATAGTCAGTGTCAGTCATCAAAACCCAATTTGCTGCCTGTGATGAGTAGAGTGACCTTTGCCCAGCTTCAGGCAGTTCATGAAGGTCACTGATACTGATCGCCCCCCTCCCACCCAGCGAGTGGTCAGCCTCCCTGCATGGGACCCTCATGTCGAATCTCCATCATTTTCACTAATTTGTCAGTTTGCGAAAATGCAAGTAGTGACAACATTGACAGAACACAACAACAGTCAGGAACGGCTGCAGTATTTCTGCAGTTTTCCTCGGAAGCCATGTTGATAGCTGTTTATTGGTCGGCCCTGTGTTTGTGGGAGGGACCTGTCAGTCAAGCTGATGTCCCCAAATATGGCAGATCATGTTCTGCCTGAAGCTGCCACCATGACCTCTGCCGATGAAGGTCAAGTGTTCATGATATGCCTCACACGAACCTTTCCCTGGTTAACTTGCTGACAACTTTTCCCTCGTTAACCTGCTGAAAACTTTCCTTTGTTCACCTGCTCAAATTTCCTAGCATTCTCAGAAACGTTATCCGGAACCAAGGAGTAGAGAACTCACTCACTCACTCAATCCTGTAGCAGTAAACATTTTACGAAAATTGATGTATGTTTGCTGTTTCTGTCTTCAACTCAGAGGAGGGAGGGAGGGGGGCATTCTTGTTCCGTGACCCATGGTGAATAAAGGTCACAATGCAGGCCTGTGATGTACAAGTTTTGTAGCTGTTAGTATTACAGTAATAAACTTGTTTGTCTGCCCGACTGAGAGGGGGAGGGGGGCATGCATGTAACTGACCCGTGTTGTATGAAGGTCAAATTTGTAACAGTCAGACTAACTGTAATAAATCTGACAGGGATGGGGGAGGGGGGCTAGTATGACAATTACATCTTGACCAGATGTACAGAAAGGCCCAGGGAGCCGTGTCACTAGTATGGGAACTCAAGAAGGAAACATCCAAGTTGTCGCTTGACAAACAGTGCAGAGGAGACAGATTGAACAGTGTAAACAGTGTATACCCAAACCTGCCCAAGAAGGCCAACCAGGAGACCGAGGTAAAGTGGTCTTCTTGAACAGGTGGCCCTCTTGGACAGGTAAAGTAATGCTTGTGCCTATGGGGAAAAATGGGACCAGGAAAAGGTGGTTGTTATGACCAGGTGGCCATCTTGAAGAGGGTTTGACTGTATCACTAGGATCAGTCGCTGTTGTTGCTTGTAGAAGAGACAGTACAGCATATCGCTTCCATGGTCGCTGCTTGTCGCTGGCAGCCATGTTTGCCCCAGATGTTTGCTGGGTAAATCCCAGGGTGCTTCAGCTGTCAGTCAAGCAGGCATCATGTCAGACCTGAAGTGGCTGAGCTGCCATAAGGGCCTGGTGGAGTGTGCATGTAGGGGGCTCAGGGATGGGAGGTTAGGGGTTCTATTCCCATAAGGGTGGCCTGTTGGAGTGTACATGTAGGGGGCTCAGGGATGGGGGGTTAGGGGTTCGATTCCCATAAGGGTGGTGGAGTGTACATGTAGGGGGCTCAGGGATGGGGGGTTAGGGGTTCGATTCCCATAAGGGTGGCCAGGTGGAGTGTACATGTAGGGGGATCAGGGATGGGAGGTTAGGGGTTCGATTCCCATAAGGGTGGCATGGTGAAGTGTACATGTAGGAGGCTCAGGGATGGGAGGTTAGGGGTTCGATTCCCATAAGGGTGGCCTGGTGAAGTGTACATGTAGGGGGCTCAGGGATGGGAGGTTAGGGGTTCGATTCCCATAAGGGTGGCCTGGTGAAGTGTACATGTAGAGGGCTCAGGGATGGGAGGTTAGGGGTTCGATTCCCATAAGGGTGGCCTGGTGAAGTGTACATGTAGAGGGCTCAGGGATGGGAGGTTAGGGGTTCGATTCCCATAAGAGTGGCCTGTTGGAGTGTACATGTAGGGGGCTCATGGATGGGAGGTCAGGGGTTCGATTCCCATAAGAGTGGCCTGTTGGAGTGTACATGTAGGGGGCTCATGGATGGGAGGTTAGGGGTTCGATTCCCATAAGAGTGGCCTGTTGGAGTGTACATGTAGGGGGCTCAGGGATGGGAGGTTAGGGGTTCGATTCCCATTATAAGGGTGGCCTGGTAGAGTGTACATGTAGGGGGCTCAGGGATGGGAGGTTAGGGGTTCGATTCCCATAAGGGACTGGGTGGTTTGATTCCCAAGGGTCAGGCCTGGTGAAGTGTACATTTAGGTGGCTCAGAGATGGGGGGTCAGGGGTTTGATTCCCACCGGTGGTTTGTTGGCAAAGTTCTTGGACCAGGGAGTTGGGGGCTCGAAGCTCAAGTGTAGTACGCCATGACCCCACATGTCTGTACTGCATGTTGTACAATTTGTGCAGCCGTGTTTGAGCTGGTACAACAATGTGGGCCCAAATCCCCCTCCTCTCTGCTACTGCATGTCTGCAAATTTGTGCAGCCAATATTGAGGTGCCCAGTGTTTGGTTGGCAGTGTGTTTGGTGACCAGTGTAGTGTGAGTCTTGCCTAGTGTGTTTGTGTACATGTGCTTTTGGGCATTCTGGTAAACTGGTTGTTAGGCAAAAGCAGATTGAGTTATCATAGAATTGTGTGTGGGTTGAAGCAGGTATTATACCTTGCTGAATGGATTCTTAGATGCAGACTGGAAAAGTTGATCAATTTTGATATTTTTTGTTTAGTCTAATTCATGTGGATTGGCCTTCAAGTTCTAGGAATCAAAGTTTCTGTTTTACTAAATTTTTGTGAGCTTTCATGAGATCTTCTGGTCAGAAATAAGCTGGACTTGCTGAGCAGTGTGGACACATGGACCCTTATTTGCAGGTTGTTCTGTCTGCCAACCGACTGTATGAAAAGAAACACTGGTCTGTTCAGCCCTACAAAATCCACACCTGTGTAACGTATCTTGGTTTGTCTCAGGTGTGCTGTGCATACCTGTACCTTTGTTATGTAATGTGCCGTGTTCTCCACTCGGCTATATAAACCCATGCCTTTGTCCCAGCCCCATACCTCCCCTGCACCACCACAAACCTACTCCTGTTACCTGTTCTGTGGCGGCCATGTTGTTCCCTGGTCCAAGGTCGCCAAGGTCAGAGCCCTTGGGTAGACCATGTAGGCTGAGCCTGGGGAGGTTTAGACACACCTGCAGGTACTGGGCGGGGCTCCTGATGTCGCCATGACAACAGACAGCCCAGCTGACACCAGATTGCAGGGGTCAACACCAGAGGTCAACCCTGGCTGTGGCCAAGGTCATCTCAGTTTGATCTCTGAAATCCAATTTCCTGGCTGAGTGCTAAAGGTTGTGTTACCTCCAGCTGATGGTGCAACTGTTCTAGCTTTGAACTGTAGGAATCAAATTACAAAATCTAAATCCTTCCATATCATTTTCCCTTAAAAAAAAATGGTCTGATCCACCACACTGGAGGGGGTGAATTATTTCTTTCAATCTAACTAACATGGTCACTAAAGTGAAAAAGCAACAAGTATTTCAGAAGAATTGAGGGTTTTTACAGCCAGCTAGCCCCATGGCCATTAGTAGAAACTTTATAAAGAACTCGAGCCAGATAGAAACTTCAGAAAGAGCAGGGCCAGGCAGGTAAACGAAGGCTTAACCCCAGATATTCCAGTAGCGACTGTTCTGACACTCCTCCCTGAGACTGAGCAGTGGCCGGCCGGCTTCCCTGTTTACTAACAACCTTCCCGTCTGCTGATTACTCGCCCCGCCGGTCGGTGGGAAAGTCTCGCCGTGCTCAGCTTTCCGGTGGGAAAATCTCGGGACCCGAGCGGCACCTCAGCAATCATCACTGGTAACGTGCTGCGGAGTTTCAGTTGCTCAAAAAGAAATAAAAAGAACGAAAAGAAGGCAAGGACTGGTACTGGATTGATACTAGCAGATGCATGATTTACACTAAAAGTAAAATATACAAATACAAATGTATTTATAAGGAAGACAACAAGAGAATTTCTGCAAAGAGAAGATGAAATAAAAAGTAATGAACTGTCTGATTCGGGTTTCCATAGAAATGGGCTGGTTCTGGTTTCCATAGAAACAGCCAGGATTCCGTAAGAACAGCCTGGTTCTGATTTCCATGGAAACAGCCCAGTTCTCGTTTCCATGGAAACAGCCAGTTCTAATTTCCATGGGAACAGTCTTGTTCTGGTTTCCATGTAAACAGCCAGTTTTGGTCTCCATGAAACAGTCTGGTTCTGGTTTCCATGGGAACAGTCTGGTTCTGGTTCCTATGGGAGCAGTGCTGGTGTGACCAGTCTGAATGTGTTTGCCATGAGAACATATGAAGCCCAGGCTCAGCCTCAGGGTGTTTATTGTTGTGACTTGCTGAAATGTAATCTGTGGACCAGATGAGGTCAAGGGTCCTGCAGGCTCTGCCGTGGCCCAGTGTTTTACTGTTTATCATGCGGGCGCCCGGGGTACGGGTCTGTTTATGGTGGGTTTGGGGCCAGTTCGAGATGCTCTCCATGTACAAATAGCACTGATATGGGCAGCACAGATTCTCTCACCCAGAAATCCCTATGAGTTATAGTATGATATGATTGAAATGCAGTTGCTACGAAATGTATGGTGTTGGAGTAGTTAACCTTTAGCACACTGTAGTAGCCATTTGGCTGCCAATTCTCTCTGTTACAGGGTTAGGCAGCAGGGAGAAGGTTAACTTTACATCCTGTACATAACAAGTTGAAATGTAGGATGCCCTTGAAATTTGTCCACATTCAGAGTGACTTTTGGTAAATGGTACTCAGCAGATATGTTCTCCTACAGACACCAGAAGCCTGCCCCCCCTCCCCCAAGATTATGTAAAAGTTCTTGAGTTTTACAAGAATAAACTCAGCCCACTCAAGGGCCTTTCCCTGGTCATGTCTGAGAGGTTCGGGTCAGTTTCCTTTAAGACACACACTTTGCCGGCTTAGGATATCTCCTTACGTCTTTGTGGCTGGCTGGATTTCTTCAAGGTTTCGGAGTAAGAATTGTCAGAAGTAGTAGGTTGATGCACTTTGGAACATTGTCTACTGACTTGTTAGTAAGTTTATACATTAGTACAAATTGGATATTTTCTATATTTCCTTTTCTCTATATCAAATAAAACCGTAAAGGGAGCCCCTAACAGGCCAAGGTGACCTCCATGTCTGGAGGATTGACCTCTGACCTTTGCCCTGCCCTTGGTAAGCTGACCCTGGTCCCTGGATAGTCTTACCTTGAAGGTTTACAAATGTGTGTAACTGTAAGGCTGGTGGGAACTGTAGGGCACTTGAGCCTACTGTTTAGTTCTTACACAGGAGGTGGGAGTATGATCATACACAGACGTACTGTACCTGCGCAGAACCCTGATTTTTCATGCTTTTCGTTGGTTGTTTGGTCAACGTTGCATCAAAATTTTGCCTGTTGCAGACGACATCTTTTCCTATACAACATCAGAAAACTACAGACAGGCTGTCAACCTTATATGCTCTAGTACAACCTTATATGAGACGTTCTGCCAAAGTGCTATGCACAATACATTATGGGTTTCTCGCAGGTGCAGTAAGTTCTGCCGATGTGCTGGATAGTCTTACCTTGAAGGTTTGTTAACTGTAAGGTTGGTGGGAACAGAAGGGCACTTGAGCCTACTGTTTAGTTCTTACACAGGAGGTGGGAGTATGATCGTACACAGACTGTACAGAAGCATGTGAATTTAGACAGCCCTCGTGGTCTTTTATAAAGAAACCCTTTCAAACATGTGTGGCTGTAAATATGTCTGGATGGAGACCAGGTTCGGTGAAGCAAGAACCCCCCCCCCCCCCCACCCAGCAGTAGTTACATTTGTACTGAACAGTCCGACAGTAAAAGTTTTTGGATCAGAAACTGTTGATCTTACCCCTCCCCAGTAGTTAATGAACAGTCCGAAGGTGAAAGTTTTTCAATGGAAACTGTTGATCCTGCTCCTCCCCAGTAGTTAATGAACAGTCCCAATGAAAACTGTTGATCTTACCCTCCCCAGTAGTTAATGAACAGTCCCAATGTACAAGGTATATTCAGTGGAAACTGTTGATCTCCCAGCTTGTTTCAGCTTTCAGCCGTTCCTGTAGGACAAATGGTTTGTATCAGAACAAACTACAAAGTGGGTTCCTTCCCTCCAGTTTAAGACTCCTCAGAATTGGCCTTGACTAGCTCCGGCACAAGATGGATTTCTTTCATCTTCCTTATCGTAGGAGAAACCGGAGAGCGAGGGAAGGCGGATATTTCGCTGAGAGGTCCCAGTGTGAGCCGCAGTAGAGTTTTCCTCGTGGCTGTCAGTTGGAATAATCGGATCATGAACCAGAACCGTGTTAGACACGCTCCACATGCCTGCAAATGCTTCACGTTCAGAGTTACCTGCCTATATATAGTACAGGCAGTATTGAGTGCCAATATAGACTTGACCTACATAAGGAGTAAAGACCAAAATAAATAAACAAATATATATACCTGACGGTTTCCAAAATCATAATCCAGTTGCTTGAGTAACTGTTTTTGGCAAATAAATAAATAAATAAGGACCTTACCATCTCCCTGACATTCCTACGCTGTTTAGTTTGAGGGACAAAGGAGTAAAAAGGACAAAATAAATGAAGGAGTAAAGAACAAAATAAATAAATAAACAAATAAATAAGGGCTGTACCATCTTCCTGAAATTCCTGCTCTTTTAGGGACAAAGTTTTTCCTCTGTTACTGATTCCTCTGTATTCTGAAGCCAAGTGTTAATTTTTAAAAAGATTTATGAAGGGTGGCAGGGCTCTCCCCAGAAAGAAATACCTTTCGCTGGTTGAAATACAGCATAAATCACAGCATAGGGGGTCCAAATCACAGAACCCTATGTACAAACTAATTGCCAGCTCGAACACTGGCACATACATGTACATAACAGGGAGCACATCGGCAGAACGTACTGCACCTGCACGAAACCCGTAATGTATTGTGTATAGCACTTTGGAAGAACTTCTCATATAAGGTTGTATCAGAGCATATAAGGTTGACAGCCTGTCTGTAGTTTTCAGATGTTGTATAGAAAAAGATATCGCCTGCAACAGCAAAATTTTGATGCAACGTTGACCAAACACCGAACGAAAAACGTGAAAAATCAGGGTTTTGCGCAGGCGCAGTACGTTCTGCCGACCTGCTCCCTATGTTCAAACTGTGCTAGCTCGAACACTGGCACATACACGTACATAACAGGGTATGTGGGTCAGTGTGTCCAGAGTCTGCTTATATGTTTCAGCCCCAGGCTTCAGGAGTAATGACAAACCCAGCCTGCCTGCCTGTACAGATCACGTTTGTGGTTACATGTCAGGGGACTCTGTGTGTCTGAGAGCTTCTCATGCCAGAAACACAGACAGCATTCTCAGCCTGGGTGGTTTTTAACTCTAATCTCTCTCTCATTTAATCTCTTGATCCCTCATTTAACCCTCCAACCTTTCCTCATTCAATCTCTCACTTAATCTTCCAATCTCTTCCTCATTCAATCTCTCAATCCCTCATTTAACCCTCCAACCTTCCCTCAATCTCCCAATCCCTCTCTCACTTAATCTCCTTATCCCCCTCTCATTCAATCTCTTAATACCTTATTTAACCCTCCAACCTTCCCTCATTCAATCTCTCACTTAATCTTCCAATCTCTCCCTCATTCAATCTTCGAATCCCTCTCTCACTCAACCTCCCAATCTCTCGATCATTTAACCTTCCAGTCTCCCCTTCATTCAATCCTCCAATTCGTTTCTTACTTCTCTCTTAATTTCCCAATCTTTCCTCCACTCCCAGATTCAGTTGCTGTACAGGATGAGAATTACAATCACATGGCATGCATTCAGCTTTTGAACAGGTTGCCTTACCAGTATAATGTTTTAAATGGAACTTCTTCAAGCTTTTGGGTGCCTAGTTGGTCTTGGTCTCTTGGCGTAAGAAGCAAGCTTAGTGATAAGGTTCCCAGGAGTCTTATGTTATAAGTAGTCGGGCTGAGGTAGCAGAATGTTGTCTTGGTTGGTTCCTAAAGTCTTGGAGTGTTTTCCATGTTTGAAGTCTCTCCGTCATTAGTCAAGGATTAGAACTGGCACAGGAAAGTTTGGAGTGTGTTTTGTCTGGGTTGTTATCTTGTTGACCTAGCTAATACACCACTAAACACAACGTACCAGCCATTACAATGTCACTAACACTGAAAAGACTAAAGCAGAAAACCCAGCAGGTAGGCAGAACGTACTGCACCTGCGCAAAACCCTGATTTTTCACGTTTTTCGTTGGATGTTTCGTCAACGTTGCATCAAAATTTTGCCTGCTGCAGACGATGTCTTTTCCTATACAACATCAGAAAACTACAGACAGGCTGTCAACCTTATATGTTCTAATACAACCTTATATGAGACATTCTGCCAAAGTGCTATGCACAATACATTAAGGGGTTTCGCGCAGGTGCAGTACGTTCTGCTGACGTGCTGCTAATACTCCACTAAACACAATGTACCAGCCATTAAGAATGTCACTAACACTGAAAAGACTCCGGCAGAAAACCCACAGAAGCTTTTATCGAGCCTGGTTCTGTGCTGGAAAGGCAGATCGGTGGCGACGGCTGCTATTTCTGTCCTGCTGCGATTCCTGGCCGATAAACTCGAGCACCACTTGTTCCTGCTGTGTTGTGGTTTTGTGATAACCAGGAATTTCTGTGCGGAATTTCTCGGTTCACTTCAAAGTTGGTGCCATTCCAGGCTCCTGCTTGTTTGGGTGTTTTATGGAATGTTAGAAGGAGAAATTTTGAGCGAGATAGAAGAGTTGGTCAGTATTTATTTGAGTCAGCAGTTGCAGACTTTGTATTTGTATGGAAGTTGCCTTGTTGCCAGCCCAAGTTTGTCACAAATGTTATCAAGCTTAGACAGGCAGAGTTGGCAGACTTCACCTCTTTACCCATACTATAGTAAGTACTGCTTTGAAAGTAGGTCAGAAACACAGACGGGCACTCCAAACACAGTTCTTCACTCCTAAAATATGATACATAGCCTGGATGCCAGACTGTTCCCAGGGCTGCCTACACAGGCCAGCTCCTCGGCTCCAAGACCAACACACAACATCAGGAATTTTTACTACATCCTCCTTGAGTTAGATTCTGTTACTCAGCTAAGATTATCAAAGTTAAGACACAGTTTAGACCGTTAGTTCTGAAATCTGGCTATTTTGTAAACCGTGTCAAGACTGATATGAGACGTAGGATGATTCTGAGTGGAAGCACAGAAAATGTAACTTTGATGATATTGACCCGGTTCCTCACTGTGTGAAGTATTTCTGTGGAATGACAGTCTTTCTTTATTAGTCTGTATTGAAGTGAAGACATTCCAAAAGGCTGCCTTGTCCAAACTGTTTCATCAAAAGTTCGTCAGACCCTCCTCAGAAGACATGCACCATTATGTCTGAAGACTCCTTGGACTGATCTTATCGCCGTGGTGACATGCTAAGGAGGAAGTCTTGCACCTTCAGGTCATTAGGGAACATCTTAAGACGTCCTTGACATGTCTTCAGGTATTGAGTGAGACAGTCCGGTATCAGATCCACGTGTTGACTCGAAGATAACGAAGTGCAGATTGATGAACTCAGGATCACTTCTGACTTTCTTACAAAGTTTTGAAATATTTTCAATAGTTTTATGTTTCAGCGTGAATTTATGAAGGAGGGCCTGCATGGGGGGGTCCCGACAACGCTCTACGCTAAATTTTAATAATAAGTTTCTACCTTGTTGAGTCGTAACTGTTACAGAACTTGTGAGGTATAACATGTACAAGTTACAGAAATGGGAGGAATTTAGACGATAAGACTTTGAGTCGGGAACTAAGATTGAAGACTTAGCAACTGGCGGAAAGGCCGTCTTGTGTTTCAGTGTGAATTTATGAAGTGCAGGAACCGCGATAACCAGCTCAGCCTGAGGGCACCGACTCTGCTGCTGGACTCATGGTCACTAACGACTGTTGGAATTAAAAATTGATACAAAATCTGGATGATGTTATAAAATATCAAAACTTCAGAAGGATACAGGCCTAAAAAACATAGCCTGGGTGCCATCCTCCGTTGTTACTGCTGACACCCTGCTTCATGGTAGCCAGTGACAGCTAGTAGGGAGCCGGTGATAACTACGGAGGATGCGCACCCAGGCTATGCAAAATAATGACAGAAGGGAAGATGAAGATAACTACTGTAAAATCATTTATGTTTGCGAGAACTTCATTTTGCAGAAGGAGGTTTTGTAGCGTTTGATGTTCACGGTTGATTCTGTAGCACAGCAGAAAAACAAAAAACAGACACACAGACAGACACACACACACACAGACAGACACACACAGACAGACACACACAGACAGACAAGCCAACAGCAATGCTTTACTCTATTGGGTGATGGACTGATTGTATGAGAACCGAGTTACTGTGTTGCTGTGGCCTCAGTAGCGCAGACTGGCTCTATACCTCGTACGAAGCACAGACAGACCCACGACAGACAGACATACACACAGACAGACAAGCCAACAGCAATGCTTTACTCTATTTGGTATGAGAACAGAGTTACTGTGTTGCTGTGGCCTCTATACCTCGTTAGCCAGGCCAGAATCTGCGGCCTTCCTCCCGCTGGGCTCTGGTTTCTCCCGGATCAGCTGACATGTTCCATCTGGAGGGGTTGCCCAGGGTGGTTTGCAGGGACACGTGTTGCCCAGCGGGGAACAACATAGCAGCACCTTGTTCTTGGGGGGGGGGGTTAGTCCAACCTTACCAGACATAACAGCCTTGACTGGCCTAGCTTGACTGCCTCCAGCACAAGGTGGTTTTCTTTCATCTTTCTTATCACTGATATCAGTAAAGAAAGTGGACAGCCTGGGAAGGTGGTCGTCTCCGGGAAAAATTTGTCTCAGCTCAATAGGCACTCCCGGCGACATGCAGGGTTTTTCTGTCTACTTCAAAAAAGTACTTCCCCAAACAGCAGATTGTTCAATCAGAAAGTTGGGATCTCATCTGAGTATTCTGACTTATCAAGTCAGAACTGAAGCAGGCCTTGTTCTATGTGTGTAGTTTACACAACTGAAATTTGGGAAACTGTCAGAAATGATTTGGTTTGAAATTGAAGGTTGGGGCGATTTATCTGGGCAAGACTTGTTCAGCTGTGGAGGAACAATGTCAACCCTTCATGTGTGAATTTATCAAGGAGCTTAGATTTTCTGTCAGACGTAGCTGTTAGAAATGTGGAGATAAAATCTGTACAGTACCGTTTTCTGAAGCAAGCTGTTCAGAAGTACAATCGTTACATACATGTGGGAAACTGTCAGAAACGACAAAACACCGGATATCTGCCAGGCAAATGCATTTATCTAGAAGTTAAAGTATTAACTGTTACTGTTTAGTTTTAAAAGCAACGCCTTGTGTAGTTGCAAATATGATAAAACACCAGATATCTGTAGGGCAAATGATACTATCGTCATTTATCTGAATGTAACTGTATAGTTAGCCTGGCCTTACAGAGTTACAAATATGACAGAACACCGGATATCTGCAGGGCACTTTTGTCAGCTTATTTGATTTTAGAAGAAGTTACGTTTAAGTTGAAGTTGAAGTGTGGAAGAAGATGCTATTGGCATGTCTGATATTGTCGGTCCCATGATCCAACACTGTAGATGGAGTTACTGTATCAGGTTTTGACGGATTTCCGCCCGACTTTCCCACACAAGGAAAAGGCATTTACTGAGAATCTTATCAGTTTTGGCTGACTTACAACCAAGGCTGGGTAACTGGCCTGTGGCTGTTACTGTAAGGAAGGTATCTGAGAAGTTCAGAACGTACTGCGCCTGCGCAAAACCCTGATTTTTCACGTTTTTCGTTAGATGTTTGGTCAACGTTGCATCAAAATTTTGCCTGTTGCAGACTATATCTTTTTCTATACAACATCTGAAAACTACAGACAGGCTGTCAACCTTATATGCTCTAATACAACCTTATAATTATATGAGACGTTCTGCCAAAGTGCCATGCACAATACATTACGGATTTCGCGCAGGTGCAGTACGTTCTGCCGACGTGCTCATATAATATATGGGGGGTTTACCAGCATTAGTCTAATAATTAAGTATATGCCTTTTTCTGATAGCCTATCTTTCCAGTTGGCCTTTCTGATTACTATGGGAACGATGTACATGCAAACCAACGCTGTAAAAATTATCACAAATCCCGTTGAAGGGTTTCCTAGTCAGTCTAGTACCTCTGAAATAGTATGAATCTTAGAAAAAAAATCTGCAACAACGTTAACCTCTGACCTAATTCTCCTCCAAATCAGTAAGTCGTTAAGGATTTTAATCAAGGATTCAGCAATGAGCTGAGAGACCACTTGTGAAGGTACTGAGTGATCAGCCCAAGTGTTACAGGAGATGTTTATCTGGGCGGATTAGCGCTTGTTTGTTTTATCAGCCCAACTCAATGGGGACTTGATGAGCCCATCCTTCAACAGCTGGTACCCTGGGGAGGAGAATATCATGTTCTTAGCAACCTGGGAAGGAGACTGTCATCTACTGAGCTCCCTGGGAAGGAGACTGTCATTTGTCTAGCACCCTGGGAAGGAGACCACATTGGGTGTCCACAGAAGTTTATTTTCATTTTCAATGTCTGCTTACAAAGTCTTTTGCTGCATAATGATTCGGAACTTGCTAAAACCCAGGCATACCCCAGTAGAAGTAGAGTTGGGTTTTTGCCTGGGCTGAGGAGAAAACTCAGGTGTAACAGGTGTGTGTAAAATGGACAGTTCAGGTGTTACAGGTGTTCTGTATAATGGACAGTCCTGGTGTAACAGGTGTGTGTAGAATGGACAGTCCAGGTTTTCTGTAGAATCAACAGTCTCAACAGACACTCTTGTTAAACAGAATCACCTGACCCTATCACCAGTAACCATCCCCTACTGTGTCAATACCTGGACTGACAAGTCAGTGTCACAGTAAGGTCAAGTTTAAGGTTCCTGTAAGTAGGTCCGGATGTCTTTAAGAAGCATCTGAAGATGCACCAGTTGAGATGTTGAAGTTTATCCCAGCAGGACCTGAGAAGGTTCACTGCCAACATGTTGCCACTTCTGACTTGCTCCGGTAATTCTTACGTCTTCCGAGACATCTCAAGCCTAGCAGGAGGCTGTGTTCACACCTGCTTGGGTTGCTCGGTTACTCCGTTTATTTGTTGGTTGGTTTGTTTGTTGGTGTGTTGCTGAACAGAAGGAGTATAAAAGTTATAGATGGGTTTTCCTGATGTTTGGTTTATGCTTGTAAGTTCACACATGTAGGTTTTCAGTAGGATGTCAGGCTGGCAGGCTTTGCAAGGGAGGAACCAATACACTTAATTTTGCAAAAGTCTATGAAACTGCAGAAAACAAGCATGTGATCTTGTAGAGGAAATCATTATGCCTTGGTGAAAGATATGAAGATTTCTACTTTGTGAATGCCTTTTCTAGTTGGTCATTTAACAATTGACGTTCTAGAAAATTTGCAGTATAGTACGTGCTTATGACAAAGTAAAATCCTGCCTACGCCTGATAGAAAAGCATCAGCCCACTGGTTTTACTATTATGTCAGACTGAGATCTGGGTTAGTGAGGGTTTTTAGGGGGCTGAATCTAAACAAGAGTTGACCGCAGGCGATCAAATGTTCTCCTGGAGCAAAAGTAAACATTTCATTTCTTCCGCATAATGACTTCCACAGCCACAAGTCGTTCCTGAGAGGCTAATTAGCAGCAGTAATTAGGGGAGGATTGTTGACCTTGTGTTGTTTCAGTTGTAATGAAGGTCGTGCAGCTGCCATCCCCCTCCCACTCAGCATCATCTGGTTCCCATCATGCACTTCCTGTGAGCATGAGGTTTGGGGTGAAGCTATTTGAACATCTGGGAAGTTTTCTGTATCTGATTCTCAACATCTGTAAAGGTTTTAATTTGTGTTTTATAAACAAACGACATCTCAGCGCTATCCACAGAGCTGAAGTGATAGGATATATATGTTTTAAATTTGATTTGGTTGTAATGAAGCATTAGCATCGGAATATTGTAATCACTGTACATGTAACCATGTGCAAAGCAAATGATAATTACAAATTTTATTTCATCTTGAAAGTGCATTTGTGTTGGTAGAAGTCATTCTGAAACTGAGGTTTAAATTGTTATTTTCCAACACAAGAAATTTTTGACTGTTCAACTCCAGTCTTTGTCAACAAATGACAAAATTCAGGTGAGCTGTGTTCCTATGGTTTTGTTTTCTCCCAAAAAATGTGAAACTGATGGAGTCCATATTGGAACTTTCTTGTATAATTTCCTGTCGTTCTGGGAAAATATTGCTTTTTTGGCATTTTGAGAAATGATAATTACTGAAATTTTATCACAGGTGAGCTGTGTTATTGGGCCTATGGAGTATGTTTTTTTTCCCCAAAAAATCTGAAGGTGGTGGAGTTCATATTTGAACTTTCTTGCATGTAGTTTTTATGTTCTGGAAAAACATTGTTTTTGGGGCATTTTCAGCTCTCAACCCTCTGTTTCGCCCTTGCTGGTGTGACTTCCCTGTTCATGTTGTTTGTGCAAACACAGGTTATAATGTGATACAGACTCAGGCTTGTATCAGTGCTGTTACCAGCCAGGGTGGTCTACCTTTGCAGGAAATAGAAACTATATTTGTGTAAACATCAGTAACTCTGGTATGTCAATAGGACAATTTTGTTACGTTTGTTCTCATGTTATTCAAACTATACAGTATTATGATTTATCTGAAGTTCCACATGTACACATAGCGACTTGTGTCATGATTTCTTATAAGTAAGAAAGTTACTCTACAAAAGGCAACTGTACAAAAATAGGACTTAATAATTAAACAAGAACAGTGAAGCTTGTGTATTCTGTACGGAGCTTGAATGTCAGTTCTTGGTTGACAGAGTTGAAGGTCATGCAAATGGCAAGGTCATGAGTCGTGATATAAAGAGTAACAGTGTAGAGAATTGAAAGCAAAGTTTTGCATATGGGTGATTGGTGCTTGGGGGGGGGGGTTCTGTGGCTTGTGAACATTCTTGGTGTGAAGGTCGGCCATGTCAAGGAGTCTGAGGGGAAACACTGCCAGATCTGAAGGTCAGACTGAACTGTAAGGTCAAGACCAACATTCCTCCTCCTCATCCTCCTTATCATCATCATCACTATCATCATCATCATTGTGAGATTTGTATATGCAATGAAGGTGTGCATGTACATGTACATGTAGTCTCCAGCAGACTAGCTACGCTGGCTGAAAACAAATCAAATCTAGTCAAATAGGGAGATTAATTGGGCAGGGGAGTTTGGCCACCAGAGGAGTTCATTTTGAATTGTAACCCTAATGCAGACTCCCCCCTGGCCTTACTGACCCTATTTTGGGGGAAGTGTATCTCCCATAGGCCTGGGGGAGGCTAGTGTACATGTAGGAAACATGGCCCTTCTGTAGGTACAATCTCTCTAATCTCCAAGGAGATCTTGCGGTGGCTGCAAAGACAGTATCCAATTGGCCAGACAGTTACAGTTACAACTTCAGTGGCAAATGGTAACTGTCTGGCCAATTGGATACTGTCTTTGCAGCCACCATAAGATCTGCTTGGAGATTACAATTTTTCTCCATCCTTGGACACACAAACTAAAGTCAACATGTGTTGAATGTCACCTATAAAATCACACTCCTGTATTTCAATTGAAGAAAACCACACCATCTGTAACCAATCAAAGCGGCTTTATGGTGGTAACCATGGTGATAAGAGTTTGATTGGCGGTTTGGGAGGACTTATTCTCTGTAATTTAGCAGGGAGAGAAAAGAACTGATGACTTCTGTCTGCCAGGGAAACTGCAGCTGGTAATCAGGAAAACTGGTCTGAGGAGAAATTTTCTTCACACTGTCGCAGAAGTGTCTTCAAAAGAATGTAATTAACTTAACGTTTACATGCTAATAATGTACGATATTGTAGAGATAGAATCAACTTTGTACAACAGAAAAGTCAAGAAGAAACGTATGTCCCTACCAGAGTTAGCCAACTACCTAACTTACTAACTCAGGGGGCTGTGGTATTAATATCTTGGGAGCATGTTGGCCCTGGAGCTGAGGAGCAGGCCTGTGTATAGGCCCTGGAAATAGTCTGGCACCCAGGCCAGTCCTGTAGCCAAGGAGCTTGCCTGTGTAAGCCCAGAAAACAGTCTGGCATCCAGGCTAGCATGTTGGCCCTGGAGCCAAGGAGTTGGCCTGTCAAGGCCCTGGAAACAGTCTGGCATCCAGGCTAACATGTTGGCCCTGGAGCCAAGGAGCTGGCCTGTGTAGGCCCTGGGAACAGTCTGGCATCCAGGCTAGCCCTGGGATCGGAGCCGAGGCGCTGGCCTGTATAGGCCCTGGGAACAGTCTGGCATCCAGGCTAACCTGCTGTAAGGGAAAAAGGAGTATTGTACCCTTGACCCTGTGTTTTTACACCCCATACACCCCCCCCCACACACACACAGACAGGCAACACACTCACCAAAGAAAACATGACCTCCAGTAAAAACAGGGCTGCAGTAATTAAGAAGGGAGGAAGAACTCATTACGACCTTCCACTGAATCTCATGTAAACATTTCGGGGGTCAGAGGTCAGCACACACAGGGCAGCCCACTGGTCTGATACAACACAAGTGTTGGGAGTGAGAGGTGCCCACCTCACATGGAACTTATCGATGCTCTCTTTCTCTCTGGAAGTTCCTGCTCAGAGCTGATACCTATTATACCTAGCACGTCGGCAGAACGTACTGCACCTGCGCGAAACCCGTAATGTATTGTGCATAGCACTTTGGCAGAACGTCTCATATAAGGTTGGCAGCCTGTCTGTAGTTTTCAGATGTTGTATAGGAAAAGATATTGTCTGCAACAGGCAAAATTTTGATGCAGTGTTGTCCAAACATCCAACGGAAAACGTGAAAAATCAGGGTTTTGCGCAGGTGCAGTACGTTCTGCCGACGTGCTGCATGTGTGCAACTGACCGCCGTAATATACTACTTTAAATGCATTTTATTTTGCAGTGGATGTGATATTTCATGGAGGGAGGGAAAAGGATGGCCTGGGTACCATCCTGGTTAGTTTACGTCTGCTCCCACAGTTGCTATCGACTAACCACTGCCACTGGTACCAGGCTAGGAAAAGAATGGTTTTAGTTCACAGTTGAAACATTTCTGCAGAACAGTAGTGATACAAGGAAGGCATATTTACGGTGTCATAGATTTGCAGTGGAGACTGGTCACTGCGAAAATAAAACCCCCACAAAAGTTTCTGCATTTACAGTACATTGTATTTTGTTCCTTAAAGCACATTTTCAACACCTTACACTGTTGCAATACATTTAAAGCTGGGCTCCAAAGTGTTTTTAATGACTTTGCGTGACTCGAAAGAAATAAAACTGTTTTTTCCTCACCACAACTAGGACAGAAGTAGGTCTTACAATCCTCTTAACTCCTCTGAAGAAAGTTGAAAGGAGCCTTAGTGAGGACCGGGTAGCTGAGGATTTTTGTAGGTCACATTCCTCCCTCAAGGTCAAGCCTGAAGGTCAGCAGGGTTCTGTGGGGGATTAGAACAGGAACTTTCATTAGTAAGGAGTGTGGTGTGATCAGGCTGCAGTTGTACGGCACCCTGGGGCTAGGCAGGAGGGAGAACTCTGTTTCAGGGCAGGAAAACTTGTTAGTAAATTTGTTAGTAAACAGTTTACCTAAAGGAAAAGGTAGTCCCAAAGCTTTTTTAAGGCTGAAGGGCAGTGGGTTGTTAGTCCACTGTGTCTAGGGCAAGGTATTGGAAGGCAGAGCCCATCCCTCTCCTTCCTTCGCTTTTCACCTCCCCAACCAAAGTCAGGTACCCATCAGGCCTGGGTACCCATTTTATGCCTCGTATATTTAGCCAAGCGCACCCGGTGTCACCCCTACTCTTCTTGTGTGGTGGGTTCTTTTTGAGAGTTATTCAATTGTTAAACTTTAAAGAAAAGCTGAGATGTTGCTGCCTGTATCTGCATTTTGTGCTGCATTTTGTTACCGAGATTATTCTTCACAAATAGTGGCCTAAAGAAGCCAGTATGGCCAATAGCTCACTCTTACTCACTATCGCTATACAAACATAACATACATGTACATGTACATGTATTTACAGCACAAACACATGTACTAACCACGTAATCCCCGTATAAGGACAGGTGTGCCCATGTAATCTCCTTACCTGTTTAAGGGACAGGTTTACCCAGGTAATCACCTGTATAAGGACAGGTGTACCCAGGTAACTCCTGTGTAAGGTACAGGTGTGCTTAACACCCATCCCCGTACAAACATGCAGTATTTACCCATGTATTACCCATGTGTGTGCAGACATGGTAGACTGGTCAGGCTCTATCCCACAGCTTCTTATGTAAACATCTTTAATTACCTCCTTCCTTAAAGGATTACCCACCAATGTCTTCAGACCTGCCCACCTGGTGAGTCTGTGTCTTCAGGTGTGTCTTTAAGGAACCGGAGAAGATTAGCGTTCTCTGACCCAACATGACATGGCTAATCAACTACTCATGGTGTTTTCATTGCCGTTGGTTAGTTTGTGAACAGGGTAGGAACTTAGACTACTATGATTAGTATGAATGAAATTTCATGCTTTTATTTTGGTATTGGGTCATGGCCTTCAAGGAATGGGACTTTGTGATACTTAAATGACTTTGAGTTTTGGGATAGAATAGTCCCAGAAATGTTTTAATGGTACAACTTGTTCTGGATAGACTTTGTGATAGAGTTTTGTGATAAAATTATCTCAGAAATGTTTTGATGGTACAACTCTGTCTGGATAGACGTTGTGTTAGAGTTTTGGAATGAAATAATCCCAGAAATGTTTTCATGATACAATGTACAACCTGGTCTCATGGATAGTCAGGATGGGCCACAGGGCAGTCAGTCAAACCTACTTGTTTGGAAAGAGAAGTTTTAGACCTGGTTGAAAACCTGGTAAATACAGAAGTTACTAATTTTTATGTAGGTGTTTTCTTCAATTTTTAATGTGTTACAAATCTTAAATATTGTATAGTCAAGAAAATACAGACATTGTCTGCGAGGTTCAGCTTGAAAATAAAGTTTCAAAGTACAAAACAACAGTAAAGCACAGATTTCATGATGAAACCAGTTTCTAGAACTTCAGTAGAAGAAAGAAGTCCCTCGGACAGTTCCTGCAGCTGTGAAAACAAGTGCTTTTGAAAAAAGCTGTCATTTCGGCCTGCTATCACTGCCACATGTTGTATATGTCACTGTGTGTCTGGTTGGAGATGGCTGTTTAGATATGTTAGTCTGCATCAATGAAAACCACGCTACATCTGCTTGGTGATGACACTAGTGTGGGGTGGACTGCCCAAACATCTCTCGGACTCCCTGGAGTCAGTACAGAAACGCTGTCTCAGGATAATTGGGCTATCTGCTGACTCGCTCCCTACGCTAGCAGGTAGACGTGACAGAGCTACCCTGAGAACACTTGACAACATCCTTCAGGATAACACTTCTCCCCTCTGGGCATTTATAACCAGCCCGTCACACAGTCACTAAGGTATTCGTAGGGGACGTCGGCACCGAACAGTGATCAGCAAAAGTAAAAGACAATTTTAAGAACTTAGAACATCAGATGCATGTATCAGATGCTGCTGTTGTTGTTGTTGTTGTTGTTGTTGTTGTATGCGTCGTCTTTTTTGTAAATGTTGCCGTAATCTTCGCACACAAAAAAACTGCCCATGTGTCCCAGAAAAATTATCAGACTATTGAACACAAAAAAAGGCTAGAGTCTGCAGTTTTTTCTAGGGTCGGTCGGGAAACAGGGAACATTTTTTGTCAGGCCTTACCGGTATACAGAACGTGCATATGTGCTCCCCTCGATCCCCATACGTATACTCAAGGAGATTCTGTAGAATCTCCTTGGTATACTTAAGCTAAAATTTCTAAGAAACGGAACGAAATAAACTGAATACGACACGACAAAAGCACTGGAGAGAAGACACTTAAAATTGGCAAGCATTTGCTGGCATTAAAGCAAGAAACTTAGCCTAGCATGCACTGGGTCATACGAAAAGGGTATAGATATTTTTTGTTTCACGTTCCGGAGGGGAGGGGGGCAGAAGCCTTACACGGAAAAATCGATGCAACAGTCAAAGAAAGCACGATGTCATTGATTGTCCATGTCCTTAGTCTTTTAAGCTATACAGTTTTCCTGTGACTCTATGCCTGATACGCTTATAACTGCTGATATTGTGGATCGTGTAAAGGTAAAACCTGCCTAAATGTCCGCTATGGCATCTGGTATGACGATACATCCGGGACCTGGTATGTACACTCACTCCCTCTTGCGATTTGAAGCAGTAACGCAGTGTTCGCCCGCCCATGGATCCATCCACCCACCCACCCACCCATGGATCGCATGTTGGTTTCCGCCTTAGTACTATTTCGGCCTAATGGCCGAAATAGAATAAAGTTTCAAAGTACAAAACAACAGTAAAGCAAAGATTTGGTGATGAAACCGGCTTCCAGAAAAAAAAACCTCCCTCCTGCAGCTGTGTTTCACCACTGCTTCCTCAGCTTGTTGACTGTTTACCTACAGTGTTTATTGTTTACAGAGTTTGTTTACCCTTGTCTGGACACCTGTGTGTGCAGGCTAGTAACCAGGTGGTCAGTCGTAGCGCCCCCTATCCTGTGGATGTGTATCTGCAGGGATGTGATATGTATATTACAGTACATGAAGATGCTATCAGTTAGATGTGCTGGTTTGTAGAAATCTATATGAGCGTCTAAATTGCAAAACTTCCTTTACTTGACCCTTATGTTTATAGTCTTTCAGACTGACTGACTGACTGACTGACTGACAGAGAGAGAGAGAGACATTTATGTGAATGTTCTGAGAGGCTTCTTGTTCTATTCTGGGTGCCATGTGTAAGGAACCCGTAGCAAATCGGATGGCACCCAGGGTATTCTAGTTCAAGGAACTGAGACAAGATCGGAAACAGTTTTAACATTGATTCATATCTGACAGAAATTATTGTTGTATATGCCAGTCATATCTGCTTCTATGATAAGGAAAGAACAGATACATGACAGTTCCAATATTGAGATGAGACAAAACTAATCGAAGTTTCTGTTCTCTTCCATGTGCTGGTATCCCGTCACCTTGTCCATCACACATGTAGGTGAGTACTTTTTTTATTGTAATCAAGTTTGAAAAAACTTCTAGAAGTTGTTTGAGAAATGAATCCGATATAAAACTTGGGATAAAACTTGGGGTGTTCACATTTACAAAATCCAATCAGTTTAAATTGGATTCGACCGAAATCCGATCTAAATCCAATTAAACAAACCCCAAAGTTAATGAGGCCTAATTCAGCCACTAACCCAGGATTTTGCACAGGCTGCAGTTTGTCATTCTTGTTGTTGCTTGACCTTTAACCTGCCAGGTCAGAGGCCAGTCATATTGCCCAGGTCCAATCAGTCCTGTGGATTCAAGTTTCATGACAGCAGCAGGCTCAGCTGACAGTTTGGGCCATGGTGAATCCATTTTATGTACCTGTCAACAGGAAAGGTCTACAGTTGTTTAAGCCATCAAAGTTGTGGATTGCAAGCTTGGCCGAGTTCAAGTTCTTAGTCCTGAGGTGCCAGTACTAGCCTAGTAGACATACGATGTACATGTACAATGTACATAGCTTGTAGCCTGTACCAGCCATAGCGCTGCACCCTGGAATTTTCTGCTGTAGGATTGACTAGATGACAAGGTCCAGGGTTCGAATCCAACGTTGGCACTCAGGTATATTCCCCAGTACAACACCACATGTGTGTTTCTCCCTGCTGCCTAACCCTGTAACCAATGAATGAATGGCACCCAAAGGGCTACTACAGTGTGCTGAAGGTTAAGGTTAACCTCCTCCCTGCTACATTACCCAGTAAACAATGCATAAATAGGGGCCAAACAGCGACTACGGTGTGCTAAGGGTTAATCCTATATCTCACAGCATGTCCGCACACCGGGGTTTGTCAAACTGGACTCTCTGGTCTGTAGGTCACTTTTTATAGGGGACATCTGCTCCTCAAGGTCAAACACTGACCTTCTGCTCTCCTAGAGTAGGGGTTTAAGACTCCATAAGGACCCCGGGATTTCTTGGAGTGAAAGCTGATAGTGTTGTAGGGAGAGTTCTTATCTTAGAAACCACAGCCATGATCAGCTAAATCAAGGTCACGCTGGTTTCATTGGTTGCTTCTCAGATTAGAAATAAGACAGTTCTGAACTGGAGTATGAACATGAAGACAGAGTCTGAGGGAAAGTCTGTTGGCACCTACAGCGACAGGGAGTGGAAAAAACATTACGATAACAAATTTAAAGCCTGAGGACCTGAGGTTTTAAACACACACCACTACCAGTGGACTAGCCCCCTGCTGTAGTGATTGCGCTGCTGTGTGGCCCAGCGCTACTGAAAACGGAGATGGGCACCGCCTTATGCATCACCTGATGCAGGAAGGAACTTTAACTTTAACTTTAATAACAATTTGAACCCATAGATAAGAGGTGTAGAAACCAGGTGACTTGTCCCGGTGTGATGACCTGCCTGAACTTTTTGATTGGATTTTCCAAGGCCGGAACTGGAATATTGGTTTGAGCGAAGTGGAATATTGGTTTGAGCGAAGTGGAATATTGGTTTGAGCGAAGTGGAATATTGGTTTGAGCGAAGTGGAATATTGGTTTGAGCGAAGTGAAATATTGGTTTGAGCGAAGTGGAATATTGGTTTGAGCGAAGTGAAATATTGGTTTGAGTCTGCAGTTTTGACAAACGAGGCTTGTTGTGCGAGGAAGGTGGGTTCAATTTTCTCTGGATAAGTCAGAGTCAGAGGTCAGTGTTCTGAGTGAAGGGAGTCAGGCTGGGCTAAAAGTAAAAGTTAAAGTGATCTCGAACCAATTTAGCTGACTGAAGAGCTTAAATCCTCCAGTGGTTGTGACAGAGAAGACAGTGTTCTAATTTCGTGGTTGGAACAGTTGTGTTGTACAGTAGGAATATGTAATTACTAAAATTGGAAATGCATATTTGTGGAGAGGTACTAAGGTCATCCTCACAAAAACCGTGAAAAAAAACAACTGCGAACATTTTAAGATCTACAATATTATTCACTTCCAGAAACTGTATGTTGCTACAAAGGTACAGACTTTCCCCTCAGACTCTGTTTTCATGTGGATCTTCCAGTTCAGTACTCAGTCAATCAAGTTCAGTATTGACTATTCTCACCTCACCTCACCTATCCCTTGACCTCATTGATGTTCGTTGGGGCACCATGACTTGATGCACTATCCTCCATTTTAACTCTGTCTTCCGCTGCTCTCTTGGCTTCAGCTAAGCTCAATCCTGTCCACTCCTTTAAATTGTGTTCAGTACTATATCATATTAAATCGGCGGAACCAGTAGAAGAAGTCGGTGACGCCGAATGTCACCCTCCCAGAAGGTTAATAGAACCGGTTATCACCTGCCAAATCTCATACCTGCAGCTGCCCCAAGGTCGCCCAAGGTCAGGTGGAGGTGCTTGTGTTTGTCGAGAAGAGTTAGGCTGGGATGTTACAGCGCTGGTGTGAAGTTATGGTCAGTGAGGCTGTTTTCTCTCAAGCAGACGTTTCGGAAAGCTTCATTGACACTAATGTAACGACTTGTAGGACATGTAAGAAGGTTCTTTATTCAACAACCAGTGGGTTTTTACCATTCAGATGTTTCGGTGACCGTTTGTCAACTTCTTCGTGGCAACAATGACTGGTTCTGATTCGTACTGTAGCTAGGTGTTGCTGCTGCTGCAGTATTACAAATGCAGTCCCAAATGTAGAGCATACAAGTACTGTAGTAAGCACGTCGACAGAACGTACTGCACCTGCGCAAAACCCGTAATGTATTGTGCACAGCACTTTGGAAGAACGTCTCATATAAGGTTGTATTAGAGCATATAAGGTTGACAGCCCGTCTGGAGTTTTCAAAAGATATCGTCTGCAACAGGCAAAATTTTGATGCAACGTTGACCAAACATCAAGGTTTTGCGCAGGCGCAGTACGTTCTGCCGACGTGCTTAGTCATTGATATGACTACACAAATCTCCCTGGTACAGCAAACCTGTAATATGTCTTCTTTGCCATCTGGTCCCTGGAGCTTTCTTTCCTTGTTAGTGCTTCAGACTCGTCTGAACTTACCAAGTTCATCTGAACTGCTGTTGAACTTGACCTTTGACCCAGAGGAAGGAACAGATCTGCTGTGCTGTATATATCAGTTCCCAGACAGAAACAATGGCCGCCCTTCAGGAGGAGGTTTGTGTGATGGTAGAACTCTTCAAGGTCGCGTCCTGGCAGCTGGCAAGGTCGCGCTAAAACAAACAATTTTCCTCGCAAGATTCACAGATTATGAGGTTTTGATAAACTTTGGTTCGGTGTCGGAGTGGGTTAGATTGTTGACAGACTTAGAGCAGATGTTGTGGTAAAAAAACAAAAAAGAAATTAAAAATTTAAACCACAAAGAACCTTGATTTTCAGACTTTGTTTATTTTTCATAAGCGAAAAACAACAAACAGCTCAAGACAATCATTCACAAGGTGCTGTAGCCAACCAAGTTTTCTTTTTGAGATGTTAGGTTGTTTCAAGGTCATGTCGAGACAGCTGGCAAGGTCATTAAAGTTTCCGTCGAAGACTAAGATTGCGAAGGTCAAGTAGGGTGTCTGGAGAAGTTGCTGTACACTCGTACTGTTGACAGGTGTAAGTCAGTCGGCGCAGTCTCAGCAGAAATTTTTGTTTGTGGTTGTTTTGTTTTTCATGTTGTGGCCTTTTCTACCATTCTGTGTGTGTGTGTGTGTGTGTGTGTGTGTGTATGGAAGTTTGTGTGTACATGAAAGTTCCTTGCATGTATGTATGTACAGTTCCTGAGTGTGTGTGTGTGTTTGTGTGTGTGCGTGTCTGTGTGTGTGTGTGCGTGTGTGTGTGCAGGTGTGTGTATGTGCATATGTGTGTGTGTGTATGTACATAAAAGTTCATGGCATGTATGTTAAGTCCCCGAGTGTTAACATCCACCCATCTGTAGCCCGTTAGCCCCTGCCCAAGTTCACCCCACAGAAACAACCTTTTGTCTGGCACTGTTTATTTTTCCTGCTGAGACGTTTACTTCAGACTCAATCAGCAGCAGACTTGTAACTCCGAGGTGCTTAAAAGTCTTCCTGTAGCCTTCGGGATTGGAGACTTCTCTGAAGTAATAGTCATAGATTTCATATGTTAAGTGTATATAATTGATGAATCTACTGTATGTATGTATAGCTCATATGTATGTTATTGTTATTGTCGAGAAGTCCAGGATTTTCTGAATGAAGTCTCACATACCTCCGTGATGTGAAGTACATGTATGATGAGTTTATGTGAATTTCTTAACATCAGGCACCCAGCCGGCAGACAGCAGGCCAACTTTCTGCTGACTATTTGTGGTCTGTGGTTACATAGTTCCCCCTGGTGAAACCTGTATATTAGAGTAACCACTCAAGCAACTGTCACAGTAGACAATGGTAGCCACTCTACTATAGACAAGGGGTGATCAGGCCAATTTTATAGGGAAAACAGTGTATATTGATAAAAGGACTGGCAACAAAAGTGAACACAATGGCCAGGTAGACCTTTTGCAAGACTTGGTAGTGCAGGTTTGACTGTGTGTTAGATATGTATATTACTGGATGGTAGAGGTTTGGACTGTGTGTTAGAGCTCTGTTCTGTACATGACTGGAAGGGTACATATGGTTGACATAGACTGATGATAGAGAGATGGTCTGTGTGGTGAGGGTGACCTGGGGTCACCCTGATGTACACATGTGAAACTGTAGCCTCTGCCCTGGTTCTGTTACACACAAACTTGCTACATTCTATACATACATGTGTCAGAAACTGCTACATCTTCCAGTGTACTACTTATAGTTCTGTTACACACAAACTTGCTACATTCTGTACCTACGATGTATCAGAACCTGATACATTTTCCACTGACCTACTTAGAGTTCTGTTACATTCTGTACATACATGTGTCAGAACCTGCTACATCTTCCACTGCCCTACTTAGATAGAATTCTGTTACATTCTGTACATACATGTGTCAGAACCTGCTACATTTTCCACATACATGATGTGGCAACTCAGTGACAGTCCTGCAGTTCCGTAGGGATGCTTTAAATGTGGGGAATTCTGTCTGGATGTTTGGGAGAGTACTCTAGTATTGAAAGAGAAAATACTAGGTTTGTTTTCTATGAGTTCTCTTAATATTTCTTAACAGGGCTTGAAATACTGGGTGCATAATTATGTACCTTAGTGCAGGTAAAATTGGAGCTGTGCAGGTATTTCTGATGTCTACCTGCACCTAACCTGCACTGGGCCAATTGTACTGGGTATATGCAGGTTAGTACAGGTAAAATTGGAGCTGTGCAGGTATTTCTGATGCCTACCTGCACCTAATAACCACTGGTCCATGTACTGGGTTTTTATATACAGTCATGTACCATGTGTATGTGGATTTTTATTAGCTGCATTGACTGCTACCACCTATGAAGTATAAAGAAATACCGGTAATGGCAATGGTTTCTGGACAGTTAATGTGATCCATGCTTCCTAAGTTCTGAGTTGTGCAGGTACAATATGTCTGGTGCAGGTAATTGCCTTCGTCAAGAAGGGTATGTTTTCATGGGCGTTCGTGTGTGCGTGAGTCTGTCAACAGTATAACTCGAGAAGGCTTAAATGGATTGTCTTCATATTTGGTAGGTGGGTAGGTCTTGATGAGGTCTAGAAGTGATAGGAATATGGGCCCCCTGGCGGCTCGTTATGGTACTGCAGCGGTACTTCCGGTTTTGAAATATGGTGATCTGGAGGAGCTAGGGTCATGATTTTTGGATGGTAGATAGGTCTTGTGCTCGGGAAGAAGTGACATAAGTTTGGGCCCCCTAGCGGCTTGCTTTGGAACTGCAGGAGCATTTGTATGAAAATGTTTAAAGTAGGATAACTCAATAACCGGTCGACGGATCGTCCTGATATTTGGTGTGTAGGTAGCTTAAGTGATGCTTGACATAATTAGATGACAATTATGCAAATTATGATCTAATTTGCATAATAAATGAAGCAATTCTATAATTCAGTTACCTTCCATGATACTCTACCTTCATTGTGACACATGGGCTACAGGCTGTCCCAGAGGGAGAAAGTCCCAGAGGGGATAGTCCATGTAGCTGCAGGCGGTGTTGCCTTACAGCCTGCACATGTGTTTTTTCCCTTGCCCAATGCTCGATTGCAGACTGCATCGGCAGGGGTAATTTTCACAATCCAACTTCCATATTTAGGGGGACTAATATATCACTTCTACCTTCTTAAGTTATATAACGATAACATCTTTTGACGAAGGCATGAGATCGTTGACCTCTAGTTTTCAATGTTACCTGCACCAGCGCAGGTATGCAGAAAAAAAGTATTTTGAGCCCTGCTTAAGGAAAAAGAAGTAGGATTATGGCCCCCTAGCAGCTTACTTTCACATTGCAAATCAGAAAAAGAAAGAAATCGCAGTAACTGCTACTCGCTGACTCACCCCCTAGCCTATCCAATGTTCCCTCTGACAGGGCAGACATGTTACACTTACAGTTTACCAAATTCCCAAATTTGTTTCACCAAATCCTGCCAAACCACAAATTAAATCTGTCAAACGCTGACACCCTGAGCAGATGTTACCATGGTAACTGACACATTCCGAACTCTGGCGACCAAGTCGCTCCCCTTACATCTCTACAGGCCATGGGAGAGTCAGACGATCTTGTGGGGTTTCCAGGTTCAGTTCAACTATCTGGGCCGGGTGCCAGTAGGACTAAGGTTCTGTCAGATTTAGAGACACTTGACTTTTAATTACCTTCAGCAATTGCTAAAGAGGTTATTGATATGTTTTCACTTTTTAATGTCCTTGTTACCTTTGCCAAGAAGCTAATAAGGTTATGTTTTCGGTGGCGTAGTGTAGATATGGACAGGACAGCTTATTACTATTATTAGAGTATAAGTTAACAAGATAACGATGTCTAGTACTTTGTCCTACAACTTACAAGTCAGCTTGTGTCAACCTTAGTTACCCTGTACCAGCTACATCTGGCAGAGTTTTGTCTAGCCTGGATGCCAGACCCATAGCACACTAGGCCCAAAGTTCCCTGTGTCTACACAGGGAACTTTGGGCCTTTGGGCCTAGCTTCCTATCGCTCTAGCTTGGTACCCAGGCTTCTCAGGGTGTCAGGCTAGTCTAGCCTGGACCACAGCCTCCCCAGGGCTGCTCGCCTGGTCCAAAGTCTCCTCAGGGCTGCTAGCCTGGTCCCCAGTCTCCTCAGGGTTTCACACAGATCTAGCCTGGTCCCCAGTCTCCTCTGGGTTTCACACAGCTCTAGCCTGGTCCCCAGTCTCCTCAGGGCTTCCCACAGCTCTATCCTGGTCCCCAGCCTCCTGAGGGCTTCGCACAGCCTCTAGCCTGGTCTCCAGTCTCCTCAGGCCCCTAGCCTGGTCCCCCGGTCTCCTCAAGGCATAGATTCGCCTAGCCTGGTCCCCAGTCTCTCATGGGCTTACACAGCTTTAGCCTGGTCCCCAGTCTCCTCAGGGCTTCAGGCTGGTCTAGCCTGGTCCCCAGTCTGTCCCAAGGCTGCAGACTGGGATTCCCCAGCGCTGTAACTAGCATGGCCTGGTCACAAGTGAAGTCTCTCCAAATTACCCCCCCCCCATCACACTGCGGCACCTGTCTCCATGGTGACAACCATGAAACATCTCCAACCTGTGGAAAACATGGAGCATGATAGAACTGGGTCACAGGTCAGGGGTCATGACCTGACCTTACTACTCAGGTGACATTTACTCTAAATAAGTGTCCTTGATAGATTTACCCTGTGAAACGAGAACTGCTCCTTTAAATTAGGAGCAATGTGAAGATGTTTTCCCTGAATGAAGTAGTACTTAATTCTTGAGGAGACCTCACTGTAGCTACAGCTCACACATCAAACTTAGCTTTTTATTTTGGACATAAACCGTTATCTTGGTGAAAATAAAAAGTTGATTTTATACCTATAAGCAAGCCCTACATTACGAAAACTACACATTTACGTTTAATCTAATATATGAACTTAGCCAAGATGTTGTTGGAAAGGCCAGAGCCAGGGCATGCAAGGCTCCCCTCCACAATATCATAGTCAAAACTGTGTCAATGGGAAATATTATCTAAGGACCACCAAAAACTGGTCACAATGGCCAGGTTGTCCATATATAGAGGTGGTCACTTGAACAGGTTGGACTGTAGCTAAAATTGGTCCTGACACTGGGCTGGGAGAGTTGATCATTTTTGCCAGGTTAGGATTACCAATGCCCCCCTCCCCCAACGAACATTATGCCTGACCCACTGGGTGTCGCTCTGGTCACTGGAAAACCTTCACACGATGTGGTGTCTGTTTTCAAGGTCACACAAGGTCACACGTAATCAGATCAGCCTTGCCACAAATGTGCTGGTCTGTACTCAGATCATGACCTCTGCTGGCCGGGTGTTGGTGAAGGTCGTAACCCATGACGACCTGCACATGACAGAGCAGCAGGCCTGAAGGTCACACGCTGGGGTTTCAACCACAGGCATGACCTTGGGGATTATTGTTCTGACCTCAATATTTTAATAGGTTTGCACCAGTGCGTAACGAACCACAAATCTGTTCCTACACCATCAGCTGTACTAAGGAGCAAAACTAAGTCACATTCTGGATCCTCGCAGAAGTAACCTATGACCTGTGCTGACCTTTTTTCCGCAGAACTCGACCTTCTGGAAGCCGGAGGTGTGCTCGTTGTGCCGCTGCGAAGACGACATCGCGATCTGCGAGACGATTGGTTGCCAGAACCCACACTGCGACACGGACAATGTGAATAGGACTTTTGTCTGATATCATTCTCCCATCTTTTCTGTTGCCCCTTGCATAACTTTATCTCTCTACAGAACATTGCATTGTGTTAAAACAGACAGACAAGCCAAAAACAATATTTAACTTTCTTGGGGTGAAGTGAAACTAAATTAGAAACCGCGGAGTCATGATTTAGATTAATCAAACATTTTTAGTAAATTTTACCACCCACAATCTGAAAGCAAAATGTTTATTATTCTGGGGGCTGAAGTAAAGCTTAAATTAGAAACATCAGAATCATATATATTAATTAGATTAATCAGACCTTTTTGGTAAATTTAGTCTGACAGTAAGATGTTTGTTATTCTGTTCCTTCCTCAGGGTGGGGTGTTGAAGTATCTTCCCGATCGCTGCTGCCCGGAGTGCATCGTAGAGACGGCGCGTTCCTGCGAACATGAGGGCGAGGTGCTCGGGGTACGTACACTGGACAAACAAACAAACAAACAAACAAACAAACAAACAAACAAACAAACAAACATAGCTCTCCGGCAGATTCAAACACTCATATGTGGTACTAACAGAGGAATAAATCAGAACAGTTTATTACATAACAATTGTAACAAGTACAATGTAAGGCAGGCAATGTGTTGTATAAGACTGCTAGCAATGTCCAGGGCCCCCTTGGAAATCAGTTGTTTATCAACTGAAGGGGCGACCCTCAAGATTAATAAATAAATAAATAAAATAAAAAATGTATTATGAGACTAACCAGTTAGTAGCTTGTCAGTAACCAGTTAGTAGCTTGTCAGTAACCAGTTAGTAGCTTGTCAGTAACCAGTTAGTAGCTTGTCAGTAACCAGTTAGTAGCTTGTCAGTAACCAGTTAGTAGCTTGTCAGTAACCAGTTACACTTGTGGTGTTTTTGTAGATACCTTTTCGAAAAGTTGTTTTGTGACTCTCTTCTTCCCTCTCTCCTTCCTTCTCTCCGTCGCTCATTCCTTCGCTGACTCCCGCAGCACGACACCATGTGGCGTCCGACGGCGTGCTCGTCGTGCTCGTGTTGGGACGGGAGCGTCACGTGCCGCCAGCAATCGTGTCCGACGTCCGCCTGTCTGCCGGGGGAGGTACTGCACCAGACAGCGCAGGACTGCTGCCCGACGTGTATCCGTCCGGGACGTGAGTCAAACTTTCTCATAAACAGAATCAGGTTTCACTGTATATACAAAAACATGTATGAGTGACAGTTAGAAACTTATAGTATATACTAAAGAGACCTTAGGGCTGTACAAACTGTTTATGAGGAACCTCTGTGAATAGTTTCATCAGGTTGGTAAGTCACTGAATAAAGAGACTCTTTCTACACAACCAAGTGTTTTATTCAGCCGACATTTCGGTGGCCGTCTGTTACCTTCCTCAGGGCAATTCTGACTGGTTCACATTGCACTGCAGCATGGTTGTTGCTGCCAGATGCGTTCCCAAACGTATTTAGTAAATCTACATATCTACAAGTACACATGCAATGTTTAGGGAACTGTATTTATAATGCAGTCCCAAACGTACGGAGTTGGATATACAAAATAGTTGTTGGTTAAAAACAGTACGTTTGGGACTGCATTGTAAATCAATTTCACAACTCAAACTTCCTTAAGTTATAAACAATATCAGATTAACTCAATTATATTTTCACCTTTAAATGTCCGAGAACCAAGGAAATAAATTGGTGTGGCCTTATGTGATAATTATTTACTCTCACCCAGGGTCCTGTAACTATGGAGACAACCGTTACCATGATGGCGACACCTGGCAACCGGTGCCCTGCACCCACTGCACCTGTGATGACGGACAGACCAGGTGTTACATCGCTGACTGTGCACCTGTGGTGTGTGGACAGGTAAGGGCAACACCTGGTGTTAAACTCAAGGTGTTAAACTCCACACCTGGGGTGTGAAACCATGTTTTTATTGTAGAAATGACGTGTAAAAGTCTGTTGTACTTCTAGCAATAAGCCTTAGGGTAGGATTTAATATGGTGCCAATGTTGTTAGTTGTCTAGACCATACACTCTATTTCTTGTGTCTGTGTGAAGCTTTTTATGTACCCAGGGATGCCTGAAAAACAGGTCACGGACCTGAGTGTGATCTGCAGACTGGTAAAATGGATGAAAATGACATGAAATTGAGTATATTAGACACAGTAAAGTTAGCCACAAACAAACAAACAAACAATGGAGTGTGTTGGATGGTTATATCTGGTTCATAACCAAACAACTAATCAGCAAACAAACAAACCAACCCGTTTGTCCGTGCACAGGATGAGGAGGTGGTGGTGCGCCCGGGGCGGTGCTGTCCGGAGTGCGCCGGTCGCTCCTGTTCCGTGCAGGACCTGCAGTTCCGCCACGGGGAACAGTGGAAACCCGATCCCTGCACCAACTGCGTCTGTCGCCATGGCAACGCCCACTGCGTCCACACCACGTGTCCAGAAAACCCCATCTGTCCGCCTGTAAGTCAAAACTGTGAATCAACTATAATTATACATTCTGAACAACTAATATATGTTTGAGGGTTATAATGTGTATAATGTTATAGATTCTGAACGGCTATTATGTATAAATGTTTGCTGCTCAACTTGAATATAAAATAACTGAAAGTACAAATGAATATCGATATGTAGCATGTCGGGCAGTATTCATGCCTTCGTGGTATGGTGTACTACAGAATTGTTTCAACTAAAAAAACCTCCTTTCCTTCCTACGATGAAAACAAGTCCCTGTGAAAACAGTTACTGGTACAGTTAACAGTGGATCTGTGGATTACACTACAGTAGCACAGTTGACTGATAAGGATGAATTCCTTATCCATGTAGTGAGTCTGATGATGAATTTCTGATCTGCAGGATTCTCTGAGTGTGGTCAAAGAAGGCAGCTGCTGTCCTGACTGTGTCCCTAGGCAAGGTAAGGGGGAGGAGAAAATGTTGCTCTTATTCTATCCTCTCTTTCTATCCAGTTTTAACGTCTTTTTCCCCCCGAAACGGGGGTTAGATGTGCTTGCATCAAGTGCAAGTCTTATACTGTTATCTATAATATTTTGTGGTAGTCTTATACTGTTATCTATAATATTTTGTGGTAGTAAATATAGGATAGAGAAGCCTTGTATTGTTGTTTAATAGATTGCCTTGCATGGTACTCTTATACATATTGCCATACATTGTATCCTGTATGATTGTCGAGCAGTAAAGTTCCCTCCCCTTCCCTCCCCCCAGCGCCGTGTGACGCAGCCGGCGTGACCAGGTACAGCGGGGACCTGTGGAACGGTACCGGCTGCGAGGTCTGCACCTGCCAAGCCGGCGTCGTCACCTGTTTCACCGCACAGTGTGCGCAGCTCAACTGCCAGGGGGTCGGTTATCTCATTATTGTCATACCTCTGTTCTACTTACTCATTCTTACACAGTTAAACCTGCCCAAGCAGCCATGTAGCATTAATTTATGGACCTCCGGCCCTTAAGAGTCACCCCGTTGGTAACATTGCTCTTAATGTGATGTCTGACATTGTCAGCAGTTGTTGTGAGCATTGTGTGTTATATGCTTTCGGAGGTTTGCATTGAATCTAAGATTTCTTGCTGTTGTTTCTTGTTCCAAGCCAGGGAAGTGTTGTCTAGAGTGTTCCTCCCTTGGAGCTGATGCTGTGTTGTTGTTGATGTTGTTGTTGATGACCTTGTTGTTGTTGTTGTTGATGATGATGTTGTTGTTGTTGTTGTCTACCCCAGGTAGAACAGGTGATCCACAAGCCAGGGAAGTGTTGTCCGGAGTGTGTTTTGTTGATGATCCTGTGTTGTTGTTGATGTTGTGTCGTTGTTGTTGTTGATGTTGTTGTTGTTGATGATGTGTTGATGTTGTTGATGTTTACCTCAGGTAGAACAGGTGATCCACAAGCCAGGGAAGTGCTGTCCGGAGTGTTCCTCCCCCGGGGCGGAGTGTCAAGTCCAGGACAGAGTCTACCAGGTGAGACGCAGCCCTTGTTTCTAACTCTGCCATTACAGCATCCTACTGTACCTGTTTCTAACTCTGCCATTACACATCCTACTGTACCTGTTTCTAACTCTGCCATTACACATCCTACTGTACCTGTTTCTAACTCTAACTGCCATCAGAGCACATCATCTATCGCCTGTTCTATACCATTTGTGTAAAAAGAAAACTCCAATATCTCATGTTTTACCAACCAGATGAAATTATTTCCGTTTCGTGCAGGACGGGGAGAGTTGGGAGCTGGATCTCTGCAGGCGCTGCAGCTGCCGCCAGGGCCAGATGCAGTGTTACCACGAAACGTGCGCCCCCTGTCCACCGGGCACCAGAACTGCACATGTGCCCGGGGAGTGCTGCGGAGAATGTCAGCCAGGTAAGTGCGCCCCCTGTCCACCGGGCACCAGAACTGCACATGTGCCCGGGGAGTGCTGCGGAGAATGTCAGCCAGGTAAGTGCGCCCCCTGTCCACTGGGCACCAGAACTGCATGTATACCTGCAGACTGAGAAACTGAAGGAAGGTGAGCCAGGTAAAGGTTCACACCTGTACTTGTTAAGTTTATTTTCTTTCGTAGCCAAAGGAAACATCTTAAGCAGTTAGTACAACATTCTTCAATCAGTGACTGTTTTTAAAGGTAAAGATACGTACCTCGAAATTTCCGATGTCAACTGTACATCTTGATCACGGAGTGCTTATCTGACGTGACTTATGAATCTCTTCAACGAAACATCTAAGAAGTTTTCTAAGAAGTTGTTTTTGAACCCCAGTGTCCTGCAGTGACTCCTGTGCCTCATGTGAAGCAGAGAACCCAGACGTCTGTACAGCCTGTCAGGACAAAAGCGCCCTCTTGCAGGATGGACGATGTGTACAGGCCTGCAGTACCGCCCACTACCGCGCGGGGGAGCATGTGTGTGGTGCGTGCCACCCGAGCTGCAGCAGCTGTGCAGGCCCCACGCAGCACCACTGCCGGGCGTGTCCGCAGGGCCTGCAGCTGAAGCACGGGCAGTGTGTGTCGGACTGCGGGGAGGGGTTCTATACGCAGGGTACGGAGTGCAAGGGTAGGTCAAACTGGCAACTTTCAGTCTCGAGTTATACTAATGGTTTTCACATCAGTGAATAGTTTCATCAGGTTGGCAATGGCTGTGTAAGAAGCTTCATCAACCAATGGGTTTTCACATTTATAACCTTGCAGCAGCGACACCTACAGCTAGCTGCAGTACGAATCAGAACCAGTCATTGTTGGCCTGAAGAAGATGACAGACGGTCACTGAAACGTCGGATGCGAAAACCCATTGATTTTTTAATAAAGAACCTTCTTATACAAAGTAGTTTTTGCAGTTAGAACAGCAAAGTTTGTCAAACCTTCAGCAAGGCTAAAGAAATATTGGATTATGTTTGTTTCAAGTGGAAACCTGTCCAAAACTGCCCAGGTTCTGCCCCAGGTGTAACTATATATATGAGTGGTTTATTTCAATAACCATTGTCACAGACATTGCAGCCAAAACGGCTGAATTGTGTCAGTACAATTACAAAAAGAACAGAGGCATGATTAAAACATATAAAACATATAACATACGGAGTAAAAAAGTTATATACAGAATATTGTCTATTAATGCGACAAGATTAAAAGTCTTTACAACGCAGCTATTCAAAATAGTAAACAGATTGTAAAGTAAACTATTGTTTGTTCCTATTGTTCTGCGGCCAGCGTGCCACCCCAGCTGTTCCAGGTGCTCCGGACCAGGTGCTGATAGCTGCCTGGCCTGCCAGGTGCTGTCCCAGGTGCTGAAAGACGGCAGCTGCACAGACAGGTGCGGGAAGAAGCAGTATGTCCGAGACGGGAAGTGCCAGGGTGAGTTGTACTGAGAACCTTCATCGTCTTCTTTGTTTGCTTTTTCTCTTGTTGTGATCTTTGGATTATCTTTTCTTTTTTTGATTTTATGTTATATTTTTATTTGTAATTATTAAACTTAAACTTAATTGTGCAATCAGCTTAAAGTCTGCAGTCTTTAAGACTGAATTGTGTACATTTTTAAAAAAAAATCATCAAAATATCATAATGGGTAGTGGATCTTGGGGAGCGGACCAAAGCTAACAAGGCTGGACTCCAAGCTAAATATCATCAGCATTACAACAACAATGTGAAAATGACAAAGACTGTATTATACAAGACAATTAAGATATGAAGAAGAGTAAGGGATAGCTGATAAGTCTACATAGAAGAGGTGATTCTTTCCGTGCGTGTGGTTCCTTACTGGTTGTAAGGAGATGTAAAATGTCGTCCTCCTGTCCCAGACTGCGAGGCCAGCTGCCTGACATGTGCGCCGGACGCGCCGCTGTGCTCCAGCTGTCCCCGTCACCACGTGCTGCACGAGGGACGCTGCAGCCGGACGTGTCCGCAGGGCTTCTACCAGAACCAGCAGACATGCAGAGGTACCGTTATATTATGTTCACCTTCACAAAACTTAGGAAAACACATTGTTAAGACAAATGATTTGATAACGGTAATGGTAAGTTCACAGTACAGAAGACCAGGGACATAAAAGTAACGTGATAAAATCATACACAGAGTGAAAGTTTATTGATGCAACAAAAAGTACAGCAACTTTTGTAAGGTCAACTACAAACTACAAAATAAATGTAAAAATTCTACTTACAATACAGGCTAACATAAGTAAACTTGTTATATCTTAGCGTGCCACCCGTCCTGCCTGCGGTGCCGAGGCCCCCAGCCCAACCAGTGTGTCGCCTGTGGCAACGACAAAGTCCTGTACAACGAGCAGTGCCTGCTGCAGTGTCCTGTAGGCTTCATCGCACAGCAAGGGTCATGTGAAGGTCAGAATTTATTTATTTATTCAGAAATTGTAACATGACAATACAAAGTGTGCACTAGGCAGCAAGTATGCTGGTAGCGTGCACACCTAACACATGATACTCATTTACACCTGAGTCAAGTGAGGAAAGTCGTGTAAAGTGCCTTTCCCAAGGGCACAAGGTCGGTGGAATGTCAGGACTCGAACTCGGGACCTCTTGGTTCCGAGTCGAGTACTCTGTCGTTGCGCCACATGACCCCACGTATAAGGTCAGTATAAGGCAGGTGCAGTGCAAAATCAATTGATTTTTAAGGATGATGGGTTTTTTTTTGTTTTTTTTTTTGTTCAGAAATTGTAACATGACAATACAAAGTGTGCACTAGGCAGCAAATATGCTGGTAGCGTGCACACCTAACACATAATACTCATTTACACCTGAGTCAAGTGAGGAAAGTCGTGTAAAGTGCCTTTCCCAAGGGCACAAGGTCGGTGGCATGTCAGGACTCGAACCCGGGACCTCTTGGTTCCGAGTCGAGTACTCTGTCGTTGCGCCATACGACCCCCCTAATGATGGGTTGTATTTTGAAATGTTGGCCCGTTAAATTTCTCAGCAACCTTTAGGCTATCATCTGTTGTAGTCAGTAACAGGAAGTTACCATTGTAGCATCTTAAGTTTTACTGACACTCCCTTCCTATCCCAGCATGCCACATCAGCTGCCGCTCCTGCCTGGGTCCGCTGGACTCCGATTGTGTCTCCTGCGCCGCTGCCAGCGAGGTCATCCTCAGGTCAAGGGCAGCTAGAGGTCAACAACATGGCCGCTGTGTGACCCAGTGTCCCCAAGGCCACTTCCTGGACCAGGATGGAATTTGCCAAGGTCAGTTCTGCTAACCACCAAACATGGGTGTGTTAATTGTTGTTTGTGTTACTATGGGTGTGTAACATGTTGGTTGTTGTGTTGCAGTGTTTCCGTGGGTGTGTAACATGTTGTGTTGTTGTGCATGTGTTGCAGTGTTTCCGTGGGTGTGTAACATGTTGGTTGTTGTGTTGCAGAGTGTTTCCGTGGGTGTGTAACATGTTGCTTGTTGTGTTGCAGAGTGTTTCCATGGGTGTGTAACATGTTGGTTGTTGTGTTACAGAGTGTTTCCGTGGGTGCCAGACCTGCGTGGGTCGCGGCCCAGGGAACTGCACGGCGTGTGAGTTCCAGCTGAAGCTGCGGAGCGGGACCTGTGCCCCGCAGTGCCGGGAGGACCAGTATGAGGACAGGGCTGGGGTTTGCCATGGTAGGTACTGGACTGGTAGTGTCTGTCTGAGCCTCATTACGTTTGCCAAAAGGTTATGTTTTTGGTAGTATGTACAGTGCTCGAAATACTTTTTTGAACCAGGTAGCACAGTGTGCACCTTTGAGTTCAGCGGTACATATTTTCAGGTTGTGTGGTGCGCTACCTGAGTCAGGGAGCAACTAGCGCACAAGAAAATCAGGTAGCAATTGCTAGTGTGCTAGTGGGTATTTCGAACACTGATGTAGTAGTAGTAGTAGACTGGTTTATTGGACAATATCCACAACAAAACGTAAAACAGTGTTTTGCACCATATCTCAAGAAGGCATGGATGGATTGTCATTAAATTTGGTATGAAAAAATGATCAGATTTTGGTCCCAGTAGCAGCTTTCCTTGGTATCTGTTGTAAGCTATGTTGTATAACCAGTGTGTTCCGCGTCCCCAGACTGCCACCCGACCTGCTCCCGCTGCTCCGGTCCAGCGGATGCTGACTGCAGTTCCTGCCAGCCCAGCCTGGTGGAGCAGTTCGGCCGGTGTCGCATGCCTTGTCCCGACTCTCACTTTCTCAACACTAACGGCTTCTGCCAAGGTAAAACATCAGCTTTGGCCTCTTACTATAATGTTGGATTTATAAACTACAACGTAAGTTAGATATGCAGGGCTTTAATTTCAGAACTTGCCACAGAAACAGTCTACCCTTTAGTGGTTACCATAGCAGCCTCATCTAGTAGTGGTTACCATAACAACTTCTATCCATCAAGAGTTGTCACCATAGCAACCCCAGCCATCAGTGGTTACCATAGCAACCCCAGCCATTAGTGGTTACCATAGCAACCCCAGCCATCAGTGGTTACCATAGCAACCCCAGCCATTAGTGGTTACCATAGCAACCCCAGCCATCAGTGGTTACCATAGTAACCCCAGCCATAAGTGTGGTACCGTAGTAACCCCAGCCATGTGGTTACCGTAGCAACCCTATCCATCAGTGGTTACCATAACAACTGTCCTGTTCCCACCTGTAGCGTGCCATCCCACCTGTGACACCTGCATGGCTGCACCTGCCGGAACGGAGAGCACCTGTCTGCGGTGCCGTGGCCCCGCCATGGTTGCCGTGGGCGACAGGTGTGTGGCGGACTGCGGGCCGGGCTTCGCGGCAGTCGGAGGCTCCTGCAAAGGTGAGTCATCTCCACGCGGAGCGCAGTAATGTTGGTCTGGTTTGATATCAATAATCAATAACTATTGATAAAAGTTACGATAAGAACTGTACATTGATCACGTTGTTGTCTATCACAGGAGACTATAATGGCTCATACGATAACTTTTTACAGCACTTTTAAACATCAGAAAAGAGGAGGCTGCTTATATATTTGTTTGAAGACTGGGAATGTCACACCTTTGTATCTGCAGCCTAACCTGAGGTTTGTTGTTTATCTGCAGCGTGCCACCCGTCGTGCGTGACGTGCTCGTCGGAGGGCCTGCTGGGCTGCACATCCTGCGCTCCGGGCTACGTGCTCGCTCACACAGGCATGTGCACCGACAGGTGTTTCCCGGGCTTCTACTCACATGCAGGGGTCTGTACAGGTGAGGAACGTGTTAGTACCACACCTGTGACAGGTGTCTGTACAGGTGAGGTTTACCTGCTTACATGTAGATTATACCTGTGACAGGGGTCTGTACAGGTGAGTAGCATGTGAGTGTGTGAAGATGAAAAAAGTTGGGGAAAAAACAAGCCTTGAGTCGTCAGAAAGGTTGAAGTGATACAAGCGGCCAAAAATGGTGATAGAAAAACACACTCGTAGAGGGAAGGTAACAAAAAATAGAGTAAAAGTCAAATTTACCTGTGAGTACCTGCCCCCCCAGGCTGATGTGTGTTAATGGCTGCTGATGTGTAAATGTGTTGCAGAATGCCCGCCAGGCTGATGGTTGTTAATGTGTATTAATGTGTGTGTTGCTGTGATGTGTGTTTCAGAATGCCCGGCAGGCTGCCTGGAGTGCGCCCTTGATGCAGGAGTGCTGCAGTGCACCCGCTGCAGGGACCCTTATATGGTGGTGCAGTTCGGGGAGTGCACCCAGGCCTGCGCTGACCAGTTCTACATCGACCCTGTCACCAGGGTGTGCAAAGGTGAGGCTGTTACCATGGTTACCAGAATGCAAAGGTGAGACTGTTACCATGGTTACCCTGTTACCATGGTTACCAAAGTGCAAAGGTGAGACTGTTACCATGGTTACCCTGTTACCATGGTTACCAAAGTGCAAAGGTGAGACTGTTACCATGGTCACTAGATTGTGCAAAGGTGAGACTGTTACCATGGTTACCCTGTTACCATGGTTACCAAAGTGTAAAGGTGAGACTGTTACCATGGTTACCAGGGTGTGCAGAGTTGAGAATGTTAAATTATTGATGACTATATATACTCCCTGAAACTGGTCTTATAGTTGTAGGGGTGGAATGAAGACTCTGGTTTCACACAGCTGATTTGTTCCATCTACCTTCTAGAGTGTGACTGGAGCTGTAACTCTTGCGTCGGCCCCACCAGGGCGGACTGCGTACAGTGTATGGGTCACATGACGCTGCAAAACGGCACGTGTGTGGAGGAGTGCACCATGGGATACTTCCCTTCTGGTCAGGAGTGTGCCAGTAAGTCTCTCAGGATATCTGTGACTAAAACTTCCACCAATAACATAATTATATTGATGCCCATTTCTGTGTATTTATATAGAAATTTATCTAACTACAAGTATTTGTTAATATATATATTATATTCTTTGATGGAATCCTCATAGGGACTTTGATAGCTTCAGAATCCAACCATAGATGACTTTTCCTGGCTGTCAGAAGAAGTCAAAACCAGTAATTGAAGGAATGTTCCTTGAAGATGTCTCTTCTTCTCCTCCTCCAGGATGCCTGGACAGGTGTCTCACCTGCAGCAGCGGGGAAACCTGTATGGAATGTGCTCCTCCTCACCTGCTGAAGCACGACAGGTGTGTGCAGGACTGCGGCTGGGGGTACTATGCCGACTTCTCCTCGCACAGGTGTATAGGTGAGTTACAGGTGTATAGGTGAGTTACAGGTGTATAGGTGAGTTACAGGTGTATAGGTGAGTTATACACAGGTGTATAGGTGAGTTACAGATGTATAGGTGAGTTATACACAGGTGTATAGGTGAGTTATACACAGGTGTATAGGTGAGTTATACACAGGTGTATAGGTGAGTTATACACAGGTGTATAGGTGAGTTGTACACAGGTGTATAGGTGAGTTGTACACAGGTGTATAGGTGAGTTGTACACAGGTGTATAGGTGAGTTGTTGTCACATGTATTTCTTGTGATCCCAACAGTTATTTTCAAGTCTTGACAGATGTAAAGACTGGTATGTTTTGTATTTGTTGTTTATTGTTTGTTTATTGTTTGTTTATTGTTGTTGTTCCCTGGCAGACTGCCCCCCCTCCTTGTTGTTTATTGTTTGTTTACTGTTGTTTTTCCCCGGCAGACTGCCCCCCCTCCTGCCTGGAGTGTGCCGACCCTTCCCGCTGCATCACCTGCAGTGCCGGGACCTACCTCCGAGGGGCGCTGTGTGTGCCTGACTGTGGGGCCGGGTTCTACCAGGATGAGGAGGAGTTCAGATGTGAAGGTAAGGAGGAATCGGAGAAAAAATTCCTTCATCCTGTACATCCACACATTAAACTGGTCTAGCTGAATTTTGTTTTTGTTTTGCATAACTGATAAACAGTACCGGTAAGTACGTAAGACCAGACTGTAAGGTTTGAACCTCTCACACTAGGAAGGGCCCCTACTCTTTTCGATAAGTGCGGTGGGACCTTTAATGTGCTTGAGGTGTGGCTCTCTTTAAACACGGGACCTCCAGGGCCTCCATATATATGAATGTGTTTGAGTAAGAATACACAGAGCAGTAGTTCATTACGCTAGACCATGTTAAGGTAAACATTATGTACTTGCTTTACAAATGTTACCTTAAAGTTTCTAGTAACTGATTGTTTATTTCTCGTTGATTGGCAGCTAACCGCCACCCGCCCGTCCTGTTGGTGAACGGTTCTCTCGTCTGGGAGCTCGGCGCGTCTCGAGTCCTCTCCACGTCGTTCCTCGGCGCCAGCGACCCCGACACAGATCCCGCCAAACTCACCTTCCACGTGGCGAGCCCTCCAACCAATGGAAGGCTGCTGGTGGCGCGGGAAGGGCTTGACCGCGAGCTGGACGCAGGCGGAACTTTCTCGTACGCTGAGCTGACCGCAGGTATGTTTGTTTGTTTTTGTTTTTTACAAGATCCTCCTTACTCACTCACTAGGTCGAGATTCCCTCGGCTCCAATGACTGTTCTCCATCTCTTCCTATCCTTCATTTCTACCATTTGAAGACTTTCCTTACAGCAGTGAAAAAACAGAATCTGAAGTGGTATGAGCCAACTGCAGGTTTGTTTGCTTTTGTTAACGAGTTTGCTCAACGCAAGGCCAGAAGACCACATCTAGGAACTTAACTAAGTTGGTGGGAAGTTTAGGTGACTTATATGTTAGGAGATGGCAGCGAACATTGGTTTTAAAGGCTTGTGAGTCATATTTGGGAGGGAAACACTTGCACACAAAGCAGTATGGGTAAGGGGGTGAAGTCTGCCAGCTCTGCTTGCCTTGTTGTGTGTGGGTAAGGGGGTGAAGTCTGCCATCTCTGGTTACCTTGTTGTGTGGGTAAGGGTGTGAAGTCTGCCATCTCTGCTTGCCCCAGGACTGGTGCAGTTCCAACACCTGCGTGGCCAGCCCATGCAGGGCACAGTCTCGCTGAAGGTGTCCGACCGGCAGCTGGTGTCCGCACCTGTGCAGGTGGGCATCAGGGCGGTCTCACGGCAACCGTCTCACCTGGTGCGGAACCGGCCGCTCGTGGTGGAGGAGGGCGGGGCCGGAGACATCACCGCGGCAACCCACCTGGATGTTCAGGATGAGGATAACCAGGAGGATGTGGTCATCACGAGGATGCAAGGTGGGAACTGCAGTCAACTCACTCATCAACAGGAAAGGGTGGATTTTGGTGTACATGTTGTCTTTAAGTGCAGAGACTTGTGTGAATTGTCAAACGATGAATTACTCGTGCTATAAGTTCTTAAAACTTAAACGAACGTAAATAATAAACAATTAGAAACAAAAAGGGGTCAAATTCTGAATGGTTGCCAAACATGGATTCATCACCTCACCTCCCCACTTTGTAGCTGGGTAGTCCAGTGGTTAGCAACCCCACCTCTGGACTAAGAGGTTGGGAGTTCGAATCCCGGCTGTTGTCGCTCACCCAGCATGCACACTACTGAAAAGGGTCGCAGTCCTTAGTACAGGACATTTTCCACTGTTCATTGTGCTTGTCAAAAAGAGGTAGGGGAATTTCCCTGGTTCAATGAACCTGTAAATACTGTACGTAGCATATGTCTTCTCTGTTACGACCAGTGGAAGAGTAGCTCTTCCGTGAGCTAAACCTGGACCGAGATAACATTCCTTTCCTTTCCCCTGCCAGGCCCAGCCCACGGCCATCTCACTTCCCGCAACAAGCAGAAACTCGACACCTTCACGCTGGCAGAACTGCATGCTGGGAGCATCCGGTACGTCCATGACGGCAGCGAGACGCAGAGCGACGTGGTCCTGCTGCAAGTTTCCGACGGCTTCAACCTGGAGAACGTTCTATTCAACATCCAGGTCAAACCTCAGGTGGGGAAACATTTCTTAGATCTGTAACAGTCAACATCAGATCCAACATCCGACATCCAGATTAGTCAAAATTAGATCCAGGATCCCGATCAGCCCTCAGGTATTGAATTGTTTCTTAGAGCTGATCTAAGATCACCAGATCCCAGGTCCAACATGCTGATCTAAGATCTACAACAGTCAAAACCAGATCCAACATGTAGATCAGTCAAAACCAGATCCCAGATCCAACATGTAGATCAGTGTTTATTGAACACCACACTCTGGGATAGTCTGCAGCTTGTGTAAGTGGTTGTGTTCAACTTTTGGCTTTTCAGTCATTTTTGGTGTTAGTGGAATGTCAAATGTTGTCATAGTAACGTTTGGAATGTACCATTGTTCCCTGCAGGACAATAACGGGCCCCTGCTGGTGGCCAACACGGTGGCCCACGTGAAGGAGGGCCAGATGGTCCAGATCACATCCAACATGCTCATGGCAACGGACGTGGACACGCCCGACAACCAGCTGGTCTACAGACTGACTCCACCCTTGGGCAACCCACAGCAGGGTAGGTACTGTTACTAGGGACACACCTGGCAACCCACAGCAGGGTAGGTAAGGTTACTAGGGACACACCTGGCAACCCACAGCAGGGTAGGTAAGGTTACTAGGGACACACCCGGCAACCCACAGCAGGGTAGGTAAGGTTACTAGGGACACACCCGGCAACCCACAGCAGGGTAGGTACTGTTACTAGGGACACACCCGGCAACCCACAGCAGGGTAGGTACTGTTACTAGGGACACACCCGGCAACCCACAGCAGGGTAGGTCTAGCTTGTTACTACTAGGGACACACCCGGCAACCCACAGCAGGGTAGGTCTGGCTTGTTACTAGGGACACACCCAGCAACCAATAGCATGGTAGGTACTGTTACTAGGGACACACCCAGCGAACCCATGGAATTATGCACTGAGTTGTTTCTAGGGACATGCCTAAAACCAGGTGTTGTACACTACAGGCAGATTTGTTAATCTGTAAATTGACAAACATTGAAGTACTTGTGTAACACCCCTGCATTGCTTTTCCCCACATTATCAATAAAAAGAGGCTACACCCCCACACTGACCCGAGTGGTTCGCCCCCCCCCATGCCTAACACCCCCACACTGACCCCTGAGTGGTTCGCCCCCAGGTGAGTTGCTGATCGTGTTACCTGTTCTCGCTGACGGCCCTCCGTCCGGCTGGCAGTCGTCGGAGCCCGGGCACATGGAGACGCGGGCCACGCAGTTCCGACAGACTGACATTGACCAAGGTCACCTCTGGTACCGCCACTCCGGCAGCGAGACCTCGCGAGACTTCTTCAAGTTCCAGGTGCAAATTTTGTCCTTATTTGCCATAGTCCTCCTCGTGTACAAAATATCAGATGGTTTGCTCTTTCTTCATCACATCTAATACAGTGTCAGTGTCAGATTGTTACCAGTGTTTGTATTCGACCACAACAGATTTAGCTAGACAGGTCCAAGCTATGCATCAGTGAACTCCACAATGTATCTACATTCTTATCTTTTCTGCAAAGTTTTCTTTTTAACCCAATGATCATGGTAATAATTAATGTGTTTAATTTGTGGTTTTAAGATTTCCTCAGTGTAAATGTTGGCACACTTTATGGGCAAATTTTGTAAATATGAACATGCAAAGCCAACAGAAATAAAGCTGAATCTGAATCCTCTGTGTGCAGCTAAGTACGGTTTAAATATTTTTTTGGTTCCATACATGTCCTAACTATAGTTAGGTGCTTTGTTCAAAAGTGTAGTTCTAATTGTGGATCAGGTAAACGTCTGACTGATGAGCCTACAGATTCTCCCCACTAATGGCAGGACATGTGTTGTACACAGGTCACTGACTCAGCTGACCCACCAAATGTGCTGGAGGATCAGGAGTTCAACATCCAGATTCTCCCTTCAAACGATGAGCCCCCACGTGTAGCCCCGGGAGTCGCCATGCCACTTGGGATAACTGTACTGCAGTTTTTCTTCTCAATGTTTTTTCTTTATGGCTTATTCATAGTGGTAGCATTAAGATTTATATGTATGAATGAATGAATGAAGCTTTATTAATGTGTCTTGCACTTTATGCACCCAGCCCTTGTGGGCTTATAAGACACCAGAAAAAATATTGCCACCTGTTAACAACCCAAAGTGAATTGAACCTACTCTGTATCTTGGTAACAAACAAACAAACAAACAAACAAACGTACTCTGTATCTCCCAGGCGATCGCAGACCAGATCACCACCATCACACCCGCCCACCTATCTTACATCGACCTTGACTCCGACGCCCGTGACCTTCAGTACGAGGTCACGCGAACCTTCTCCACAGATTTCGGGATGCTGGAGCACGCGGACCGACCTTACGTGCCCTTGCAGAGCTTCACCCAGGCTGAGCTGGAGGCTGGCAAGGTCATCTACCGACCTGCGCCCAAGAGCTTTGCGCCGGGGTCATCCAGCCTCATGTTTCAAGGTCAGCCAAGGGCAAATCACCAAGGGGTCATGGGTTAGGGTTATCCTGGGTCAAGGGTTAGAGTATGGGTTTGTAGATCCAACAAGTTGATTCGTCAAGCCTTTGGACAGATTGTATACTGAAAACTAGTCTGGAGCAGTTTAACAACTTGCAGGAAAAAGATATCTAGAATTTCACTCTGGATTTATGAATTAAAGTAAATTTATTAGTACTAACTTCCTACACAAGACATGTATGTTATGAAGGAGACACTATAATGCGTAAAATCAACACAAGTTTCCCTCCTTCTGTAACACCTGAAGGATTGTCGTAAATTTGTTGTTTGCCATTTCCAGGAGCGAGACCAGCCCAGAGAGACAAGTCCTTCCAGTTCGCCTTCACAGGTAAAACACTTTTCTATTGAGATCACAAATCCAACTTATCATTGAAATCAGGAAACTATTCTTTAGCCACTGCCTCCATAAAAGAGGAATGTTGTTGTTCCAATCGCCTGTTGTTGTTGTTGTTCCAAACGTCTGTTGACTGTTGTTGTTCCAGTTTCGGACGGGGTGAACACACTCCCAGATCAGCCCTTTATCATCAGGGTCGTTTCCGACGGCAACGCCCCGCCCAGATTCAGCAGCCCCAACAGCATCATCAAGGTCACTCAGGTAAGGTCACCTTGTACGTACTAAATGTGTCCTTTTTTTCATCTGGTTTTAGAATTCATGTAGCTTTTTGTGTGGACTGAACTGGAAAAAAAGGAGGTCAAATTCAGCTTCTTCCTGCTCTCTCTCTGTTTCTGCAATCATATGACCCACCCCTATCATATGACCCCTATCATGTGACCCCTATCATGTGCCCCCCACCCCCCAGGGAGGAACAGTGCCCGTGGGGATGGAGCAGCTGGCTGTAACCGACCCCGACACGCCGCTGTCCGAGCTGCGCTTCACCCTCAAACAGCCGCCCATGATGGGCAAGGTCATCCAGAAGGACAGGAACTGGCAGGAGGTCCTCCGGGAAGGTCAGTAAGGGTCAGGGGTCAGGGTGGGGTAAAAGGTTATGGGTCAGATTTGTTGGACTCCTGAGTGATTTTCTTGCATCTGCAGGCTAATCTGTAGGATTGTGACATTGGCAGGAGTATATTGCATTATCATGTTAACTATGGGTCAAGGGTTAAAGTTTGGTGTAGAGGTTGTGGGGTAAAGGTTATGGGGCAAAGGGTATGGGTCAGGTTACTGTGTCCCCTGAAGTTTCTCTCTGCTTCTCCAGGCTACATCTTCAGTCTGCAGGACATCGACAGGGACATGTTCCACTACGTGCACGACGGCTTCAAGGGTGGATCCGACCAGTTCCAGGTCTCCGTTAGTGATGGCTCGTCTGTCGTCACGGCAACCATATCTGTCTCCGTGATGCAGGTAGGAAATGTTGCTAGGTAACAGAGGTGTTTGATACATTGTACCTCTGATTGGGTGAATGAAAAAAATGTACTAGAGATTTAGATCTCTGAACAAATATCACATATCGACAGCAAGTTGGACCAAGGTATCTTTTACGAAAAAAGCAACAACTTCCCTACAAATTTTTCTGTATCTGTTACAATTGCATTACAGTGGTGTATTTTTGTGGACAATGCATGACATCTTGATCACTTTCCATTTGCAGGTTGCGCAGACAGGTCCAGTGAAAGGTCCCACAGCGACCTTGACCCTGAGTGTTCCCGAACTCGGCAGTTCCACCCTGAGTCGGGACAGTCTGTTCTACAGCACTGACAGCAGCGCCCCCATCAGCTACAGGCTGGAGTCGGAACTGCAGCAGGGCCAGCTGGAGAGGCGGCAGGCAGACGGCAGCTTCCAGGCACTGGGGAGGGGGGCGACCTTCACACAGGAACAGGTCAACAGCTTCAGTATCAGGTGGGTCAAAGGGCAGCAGCTACCAGGCACTGGGGAGGGGGGCGACCTTCACACAGGAGCAGGTCAACAGCTTCAGTATCAGGTGGGTCAAAGGGCAGCAGCTACCAGGCACTGGGGAGGGGGGCGACCTTCACACAGGAGTAGGTCAACAGCTAGAAAACATACCTACTGATTGAAGGTCATGTTGAAGAGGCAATCAAAGCCTGTCATAAAGGTCGTCTGTCACCTGTTGCAGGTACACGTCACTGGGGGAGGTCGGGGACCAGCCCGTCTCCGAGGTCGTGTTCTTCAGCGTGGAGGATGGAGAAGGTCACAGCTTACCCAATCAGCTGCTCAGCATCACCGTTTCCCCCGGCAACAACCAGCCGCCGGTGGTCTCCGTGGGGAAAGGACTAGAGGTCAGGAACACGTTACATGACACCACATAGTAGTTATTACCAGACTGAGTACAACTGTACAGGAACTGCACATGTTAACGTTACATATACACCAAATAGGTACTTAGCAGTACATTAGTACAACTGTACCAGAACAACATATTTTACATACTATGCATGTAATATATGTAACGTTACACCTCATACTACTGTAAATGCATTTATGTTCGCGAGGACTAAATTTCGCGCAGCGGAGCAAATAGAGAGTTCGCGAGAGATTTTAGTTCGCTATACAGCAGAACCAAATACAATTTAAAGGGAATGCCGACTTTTGATAGAAAAACCGCTGGAAAACTTCAATGATTTTCCGATCCTACAATGTATGTTACGCGTTATGTTATAAAAATTCACACCAAACTTACATGTAGCGGCTTGCGCCGAGAATGTCATGAGCGGATTTGTATCGTATCGAAGGACCAGACATCGAACGGTTTAATTTCTATAAGGCTATTCAAAGATGAACTTGTAAAATACATTTTCAAAAATAATAAACGCTCGTGTCCCGGTATTTATCTCCTGAAATACGGCGAGAATTTACACAAAATTATGTGTTTGTTGTGCCGCGCGAGCCGCCGGTCGACGTGCGTGACCCGAGGTCATATGCAAATATTGCATAACGTGACCACGATACGCGCCTCCGATTGGTTGATATTTTAGCCGGCAGTGGCCGGCGGCGGGCACAAAGCGGGGCAATGCGCGTGTAAACAATATTTTTCTTTGTTTAAAAATACGCGGCAAAATGCTGTTTCCGCGAACACAGCACGATATTCTAGTGAAGAAATGTACAATTCAAACAATCGTCGGGCAAAATATATATTTCTTTGCGGATTTATGGAGTCTTTGGCGTAATTTGAACGCTCAACCAACCCGGAAGTTTACGTGCCACGCCGAGATCAGCGTGGGTTTGATTTCACCAAGGAGTTTGTTTTACCGATCAAAACAAGAAACAAAACTCCCGCTAAAGAAAATCCTGTAACATTTCAGATTCCAGCGATTATGTTTTTTATCAGAATATTTGTGGAGCCGCATGATGTACCGGCGTTTCAGCCGTATGCTTCCTCAGGAATTCCTGTCGCAAGCGGCGTGCACGGCACGCTAAAATTTTGTGGGGCGGTAGTTACGATATGACGCAGCCAGCGTTCATCGCGATTTGGTGTCTCATAGTAGCTAATTTTGAAAATTAACAGGGTGGTGCTGAGATAAGGACTGGGTGGCGCAGCGCCACTGCTCCATCCTTTAGGGAGGCCCCTGCCTGCTGAGACGATACATTTGTAGTTCTACTAATGACTCTGTAGCGTTCATTACGGGTGGATACACGGGTACCCTGACGGGAGGAGTGTAGCGATGTAAAACAGTTCGCGAGGGACATGACTTCACGAAGCAAGGCTCTTCGCGAAAGCCGCGAAGTTAAATCTTTCGCGAATAAAAATGCATTTACAGTATGTACTTCCCTACAACTGCACTGTAAGTTACTTTTTCTCTTAGGAGCCTGTTGAACACTAACAATTGACATCATGCAAGAATCTCATTGTCCGGGAATGGGACTTCAGTTTTGACTTGAGAAAATATGAAAAAGTGTCATCCTGGGTTGAATAGGATACCGAATTGGGATAGAACAAAGCATGTTCAAAGCAAAGTCGAATTTTTTTGTTGAAACTTGATACCTCTTGGTGTCCTTCAGGTGTTTGAAGGTGGGCGTGCCCTGCTGACGTCACAGGACATCGTTGCCACGGACGCGGACACGCCCAAATCTGAGCTGATCGTTCGTGTGGACACCCCGCCCAGCTTTGGTTACCTGGAGAACACCAAGCAACGTAGGTTCTAGGCATTCTGTGGAAAACCTACCAATGTGCACATGTTGCGTTCTGTAGAACATTTAGCACTAGTAGCAGCTTGTTCTGTACAGGACACCAAATTCTGTAAGTTTACTGTGTGTGTAGTACAGAGTTCTGCAATGTTCTGTCTCCCAGCTGACGGTTCCCAGACCACCATGGCCGGTCTCCCCATTGCCCAGTTCAGGCTGTTCTGTAGTACACAGTTCTGTGTGATGTTCTGTAGTACACAGTTCTGTGATGTTCTGTAGTACACAGTTCTGTGATGTTCTGTTTGTTCCCAGCCGAAGGTTCCCAGACCACCATGGCCGGCCTGCCCATCTCCCAGTTCAGCGTGCAGGACCTGCTGGACGGAGCGATCCACTACGTGCAGAACCTGCACCGCAACCTGGAGCCGGTCTGGGACGGCTTCCTCTTCCACGTCACTGACGGGACCAACCAGTCGCCGACCTACCGCTTCAACATCTCCATACAGGTGGGTACATCGCCATGGTAACATCTCCATACAGATGGGTACATCACCGTGGTAACATCTCCATACAGGTGGGTACATCACCATGGTAACATCTCCATACAGGTGGGTACATCACCATGGTAACATCCTCCATACAGATGGGTACATCACCGTGGTAACAACTTCCAGCCGATGTCACCTTGGTAACCAGTTGGTTACATTCCAGCTGGCCTATGACATCATCACCATGATAACCACTGTTTGTTGTGTTCCAGCTGACCTATAACATCACCATGGTAACGATGGTTGTGTTCCAGCTGACCTCTGACATCACCATGGTAACGATGGTTTGTTGTGTTCCAGCTGACCTCTGACATCACCATGGTAACGATGGTTTGTTGTGTTCCAGCTGACCTCTGACATCACCATGGTAACGATGGTTTGTTGTGTTCCAGCTGACCAATGACGAGCAGCCTGTGATGCTGATGGAGAACGTGGTTTGCCCGGAAGGTCACGGCGCCATGGTAACCAACGTCTCGCTGTACGCACACGACATGGACACGCCCGACCAGGAGCTGACCTTCAGGGTCAGGAGGCTGCCGGAACACGGTGAGCAGGGTCAGGGGTCAAGGGTTAGGAGTGACAGTAAGGCCAAGTGTCACAGGTTAGGGGTCGGGTTACTGCTGCTCACCACATGTTCTCTGTCTGACAGGAAACCTGAGGAAGAGGCAGTTTGCAGACCAGGCCATGCAGGAAGGTGCCATTCTGCCTGTGGGGGCCAGCTTCTCTTACCAGGTCAGTACAGGGGGAGGGGGGCAACAGCGCTAGCTTCTCTTACCAGGTCAGTACAACACAAGTTTGATTGTTTTTCTCTAGAGGCACCAGTGTTAGCCTGAGTTTCTCCCACCAGGTGAGTACAATGGAGGAGGAGGCTAATGGTCTTGAAGACTTGCCCAAATGGCTTGAAGGGGAACCCTTATTGTAGTGTTTTTTCTAGAGGCACCAGTGGGGGGGGGGTTCAGTTTCTGCCACCAGGTGTATGCAAGGTTGCTGCAGAACATCAAAGTTCTGAATAACAAGTCTTGAGTGGAGCTTCTGTTACTGGAGCTGCAAAGATTTTTTTATTTTTATTTTATTCACATAGATTACCGAGCATTTGGCAGCAAGCACATTCGTGCTTATATAGCCCTCTGCTCAACAAGAAACATACAAAATACAGAGTAAAACAAATACAGAATATACAAATTATGAAGTTCACATAAAATGAAAGAGGCTGGCGCACATAAACATAAAATAAATAACGTTAATCTGATGAATTCAATCTTCTAGACTGGAAAATGAACTTGAAAACAATGTCGAAAAGATTGTGTAAGTAACTCAGGGTGGGCTTTTCTTACCGACCTCTGCCTAATTCTCAGGACGTCCTTGACGAGCTGATTTGCTACATCCACGACGGCAGCGAGACCCAATCAGACGAGTTCTCCGTGACCTTGACCGATGGGCAGTTCACGGAGGAGGGGAAGATCAAGGTCATGGTCGGGCTGCTGAATGACGAGGCTCCGCGGGTCTCCATCAACCGTGGCCTGCAGCTGCCAGCTGGTAACCAACACTCTACTGTTGCCGTGGTGACCTATGTGCTGCCTTTTCTAAGCTTTATACTTAAGATCCAATTTGAATTAACTGACAGTGTACATACATCTGAGATCCTTGGTAAGCCAGGCAATCCATAACTGTCCTTACCTTAGGGTTGTGCACTCTAACCTATACACCCTGACCTTTTACCCCTCCAGGCACCTCTGCAGTCATCACCAGGTCCATCCTGAGGGGCACTGATGTGGACTCTGACCAGCACAAGCTGACCTTTACCCTGACCTCTGACCTGACCCTGGGTGAACTCCAGTTGAGGAGGGGCGGCCAGTTCCTGGGTGTGTCTGCAGGCGGGGCCGTCAACGGGTTCTCACAGGACGACATCGACAACGGTATGTGTCATATCACCATGACAACAAGGGTACGTGTCATATCACCATGACAACAAGGGTACGTGTCATATCACCATGGCAACATGGGTGCATGTCATATCACCATGGCAACAAGGATATGTGTTCTATCACCATGGCAACAAGGATATGTGATATAACACCATGGCAATAAGGATATGTGTCATATCACCATGGCAACAAGGATGTGTTATATCACCATGGCAACAAGGGTATGTGTCATATCACCATGGAGATGAAACCTAACTTGTGTGGTTGAAGCGTCATGGTTGTTTAAACTCAGTCAGAGTGCATGCAATAGGGAAGAACAAAAGGGAAAACTGCCGACTGCAATGTTGTGTTTTATTCCCACAGGAGACGTTCGTTACCAGCACATCCCCGGCGAGCCCAGCGGGTCCACAGCCTTCAAGTTCGACCTCATCGACACGGAGGGGAACAAGATGATCGACCAGACTTTCCACATCACCGTCACAGGTGAGACTTTCCACATCACTGTCACAGGTGAGACTTTCCTCATCACCGTCACAGGTCAGACTCGGTCGCAGTTTTTAACCCTATTTTTACCTGCACTGACCTGTATATGCAGGTGGTATTTCCAGCCCTGCTGTACTACTGTAACAGTATCATGACCTTAATGTCTCTGTCTTATCCCTTTTCCAATGCTTGGCTAGTACTCAATGAGAATAGTAACTCTGTCTGGTTTTTACTCTGTTTTTATTTTAGACTGTTTCCATACTGTTTGTATGCTGTTTTCTAGAGGACTACCTGCCACTGTCTGTATTACAATGTCATGATCTTTAAAAGCAATGAAAATGATACTGTTTGGTTTTCACTCTGTTTTTAATTTTATATTACTGTTATCCCTTTGCCAATGATTGGAAGGAAAAGCAACGAAAGTGGTAATAAATACTATCTGGTTTTCACTCTGTTTTAGACTATTTCCATACTGTTTCCATGCTGTTTTCCAGAGGACTACCTTCCGCCGTCCGTAGTAGCCAACAAGGGCCTGGTGCTGAACGAAGGTGCGTCCAAGAAAATCACCACCAACCTGCTCTCCGCAACGGATGCCGACAGCGAGCCGGCCGACCTGGTCTTCAAGGTCACGGCGGAGCCGCAGTGGGGTCACCTTGAGCACACGGCCGTCCCCGGCGCCCCCGTCACGACCTTCACGCAGAAGGACCTGGCAGCCCATAATATCCTGTACATCCACACGAGTGAGGAGGAGGAGCATATGGACAGTTTCACCTTCACCGTGTCGGATGGCAAGAACCAGGTGAGACAAACAGGTGTTACACAGTCTCTGGCTGAACCAGGTGAGGACATTAGAACATGTTGTTACGTTGTGTTGGTACATGGTCAAGTTTTTGTTACTTTTGATCCAATACACCACAAAACTTTTCATCAAACACAATTAGCAGATAGCCTGAGTGTGTTACACAATCTCTCACTGTCGGGCTTATTTGGCCTCCTCCCCGAGAGCTTGTGGCCAGACACCTGTTACTCGAGAGAGCCATTCCTATTCCCCGAACTACCAATAGGAGCTCAGGGTTCTTATGTCAACATGAAAATCAGTCCAATAGGAGCTCATGATTCGTTGTCACTATGGAAACCAGTCACCACAGCCTCCTACACCATGGTAACAGTCAGTTCTGAGTCAGACAATAATTTGGTCGAATGGCAAAATGTCCAGGTTTGACAGTGCAAGAGTTCTGACTGGTGTGTCCAGGTTCAGACTTGTAGGTGGAACAGTCAATTTGAATCTCCTTGGTTTTAGGAAGGAAAGATTTTTTTGTTTTGTTGTTTTTGCTTTTGCATGTTCTTGAGGAGAAGGCTTTTATAAGCACTGTTGCTTTTTGCCCATCAATACTCTTTTAACAAATGTGAAGAAGAAAAAAGTACTAGGAAGAATACGCCAAAAATGTTACTCAAGCAACTGAATATGATTTTGGAAATGGTGGGAGGACCATCCAGTTGCTTGAGTAACATTTTTGGCGTATCTTATCACCTGGATGTCTGCTGAACCTTCACCGACGTACTAGGAAGAATATTTTTGACCCCCCTCGTTGCCCACAGGTGAGCCAGACGTTCTACATCACCATCCTCCCGGTGGACGACGCGGTTCCCATGGTAACCAACCTGGGACTGCGGGTGCAGGAGGGGGTGCGTAAAACCATCACGGAGTTTGAGCTGAAGGCTGAGGATGCAGATACAAAGGTAGGCGGATTTTTTGTTTCAAATCAAATCTTTATTCAGTAATCATCTCGCAGGCAACACATCCGAATTTTGTCCTTATTGTAGAGGATTTCCAGTATAGATTACATTAAACAATGACACACCACGTAACATAGTTTAGCTCACTTTTACAAAACCATTACACAGTCAAAATCTATACATAGTGTGCAGTTACCAAGTGCCTTTAGCTAAGTGCTAATGGTACTACTGATAAATTGTCTTGTAGAGACGAACTGCACAATGAAGGAAAGATGATGATGTTCTATTAGCAAAGGTGTATCACAGCCACAGCCTGAATTACATCCTTTGTTACAATGGATTGTTGACTGTACTTTCTAATAATATTTCTTATCTTACCAATGTCTTATTAACAAGGATCGAAGGAAACATGGTGCATTTGAAATCAAGTACTTATTACAGTTAGGAATTATAAAAAGTTATTGCTAAAAAGTTCTGAATGTCGATTCAATAAGAGTCAAATCACAATATGTATATTGATCATGTGTATACCCTTGTGGAATATTCTTCCAGTAGATTACGGTCTGTGAAAACTGGTGGATAAACTTTCCCTTCACACTACAGGAACAGCAGGTCATGTTCACCGTAACCCGACCCCCCTACCACGGCAAGGTCGAGATGACCTCCAACGAGGTGACCTACCGCCGCGTGTCAAAGTTCAGCATGACGGACGTCTACGAGAACCGTATCAGCTACGCCCACGACGGCAGCAACACGCAGGAGGACAGCTTCGAGTTCGCCGTTTCCGACGGGACCAACCCCGACTTCACCGTGGAGCTGGACGGACGGGTCGTCACGACGACAGCCCCACAGGTGAGGAAGGTCGTCTCTACAGTCGGCCATTTTGATTTCGGAAGGTCATTGTCTGCCTGTCAATGTCAGGCACAGTTGGAAGGGTTTCAGTTTCTTACTGGGTTCTTCCCAGTGCATCATGGTACCTGCAGGAAGATAGGGAGGTGCATGGGGTTTTTGTAGTCTGGGAGGCAGATCTTGATAACCATTAACAGTTCTTTTGTTCCTCCATCAGACCCTCCTAATAATGGGAGGGTGTGTAGGGTTTTGGTAGTATAGTAAGTGCATAATAACCACCATTTAGAGTGTTTCTGTTTCCCCCTTCAGACCTTCCAGATTGAGATCCTGCCTGTGGATGACGGAACCCCACGCATCGTCACCAACCTGGGCCTGCAGTTCCTGGAGTATGTGGACGGGAAGGTCAGACCTATCAAATGAATGCATTATGTAGCAAGTGGCAGAACAGAGTTGGAGGGGCCAGTCACCATACATATGCATATGTTTGAGTAAGAATAAACAGAGCAGTAGTTTTTTATGCTAGACTGTGTGAAGGTAATCGAGGTATTTGCTTTGCAAATGTCACCCAAGTTTTGAATGATAAATTATGTTTTTTTCAGGCCATGAATATCATCACCAAAAGGGACCTGAAAACCACCGACCCCGACACCAAGGACAATCAGCTGATCTACACAGTCACATCACCGCCCAAATATGGACGTCTGGAGACCGTGGCACAACCGGGCACTCCTGTATCCACCTTCACACAGGGTATGTCTGTCCACCTTCACACAGGGTATGTTGCATAAAAGGGCAAAAAGAACACTTTTGCTTCCGTAGCTGAATGAGTTTTCACGAAATTTTTGGTTTATAATGATTATACATCATATTGCATTGTACAAAATTACATGCTCTTTTTCATAAAGATTTTCGTTTAATTTAAGGAGGTAAATGTGGGGATCGTGTGTTAAGTTCATGATTAAATGCTTGCCCTTCAAGAGGAGGTAAATGTGGGGATCATGCGTTAAGTTCATGATGAAATGCTTGCCTTTCTAGAGGAGGTAAATGTGGGGATCGTGCGTTAAGTTCATGATGAAATGCTTGCCTTTCCAGAGGAGGTAAATGTGGGGATCGTGCGTTACGTTCTGGATGAATCCGTGACGGGGAAAACCAGCGACAGGTTCATGTTCGACGTGGCGGACAGCAAACCCAACGTCGTCAAGGGCAACGTGTTCCGTATCCGCTGGTCGCTCCTCAGCTTCGAGCACGCCGCGTACAACGTCAGCGAAACGGGAGGGACGGTTAGCGTCACCGTCAAGAGGACAGGAAACCTGAACCAGGTAGCCTCCACTTTTCCTTCCTTCCTTCCTTCCTTCCTTCCTTCCTTCCTTCCTTCCTTCCTTCCTTCCTTCCTTCCTTCCTTCCTTCCTTCCTTCCTTCCTTCCTTCCTTCCTTCCTTTATTATTTGTGGCAGGCTTAATGATAATACAGCCAAACCTGCCCAAGAGGGCCACCCAGGGGACTGAGGTGGACTTCTTGGACAGGTGGTCTTCTTGGGCAGGTTGCTTAATGCTTGCACCTATGGAAAAAAGAAAAATCTTGGGACTGGGAAAAAGTGGTTGTTTTGGCCAGGTAAATGGTTTGAAGAGGTGGCCACTTGGGCAGATTTGACTGTGTTAGAATACATTAACAGTATACGCATGGAAGAAAATAAATAAATCTGTTTAAATTTTTCATCCACTGAGTTGTTCAACTTTGTTTTTGTTGTCCCCGTGCAGTATGCGATTGTTCTGTGTAGAACAGAACCAGGAACTGCCACGTCGTCAGACAAGTCCGGAGCCAAACCGGGACAGCTGGACTTCGTGCAGTACGCTGGGCAGGTACACAAGCCTTCTCCTGCCATTGTACTAGCCATAGGCCCTGTCTACATCTACTACAGCTTTTATGTACTGCTAATTTATTTAAGTTCATGGCACATTATTAGTACATTTGGGGATCACCAGTATGTTTGTGCAGTAATGTTGGTATCATTGGTATGTTTGTGTTGTGGGTATCACTAGTACGTTTGTGCAGTTGGTGTCACAAGTGCATTTAAGAGTTGGTCTCACCAGTACGTTTCCATGTTGGTCTCCAGGTGCAGTTTGACGAGCGCGAGGACACGAAGTACTGCACCATCGTGATAAACGACGACAGCGTATACGAAGGCGTGGAGAGTTTTGGGGTGGAACTGAGCATGCCCGCGTACGCGCTGCTCGGGAAAACCGTCCAGGCCACGGTCAATATCAACGACACGGAGGACGGTAGGTCATCACTTGTTTCCATATATGGTGTTGGTGTGGCGTCAAATGGCCAAGTGGTTAGGCTAGTGGACACAAAATAAAGAGGTCACAGGTTCGATCCCTGGCATTCTAGGCTGGATGTTGTGCCCTTGGGAAAGGCACTTTACACAACTTTCCTCACTCCACCTAGGTTTAAAATGAGTACCTGACTTCGGTTGGGGAGGTAAAAGACGGTGGAAGGAGAGGGATGGGCTCTGCCTTCTAATACCATGCCCTAAACACAGTGTATAACTCTATGGCCTGAAAAGCTATGAGACTACCTTTACCTTTTGCACACCAGGTGTTGATGATCTTGTTCTTAGTGCACCAGAGGAAAGTCCCTACTACTTTACTAACAACAACCATGACTGTGTCTGTTTATATTCCACACATGCACCCCAGACTGGTATCAGGGCAGCTGGTGTAAGTCATTCCAAGCTCTTACTATACATGCTGACAATTCATTCTTTAACCTTCTCCCTGCTGCCTAACCTCGTAACCTAACCAATACACATTAGGTGCCAATTGGCTACCTTTGCAAGCTGAAGGTTAATCTATTCTATTAACGTTAGTATTTTATTCATTTTTTTATTGGCAATTGTTACGATACATTATGCTGATTTCAAACAGCATGGCTGATTTTCAAAAGTCAGTAAGTCTTAATCTGCCAAAAGGTGATGTTAAGGACATTGTGAGATAATGTAAACAAATACAGCATGCTATTGAGGCAACTATTTAGCCTGGGTACCATCCTCCGTAGTTTTTGCCGCTCCTAAGGTTGCAATTCACCACGGAATCTGGCCATGGTGAATAGCAACCTTAGGAGCGGCAAAAACTACGGAGGATGGTACCCAGGCTAACAACTGCTGTCTTCCATGTGATAATTTTGTTGTGTTTTTGTGGCAGAGCCGACAGTGGAGTTTGTGCAGAAGATGTACCACGTGAACGAGAGTGCCGGCTACCTGTTCGCTAACATCAAAAGAACAGGTACGCTCGAATGTCGCCTTTTTTTCTGTTCCATTTCATACTGAAGACTTGTCTCGTAATCGGTTCCTGTCCTTGGTGCTGAACAGATTTCCGGGGAAGGAGACACCAGTGTCAGGATATACCTAGAGGCTGTTTTATGTTTATTTTAGGAATTGCTACCGTCACCTAGAAGAATATGTTTTCGGTAGCATTTTGATGGATGGGTGGGTGGGTGGATGGATGGATGGATGTTTGGATGTGTTTTACCACCATTGCTGACAACAAGCTATGGATGGATGGATTGTGATGAAATTTGGTATGTGTTTAGGTTTTGACTTAACGAAAAAAGGAATAGCTTTTGGACCTCCTGGCAGGTTTCCTTGGTACTGCAGCAGAACTTCCAGTTTTGATATCTCGTGTTCTAGTTTCACATTTTCTCCTCGTGCCTCGCAGGTGACCCCAGCGGTACGGTGTCGGCGGTTTGCTACACGACAGCTCGGACAGCACAGGGCAGCAGTCTAAACAGGCTGGAGTCTGGATCAGACTTCCGAACCCGCGGCATGACCGACCAGTTCAGGGTCATCTTCCCTCCAGGGGTCACGACCTCCACCTGCGATGTCAAGGTCAGGTTCTCGACTTAGTTATTGAACGACCTTTGTCTGCCCCCCCTCCCCACAGTATGCTGTAGTGACTGATTGTGTGTTGTTTTACTGTACATGTGATGTGTAATTCTGTATGTTTCTGACATGCCCCCCTCCCCACAAATGACAGTGAATTTGACCTTATTCTGACCTCTCTGCCCCCCTCCCCACAGCTGGTAGATGACAGTGAGTTTGACCTTGTTCTGACCTCTCTCCTCCCCTCCCCACAGCTGGTAGACGACAGTGAGTTTGAGGAAGAAGAGGAGTTTGAGATCGCGCTGGCAGACACTTCCCTGATGGCCCGGCTCGGCGACACCAGCAAGGCCATGGTCATGATCGACGGGCCCAATGATGGTCAGTTTCCATGGCAACCTTCACTTAAAAAATTTGCTGGTTCTCACACAAAAGTGTTATCACACAGACCCTAAGTCTTGGTTTTCAAGAAAGTTGCACCACAGAATGAAATGTTGTTTTTGTTGGACCCTTGAAAATTGGGTGAATACTAGTAGTAACTTGATTGTGATTATGAACAAACAAACAAACAAACAAACAAACAAACCATCTTCTCTCCCCTGTGCTACAGTCTCCCATGTGTTCCTGTCCGAAGCCAGCTTTGCCTTCCCAGAGGATGCTGGGACTGTTGACATCGAGGTCATCCGCCAGGGCACGGACCTATCCCACAGTTCCCGGGTCTGGTGTGCGATGCGTCTGTCCGACCCCGCCTCGGCACGACCCGGCGAGGATTACGTGCCGAGCTCCTCGCAAATAACCTTTGGCCCCGGGAAAACCTCACAGGTACACAGGTTTTGAATGTTAGGAGTGTTGCTGAAACCATAACAGTATGACCTTTATCGTACAAATGTAACGTTACATGTATACAGATGGATGGCTGGATGTTCGGATGGATACTACTATTAGATATGTAACCAGTGTAGGTTCTACAAATGAGAAGAAAAAGAATGTATTCAAAAATAACTAGGTGAAGTTGTTAGCTTTTCATCTTACCTTCATTTGCTTTTCGTAACTTGTAATGTACAAATGTTCTTGACTTGATTTTTTTTTCCTGTTTCCTGCTGTTAGACTAAGCAGTACAACATGCTTGTGGTAAATGTTAAATTGTAACAGTTGACCCTATAAATGTGTTCCTTCGTTAGTTCTGCAGCCTGACGATCCTCGACGACGTGCAGAACCCAAAGATCGAGGGAAACGAGACATTTGTCGTGTTTCTGAGCTCCGCAGTCGGCGCAGAACTGTCAGAACCTTTCCAGGCAGTCGTCACCATCAACGATACGGTTGTAGACGGTATGTGTGATTCGTTGTTAGCCCATACGGCATATGGTCAGCAATCGCACCAGCATCACAATCACAAATAACAAGTCTGGTATGTGGAAATTTTGTATGCAAAAATACACGAAAAACACCTGATGTTTTCACATAGCTTTTTTCCTGGTATATTTTGATCTCAACTTTTAGGTGGCAGATAGCTTTTGACATCAGAACTGGTATAGAACTAGCCTCCTAGTGGCTAATTTTGGAACTACAGGTGTTTTGTTTTAAAAGTTCAAGAAGGATCAGGCCACATGGACAAAAGCAGAATTTAAAGGAGGAATGTCTAATCTGACATTGGTGTGACCTTCCTCTCACCTTCCAGTTCCCAGCATGCAGTTCTCAGGGTCAGAGTTCACCGTGGAGGAGTCGGAGGGGGTCGTCCACGTCCCGATCACGCGGACGGGCGACACGTCGTACGAGTCCTCCGTACGCTGCTACACGCGGCAGGGGTCAGCTCAGGTCATGATGGATTTCGACGAGCGGAGGAACACGGACGACTTCCGTGTGGTTTTTGCTGCTGGAGAAAAGGTACTGAAATGTGGTAAAGAAACGGAAGAGCAGAGTAAAAACTGTCACCATACAGCTACAGGATTTGAGCTAGCAATGGACAAAGACTGTGAGGACCTTTTAGAGATGTTTGATGTTTGTCTTAGAATTTTCTGGATCCAAAATAAACCTAACAAACTCCATTGATATGTCAATCAAGAATCATGAAGACATGTTCTTAAAAAGACATTTTCAAGTGTTCTACACACATTCTTAGAGACTCATAAGTCCTTGGTGTTCTATGCACAATCTTAAAGACTCCTTTTTGTTACTTCCGCAGGAAAAGAACTGCACCGTGTTTATCGTTGAGGACGAGATTTTCGAGCCGACAGAGGAGTTTGTCGTACGGCTGGGTCACGCGGAGGGCAACCACTGGTGTGGGGCAAAGGTCGGCAAGCCCAACCGCGCCGGCATCACGATCACGAATAACGAGGACGGTAGGTTACAATTTTTGTACTAACAAGGAGGATCGTAGGTTACAGTTTTCACAAACGCTACCAATGAATGAAGATGGTATAAGGAAATTTTGTCACAGTAGTGTTTTCCATCATCTTTTGTCCTGTATAACAGCTGACCATGTTTATTTTGGTCTTGATATTTGGGTGCAGATAGCTTTTGATTTTACGAAGAACTGGTATACATTGTATAAGGTTTGGACCTCCTAGTAGCTAAATTTGGAACTGCAGAGGAGTCTTTGTTGGTAAGAAACTTTAAAAAAATGATAAGTCAAGAAAAGAAAAGAAAAGAAAATACTGATGCATGGCAGCTGTAGACATGTCATTCCATTTGTGACATGATGTAGTTTTCTTGTTAAACTCCACTTTCCTCCGCAGCTCCCACGGTGCAGTTCGAAGCGAGTGAGTACAAAGTTCGTGAGCCGACCCAGCCGGACTCCATGGCGACGGTGATGGTGAAGGTCGTGCGTACGGGAGACTGTAACGACACGGCGGTGGTTCGCTGCAGCACGCGCGACGGGTCCGCGACCTCCGGCGACGACTACAGCCCCAAGAGCCGCATCCTCAAGTTCAAACCAGGTCTGTGATGTGCAGTGGATTTAATGAGCTTGAGCTGTTTCTGATGCCCTTGCTTGACCTCATAAACTATTCCTAATGCCCTTGGTTGACCTTATCCATGGTTGACCTTAATTGTGAACTATTTCTAATGCCCATGGTTCACCTTGAATGATGTAGACCCCCCTCCCACCCCAGGTGAAAAGGATTTAGATTGTCAATAGATAAAATGATGAGTCATGATTAATGAGGTAATGCCCATGGTTGATGACCTTGAGTGCCCTTGCCCCCCTCCCCCTCCAGGCGTGAACCTAATGCCCTTGGTTGACCTTGTAAACTATCTCTAATGCCCTTGCTTGACCTTATGATTTCTAATGCCCTTGGTTGACCTTGAGTGCCCTTGCCCCCCTCCCCCCAGGTGTGAGGACGTTGGAGTTCCCGGTTGACATCCTGTATAACGACAAGCCGGAGTGGCACGAGTCCTTCAGCATCATCCTGGGACCCGACGAGCCAACCAATGCCGTGCTGGGGAAGATCGCCATGGCAACGGTCACCATCATGGACAGGGAGGCGTCGGGCAGTCTGGTGCTCCCCTCCTCACCCATTGTAAGTGGTACAGTCCAGTTTTATCAAGAACTTTACATTTATCAGAAGTATAAAACATAACTTAACATACAATTGTTATGTAGTGTAAAACGAGTGAAGATCATTTTTTAACCAAACCTGACGTCTTATTTCCTGCAGCTTGTGTCCCTGATGGACTATGATGATGTAGAGATTGCCCAGGAGAAAGAAAAGGACCCCTCGCCTGGATACCCCCTCGTCTGCGTGACTGTAAGTACCTTCTTCTTCTTCTTCTATCCAGTTTAACGTTTTTTTTCCCCGAAACGGGGGTTAGACGTGCTTGCATCAAGTGCAAGTCTTTTTTTTTTTAAGCAGGATTTTTTACGGCTGGATGCCCTTCCTAAGGGCAACCCAAACCCTAGTAGGGCCCAGGATCCCTCTAACTGAGGGGAGAAATACGTGTTATGTGCCTTTCCCAAGGGCACAACGTCTGGGTGCATGTCCGGACATGTCTGGGTCCAACCCTGGGGATTGAAGCTGGGTCTCCTTGCTTGACAGTCGGATGCTCTACCATTACACCACAGATACCACAGACCCCCCTCCCCATTTGATGGTTCCATGTTAACATATGCTGCCTCTGTCTTACAGTAATTTCCTCCACATCCATGATAATTGATTACCTCTGAACTATGACATGAACTTGTGCCCTGTTCCATCCAGCCCTGTGACCCCAGGTACCCCAAGTACACGGTGACCTCTGAACTCTGCCAGCAAGCTGGCATCAACGAGTCCATCATCACCTACAGCTGGGAGGTTGCCATGCCGACGGACGCCATGGGAACGAGACAGCCGTTTGAGACGGTGACAGACACGACCGTGTACACAAGGACAGATGGGAAGGTTCTGGACAGTGTCTACTTCAGCAGGAGGTCGGGTTTCTATGTTTAACGGTTGGAAAAGGAAAACATATTGTTTAAAATTAAAAATTTTGTTCCAACACAAAGAGATTGTTTTCACCTCCTGTGCTGGAACAAAAGTTTTGATTTTCAACATGTAACTACCAACACAGATGAACTTTCATGATAGAACACATATTGTTTTTGCCCTGTTTCTTCTTCTCCAAACACATAAGGTCAATGACCTGGACCAGACGTCTGTCACCATGGTAACTGGTGCTGTAGCAGACACCCTGTAGTGTTGGATTACATTATGTAGCAAGTTGCAGGAAAGAGTTGGAGGGCTGGTCACCAGGTGACTGATTTTTTATCGGCTGTGCCCCTGTAGGTTCCATGTGAGATGTGTCGCCCAACCAGTGGATGGGTACGGCCACAGGGGCGTGGCTCTCCGTAGCAACATCGTTACCATAGGAACAGAGAACATCTGCCACACCCCAGTGAAGGCGGGCGTGTCGCGAGGGTTCCAGGCGCAGTCCTTCATCGCCAACCTGGAGTACATCGAACCGGGGAAACCCAGACACCCAAACCGACTGCACATCAACATACAGGTATGAACACTTTACAAGACATAAAGAGTTGAGAAATTCTGATGAAGTAAAAGAAGTCTTTTACTTAATAATGTTTTTTTACTCGTCTATTTGTTCTGTTTATTTCCTACCAGGTCCAATGGGGTGGTCCCTCTGGTGTTGCTATTGTTTATTTGTCATGTTTATTTTCCCCCAGGTCCCCCACCAGGACAGGATGGTCTCGCTGGTGGTGTTATTGTTTATTTGTTATGTTTATTTGTTATTGTTTATTTGTTATGTTTATTTATCCGCAGGTCCCCCACCAGGCATGGTGCCTCTGGTGTTGTTATTGTTTGTTATGTTTATTTGTTATTGTTTATTTTCCCACCAGGTCCCCCACCAGGATGGCATGGTCCCGCTGGTGTTGTTATTGTTTATTTGTTATGTTTATTTGTTTATTTTCCCACAGGTGCCCCACCAGGACAGGATGGCTACGCTTGTGTTGTTTGTTTATTTGTTATTGTTTATTTGTTATGTTTATTTGTTATGTTTATTTGTTTATTTTCCCCAGGTCCCCCACCAGGACGGCATGGTCCCTCTGGTCTCCACCTTCCCGCTGCACAACCTGCAGTTCCTCCTGTCCAAGTCCGTCTACCGCCAGCAGCATGTCTGCTCCAACCTGGTCACCCCCCGCGAGCGCAATGGGCTCACCCAGACGGGGTTCGTTTATTCGTTTATTTCGATAGCCTTTAATCAATGACTAATCTTCCAGGGTTCAAAACATTCAAACGTTCAAAACGTATAAACATACAAACATACTGACAGCAAAATTAAAAGATATACGTACATAATCATCACAAATTATATACAGATTCCTGGACGGTGTGCGGGACGACGACATCCTGGCGAGGACGGGCTTCGCGCACCAGTTCGACGAGGACCTGCGCGGGCGGGAGACCGTGGAGCTGTACAAACACCTGGACCTGAAGAGCTGCATCTGGAACTTTGACGCGTACTATCACATGACCGAGCTGATCGACATCTGCGGCGGCTCCGTGGTGACCGACTTCCAGGTGCGCGATGAGGCCAAGTCATACCTGACGCTCACCGTCCCGCTGTACGTCTCGTACATCTACGTTACCGCGCCGACGGGCTGGGGCGCACTCGAGCACCACACCGAGATGGACTTCTCCTTCTTCTACAACACCATGCTCTGGAGAACAGGTAACCTCTGACCTTTGAACCATTACCCTTCCATACCGAGATGAACTTCTCCTTTTTCAACACCATGCCCTGGAGATCGGTTATTCTGTAACCCTTAACCTTTGAACCATAACCTTTAGTTGTCCCACACCGAGATGGACTTCTCCTTCTTCTACAACACCATGTTCTGGAGAACAGGTAACTTCTAACCCTTAACCTTTGAACCATAACCCTTAACCTTCCTCACATGAAGATGGACTTCTCCATTACGTCTTGAACTGTTCCCTCAGGTCTTGAGACAGAAGGAGCGCTGAACGGACACCTGCAGGTCACAAGGATTCTCATCGGGGACGACGGGCGTCTTATCATCGACTTCAAGACACAGACCAAGTTCAGAGGTCAGAAGGATGTACTTCTTCAGTCTTAAAGACTGGCAAAGTGACTGTGTGATATTTTATATGTCGAATCGTTTGTAACACCTTCCTCAAACTTCTAGGAATAACAAAATTCAGACCTTTGTGAGTTGTTGGAATAAAAATTGTGTTTTTTTTTTCAATCAATCTGTATTCAAACAACTTGCAGACACAGACCTAAATTGTATTTCTTAACTATGCAGTATTTCATAGGTCAATATTCCTTCTGGAGGTCATGTCCACTTCCAGACATTTGCTGAAAATATTTTTTTTTCAAAAACTTAGAAATAAAAAAATCTATTTGCTCAAAACATAACATCCCGGAGAGAGATGTTTACAGCCACCATGCATCAGTTCTTGATGCCTTTGAATTATTGATTGATTGATTGATTGATTGATTGAATGTGATATTTCCTCCAGGCCAGTACGTGGTTTCCCACCCGACGCTCCCGGGGTTCGAGTCCCGCGTTATCGCTCCGCTCGATGTGAACACAGAGTTCGAACTGGAGCTGCTGTGGAGCCAGCAAACGTTCGACAGCCCGCGTCAGATCTGGCGGGCTCGCAGCGCCTACAACCTGAAGGACTACTCCGGGGAGTACGTCATCGAGCTCATCCCCTGTACGGTCAAACCGACGCAGGCCTACGTTTTCCCCGGGGACAGTCCGCTCATGTGCACAGCACACCAGACCGAGAGGTGGGTTTGTTTGTTTGTCTGTTTGTTTGTTTGGGTCTTTGTTTATTCATGAAATACTCCAGAGAAGATGTGGGTTTGTATGTATCTTTGTTTGTGAATCCGATGTAGGCTTACGTGTTTCCTCTGGACAACCTACTGATGTACACCGCACACCAGACCAAGAAGTAGGTTGTCCAAGTCAAGTCAAAGTTTATAGCACAACAAGTGTAACAGGTACCGGCCTATGTGCACAGGCTAGGTACTGGCCCCTTGCTCCCCTCCGTCCGGTTTCTCCAGCCAGCTCTATCAAGGGCAATAGTCTCTGCTTCCCTTAGGGTAAGCCCCGTGTCACTCCGAATCTGGTCTTTCTACCTCTTGGGTGGTCTTCCCCGGGGTCTGGTACAATGTGAGGCAAATTGTTGTATAAGACATTGTGTAGAGTTTGAAGTAAACCACAGTCCTGCGAAACTTAGGATTGCCTTAACTTCTCTCTCCGTCCGCAGGTTCACGGTTCCGATCGCGTTCCAGCAGACAAACCGTCCGGTTCCCGTGGTCTACACGCTCAACACCGAGTTCCACCTGCTCAACAACGAGAAGGTCTTCCTGACCGACCCCACCAACAGCAACCTCCTGCCGCAGGAACTTGACTACAAGGGGGCCTTCTCACGAGGTGAGGGGGGTCTCAGGTGAACAGGGGGTCTCGGGGTCCTCAGGTGCTCAGGGGGGTCTCAGGGTGTTCTGTAGGTGACCAGGGGGGTCTTAACTAACAGCAACCTCCTGCCTCAGGAGGTGGACTACAAGGGCGCCTTCTCACGAGGTGAGGGGGGTCTCAGGTGATCAGGGGGGTCTCAGGTGATCAGGGGGGGTCTTAACAGCCAGGAGGACCCTTTGTTTGTTTGTTACCCTTGTGCTACAGTAGCCTCCTGTGCAGACTCCGTGAGCGGGTGGCCGTTTTGAGAAAGCGGTTTGAAGTTCTTTTGCCGGCCAGAGAAGGTTTCAGACCCGAGAGAAGGTTCGCCCCGAGAGAAGGTTCATTCCAGCTTGTCTTTAAGGTGGTCTTTTCTAGTCAGGAGTGGATCAAGTTACATCGAGTCCTTTTTCTCCACGTTGTCTCCAGGCCAGACGATATTCGGGCGCGTCCTGTGGAACCCGGAGCAGGACCTGAGCTCCGCGTATCGGCTGCAGATCGAGAAGGTTTACCTCTGCACCGGCACCGATGGATACATCCCGTTCTTCGACCCCGACGGAACCATTTACAACGAGGGGCCGCAATACGGCTGTATCCAACCCTCCAGACATCTCAAGTACAGGTTCCTCCTACTGGTAAGTACGGCTGTATCCAACCCTCCAGACACCTCAAGTACAGGTTCCTCCTACTGGTAAGTACGGCTGTATCCAACCCTCCAGACATCTCAAGTACAGGTTCCTCCTACTGGTAAGATGTCTTTTCATGAAGCTCTTTAGTTGAAGGTCTCCATGAAATGCTTTTTGCATTATAATAATTTTTGTCTTCTTCAGTGTTTCTGTTCATGAACTAGAAATCCCTTTGCACACAAGTATTTTTGATGACATTATCCAGTTCTGACTCATGTGGAGGAAATGGTGAGAGATGAGTAAGAAAAACTATAGAGTTCCTGAATTAAAACATACTGGATGTTGTTTCAATGTCTATCAAGTTGCTTGAATAACTGTTACTTTGGTATCTTATTTCATGTACCTGGATGTCTAACCTTCATGGATGTATCTTGGATGTAACATGGATGTTGTTTTTGTATTTTGCAAGCAAGTTTTATTTTCAGTAAAAGTATTCAAAAGGTGCTTCTTTAAACGTGTCTGTTCTTTTTTCCGCAGGACCGTTCTAACCGAGCGCGAGAGGACCGGTTCTTTAACCAGGTGCCGTTCGAGGCGCACTTCTCCCAGGACCTATCGGGTTACACCCCCATGGCCGATCTGGCCGGGGTCGACGGCTTCATGATGAAAGTCGATCCTCTCTACAAGGTCGTTTTTCTGTTCTTGCCTTTACATTGTGTATTCTTTCGGCCCTGAGTTGGCTTGTATTGCTTCAACCTCATTTTATTTTTGCTTGTCAGATAGCCCATTCCTAGAACTATCATAGAGTGGAACTCGCGTACACCAAGTACAGTAGGGGCATCGTCACTAGATAGTTTTAAACAATGTCTAGAGTTAGACGTTCAAAGGTTAAGTGTAACAGGTCGTTCGGTGTAATGTAGCCAGCTGCTGCCATGCCGCGTGCCTGTGAAGCTGGTGTGTTACGCCGAAGGGCGGTTATACCCGCAATACAGATACAGATACAGATTTGAAATTTCTACTAGATGTGTTGTTTCACCTGAGTTGACAGAACGTGCAACATCCATACTAACTTGTGTAAAGACCTTCGGGCTTGTGTTTGATTTCTTTCCTCCATCCTTCCTTCTGTTTGTATGTTTCGTACTTGTTCTGATTCCTCTCCTCCATCCATCCATCCTGCAGGTGGAGGCTGGACACCAGTGGTACCTGCAGGTGATCTACATCATCGGTCCGCAGGGCATGATGCCTCGCTTCCGCCGCTCCGCCGGCCTCGCCATCGGCAAGCGCGACCTTTCCGACAACCACGTGGAAAACTCCGACACCGACGTCAAGAACGGGACCAACATGCGGTCCCTCCGACTGGACCCCGTCGCCGACGGGCTGTCCGTAACCACGGCGACGGTTGCCACGGTTACAGTTCTCATCCTCGTCATCATCGCTGCTGTCATCGTGTTTGTCGTCGTCAGAAGGCGGCGACGAAGGCGGGAAGGTCGCGGGGTCAAGCAGGAGAAAACGTTCGACAACCTGAGGATGGATATCATGAAGAAGTCGGGCGGGAAAGGAGAACCCTGCGGCAAGCTGGACGTCACGCCAGCCAGCAGCGTCAAGGTCAAAAGGGTCAACTTAGAGGTCAAGGTCAACAACAAAAGTGTCTCCAAGGGCACGGAAGTATAGCATGATATCTTACCTCATTGTGGGAGCCAAGAATGTATATTGTAAATGGACCAAAGGACTATTTTTTGTACGATATTTTGTTGCCCCATAAAGGCCCAATTGTTGTCATGTATAAATGTTTGTCATTCCAGTGTGTGCGTGATGAAGAGAGTGAATGTCGTTGTGTGTGTGTTTTAGTCTTTCAGTGAAGGAGTTGTTCCACAAACATTACTTTTAAGTTAATTATTCAGGCACCTTTACTTCACTTAGCATCAGGGAGCTGACTTAATTAGGCCACATCTTTAATTTGTTGGTTCTGGAATGAAAAGAATACTGCAAGACTGGAAGGTTGACAAGAAGACAAGGACCATATTTATGCCTTCAGGGAAGGAAGTCTAATAAAGTACTAGTAGCTTGTTTTTGTAACATTGTGTCCTCAAACTTACATTTTACCACAGGAACAAAGGTACTACATACATTTGCATGGCCTAAGGACAGCAGTAGCTGAAGAAAGTCTGAGCAGAATGCATGTTTGGGGGCTTTTTTCTATCTGAGGCACAAGCCTGGCTACGCTACTAGCAGCCATTTTATTTTTCAGGCCCCTAGAGCTTGATGGCCAACACCTCTGAGTCAGGAGAATTGGGAACATCTTAATCTTGTTGATCTGTGCACATGCACTAATATGGACCAATAATTGTCAGACTGCCAACTATCACCATAGTGTTGGATTCTGTGATGACTGGTTTCCATGGTGACAGAGAATCCTGAGCTCCTATTGGACTGATTTTTATAGTGATAAAGAATCCAGAGCTCCTATTGGTAGTTATGGGAATGTATCTCTTGAGCTCGAGGTGTATGGCCACAAGCTCTTAGGAGGAGGCCCAAACAGCCCGACAGCAAGAGATTGTTTAACACAGTCTTTATAAGGCACATGCATCTGTATCTGTATCTGTATAGCCGGTATAACCGCCCTTTGGCGTAACACACATGCAGGCTTCCAAGTGAGTACATTGACTGAGCTCTTTGTTTTCAGAAGATCCTTCCATCTTCAGGGTACATAATTATATACTAATAAGTGATTGTTGACCTGTCTTGTTATTTATTGTTATTGTAGTGTGCCAAACTAAGAGAACCATCAGGAAAAGCATGACCGTCAGTTTCCTTCAATGAAAATTTTAATCATCATTATATTACAGGGACATTGTGTGAGGCAGTTTTGTTGTATTCCTGAAATGTTTTCCATTTTTATTGTCTGTTGTACATAAAAACTTCCATTTATACATTGTTGTCACCCATGGAATTATCATGGGGTGACCGTCAGAGTTAGTAGAATTGGAATCATTTATTATTTTATATTAAGTAACATTTTTATTTGTCGCTACTTTGTGGCAAAATGATGCAGCATTCTGTGGGTGTAGCAAATGATATACTATATACTATGTCTTCTACTAAGACTGGTCTTACTAATGCATGTACAGGTGCAGGGCCTGGAGCACGTCGGCAGAACGTACTGCACCTGCGCGAAACCCGTAATGTATTGTGCATAGCACTTTGGCAGAACGTCTCATATAAGGTCGTATTAGAGCATATAAGGTTGACAGCCTGTCTGTAGTTTTCAGATGTTGTATAAGGCAAGATATAGTCTGCAACAGGCAAACTTTTGATGCAACGTTGACCAAACATCCAACGAAAAATTTGAAAAATCAGGGTTTTCCACAGGCGCAGTACGTTCTGCCGACGTGCTAGGATCTGGTGTTTTCATACTTACAGCAACACCTCCACACAGTCAGGGATTCACTATTTACAAGCACATCTCAATATTAACTCTATGTAAATAGTAGCTTTACTTCAAGCATAGTGCATTGATGTCACTATAGAAAGCTGCAACTACTTTAGTTTGATACTTTTGTACTACGTTTTACTTTGCAAAGTAAAATATCATTTTAACCACCTACATGTATGACAACCTAACCTTTACAATGGCTAGAAAGGTGCTATAATTTTTGTGAGTTGTCTATATGCACAGGAGGACCTAAGGTGAGGCCGCACCAATTTTATAAATAATTTTCTTCATGGATTTTAAAAAAATGCCTTACCAGAAAAACATATTATTAATGAAAACAAAGGACCAGGTTTATGTCTTGGTGCGCTCAGTTTTATAGAGTGAAGACAAGGATATTCAAGTTTTCCTTCTGGGGCACTTTTGTCCCTACAGGTATTTCAGAGGCAGAATTATCTTACTGATTAGCTACTTCACATTAGTACTAGCACTACTCCCTCTGGAGGGATGAGTCCTTAACGCACACAGTAGTTCACACAGTCTAGCCTTAAAATATGTGCGCCTCTTTTAACCGTCTAATAGTATATTGAAATTAAGCTACAGACGAATGTTTTGTAATAAATGATGCGAACGCACTCAGTCACTTGCTGTCGTTTTATTTTTTTTTTTTATTTATTTGTCATACTTCTGTCACGTCAGTGAGTCAGGCTTGCCTAAGCCTTATGTTTCTGACCTAGGTAGAAGCTTCATTTAGTTGAATCAAATTTTTATTGTCACCAATGATTCAGCTTATGTTTACATCTCGTACATTTTTCCTAGAGGAGCACATTCACCATTCAAAATCACTATGTATGCTATACAGTGTCTATCTTAAACCCCGGGGGAATCTATATAATATAAGAAGCCTGGGACCAGATGGGGCCCATTACTAGGCCGATACCAGGTATCGGAATCCCCGGGTTTAATAACATTATGTTTCATCATACAGTAAACATACACAGCATAAACATACACAGCACCTAGTACTATTGCTGTACCAATATGGGTAAAGTCATTTTGGCCCCAGCTGTAAGGGGCTTGGTTTTGTATGAGTTACTTCTCACATGTCGAGATAGGTGAGCTTTTCTGCCTGGGAACACTCACACTGTCACATTTGTAATGGGCTTTTGTGTGGGGATAGGTGAGATTTTCGAGTTGCCCTGAATCCGCACTCCCGACACACTGGAGTACTCTCCCTGGTGGTTTGCTCGATGGCTCTCCAGATGACATTTCTGTGCTGCATAATCGTCGCACTGGTCACATCTGGTAAGTTTCTGTACCTGTATGTTTTCTTCTCATATGTTGAGATAAGTGAGACTTGTCAGCTGTCCTGAATCCACACTTCTCACACATGTAGGGTTTCTCACCAGTGTGTCTTGCTAGATGTTTCTTCAAACTGACTTTCCTTGCTGCAGAATAGTCACACTGGTCACACTTGTAGGGCTTTTCTCCTGTATGGGTTCTCATATGTTTGGTGAAGGTAGATTTGAGAGCTGCCCTATATCCACACTCTCCACACATGTAGGGCCTCTCACCTGTGTGTTTTGTTAGATGTTGGTCAAAACTGGATTTCTTTGCTGTAGAATAGTCACACAGGTCACAATTGAAGGGCTTTTCTCTTAAATGGGTTCTCATATGTTGAGATAAGTTACCTCTGTTAGCTGCCTTGTATTCACATTTCTCACACATATAGGGTTTCTCACCAGTGTGCTTTGCTAGATGTGCATTCAAACTGTTTTTTTGTGCTGCAGAATAGTCACACTGGTCACATTTATAGGGTTTTTCTCCTGTGTGGGTTCTCATATGTATGGATAAGGTAGATTTGTTAGCTGTCCTGTGCCCACACTTCTCACACATGTAGGGTATCTCACCAGTGTGTTTTCTTAGATGAATGTTCAGTGATTTTTTCTGTGCTGCAGAATAGTCACACTGGTCACACTTGTAGGGTTTTTCTCCTGTATGAGTTCTCATATGTTTGGATAAGTTAGACTTCACAGCTGCCCTATATCCACACTCCCCACACATAAAGGGTTTCTCGCCAGTGTGTTTTGTTAGATGAATGTCCAGTGAACTTTTATGTGCTGTAGAATAGTCACACTGGTCACACTTGTAGGGTTTTTCTCCTGTATGAGTTCTCATATGTTTGGATAAGTTAGACTTCACAGCTGCCCTGTATCCACACTCCCCACACATAAAGGGTTTGTTGCCAGTGTGTTTTGTTAGATGAATGTCCAGTGAACTTTTATGTGCTGTAGAATAGTCACACTGGTCACACTTGTAGGGCTTTTCTCCTGTATGGGTTCTCATATGTTGGGATAAGTGAGACTTGTAAGCTGTCCTGAACCCACACTTCTCACACATGTAGGGTTTTTCTCCTGTGTGGGTTCTCATATGGATGGATAAGGCAGTTTTGTCAGCTGCCCTGTACCCACACTCCCCACACGTGTAGGGTTTCTCACCAGTGAGTTTTGTTAGATGCTGGGCTGATGCATATTCCCCAGGTTTTTCTCCTGTTTGGCTACTCATAGTCAAGCAAGACGACTCGGGAGTTGCCCTAAAACTGCTCTCCTCACATGCCAAGGGTTTCCCTCCAGTTTCATCCATCTGTGTTCTCCCTGAAACTGTAAAGCATTTATGTCATGACTAAACAATTTCTTTAAACTTGAAGTTTTTTTCTGTAGCACACTTCCCTTTTTGCTGTGTCTGTCATGCAGAACTGTATGAAAACAAAAGAACTGTTTGAAAACAAAAGAACTGTTTGAAAAGGAAACTATGTTGTATGTTGCAACTTGACATAATTACTAAAGCAGCTGGATGGATTTTTAAAACTAGAAAGGTAACATTTGCAGAGCAAATAATGTGAACATTCACATGGTCTAGTCTAACAAACTACAGCTCTGCCTGTTCTTACTCAAACACATTGAATATATATGGTGACCAGTCCTTCCAATTCTATCCTGCTATTGCTACAGGTACTAGTACTTGAAGTCTTCCTACATAATGTAATACAACACCACAGGGTGTCTGCTTCAGCACCAGTTACCATGGTGACAGACCCTATGTGTTTTGGCAAAGAAGAAGAAGAGGAGCAAAAACAATGTTTGTTTTTTCTTCTGCAAAGGTAAACCGAATAAATCTGAATCCATCTTGTTGCTTCAGTAACTGTTATCTTGTGTATCTTACTACCTGCATGTCCAACCTTCATCGACTAATGTAGCTAGCTTTAATGTCATCATAACTGTTGGATTTAAAGCTGACACAGTTATTATTACATTGTACTTGAAACACCGTTAGGAAGCCAGAATGATAAAACACACACCTGCGTATGACAACGGTGCCGAATCAGAGGCTAGGTTCTGTGTGGGTACAGGGATGAACGCCACAACCTGGAACAGCATATTTGTCTGCGGATCCTGGAACAGCATTTTTTCTCCCCAAAGCCTCTGGCCACATTCAGTCATACGCTGTACAGAGAGTAAGTTAGTTGGGATCTACTGCTATTATAGCAAGCTTACTCATGCAGAAAACGATTTGACAAATATACACGTTAGGAATTTTATATAGGCGGGTAACATGGCAGTTTTGCCCTTGCATGCTTGTCTTCTAAACATGTCACTATTATGACTGTATCAACTTTTTTTTCTAAAAAAAAATAGTGCTTTACGATTAGTTGTTTTTTTTCCAACTTTTCTGTGTGTGTTTCTTCGTCTTTTAAAGCATATTTTCACAAACTGCCCGGCAGGCCCTGGGTGGGTTTTAGTACTGTAACGTTATAACCCTGGCGACTACAAACAAGAGACGCCCCCAAAAGTCGCCACTGCTACGTTACGGAGAGCAAAACACCGAACAAACCAGTCCTTTATGTATCCTGCACTCAAACTACAAAGTCACTGCACTGCTAGTTTTGCTGTAAGATTCAGAAAACTAACGAAAACAAACCTCTCAGTTCCGCCCGGCGGCCATGTTGGGAAGGACGACCTCCCGCTGACCTTTGTGGTCTCACACCGCAGTTCCAGCACCTATCGATATAAACCCTCGCGGTTCCCAGTAATCTCCAAGCAGATGTTACGGTGACAAAATCGTAATCAACCGGCAGACCTGTATCCAACTGGCTCCTACCATTTCGTCGAATGGATTCAAATCTGTTACTTTACAGCCAAATGACCTGAAATTTGGCATGGATGCAGAATGGGCAATATTATTACCCCCATATGTTGTTGTTTATGTTTGTCTTTACGGAAGTACTATGGAAAGCTGCCAGGGGGCCAAAAATCTAATCATTTGCAGCTTTTGTCACAACCCACCAACATACCAAATATCATTAAGATCCATCTGCTACTTTTCAAGTTACGCCCTCCACACACATGCACACACACGTGCACACACACACGTACACACACACACACACACACATGTACATACATGCACACATACACAAATACACACACATGCATGCACACACACACATTCACACAGACACATTCACACAGACACACGCATTCACACAGACACACACACGCATGCAATTGCATGCACGCACACACATACACACACACACACACACATGCATGCACACACACACATTCACACAGACACACGCACACAAACACGCACACATGCATGCACACACACATACACACACACACACACATGTACATACATGCACACACACACAAATACACACACATTCACACACACATTCACACAGACACACACAGGCACACACACCACACAGGCACACACACAAATCAATGATACAACAGTTTGTGAGTATAACAATAATATATTGTCATCATGAACCGATGGTACTGAACTACAGGAATAGTGACAGAATATTGCCATTATTGGAAGATATCAATAATGTTACTTACGCATCCCTACACATACAAATATTAGCCTAACGTTAACATAAAAAAATACTGAAGGCCCCTGAATTCTTGTACTCTACCGCTGATACAATTCACAAAAATTGTCAGCCTATCACATTAAGTAGTTAATCTAGCAGTTTCTTATGCTAAAAACAAACTAAAATACCCTCACATTTCAGTGAACAACAGAAAAGGTCTAACAGTATTACGTGTGGAGGAAATAAATGCTGTGATGTAATACACATCATAGTGCGTGCACAAACTATTCTGAGATGTCTACTCTATTGTGAGCAGTATATCTTATATTTATGTACATTGCCCTATGTTGAACACTTATAATACATCAGCAGGGCTCTACAGCACAATGTTAGGATAGAGCTATACAGTCTGTATTATTGACTAACTGGCATCTCCAAATATCTGAGAAGGAAGGCAAGGCTCTAGCTGAGTTCACAGGTTTTCACTAGCTTTATGTACATGCACTTTTCCATCCCTCGGTTGACTTTGTCCCTAAGCCAAGTTTGATGCATGTTCAACACATTTTTTACTGTAACTACAAGCTGACAAAGTCTGGTACAGGTACAGATACTGTAGCTGTAGACGTTACATGCACACAAACGCCTGGGTGTTCATATCTTCACAGTTCACATAATTCATTTCGTTACTTCTGCAGTTCTTATAAAAAAAAAATAACAAGAAAATACTCTACGACGACATGAATATACCTGATAATGAATTCACATTTCATACTAGATCTCACGAAGATATTTGATTTCTGGTTTGGAATTCTCTGACTCCCATGTCTTTATTAGAAAACATGCTCACGTACAGATTACCCGCTTTCTCAACACCACAGGCCTTTAACAGTGTACAATGTATGTAACAGTAGTCACGTTTGATACTTTGATTTCTTATTTGGCAGTGTCTCCTTACTAATATTCTCTCCATTCCAGCACTTGTTCCCTAGCCTACAAGTCTGCTCACAAGACAGACCAGTGCGGCCTTTCTTTTGTCACATGTACAGCTACAGCTGTCTCAGGCACAGCTACAGCTGTCTCAGGCACAGCTACAGCTGTCTTGGGCACAGCTACAGCTGTGCACCCAGAGCTGTCCTAGTGCTGTGCCTGCTGTGCTGTCTGCTGTTGTGGTGTGTGTATCTGTGCTGTCTGCAGTGCTGTCTGTAGTTCTGGCGCCTGTATTTCTGCTGTGTTCTGCTGTTCTGTATGCTGCTCTGCTGTCTGCGGGGTTTGTAACGGCCCAGCTGGTTGGCCCACGGTTACCATGGAGACGAAAGGTCTCTCCCCGGCGGCGTGTTTCGCCATGTGCTTCTCCAGGCCCTGCTTGGTGTTGGCTGAAAACCGACACTGCTGACACTTGTAGGGTTTGTCCCCTGTGTGGATCTTCCTGTGCTTGGCGAGGTAGGACCGATACACCGTCCTGTAGCCGCAGTCTTCACACATGAAGGGCTTCTCGCCGGTGTGTTTAGCCAGGTGGCTGTCCAGGTTGGTTTTCTGGGCAGCCGAGTAGTCGCAGTGGGTGCACTTGTAGGGTTTCTCCCCAGTGTGGACCCTCATGTGGCGGGCGAGAATAGCTTTCTGTGTGGCTTTGAAGCTGCACTCGGTGCAGGAGAAGGGTTTCTCTCCCGTGTGCTGGATCACGTGCCGCTCTAGGATGCTCTTGTACATGGTGGCGTACTTACAGTGGGGACACTTGTAGGTCTTGTCGGTGACATGGACAGACATGTGTCGACTGAGGTTGTACTTCTGCGCCGTTCGGAAGCCGCACTGGTGACACATGTAGGGTTTCTCCCCTGTGTGTTTCGCCATGTGCCGGTCCAGATAGTCCTTCAGGGCTGCGGAATAATCGCACTGGTCGCACTTGAACGGCTTGCCCGCGTGGTTGGCAGCGAAGTGTCGATTCAAGCGATGCTTCTCCGAGGTTTGGTACCCGCACTCGACGCACACGTGGGGTTTCTCCCCGCTGTGCTTGGCCATGTGCTTGTGCAGATGCTGCTTGAAGGTTGTGGTGAAGTCGCATTTAGTACAGCTGTAGGGAAGGTCCCTGTGGGTAAAGCTGACATGTTTGCGCAGGTGATACTTTGCGGTCGTGGTGAACTCGCACTCCCCACACGTGTAGGTTTTCCCCTCCGCGTGTTTCGCCATGTGGCGGTCCAGCCCTCGCTTCTTCGTCGTGGAGAAATCACACTTCTCGCACCTGTAGAGCGTCACGACGACGTCGCGTTCGCCGCGGGTGGGCTTGACGCCCGCGGCCGCGTCCACCTCCCAGCGGCGCGGCTCGTCCCCGCCGTGGATCCCCAGGTGGGCCACGTGCACGGACTTGCGGGACGTCTTGTGTCCGCAGTCCTTGCAGACGTAGTGCACGCGCTTCCACTTCCGCCTGCGCTTGCTGGACGTCGCTTCCTCCTCCTCTTCGTCTGGATTTTCTGTAGTTTCGTGGCCACGTTTTTTCTCGCTGGCGGGTTGTTTTTCGTCCTCCTGGCTGCTCCCCTCCTCCTGGTGATCTGGTGATGTTTTTTCTGCCGGGCTGGCGGCAGATTCTGTGTGCTGTGTTTCTGCTGCATCGCTGTGTTGTTCTCCTGACTTGTCTGTAGGAGGGGACTCACTGCCACTCTCTTGGCCTGCAGCGTCATCCCCACCCTCGTGCTCACTCTCTACAGCCATGGGTTGGTCTGCTTCGTCCTCACTCCCCTCCCCCCTGGCGTGGTCTGCCTCGTCACTCTCCACATCCCTGGGGGGATCTGCTTCATCGTCACTCCCTACCCCCCTGGGGTGGTCTGCCTCGTCACTCCCCACCCCCTCAGGTTTATCTGCTTCGTCCATGCTGTCTTCTGTGCCCTCGGTAGGGTCGCTCCGTGCTGGCTCTTCAGTGCGATCTGCTGGGTGTGACCTCGGCACGTCAGCCCGGTTGTACGCGTAACTTCTCTCCAGCTGGCTCACGAACACGTGCTGCACGTTACCGCTGTCCGTCGGCGCGTTGCGTGTCGGCGACCCCCCAACCTCCGGGCGCGGTCCGGGCACGTCCAGCCTGCTGTAGGCGAACGAACCGTTCCTCTCCGACGACTGAAGTTCGCTTCCCCCGTCCGCCCTGCTCCTCGACGGCGACCGGCCGACCCGGACCGCCGGGTGCAGCTCTGGCACGTCACGCCGGCTGTACGCGTACGACTCGTTCCGCTCCGACCGGACGGGAAACCCGACACCCCTCTCCGCTCGCTCCTGAGTCGCCTCCACCAGGCTCTGGAAGCGCGGCACCGGCATGTACAGGAAGTCTCTCTCCGGCTGGGGGGGAAATCCGGCCTCCCCCCTGGCCGGTCCGCCCCCCTCCCACCGCCCCCCTCCGGCCGGCTGGTTCTCGGTGCTGAAGGCGTTCGCCGGCTGGTCGGGACGGCTGAGGCCAGACTGCAGGGTGGGAGACTCGCGACGTGGTGCAGCCATGTCTGCAGGGGAAACAGGGACGTGGTTACACAAGAAGAACTTTATTGCACCACAATTGTTTACACACAGATACAATGTATGGCAACTTATACATATAGAGTTGGTATCGCTAACATTTATCTAATAGTACTGGCAGTTCTAGCAGGTAACAGTTCTAAGAAACCGATCTACTTTTATAGGTAACAAATAAAGACACTCTAGTTATACTACTATAATGGTAATAACATAAAAATTGTGTCAGGAATGTACAGTATTACATTGTCTCGTTACACAAGATAACAGTTTCTCAAGCAAGTCAGGATAGAGTTTGAATAAAACTGTCAGACGTTTCAAGTAGCATCCACTGCTTTTCTCAGTGACTAATGGAATCTGTAGTTAAACAGGTATTTGTCCAAAAACTATGAAATGATATGTAAATGAGGTAAAGACAGATTTTGGACAGTTACATAGGAAACAAAAAAAGTGTTGTGGTTAGTTGGTTCATAAATAATCTTCATTGCACAAGAATTTGTACAAGGTACAACATATGGCATCTATTGCTATAGAACAAACATACTATGAGACTAATCTACCTTCTCAATTATAGCTATTATGCAAATTAGATTAGATCCTAGCCATATTCCTCTCTATCTCAGTTACATATTCACATGTTTGAAAGTCTGAATCATAAAATGCAGTGGATTTAGAAACTGTCCGTCAACCCCTTTTGGGGTTATTCTCTTTCAAAGACTGAAACAAAACCGGCTATACAGTAACACATAATACACAGACACTCAAGCAGGAACATCTGCTTGGAGATGGGATAAACGGGCCAGCTTAACAATGGCAACATCTGCTTGGAGATCAGATAAGCACGCCAGCTGAATGACATCTGCTTGGCTGGTTAATGACACGGAACATTATGCTACTGATAACAGCTGTGGAGACTGTTCCAAACCATCAAGATGGGGGGGGGGGGTATTTAGTAATTACATTACCTATAAAACTGCAACGGTGTAAAAAAAAAACATGCATCATCTTGCACATACTTACAGACAACATACCAAACTACATACGAATACAGCAAAAGGATCGTGAATTATTATTAATTATTATTCCGACATAACTAACCACAATATTATACTCCAGCTGGAGGTCACAGAACTGCTTCGAAGTAATAAGTTATTAACTATAATTTCGGAACCAACACAAAACCTTTATATATATATATATATATATATATATAGCCCAGCCAATGAAGGGATATAATTTGTACAAGTATTTATACTACTATTACTAGGATTGCTAACTTAATAAAATTTGATACTACTTTGCATAATTTATTACCAAGGTTTAAGAGTACTTTTTGTTGATTGCAACAAAGAAAAACAATGCAAACCAAGGCAGAGAGAAAACTAGACACTTAAAAACGACCGACCGTCAACTGGAAAAGTCGTAACTTGCGACGCGTGCGTCTTTGCTATGGGGGGGGCGTAACGACTTTATCAATGAAATCTCAGCCGCCCCCCTCCCCACGTTGATACTCACAAGGATTTGCAAAGATATACAAATTCGGCTAGCTTTAGCGCGTAAGAAATAGATTAAAAGTGTCTATCATGGTTTTAAAAACATGCCCCTGTACTTACTGTTCGGCTATGGTCCACAGAAATTCGCAAATTCGCGAAATTTCTGCTAGCGGCTTTAGCTCGAAAAGAAACAAAATGGCGGACAGAATTTTCCACCCAACGGGTCATAGGGCAGGGGTCAGAAGTGACATGCTAATATTGATGAGTCGCTGGCCGGAAAAAATGATTATAAATGTTGGAATTCATCAGAGGTGTAATAATTGATACGTGTTCTAAAGCTCTGGTGAAATTAGGGACTGGGGTTGACCATTATATTTCATAGTATTCCTTGGAAGAACGTTCAATCAGACCCCTCTTTGTTTTATTATTAGGCCATGTTGAATTGATTATATGGATGGCATCCACTGGGAACCCCAAAACTGATGCGAGCGTGCGAATAAAAAAAAACTTTGGCAAAAAAAAAGAAAAAAAAGTTGCCTTCATTATGAAATCTACGTGGCCATGAAGGTTGAACAAATGACTTAAAACACACATAATATATGTATGGTATGGCAAATAATATAGACTCTTCATTTTCATTTCTTCACATTGTCTTCTTTTCCTTTGGAATTGATTTTGGCATTCTACGACATTAACGTTAGTATCGTTTTCGTTTTCGTTTACGGCATATATATGCTGATTTTGCACTGCTTTGTACGAATTACAGTATGGTCAAAAACTTTTTTAAACTCTACTCTACTCTACTCTACTCTAAAATGTCATCCATATAATCAAATAAAAAATCAAATAAACATGGCCTTATATAGATTTATATTTGTATTTGTATTTGTAAAGCTCTTTGCAGCCCCAGGGATGAATTGCGAGTTTACATCAACTTAACCTTATAAATAAATAACGTTAAATAAATAAATGCTATTAAAAAGTTAAATAAATAAATAAACCTTCATAATCCAACTCATTAAATGCAATAACTTGTACAAACTTAATACATTGTACATCCAACTTTAAAAAAAAACTGATACAAACTTGTATTAACGTTGCGTTGCTAACCAAGGACACGTTTAATGCCTTTAATAAATACATGGTGAAAGTGTAAAAGTGACAGGCCGCTCACTTTCGCTTGTCTGAAATCAAACTTTTCTTTACACACGTGCAAACTATTACAGTCCAAGAGAGGGTTATGAAAACCAGCGGTAGACAAAACAACAAACGTCCTTGAACGAAGTAGCAGGCGACGCGCGGAAAGTGTGCCGAGTTCTGGAGCTCATAAGGGCTTTTCGGAGAAACGCGGTACGATTTGTCTGTCAGCCCTGCTGTGGGAGGAAAGACGTCCCTTTTATCCTTTTCTTCAGTACACTAAATAAGCAAGACAAAGATGTAAAGACAAGTAGAGTCACCTTTCTGAGAGAAAAATACAATAAATAGCAAATTAGACAAAAATATTGGTATGCTTTTGCAGGTAGTTTTGGGTTAATATTGATCATTTATGTGATAAAATGACAGAATTAGGTTTGTATTTCCTTGCATCATTCCTCCCACTTGGCTTGTCATGTCAAAGGTTATATTTCTGACTTCCGCATTTTGGGTGTGTGTGCCTGAGAGTAACGTTACGTTTACTCTGACTCACACTCGGTAAGGTGGCGGCTTAGACGGCCTTTCTCGGCACACTGGCATTTTCCCTCCCAAAAGGTCACCCTAACGGACCTTGGCGACACCCCGGCATGTTGTTTCGGGCAGTGGTGTGACATTCTGACCGCCTTTTCCAGCCGAATTGTCGGACAAACTCCCGGCGTTACCCAACTGTGCTTCCGAGTGTGTTTCCGGCCCATTTCCTTTGTTGTGGTTCGTCCCTCACAGGTAAGCTTAAGTTTACCTGGAAAAGGTGTAAAACTGCACGTGAGAATCAAGTTTTAGTCCTTTAGACATCATTTTGACCAAAGAAATCACACCCCGCCCCGCATAAGATACTTCTCATGTAACGTTATGCATGGTTGAACGTTGTGTGTTCCTACTAGTACCTAAGGACGACTTGAAGTGCACCAAGATTTTGAGATAATAAATTCGGTTATAAACGCAGTGCAGTTTCCTTGTTTGGAGCCCAAAACTGTACAGACTTCATGAGAACGATATCGGAGTTCCTTACAGTTTTGGTTGCTTCTTCTAACTGGTAACATGCTTCCATAGTACATTACGTCGGTGAAGGTTAGACATCCAGGTGATAAGATACGCCAAAAAACAGTTACTCAAGCAACTGGATATGAGGTTTAACCTGCAATCTCCTGCAGTCTCTTAGTGTCACTGACGAAAGGTAGTGGATCCTACCTGAAACGTCTGACCGTTTCCAAAATCATATCCAGTTGCTTGAGTAAACTGTTTTTTGGCATATATAGTATTATTTTATATTCAGGACATTGTGAAGTTTAAGAAGGAAGAAGCACAGACAAATGCCTCCAGGATAGTCTATAGTCCTCGCAGACTTGGTAGTTGGACAATTTTCCCTGGCCGAAGGTCTATCCCTGTTCTTTGAGGATGGGTGGAATAATTATAGCATTTTAATGAGCTGAAATTAATGATGTTCCGTCTCCATGACACCAAGGTTTATTAGGATAGACCGTGACGTCAGGCACATGTGCAGTTGGCTGTCAGCCATGTGTGTGTGAAGTGTTGATTGTGTTTAGTTAATGTGGCGGCATAATTACCCCACAACTCACAATGGGAGTGTGTTGGAACAACGACCAAGGACATAATGTCATACTTGTGTAAATATCATGTATTTCAGTAGTTTGTCCGCTTTATTCAGCAAATGACAGAATGTCGTATTTGTGGCGTTGTGCGGTGTCATGGTTAGAGTGTTTTCAAAGAGAACCAAGAGGTTCTAGGTTTGAACCTGATCGTGATATGTCCTCAGATGTTGTGTCCTTGGGAACATGAATTTTCACACTTCACTCAGGTGTAAATGAGCACGTAGCTCTGGTTAGGGACGTCCCTTAGATAGGACGTAAAGCTCGGGAGATACTGTGTCTAAATTTCTTAAGGAGAGCGTCTGAGAGCCACACCTAGAACCCACCACACTTAACGAAAAGAGTAGGGGACCGTTGCAAGTGGATCAAAACCATTCCATTCTAAATGCGGTAGTGAATGTTCCCAAGCAGCCTTTGTAACCCCTGCTTCTCCTATTGGGTCAGTTAGTCCTCACTCTCAGTGCTTGTCTCCAGCATTGATGTTTCTGACTTAGGGAGAAGAGATGCTGTTCCAGTAACCTGAACTGTAGTGCAGTAGTCTTGCACTCAGTAAATTTGTAAAACAAAATTGGGGCAAGAATATCAGGAAATGTAGTACATTTATATATATATAGTCAGATGTTCTGATCAAGATTGATAAATGGTTGTTCAAGAGAACCATCTATAAGTCGAAGGTTTAGGAATGTAAAGAAACAAAAAAAAGCAGTGCAAGACAAAAAAAATCAAACGTCAAAACTAGCAAAGATGAAGCTTAAAGTTAAACACCGACTTAGCAAACACAGCCAGAACACACAGTACGCGATGAAAACTTGAAAGCCAGCTGGAATGTGAAAAATTCTGAATTAAATATTCATCAGTCATTAACCCCTGTAACTATTCATGTTCCAAATACCACATGTTCTGTCACATATTGAAACAACAGCAATTCATACATTGGACTTCCAAGAATAACAACAATTTTTAAGTGGCCAGGTGAGTGTTGGCACATAACTGGTAACTTCCTGCCATCAGGCATTAATCATACATGTGCATGAACATGAACAGTTGTTATGTGTGTGTGTGTGTGTAAGGTTGAACAGGCCTCACATTGTATGGAGCTATAGATGTTTATTGTTGTAACACGTACCACAAGTGCAGGTAGTTGTAGAACATGTTATCTAACTCTCAATAAGGCATGTGTGGCAGATCAGGTTACACTTCCTCCTGGCTTACCTGTATATACCTGTGTATACAGATGCGCTCCAGGTAGACGTTTAGGCTTCGGCTTATTTTGACATCTTGTTACTAGTAGGTGTTTTTATAGGGCTTTTTTTTTTGTACCAGTAGTAGTATCTTTTTTTTTTCGCTAGCCAAATGGTGGTATATTGGATACTGCTCTGCCAATTTGATACTGTCTTGTAAGCATGGCTGCCACCAAAGATCTGCTTGGACAATATAGCTAGTCTTACCCAGAGTACCAGAGTTACCAGGAACAGACAGGAAAGAGACGTTTGTCCTTCAGCTCAAGTCCAGGCAAACTTAGGAAGGACCAGTGTAGTCTGAACCTTATACAATATAATTAGTACACCTGGTGGAGTCTGAACTGAGACAACTTGAAACCTGCAGCCTTTTGAGCTTTTGATGTTATATTATAAATACATGTATAATATTTAAGTGCTTGTTAGCTGCACAGCTTGGAGGATGACATCAGATCAGAGTACAAATTGGTCATACGAAATATTTGTGATTTGTGTGTTTTACTTGTGGTGAAACTGACATTTACAAACTGCCAGTGCTAGCAGAAGGGTTTGTTTATTGTGAGCACAGAAGCTGTTGTGAGTTTTGGTTAGAGGTGTGTGATTCTAGCTAAGAGTGCTGGGGGCTGTTTACAGTAAACACTCATCACTTTAGAGTATCTAGCATCTAGCCTGGGTCCATCCCGGTGTTATATACTGGGATGGAACCAGATGAACCCTGTCAATCTGGTCTTATGCAGTCTGTACTTACTGTACAAAACTACTGTGTTATGCCTTTAGCCTGTTTCCTCATGTATGCATTGCAATCAAGAAAGACTTTTAATTGAAAGTCTTATTCTTTTTTTCTGTCCCTAGCCTTAAACCCAGTCATCATGCTGCAGCTATGAAAAGATTTTCCTTTGTCCATAGTCTAGAACCCAAGCACTTTTTTGCAGCTGGTAACATATTTTCCTCTCTGTCTCTAGTCTAGAACTCAAGCACCATGCTGCAGCTAGTAGGAGATTTTCCTCTGTGTCCTTAGTCTAGAACCCAGTCACCATGCTGCAGCTAAAAAAGATTTCCCTCTGTGTCATTAGTCTAGAACCCAGGCACCATGCTGCAGGTAGTAAAAGATTTTCCTATGTCCATAGTCTAGAACCCAGGCATCATGCTGCAGGTAGTAAAAGATTTTCCTCTGTGTCTCTAGTCTAGAACCCAGTCACCATGCTGCAGCAGATCCTGAAGACGATGTACGTGGATCCTGAGATCCTTTCGGAGCTGTCCGAGGAGCAGAAGCAGCTGCTGTTCTTTAAGATGCGGGAGGAGCAGGTCCGCAGGTACAAGGAGTGGGACGAGAAGGAGGCAAAGAAACCCAAGAAACCTCCCAAACCAGGTAGGTCTTCAAGAAACCTCCCAAACCGTGGCCAGGTACTTATTACGGTAGGTGTTCTGAACTGGTTTGGTACTAGTAGTTTAAGAAACAGGTCAAAATTTCATCTTTTAGATTTCATGTACATATACGATAGAGCCCAGTTGTGTAGCCCAAGAAATCTCCCAAACCATGGCCTGAGGTACTAGGTCTGAACTGGTACTGGTACTTAATGAAACTGGTCAAGATTTTACCTTTGGATTGCTTGCTCATATTTCATAGAGCCAAGTTGTAACAGTATATAGCCCAAGAAACCTCCTAAACCAGGTAGGTGTTCTGATCAGAACTGGTTTGGTTAAGTTTAAGAAACAGGTTTATGCACATATTCCACAGAGCCCAGTTTGTGTAGTCTGAGTGTAACAGTGGAAGGAACCATTGGTGAACCAGGAACTTCAGTGTTATTATTAACAGTGTAGGGACTGAGGCAAGACATAGTAGGTGAAAAGGGAGGGTAACTGTTTATAACAGTCAATACTGTTTTGTATTTTAGAATAGAAGAAAGGAATACAAACGGTTGGTCTGGGTGACCGGGGAGAGTTAAGTGTTGTTTGTTTATTTGTTTTTTTTTTATAGGTGCAGACGGGGAGCCGTGAACCTGGGTGACAGGGGAGACTGTTGTTTGTTTATTTGTTTGTTTATTTGTTTGATTATTACAGGGAAGAGAGGGATCCAGTTCCTGAAAGGTGCGGATGGAGAGCCCTGGACGTGGGTGATGGGGGAGGGTGTTGTTTGTTTGTTTATTTATTTATTTGTTTATTACAGGAAAGAGAGGGATACAGTTCCTGAAGGGTGCGGACGGAGAGCCATGGACCTGGGTGATGGGGGAGGGACGGGGAGACGCGACGATCGAGGAAATCATGGACCGGGAGGATCATCTGAGAGCACAGAGGCTGGCGGAGAAGGAGGCAGAGGAGCTGAAGTACGTCTTAGAATTCTTTTTCCTGGAAAATAAGTCTGAATTCAGATGTGCCTGATCTTAGATCCTTTTCCTGGGAAATATTAGAGCTGAAGTCAGTCGTACTACATCTTAGATCTTAGAAGAAGATTGTGTCCTTGCTTTCTCTTGACATTAATGGTAGAAAGTAGAAGTCTTCATTCTATTTAAAGAGTTCCTTGGAACTCTTCTCGCAAATGGTAGGAGGCAGGGGTAAAATCCTCCATCTTAAGACTGTAAGAGTTCCTTACAATTCTCCTCACAGGAGGGAGAACAATGTTTCCTTGTCTTGAGTTTATTGAGTTTATTGAGTTAAAACTCTTGACAATGGTAGATTGTAAAAGTCTCCATCCTAAGACTCCTTGGAATTCTCCTTGCAGGAGGAAGAATGAAGAGTTGATTCGAGCGAAGCTTCAGGCGGAGAAGGAGAAACTCGAGCGGGAGAAGCGACAGCTCGCGGAGGAGGCCAAGCGGAAGGAGGCCGAGGCGTACGCCAGTCGGAAGGAGGCCAAGATGGCGGCCGAGCGGGCGCGGAAGGCATGGGCCGAGCAGGAGAGACAAGCCAAGGAGCTCGAGAAGAAGAAGGAGGCAGAACTCAAGGTCGGTAACCCCTACATCATTTTCTCAATTCTCAATTTCACATGTCAACATTGCAGACACAAAGAGCACGTCGGCAGAACGTACTGCGCCTGCGCAAAACCCTGATTTTTCACGTTTTTCGTTGGATGTTTGGTCAACGTTGCATCAAAATTTTGCCTGTTGCAGACGATATCTTTTCCTACACAACATCTGAAAACTACAGACAGGCTGTCAACCTTATAAAGTTATATGCTCTAATACAACCTTATATGAGACGTTCTGCCAAAGTGCTATGCACAATACATTACGGGTTTCGCGAAGGTGCAGTACGTTCTGCCGACGTGCTATTCTACACTGACATGGCAGCTTCCAATCACTTTATACAAGCTTCTATTTCATGGTTACATGTTTAAGTCCAGGAGAAACAACCGTTGCAGTAAATAAAAGAACTAAACAACAATGATTTTGCTGTAACGAATTTGAGATGGTTGGTAGAATTGCTCCAGCGCTCTAATCAACACCCCTGCTGACAAGTGGAATCACCCGCATTTTTATCATGAATGCCTGAATGCGACCAGACCATTACAAAAGAAGGGGGTGTTGAAAGTTGATGCTAGCTTTAAAAGCATGAGTGCAAATGCAGCAATAACAGTCTGAGACCAAATGAAGCGGAAGTGTCTATTGCAGCAACACCCTGCCAGTAAGTGGAAGTGCCCAAATTTCTGATCACAAATGCCGGAATGCGACCAGACCATCCCAAAAATAGGGGTGTTAAAATCTGCTGCTTTTTGAGTTGACAAAAAGAGCGATCTAAAAGGCAGTCCAGTTCAGCAACTGGGGGCAGAAAAAATGGTTGCAGGAAAAAACAGCCTTTTCTGCATTTGGTTGCAGTGGGGAACGAAAGTCCGTAGACCTCTACCAGACGGCGCACTGTTGGACCGTTTTTTCCACCTCCATACTGTACTGGACTGTTTTTTTCCGCCAACCCACTGCTTTTTGTAAAAGCCTGCTCTGTTCATGCTGGAATCGGAAGCCAAATGAAGAAGCCCTGCAGCTGACATATAAAATTCTACCATGTTGTTGTTAGGTTAACAGTTTTCTGGTGTTTGTTTTAGTGCAACAATTGTCAGGACCCGGTATTTCAGGTGAGAAACCATCGATGACTTCTCGCTGTGCACGTGTCTGTGTCGTCGCTTGTAATCCGTCCAACCTGCTGCATTTGTTGTCATTAGCCAATATCAGGGACGGGAAGATTTTTCCAGTCAAGGTTGCACTCTGGACAACCTGGGCAAAAATCAAGGTTGCATAGTACTGCTGTGTTGTATCCAGAACTGTGCTTTATCCAGAACCGTGCTTTATCCAGAACCGTGCTTTACAGAACCGTGCTTTATCCAGAATCGTGCCTGGGGCAAATCTACGTTCTTGGATACACTGACACTATCTAGAACCGTGCCTGATCCTATAATCCTAACCCATTCAGGCTTAGAACTAGATAGGTATGGTTTTGGATAGTCCATACGTATCCAGAACTGTGTCTGGGGCAAATCTATCTATGTTCTTGGATACATGGAGATTATCCAGAACTGTGCCTGATCCTAAGCCTAACCCATTCAAGCATTATATAGGTTCTGAACTAGATAAGCACGGTTCTGGCTATGATAGTCCTGCTTTGTTGGTGTATATAAAATGCCTAGTAAATTCTGCACCATAGAGGTGTTTTAGAGTCTGATTATAAACTGTGCTGCCAAAATAAATCCAGCAATTTTCAACTAGAAATTTGGCTTAAATGTTGGTTTGCAACAGGCAAAAAAAGCATATGCATTTGCTTGCAATTTAGAGCTGAGAAACCTTCATGGTGAAGATAAAATCTTCCTGCTGTTTTATAATCTTGTCTGCTGTTCGTCCTGTGATTTTAACCCTTGCCTCACTGAGGTACCAATGCATGGAGAAGCCAGGAGCATGGGAGGGTTAAGCTGTATTATAAAATCCTCTAATGTTATTGTTAATAATATACTTGATGTTTTTGTTGTGAATGTGCAGAAACCTTCAAAAAATTGATTTGAAGATAACAAATGACTACTGGAAGAAGGAAACACAGTCTACTAGTGTCTTGTTTTGCAATGACTGCTCTACACATGTTAATTTTCTTCTACTTTTTGTCATGATTCTCAAATATTTCTCAATTCCAATGAAGTTTGAAGTCTTACATGCAGCAACTGCGATTTTTAAGTGATGAAAATTCCATCATTGCAAAGGCTTTAAGATTCAAATGGCAGTAATGTTTAATTTTAACAAGACTCTGAGAGAGCAATCATAGAGACGTGACAATCACAATCACAAGATGGCTGTAAGTTTAAGAAACGTCGTTGACTTTCTTCCTGGCCTCCTTGCAGAGAAAAGAGCAGATGGAAAGAAGGCGGAGTTTCGAGGAGGTCCACAAGAAGGCAGAGAAACGAGCCAAGGAGCTGTACATGAGTCTTAAGGAGGCGCGAGAAACGGCCATCAAGGAGGCTGAGGAGGAACAGGAGAGGAAGGACAGGGAGTGGCGGGAACAATGTGAGCATGGGAGGGAGGGAAGGAGGGAAGGGATGGCCATGGGTAGATGAATGAATGAGTGAATGAAGGAATATATTTGTTTTGAATTCCAAAAAGGAGGCTAAGATGGATCAGAATGAGTGAATGAATGAATGAATAGAATGAGTGAATGAGTAAATAAACGAGTAAATGAATATTTGTGTTGCAGAACAAGACAGGAGGCTAACGAAATAAATCAGGATGACTGAATGAATGAATGAATGAGTGAATGAATGACTTAAATTTTGTGTTGCATTCCAAAAAACAGGAGGCAGGGGAAAAATAACTCAGAATGAATGAGTGAATGAATGAATTAGCAAATGACAATGAATGAATGAGTGAATGAATGAGCCTTTGTGTTTCAGTACAAAAACAGAAGGAGGCTGACAAGAGAAGAAGCATGCTGGCGCGGAACGCTCGCGAGGAGTTCAGGCGGTCGGTTCACCTGGCCATGGCCGACAACAAGAAACAAACCGTGTACGACGTCGCCATGCAGTTACAGAAACAGTCACTAGGGGGCGCCGGGCAAGCCACAAGTAGTACCAAGTGAGTTATTATAAATATTAAGTGTTTAGACATAATCTTGAGACATAATATAGTGTTTAATAGATATAATCTTTGAGGAACTCCAAGAAAGAAGAGCCTGTCTAAAACAATGTTTTATCTTTTACGTACATGTATCTTTAGATAGTGCAGTTGGTAAAATTTGATATCATATGCCTTCTTATTCATCTGTTAACTTGCAACCTGGAAATACAGTGGAGATACAGGCAGCCCATCTAATAGCAGGTACCACAACTGTTCACGTTTCTATATTTTGCTACAGCTTTAGATGGCTGTCACCATGGCAACTAGTGCTGCAGCAGACACCCTGTGCTGTTGGGTTACATTATGTAGCAAATGGCAGGACAGGGTCTGGTCACCATATATACATCATGATGTATGAATGTATTTGAGAACAGTAGTTAGTTACTAGATAATGTGAAGATAAACATTATTCATTTGCTTTGCAAATGTTACCTTAAATATAAAAAAATGTTCCGAATGAGTTCTACGTTAACTTTTCTTCAGGACGTCGTCACCAACGCAAGCGACCCTGCCGGCGCGGCCGACCTCGCGGCAGGAGGTCATCCGGTGGTTCCAGGACTACGAGCAGCCGCGGCAGGCGGGGATGGACGCACGGACGCACCAGGTCGCCACCTGGTTCCACGGTAAGTTTAACAGTTTTTATTCAAAATCAGCCTCGCAGCAGTACATCAAACTCAAGCTGTATAACACTGATTTGTACAATCATTATATAGCAAATGAACTGAATATAGCAAATAAAAATTAACATTACATACATGACAAAGGACTACACAAACAAAGCTATACAAAGCGCAACCAAAATCACTACATCAGGCACTTTAGTACATTCAGTAGGTTTAAAACTGAAGAATAGGCTTTGAGTTTGACAATGTTGGAAACCTGTCCCCCCCTCCCTCTCCAGGCATCATCTCGCGGCAGGAGGCCGAGGCGTTGCTCGAGGGTCGGCCGGTCGGCAGTTTCCTGGTGCGCGTGAGCGAGCGCGTCTGGGGCTACACGATATCGTACCGTGCCGACGGGCGCTTCAAACACTTTCTCATCGACACTTCCGACAACACGTACCAATTCTTCGGCACGAACCAGCTGTCGCACAACTCGCTCTGGGACCTGGTCAACTTCCACATGGTGGGTTTGTCTGTATGTTTGTTTGTGTGTTAGTTTCCCTCTGAACTGGACCCCCCTTCCCTCTGCAGTACAGGTGGGGATGGTTAGGGTTAGGGTGGGTTTGTGTGTATGTTTGTGTGTGTGTTAGTTTCCCTCGGAACTAGTCCCCTTTCCCTCTTTCCCTCTGCAAAAGGAGCTGATCTCTAGTACGGGCAGGTTAGGGTGGGTTTGTGTGTGTGTTTGTTTGTTTGTGTGTCTGAACTGGACTCCCCCTTCTCTCTGCAGTACAGGCGGGGAGGGTTAGGGTGGGTTTGTGTGTATGTTTGTTTGTGTGTCTGAACTGGACTCCCCTTCCCTCCGCAGAAAGAGCCCATCTCCAGTACCGGCGGGGAGGTCCTGAAGACGCCGTGCGGACAGAGCCAACAGCCGCCGGACTACCGGAACCTGATGGGAGAATCACAAAACTCCTCCTGGTTATAACAACAAATAAACAAATAAACAAACAAATAAACAAATAAACAACGTCTGACGGGAGGATCACAAAACTCCTGGTTATAACAACGTCTTCTGTAACAAGTTTGAACTGTAATTTCCAACACAAGAAATTGGACTCAAATTTTCGACTGTACAGCTAGTGTTCCAGTCTTCGTTAAGGAATGAGCAATCCACCATTTTATAATGACTTCTACCAACACAGATGAACTTTCAAGGACAAGATAACAACGTGTTCTCGCTAAGGAAGCCGCCATCAGCATTTCTCATCCGGGAACCTGAGACCTCAAGAACCTTAGAACGTCTTCTTCAGGGCTTGAGATGCTCACCGGCATTCTGCAAGGAAATTCTCAAGATTGCTGGAAATATATGATGAAATTGTAATTTTGCAGACGTTAAAGATTTAATCTTTCTACATGTATTATGAATCACAGGTGACAGAAAAGGAGAATTCCAAGTGATGTATGTGTCTTTGGGTCAAAAGATAGTCTCCACCAGACTCCTTTGCAGGCTGAATAAATTGTAGAAATTAGCTAAAAATCGACAAGTTTGCTTGCACACTTGCCCTTCTATGGCCGGTTACTCCCTAGGTGGTCAATTATATTCCATTTTGGGCCGATTTCTACTGTTTATTCAGCCTGCAAAGGAGTCTGGTGGAGACTATTCAAAAGGTAGGGCAATCAGGACAATTGTTTGGTCATGTACATGGGAATCTGTTCACAGTGAATCTGTCCACAGTGAAAGTCCAAGTCTTCTTGACAGAAGGTAAAATGCCATCCCGTAAGTAACAGTTAAGTTACACTGTAGCTGAACTGTAGCTGGAGATACTGAATAAAAAAAACACAGGAAACAGCAAAACTTGCCAACAGAGATTACATGCAGTACCTACAAAATTAAACATTTACAACTAGCTAAGGTATGTATCAAACAACAGACAGTGGTGCATGGAAATATGTGACTAGACAACTGTGGCCAAATTATACACATTATTTACTGATTTAGAAGATTCTGTTAAAAATCTCAAACTATAAGACTTGGGCCAATGTTACAAAGAAAGTTGTGAACAGAACGTTTAAGCTCTGTTGATGGAAGGCCACTAGAGGAAAGCTCTCTTTAGCATATATGATAAAAAGGTTTTTAATCTGAAAGTGAATCGAGGCAATATCATAATACATTATATCTCATATAAAGCAGCAATATTAATTATGCAACTATGAATTAGATATTATCTTTGACTGTACGTTTTTGATAACTGAAAATCTTGTATAATCATAGTTATGATTTATTCATCAGAAGAACTCTGACCGCAATAATTGATATGTGACACAGAAGTGTTTTATAATAATACATACAGAAGAATCATGTACAGTTGCAAGATTGTAGTCAGTCTGTGTGGAGTGACCACAGAAAGGACTCAGCAGTAGTGGTCGCTAGAAACAGGTAGTTTCTATATAGAGGAAGTTGGTTACACCACAGTCAATCTAAGTAGTGCTGTGTACCGGTTCGCTGGACTGGTTCTGGACTCGTAAAAACGTTTAGGTTCAAGTCCAAAAAATCCTGAACAGTGGGAACCAGTTCCGGACCTAACGACAAAATAAAGCCATGTCACATATCCTTTTTGTTCCAAACCACCCAAAACCTTCTATAGATCGCAAAATCTGAGCTGCAAAATGAAGAAAACATTGCCATCTGCCATTGTCAAGACAGTGTCGGCCTCCATGTTATGTGGCCACAGTTTCACCCAGACAACATTGCAAGGTTGCCAACATGCAATTTTATATATGCCATGGGTTTAGGTCCAGACTTATAAGTCCGGAACTGAACCTAAACCTCTGGACTTGAATCCGGACCTGAACCTAAACGTGGGTTTAGGTACACAGCACTAATAGAGGAAGTTGGTTATACCACAGTCAATCTAAGGGACAACCAAATATCAGGCAGGTGGTCCTAATATATACTGAAGTGGTCTCTTGTACAGGTTTGACTGTATATCAATGGCCAGGTGGTGCTTATGTAGAGGTGGTCACTAGTACAGGTTTGACTGTATATCAATGGCCAGGTGGTCTTTATGTACAGATATACTGAAGTGGTCTCTATTACAGGTTTGTATCAAGGAGGTTAAGCCTTATTGATAGAACAAACCATCAAATTTGACTTTAAAACAAGGTAGAGTTTGTAGAATGTGATGCTACAATTTGTGGTCTTTCCCAAATTTGAAATGACCAGGCTTCATTCAAAACTTCTCAATTTGTAGCCACTGAAGTAATGTCCTACGTTTACAAAGGAAAATACAAATACCTTGTAGAAAGCAGATATTGCTGATGTTTATATATCATAGATGCAATGTATGTCAGATCAAACATTTACAAAGTATGATACTTAACGTTTCATTGAAACTTGCCCAAGTGCTTTCTCTACTTTAACCTGTGCTGCTTTTTTTTTGCCATTTATGATCAGATTCTAGTGAACTTGATATATCAGTCATGGTACACCACACCAGTCATCGGCGCCCCCTGGTGGTGAGAAAAGGTATCACAGGAAAGTGAACCAAGGCTATCACTCCAAGTACAGTGACTTTTACAGTTTTGTGGAGATTTGATTTTCTATCCTCGAATTACATTTGATTTTTGGTAACAATCATTGTATTGACTGGTGACACAACAATTTTTTTTACTAGGTAGAAATTGATACTGTAATTCCTGATTTTTTCACTGTACTGCTATGTTCACTGTTTTCACTGTCACTTCCGTACCATGAACTTATCATTACCGTTATCAAATCATTTGTGTTTTGCCCCTTCCCTGCACTTGCCACCACCGTGAAGATAAAGTTCCGTGAACATGTCCATTTTCTTCAAACCGTGAAATTTTGCTACCGTGAACACAAAGTGAATTACAGTAATAATGACCTTATGAGGATGCCATTCTACTCTACATTGTACAAAATTGTTACCAGTATCATGATATTTGTATGTACTGTTTACTGTTACTGATTGTGTATAATTTGTATCATGTTCATCTGCACACAATGAGGCATACACCCTACCTGCTTCCTGTATAATAAACTACACACATTTGTGGTGCCATCAACTTTTCAACCAAGTAGCATTCCAGCTACACTGATTTCATTTCCTTGGTTCTCCATTAACAAAAAAATAAATAAATAGACAATACTGTAATTCACTTTATGTTTGCGGTCTGATATTCTATTCAGTAACAAGTTATGTCTGGACACAACTGAAGAAACAGACATTCCAGCCTAAATTTGAACAAAGATTTAATTAAGATTTTATTTAAAACCTGGCAAAGCAGAAATACAGAAGACAACCTAATTTTTCAAATTTATACATCATTATGATAAAAACATTTCATTAATAATTCCAACATATACAAATCATTTACAAATGAGTTAAAATACAGTAATGTTCATGTATATTTCTCATTAAAATGTCATTAAGTTTTACTTCCTAATCAGACAATTAGTGGACTTGTTGAGACTTGTTTCTAATCACAATGATTTGTTTAAAAACAAATTAACTTGGTGTGGCCCACATCTCCGACGGTCTGTAGGTAAAACCTGAGAAGTTCAAGTTCATGTTGAGTACACATTGGTCCACTTCCTGTCTGCTTCTAGTTCTACAGCCCAGCAACAAAGGCCTTCACCTGGGGGGGAGGGGGGCGCAAACAGGGAGTTGAAACAAGTTTTACTTATACTGTTAATTACACCTTGTCTTCACGGCAAAATTTCCAGTCTGAGGAAAATGGATATGTTCACGGGACTTAGCCTTCACTTTGTCAGAACAGGGAGAGGGGAAAGACAAATGATTTGATAACGATAATGATAAATTCACGTTACAGAAGTGACCGTGAAAACAGTGACCATAAAAGTACTGTGAAAAAATCAGAAATTACAGTCAGCAATTCCTTTGTATGGACAAATTTTATGTCCTTCCTCGAGCCTCCCAATGGTTAGGAATGCATGTCAGCCAAGGGATCTACAAGTTTGAAAACTGTAGAGCCTTCTTCCTAACACTAACAGTCTTACTTATGTCTCAGATACAGGGTCTGGGCAAAAGATACACTTGTATGTCTAAATGTTTATCACTACAGACTCTCCTGTACTGTATAAAAAGGGTTTTTATTCAACAACCAGTGGGTTTTTACATCTTACATTTTGGTCACCTTCATCAAGCAAGAGTAACTACTGCTTCAAGTCAGGTGCTGGAGACTTTACACCTGCTTACTGTTGTCATACCTGTTATTTATTTATTCTTACCTGTGCCATCATGTCCTTTTGTTTGTCAGTGTCACCCTGGAAACTCTGGTTGCAGTCCATACTGAGGATCGGCGCCCCCTTGAGGCTATCTGAAACACTGCAGCAAACCAAAAATTTCTTCTCTTAGACTGCACAAACTTGCTTGTATGGAAGACACTCTGGATTCTTTGAATCAACGCAATTGCATGGATAAATATAATTCATATTTGTATTTATGTTTTTGTGGAGAGGGCTTCTTATAACTATCGTGTTTTTTGCTCCATCTTGAATAAATAAATGTGAATGAAATGATAAATAAACAATATTTTGGTTGAAGGTTTTCCCACCTGAGTTCCTTGTGCACCAGCCAGGACTCGTGTCGAGTGTGGATCTGCTCCAGATAGTCTAGGGAGACCGGGCGCTCCTACAGCAGGGAATAGAACAGAAACAGTACGGTAACAGTATGGTAACAGTACAGAGACACACTTTCAGCAGAAAGTAGAACAGTAACAGTATGGTAACATTACACTAACTATATGGTAACAGTACACTAATAGTACAGAGACACTCCTACAGCAGAAAATAGAACACTAACAGTATGGTAACAGTATACTAACAGTACAGAGACACTCCTACAGCAGAAAATAGAACAGGTACAGTACAGTAACAGTATACTAACAGTGCAGAGACTCTCTTACAGCAGAAAATAGAACAGTAACAGTACACTAACAAACAGAACAGTACACTAACAGTAACAGTATGGTAAGTTACAGTACACTAACAGTACAGTATCAGTATGGTAACAGTACACTAACAGTATGGTAACAGTGCACTAACAGTACAGAGACTCTTTTACAGCAGAAAATAGAACAGTAACAGTATGGTAACAGTATACTAACAGTACAGAGACACTGCTACAGCAGGGAATAGAACACTAACAGTACGGTAACAGTACACTAACAGTACAGAGACTCTTTTACAGCAGAAAATAGAACACTAACAGTATGGTAACAGTACACTAACAGTATGGTAACAGTATGATAACTACACTAACAGTACGGTAACAGTACACTAAATGCTCACCTCTGGCCTGCCTCGCAGCTGAAGCCTCTCCAGGCACACCTAAAGGAAACAAGAAATCATTCATTCATTCAAGAAGGCATGGTGCCAGTCACAGTAGATGTACCACTCCATCTCAACTACATGTATAACCTCTGAACCCCCAACTATAACCCTTTCCCCCTGACCTCTAACCCCTGCCCCCTCACCTCTGGCTCGGCCCTGAGGTAGATGATCCCGTCCAGTTTGAGCTCCCCCATGGCTGCCATCATGGTGGAGTGCCAGTCACAGTAGATGTTCCACTCTGTCTCACCTCTAACCCCTGAACCCTGCCCTCTAACCCCTGCCCCCTCACCTCTGGCTCGGCCCTGAGATAAATGATCCCGTCCAGTTTGAGCTCCCCCATGGCGGCCATCATGGTGGAGTGCCAGTCGCAGTAGATGTTCCACTCCGTCTCGTTAAACGTGCCCAGGGAAAAACAGTTGGCAGCAAAACAGTACCTGCAGGAGCAGAAATGTGGCGTCAACACCTCATCGATCTGCTGTACGGAAAATCCAAAACAGATACGAGCAACTTGGACCAAACTTCAAATGACTCTTACGAAGCTGGTGTGTCACGCCGAAGGGCGGTTATACCAGCTTACAGGTACAGATACAGAAGCTGGTGTGTTACGCTGAAGGGCGGTTATACCAGCTTACAGGTACAGATACAGAAGCTGGTGTGTTACGCTGAAGGGCGGTTATACCGGCTATACAGATACAGAAGCTGGTGTGTTACGCCGAAGGGCGGTTATACCGGCTATACAGATACAGAAGCTGGTGTGTTACGCCGAAGGGCGGTTATACCAGCTTACAGGTACAGAAGCTGGTGTGTTACGTCGAAGGGCGGTTATACCGGCTATACAGATACAGAAGCTGGTGTGTTACGCCGAGGGGCGGTTATACCGGCTATGCAGATACAGATACAGAAGCTGGTGTGTTACGTCGAAGGGCGGTTATACCGGCTATACAGATACAGAAGCTGGTGTGTTACGCCGAGGGGCGGTTATACAGATACAGATACAGACTGGAGTCTCATACACCAGACATCCGTTCTTTACACCTTCATCCCTCTCCCTGTACATGTACACCAAACTTCAGTCACACAAACTCCTTCCCATGTAACTTACATGGACACCTATTATTTTTTTAAAAACCAGTTAGAAAGGCTTCCTGACCTGTCGCTGTAGACAGAGCGCTCATAGAAGATGACGGGGTTGTTGGCAGTTTCGAGGTGGCCCGGTGGCGGCTTGAGCTGGTGCCTCATGCGGCTCAGACAGACGTACGACTGGAAGGTGAAGGCCCAGCGCCGAGGGTCGGAATAGAACATGTCCAGCAGGTTCCCCCCGTGTTTCTGGGACAGCGTGATCTCCTGGGGACGGACAGGGCAGTTAGTTACATGTAGTTAGTTAGTTCGACATCATTATTCAGGTAGTTACTAGTAGTTAGGAGGGTCAGGTTAGTTAATTAGTTACTAGTAGTTAGGGTGATCTCCTGGGGACGAACAGGGCAGTTAGTTAGTTAGTTAGTTAGTTAGTGAATCAGGGTGATCTGAGGAAAAAAACAGTTTGGTACACCGAACAATCAATGCTTGTTGATTAGAGCAGGGGTAGGTCCCAGTGCAAGGGCAAAACTGGAAGTTCTGTTGCAGGGAAGCTGCCAGGGGGTTCAAAATCTCATCATTTATTCAATAGGTCAAGACCTACCCACATACCAAATTTCATGATAGTCCATCCATAGACTCTTAGGTTACCGTTAAAAAACAAAATATTCTAGGTGTAGGTATAGATAATGACTTTATTAGCGAAAGGCAGACTAACACAGTTGAGTCTGAAGTATTATGCTAATTTACATCTGACATCTTTAAAATCAATCACAATATAATAAAAAAACAGCTATCAATAGAGGATTTACAACATGAATCATATTGCTATGTTCAGAACTTTTAACAGTATAATTCACAAACCTCATCCTTCTCAGTCTGACACTGCACGTTCTGCCAGCGCGACAGAGGTTCCCCAACCACCGCCCAGTCAGGACACTCCTCCTCCAGCAAAGAGATGAACGTCGACTTCCCAACAGCTGGGGAAAAATCATCAACAAGAAAAAGGTTTATTGAAAAGTGATATTTGAGATTCTAAATGTGATGATAGTTCTTTTATCTAAAATATGGAGACAGCGAGAGGGCATCTGGTCACTGACTGAAGATCAGCAACTCGGAAAAATACGTCCCAAATTCCTCGATCACGGAAGTAAACAAAGGAAAATAGCGCGAAATGAAAGACAGCTGATCGAAACTTAGCCTTCTTGTCGAATCTAAACCCTCAGTATCAGTTTTAACTATGCATAAATAGGCTTTACACAGTTACACATCACGCAGACGATAAAGAGTCGTGTTTTACCGATATTCCCCTCCACTGCGATCCTTTTTATCCCGCTCACCCGCGCCCTCTTAGCTTCTGTCGCCATTTTTTGCAAAGGTTAATTTCCCGCGCAATTTACCTCGAACCGCGATGGGTGACTAGCGAAACAAACAAATAAAGAAAAAATAAACCAAAACATTGACAATAACAGACTATAAAAATGGACAACATAATACTTTTAGTGTGCATATTAAACTAAAAAAACCAAGGCTTTCTTCCATAAACTCTGTTTTGTTTATAAATTTTGAGTAGTGTCGAATCCATCCTCGAACGAGGTAAATCCGGAAGTTCTGCGGCTGCGCGAATTTCCCGGGAAAAATAAATGAGAAACTTGGCGGCAAAATTCACAAAGTAACACAGAAAGGTTTAGTTTGTTGCTGTATTTTCGATTTTACCGCCGCATATTCGTCCTTGTCAGCAGATTCACTTGTTCGTCTGTAGTTGAGAAGAGTTGAGCACTTTGGTGACAAGCGGTGGGCGACTTCGGGACAGCAAAAGGCAAGGTTTGGGGGAGGGGGGCGTTCGTTTTTATTTTTGTAGTGATTTTCACAAATTTAAATCCACATACAAAAAAACACATTGATTTCTTCTACAGTCCCTTGCTATTGAATTTTACATATGGTTGTTCAAAACATAAACTGCCGTCTGCTTTATTTTTCAGTAATTTCACCCTTGTTATCCGCGTTTATTAATTTTGCAGCCTCTCGAATATTTTATTAAGGTTTATTTAATTTTCATTTGAATTTGATCTGCACTGCCTGTATTATAAGAATTCATTTTGTTTGTAGGTCTGTGGGTTTGACCTTGACCATGGGGAGACTGCGCAGGAAGAGCAGTACGGTGAGTTGTTTGAATGAATGAACGAACGAGCGAGCGAGGGAACAAATGAACAAATGAATGAACGAATGAATGAATGAATGAACGAATGAACGAATGAATGAATGGTTTACTTACTTTTTGACTCTGTAAAAGGGTAGCCACCAGCCGGAGGTAAAATACTTACCATGACACGAGATGAAATATACTCTAATTGCTAACTGGTAAGTAGTGGTGCCTTTTTAGTAAAATTAAGATTTTCTTTAGTGCAAGCAGGACAATATGGTATGCAAAGACACTGGTATTAAATTTTTTGTAAAGAATTTGTGAAATAAAATATTAACTGCCGTTGTATCAGTCACTAGGCTTGAGGCCGAACTGACATTTATCAAGTTTGTACACTTTAAGTAGCCATCATCACACTTTGATTTACACTAAAATATTTCACTTTTCCTCAAATGTCGTCGTCTTCTTCTTCTATCCAGTTTAATGTCTTTTTTCCCCAAAACGGGGGTTAGACGTGCTTGCATCAAATGCAAGTCTTTTTTTTTTTTGAAGCAGGATTTTTTACGGCTGGATGCCCTTCCTAACGCCAACCCAAACCCTAGTAGGGCCCAGGATCCCTCTAACTGAGGGGGGAAATACGTGTTAAGTGCCTTTCCCAAGGGCACAACGTCTGGGTGCATGTCCGGACATGTCTGGGTCCAACCCTGGGGATTGAATCTGGGTCTCCTTGCTTGACTGTCGGATGCTCTACCACTACACCACAGACGTCGTGTCCTTAACTTAAGATTCCCTTCTTTGTCCCCTCCAGGCTAAGTCAGGAAGTCAGAAGCCAGCGGGACAGACGGCCATAGATCAGTTCTTCTCCAAGGTCAGGATGTCAGACCTCAAGTTAGACTTGAACTTGAGACTTGCTGCATATTTCGTACATTTTCAGAAGAGATGGAAATAAAAAAACAAATTCTCTGCTGTTGCTTAACTAATGTCTGCATTGTGGTTCTGTACTGATGTCCTACTCACTAACTATAGTTTTTATTATAACTTTTATCATGTCCTGATGTATATAATGTATTATATATAATGCAATTTAAGATATTGTATTGATATTGTAATGTAGTGTCTGGGAGAGCAACTTTATACACCTGTTTTGCCCTCCCTTCCACTTGTATTCCTTGTGGTGAATTCAAAGAAATTGATATTGATAAATAAACTAAGTTTCATGTACTAACTTCACAATCACAGGGTCCAGCCCAGAAGAAAAGTCTGTTCACCCAGGTGGGGCTACCAGCCAGGAAAGGTAAGACTAAGAATAAACTTTGGAGGTATTTAAGGGCAAGATCTAAAACTTGTACTTGCCAGCAAAGCACCTACCATAGGCAGCAGACTCTTCAATCTCCTGAAGAAAGAAGTGTAGCATTAGTCATGTACATGTTGAAACAAGAACTATTGTCACTCTGACATTTGAACAAGGTCTTAGCCTAGGTGCCGTCCTAGTTAGTTTTCCTTGGCTCCCAAGTCACCATTTGTTGGTAAAAACTACAGAAGGATGGGACTATCAAGGTTTTTCTTTTGAGCTGAGGTTTCAGCCAACAAATAGATACTGTTAGGTATCCATCAGATATTTCACAAACATCCTAGGCACATATTTGATGTGTTTTCAAATGCTTTAAAGGTTGCTTTGTATCTTTTGTACTGCTATTGTTGATATCGTTTTGCTCATTTTTAGCAGGACCCGGCAGTTCCAAAGGCTCGTCTACCTCAGCCACAGGAAGAACTAAACCAAACCATGCTGCTGTCCAGTCAGAACCATGCTGTTCCATCACAGCTGTTCCTGCTGTCCAGTCAGAACCGTGCTATTCCATCAGTGTTATTCCTGAGACGCAGCTGACAGCCGAACAAGGTCGTGAGAGGTCAGAGGTCGTTGTGATACCCGACACCCAGGCGGCAGGAACGCAGTTCATCGCTGAGTTCTCTGACGACAGCTCAGATTTCGTCACTAAAACTCCTAAACACAGAACTGCCAGGAAAACGCAGCAAGCGACGGTCAAAGGTCGTTCCGCTAAACTGTCCTTGAGGGGGAGGGGGGCGAGTAAGGAGAATGTGGTCAAGCAGCTGGGGAGAAGTGGTGGGAAGAGAAGCAACAATGTCTTAGAAGACGTCTCCAGTAAGTCTCCAGACAACGTACCGGGTGAGGAAGGGGCATCCTCGTGTCTTGGCTCCTCTAAGGAGTTGGACAAGTCGCCGGTGATCGGTCCTGAGGGAAGAGAGCGGACAGCAGACAAACAAGCAAACAGCAGAGAAGGTTGTCATGACAACCGCTCTGCAGAATCTGAATGTGAACATGAAGACTGCACAGTGAAAAGAACTTCCATAGATACAGCAGAACAGGAGGAAAGGCGTGGTGCTGATGCGGTAACCATAGCAACACTGGTCCAGAGTGACTCTCCAGAAATCATTCCAGAAGCACAGACACGAGCCCGAGTAAAGCAGAACACCGGATCCCTAGCAACCAGAACTAAACAGAACAGCTCCATAGCAACCAATGGTTTGGATTGTAAGAAGATTTTAGTTTTAGGAGAAAATGCTGAAAATTCTGATGATGGGGCAGAAAATGTTACTGATGATGAGGAAGGGAGGAGACAAAAATTGTCAGGTAAGGACACAACAGGGTCATTACAGGACAGAAACAGGACGTTGCCGGGAGGGAAGAAGTGGTCGTCGTGGACGGGGTCGTTGCTAGGAAAGAGGTCACCTGCCCGGGGCAGCTCACCTGTCGGCAAGAGGAGTAGAACACCAGATGCAGCTGGTACACAGGTAAGAATTCAGTCATCATCTACTGGTTCTACGTCTGCAGCTGCAGTCAGTCTTTCTTCAGGGCCTTATATGTGGCTGTGTTCCTTAGCTCTGTATTCTGTGCTGCATCTGGCCAGATCACTAACTCTGTCGTTCTTTGTTGTGTCAAATGTTATAAGTTTTAGAATTGGTGTTTTGAACTTCCACAGCTGCGGAGGGGAGTCAGTGTCACATGTAGGGAGAACCTGTCAGCACGGCTGGAGGGACAGGTCGCAACTCAGGGTCAAGGGCATCAAACACAGGGTCAAGGGCAACAAGTCCAGGGTCACCAAACCCAGGGTCAAGGGCAACAAACCAAGGTTAATGTTGAACAGGAAGAGGTCAAAGGGAATGGAGCTGAATGTGAGCAGCACCAAGCTAGTGGTGAAATATCTCAGGACAGGACTGGCACAGAAGACAGCAGGAACCATGTGAGTACAGCTGGGAGGACAGAAGGAAAGAAAGAGGAGGCAGCAGACATGGACGCCACAGGCACAGGAGAGGGTTCTGGAAGCAGTCTGACCTGTCTTAATTCACCTTTAAAATCCACACAGGCAAACGGTACAGACGAAACTATGCCAGCCAATCAACAGCTGAAACAAACATCGTCAGCAGATGAACCACACCTGGTTGCCACGGAGACAGACAAGCCAGTTGCCATGGAGACAGACAAGCCAGTTGCCATGGAGACAGACAAGCCAGTTGCCACAGAGACAGACTATCCAGTTGCCACGGAGACAGACAAGCCAGTTGCCACGGAGACAGACAAGCCAGTTGCCATGGAGACAGACAAGCCAGTTGCCATGGAGACAGACAAGCCAGTTGCCACAGAGACAGACAAGCCAGTTGCCACGGAGACAGACAAGCCAGTTGCCACGGAGACAGACAAGCCAGTTGCCACGGAGACAGACAAGCCAGTTGCCAGGGAGACAGACAAGCCTGTTGCCATGGAAACAGACAAGCCAGTTGCCATGGAGACAGACAAGCCAGTTGCCGTGGAGACAGACAAGCCAGTTGCCGTGGAGACAGCTGCCCCCGTGCAGCCGGGGGAAGTGGGACCAGACAGTGCGGAGTGGGGGGAGCTGAACGACAGCTTCTTTGAGAACCTGGCCGGGGACGCCACTGAGCTGGCCAGGAGCTTCAGTGAGATGTCTCCGTTCAAGGGTGGCAGAGGAACAGGGTTGGTACTGTTTTCTTTTATGTTCTGTCTTGTCCCTGCCCAGGCAGGGCTCTCCCCAAGCAATGAAGCAAGGGTGCTCCCCCTCTCGCCAAAATCCTAGCACCTCTCCCAAAATGTTCAAATTTAGGGTTTCTCTTAGTAACAGTATTTTCATGAAAATCCACTGATTTTTTCCTCTCCCCTAAGGATTTCTGGGGAGACGCCTGCCAGGAGTTTGTTTCTAAGTGTTTTATTCTGTCGTCTAGTCCTTCCCCACAAGTTTGTTTCTAAATCTAAGTGTTTTATCTGTCTTGTTTTCCCTCCCCAGTTCCACAGGTGACCCCACCCTTGACCCGACCCTTGGCACTGCTGATGTCTGTAACAAGCTCAGCAGGTTCAGAGTTCAGGGGGTGGAGGCAGCGGTGCATGATGGGTACGTGACCCAGCTGACCCTGCAGCTGACCAATCCGGCGCACCGTAGCGGGCGGACCTGCGTGCTGCGGGACAGCTGGGCGAATCTGGCCGTCCAAGCGGGCGACGTCGTGCACGTGCTGGCGGAGTTCGGCGCGGACGGCGTGAGTACCGTGGACAGGGACCGCGGGTACGTCGTGGTGACCCCCGACCTCCTGATGTCATCCACAGCAGTAGCCAATGGGATCAAGTGCCTGCGCAGGGCTGTTCTTAGTGAGAGATTCAAGGTGGGCATTAAGCATTCTCTATCTATTTGTCGTCACGATAGTACGATAGTATTATCATATCTATAAGAGTTGTTGTTGTTGGCATCCTTCCATCTCGGGAGATGATGGGTTATAAGAGTACATGTAATTTTATTTAACTTTCAAGGATCTGCACAGAAATTGTGCTAATCCCTGGGCAGTCATGGCATACTAACTTAAAGGTCCCCTGACTTCACCTCATGCAGTCAAGTCTGTACCCAGTTGAATAGAGTACTTCTGCCCCCCCCCCCCCCCCCCAGGGCACAGACGGCTCCAGTAAGCAGATGCTGCTGGGTACCATATTACACGACGTCTTCCAGGCGGCCACAGCTACCTCATTCAGCGCTGACTCCCTGAAGCAGATCTCCCAGCAGGCACTGCAGAAGCAGAGGCACCTCAGGGACATGTAAGGGTCTAGGTCTTGTTGGTGACCTTCTATAATCTTGTTCATTATATATTAAAATAATCAAGTCTGACCTTTGCCTCCAGGTTTAACCTTGGCCTGACCTTTGCCCCATGGTCAAACCTGAGTCTGACCTTTGCTGCCAGACTTAACCTTGGCCTGACCTTTGCCCCCATGTTCAGCCTGTGTCTGACCTTTGCCCCAGGTTCAACCTAAACCTGACCTTTGCCCCAGGTTTAACCTAAGCCTGACCTTTGCCCCCAGGTTCAGTCTGTGTCTGACCTTTGTCCCAGGATCATGTAAGCCTGACCTTTGCCCCCAGGTTCAGCCTGTGTCTGACCTTTGCCCCAGGTTTAACTTGAGCTAACCTTTGCCCCCAGGTTCAGCCTGTGTCTGACCTTTGCCCCAGGTTTAACTTGACCTGACCTTTGCCCCAGGTTTAACCTAAGCCTGACCTTTGCCCCCAGGTTCAGCCTTAGTCTGACCCAGGCCCAGCTGCAGGAGGAGATAGCTGATTACCTGCCCGTGATGCGCACCTGGGCCAACACGTTTTACAGGTCACAGGGGGCAGAGGTGGAGGTGAAGCTGCCGGGAACGACGTACCGTAACCGTGGCGATGAGAGGAGCACCGTGGTCATCAGCTCCGTCAGGGACATCGAGGAGAACGTGTGGGCGCCAAGGTCAGGGTTCAACAGTTCTCTTCATTTCACACATGTTTATAAGAGACCTAATCTGCTTGAACAAAAAGTACTTGGTTCTATTTCCCTTTTTATCCCAGTGGTAGTGCAGAATGTTTGAGCCCATTTTAGTGTTTTGGATGTAATTTGCGAACCAACCCCTGAGTGAAGCCGTGCTGCCCTGAAAATGCTGAGTGAGACCGTGCTGCCCCGGTGCAGGTTTGGGCTGAAGGGGAAGCTGGACGTGACCACGGAAGTGCGGATCCAGCCTCGGCAGAAGGACAGGGACCCCCTGCAGAGAGTCCTGCCTCTGGAGCTGAAAACTGGCCGGGAGACCAACTCGATAGAACACAGGAGCCAGGTGACTCTATAGCTCTGTTGCCTAGGTCACCTGTATACCCTGCTGACCTCTGACATATACTTGTCATATACTTGACCCTTATTCCTCTGACCTTTGACTTTGTTGCCTAGGCAATCCTGTATACACTGCTGACCTCTGACCTTGTTACCTAGGTGACATGTATACCCTGTGACCTTGTTGCCTAGGTGATCCTGTATACCCTGCTGACCCGGGAGCACCACCCTGACCCCGAGCTGGGGCTGCTGCTGTACCTGAAGACGGGAAACATGAAGGCTGTACCTGCTGGACACCTGGACAGGAGAGAGCTGCTGCTGATCAGGAACAGGTGGGTGGGAGGGTGTGTGTGTATATGTAGGGGTGTGTGGGGGGGTAGGTGGGTGTGCATCTGTCTGTGTGTGTGTGTCTGTCTATGTGTGTTGAGGTATAAGATCTGTTAAATAGAAAATACTGTGCTTATTTCATGCCTATATTTAACCTGGGTTTTTGTGTTTGTGACCTCCAGGCTGGCGACCCAGCTGAAACACTCCCTGCTGAAGGAAGGAGACCGGGTCGTGCCGTCCCAGCTGCCTCCTGTCATCAACGACCCACGTGGGTGTAAATACTGCTCCCAGCTGGCCAACTGTGCACTCTACAACAGGTGGGTAACCTTGTGGGTAACTGTGGACCCACGTGGGTTTCCAACAAGCTGGACAGTCGTACAGTGATCGTCAATAAAAACCCACCAAACTGTACTGTATTCCAAGACAGCATGTTCTAAGTTGTCTGTTTTATCATCTATTTATTTATTTTTTCATCTATTCCTTGCATTAGGCAAAGCCATAGCCAAAACAGGCTCCTATATAGTCTATCCAGTGTTTTGTTGTCACAGCTAAAGGAATACCTACATGTTGTATTTGGTACCCTGTTGTTTGTTTGTTTGTTTGTTTAGTTGTTTGTCCTGCCTCCATGTCTGCAGAGCCTTTGAGGCGGGAGAATCAGAAGGAGGCATGTCTGAGCTGCTGAGACAGGAGACGGAACACCTGAAGACGTCTCACCTGCAGTACTTCTGCCACTGGTACCTGCTGGTCCTGCTGGAGGACAGGGAGACGGCACACAAGTCTCACCTGAGTCACCTGTGGACTAAACCTGCCCAGGACAGGTGAGTTCTATCTACACCTGTGGTCTAAACCTGCACAGGACAGGTGAGTTCCACACCTGAGTCACCTGTGGACGAAACCTGCCCAGGACAGGTGAGTTCCACACCTGAGTCACCTGTGGTGTATTTTTGTTGTGTTTACCTGTGGTGCTGTTATGTGTTTACCTGTGATGTTGTTGTGTTTACCTGTGATGTTGTTGTGTTTACCTGTGATGTGTTTTGTTGTGTTTAGGGAGAAGAGTGGAGACTGTGTACATGGGCTGGAGCTGACCAGGTGTGTGCCAGGTGTGGACGGAGACTTCACCTGTACCTTTAGAAGGAAACACCTGACCCCCAGGTGAGGAAACACCTGTGTTATGTGCTGTCTTGAAGTTCCATTAGACGTACCTGTGCCTCGTGCCACATGCAGCTTGTAGTTACTAACTAGTACCACAGCCCTCTTGGTTTTTCTGTCTACCCATTCTCTCCTTCCCTCCCTCCCCACAGTTCCCAGCCTATGACATGCCTGTGTGGATAACTCGTCCTATAGCCATTCTCTCCTTCCTTCTATCCCCACAGTTCCCAGACATCCCTGCACCTGTGTGTGTAGATGATTCGTCTTAAAGCCATTCTCTCCTTCCCTCTATCCCCCCATACCGACATCTGTGCACCTTTGTGTGGATAACTCGTCCTTAAGCCATTCTCTCCTTCCCTCCCCCCCCCACAGTTCCCAGACATCCCTGCGCCTGTGTGTGGATGACTACATCCTGCTCAGTGTTGAGGAGAGGAACATGGTGGCCATGTGCTCCGGATTTCTCACCGAGCTCGCGGAGGAAACTTTGTCCGTCAGAGTCGACAGGTACGAATTTCACATTTGTCAGGGATTCCTGATATTTTAGAACAATTTCTAGTTTGAAATCACAAGTGTTCCAAGTTAAACTTTATAACAATGATTGTAACAGGTACAATGTAAGGCAATGTGTTGTATAAGACTGCCAGCTAGTTATATAAATTAGACTATTTATTTATTACTACATTGTAGTAATTTTTTTGAATTTACCACAGGTACAGCGTGTATACAAGTGGAAGGGAGGGCAAAACAGGTGTATTAACACCTTTACAAGTTGCCCTCCCAGACACTACAATAAGACAATACAATATTGTACTATCTAGTACAATCTACACTTCCATTCTAAGCTATGACTGTCCTTCCACAGGGACCTTTCTAAGTTCCCGCCCGACACCAGCTTCACTCTCGACAAAAAGGACGGCTATGTTTCCACGGCGACCAGCCTGGCCAACCTCTCGAGGCTGATGGGGAAAACTGCGACGGCAGAGCGACTCCGCGAGCTCATCGTCGAACAGCAGGAGCCTCGCTTCCACACCAGGGTGTCCGACATGTGCCCGTCCCAAGCAAGGGACACCATCGCCAAGATACTCAAAGGTGCGGGGTTCTGTTCCCATCTCCCATGAACAAAATATTCAAAGGTGCATGGTTCGGTTCCCTGATGATCTCCCATCGCCAAAATACTCAAAGGTGCAGGGTTCGATTCCCATCTACCATCGCCAAAATACTCAAAGGTGCAGGGTTCGATTCCCATCTTCCATGGCCAAAATACTCAAAGATACAGGGTTCAGGTTTAAGACAGCCAAAAAAGCATTACTGATGAAGTTCCTGATAGTAAAGTTGAAAATTTGGGTTTCCAGATTGAAAATGACTGTAATTTGTTAATCCTTCAAGTTTGAACCTTACTCGATTAAGAAGTTTATACTGTTTATGTCTGCTTGATGTCTTTCCTTACAATGTTCCAGGTTTGAACCAGCCCCAGAAACAGGCCATTAAGAAAGTGCTGATGGCGCGAGACTACACACTGATTGTGGGCATGCCCGGGACGGGGAAGACCACCAGTATCGTGGCGCTGGTTCGAATCCTGCTGGCCTGTGGATACTCTGTCCTGCTGACCTCCTACACGAACTCTGCTGTCGACAACGTGCTGCTCAAACTTAGCAAGTACAAGGTCAGAATGCTAAATTTGATTGTCTTCACTTTACATGTATTTGCATATTAATCAACAGTTCGTGCTTATAAACCTGCTGAAGTCAATTTGTCTCCAGAGTCACTGACGAAAGGTAGTGGATGCTACCTGAAACATCTGACCGTTTCCAAAATCATATCCAGTTGCTTGAGGAACTGCTTTTTGGTGTGTCAGATGTGGTTGTTGAACAAACACCCTTCTTATACAGTTTCTTGCCAAGCTGATGAAGTTATTCCCGGTTGTTTGGCTCCATGTTTTCCAGCTGGATTTCCTGCGACTAGGCAGTTCGTCCCGTGTCCACCCCGGCGTGGCTCCGCACACGGAGGACCAGCTGGCCCGAGGACTGACCACCGTGGCAGAACTCGACAAGCTCTACATGGAGAAGGTTGGAGGGGCTTCTCCTTACTCTGTACAAGGAGTTCTCGTATTTTGTGTTTGATTAAGACCTGTTTTTAAATAATAAAATAAAATATAGTAAAATAAGATAAAGTAAAATAAATAAAATATAATAAAATATAGTAAAGGACCAGAGATGGACATTGGGAGAGTTTTTTCTGTCAGATTTCTTGTACATGCACTACTCAGTCGTACTTTTTGTATTTTGAAAATTAATTTTCTTCTGTCAGATTTTGTGTACGTTTGGCAATAATGTAACAGTAGCTATCAACCATTTTGATGATATTGTAGTGGTATGTGAAGGATTAAAACTTTTATACACGACGAAACAGTTCAGCTAGAGTAGCTTTCAGACAATATTGTTACAGTAGTGTTTCCAGATCCGCTTTTCTAGCACGTCGGCAGGGCTGCACCTGCGGAAACCCGTAATGTATTGTGCATAGCACTTTGGCAGAACGTCTCATATAAGGTTGTACTAGAGCATATAAGGTTGACAGCCTGTCTGTAGTTTTCAAATGTTGTATAGGAAAAGATATCGTCTGCAACAGGCAAAATTTTGATGCAGCGTTGACCAAACATCCAACGAAAAACGTGAAAAATCAGGGTTGTGCGCAGGCGCAGTACGTTCTGCCAACGTGCTGCATGTACTATGTGTAAGGAAATCCTGTGTTCAAAATGACACCGACTTAACGTCCAATAGAAGTTTTTCCTTCTAATTTCGACAGCCAGTAGTTGCGACCACGTGCCTGGGAGCGAAACATCCGCTGTTCACGCGGCGAAAGTTTGACGTGTGTATCGTGGACGAGGCGTCTCAGATCGCGCAGCCCGTCTGCCTGGGCCCGCTGGTCCACGCGGGGAGGTTCGTGCTGGTGGGAGATCACCAGCAGCTGCCCCCCCTGGTGCAGAGTGGTACGGCCCGCAGGATGGGCATGGACGAAAGTCTGTTTAAAAAGATGGGACATCATCAGGTAAGAACAGGGCTTACTTAGGGGGGCTTCATCAGGTAAGAATGGGGTTTACTTAGGGGGGCATCATCGGGTATAAACATCATCATTTCCTTGTGATGAACATGAGGTTATGTTGTTGTTGTTGTTGTTGATGTAACATGAAGGTCTGTTTATTTGTTTGTTGTTTGTTTATCTCTTCCCTGCCAGAGCTGCTTGTGATAAACATGAGGTTATGTTGTTGATGAAAAGTAGTGGATGCTACTTGAAATGTCTGACAGTTTTCAAAATCTATCCAACTGTTGACGTAATATGGAGGTCTGTTTATTTGTTTGTTTATTTGTTTGTTTATTTGTTTGTTTATTTGTTTACCTGTTCCCTCCAGAGTGCCACAGCCCAGCTGAACATCCAGTACCGTATGAACTCTGACATCATGGAGCTCAGCAACACCCTGATGTATGATGGGAAGCTTCGCTGCGGCTCCGACAAGGTCGCTGCGGCGCGACTCGACCTTCCCACCTGGGACCAGCTGGAGGAGGCGATGTCGGGGCTGGGCGTGGCATCGTCATGGATACGGGAAGCCCTCAGGCCAGAGGCTCCCGTCAGATTCCTGAATACGGACAAGGTGAGAAACTGTTAAGGCAAGCACTTCGTCAGAACGTACTGCGCCTGCACAAAACCCTGATTTTTCTCGTTTTTCGTTGGATGTTTGGTCAACGTTGCAGCAGAATTTTGCCTCTTGCAGACGATAACTTTTCCTATACAACATCTGAAAACTACAGACAGGCTGTCAACCTTATATGCTCTAATACGACCTTATATGAGATGTTCTGCCAAAGTGCTTATGATGCACAACACATTACGGGTTTTGCGCAGGTGCAGTACGTTCTGCCGACGTGTTGTTTAGGCAGGGCGAACTCAGTTGCATGGATGACGTCACCTGAAACCTAGATTTTCATGCAGCAGGGAAAAAGTGACTTCGATGTAGTTTGTTTTCAGCATGGATGTCTGACATCAGGATTTATTTCTAACCTTCTTATTCCCTTAGGTTCCAGCAGTGGAGACCAGCGAGCAGGGGGGTTTGAGTAACAGGACGGAAGCGCAGCTGGTCAGGACACTCACATCTGCACTGGTCCAGGTAGGAAAGTGAAAGTGAAAGTTATCTCGAACCAGTTTAGCTCACTGAAGAGCTACTCTTCCACTGGTCGTGACAGAGAAGACAGACGCTATGTACAGTATTTACAGGTTCATTGTACCGGGGAAATTCCCCTAGCTCTTTTCGACAAGCACAATGAACAGTGGACCACGGCTTAACGTCCCGTCCTAAGGACTGTGACCCTCTCCAGTAGCGTGCATGTCTTATTTTTCCAAATCCAAAATGATCATCATTTGATGCGTTTGCAAGTTATGACATAGCTGTCCTCTGTGTCCAGGTTGGGTGCTCACAGGAGGACATTGGCATCATCGCTCCCTACAGAAGACAGCTTCGGGTCCTGTCTGACCTCCTGCAGGGAGCAGGCTGCCCCGGGATGGAGAACAGCAGAGGGTACCCTGGGGTGGAGATCAACACAGTGGACAAGTACCAAGGTCGCGACAAGAGCGTCATCATGGTGACCTTCGTAAGGAGTAATTCCACTGGACAGGTACAGGAGAACTTAACTTTCGAGAACTTCTAGAAGGGAAATATCTCAATATCTGTGATCTAATTTCCTGTGACCTTGTTTGTACCTTATTCCCCGTGACATTGTACCTCATTCCATGACCTTTTCCGCATTCCGTGACCTTGTCCCTCATTCTGACCTTGTCCCTCATCCCTGTGACCTTGTACCACATTCCCCGTGACCTTGTACCTCATTTCCTTTGACCTTGTACCTCAATCCCGTTGACCTTGTACTTCAAAATCATTCCATGACCTTGTACCTAACTCTGTGACCTCATTCTGCAGCTTGGCGAGCTTCTTCAGGACTGGCGCCGGCTGAACGTGGCGATCACCCGCGCCAAGCACAAGCTGCTCCTGATTGGCTCTGTCAGCACACTGCGACGCTATGAACCAATAGAACGCCTGCTCGAGCATCTCACAGCCAATCAGATGGTGCTAGAACTCCCCCCAGGTGCAGAGAACATTCCAAGCAACTTCTGATTGGAGGTTGGCCAACCAACCACGGGCTGGCTCTGATCCAGGTGCATCATAGGTGATTTGTGGTTGGAAGATGCCTAACCAATCACTAGGTCGGTTTGTGTCCATGCCAGGTGCAAATACTGCATTCTGATTGGACAGAATTACAACCAATCACAGCACCAGGAAGAACTCCTATCTGACTGTTAGGACATTTTGCTAATCAGCAGGTACATTTATGATGAAACCTCCTATAATGTCAGTGTAAAGTTCACACAAAAATCATGACAATTTTACTAATCATGAGCAGAACAGTTTTGTAAACCATTTACATCCATTACTCTACACCTCTACAACTGTATGATATATATGTAATACTAAATATTATATATATTTTTAATGAAGTTTATTAGGATACATTTGTATTTTTGTGAACACTAAGGAAGAATAAAGTGTGTACATCTCTGATGCAGAGTTCATTCATGAGTAGATACCCCTACCCTGGCCCACCAGTATGACACAAGGTATTACACAGCAGTGCCCCCAGGTGATGGATAAGTGTACTGCAGAAATGACTCCAGGCTCATTCCAACATGAGAAATGAAACTCTCACCAAACTCTGCAATATCATCACAATCTTTATTTCACACACCCTTCACCATTGCACCTCAACCTATGGATTTCACAGAGCCCTTACAAGTGCATAATAATTATCTAGACCTTTAACTGGTAATTATTTTTCTCTTTAATTAACTTAATTATCTATAGTTTAACTAGTAAGTAGATATTCATTTCTCAGAGCAGCAGCTTTAATCAATATAAACAGATCCATATGTTTTCAGTGATGTATAAAATTGAAAAATTAAAAACTCCATTGCTAGGTTTTTGATAGTCCAACATTCGCCGCCATCTCCTAGCAAAGTCACTTCTACCTCATACATGTACTACCTTAGTTCTGTGCTCAGAAGTGGACTTTTAGCCTTGTTGTATTGAGCAAACTCATTAGGAAAAAAATTTCCTCAATTTGTGGACTAAAATATTGGATCAACGTACAGTATATGTGTGTCTGTCACCTCCATAGCCTGTGTTACGCCAAGGAGGTTGAAGTGGTTACACAAACTCTGCCGTCGGTGGCTTTACTGGCCCCTACCCTTTTCGGGGGCCAGTTGGATGCAGGGCGGGTGGCCAACTGTAAAGCAATTTAATCAGGCTATCACCTCTATAGACACAGATTTTTCCCACAGTTCTGGTTACATGATGCAGATACAATGATTGTTTTTCATGTGGCAAATTGTCTAGCAACAAAACAGAACAGGTGACGCAATTGGGTGTATTCAAAACTGCAACAGTACTGTAGTTCAACAGAAAGCAACAAGTTGTCTAATGTTGAAGGTGTTTCACAAAAGTGGCCCTGACTGCTATAGTTGCTCATCATGGCGGATCTTGCAGACATGGCAAGAGTTTTACATTGTACATTTGTCCCCAGCCAAATTCTGTTAGGATATTGCAATCTCCAGTTCTGCTTACCGGGTATATATTGAACATCTTTCAAGGCAACATGCTGTGATTTTGTTACTGGGGATATTGCATAGTAAAAATTACATGAACTGGTAAGTTCAAGCAGAGATTCAGCCGGCTGCAATTATACAGATTTGCACAAACTACTAAACTAGTCAGACATTCATAGTGGAAAGTCTAAAATATCATGAATCTTCTGAACCTCAGATAATATATTTAAATATTTTAATAACTCTATTATATGAACAATTATGAGCTCTCCTATCTAAATCTAACATTACTGTATGATTTGAAAGACAAAAAAATGTAAGAAACGTGTCCTTTATTTATGAAATTTGTCATAAATCTGCGATCTCTCAAACATCGGGGGAGTAAGACTAAGAGAGGAATGTTCACTGATACCTTGTTGGAATGATAAGAAGGCAGAAAAGCTTTTATGTCATAATGATTGAGTGTTAATTGGAAGACAGACTGACTTCCCCAAAAACATACTTGTAAGAAGCTGGACTGAACCATTGCTACAAGATGGGGGGTAAGACAGCAATGATGGCAAGTTCATATGCATGTGGAGTATTAATTATTGTCACACTTATGCTTCCCATTTCGTTATTCCTAACCAAAAAAAAAAGCCTCAAATCATTTGTTTTTAACAAGACTGGTTGAAAAGGTAGCCTTTGTGGCTGTGTATAGGTTGCACATATGGCTGCACATCCCCTCTGCGGGAATGGTTTGTCCCAACCCTCGCACTGTCCAATCAGCTTGTCTTCTTACCCTGATTGACAGCTGGTTTCAGCAGGTAGGCCCTGTAGTAGAAGTTGCTGAAGAGCGCGACCATGCTCAGCCCGTAGCCAATCCCGTAGATACAGAACCCGTGGTACATGTATCCCAGAGTGCTGTGCACCAGCCCGATGAAAAACTGCACAATCTGAAGAAAAAAGTGAAAAGAAATGGAATTTAAAAAATAATGACACGTCTCGATCCAGTTTTGGCGTCATGAAAGGCTGATCTTCCACTGTTCTTCAAAGGATGAAAGACATCAAAGAATCTGATGTTATATACAATACATGTAAAAGTTACTGTTTGTAATTAATGAGTTTTTTCACAGTACTACTATGTTAACTTTAGTATGTTCACTGTTTTCACGATCACTTCTGCACCGTGAACTTATCATTGCAGTTATCAAATCATTTGTCTTTTGCCCCTTCCCTGCACTTGCCACCACCGTGAACATAAAGTTCTGTGAACATGTCCATTTTCCTCAGACCCTGAAATTTTGCTACCGTGAAGACAAAGTGAATTACATTACCTGGGAAATTTCCATATCTATTTTCATACAGTGGACCATGGTTTAACGTCACGTCCTAACAACTGCAACCCTTTCCAGTAGCATGCATGTTGGGTGAGCGAGAACAGCTGGGATTTAAACTCTCGCCCTTCCAGACCATAGGCAGGGTTACTAACCACTGGGGTCACACAGACACCTACCTGTAGTTCCGTCATCCTCCGTTTCCATGGCAACGGCTTGTCGGGGAAGGCGGCTGACAGGCCGTAGTAGAGGTAGAGGAACACGTGGACGAGTGAGTTGAGACCGAGGGGGACGGCCATGGCGGCCCAGGGGTAGTGGTGGTAGCAGAAGTCAGACAGCAGCAGGATGGACGTGTGGTGGTACACGTGGAGGAATGACATCTGTCTGCGCCTGTGCCGTAACACCTGGGGGGGGGGACAAAATTCTCAGTACTACGTCTGTGCCGTAACACCTGTGGGGGACAAAACTCAAAGTACTACGTCTGTGCCGTAACACCTGTGGTGGTGCATGTGTAGGAACGACATCTGTCTGCGCCTGTGCCGTAACACCTGGGGAGACAAAACTCTCAGTACTACATCTGTGCCGTAACACCTGGGGGAACAAAACTCTCAGTACTACGTCTGTGCCTTAACACCTGTGATGGTACACATGGAGGAACGACATCTGTCTGCGTCTGTGCTGTAACACCTGAGGGGGGGGACAAAACTCTCAGTAGTACACTTGTGCTGTAACACCTGGGGGAACAAAACTCTCAGTACTACGTCTGTGCCGTAACACCTGGAGGGGACAAAACTCTCAGTACTACGCCTGTGCCGTAACACCTGGGGGGACAAAACTCAAAATACTACGTCTGTGCCGTAACACCTGGCGGGACAAAACTCTCAGTACTATGCCTGTGCCGTAACACCTGGGGGGACAAAACTCTCAGTACTACGTCTGCACCGTAACACCTGGGGGGGGGCAAAACTTTCAGTACTACGTCTGTGCCGTAACACCTGGGGGGTAAAACTCTTGGTACTACAGCTGTGCCGCAACACCTGGGAGAACACAACTGTCATCATCTTTAAACTTGATACAAAATAAATCAAGCAACTCACTGGATGAATTCCCTGAACAGTCTGACACTTCAGATGGCATCCACTATCTCTTGTCAGTAACTGAGTACTAAGATAATGTTGTTGTTTTTTTTTCATTTGTCTTTAACAAAATTATGTTTTTACACTTAGATGGTAGCATTTAAGGAAGATTGGTTCTCACCATGAAGATGGTATCCCAGAGTTCCAGGTTCTTGGTGATCCAGTAGAGCAGGAAGACGTGCTTGAGGGCGTTGACCTCGCCCTTGTGGAACCAGGAGGGGCTCACGAACACTCCGTACGCAAACGCCAGGAAACTGTACAGGCTCAGGGCGCTGCACACCAGGTTATACGCCACCAGGGTCTGTAGTAATCAATAATCAATAACAAGTAATCAATAACCAATAACTAATCATCAATAACCATACAGGCTCAGGGTGCTGCACAACAGGTTATACGCTACCAGGGTCTGCAGTAATCAATAACCAGTAATCAATAACTAATAATCAATAATCAATAACCAGGAAACTGTACAGGCTGAGGGCGCTGCACACCAGGTTATACACCACCAGGGTCTGTAGCAATCAGTAATCAATAATAACTAACTAATCATCAATAACTAATAACCAATAATCAATAACCAGGAAACTACAGGCTGAGGGCACTGCACACCAGGTTATACACCACCAGGGTCTGTAGCAATCAGTAATCAATAACCAATAATCCATATCCAATAATCAATAACCAATGACAAGTAATCAATAATTAATCAATAACCATACAGGCTGAGGGCACTGCACACCAGGTTATACACCACCAGGATCTGTAGCAATCAATAACCTATAATCAATAATCAATAAGCTGTAGTGTTTCAGAAGACTGTCCTACTCTGATTCATCTGTAAAACACATTTGGCTGCTCCTGGGTTGAGTGAAGTACTTTCAACTTCTGACCTGACCTGAATATCATAAAAACTTTAAAAATCAATGCTAACTACATGTATAGTATGACATATATCATTTAAAACCAGACTCTGCGTGATGAACTGACTGACCTTGCGCAGCAACCTTGGCTTGGTGCTTTTCTGCCAGCCGATGGACAGTGGGACGAGACAGAGGTACGCCACGGCGACCGGCATCGACTTCAGACCTCGCAGCGTCTCCGCAAACCTCACGACTCCGGGGGTCAGAAGGGACGCCATCTTGGGTCACTCAGAGCTTCTAAACACCAGACCTGGTGTGTCACTGAGCACCTGCTGAAAAATAGATGTAAAAACTGGACCAGGTGTGTCACTGAGAGCTCCTAAAAACCAGACCTGGTGTGTCACTGAGCACCTGCTGAAAAATAGATGTAAAAACTGGACCAGGTGTGTCACTGAGAGCTCCTAAAAACCAGACCTGGTGTGTCACTGAGCACCTGCTGAAAAATAGATGTAAAAACTGGACCAGGTGTGTCACTGAGAGCTCCTAAAAACCAGACCTGGTGTGTCACTGAGCACCTGCTGAAAAATAGATGTAAAAACTGCACCAGGTGTGTCACTGTAGCCTGGGTACCATCCGGATTTTGGCTCCCCTACGCTTGAAAAAATTGAGCGAAAATCCGGATGGTACCCAGGCTAGTGTCACTGTGCTCCTGCTGAAAAATAGACGTAAAAACCAGACCTGGTGTGTCACTGTGCTCCTGCTGAAAAATAGACGTGAAAACTGTACCAGGTGTGTTACTGAGCTTCTAAACACTGGACCAGGTGTGTCGCCGAACACCTGCTGAAAAATAGAAGTAAAAACTGGACCTGGTTTGCAACCAAGCAGGTTCTGCCACTGCTGTGTGTAAAGCTATCTGTGTTATGGCAAACTCTGGGTGGCCACTTGAGGTCCAGCTGACTCTACCCAAAGTGCCCCGCCCAAGTCAGGTACCCACTCAGCAGGACATGAAAGACATGCCGGGTTACTGAAGAGCCAGGTGGGCGTTCCACATGAGTTGGAGCTTGATGATGACATCTTTAACGTTACACACATAAATTTTGTTGTGCAAACAATCCCAGACTTTAATACCTGACATCTATCGCTACTCAGGTAAACCCCACTTTTACTGCAGTGGATGAATGATTTGTTTGTTGCCCAAAACTGTACTAATGTTTAATAGCCACTGATGTACTAGCAGGTATGTGGCCTGAGCCTAAGGCAGGAGATGTTGTGTCTACAGGACTGGAGGAAAATCAAACCCCTCTGTCCAAGAGACAAGAAGCTAGTGCGACAACCAGCACGAACTTGAACCCAGCATATATTACACTCAGCACCTACACCATGTCTAGCGAAGCAATATAGTTGTTACACAAGGCCTACAACAAGGCAAGCTGACAACTTAAGAAAGTTGTATTTAAATGTTCCTACAAAAATAGGTATTTATATCGGCATTATGCTGCTAACGTTATAACGTTACCTATTTATATTAATATTTATATTATTAGTCATGCCAGCTTTGCAGGCTCTCTGCACTCAATTTATAACACCAGAAGCTAATCTAAACGTTATAACACTAGATCGTGGATTTTGGATTAAGACTAAAATCATGCAAACATAAACCTTGAGATCGCTCCAGTAGCGGGAACCCTTCAGATCACCTGTACCGCTTCCACCTGTCTTTGGACACGCCCACTCCTGACGTCATACCCGGAAGTAAACCTCCGCGGGTGAAAGGTCGCACCGCGGGGCATGCCGGGAGCCGGATGGCCACGTCACGCGCATGCGCCAGGAAGGCGGTCCGGCTTTCCAGCAGTTTTGAGGAATCATAACAAGAAAATCCGGCCGAAAACATGAATTATCTTAAGAATTTCCTGGCGACTCAGCCCGGAACGCAGCCGACTGGCGCGGAGACGGTAAGAAAAGCTTCGTGGCTTATGTAGAAGAAAAGTCGGGCACAGAATGATAATTTACTGGTTTGGTGGGAGGGGGGTGAAAATATGGACGTGTGGCAGAACATCCCAGATGTGAAGTGTGATATTTTATATGGGGAAATTTTCCCATCGGACTTTGGCGGGACTAGCGCAGTGGAAACAGCTAGGAAAAGGGAGACAGTCTCTGATTTTGATATAGGTGCATAATTTCTGTGTGTCAGGTGGGTCTGTCCCAGGTGCCACATGGACAGGTGTGTTGTTACAGGTGTTATTACAGGTGTCTAACGGTGCACGATCTAAGGTTTACACAAACAAACAAACAACAGCCTTACAGGTACGGTCTGCCTCAGCAGGATTGTTGTGATTATAAACCAACTTTCAGCACTGATAGAAATTATAATATATTTTGTATACAGGATATTTTACTTTTTAGTTCAGCAGTATGGGGTAGTTCTATGGAAGGGGCACTTCCTGGTTGACAAGTCTACAGTCTTTTTGGACTGTTCCAAAAAATAAATGTAGAGGGGGGTAGATTAGATGGTGGGTAGGTAGGGTTTTACGAAATCTAAGTTGGAATCAGGGTAGGGTTTGAGGAAATCTAGATTCGAAGTAGGGTAGGAACAAAACCTGCATTTGTTACTTTGTATATAACACAGAGTTATATCTCTTCCACCCCCCACATTTATTTTCTTTTGGTCATTAATATTGTGTCCATTTTGTCTAACCGCTGCCCCCCTCCCCAGATCGAGCGACTGTGTGATCGTGTCCAGTCCTCCACACTTCTGGACGACAGGAGAGACGCAGTCCGAGCTCTCAAGGCGCTGTCCAAGGTACGTCTTCAGGTCTCTTCTAAGATAGACGTCTTCAGGTACTTTCCCCAAGATTTTAGTGTTGTCAATGTTCTCTTTTTTTAAATTATTATTAAAAACATTAATGCAAATACAAATATAACATGAACGTAAAGTAACACATACATGTAGCTTCAGAACACGGTGCACCACTAACACCTAGCTTCAGTGCACAGTGAACCAGAAACATCTAGCTTCAGTATACAGTGAACCAGTAACATTAAGATTTTAGTGTTACCGACAGGGTGGCCATGAGATGTAGAAAAGTACTCAGCTCCTGGGAGGAAGGGGTTAGTTTTTCTAGTCTAGCTGACGACCCAGTAACCCCGACGTGTTTGTTTTGACTCTGCAGAAGTTTCGGCTGGAGGTTGGAACCCAGGGTATGGACATCCTCATCAACGTGCTAGAGACAGACAGGTGAGAGAGTGTCTGTTTGTTTGTTTGTTTGTTTGTTTGTTTGTGTGTGTGTGTGTCTGTGTGTGTGTCTGTGTGTGTGTCTGTCTGTCTGTTTATGTGTGTTTGTGTGTGCATACATGAGAGTATATAATATAAGTCTCTTTGTGTGTGTGTGTGTGTCTGTGTGTGTGTGTGTGTGTGTATGTATGTTTGTGTGTGTCTGTGTTTGTGTGTGTGTGTCTGTGTGTCTGTCTGTGTGTGTGTGTGTGGGTATGTGAATTCGGGAGAGTATAATGTATAATGTCTCTGTGTGTGTGTGTGTGTGTGTGTTTGTGTCTGTGTGTGTGTGTGTATATCTGTGTCTCTCTGTATGTAGGGGGAGTTTATGTAAGTCTGTGCATGTGTGCATTTGGGAGATTACCATTATATATAAAAAAATTTTATGTGAGTCGCACATTGAATCTGTGCTTTGTTGTTCCCCAGAACGGACGGTGAGATCGTGAACTACGCGCTGGACACGATGAACAACATCATGTGTAACAACCCCGAGGACGATGAGGAGGAAGGTCAGTTCAAGGTCACTGCTGAGACCAGCCTGTCCCTAACACCGCAGAGTGAAGAATAAAGTTGTCAAGTGATGTAAAATCTTTCCAGTTTCTGTGTTTTTGGTCCACAACGGTCATGACAGGAAACACGAGAACTGGAAGGACTGATAATCTACTGTTTGATAAACTATCTATACTTCACAGTGTGATATATTTATCAAGTATAATCTGTTAGTAACTGTTTCATGTATGATCTATATTTGGTAACTATGTGTTGTACTTGTCCTTGTAACTGCTGACCTTCGCTAGCAGCCTGGCTGTCTGAAGGTCATAGTAATGTATTGTTACATTTCAATAAATAAATAAATAAGGGTATGCTTCATTTGACAGGACTATCATTGAAGGTCTATGATCCTTTTTATAACCTTCTTGTCCATACCCCCTGCTCTGAGTCCCCTGTTCTGAACCCCCCTGTTCTGAACCCCCCTGTTCTGAACCCCCCTGTTCTGAACCCCCCTGTTCTGAACCCCCCTAACCCTACCCCCTGTTCCAGATGGCCCCCAGACCAACGGGGAGGTAAGACCGGAGCCGGAGGATTTGGGGGGACAGTTTACCGAGATCTTCATTAAAAAACTGGAAAACGTGCAGCTTTTACTCAACTTCCTAGAGGTAAGAACATTCACCTCAACCCTGCTGTCTGACTTGTACTGTTGTAGCCTGGATTTGGATGGTTTGATGAGATCCCTGATAAATAAAATCCTCATTAAAATTTTAAATCTTTACGCTGAGTTTAAAAGTAGCCTGTAATGTCCATATACCTGTCCTAATAACACCTGCCAGGCTGGAAAAGTACAGGTGTGTTAGAGTTCAGGTGTGTTAGAGTACAGGTGGGAAGAGTTCAGGTGCATTAGAAAAACTGATGTACCCGGCAGGTGTTATACCTGTCATGATAACACCTGTCAGGTAGGAAGAGTACAGGTGTGTTAGAGTACAGATGTGTTAGAGTACAGGTGTGTTAGAGTACAGGTGTGTTAGAGTACAGGTGTGTCAGAGTACAGGTGTGTCAGAGTACATGTGTGATAGAGTACAGGTGTGTTATAGTGCAGGTGTGTCAGAGTACAGGTGTGTTAGAACTGATGGTTTGTCTGGTATGTGTCTGCAGGAATACGACTTCCGTGTGCGCTGGCCGACGGTCAAGCTGATGACCACCCTGCTGTGTAACAGGTGCAGCCAGATGCAGCAGATCATCCTCAACAGCCCTGTAGGTGGGTACACAGCTGGAACAGGTGCTGTAACAGGTGCTGTAAACAGCTGTAACAGCTGTTGCAAACAGCTGTAAAAGGTGCTGTAAGCAGCTGAAACAGTCGTTGTACACAGCTGTAACAGGTGCTGTAACATGTGATGTAACAGGTGCCTTAAACAGCTGTAATATGTGTTGTAACAGGTGCCTTAAACAGCTGTAATATGTGTTGTAACAGGTGCCTTAAACAGCTGTAATAGGTGTTGTAACAGGTGCCTTAAACAGCTGTAATATGTGTTGTAACAGGTGCCTTAAACAGCTGTAATATGTGTTGTAACAGGTGCCTTAAACAGCTGTAATAGGTGTTGTAATAGGTGCTGTAAACAGCTGTAACAGGTGCTGTACAGTTGTAGTCTAAGAATAGGAAAAGATGCTGTAACAGTGATCGCAGGTGTTGAACAGTTTGATGTATACTGTGGCAGGTGAAAGTGACATACCTCACCTGCTGACAAGTTTTCTTCCCTCCCACCTGCTCAGGTGTGTCCAGACTGATGGACCTGATCTCAGATGCTCGGGAGGTCATCAGGAACGATGTGAGTAACTGTCTGTCTGTCTGTCTGTCTTCTCATCCATTTATTCCTTAGCAAAGGCATGTGTGTGTGTGTTTGTCCATCTGTCTGTCTGTCTCTTCGTTCATTCATTCCCTACACAAGGCATGTGTGTTATCATCTCAAGGATACTGTTGATTTTGTACCAGCAAAAAAAAGAAAAACTGGAAACACTTCCAATCTAAAGACACCAGACACCCTAATCCAGCATCCAGCTCACCAAGTCTTTCTTTCTGTGTATGTGTGTGTCTGTCTCTGTGTCTGCCTGCCTGTGTGTGTGTGTGTGTGTGTGTCTGTCTCTCTCTGTGTCTGCCTGTGTGTGTGTGTGTGTCTCTGTGTCTGCCTGTGTGTCTGTCTCTGTGTCTGTATGTGTGTGTGTGTGTGTGTCTGTCTGTCTCTGTGTCTGCCTGTGTATGTGTGTGTGTGTGTCTGTCTATTTGTTTGTCTGTGTTTGCAGTTGGGATGTACCAGCAAAACCAAAATGCTGTCCCCTCCCCCCTGCAGGGTCTGCTGCTGCTGATCCAGCTCACCAAGTCTGTGTGTATTTCTGTGTCTATCTGTATGATGTAAGTTACACTGCCCCCCTCCCCCCTGCCGGGTCTGCTGCTGCTGATCCAGCTCACCAAGTCTGTCTGTGTGTGTGTCTGTGTGTATGTTTGTTTGTATGTTTGTGTGTATTTCTGTGTCAGTCTGTATGATGTAAGTTACACTGCCCCCCTCCCCCCTGCAGGGCTTGCTGCTGCTGATCCAGCTCACAAAGGGCAACGCCGCCATCCAGAAGATCGTGGCGTTTGAGAACGCCTTCGAGCGACTCCTGGAGATCATCGTGGAGGAGGGACACAGCGATGGCGGTGGGTTTGTTTGTTTGTTTGTTTGCTTGTGTTGTTACTATGGAAACTTGTAAATGTATTGTTGGTTTCTGCATGTATTATTGAAGAATTTTTGTTCGGGAATCAATGCTGGAGATTGTTTATTATTGGTTGTTTATTTCTGCAGAAAGTGTTGTTGAAGATTGTTTATTGTTTGTATATTTCTGCAGGCATTGTTGTTGAAGATTGTTTATTGTTTATTTCTGCAGGTATTGTTGTTGAAGGTTGTTTATTGTTGTTTGTTTATTTCTGCAGGAATTGTTGTTGAAGATTGTTTATTGTTTGTTTATTTCTGCAGGAATTGTTGTTGAAGATTGTTTATTGTTTATTTCTGCAGGAATTGTTGTTGAAGATTTGTTTATTGTTTATTTCTGCAGGAATTGTTGTTGAAGATTTGTTTATTGTTTATTTCTGCAGGAATTGTTGTTGAAGATTTGTTTATTGTTTATTTCTGCAGGAATTGTTGTTGAAGATTTGTTTATTGTTTATTTCTGCAGGAATTGTTGTTGAAGATTGTTTATTACTGATGATGAATCTGCTGAAGAACAACAACTCCAACCAGACGCTGTTCAAGGAAGGAGGGTAGGTGTAGAACTTTTGGTGACGTTACTAAGTTTAGAAAACATTTTAGAATAAGTGATGACATAAAGGAATAAAAACTTTCCAAATCTCAAGAACACCATGTGTGAAGGGCTTCTGATGTATGGAAAAATTTGCTGCGTTCTTTGAAAGAGCATGATTTGATCAACTGGTAGATAAGTTTTTTGATAGCCATACAGCTGGAGGTAACGTTACATCATAGAAACTTCCATTGTAAGAAATATTTATCCAGACTTCCTCATGAAGAGTCTGCTGTGTTTCGTCTCCCCCCTCCCCCAGGCTGATCCAGAAGCTGACGCCGTTTTTCGACATCACGGAAGCGAGTCCCGGCGGGGGCTGGTCCGCCCAGAAGGTCACCAACCTGCACCTCATGCTCAAGGTCAGTGGAACGTTTGCTCCCAGGGAAACTGTTGCTTATGCTTATGCTTATGCTTGTCATGATCCAGGGACTACCCATGAGTTTCTAAGATGAATAAATAAATAAATAAATCCATAGTTTCCCTTCCTACCTGCTAAAAAAGATTCAGCGTCAACCTGTAGTAAACTTGACCTTCAGTGTTAATGTGTAGTGACCTTTGACCTTCAGTGTTAATGTGTAGTGACCTTTGACCTTCAGTGTTAATGTGTAGTGACCTTTGACCTTCAGTGTGAACATGTAGTAAACTTGACCTTCAGTGTGAACATGTTGTAACTTGATATGTGTGTGTTCCAGCTGGTGCGTACGCTGGTCTCCCCTAACAACCCGACCGTCTCCATAGCAGCCTGTCAGAAGGTCATGAACACCTGCGGTGAGCCTTACATTCAGCTTAACATTCCGTGTCTTCAAAATATCTGAACATCTTTACGCTTCTTTGTTACCAAGTCTCAGACTATAGAAATTTAATCAAAACTCTAAAAGCCATACAATGTAAAACAAGCAGCGCTATTTTATATATACTGAAAACAATGGAAAACTTGCCCTGTATAAGCTTGAAACCTGGCATACAGTAATATTTCATGTCTAACCTTATGTACGCCCCCCCTCCCCTCCCCCCAGGTCTTCAGGAGAAGTTGTGTATGACCTTGATACTGTATAAGTCTAACCTGCCCCCCCCTCCCCCCCAGGTCTGCTGGAAAAGTTGTGTATGACCTTGATAGTGTGTGTATGACCTTGATAGTGTCTAACCTGCCCCCCTCCCCCTCCAGGTCTGCTGGAAAAGCTTTGCATGATCCTGATGGCCAGTGGAGTTCCTGCAGACATTCTGACAGAGGTGAGCTCAGGGTCTGCTAGTAGATGATTCAGTCACTCAGATCTGGTCTTCGGAAAGACTGAGAGCCTGCGTTATTTGGCTTTGCATGGGATGGCCTCAGTCTGATGTTGTCTCATCTGCTCACAAGCACCCACCACACTTATCGAAAAGAGTAGGGGTCCTTCCCGGTGTGAGTGGATCAAACCTTGCAGTCTTGTACGTCTTCATGCTTGGAGCCCTCAGCCTATTGAGGTTAAGCACGTAATAAGGAAGAAGAAGAAGCAAATGAAAACAATTTGTTCGACGTGTCTGTACACTGTTTGAACCTTCAGTACAGCTGAACCTTTTATATTTATCTATTTACTTCAGTGCAGCCGTGTATCTTTTTGGCTGCTATCTACATGTAGCTTGCCACTGGAGTAATATATGGTTACAAATGTAGGTAACAACACTTCTCTCTCGCAGTTCTGATTGTCCGTATTCCCTGTAACTTCCTAACTCTGTTTCCCCAGACCATAAACACAGTATCGGAGGTTATCCGAGGCAACACAGCCAACCAGGAATACTTCGCTTCTGTCAATGCACCTTCACAGCCGCCCAGGTAAGTCCAAAGTTCTCAAACCTCCCCCTCACACCTACCTAAGCACCCAGGCTGTACTCAGTATCGTTTTGAGCAGGTTTATTACCAGTTTTCCAGCCATATTGAATGCTGCAGAACCTGGTGAAATTGTGGAGTCCATTTCTGCAGTCACTGTGTGTTGCTGGAACTGCTCTCACATGCATGTTGAACCACAGTCATGTCTAAGTGTGTTGGAATAAATGAACAGCTCGTGAGTTAAGTACTAAAACTATCACCAAGCAGCACGTCGGCAGAACGTACTGCACCTGCGCGAAACCCATAATGTATTGTGCATAGCACTTTGGCAGAACGTCTCATATAAGGTCGTATTCCAGTATATAAGGTTAACATCCCGTCTGTAGTTTTCAGATGTTGTGTCCTAAAAGATATCGTCTGCAACAGGCAAAATTCTGATGCAACGTTGACCAAAAATCCAACGAAAACCGTGAAAATCAGGATTCTGCGCAGGTACAGTACGTTCTGCCCACGTGCTGCTAAACTATCACCAAGCAGAGCAGACTGACCAGCCTAACGCCCCCTCCCCCCAGACGTGCTCTACTGTTTCCTTCCTGTTTAACTAACACCCCCCTCCCCCCAGGCCAGCCATCGTGGTCCTGCTGATGTCCATGGTGAATGAGAAGCAGCCGTTCGTTCTCCGCTGCGCTGTGCTCTACTGTTTCCAGTGTTTCCTGTTCAAGAACGAGGTCGGCCAGGCCCAGATCGTCCAGACTCTGCTGCCAACAACCGCCGATGGTGAGAGCTTCAGCTTATCTCATTGGTCCATGGCTATGATGTAACAGGTGATCTTATTGGTCACTGCTGTCAGGACATTTCATTGGTCCACAGCTGAACTGTAAAAGGCCATTTCATTGGTCCACAGCTGAACTATAAAAGGCCATCTCATTTATCCCAAACTGAACTGTAAAAGGCCATGTCATTAGTCCACAGGTATGCTGTAACAGGTCATCTCATTGGTTTACAGCTCAGCTGTCAGACCTGCATGTTGTAATAGACCATTTCATTGGTCCACAGCGGACATGTAAAAGGCCTTCTCATTGGTCCATAGCTGAGATGTAGGAATCAAATTCATTGGTCAATAGCTATGCTGAAAGAGGCTGTCTCATTGGTCAATAGCTATGCCAAAAGAGGCTGTCTCCGTGATGAATAGCTAAGCTGAAAGTGGCTGTTTCATTGGTCAATAGCTATGCTGAAAGAGACAATCTCATAGGTCAATTGCTAAGCAGAAAGAGGCTGTTTCATTGGTCGACAGTTATTCTGTTAAGTTGAACTAAAGCCAACTATTTTTCCATTTCCAGCCAGTGCAATATCAGCGGGCCAGCTGCTCTGTGCCGGACTATTTTCCACGGACGCTTTATCCAACTGGTGTGCATCGGTGGCCTTATCACATGCCCTGAAAGATAACCCTACACAGAAGGAGCAGCTGCTCAGAGTTCAGCTGGCGACGAGTATTGGCAACCCGCCAGTGTCACTACTGCAGCAGTGCACCAACATTCTCTCACAGGTAAACAAACAAACTGTTTCTCACAGGTAAACACAAATAAACATTCTCTCACAGGTAAATACAAACAAACAGTTTCTCACAGGTAAACACAAACAAACAGTTTCTCACAGGTAAACACAAACAAACATTCTCTCACAGGTTAACACAAACATTCAGTTTCTCACATTTAAATACAAACAAGTAAATTTTCTTTAACAATACCAAAATGTACTAACTTAAAGGTTGTTCTTATTACAACTGTCTCAGACTAGTTAGAGCCATGAATTCTACTGTAAACTGCTGATGAATACAAAAGGTGACGGGTAGTAAATTTCTGACACTTTGTTATAATGAAATCCAAATCAGTCTAGTTTCCGTGCCATTTTTTATTGATTTATTACTAGTTCTGACTTCTGTATGAATGTGACCAGTTTTCCCATCATCAGCCATTGTAACATACTGACGTGTGTTTCCCTTCCATCTCCCCATTTCTCACCTGTCACACCTGCGCACACCTGTGCAGGGGAAATACGCGCCCCAGGTAACCTTACATGCACTACTGGGTGTGTATTTAGGGTCTCATATTGGGGTTTACTGGTGGGCAGTAAAGGTATCATAACAGGGTTTGTTAGGCTGAAAAATGAACATCTAAAGCCAGCATTCATTTGTCGATAAAAATGGCCTCATACTAGGGTTCGGTGGTGGACAGTACAGGCCTTATACCAAGGTTCATAAGGATTCTCATTTAATGTGTTTCATTGATGGGTGAGAAGGTGTCATACCATAGTTTATGGGCCCATACCGGGCATGCTCGTAAGGGTGTTTTGAATGAATTGGGGAGCGTTTCGGATGTTCAACATTGTTGACATGATGTGATTTAGACTGTGGTGTCCGCAGCTATTTCATACATAATATTATTATAATAATCTGAGATTCAAAGTTACAGAACATAATGCTTTCCTTGGGCATTACCTTTAAAAAAATTGCCTACAAAACTTTACCCTGAAATGTTACATACCACATTTGAAATTGTCATCTCATGCTTCACCCCCCTTCCACATTCACAGTCCCCCCTTTACCCCCCCTCCCCTCCAGATCATGAGAAACCAAGTCAAGGGAAACTGTGTATACAGTGTGTACACAGGTGCCACATAGCAGTGTTGTACTGGCACCACAAACATGATATGAAATCAGCCCTGGCATTTTAAGTATCATGATTATGCAGAATTTTGTCAGTAACATGCCTGCTTTCCTCTGGGCAGGGTGGTACGTAACAGAATGTTGAGTCTGCTTCTCGTCGCTACTTCGGCTACATAGAGCTGTACTACCTTTACTAGTTGTGTAAGAAGGAAGTCCCTATATCCAATGTTGAGTATGATATTACAGAATGTTGTCAGTAACATGCCTGGTTTCCTCTGGGCAGGGTGGTACGTAAGAGAATGTTGAGTATGATACTACAGAATTTGTGCAGTAAAATGCCTGGTTCCTCCGTGCAGGGTGGAAAGCTGCAGACCAGACTGGGGCTGCTGATCCTGCTGTGCTCCTGGCTGTCAGACTGCAGCATCGCCGTCACCCACTTCCTGCACAACGCAACCAACGTGCCATTCGTATCCTTAATACAATGTAGATATATAATATATATATATATATGTGCAGTGCCAGTATGTATCATATATAACTGTCACAACGCAACCAACGTGCCATTCGTATCCTTACTACAATGTAGATAAGCACGTCGGCAGAACGTACTGCACCTGCGCGAAACCTGTAATGTATTTTGCATAGCACTTGGGCAGAGCGTCTCATATAAGGTTGTATTAGAGCATATAAGGTTGACAGCCTGTCTGTAGTTTTCACATGTTGTATAGGAAAAGCTACCGTCTGCAACAGGCAAACTTTTGATGCTACGTTGACCAAACATCCAACGAAAAACGTGAAAAATCGGGGTTTTGCGCAGGTGCAGTACAATCTGCCAATGTGCTATGTAGATATATATATGTGCAGTGCCAGTATGTATCATATAGCTTGCACAACGCAACCAACGTGCCATTCGTATCCTTATTACAATGTACATCCCGGCTGTTGTCGCTCACCCGACATGCACGCTACTGGAGAGGGTCGCAGTCCTTAGGACGGGACGTTAAGCCGTGGTCCACTGTTCATTGTGCTTGTCGAAAAGAGCTAGGAGAATTTCCCCGGTACAATGAACCTGTAAATACTGTACATAGCGTCTGTCTTCTCTGTTACGACCAGTGGAAGAGTAGCTCTTCAGTGAGCTAAACTGGTTCGAGATCACTTTTTTTAATGTAGATATATACTGTATATGTATAACATTCGTTATGTGTGTTCGATGCGGTATCACACCCTCAGTCCCAGCCCTCCCATGGTGTTCTATTTAATTTTATTGTATGATGTAGCCTGGACAATGTCAATGCTTTGTGACCCTTATGGTTGTGACCTTGACCTGTGACCTCCAGCTGACGAGTCAGATCACGGACCAGGCCGAGGAGGATGAACAGCTGGCGCAGGGTCTGTTCGCTCTGCTGCTCGGCATCTGTGTGCATTATAACGACAACTCCATCGAAAACTTCACCAAGTACGTACAAACAGTCTTAGTAAACATCAAACAAAACAACAAACAACCTTAGTAAACAACAAACAACCTTAGTAAATATTTCACCTGCCACATACTGCTGGGCATCTGTGTGCATTTTAACCACAACTCCATCAAAAACCTCACCAAGTACGTATGAATACAAAAAACCCAAATTCCTTGTCAAACTCCTTCATTTTGCAGAAATTTGTTTTCTAGAATGAACCAACCATGATAACATCTTCAGCAGCTGGTTATTTAGTTCTTTTAGCCATTTTATCTTGTAAACCGACCCTGGCATGAATGTGGATAGTTTTTGAGGGCAGCTAAAGTTCATTTACCCCAACCCAGAGACAGACGCAGGGTTAGGGTTCATGTATGAATGACTTTTTTTTTGTGGATTTTTTCTGTGGACAGTTGTGATGTGCTTGGTTTCTGTGTTCCTGGGTTAGGGTTCAGGTATGAAGATGGATTTTTTTTCTGTTTTTCCCCCAGAGAGAGGCTACAGCAGCTGATTATAAAGAGGATAGGGCTGGAGAGTTTCGAGGACAAGCTCAGCTTCGTGACGAAGAGCGACCATTACTCCCGAGCGGCGCGCTCCCCCCAGCCCCGGTACGACGCGCCCGAGAAAGTCCTGCTCGATTACGAGTTCGTCGCCCTCTTCAGGCAGTACGAAGGTCAGTAAGGGATAACACGGTTTGTTTGTTTATTTGTTTACGGTTGCCAAGGTTACCAGCAATAGTCAAAAGCAAATCAAACAGAAATATAGAAATCCAAACATTTGACCAATTCTGCAGCCCCAATTCTTGTTGATAAACTGACACTCAGGTGTGATTAAGACAGGTGAAGTTCTACAGGTAATACTTAAGTGCATCACCCCTCAGGTGTGACCATGACAGGTGAAGTTCTACAGGTGATACTTAAGTGTGTCTTGCCCCTCAGGTGTGATTATGAAAGCCGTCCGGCCCAAGACGAAGGAAGAGGAGCAGGCGGAACAGAAGACGATTGAGGACCACGCCGGGATTGTCACGCAGTACAAGGAACTCATCAGAGAACAGGTAATGATAACAGGTGTACCTGTCAACAGGTGTGCTTCCTGTGTCTGCACTTCAGAGTGTTCAAGTGGAGTTTTCGGTCCAATACATTTCCATGTGAACATGATGTATAACTTGTTTGCTACCAAGAAGGGACATGAAATGTTCTTTAATGAGGGCCTGCATGGGGGGTAGTGATTACGAATTACGCAAAATTTTCGCCGCCGATTACAAATTACGTTAAATTCTCAGAGCTGATTACGACTTTACGCTTTGCAGCTAATGTACTATTATGGTTTACGTTGATTTGGGGGGCGGCTGCCTACGGATTACGAACTCAAGACTAAAAAGGCCTGATTACGCCTTACAAAAAAGGGCATGCAGGCCCCCTTTAATGAAAGGAACATGAAGAGTGCTAGGATAAGATGCATTAGTTTTTGACCTGTGTGCATTTTTAATGTCCGAGTCTAAAGTCCCGTATTCTGCTGTGTGTTCACAGGCTGGTAAGGTGGGTTGTAGTGTGAGTATTGGTGACCTTTGCCCTGCCCTCTGACCTTTGCCTGTAGAAAGCAGCAGCCCTTTCACATCCAACTAAAACACGGAAGGGATCATCTCAAAATCATAAATCATTTTCCTGGATCTGAGTTTGATGATCAAGTTGATAGAAAAGTTTGACAAAAGATGTTTAAGTCATGAACAGATCTGAGATTGTCCCTGAGGTCAAGGACATTATATATTGTCCTTCCTCAGGTATAAATTACTTAACTGCTTTTTGGAACAGGTGTAAGTTTTGAGATGATGCCCCATCAGCCCACCTTACCTGCTGTGTAGGCAGCCATATCTACTCACCAGCTAACCTCGTGCTGTAGCCTAGCTGGAAAATGCTCAGAAATATTTGCATCATCTGAATTTTTCCAGAGAAAGCTACAAGTATTTCATCTAACCTTTGTCTTTTGGTAGTTGTACATTTGTTTCAAAGGAATACTTGAAGGGAACTTTCATCTTCCTTTCATTGAAGTGGCTATCCTTGTATTATTTTGATTTTACGGGAGTCCTGTTTGTATTTTGTATTTTGAACAAGGTTCAAGGTTAAACTCATTCCTTCCATATCTGATTCTCTTGTCGTCCCCCCTGCAGGATACAGAGCTTCACTCCACCAAGCAGGAACTACAGGAGGTCAAGGTCAAACTCAGCGAGACGGAGAAACAGCTGCAGGAGCAGGCCTCGATGGTTCAGCAGTTACGGGACCAGTACTCCCTGCTGAAGGCTACTAAAGGTGGGGAGGGGGGCAGCAGGGTGGGGAGGGGGGCACCAGGATGGGGAGGGGGGCAGCAGGGTGGGGAGGGGGCAGCAGGGTGGGGAGGGGGCAGCAGGGTGGGGAGGGGGCAGCAGGGTGGGGAGGGGGCAGCAGGGTGGGGAGGGGGGCAGCAGGGTGGGGAGGGGGGCAGGTTCAATGGTGCAGCAGCTATGGGACCAGTACTCACTGCTGAAGGCAACTAAAGGTGGGGAGGGGGGCGTAACTAGTTATCATCATCATGTAGCTAAATTTTATTGTGGCTGTTGATTAGAATATGAGAAACTCAGGAAGTGCATACAAGTACATACTACTTATGGCCTGCTTCTTTATGCAAGACATAAACCGTATGGTTTCCTTGAAGTCAGTCGTTTTTTACCGTTTCCCACTGACCCTTGGTGTTGCCTTTCCCCTGAAGGTCGTGAGTCGCCGCAGGTCCAGCCGACGGAGGCAGGAGGAGGGGAGGAGGCGGTTGCTAGGTTACAGGGAGAGCTGGGGGAGTCCAAACGTCTCCTGGAGTCAAAAACACAACAGCTGATGGAGAAGGACAAAACTATAGAACAGCTGGTGAGAGAAGAGAAATGAATGAATGAATGAACGAACGAACGAACGAACGAACGAACGAACGAACGAACGAATGAATGAAATGCACTACAGCTTCCTGTCTTCCCTTCATTTCACCCTCCCTTACCTAGACCCTACTTCCTACCTACTAGAATGACTCTAGAAAGTGGCTGCTCTATGCTGAAGGCTATTTGTCCAAATCTGCCCCGGTTTGTAAAATAATCCAAATGTTGTTTTTACCTGGCCATCATTTCGGCTGCCTCTCAGCTGCCTTCAGTGCCACTTCTTGCCACCAGGTGGCGCTGTCGCAATAATGCAGTCCCAAATGTGACTGAGTTTGTATCCCCCCTCCACTCAATGCTTCAGATGTCTTCTATTGAGAATACAGAATCCTACAGAACAGTAACCTGTCTGAGTGCCTGTGTTGATAATAAATTGACAGATTGATTGATTGATTGATTGATTGATTGATTGATTGATTGATTGATTGATTGATTGATTGCAAGCGTACAAATTTCCCATCCTGCCTCTGCCAGAAAAACGACCTGACCGTAGCGGAAGCGAAGGCGGCAGTACGAGACGCAAGCGAGGCGGGCGACGCGGGGTCATCTGAGGACAGCACGCGACCTCTGCAGGAGAGAATAGAGGCGCTGACACGGGAGAAGGAAGAACTCAGGACACAGGTGAACCCTGAACCTTAACACATGTTTTCTTTTCTTGAGGAATCAGTCCCTGGTTGTTGCATATCCACAACACTTTATAAAAGGTTACGAATTTGACTGAGATTTCCTGTTTGTTTCAGCTGTCGTCACAGGAGACTCAGATCCAGACATTCCGGACGGACAACGAAGCCCTGAAGGCCGAACTGTCCGCACAGGTAACCATGGCAACGTCATCACAGTTTTGTCAGTGGAGCCTGAAGCTCACATGTCATCAGAACTCCCTTTATAATGATCTACATGTATAGTCAGATCCAAATGTTTTCATCTTGTCCTCAGTGTAAATTTTTACTTTAGATTGCCTGGAAATAGATTGATTGGATTGAAAGTTTGAAGCACCCCTTCATGATGTGAATGGTTTCTCCCTGACACCCCATGATGTGAATGGTTTCTACCTCACACCCCCTGATGTGAATGGTTTCTCCCTCACACCTCCATGATGTAAATGGTTTCTCCCACACCCCTGATGAATGGTTTCTCCCACACCCCTGACATGAATGGTTTCTCCCACACCCCTGATATGAATGGTTTTTCCCTCACCCTTGATGTAAATGGTTTCTCCCACACACACCCTGATATGAATGGTTTCTCCCACACCCCTGATATGAATGGTTTCTCCCCCCAGACGAACGGCCCCTCCCCCGAGGCCGTTGCTATGGAGACGGCAGCCGTCCAGGCGAAGCTGTCGGACGCCGAGTCTCAGCTCGCCTGCTCTGAGGAGGAGAACCGCAGGCTGAAGGAACAGGTGCAACACTTACAGGTGCAAAACACGCAGCTGCAGAACGCACCTGCAGCCGACGGGAACGCTGACTCGGCAGAACTGGAGCAGGAGGTGAGCGCAAACTTTTCCTAAACCTCATCTGTACACATGTCAGAAGGTTTGCTTGGTATAAAAATAATGTACATGTATTATAATGTATATGAGGGATGTACATATTGCCTGTCTCGTCCTGTTGTAATTTATGTACGCAAACTTTCTGCAATTCAGGGATTTTTGTCCCTGCTGTAAGGTTTGCTTTTTGGTGTCACAAATAAATAAAGTTGAAAAATGAATTAAAGTATACAAAACTTTTAAAGACTTCTTTATGCTCAGAAAAAGGATTTCAAGCCCTGTACATTGTGTGTGCATTTATGTATTGTGTTTCTGTTGTAGTTTTTGTCGAAAAGGAAGACAAATTATTCTTAACCCCCTTCAGGTGAGAAGATTGAGTGAAGAAAAGAAGCGGCTTGAGGAGGAGGCTGAGACAGCGTCCAAGGAGCAGGACGACCTTCTTGTGCTACTGGCAGACCAGGACGCCAAGATTAAGAAGTACAGAGACAGACTTAAGGAACTAGGAGAGCAGGTAAAGAAACATTTACATCGACGTAATACAAAATACTATAAAATTACAATACTAGTAGTTCATAGTTGCCAATAAGAGGGAAAATGTGAAAAAGAAACAGAAGTATTTTGAAGACTGAGAAAGCAAGATTACTTTGATAGAAGGAGTAAAACATGATGACAAAAATTAATATAGTAATAAGTGTTTGATCATTACAGTTTGTTGTAAAAGAAATCGCTTGTGTGATATTTCTGTTGTGTAACTGATGTATGTGGTACCCAGGTGGAGGAGGAGGATGATGCAGACCTAGAAGACGATGAAGAATATGATGAAGATGAGGAGGAGGAGGAGGAGGAAGATGGAGACTGACAGATGTCAATCAATCTTACTAGACATGAAAAAAATTCGATCACTTTAAAATGTCCATCATGTAAAAATGCACCTTATCTTAGGAGCCAGCAACCTTTGGGTGAAGATATAGAAAACAGTTCAGGACCAGTTGGGACTGTGACTGGTTAAAAACAGGAAATTTTGAACAGACAGAATTATAGATACACATAGATTTCAGAGGAGAATGACAAAAAGAAAATAGAAACTAAATATAATAACATATTTCCAACTAGCGACCTGGGAAGAAATGGCCAAGAATCTTGAGTCTAACACACCCCTTACCTGTACTTGGTCTCTTATTTGCAGCATGCGGTTGTCATGAGGACGTTTGGTTATGAATTAAGAGGTTATAATGGTTTTCTGTGCTGTCGTGTCATGAACAGAACCCAAGGCTGTACTGCTGTTTCATTTTGCTCAATCATTCCATGTCCTTTCAATTCTTTATTAACATACCAAACATAACTGTGCAACCCAGATATTTACAAGGTCCATTATCTTGTGCCAGACTCTATCTGTGCAGTCTGGTTATAGAGTCTGGTTGACTGGACAAATTTAATTCCTTCTCAAATTTAAAATTTTGTCTGCACAGCAGAATGTACAGGACACTGCACAATTTAGGTGTAGGGGGGGGGGGGCACCATGCCAGGCTGATTTGCTAATTAGTCAATAAATTGTCTAAATTTTCTAGCAGCCAATCAGATCTGTTTGAGAAAAAGATGACTTTCCTGATTGGTCCAAATGTAGGGATAACCTAGCCAATCACATCAATGATTACAGAAGGTAGCTCTGATTGGCCAAAGCAGTAGAGATGAGGTGATGCAACTTGAGTAGCCAATGGGGGCTTTCTAAAGTAGAAAGTTGTTTTCCCTGATTGGCTGCTGCAGCAAACTTAGTTTTAGGAATAGCCAATCAGGACTACTTTGAGGTCAATGTGTCCAGTCCTGATTGGTGGAACCAGAAGATATACGGATTAGCAACTCCACTGTCCAATCAGGCCTTGGTAATGTTGATAATGGTCGTCTCTGATTGGTCCAAAATGCACTTTTCAGTGATGCTTGTTCATGATAATGATGTCACTGAAGAGTAGCACGTCGGCAGAACGTACTGCACCTGCGCAAAACCCTGATTTTTCACGTTTTTCGTTGGATGTTTGGTCAACGTTGCATCAAAATTTTGCCTGTTGCAGATGATACCTTTTCCTATACAACATCTGAAAACTACAGACAGGCTGTCAGCCTTATATGCTCTAATACAACCTTATATGAGACGTTCGGCCAAAGTGCTGTGCACAATACATTACGGGTTTCGCGCAGGCGCAGTACGTTCTGCCAACGTTCTCTGAAGAGTCAAGTAAACATCAAGTGTCTAAAGCTTGACTTTCTCCTTAACTTGATTCTGTAAACTGTAATGAGATTCATGTCATCACCTTGCAGTTAAGGAAGGAAGAAAACTAGAAGTTTGTATTCAGTTTTGCTGATGGTGGTTTATAGAATTATCTACCACTGGTGGCAAACATGCCTAAATGTACTGCAGCAAATTATACAAAAAATTGTAAAACTTGTTTTAAAACTATGTGTTATTTTGTAGCAGACTTGTTCAGGACAATAACAACAGTTAAAATACATTATAAGTGTGCAGATAAAAATTAAAGTATTTCTGCCTCGCGGATAACTGTTATTAAAGACTACTACAATGGATATTTCTTGCAGCATAAGACTCCAACTGGGAAAACTACATGTAAAACTCTGAACCAGTAATTTATTGTTCCAACTTGTAGAGGTAGAATCTGTAGTTCTCTGATGTTTGCATACTTACAGCATAACATGCAAAACGAGATGGTCTTTACCATAAAAGTAACCAATAAAGATGCTAAATATGTGATATCATGTGAATACTATGTTATGTCATGTTGGAAAGCCTCACAATTTCGCAGACCATGTCACATTTTTATGTAATTTTCGGCCAACATACGATATTCACATAGATGCAGTTTGTAGTGTGACGTCATTGGAAGATTTGACCAATGGTTCACCCAACAGGCACTGTAACTCCTGGGCTATCATTATGTAGGAGTTATCGTCATGGTAACCAGTGTGTTTGGCAAAAAACACGGGCGGTGACGAGGCTGGGTTGCACTAATCTCCACCAGACTAACTACGCCTGTAACTACGCTGCCTGAAAAATGGTGAAAATGTATCCAAATAGGGAGAAAATTTTCACCATGGGAGTTTGGTCACCATAAGGTGTTTTTGCCCACATGGGGAAATGTTACGCTTACCACGGGCTCACTCTACAGGTCAATTATTCGAGCCTGCATGATTATCACCCTATTTTTGCCGAATTCTACTACTAGTATCCAGAACCCCTTATAATTAGGAAGGCATGCGGAGGCTAGCATTGCGCTACTAGCTACCGAAAAAGCGATGATGCTTCTTCAGTTTGATGTTTGCTGCTTTCCTCTTTACCTTGTAGGCGAGGCCGGGTGTTTTGCACAGCCCATTGTTTCAGTTGGAAAGGGGCCTTCCTGGATGACTCCCGACTTCTGGGTCTCAGAGGCATCCGCAGAAATATCATTTCTTAGAAAATAATCCGGAAATTTGTGTCACAGATTCCAGCACGGAATACAGGTATGGGTATAGCTGTCTTTAAGAAATACCTGCTTCTTAAGATAGATTTACAAGATAAGAGGGTGGGAAAATAATTTCACCGTTATGTAAATGAAATGTCCACTAAAAGAAATGAATAAATAAATAAAGTATTGAATTTTATGCCAGATACGTTGTGATTGTTGCCATGAAATAATTAACTCGACTTACTTTTATCTTTGGCTACAAAGTAGTATGTGAAGTCTGGATACAACTAGTCTCCACCAGACTCCTTTGCAGGCTGAATAAATAGTAGAAATCGGCCGAAAAAAGGCAATTATATCCCTTTTTTCGGCCGATTTCTACTATTTATTTAAAAATAGCCTGCAAAGGAGTCTGGTGGAGACTAGTATACAACATGGTTCTGGATTCACGCTATCATATTTGTGTAATCAGGTGCTGTTGGTTGACCTTTAACCTATGTCAAGGGTAAACATTCGCCATTTTGGTTCCTGTCGCGTCCTTTGTCCAATTTTCCCAGAGTTTCAGACGTTTCTTTCCTGTCTGGAATCGGCCTGAGACGGGAATCTGGCAGCAGACGCCTTTGTTATGGTTTAGGCGGACAGCTTCGCGTGAAGTAAGTAGAATGTGAGATCTAATGTTCCAGATATGTGCACAAAGATGACCGAAGAACGTACTTCCGGTTTTGATATCTCGTCCTCTAAACTAGCGCTAGCCGTGACGACAGCATAGAAAAGTAAATACAGCTCTTATTCGCCACGGCTAGCTCTTAGCTGCGGTGACTCGTGGAGGACGTATTTGCTTGTATATTATATATAACGTTAGTGTCCTCCAACATTATATATGCGATACATTATATATTACATACAAGCAAAATTATACATAGTCCCGGCTACTAGTACATGTACTAGTATCTGATTTTCAAGGCGAGACAGAATTTTTTGGCACAACAGTTTTGTTGATAGTCATGTTTACATGTTGATTAATATCAATATATCTTTTTATTCATTCAAAAATCAAAACAAAGCCATTGTCTTCATTTTCACCAACTTTCAGGCACAGGGCAAGTATTGGGTCTCCCATTGGAGTTTCCCAGGAAGGCAGTACCCCATGCACTAACTGATGGCATCATAACAATACCCACCACTGACAAGACATGGATGACGTGACTACCCACACTGGTGAGGAACCCTACATGTGTGGGGAGGGCGGGTACACGTCCGAACTCTGCAGAGATGTGGAGATCCACACAGGAGAGAAACCGTACAAGTGTGACCAGTGTGACTACTCAGCAATGGAGAAGAAATACCTAAATATTCACATGGCTAAACACACAGGTGAGAAACCCTACATGTGTGTTGAGTGTGACTACAGGACGGCTGACAGGTCTGCCCTATCATGTCACATGAAGATCCACACAGGGGATAAACCTTACAAGTGTGGCCAGTGTGACTATTCAGCAGTCAAGAAGAAAGATCTAAACATACACATGGCCAAACACACTGGGGAGAAACCCTTCGTATGTGGAGAGTGTGGGTTCAGAACTGGTTATAGGTCCAGCCTTAACAAGCACATTAAGATCCATACATTAGATAAACTATACAGGTGTGACCAGTGTGACTATTCAGCTATCCAAAAGAGATCCCTCGACAGACACATGGCTAAACACACTGGGGAGAAACCCTACAAGTGTGACCAGTGCAGCTTCGAGTCAGCTACGAAAGGAGACTTGAGTACCCACATGGCTAAACACACAGGTGAGAAACCCTACATGTGTGGGGAGTGTGGGTACAGATCGGATTACAGTTCAGGACTATCCAGACATATGAAAACGCACACGGCGAAAAAGCCACACAGGTGTGACCAGTGCGACTACTGCACAGATAGGAAAGATGTGTTAGACAGGCACATGATTAAACACACAGGTGAGAAACCCTACGTGTGCGTGGAGTGTGACTACAGGACGGCTAACAGGTATGATCTCGCCAAACACACGAAAATCCACAAGGGGGAGAAACCCTACAAGTGTGACCAGTGTGACTTCTGCACCGCTAGGAAGGGAAACTTGCACACACACATGGCGAAACACACTGGTGAGAAACCCTACGTGTGCGTGGAGTGTGGCTACTGCACGGCTAGGAAAGCAAACTTGGACCTTCACATGATCACACACACTGGTGAGAAACCCTACGTGTGTGGGGAGTGTGACTACAGGACAGGGTACAGGTCTGCCCTGTGGAGTCACCTGAAGATCCACATGAAAACCCACACAGGAGAGAAGCCGCTGGCACCACCGTCTGTCCATCCAGAAACTCAGGGTCAAAACACAACTTTCCAAACACAGTGGTCAGAAGGATCATGACATAGAGACTCTAAAAGGCCTTTAATTCCTGTGTACGTGACTATACTCTACTATACAGAGCATTTGTAAGATCCCGGATATTAAATGGATCCGTAGTATTATGTAGTTTGTATAAGGATTTCATTTCATTTTCATGTAGCAACTGCTGCTAATATCTGTAACTAAGGAAAGGAGGTATTTTCATAGATAGAATCTAATAGTATGCAATTTATGTAGTTTATGGAAAGGAAAAGTTATTGTATTGGATAGGGAAGAGGAAGAAGGCATGAATTGTTGTATTTCATGTAAATAATTCATTTATAGAGCATTCCAGCCTCTAGTTGAACCCAAAGTAAAAAGCAGCAACAACGTTTCACAGTTACTCTGTCTTTATTCACAGAAATGTCTACATTTCTTAAGCATTGGCAGTAAAGCATTGCAATCAGTGGGTAGCCTCTAGCAGACTACTTAGGATTAAAGATATAGCATTGCAATCAGTAAGTTTGCATGAGTGATAGCCTCTAGCAGACTTCTTAGGATTAACATTACATCATTGCAATCAGTATGTTTGCATGTGGTATATGTAGCCTCTAGCAGACTCCTTAGGACTTATGTTACACCAATGTAATCATTAAGTTTGCATGTGTGATAGCCTCTAGCAGACTTCTTAAGACTAAATCAAAGCATCGCAAACAGTAAGTTTGCAAGTTGTATAACTTCTAGCAGACTTTAAAAGCATAGCAATCATGCAGTAACTTTGAATGGCGGTATAGCCTCTAGCAGACTTCTTAGGACAATCAGTAAGAGCTCAGAGGGCTATAGCCTTCATCAGGCACCTTAGGATAGATCATAAGTTGCAGCTTTGTAGTCAATAAGTGAAAGATATGGTAGCTTGAACCATTCTTTTACAAGTAAATTCAGAAACAACTCAGTAAAGAATGACAACACAATGTCGTCTGTAGCCCACTACATGCCTTCTCTTCTGGTTAACTCACCAGTCAGACCTCTAGAACAAAACTGGCTAAATATTCAGTTCTACATAGGCCTTTCTCTGGCTGTTCTTTGTCACCCTGCAACTACTCAATAGTATTTTTGTTTTGTTCACTACTCTTTCGTCAATAAACATATAGTTTTGATCGATACAATAGCTTCAAAAGTAGCCACAAAAGCAGCATTCCTAAGGACCTAAGCCTGGTTACTGGATTCCTAAGGACCTAAGTCTCCTTCCTGCTAAATGCGCCAGGCATTGTCGCCACGTGTGCGCGCAGAGGCATCAGTAAAGCTTGGCGGCCATGCTCTTATCGCCGCGGGCCCTGCCGGCCTTGCCGTGGCGCATCCTCTTCAGAGGAACCGGGCCGTTCTCCACAGGTGGGCCGCCCTGCACTGGGGGGCCGTCCTGAGCGGGAGGGCCGTCCTGTGCAGAAGGGCCGCCCTGTGCAGGAGTAGGGGCGCGCATTAGCGGGTCGGGTTTCGGGTTGCCTTGTGGCGGGAAGTCGGCCAGACGGTGAGCCTTCTGTTTGCCGTCGCCGTTGAGGGAGCGCTTGGCACGGGCGAAGTCGGAGTCGGTCAGTTTGTCGGTGTTGTTGGGGATTTTGTAGGGATCAGAGTTGGGTGGAGACGGGAAGGGTGGGTTTGCATGGATGCCTGGGTCCATGGGTGGGTTTGCGGGGTTGCCAGGTTCCATGGGTGGGTTTGCATGGTTGCCTGGTTCTATGGGTGGGTTAGCGGGGTTGCCTGGTTCCATGGGTGGGTTAGCAGGGTTGTCAGGTTCCATGGGTGGGTTAGCGGGGTTCCCGGGTTCCATGGGTGGGTTAGCGGGGCTCCCCGGGAGCTGGTCAGAGGGAGGGACGGGTTCAGAGTCTCCCAGTGGGACCCAGTCGGGGTGTTCTAGGAGAGGCAGCTGGTCTCTCTCTCCGATGTGCGGGCGGAACGCGGGCAGGGAGCGAGGGTACTTCCCCGTGGGGCGATCTGCAGGCGGGGCCCAGTCATCCGACTCCCATTCAGACCCGGGGAATGGCTGGTTTTCTGGGTCTACTGGCGGGAACCAGTCATTGGGCTCTGGATGGGGCTCCCATTCAGGGTCACCTGACTCGGGTTCGGGGTCTACTGGTGGGACCCAGCCCTCCGGCTCTGGGCGGGGATCTCGTTCAGGGCTCTCCCGCACAGACCGGGAGAACCACTCGGGTTCGGGGTCTACTGGGGCGTTCCAGTCATTCGACTCTGGGTGGGTCTCCCATTCAGGGTCACCTAGCTCGGGATCAACTGGCGGGGCCCAGTCGTCTGGCTCTGGGTGGGTCTCCCATTCAGGGTCACCTGGCTCGTGTTCGGGGTCTACGGGCGGGACCCAGCCCTCCGGCTCTGGGCGGGGATCTCGTTTAGGAGTCTCCCGCACTGACCGGGAGAACCACTCGGGCTCTGGGTCTACTGGGGCGTCCCAGTCTTCCGGCTCTGGGTGGGTCTCCCATTCAGGGTCACCTGGGTCGTTTTCGGGGTCTACTGGCGGGACCCAGCCGTCTGGCTCTGGGCGGGTCTCCCATTCAGGCTGGGGGAACGGGTCGGTTTCGGGGTCTACTGGTGGGTCCCTGGCCGGGTCGTCTGGGAACGGGAAAGCCTCAGGGTGGGGAGGGTGCTCTGGTAGCCCCTCTGCCTCGGGGCGGTATGGGCCCTCGGGCTCCGGGAAGGGTATCCCCTCTGCCGGCGGGTCCCAATCTACCGGCTCCGGGTCAGAATACTCCTCTGAGCCGTCACCCGGGGAGTGGGGATGGCCCTCGTGCTCTGGGTAGGGGGCTTCTGGGTCTAGGACAGAAAACTCGGCATGGGGAGGGTCACCCGGGTACACATTACCGTAGAGATCTGTCTCGTTGTCGAAGTCAGAGTCGTCTGGGCGGTATTCGTCATAATCTGGACCCACGTAGTCCGGGAAGTCTTCCGGGTACTCTGGTTCGGCTCGGGGGCCGTAGCGGCGGCGGTACAGGTCGGGGTAGTTTGGGAGGGGGTCGGAGTAGTAGTCGTCAGGGTCGGGGATGTCCTGTCTGTAGTCGGGGACGTCCTCTGGGTAAGGGTAGTCCGGGTAGACCCATGGGTGCTCGTGTTCGGGCATGGGGTGGTCAGGGTCGGACGGGATGGGTTCGGGAACACCCAGGAGGGAGCGGGACTTGCGGGCCGGCTCAGCTTCAGGGTCGCGCGGGTCGGAGCGGGCAGTGCGGTCGGGGCCGGCGGACAACGGGGCATCGTTAGCGGAGAGTTTGCGGGAGTCGCCATGCTTGAGCTCTGGGATGGGCGGCTGTTCGGGAGGAGGGGTGAACCCAGCTTCGGCCCGCTCTCTCCCGGTGTCTCCGGCGGCGTTCTCCGGCGGCGCCTCCTCAGCTGCGCGTCGCTTCTGCAGGAGGAAGAAAAACGTGGGCAAAGTTAAAACTTGAACTGCAAAGTTGAAACTGGAACTGCAAAGTTAAAACTGGAACTGCAAAGTTGAAACTGGAACTGCAAAGTTGAAACTGGAACTGCAAAGTTGAAACTGGAACTGCAAAGTTGAAACTGGAACTGCAACATTACCCCTGGCTGTTGTCTCATGAAACTTTCTGTGTGTTTTTTTTCTTTCATTTTCAATTCGACTAGCTGCGTACACGTAGTCGGTGATGGGCAGCTCTTTACTATAACGCCACCATGCATGCGGTAAGGAGTAGCTGGGTCCATTACACCTTGATGAAGGTGGCTAACTAGTGGCCGAAACGGCGTTGCAATTTTCAGGTATAAAACTTTGGTTGTGTTCTGGTTGAGCTTAAAATCAACCTTCAGCTGGAAAAGTGGCGCTACTCACCCGCTTGGCGCCGCCCACCACTTTGTCGTACTTGGACTTCAAGCCCACCGCCTGTGAAAACAAGACAGAAGGCTATCAGAACACTTCAGCCGAGACGGGGGCCGAAACACACTACCGCGCACCTCTGACCCGTTGCTGACGTCACAAGACGAGAAAAATGCGCCGGGACAAAACCGTAACCTAATTGTGACCATGACAGCCGGCGTCCGCCCGGCTTCATGACGCCGGCTGGCGTCTAGATCGGGAACATGTCGCGCGGGCCCCGTCGGAAATGTGACTCCAGCATAAGAGATCTTAAGACACCTGGGGTTAGAAACTCACCTCTGTTGTCATTTTCCTGGCGTCTTCCAACTTCTCGTCCAGTTCTTTCTCCAGCTCTTTAGCCTGTGGAGAAGGAAAAGGCGGAGACTGAGCTCAAGGCGCAGATCAGAACAAACTAGTAGACTCAGTGTGCAAGAAAACAGCTACTCAAGAAACTGGATTTAGATTTTGAAAACTGTCAGACGTTCCAAGTACCATCCACTACTTTTCAAAAGTCACTGACGTCAAAAAGAAGTTGATGCTACTTGAAACGTCTGACAGTTCCCACCGAGCGTTTACTACTGAGTGCGCATGCGTGGTTCCTACCCACCCTGTCGATGACCTCCTGGACGGTCATGTTGCCAAATATGGCGGTGTGGGTGTCCTTGAACTTGATGTCCCCGCCTTTTCGTGCGGCCATGAACATCACATTCCCGTCAACAGTCTTGATCTTCGCCCTGCAGAAGACAGAAGGATATAGCGTTTACAGTAGTAACTGGATAACGGTGTTCACCGTTAGTCAGTATATACTGGGCTGAGATGTCATCAACACATCCTGAGAGAACCGCTGGTAACAGTTTTACTTAATTAGTTTCTTCTGAAAGATTTCTACAAGAAGACAGAAGGACCTTCTTAAAGATTTCTCCCAGAGACAGGAGGAGGTTCTTAAAGATTTCTCCCAGAAGACAGGAGGACGTTCTTAAAGATTTCTCACAGAAGACAGGAAGATCTTCTTAAAGATATCTCCCAGAAGATAGGAGGGCCTTCTTAAAGATTTGTCCCCGAAGACAGGAGGACCTTCTTAAAGATGTATCGTTTTCATATTTGTGTATACATGTCCTTGAGGAGAGCCCTTCTATTATTAAGCATTTTTGCTTTTTGCCCAGTTCTCTTTAACAAATGTGAAAAAACTCTCCGCCCACGCAATTTTTGTTACATGTTTTGTACATGTAAAGACAGTTTTAGACTGCCAGCAAAAATTCCCCAGAAAAATCTTACAATGATGAAAAATCCTTGCTTTAAATGCTACCCGCATCAAGCGCTGTAAAATCTGTGTTAGATACTGCAAAGCTAAAATGGCGTGGCCCATTCTACTATTGCATCAGCCCCTTTAGGTACATGTATATAACGTTATCCATCTTTGATTAAAACAAAACAAAAAAACAATCAACTTTGCTGTGTCAGAAAAGCCACACAAGGAGAGCAGCGTTAAATATTCATGCCCGACTCAGACAGAAGATTGGATAGCGAGGCTGTAAAACATGGCGGCACAGGATCAGATTTCTGCCTCTCACATCATATATAGTAATTCAAACAAAAGTAAGAAAATAATCAATGTTAGATCTATACATTGTAACCCTCGATCGAAAAAGCAATCACTTTTTTTTGTTAGTTTCCTTTTCTGTTTAGAATTACCCCTATTGGTGTTACAGCACTTCTCAATGGGAGAAAGGTTGGAAAATGGATAATTAAAAAATCATTTTATTTCATGTTATTTTCAGAGTGTATGTCGGTACCTGTTGTAAACCTGCGCAACCATTTCTGTTGAGCACGTCGACAGAACGTACTGCGCCTGCGCACAACCCTGTTTTTTCACGTATTTCGTTGGATGTTTGGTCAACGTTGCATCAAAATTTTGCCTGTTACAGACGATATCTTTTCCTATACAACATCTGAAAACTGCATACAGGCTGTCAACCTTATATACTCTAATAGAACCTTATATGAGACATTCTGCCAAAGTGCTGTGCACAATACATCACGGGTTTTGCGCAGGTACAGTACGTTCTGCCGAAGTGCTACCCTTACCCATTATGAATAGCTGGATAACTCACCCGTTCAGATGGTTGACGGCGCTCGTTCCCAGAGCAGTCAGGAGGGCCAGAAACAGCGCAGCTTGAGCCCAGCCTGGGCCCCGCATATTTAGGCCGCGATCTGTGGGAAGCAAAAACAACAACAAAAAGATACGTATAAATTTCAGGTCAGTTTCACTTACTGGCTTTCAGGTCTTGAAAAAAAAAGGTAATAGTTTGGCGAGCATGCGTTTTTCTTAGTCTATATAAATTACTAGTGAATGAATGAATTTTATTATCGTGTCTTGCGACATTGTCGCCCAGCCGGCGCCCATATGGGCTTATAAGACACCAGAACAGAAGTCATATAATTGAAACATAAATAGACAGTAAACATAAATCCAAGTCAAATTAAAGCTCATACTGGAGGCATCAAAGTATTCGACCGTTGACGCACCATGGAAGATCTGACAACCAGTTTTCTCCACCCTTCTCGGTTTTCAGTTCTTGTAGTAGTAGTGACGTTTTTAGTGTCATGCCGGTCCATTCTCTGATATCTACATTTCTACATTTCCATATCTCCATGTTTTCCCTATTCCACTATGAGATCTGGTAGAGACTAACTATGCGCTATTACTGACCAAAGATTATCCAGCATGGCTTACCTATCCCTTATTCTAATTATTTGACCACTGGGGCACTACGCAAGATCTAATAACCAGTTTTCTCCACCTTTCTCGGTTTTCTGTTCTTCTTCTTAACGTTTCACTTCGTGTCGTGCCGGTACATATTACAATGTACTAGTATACATTTCTACATTTCCATCATGTTTTCCTATTCCGCCAAGAGATCTGGTAGAGTCTAACTATGCACTACTGGCGACGAAATTGCCCAAACCCCACCACCACACCAGTCTTACCTTCTGTGTGGCTGTCAGAAAAGTGCTGAATTCTGGCCGGTGTGCCACTAAGACGTCCCCGGCTTCTCTCCGCGCTGACGTGGCACGTTCTGCTTTCTCAGCCTCAACCTTCCGTTAGGACCTTCGCAACACGGGAAATTGTCTGTAACCATGGTAACCAGGCAATAACCCGCCCACAGCAGCTGCTGACGTCATGTGTTGGCGGAGGCGCATGCGTATCCAATGAATAAATGTAAAATCAGCCTAAAGACTCACGTGAACTGTTCGATTTTCTAAATAGATTGTAGTTTATATATAGTATTGATAGAATTAATCTTTTTAAATATGTTACAAGAACGTTTCCATACTTCCAATCCTTGTCTAATATTGAAAAATTAATCTTTCTTATGTATGCGCTTTGATCATCCTGTATTAAACAAACCCATTTCATATTCTTAACATCACAAAGAAACGAGAAGAAGCCGAACCTCTGTATTAGTGTTGTTTTAGTGCTAATGTGGTTAGATTTGTATGAGTAGTCTTGTTTGTACTGCAAACATGTACATACATTCTCATCTGTTCACCTGTACTTAGCCCGATAGGGCATGAATGTACAATAAAGGTTATCTGTATCTTTATCTAAAAAGATGCGTGAAGGAAATGGAGAGAAATGAACGTAACTTGAATATCAACCGTATCCGCTTGCTCGGCTGAATACTGCAAATGACGATGCTAAACAGTACACTACCTTACTGTGTCCGCCTGCTGAATGACAGTTAATGTTAATTAATGGTATAACAGAATTTTAATTTGTGATGGTAACGTTACTGATTTTCAGTGATTTGTCACTTGTTTTAATTCTTATTTGTAATGTATGATGCTGATCAGTTCTGATAAGATTTGAACTATGTATTGTATGAAGAAATCGCAATTCAGCCCTGGTGCTGCAAAGGTTTTTTTATTAGTGAATAAACCATTCTTTCTTTCTTCTTTTCGTGGTACTTTTATATACTTATCATTACCGTGAACAAATAATTCGCCGACTTTCTTTTTGCTGCACCTGCCGCTACCGCGAACATATAGTTCCGCGAACATGTCCATTTTTCTCAGGCCGCGAACTTTTTCTACCGTGAACATAAAGTGATTTACAGTATATTCCATCCTATATACAAATTCGATTACATTCTAGAAGGAGATAACCATTATACAAATAGGTAAATATATCAAAGAATGTAGTAGTACGTTGTATAAATGATACGTTAAACTCAACATGTTGATTTATTCATATACTTGTACGTAGGTTAATTCATTTGTATTTACTTGTTTGTTTGTTTGTATGTATGTATGTGCTTATAGTTTGTGCTTATAAACCTGCAATTCTCCTGCAGTCTCTTAGTGTCACTGACGAAAGGTAGTGGATGCTACCTGAAACGTCTGACCGTTTCCAAAATCATATCCAGTTGCTTGAGTAACTGTTTTTTTGGCGTATGTATGGTTGTAGTAGACCTTACGAAAGTCGCTGAACTTTTGTTGTGTCAATAAAGATTGTCCTTTTCGTAATGCGGTTGTATATTACTAGTAGATTAATTGAAGAAATATCATAAAGTTGGTGGCACTTTAAAAGCTCGTTCCCACATTACTCAGTCCCGTGTGCTCTGATTGGGCACATCCGAGCTGCGCTGGGTACGAGAGCAGGAAAGTTTGCCGTACTAACTTCCGGTCTCCGCGAGAGGAAAGAAACACCAGGAAGAAGTCCCGCGGTCAGACTGGGGAGGTTCGGGCCAGAATACTCGCCACCGTGCCGCTCCTTCCTATCCCTCGGGGCAGCAGTGCTCATCTGCCCGTGTAGCTAGTACGGACGGGCCCGAGAAAAGCTCTGGTCAAGCGCAGAGTTCGAGTCCGCAGGATAGCTGGTTCCAGAGTTGGCCGAGCTACGTACCGGAAGTGTACTCTCCAAGCAGAGGTTTGGGTTTCGGTTTATTATCTCCATGAAAAATGGAGATATTGTTTTGGGTCTGTCTGTCTGTCTGTGTGTCTGTGTGTGTGTGTGTCTGTCTGTGTGTGTTTCCGCCAACTACTGGTGAGGATAACTTAAGAACGCCTTTATGGATGGTGATGATATTTGGTATGTAGGTAGGTCTTAGGAAGACAAAGGTCAAGGTCAAATCTGGGCCTTCTGGTGGCTGACCTTGGTACTGCAGCAGAACTTCCGTTTTTTGTATCTTTTGTCCTGAACATGCTATGGTCTTGATTTTTTGGTGGCAGATAGCTTTTCCTGTCAGGAATAAGTGGTGTGGGTTTTGTCCCCCTAGCAGCTTGTGCTGGAACTGCAGGGGGGTTTTTGGAGAAATTTTTAAGAGCATATAAGTCCAGAAAGGAGCAACGTATTATCATGATTTTTTGTATGTAGGTAGCTTACACAGAGACGTACATAATTAAATTCAAATTATGCAAATGAGGACTTAATTTGCATAATTAATGAGGAAATTCTGAAATTTCAGTGTTTTACATTATAGGACTTTCATACATGTAATATGTATAATCTATCGCAGGTAGAATATCAACAGATACCAATTATGCAAATATGGACCTCATTTGCATAATTAATGAAAATTCTATGATTCCTTAGTGGTAAATGATGGGAATTTCATACTTGTGACATGTGTAAGTTAGTTAAAAGTTTACAGCACCATGCATATATTATGTTAATGTACAGGTCATTTGCATAATTTATGATAATGTGTTGAAATGAAACATTGCCAAAGGATTGGACTTTCACATCAAATATAAGTTATTTGTGTTGAGGAAACCCTATTTCATGGAGATATGAGGTCTCCGAATTCTTGTTTTTGACGTGTTTTAGGCGTCTTTATCAGGCTTTGTTTCTTGTCCGGATACTTTTTTTTTACGCCAGCCCTTGTATTGGATACTGCCTGGCAAATGGATACTGCCTGGCCAATTTGATACTGTCTTTGCAGCCACCAAAAGATCTGCTTGGAGATACCGGAAGTGTTGGTCAGTGCTGGAATGCGTCTCCGGCCGTCGGCGTGAGCCCAGCTGTCCGCCGGGCTATTTCTGTCCGGGGTACGGGCCGGAGTGGCCTGCTGGCCCGCGGGACTGGGCCAGGCGTGACGGGCCATGGCGGACGGCGCGTACCGGCAGAAGGCTCTGTACAGCGGGTGGCTGAGGAAACAGGTTCGTGTCTGTGTTTACATTTCCCGCCCTGGGGTGACAAGCCGGCATGGACTGCTCTCTCGTGTCTCTGTACTTAGCCTCTACCAGGCTTCGGGAGGGGGCTGGAAAGAGTAGAAATGGGCCAAATAGTAGGATAACACACCAGGGGAGTTGGTCCGCTAGAGACTCTGTAGCGGACTAGCCGTGGAGACTACTAGTATCTAGCGGACCAACCCTGGCGTGTTATCCTTCTATTTGGCTAATTTCTACTCTTTTCAGCCGCTTTCCGAAGCCTGGTAGAGGCTAGTCTCTGTACCCTTTTACACACGACTTAGGAATTAGAATCTTTTATACCAGACTTCGGAATTCCCATTCTTCACACGCAACATGGGAGTTCAGCTCACAAGTAACGTTACATTGTATCAGGATTTGGATCAACTTTCCCAAACTTGGTTCCTGCTCAGGATTCACTTCCTTATCAGTTTTGCTTCCTTGTTGTCGTCCTGATGGTCAATCTGTCATCCGGGAATAAAATAACTTCCAAATCTCATCCACTCGAGAACAGTCTGGATTTTCTTGTTTGTTTTGGTAGTTGCAACTTCGGAGAGATTTAGATTTAGATTTAGATTTAGAAGTGCAATTTTGGTCCCTGGGTATTAAACTTTCTTTGACTTCTGATCATTTGCTGTGCGAAGGTGAAGTTTGTTGATTCAATAATTGCAGAATTATTGCAGTAATTTGATCCCGTTTTTATTGACCCTCTGCTTTGTTAAATGTTTACTCTGTTGTTGAAGAAGTGGTTTGTGCACTGATTTAAGTGTTTATGACACAAAAATGCGACATGGCAATTCGGCCCTCAGCCACAGTTAACAGGATTTGGATCAGCTTTCCCAAACTTCCTGGTCAGGATTGTTTGTTTGTTTGTTTGTTTTTATTTATTTCACCAGGGGGAACATATCGCCTGAGGGCGTTTTTCAATGTGCCCTGGGGGGAAACCCCAAACAACAGCACTTACATTAGAATGCAACAAAAGTAACAAATAAATCTACGCAAATTACTAATTGATACAAAACCAAAGTAACTTAATTAGCATACGTGATACATAAAATCATACTACACTTAGAAATAAACAAACGTAATAATGAATTAGTAAAGCGCAGAAAACAAACTAATTAGATATGGCAAATAATATAAATAATATTGATAAAGGAACGGAATTTGCATATCAATGATAATGAACAAAAAGCAAGGATTCACTTCCTTGTTGTCATTCTTCTTCCTGGTCAGTCATATCTGGTTTAACCAGGAACACAGAGTAGAGTACTAGGAGTAAGACACAGATTCATGTGCAACATTCTGCTCTCTCCCAAAGCCAGAATATTCATTACCAATTTTTTGATAGCATGAATGTGGGCTTGTAAAGGAAGTAGAAGAGTAGAGTAGAGTAGATATTTCAGGAGAGTATCATACTGGCATACAGTAGGTAGGAAAGTTAGTTGAGACGCAGGTGTTGGGACGTAGTGCGTGTCTGTGTTGTTTATTAGGTCGGTTACAAGTTTTGTCAGAACCAGAAGTTGGGAGTTGTGAGAGTCTTATTCTTATGAATATGATGTTCATGAAATGCCTTTGGATCCTCTTTTAGATTCAGATCTTTTTTTTAATTGATCTGGAGTATTTTGCCAAAATTCGTGAGCGTTAAAACATGCTAAAGAAAAACCTATAAATACTTCCAGGGGTAGAAATCTTTAATTTGCTGTTGTTCTTCCTGATATTTTACAAACCATATTCTTAACCATGAATTTTATTTATTGTTCACAATGTTGTCGTAATCCGGGGTCTATTTCAGTACTAATATCTACTTCAAGAATCCGGTAACGACATCAGAAGATGTTGAGGAGGATCCCCTAACGAAGCGGGATGCCCTAACGAGGTCATTAAGCCAGACAGATAAGATAAACAGTTAATCACTCATGACAGGTCACCCTGACAGGTGCATGCACCACTGACCAGCTGGTGACCTCTCACCTCTGGACTGGCCCATGTGTCCTGCAGGGTCCTGCACTTTTTTAGGCTGTTTTACTGCTTAATTAATGTTACGTCTGAACGAGTTCTAACTTAGTCTAGTGCCAAACAGTTGTGTTACATACTGTTAAATTAAAAATGCAATTTGTTTCTTTATTTACAATCAACATAAGCTAATCACCCCCTACTACAATCCTAATGGTCTGTCCCAGACCCCCTATGCCTCATTTCTGTTGGTTTGACCCTAACCCCCCCACAATCCAAGTGGTCCGTGCCTCAGTCTTGTAGCATAGGCCACATACCAGTCATACCCCCTACACCCCAGGGAACAGCTGAGGGGAGGGGGGGGGGTCTGTAGGAGGGGGGGTGCTCTGCAGCCTGGCCTTACACTTGCAGGACTGTATGCTATTCCGAGATGTGACCCGAAGGGGGGCAGGGTTAGGGGGGCGTGTGGAACAGTAAACAGCCTGGTTCTTATTTTAGCTCCTGTCGGCATTAGAGGGTTAACCCAGCTTGACCTGGGCAAACCTGAGGCTTAGCAAAATCGGACTAAACTTAGAACAACGCAGAACACTTCTGCAGCCACCCCTCCTGACACAGTGGTATCTCCCGTGGTCCTTCCAGGACGGACATTGCGTCGGTGACGTTTGCAGTAAGTGACTGAGGAAAAACATGGCCGGTGTTATCTCCATTGGTGGCATCTAGCGTCTATATTTGTACTGTTGGTGATTTAGTGTGTGACTGATATGGGCTGGTACTTCCTGTTTCCTGGCCGGCATAGCTGAGCAGCCTGTCAGGTCATCTAGCACAGCCGACGGGAACGTTGTGTTGTCAGATGAAGCTTGCGTGTATGTCCAGCCTGGTCAGCTCAGAACACAGTGGACAGGATTGTACATGTAGAAGCTGTCCAAGTGACAGTGACTTCTCGTTCTCCCTTCCTTCCTATTAGCCGTGTTCTTATGTTCCTCATCAGGTAAAAGACAGACAAGTCTACACATGGATTTTTGCTTTTGTCTTGTTGTTTACAGCTGTTGTTGTTTACAGCTGTTGTTTATGGCTGTTGTTGTTTACAGCTGTTGTTTATGGCTTTTGTTGTTTACAGTTGTTGTTGACAGCTGTTGTTGTTTACAGGGCGGAGTTGTGAAGACCTGGCAGCGGCGATGGTTCGTCCTGCGCGGAGATCAGCTGTTCTACTACACCAAGGAAGATGAGAGCAAGCTGCAGGTCTGTAACCATGGTAACACTTTTGTCATAGTTACAGGTTTGTAACTATGGTAATGCTGATGTCATAGCTACAAGTGCATAACCTGTTGACATAGCTACAGGTGTGTAACCATAGCAACACTGTTGACATAGCTATAGGTGCATAGCCATGGTAACACTGTTGTCATAGTTACAGGTTCATAGCCATGGTAACACTGTTGGTATAGCTACAGGTGTGTAACCATGGCAACACCTTTGTCATAGCTACAGGTGCATAACCATGGCAACACTTTTGTCATGGCTACCATGGTAACACTGTTGTCATAGCAACAGGTGTGTTACCATGGTAACACTGTTGTCATAGCTACAGGTGTGTAACTAGGTGAGGTAGATCTTTTGAAAGGTAGATTAGTCTCTTAGTATGTTTGTTATATAGCAGTAGAATTTGCTACTCGTTGTACCTTGTACAATTGTTGGCATCCTTCTGTCTCAAGAGGCAATGGAGTTTGCACCTTGTACAATTGTTGTGCAGTAAAGTTGATGTTTCTCCCCCCCCCCCCCCAGGGCACGATCTTCCTGCCCGGCAACAACGTGGTGGAACTGCCGCCCAACCCCGACGACCCCGGCAGGTTCCTGTTCGAGGTCATCCCAGGTCAGGAGACAAAACTTGTCACCAGCAAATTCACACGCCCAGCCATGTTTACATCATCATGTTTATTGTAACAACCACCCCCTCAAAAAACTTCATTCTATTAATTAATATCCATCCTTGACACGTCCAGCCATGTTTACATGTTTATTATAACAACCACCCTCCCAAAAAACTTCATTCTGTAAATTCAGATACATCCTTTGTATAGTACATAGTAAGTAGAATTTTAATATTCGATGTCTGTATTTCTACAATGTGTAGTTGACCATTCGAAAGTCATCATCATTGTATGTTAACATGTTTATTATAACAACCACCCTCCCAAAAAACTTCATTCTGTAAATTCATATCCATCCTTTGTATAGTTTATAGTAAGTAGAATTTTATGACTTACTTAGTATTCGATGTCTGTATTTCTAGTTTGTTAGTTTGTAGTTGACCATACAAAAGTTATCACTATCGTCATCATTGGTCCTCCTCATTCCGAGGTGCAGATAGTGAAGTTGATCTTCCAGAACCGTTTGTCATTTATTGCCGCTCCAACGAACAACTGTGGGAGCGGACATAAACTAACCAGGATGGTACCCAGGCTAATTGACCATACGAATTCAAAAAAAGTCATCATCATCATCATTGGTCCTCCTCGTTACGAGGTGCAGCAAGCGTAGTTGAGCCTCCAGAACTGTTTTTGTAAATTACTTTCTGTTTCTATGAGTTTCTACAAAAATCACAGTACTTTGTGTGGAGTCACTAAAGCCTCTAAAGCTCGTATGTAATCCGATCCCCCCAGGTCCTGGCAGCCAACGAATCAATGCAAACCACGAGACTTACCTGATCCAGGCCGCTAGCCAATCAGAGATGGAGGGCTGGATACGGGCCATACGCAGGGTCATATACGCACCATACGGAGGGGGTAAGATATGCAGATATCTGCGGGCGAATCATTTTTATGTTTCCTGTAATTTTTTTCTGGACGATAAAGCTCACACAAACAAGCATCATCGGTAAGTTTGAATAATAACTTTATTTATATCATACCCGGGCGGCGATACAGTGTTCCCGACCCGGTCGTACTTTACTGGACGACACGGGTTTACGGCCGGGCTTCCATAGAACGATTCGAACGCGTTTCGCCCTAACCGTGTGCGCCGCTTTCGAATAATTCGAATACAGGATTCGGACTTTGGAATTGATATTGTTGCAGTTTTTTTGTTTAGGGACACCAAATTTTCGCTCATTTTGCATTGAAACTGACGTGTTTTCTTGGGTGGGTATGATATAAATAGAATACAACACGGTGTATTCCGCATCACCCTCGGTCTCGGCCCTCCCGCGAGTTGGATCGCCCGAACCTCGGGCAATACGGAATACACCGTGTTGTATGCTATATGGAGCTAACTGGATATCTGTATGATTTTAAACAGAACTATTCTAGAGTTTAAGTTTTGGAATTTTCGGTTCGTTGCAGGAATTTTTGGGCAAAGTTTGGAGGAAACCATGAGATACGAGCGTCGCTATGGCAACAGGTCTGTTCCTGTGATCATCGAGCAGACGGCAGCGTACATCCGCAAACACGGGATGGCGCAGGAGGGGCTGTTCAGGTGGGGACTGTTCATTACTTACCGCAGGGGGGGGGCTGTTTGGGTGGGGACTGTTCATTACTCACTCCTGGGGCTGTTCAGGTGGGGACTGTTCATTACTAACTGCAGGGGGCTGTTCAAGTGGGGACTGTTCATTACTCACTGCAGGAGGGGCTGTTCAGGTGGGGACTGTTCATTACTCACTTAAGGGGGGCTGTTCAGGTGGGGACTGTTCATTACTTACAGCAGGGGGGGCTGTTCAGGTGGGGACTGTTCATTACTCACTCCAGGGGGCTGTTCCGGTGGGGACTGTTCATTACTCACTGCAGGAGGGGACTACTATTCATGTTGATAGGTTTGTTTGTCTGTTTGTTTGTGCAGACTGCCCGGCAGCCTGACTGTAGTGAAAGAACTCCAGGATGTTTATGACCGCGGGGAGCGGCCCGACTTCGAGGAGCTCCAAGCAGACGTGGACTCGGTTGCGTCGCTGCTGAAGCTGTTTCTGCGGGAGCTGCCTGAGCCGGTCGTTCCGTTCGCGCAGTACGAGAGTTTCCTGCAGGCGGCGCGGCTGCTCAAGGTCAGCGAGGCGGAGGGCGTGTCGCGGCTGGCACAGCTTCTCAAGCAGCTGCCCGAAGACAACGCCAACCTGCTCAAGTTCCTCTGCAGGTTCCTGTTCGAGGTCTGGACTTTATCATTGTCCATCTATCTTTAATCTAATGTTGTAAGTCTGTAGTGGTACCTTTTAACCTTCTCGCTGCTCCCTAAACCCGTAACCAATAGAGAATTGGTAGCCAAACGGCTACTTCAGTGTGCTGAAGGTTAACCTTCTGCCTGCTGCCTAACCTGATGACCAATAGAGAATTGGTAGCAAAACGGCTGCTTCAGTGTGCTTGTAGGTTAACCTTCTTCCTGCTGCCTAACCTGATGACCAATAGAAAATTGGTACCGAAAGGCTACTTCAGTGTGCTAAAGGTTAACCTTCTCCCTGCTGCCTAACTCCATAACCAATAGAGAATTGATAGCCAAACGGCTACTTCAGTGTACGAAAGGTTAAAACAGTTTCAACCCTCTCAAGTTCCGCTGCAGGTCTCAGTGTGATTCTGTTACAGAATATTGGGGGCAGTGTTTGGATGGAAGTTAGTCTGTGCAGGACTGGTGATTGAAACGGTAAAAGTGATTTGCATTATGTCTGGTGTTCTACATAATTATATACTGGGTCAGCCCCATATACTTCCCCAGGTGCAGCTACAGGTGCCGCTAAAACCACCGTGTTCAGTGGCATTTCAGCCTGTTCATTCCCGACTCCCAATGCAACTTCCTTCATTCCCAACGTTTTCGGCCGCATTTCAATCTGTTCATTCCCGTCTCCCTCCTTCCTTCGTTTCCCAGGTGCAGCTACAGGTGCCGCTGAACCGCATGATGCATCTGGCCGCCATGTTCGACCGCATTTCAGTCTGTTTATTTCCGACTCTTTCCTTCCTTCCTTCCTTCTGTTCCCCAGATGCAGCTACAGGCACCGATAAAACCATGCGTCTGGACACTTTTCAATCTTTTCATTCCCGACTCCCTCCTTCCTTCCTCCCTTCCTCCCTTCCTTCCCAGCGTGTTCAGCTGCTTTTTAATCTGTTCATTCCTGACTCCCTCCTTCCTTCCTTCCCCAGGTGCAGCTCCAGGCGCCGCTGAACCGCATGACGGCTGAGAACCTGGCGACCGTGTTCGGGCCGAACATCGCGCGGCCGGTGACGGAGTCCCCGATGAACATCATGGAGACCACGTCGCTGATCCAGCAGCTCACGCGCACGCTGATCGCCGAACAGGACGCCATGTTTCCTGCCGACCCCGCGCTCACCGAGAACAGCGACCTGATCGAGCTTGGCTCCCAGGTTAGTCTGCCAACAGCCTGCACAGAGAATCTTAAAAACGTGAAATTGCTTTATTCCACACGAAGAAACATTTAATCGTGAAGAAATCTTTGTAAAAGTGCTTTTCAAGTTGGTAAAAAGAAAGATTTCTGCCCGATAGAGGACTTGAATAGCAACTCCTTTCTGCACATGCAATAAGACTCTACAACAGACATTAAAAAACATTAATTGTAAACAATAAAACATCTTTTATGTCTGGAATATTGTAAAACAAAGTTGTCTTTCCAAGCTTTTGAATATGAACATGATGTGCTGAATGATGAGTAGATTTTGCTCAAGTATATCTCAATGTTGCACACTGTGTAATGAAGGTGCAATTTGGCACCTCAATGTTGCAAATTCCTTTCTTTAAAATAAAACTTCTACTTCAGGGCAGCGGCGGGGGAACCATGGCAACGCCGACATGGCCGACCAACTACGACATGTCGGACGTTGACTCCAGCCGGTCGGACAGTCCTCCTCATCGCAAGTCCGTCTACGACAACGTCCCGGCGACGGAGAGCGAGTTTGACTCCGGGTCGGAGATGAATGACGGCGTGACGAGCAGCTGCGGGTGCATCCCGAAGAGCATCGAGAGCGGCGGTCGGTCGAACGGCAGCTCCGGCCCGCTGGTCATCGGCTCGCCCGTACCGGACAACGGAGTCAACCTCACGCTGTCATACACCGAGCTGCAGAACCAGGTCAGCTGGATTTTTTCATTTTTTTAAAAGTACGTTTATTGCACATTTGTCAACATAGTATAATAAAGATAAATAAATGTACTTTACACAATGTAACAGGACGTTTCCACTGGCTTTTTTGGCAAGGTGCTCTAAATACCTCATTTCCATTTCCTACAAAACCATGTTTGTGTTCTTATACATGTAGCTTATGTATGATTTTTCTGCACTTCTCAGTCATGAAATGAATAAATTAAAAAAAAAACAACAAACAACTCAATAATTTACTGTTTTTTCCCCCGTCGCTGACCTGCAGGTCCTTGCCCTGAAGGGCGAGCTGTCGCGCCAGAAGAAAGACTACGAGTCGCGGATGCAGAAACTCGAGCGTCGCGCCGATCAGCAGGACCGCAGCCTGGCGCGCTCCAGCGTCCACGAGATCCCCGTCTCCGACGACTTCCGGGTTCCCTCCGTCGTGCCCGCCGAGGTCTGTATCTGTATCTGTATAGCCGGTATAACTGCCCTTTGGCGTAACACACCAACTTCGCAGGCACGCGGTGCGGCGGCAGCTGGCTACATTACACCGAACGACCGGTTACACCTAACCTTTGAACGTCTAACTCTAAACAAAGTTTAAAACTATCTAGTGACGATATCCCTACTGTACTTGGTGGCAGCGAGTTCCACTCTACGATTGTTCTAGGAAATAAATTAGTTTTTGAACACCTCAATCCTTGGTTGGTGGCTCTGGTACTTGTAGGCATGACTATTTCTTGTTCTTTTCTGGGCTGGTATTAGGTCGACATGACCCTGGGCTACGGCGACCTCCAGCGGCAGGTCAAAGGTCTGAAGTCGGAGTTGACGTTCCAGAAGTCGCAGTACGAGGGTCGCGTGCAGAACCTGGAGCAGCGCGGAGCCATGTTGGAGCAGCAGCTGCAGCGGCTCGAGCAGGAGCTGAAACGCGAGAAGATGCTCCGACAGGCCGCCGAGATCAAGTTACGGAACGAGGAGCAAGCGAGGTTCTCGGCCGAGGAGAGGAACCTCCAGCTGCAGAAGGAGCTGGACGATTTCTGCGTCACCTTCGGAGACGTGCAGGACAACTAGTGGTTACATTAAGACACGTTGGAGACATGCAGGACAGTTAAGACACGTTCTTAGATGTGCAGGAGACTTAAGACACATTTTGAGACATGCAAGGCACGTTCTGAGACGTGCAGGATAACCAGACTTTTGATCAGAACATTGATATGTGGAACATCTAACTATTGATGCTGCAAACCTTTCCTTATGAGTGACTGTTTCTGCGTTGCCTTCGAGACGTGCAGGACAACTAGAGACTCCTAAGACACGTTTGAAGATGTGCAGGGCAAATAGAGATACTTAGACACATTCTGAGACGTGCAGGAGACTTAAGACACGTTTTGAGACTTGTAAAACAGTGACGTCGTTTTGAGACTTGTAAAACACGTTTTGAGACTTGTAAAACACGTTTTGAGACGTGCAGGACAACTAGAGACACTTCAGACACGTTCTGAGACGTGCAGGAGACTTAAGACAAGTTTTGAGACTTGTAAAACACGTTTTGAGACGTGTAAGACAACTAGAGACACTTCAGACACGTTCAGGACTAAACTTCAGATGGAAGAACACTGATATGTGGAACATCTAACTATTCACGCCACAAACTTTTCCTTATCATTGACTATTGAACAGCAGTGACGGTGACTGAAGAAATCTCACTCCGTCCCCCCCAAGTGACTAGTACTAGACTAGAAAACTGTCCGACCAATCCTTCCAGAAATGTAAATCTTTAGTTAATAGATAAATAGATAAAGACCAGGGTTGGGGAGGATTGCACAATCATGCAAGTGCAGTTTAACCCTCAAAGTATCGCAGTCCTTCCAAATTCCACATGCAAACCTTACCTCACCTTTAGTTAGATTCTTATACCACATGGAGGTTTGATGACTGGTAATATTTGGGAGCAATATTCAATATAAAGTCAACTTTTTCTTCTAGTACAGAACTTTTTATAACACTATATTAACAGTGAGGTAAGATGCTATGAAGTATGTTAGATTGTTGGTATATTGTACATCTTACCGGCCTCAGAGTCAACATCGTTACCGGCTATTTTCTCATCAAGTGCAACTTGAAAAATACCATGAAAACTTTTGTACTTTAAAAAGAAAGTCTACATACTTTCGTTCACGATTAGTAAAATGAAGGTTTCATGTAGCAAAGAATTTTAAGTTTTACTGTACAGCTTTTCATTGTTATGGTTTTTAAAAGCTATGTATTCAGGAAATAAAGTTATGTATTCAGCATGTCCAGTGGTGACGTGAATATACCGGTAAGCATATTGCTTGATGCTATCATGAACCCACTGCAGGTACATGTAAATTTGCCTGCAGGCTCTAAGGTTTGAGAGCTTGTAGTTTGTTTCTGATTGCGTGTACTAGACTGTTGTAAGCCTCTGGATCCCTATGACCTTTTCTATTGCGGCCTTGCAGTCACAGTGTGAGCACCTTAGTGATTATGGTTAATTAATGGCAATTAGTGGCAAAATTTTGATGCAACGTTGACCCAACATCCAACGAAAAATGTGAAAAATCAGGTTTTTGCGCAGGCGCAGTACATTTTGCCGACGTACTTTTGAAGAGTGACGTTTGACACCATAAGCTATAGGAAACACAGCACAACCAGTTTGGGTCTGTGGTCACAGATCGCCTGCGATGAGTTTATTACCGGGGGAATTTCACACATAGTAACATCACAGGACTATCTACCTACATACAGCCAGTCGGGCAGTGCAGCGACGCCCCCTGCTGTCTGGGCCATATATTACAGCAACAACATTCATTGCACATGTACACTCCAGTTCCTCCACAATCATCGCAAACACGAGCCTGCCCACCCCATTTAACAACAATGGTACATTCCATGTACATCATACACAACAGGGCTGTACCACCAGTACACATACCGGAGGGGTGTTGCATTAAATTCATTCTGATAGCTGGAGCAAATCAACATCATTTTAGACAAAATGTAGAAAACATTTGGAAGGTACGAAAACTTTGTAGCTTGTCTATAAATATAAAGTATACATTATACACAATATAATCTACATGTCAACATGGAACTGAGAGCAATGTTCCAGTTGTTAACTCTGAAACGCCAGGATCCTCTTCCCAGAGTTTCTGCTTAACTTTCCATGGATGGAAACTTAAATTTATAAAAACAACAGTAAAACGTGGTGAATCATTTTGGTACCTGGGCCTGTGAGGAACATGTATATCCCCTTTAGTCATAACCTACACCCTTAGATAGTTCGGCCTTGTTGCTATGGTAACAATGAAACCACATAGTCTGGCCTTGTTACCATGGTAACAATGTAACCAGTCTGGGGTTGTTGCCATGGTAACAATTAAACCAGTCTGGGGCTGTTGCCATAGTAACAAGTGCAACCCTACAGGCTGCTACACTGGTAGGCAGGTTGCTACACTGGTAGGCAGGTTGCTACACTGGTAGGCAGGTTGCTACACTGGTAGGCAGGCTGCTACACTGGTAGGCAGGCTGCTACACTGGTAGGCAGGCTGCTACACTGGTAGGCAGGCTGCTACACTGGTAGGCAGGTTGCTACACTGGTAGGCAGGTTGCTACACTGGTAGGCAGGTTGCTACACTGGTAGGCCATCTGCTACACTGGTAGACAGGCTGCTACACTGGTAGGCCATCTGCTACACTGGTAGGCAGGTTGCTACACTGGTAGGCAGGTTGCTACACTGGTAGGCAGGCTGCTACACTGGTAGGCAGGTTGCTACACTGGTAGGCAGGCTGCTGCTACACTGGTAGACTGGTTGCTACACTGGTAGGCTGCTGCTACACTGGTAGGCAGATTGCTACACTGGTAGGCAGGTTGCTACACTGGTAGGCAGGCTGCTACACTGGTAGGCAGGTTGCTACACTGGTAGGCAGGTTGCTACACTGGTAGGCAAGTTGCTACACTGGTAGACAGGCTTGTAAGCACCCTTAAGCAAACATTTCTGTTCCCTACCTTCACATGTAAACTTGCTCCTGAGCAGAAACGTGTTCCCTACCTACAGACGTATGTAGTGCACGACATGCATGTTTACCCTGGTCGGGCGGTGCATTCGCTATTTACATGGCTTTGTACACAACAGTGTCAGGCAGACACGCCAACTGGGCTTTAGGGAGGACATCCGCACATGCTCTGATGTAGGTTTGATTACTATCCAGTATTAAAGACAACATGTGGCACTCTGTTAAGGGTTGCCGCTTCATTTTAAAATGTGCTGCAACACTGCCAACTACCACACAATGGTGTATTCCAAAATGCGCAACACTGTGGCACACGATGGCGCATTCCAAAATGTGCAACACTGTAGCAGACAATGGAAATTCCAAAATGTGCAACACTGTAGCACACAATGGAAATTCCAAAATGTGCAACACTGTGGCACACGATGGAATTTGACATGTTCTGGAATGCCACAGTTGTTGCACATTGACAACTTGCTGTCCACATAAGAAGATTAAACAAAAGCCTGTATTTGTACTGTGTTTATTTCTCGTGACAAGATTGGTCATTCCTCTCTTTATTTCTAATTTTATTGGGAACTTTTTGTCCCTTTTGCTTTAGATTTTGGGATTGCTGGGATGTCATCCGTATAACGCACTTGGCGGAGCCTCACATGAAAATCTCAACACATTCAGCTAACGCTATTGGTGGAAACTGGTTGCTATTGGTTACCAAAATATACACTATCCCTGAATGATCATCAAGTCTCAGCACATCAGAGAGAGCCTGGTACAACCCCCCTCCTTTTTTTGCTAAGTGGGCTGGTCCAAAATCAAAGAAATGATGCAATTGTTCTACAGGATTGTGGCACACAGGAAGACAGATACATCGTGTGTTAATAAGTGTTGAAAATTTAGCCTCAAATCCACAAAGTCTTGGACAGATTTGCATAGAACTTTGCTGTCTTGGACTTCAGCTGGGCAAAATCCCCCCCCCCCTCACGTAAACATGGTTCTGTCCGTCCTGAATTCTCAACATCCCATGATTTGGGGCTGATCCATTTTGAACTCTGAAGGGGAGGGGACAAACAATAACATTTGGGGAACTTGCTTGTTACTGACAAAAGAAAATCTTGTTGAATCATTTCTTTGAGTGGAAACTGGAGTCAGTTTTCCCAGGCTATCTCTGTCCTGCCAGACGTTGTGTTGAACTTCTAGTTTAGTTTCTTACATCGATACTTACTTACCCTACTGTGATATCTAAAGCCAAGCTTACGGCGAGAATCAGGAAAAAGTGCTGCACACCCCCAGCCAAAGTGGGATGGTCCACAACTAACCAATCAGATGGACTCATTTGTCAGCTGTGACTTTCAATGTGAGCCACCATTTTGTTTGGAAACATCAAACAGCAGAGTCAAGGTCAACATGGAGGAAGATGGTTACCTAGGCAACTGAAGGGATATGAAACAGTGTCTGCCATTGGATGAGCTAAAATGTTAGAAGTCTCTCTATTGGCTAAAATAATCATGGCCTGCAATTTCACAACATGATTTGAATGTCAATCTGACCAATAGCAGACTCTGTCAGAAGTTATCTTACCCCCCCCCCCCACCTTTCATCTACAGAATAAGGACTCCAATGGTTTGCTGCATAAGTTTTTTCACTGAACTGTTGGGCAATTTGTTTTACTTTAGTGCCAGTAAGCCGTAATCGTTAAGTAGACATGGGGAGAGATTCCACAGGTAGTAAATACAGCAAAGTAGGACAATAAGCTAAGCTTACAACTGTTTCAGGCATGCAGGAAGCTCACCCCTCCCATGGAGAATGGTGCGACCCACCATGTACTATGTGGGTCGTACCACTCCCTCTGGAGGGGTGGGTAGGTACACTTGAGTTGACCCGCAAATGGCAGAAGCATTGCAGATTGGTTGCTGGAGCTTTTTGCGGAAATTTTTTGGGTTGTCTTGAATTTTTTCCTTGATTCTGTATCTACGAGCGTCAGACGAGACGAGGTCAGCGTGGGCCAAGGTTCAGAGGTCAGCTTGGGCCAAGGTTCGGAGGTCGTCGTCCGGGTCGCGTCCGCGTCACGAGGTGCTGCAGGTATCGCCTATGCTGAACAAAACAAGCCGTCAGGACAGCAGGATCAGTACACAGGGTTCAGCACAGGACAAAACAGCCGGAACATTTATCAACTACTTGTTTGGAAGGTTACGTCGGTGAAGGTTAGACATCCAGGTAATAAGATATGCCAAAAAACTCAAGCAACTGGATATGATTTTGGAAACGGTCAGACGTTTCAGGTAGCATCCACTACCTTTCGTCAGTGACACTAAGTGACTGCAGGAGAATTGCAGGTTTATAAGCACAAACTATTGATTGATATGCAAATAAGTGCGACAAATTTTGCGAAAGTCCAAAAGGAAACAAAAGTTAGACAAGACAAGATAAGGATGTTTGGAAGGTTATTCCTAGAAAAAAAAAAAAAAAAACTGAGAATTTTTTAGTAAACAAGACCCACAAGTGAACATTCATTGGAGTTGGTGAGTAGAAAAAGGGAAGAAAAGAGGAAGGAGGGGATGACAGGAAGACTGAAAGGGGAAGGAGGGAAGACACCAGTCTCCATCTCTACATCTGCTGATGTCATACACGAGACATGCTGATGCCATTCACGAGACATGCTGATGTCATACACGAGACATGCTGATGTCATACACGAGACATGCTGATGTCATACACGAGACGTGCTGATGGCATACACGAGATGTGCCGATGTCATACACGAGACATGCTGATGTTATACACGAGACATGCTGATGTCATAAACGAGATGTGATGTCATACACGAGACATGCTGATGTCATACATGAGACATGCCATGTCATACACGAGATCTGTCGACGTTATACACGAGATGTGTGATGTCATAAACTTTAAACTGCACAATGAACACACTTCGGTCCATTGGCATTTCATTATTCAATAAAGATTGCAAACATGAGCCAACGTCATATACTAGTGTAACTTGTTCTCGGGGGATTTTTGTTCAGTTCTGACTTGGAACTACAGGGACCTCAAGGTCATGACACGACCTTGTGGGAAATTTGGTCATGTCACAGACAAATTTTACTTTCTTTGCCTTTTGTGGGCGGGTTTTTGGACTTGTTTTCTTAACCCAAAATGTAGAAATCTCCTTCAATGTCTGCCTTATGCCAGGAACCTGGCAATTTTCAAGGTCAGCAGACAATGTGTTCTAGGGTTTCCATGGCAACATGATTGACAGTTCAGTCACCAGAGCTTTCTTCTTTGTTTTTGACCCCGGCTGACTCCTTGTTGCCAATATTCAGCGTAGCGACTGTTTTGGCCATGTTGGCGTCGTCTGGCGACTGGGAGAGCTTCCGCTTTCTGGGCTGTGGTTGGCTGAGTTTGACCTCTGACCCCTCTGTACCAGGACAGGTCCACAGGTGACAAACGGGGAGGAGGGTGAGGGAAGAACAGAAGGAGGGAAGGGAGCATGGAGGGGAAAAACAACAGAACAGCAAGAACAGAACAGGATGACAAGGTGGAAAACTTTTAAACAAGACAAGTCAAAACCAAAACTGCAGACAGTACAGAAAGTATGGCATTAGGAGACAGTAAGGTCTCTCACCAGAGTTACTGGTAAGCAGGTGTGTAAGGTCTCACATCTGAGTTACCTATAAGCAGGTGTTTTAGGTCTCTCACCAGAGTTACCTACAAGCAGGTGTGTAAGGTCTCTCACCAGAGTTACCTATAAGCAGGTGTTTTAGGTCTCTCACCAGAGTTACCTATAGGCAGGTGTGTAAGGTTTCTCACCTGAGGCTGAGTTACCTATAAGTGGCAGTTTCCCGTACAGCAACTTCTGCACATAGTCCACCACTTCCTTGTAGATCAGGTCTGTAACGGGACACAAACAGCGTAATCATGTAACAGCTCACCAGTAGTGTCTGTCTTTGTAACAGCTAGTTGTAAAAAACAAGCAACCCATCTTGGGACTGTGGTAGACCCTTGAGTCATTGAGACCATTTTAATAAATTAATAAATTAGTAAATACATTACACAATCTCAGATTCGCCTATACAGTTACAGCCTCCATACATTTTTTTTTTTTTTTTTTTTTTTTTTTTTTCACATCTTTATTACAATAAAAAAAGGAGTACAGTGTGGACAATCACATATAATCACATATACAGTGTCAAGCGTTCAACTTAGGCATGTACATCATACACATTTTTTTATCCACCCCTGGGGAGGAACAGGCAACCCGCCATGTTTCCTCCCAGTAGCAGATTTAAAAAAAATTTTTTTTTTTTTTTTAATTATTATATTTTTTTTTTTAAAACATTAATTGCAAATACAGTGAACAGCCTCCATACATTGTACAAAGTGTGACCGATCGGTACTGACGCCCTTCTTTATGTTATATTGAATGTATGATGTGGGAAAATATTGTTTAATACATATGTATGTGTATTTATTTCGGCGTTGCCCATTAGAGATCATGTAGATTGCTTGTAGTTTTAAGTGTACAATGGGTCTACAGACCATGTATTTGTGAGAACAACATAATTCAGACAGAGAATATTGTTGTTTGAATAAAGTTTGAATTGAAAGATCATTGACCTATTGGGAAATAAGTTAACATTTTGTCCATCAATGTTAACAAAGACCTCACCTTTCCATTGTTCTACTGTGTGCTCTCTCTCGTCAATGGAGTGGTCGTACGGGATCGGGGCAGGCTGGAAAACACACACAGAAATCATCTAAGTTAAGAATTCGACAGGAATTGCAAAGTCTAGACCATGTTCCACATGATTCTTTGCTGCCAAAATGGCCTCAAAAACAGCAATATTTCCCCATGCAAGTCCTCAATGATACCAGAACACAACATTTTTATGATTACATTCAACAATTATCATGATTATTCTTTTCACATTTTAACGTTTTATAAAATCTACACCCTTCTAATAAACAATATTTGCTTTTCTTTTCAAACGCATGCAAGGTTCTGAGGCTAAATAAAAGCCGTTCCTTTCCTCCCCCATTGGAAAATGGTCTCTTCCAGAAAATGGACCCTTCCTCCCCCACCAGAAAATGTACCCTTCCTTCCCCATCAGAAAATGTACCCTTCCTTCCCCATCAGAAAATGTACCCTTCCTCCCCGACCAGAAAATGGATCCTTTCTCCCCCACCAGAAAATGGACCCTTCCCCCCCACCAGAAAATGTACCCTTCCCCCCCACCAGAAAATGTACCCTTCCTCCCCACCAGAAAAAACTAATGAAACAACACTTACACTTACCCCCTCCACCTCACTCGGGTCGTACCACACATTGACGTAGGGGTGTTGCAGGGCTTGGTCAACTGTTATCCTCTTGTAGGGGTCGATCACTAACATCTTGGACAGGAGGTCCCGTGCCTGGCTCGCTGCAGAGTTGGGGGGGGGGGGGGTGAAACAGCGTCAGGTCATCAACAAATAAACAAACTTTCTGCAGCAGAAATGCAATTTTAACTTTTTCTACTCTAAAGGATGAGAGGCGTCCTCTGGGATTCCAACTCTGACATGAGTGTCAAAAAATAAATAAATAAATGAACAAGAAAACAAAGTTAGCATAAAAGGACTTTTCTGATGTTTTCACAGCTTTGTTGCAAGCAGGACATTTTCTCAAGGTCACTGTCAAACTGTTTAAAGGTCAGACATTTTCTTCCTTCATTTCCCAAACTCAATGCAGGCTGGAGGTCACACATTTAACTAGTAAACATAGATGGGCTTGAAAGTCTGCTGCTGATGTACATGTGATGGAGTTTAACATCCAGGGCAACAATTTAACAAGAAAACACTAATTTAGGGTGTGGGGCTGTGTGTCTATATTATGTGCATTTCCTCGGAGAAGAGTTGTGTTAGAGTTTTATTGTATCCAGAACCGTGCTTATCTAGTTCTATGCCTGATAGGGTTAGGATCTGGCACGATTCTGGATTGTCTTCGTGTATCCAAGAACGTAGATTTGCCCCAGGCATGGTTCTGGATACGTGTAGACTATCTAGAACCGAGCCTGAGCACAGTTCTGGATGAAGCACGGTTCTGGATACGCATGGACTATCCAGAGCCTTGCCTGGGCATGGTTCTTGATAAAGCACGATTCTGGATACGCATGGACTATCCAGAACTGTGCCTGAGCATGGTTCTGGATAAAGCACGGTTCTGGATACGCATGGACTATCCAGAGCCGTGCCTGAGCATGGTTCTGGATAAAGCATGGTTCTGGATAAAGCACGGTTCTGGATAAAGCATGGTTCTGGATAAAGCACGGTTCTGGGTCCAACATGTTCCACACACAGCCAGTGCTCATGCCATTACAAACGTCTGCTGCAGCTGCCACGCACAATCCGCCATGCTGCCTAAAACATACCCCAAACTTTCCTCTCAACATTTCGCCTTCTTTCCTACAAACTTAATTGTCAAGTCTGCGTGGAAAAAACAGCCAATTAAGTTGTTACTGTTGAGATGCATCAGAAAGTTTGTTCTTTTGTTTCCTCCTATGTCCCCTCAACGGAATCTTCCAACATGCAACGTTTGGGGTGAGCTTGGTCTGCACCATTCATTGAGAAAGGGGTGCCCGAACTCTTCTTAACCAAACTGCAAAGTTATGTTGGATGGTAGTTTTGCTAAAATTGAAATTTCCATGCGGTCTATTGCTGGTAAAACCCGACGTTTCCAGTCGCCCCCACTATTGTATCCAGAACCGTGCCTATCTAGTTCTATGCCTGACTGGGTTAGGGTTAGGATCAGGCATGATCCTAGATAGTCTCCACGTATCCAAGAACGTAGATTTGCCCCAGGCATGGTTCTGGATACACGTACACTATCCAGAACCGTGCCTGAGCATGGTTCTGGATAAAGCACGGTTCTGGAAAGTCTACACATATCCAAGAACGTAGATTTGCCCCAGGCATGGTTCTGGATACACGTGCACTATCTAGAACCGTGCCTGAGCATAATTTTGGATAAAGCATGGTTCTGGATAATCCCCGCGTATCCGAGAACGTAGATTTGCCCCAGGCACGGTTCTGGATACACATGGACTATCCAGAATGGTGCCTGAGCATGGTTCTGGATGAAGCACGGTTCTGGATACAACCCCCCACCCCCCGACTCCCGTGGGCTGCCACACCACAGTGATATCTGCTCTCCTGTTCCAGTCATTCCCGCCCGGGCAACAAAAAAGCGCAGAAACGGCCAAACTGAAAAAATGCCAAATCACAGTGCAAACAGCCACAGCTGCTACCTTTGCCTGCAGTTCTAACCCCTGCTGCTAGGGGGAATTTCCCATGGTCCTTTGAGCCTGCGAATTGGTCCCCACGAGTCTTTGGGCCTGCGGGGTGAAAGTGCAGTTGGGTCGTTAGAACTACAGGAGCGTTTTCCTGGAAAAATCAAGCAAAAACCATGGCAACCAATCACAGTGTTTGTTGCAAATTTTGATCTTTTGGGGCAAACCATTTCTGTTGAAGGGGGCAACATTTTGGAATCAAACTTTGGGCTAGAAAAAAGAGGAGAAAATATCAACATGGTGTGACCAACTGCATTCATTACCCTATAACTGTGTGCCACACACCCCTACAAATAACATGGAACAGTCCAAAACTGTGAGGGCGAATAGGAAGGGATGATTTATGGAACAGTCCAAAACTGGGGAGGGGGGTGAGAGGGGAAAAATGACTCCTGACGACCCGTCATGCATCATCATCATCATTAGGACCAACATGGAAGAGTGATATCAGATTACACACCTGCAGCGAACCAATCAGCATGGAGGATGACCAGCTTTTGATTACACTTAGTAACCATGACAACGATCAATGCTACATAGTCCCTCCCAGCACTTTGGCAGAACGTACTGCGCCTGCGCAAAACCCTAAGTTTTCACGTTTTTCGTTGGATGTTTGGTCAATGTCGCATCAAAATTTTGCCTGTTGCAGACGATATCTGTTCTTATACAACATCTGAAAACTACAGACAGGCTGTTGTATATGCTCTAATACAACCTTATATGAGACGTTCTGCCAAAGTGCTATGCACAATACATTCCGGGTTTCGCGCAGGTGCAGTACGTTCTGCCGACGTGCTGTCCCTCCCCTCCCTCACCTTTCAACTTGTTGTGTTCTGTGGACTCTGCAGGGAACAAGACATCTGGGAAGAGTTTCTCGAAGGAGTAGCCGGCGTACTTGGGTCTGTTCTCCACGTAGTTCCTTACTGTCGGCTGGAGTCTCTTCATGAAGTCTTGAGACGGCGTGCCCAGCTGCTCGATGATCTTATTCCACTGGTCGATATCTGAGACCTCGGGTTAAGGGTCCTGATTGGATAACCTACCATATACTCTGTGCTCTCATTGGTCAGAGATCTTGGGGAATTGTTCTGATTGCATAACCTACTATACTCTGCACCCCCATTGGTCAGAGATCTGAGAGAATTGTTCTGATTGGTTAACCTACCATAACCTGCACTCTCATTGGTCAGAGATCTCAGAGAATTGTTCTGATTGGATGACAGGTAGTACCGTAACCTGCACTCTCATTGGTCAGGGATCTGAGAGAATTGTTCTGATTGGATAACATAAAGTCTACAGTCACTATCAGTAGGCAAATCATAATATGCTTGATACAAGTGGTGCAGGTTTTAAAGAAAAACATATATAAACTGTCTTAAGCAAAGGAAGGAATTATAACACAATTGTTTTAAAACAAATATTTCTAAAACACATAACAGATGAAAACTGCTTTCCGTTTCTGGGAATTCTGTTTCACTGCGGGATCTTCCAATGAGGATTTTTTCAATTCCAGTAGTTATGAAGGGTTCAATACAAAATATATCTAAAAATTGATAATTTTCAGCTTGTCGCAGACTTCAAATTTGTTTGCATCAGACGCCGTGATTTTAAGAAATAGGACCTGGAACATGGCAACAAAGCATAACATAACATATTTCAGATGCAAATTTCCAAATCATACCAATTTCATTATGTTTACCTTCACTGAAGGAAAACATATTGTTTTTGCTCTGTTTCTTCTTCTCCAAACACATAAGGTCAATGGACCAGATGGCTGTCACCATGGTAACTGGTGTTGTAGCAGACACCCTGGGGTGTTGGGTTACAATATGTTGCAAGTTGGAGGGGCTGTTCACCACATATATGAATGTGGTTGAGTAAGAATAAACAGAGCAGTAGTTTGTTGAGCTAGACCATGTGAAGGTAAACATTAGGCATTTGCTTTGCAAATGTTACATTTCTAGTTCAGTTTCTCCTGTTTTTGCCGAGTTTTGGGAGAAGATTCTGCCGAGTAGAAGAGAGGATACGGTCTGTCCCTGGGAACAGGACAGTTCCCTTCACCGTCTCCCCCAATATACAGCCCATCGACCAGATGTCAACTAAAACACACGGCAAAAACCAAATCAGCCTCAAACACCCCTACACACAAGTGGTACTGTCCAGGTTTGCCTCGTGTTTCTCTCCCGCTCCTTGTTTTTGGGCCAGTCCAAATAAGAAATGGGGGTGGGATATAACACCCCACCATGGAATGGTACCACCAAAAAGCTTATCCAGTTTAGGGCTAGTCCACTGATAGAATAGGGGTGGTGAGGACATGTAAAATTATAACAAAATACACATAAGATATGAGACCGGAACAGCCAATATTGACAATAATCACCAAACAAAATCTGTCTCTTTATAAAGGGACAAAGAAAAAAATATTGAAGCAAAATAAACTGGCAGGACAGATTTAGTTGCAGAAGAAAGACTGGAAGAAATAAAAGCAGACATGCAAAAAATTAATTGCTTTCTGTAAGCATGCATGTTGGAGCTGAAGAAACCGACTTTGTTTGGTGTAACATTTGCAAATGTTGGCTGGTCCCCAGAAAAACAGGTACTCACAGAAAGAAGCAAACCAAGGTCAAACCAAGGTCAAACCAAGGTCAAACCAGGGTCAAACCAAGGACAAACCAAGGTCAAATCAAGGTCAAACCAAGGTCAACCAAGGTCAAACCAAGGACAAACCAAGGTCAAACCAAGGACAGAAGGATACAGTCTGTGCCTGGGAAAAGCACGCCTCCCCGGACTATCTCCCCAGTTATACATCCCATGGCCCAGATGTCCACTACAACACACACACAGCAACCTGTTAAACAGGCAGACAACAAAACACAACGCTGGACACCTATGAACCCACAGTTTGACTCGTTCTATGTTTCAGGGTTTTTTCCAGTTTAGCTTGCTGGTCTCTCGGTTAGTAAGTTTTGTAGCCTGGTGTTCCACCCTATCTAAGCTGCTGTCTCTTCTCTTTCGTCCTCTCCTATATTTACAGTGAGCTAAGAGAGGGTTGGATGCCAGGCTAGAAGCTTTGACCAATGACAACACAGATCATCTGGGCAGCGTTGGGCTTGGGTTGTGTTTTTGGTGCCCACAAACCAGTCAGAACTTGGGTTCACAGGTCAAAGAACTACATTTTGTTGCCTCTCCCTTTAACTAGAAATGCTGAACCTGACCACCCCTATCCTTAAAGTGGTGTGACCCAAATTTACATGATAGGCCATTCATATCAATGGTTGTGTGGGAAAAGGTCACTATAAAACTATTTTACCCCCCTTCCTCAGTCAAATTGGTTTAGTCCACAAATGCTGCTGAATTGGGAAACCCTTAACATTGGACTGGTGCACTCAAAGAATAGGGGTGAAGTCCTCGGGTTATACCTGATCACCCCCTCTGTGGCATGGTTTGGTCCTTCTCAATTTCACGAGGTTTGATAAAATCTGACTTCAGACAGAACCACTTAATGCATAGGGGTGATCATCAAAGAAAACGATAACTTTTGAATAAAAAGCTTTAACCAGTTCTAAGTTTGGGGCATGACTGGACAAACAGAAAAGACAGAACGAAAGAAAAACTGCACAGACGACTTCAGAATCTACTGTGGGACAAAAACTTGCAGAGTTTGACAAAAACTTGCAGAGAATTGAAAAACAAGAAGGCAGAAGAGCAGAGTAAAACTCCACACATGCACGCATGCCGTCTGGGTATTGATCATTTAGATTATTGATCGACGCCCCATACATACCAACATCCCAGCGATCAGTAAGGTAAGGATACGATCATTGCCGCGGAACACAATTTTCCCGCGAACCATCTCGCCAAAAATGCACCCAACCGACCACACATCCACTACGGAGGCAGAGAGAGAGAGGGCTGGTTAGCAAGCACGGGGGGTTAGCAGGAGTGTGTGCAAACATGTGCCCACTCACAGACACGCATACGTGCACATGCACCAGACATACACACATGCATACATACAGACATGCACACACACACATGCACATGTACACACATGCACACATGCACACACACACACACACACACATACATACACACACACACATGCACACACACATACACACACACAGAAACACATGTGCACATGCACCAGGCATACACACATGCACACACATGCATACATGTGCACACACACAAACACATGTGCACATGCACCAGACATACACACACACACACACACATGCATACACACACATGCACATGTACACACATGCACACACACACACACACACTCACACATGGACACACACACACTCATCCATACAGAAAGGCATGTACAATGGGTTAGTACACATATGCAGACATGAGCAATTACGATTATTTTAATATTGGAATGTATCTATCCTATAGAATCATTACTTGTAGAGACAGGCTTGAGTAGTGATCACAGCAGCAGAGAGGCTGTAAGGACAGGTTTTAGTAAAGGGCTCGGTTCAGTCACTGAGTTAAAGTAGGGAAAAACTGCTCTGACATGGTCGTGTGCCAGAAGGCACCCTGCTCAGAACAATACGAAAGGACGGGGGAAAACTTCACTTGAGGAAATGGTAGTAGCGGCGCAAAACCGCAACCTTTGGAAAGTAAACGTAGAACTCTAACCCAACCCTCCGTACCTACCATTTTCTGTGTACCTAACTCTAACCCAACCCTCGGTACCTACCATTTTCTGTGTACCCCATGCCCAGGATGACCTCCGGTGCTCTGTAGTACCGCGTCACCACGTAAGGGGTCATCATGAAGCTCGTGCCCGCTGTTCTCGCCAGCCCGAAGTCCAGAATCTTCAGCGTGCAGTCTGACTTCACCACAATGTTGCTGGGTTTCAAGTCCTGACTCCGCAAAAAGTAAATTAAATTAAGTAAATCTTTATTCAGTAAGGAACTTGATCCGAATTTCATCCTTATTACAAAATAGATCACTCACAACAATGACTGTACACTGACGTCAGGGTTTTTTCTGAACAGGGGAACAGGGGCGCTAGGCCCTCATGTAACAAGCCAGCGCCCTCATATCAATTTTCAGATTGAAGCCTAAGTCTTTTCCAAAATTATCTTTTTCCAGTAAAAATTAAAAAAACAACACCACATAACAATGTATTCTAGCATTACAAACTATGTTACTCTCATAAAAATTCCAAAATCTTACCACAAACAGGAAAATTTAGCTCTAGTAGTAAAAGTTTGAATGGACTAAACAATGTTCATTGAGAACTTGCTCAAAGACCTGAGTTGGGCCTCCTATAGAACAGGCTCTGAAGTGAAACATGAGACCTGAGTTTGTAGCAGTTTGTAGCAGTGTTGCTATTTTGCCATATGAAAGGTTTGAGCTTGTGGCAAACCCAATGTTGTCATCTGGAGCTACAAGTACTAGTAACATTGATCACTAATTGTGTAAGACTTAGTGTATCAAGGGTGATTTGCAGATTGTGTGTACTGTTGATTGTACTTATATTTTATAAGGGAAATATGCCATGCATGAATAGAAATTTGGGAAAGATATTGAGAAAAATAACCTTGAATTATTTTAGTCTATCTATCCTTCTCCTATGGCTTTTACATACATTATAGTACTGGAAACTTTTACAGTTGACAGTCTCAATTTCTCAAGTCTTAGGAATACCACAAGACTATGAATCTCCCTCTCACATAGCCTCAGAATGCCCCATTGCAGCTTTAATTTTTCAAAGGCTTCGCACCGGGGAAGGGGGGGACACCCCCCCTTCCACACCATTCCCCCTGCTCGGTCGCTGCGCTTCCCTCGCCTGGTGGTGCTCCCTCATATCAAAAATTTCTAGAAAAACCCCTGGACGTAATATAATTTAACTCGCTTAAAACATTTACAAGACTATAACACAGTTAAAAACTATACATAGAATACAATTACCAAGTGCGGTTTAACATACGTGCTCATGGTGCTACTGATTGATTAATGTGAGAGGGAAGAAGAGAGAGGTTTCTACTGACTCTATGGATGATGCCAGCTGAGTGCAGGTGCTTGATGCCACACAGCATCTGGTAGAGGAGGTAGGACATGCGCTCGTGGTCCAGGTCCATCTGGATCACCTGGCACAGGTTTGCATCCATCAACTCCATCACCAGGTACCTGCAGGGGAGCATGGGAGATTACAGGCACGTCAGGGTCTATGGTACAGGGGAGCATGGGAGATTACAGGCACATCAGGGTCTATGGTACATAACCAGGTCCATCATGGGAATCAGCAGGACATTAAGAATAAGGTAAACCTTGGTTACAGGGGAGCATGGGATATTACAGGCACGTCAAGGTCTATGGTACATAACCAGGTGCATCATGGGAATCAGCAGGACATTAGGAATAAGGTAAACCTAATCATGACTTGGTTACAGGGGAGCATGGGATGTTAGTAGGGCATTAGGGAACGAATTACACCATAACTTTGTAACTCAAGGATCATTCTAACGGTTTCCAAGTTTGAAGTTCTCAGCAAACAAGTGAGAATCTTCCACTAACTTAACTTTCACTTGTACCTAATGTGGTTGAGTGGTTGGTTCAAGAAGACAAATTACTTACACATCTTGAAATTCTTCTAAAGACTTCTGTGGAGTGAAGACATTTAACAAGCCTATAATCTGGAAGGAGAAAAAAAAAAGACAAGTGAAAAATTACTACCACTTAGGAGTACATTTTGGTGTTGATTTAAGAAGCAACAACAAGATTTAAGAACAAGACTAGAAAGGTAACATTTGCCAAGCAAATGCATAATGTTTACCTTCACATGGGGACCGTTTAGCTCAACAAACTACAGCTCTGTTTATTCTTACTCAAACACATTCATATGTAGGTTGACCAGCCCCTCCAACTCTGTCCTGCAACTTGCTACATAATGTAATCCAATACCACAGAGCGTCTGCTACAGCACCAGTTATCATTATATAGTGACAGCTGTCTTGACCTTTTTTTATTAGGACAAGAAGAAGAAGAAAAAACCGAGCCAAAACAATACGCTTTCCTTCTGCACAGGTAAACATAAAAAAGGACGTACATTTTTATGATTGACTAGTTTCATGAGCACGAATTCCCGGTATGCCCGCTTGGCGTGTGTGACGTTCTGAAACGGGCGGCTCAGTTTCTTAATCGCTACATTCTGTCCTGTCAGCGTGTCGTAGGCGGCACTGAAACACAAATAGAATAAATCCAATTAGTCAATCCAGCGATCAATCGATCAATGATATGTGACCGAGGAGATTGGAGGTAAGAAAACAGATCTCGTATTTTTAAGCATTACAAAACCTGCCTGAGACATATAGCAAGTACCATACTCCTTACAACTGAGCAACTCTAGTATTCAAAATTGTACCATATATAATAATAATTATACATATTAGGTACCCGGGTCCAAGAATAGTTACAAAGTTGATGTGGATGGCTGGATAGAAAATTACATCATCACAGGCAACAGACTCGGGCAACTTGTAAAGGTGCATATGCACCTGTTTTTCCCTCAACAGCAAATGCATAATGTTTACCTTCACATGGTCTAGTCTAACAAACTACTGCTCTGTTCATTCTTACTCAAACATATTTATATACAATATATGGTGACCAATCCCTCCAACTCTGTCCTGCTACAAAATGTAACCCAACACCACAGCATGTCTGCTACAGCACCAGTTAACAAAGTGACAGACATCTGGTCCAGGTCATTGACTTTACTTGTTTAGAGAAGAAGAAGAGGAAGAAGAAGAAACAGAGCAAAACAATATGTTTCCTTCTGTGAAGGTAAACATAATAAAGAGATCTGGTCCAGGTCATTGACTTTATTTGTTTAGAGAAGAAGAAAAGGAAGAAGAAGAAACAGAGCAAAAACAATATGTTTTCCTTCAGCGAAGGTAAACATAATAAACAAATAAACAGACAACCCTCACCAGACGATGCCCTGTGCGCCTGAGCCGATGGGTTTGAGGTTCTGGTAGCGCTTGAGTACCGTGAAGGTGCTGTCTCCCACCTCTACTGTGTAGAACTGGCTGTTAGCTGCCAGCTTGCTCATCCTGTAGGGAGGAAGGACAGGTTATACTCAGGGTGTGTCTGCTTGTAACTGTAGCAGTGTGAGGGTACAAGTTAAGCTTTACTCATTCCTTTTGTTTGTGTTCAGTTTATGATTGATTATGTTATCTCTGTACCCCTGACTTTCTTTTGTTTTATGTACCATACTTACTGTATTCTTAATCTGTGTCGTATAAGCCCACATGGGCTGGGCGCGTGAAGCGCACGACACGTAAATAAAGCCTCCTTCATTCATTCATTCATTCATTCATTCAATTATGATGTGGGGATGGGGGTAACTGTAGCAGTGTGGGGGTACAAGTTACGATCGGGAGCGTCTGTGTGTGCTGGTAGCAGTGTAGGGGTACAGGTTACAATGGGGGGTGGGTGCAAGGTGTGTGACTTACCTGAAGTGTTGTGCCAGGTGCGTGACTCACCTGAACTGTTGTGCCAGGTGTGTGACTCACCTGAAGTGTTATGCCAGGTGTGTCAAGTCTACAGCATCACAGAAGGCCTGACTGAAGGCAAGTCGCAGGTCCAACTCCACCTCAAAACTCTTACAGAACCATGACGGAGATCTGTGCATGCAGGGGGGGGGGGGGGGGGGGGGGGGGGGGCAGAAATACGATTTTTGATCAATCAATCGATCAATCAATTATTGATCAGTCTTTGTGTGTGTGAAGGAATAGCTGCATATGTAGAGCCCTGTGCGTGTGTGAGATGGAAAACTCCCTTGGGAACAGTAAGGCCCAGTTATATCATATCAGTTATATCATGATGGGGGTTATCTCATTATATGGTAGGTTGAAGGCTGTGAAAGGGGTTTGGGGCTACTTCATGTGGCAGGAGGAGGCTGTGGAGGAGGCTGTGGAGGGGGTTTCAGGGTCCCATGTTATGAAACCTCACCTGAGACCAAAATCAGCAAAAAGACATGGCAGAAGTTCAGCACTAGGGACAGGCCCCACCCTGCCTCACTACATCATCATCATCGATCGACTCACACATTTACCTTCAGTTTCACACTTCATGCTTCTGCTCAGCAGGTAAAACACCCAGGTGGGAAGATATCACTTTCACTTTCAATTTCACTTTCATACCCAGAAGGCTGATGGTAGATATATGAGACATTTTGGTCAACTCGAAAATGAGTATCATACATACACAGTGCAAATCTGCAGTTTTATAGTAAAATCTACAATAGAAACAAACCAACATTTCCAATCCTACACCAAACTAAATGAAGTGGACGTAGTGTTTGCCGTCACCTGCTGCACTGAAACCACAGGCTACTTTACACAATTAATTTTAACATGGGACCCTGAAACCCCCTCCACAGCCTCCTCCTGCCACATGATGTAGCTTCGAGCCCCTTTCACAGCCTTCAACCTACCATATAATGCGATAACCCCCATCATGCTATAACTGATATGATATAACTGGGACTTGCTGTTCCCAAGGGAGTTTTCCATCTCACACGCACGCAGGGCTCTATGTATGCAGCTGAAGCACCAGCCCACAAGTCATCGCCATAACCGCTAGGCCAAAAGGTCCAGGACCAGTTGGGCTGGTCAGTTGGTGGCGCTTGAACCCCACTGTTACACTACTCCCCCTTTTCTTTCAAGATTCGTCCTCGAATCTCCGAGTTCGACATCCCTGTGCGGCACACATTGCCAACACACAGGGCCGGTGTGAGAACCAGTGAAACGCTAGAGGCGAGTAGAAACAGGAAAACCCCTGGCTCCCGGGTGCCGGGATCGAACCCGCGCCAAACCCGGGCAGCCAGCCCACAAGTCATCGCCATAACCGCTAGGCCAAAAGGTCCAGGACCAGTTGGGCTGGTCAGTTGGTGGTGCTTGAACCCCACTGTTACACAGATATTCCTTCAAACACACACAAGGCTCTACACAAGGAACTAGGGAGGGTTTGAGCAAATCTGGATTGGATCCAGGGTAGGTTAAAAACGTTAATATCTGACCTCTTCCACCCCCTTCCTTTTCTGAACAGCCCAATAATATGACATGTTCATACCAACCTACCCGTATCGCCCCCCCCCCCATAGTGGCTCATATCTGCGTGCTCAGTATCAGAATATCAGCCCCCCCAACATATCCGTTCTAACCGATTCCCAATCTTGTACCAAACCCTAGGACCCCCCCCCCCCCCTCCCCAGCCGCCCCCTTCCTGCTCCCATCACCCCCCTGATGACTCATAATTCCAAGAAACTGCCCCAAAATGAAGGGAAAGCAGTCGGCTCTGACCTACCTTTCCGAGCGTCGCTTTCGGGCCGTTTTTTCGCGTTTTTTTCCGCTCCCGCCGTCCGAAATCAAACTCTACTCCAACAGAAAAACCTTCGTACCAGATTTCCAGGTCGATCGGGCGGTGAAAACTCTACTGATCGGCCTAAATTTTAATCAAAACGAGAAGGAAATAGAAATACGGCAACCCAGAAAATACACGTCCACAACATGTAGTGACGTCATGCTCTTCTACCCCCCGCGAAGAACCTGTGTAAACGTCATCAAGTGCGAATGCCGCCATAGAAGTGCAGTACAGATACTAGATGCTAGGTGGCGCGCTTGCACTATCAGGAACCCTCTAAATGTCAAGGACACTTCACTGTAATACGACCTACAAATTACTGTTATGTAATACATGTAGCTTGTTACTTCTGGGTAACGTTACATGGGGTAGGTATTTCTTTTTGAGTGACTTAGTTGTGTGTTTGTGCGATTCTTAGGTGGGAGGGAAGATTGACAGGCAGAATGACAGGAGGTCAAACAGATGAATTTCAAGGTCACAGAAACTGGCCTAGAGCCAGCTGGAATTTCATTTTATGAGCTACCCTCCAACCCCAATCTAGTCCCTTCAAAGTACTTCATACAATCCCCTTCCTTGTTCCAATGAATTAATGAATAAATCAATTCACAAAACCCTAAGTCTGAAGTCTCTGATTTCTTGTCCATAACATTACATGTGTTACAAAATGTATAGGGACTATTCGTATCTGCTTGGAGATTATCAAAGATGAGAGAACACAAGAGTGTCAGTGAGACCAAAAGAAGACAACCAGTTCATAGCCTGTAAAACCCTTTATTTTTTCTTCCATCTTTTGTTTTCCAAGTACAAGAATTATAAAGTGCCATGTCACACATTCCGCCTGCCCAATTCTTTTTACAGCTTTTTGCTATCTCTCAGTTTTCAATACAGTGTACTTCAGTGTCTTGTTTCAAGTCTAATTAAACCGTAACTTGTTTATCTTTTGCACACTGGCGCTGGATTTGGGGTAGCAGAAGAATGTTATCCACAATATTAATTTAGAGAGCACGTCGGCAGAACGTACTGCGCCTGCGCAAAACCCTGATTTTTAACGTTTTTTGTTGGATGTTTGGTCAACGTTGCATCAAAATTTTGCCTGTTGCAGACGACATCTTTTCCTATACAACATCTGAAAACTACAGACAGGCTGTCAACCTTATAAGCTCTAATACAACCTTATATGAGACATTCTGCCAAAGTGCTATGCACAATACATTAAGGGTTTCGCGCAGGTGCAGTACGTTCTGCCGATGTGCTGCCTATAATGTACTAACATGACACATCAGCAGTTGGTTCAGTGTGTTGCTTCTTCCGCATATTTTTCAACAATGTGAGCTCAAAAACATGGGAGCAAGAAACACATCATATATATCAGAGGAAAGCTACTGGTTAGGGCTCAAATATGCATTTTCTAAATGTCTGTAACTTAAATTCCAAGAGCTTATTGCATGGTGGACATTAAAATGACCCATTTATTATAAATGGGGTAATTGTATGCATTTATGTAATCCATTCAACAGCAAAGAACCAAACGGTTACCGGGAAGAGGTGCTATTACTGATAAATTTACAAGTTGAACTTATTCCTCCTAAGGTACAGTTTTTGCCACCTAAAATCCCTTAATTGCCCGTTTCTATGGTAACATGACATGCCATTCTGCGCTGCTATTGGCTGTTCAGTTCTTTGAACCTGGTCCAGAATTATGTGTTTGGGAAAACGTTTCTGCCTAAACCTGAAAACATCTGAAGCTTCTAAGGCATGCAGCACTGGTCTTCCCATGATACAAGGCGAACGCCCCCCTCCCCACATTGATAATGACATACATTGTACATGTATTCAACAGGACATATTGATATTTTACAGTAAGAATAAGACTGGCTGCTTTTTGCAAAATTATCATACAGATTGGCTCATATCTATTTTTATAACATTGTTCAAAAATTTGTTAACTAAAGCAAAATTTACATGGAGCATATCACGTTAGAACTTTGCAATAAAACTGAGACTGCTACGGCGGTCTGCCCCTGCAGTTCATGCTGTGAGGGGTAGGAGGCGCTACTTGCAGGCCTCCTTCTGTATGTGTTGGAGAAACTCGTAGTAGGAGAACATGGACTCGGACCTGTCCTCCACCATGTGCTGCAGGAAAACCATCCTCTGTCTGCTGTCCTCTCTGCAGGGAAAAACCAAGGATTGAGGTGTTCAAAAACTCATTTTTTCCTAGAACTATCGTAGAGTGGAACTCGCTGCCACCAAGTACAGTAGGGGCATCGTCACTAGATAGTTTTAAACATTGTTTAGAGTTAGACGTTCAAAGGTTAGGTGTAACATGTCGTTAGGTGTAATGTAGCCAGCTGCCGCCACGCCGCGTGCCTGCGAAGCTAGTGTGTTACGCCGAAGGGCGGTTATACCGGCTATACAGATACAAGACAAACAAAAAACAGGCATCCATGAATAATTTTATCAGGTTGGCAAGAGACTGTATAAGAAGGTGGTTTATTACTGCATTTGTAACATTTGTAATACCCCAGCAGCGACACCTAGCTGCAGTACGAATCAGAACCATTCACTGCTGTCCTGAAGAAGGTGACAATCGGTCACCAAAACGTCGAATGTAAAAAGCCCACTGGCTGTTGAATAAAGAACCTTATTAATATTATACAAAAAAAGGCATGAAAATGCAAGACGGCCACGACGGGTTTAATCTTTGTTTCCTGATTTTTGAAAGCAAGTGAAGAAAAAAACAAACCAACAGTCATCCAGCACGTCGGCAGAACGTACTGCGCCTGCGCAAAACCCTGATTTTTCACGTTTTTCGTTGGATGTTTGGTCAACGTTGCATGAAAATTTTGCCTGTTGCAGACGATATCTTTTCCTATACAACATCTGAAGACTACAGACAGGCTGTCAACCTTATATGCTCTAATACAGCCTTATATGAGACGTTCTGCCGAAGTGCTATGCACAATACATTACGGGTTTCGCGCAGGTGCAGTACGTTCTGCCCACGTGCTCAGACTCCACACCAGAAACACAACATTTTTTTCCTCTGCCTTACCTGATAATCTGTAGGGGAGGAAAGAAAGGTCTCTGTTCTCGGAGCCAGCCCACGAAACTCCGGACTCGCTCCGAGTCTGCGTTCTCCAGCTCTGGCAGCTCAAACTGGGGAGAAACGCGACAATAAAGCGTGAAAACATTTCACACAATCCGGGTTAGGATTCTGGATCTGACATGAAAAATGACTTATCATGAAAAATAAAATCAGAAGGCAGCTAAAACTGGGAGAAGACCCAACAAGGAAGTGTGAGAGGTGACATGGAACAAACTCTTTACAGGTCAAAGGGATCTTACCGCCACAACGGATTTTAAAAACAGACTCAAATAGGACTGTTTTTTAGTGTTAGTTGTCTAGACCATACATAGCATCCGTAAGTATGTATGTGTTTAGCACCATAACTCAAGATTCTAAAGAAGGATTGTCATGAAATTTGGTACGTGGGTAGGTCTTAACCCATCAAAGAAATGATTAAATTTTGGACCCCCTGGCAGCTTCCCTTGGTACTGCAGCAGAACTTAGGACAGAGACATCCATGAAATTTGGTACGTGGTTACGTCTTAACCCATCGAAGAAATGACTAGATTTTGGACCCCCTGGCAGCTTCCCTTGGTACTGCAGCAGAACTTAGGCCAGAAACAACCATGAAATTTGGTAGGTGGGTAGTTCTTGACCCATTGAAGAAATGATTAGATTTTGGGCCCCCTGGCCGCTTCCCTTGGTACTGCAGCAGAACTTTGGAATGTTGTTGTTCTCACCATAACATCAGGAATAGCAGCAAAACTCTCGACTCCGAGCACATCGGTGCAGAACTGGGTTGAGATGGACCGACCCACGAACATGTACATGCCCTCTCCATCGTCCAATAGGAAGGCGCCGTCTCTGTTCAGCCTCTCGGACGACAGGGACAGGATGGGGGGCTGGGGGATGATCTGGTCCCGGATTGTCAGCGCGCCCTGGGGAGCAAACAGCAAAAGAAAGTTGGTGAATTATTTGTTCACTGTAATGATAAGTTCACGGTTCAAAAGTGACCGTGAAAACCACGAATATAAAAGTACCACGAAAACATCATTATTTACAGTACCAGGATGAAGGTTAGACATCCAGGCAGAACATTACGTAATGCAAAATATACCACGCAAGTGGATAAATTCTCTGAAGAGTCAGAAATTTCAGATAGCATCCACTGTCTTTCATCAGTGACTGCGAATGGGTCTGAACACAAGTGTAACCAGTCCTGTATATAAATATAACTTTGAAGATCATACACAGAGAAAGATTTTGAAGGCAGTGGAGTTTGAAGTGAAGTTGAGGTCAGGTACCCATTTTACACCTGGGTGGAGTGAGGGAAGTCGTGTAAAGTGTCTTTCCCAAGGACACAACGTCTAGCCAGGAATGTTGGGAATTGAGCCCATGACTTCTGGGTCTCGTGTTCGCTAGCCTAGCCAGTCGGCCGTTCGATAGCACAAAGCAGCAGCAGTTAAAGTGAAAGTGTTTACCTCATCGTTGAGGTTGTGCACCGCGTACATGCACGGGTGGAGCGCCATGATGTTGGACGCCAGCGGCAGAGCCTTCAGCAGGTTCATCGTGTTCACGCGGTCGTCCAGCCGCGTGCTCGTCCCAAGCCGAAATGCAGGCTGACGGGAAAAATAACAAAATATTTTTTATTAACATATATCATTTTCAACTAGAAAGAAAAGATTGCAAAGCAAATACAGCCTGTTTACCTACACATGGCCTAGCCTAAGAAACTACTGCTCTGTTTATTCTTGATGTATTAAACAAAGTCCAGAGTTCCTCACATGTTTGAGCAGTGCCAGGATGTAGAGCGGGAAGAGCCGTAGCGACCACGGCGCCATGAGAGCGCCCAGCTGTTGCCCGGAGACCGAGCTCCGGTACTGCGCCAGGCAGTCGATGCAGGCGTTGATCACAGCTTCCCTCGCGTCGCGGATGGACGACATGATGGAACGATCCACCGCTAAAAACGATAAAATTAGGTTAACAGCACATAACAAGATACGTGGATGATGGTTAGACATCCAGGTAATAAGATACCAAGATACCAGCTACTCAAGCAACTGGATATATTTGGAATACAGTCAGACGGTTCGGGTAGCATCCACTACCTTTCATCAGTGACTGAAACATCTGTAGTCAACAGGTATACAAAATCTATCCAGTTGCTTGAGTAACTGTTATCTCAGTATATCATTATGGATACTGCGAATTTAGAATTCAAATTTAGAAATAGTCTCTCTACTTAAAATTCAGTTAAAAGCACATAACACTGAATACTTTAAATTTGTTACATTAATAATTATGATAAATGATTGAGGTTTGACTGTCATGAAACTGAAGCTCTTTCCCATCCCTGCCTGCACATGTATATTGTGTGTTTAATATGTGGTTTAGCTAACTGATTAATGAAGACAGACAGAAGTTTAACCCGTACCCATCCGAGCGAGGAGACAGACGATCGCCTGTTGATCAGCGCCGGCGTAGAGCTCCGTAATGTTGCTGCTGACAGGCAGGGCCATCGTGTGCACACGGATCCTGCGCTCACCTGGAGAAGCACAGCGAAAATTACAAACTTTAAGGTAACATTTGCAAAGCAAAATTACCTTCACATGGTCTAGCCTAACAAACTACTGCTCTGTTTATTCTTACTCTAACATATTCATATACATGTATATGGTGAGCTTGAGCCTCTCTAACTCACTACATTATGTCCTGCAACTTGCTACATGTACAATGTAACCCAACACCACAGGGTGTCTGCTACAGCACCAGTCACCATGGAGACAGCCGTCTGGTCCAGGTCATTGACCTTATTTGTTTCAAATGGAAGAAGATGAAGAAGAAAACACACACACACACACACACACACACACACACACACACACACACACACACACAAAAACACAAGCGGGATTCGAACCCCCTACCTTTGCTGCTGGTGTAGAGCAGTGCTGCCTGGAAGCACGCCGTGCTGCTGTCCACCAGCGCCTCCTCAATCGAGACCTGCATGGCAAAGCCCGCGTCCGGGTTCACGTTGGGCAGCGAGAGCAGGTCCGTCGAGCGCACGAAGAAGTTCCCGTGGAATGTGTGGATACTCAGTCCTAACCAGGAGGTAAAGGGGGATTTTGTTGAGTATCATTTTTTCTTAAATGAAACAAAGACAACAAAATTCTTCACACACAAGAACATGTATACATGGTTACATTTGGTGTCCAACTGTAGGTGGTTATGTACTGTGGTTTGTTTGAATAAAAGTTCTAAACGGGAACTATGCGGCTCCAGATGTCTTACTGGGGGACGACTGCGCGTGCAAGATGTCGGTTAGCTGAGGAATGAATACACTCTACTATATACTGGTTATGTACTGTTTGTTTGTTAAGACACAACTTTCCTCACTCCACCCAGGTGTAAAATGGGTACTTGACTTCGGTTGGGGAGGTAAAAGGCTGTGGAAGGAGAGGGATGGGCGCCATCTTCCAATACCGTGCCCTAAACACAGCGGACTAACAACCCACTGCCCCTACGGCCTCAAAAATGCTACGGGACTACCTTTACCTTTTAATGTTTTTGCAGGAATTAATATAAACAAACGAACAAACAAACCTCTTGTGCATCGTATCCTCATGACCGCCTCAAAGCCGATCTTCCGGGTGAGATATCGTCGCAGGTCGCGCTCGAACCTGGTGACCTGCGCCGGGGCGCGGGCAGGGTGGAACCCTGGGAAGTAGAACGTGCAGCCGCCCGAGTATTTCGCCACGCCGGCTGTGTCGTGTGAGAAATAACATTTTATCAGATACATGAAAGGATGCTTCAGCACGTTGGCAGAATGTACTGTATCTGCACGAAACCAGCCCTACTCACACAGAGTAGCGACAGTCTCTCGTGTACTGTCCAGGCAGGAAGAACATGTCCACAGTGATCTGCTGAACCCTAACCCTGTAACTGTGACCCTTACTCTAACCCTAACCCTAACCCTAACCCTAACCCTACTCACACAGAGTAGCGATGTCGGTGTACTGTCCAGGCAGGAAGAACATGTCCACAGCGATCTGCTGACCGGCGCACTCCAGCGCCATCCGCTTGTAGAAATCCGTGGCTGGTCCGAGGTGCTGAACATCCTGGGTACACAAACCAGCATTGGAACATTACAACAACATAGGAACATAACAACAACATTGGAACATTACAACAAACCAACATCGGAACATTACAACAACATTGGAACATTACAACATAGGAACATTACAACAACATAGGAACATTACAACAAACCAACATCGGAACATTACAACAACATTGGAACATTACAACAACATCGGAACATTACAACAAACCAACATTGGAACATTACAACGAGACAACATTGGAACACTACGTATACACATCCACACTTAGCTAGAATCTTGAAGCAATTGATAAAGTTAAAGAGTCATGAGGTCACATAAATGTCTGAGCCATAAGCAGAACTTCCACAAAATGCTATACATTTGCCATAGAAATGTCTAAAAATCTTGCAGCAGTCACTATTGACACATGCTCGCAGCTTTCCTTTGTGCGAAGGGCTGTCTTATTTTTTGAGGAGGAGGGGGTAAAGAAATATATCTTGGCAGATGTCGTGCAGTTAGTGTGGCTTCACATGGCATGGCTGCATCACCAACATGCAACCTTCCTGGAAAAAGCAACCTTCCCAGAAAACGCAACCTTCCCGGTAAATGCAACCTTCCTGAGAAATTCAACCTTCTTGGAAAATGCAACCTTCCTGGAGCATTCAAGTGTAATGCACCAGGAGAAGACAGACATGATTAACGTATAACTGAATGCCATGTTAGGAAAAAGACACGCAAGTCTCAGGAAAGGGATGTTTTAGCTAAAACTAGAAGGTTTGTAGTTTTTGATAATACCTTCTTCTCCCCACGAGAAAAGAACTTCTACACGGTGGAACCGAGGGTGAAGAGAAGAACACAAGGGTAACAAACAAGACAGAAACAACAGGAAACATACACAAATGGCAGAACACAGAAACAAATGGCAGAACATAGGAGACAAATACAAAAGTTCCTTCCATGAAAAAACAACAGAAAACATAGACAAATAGTAGAACATAGGAGACAGAACACAGCAGACAAATATAAACGCTTCTTAAAACAAAAAAACATTGGGAGGCAACTGACAATGTTGTATTGTCGACTTGTTGTCGGTTGCCTAGCAATTTGTTTTCTAGAAAAAAAAACATCTGTGTAACAGTAGTAGGAATGGAAATGGAAGTATCAATGATGTGTGTTCCACTAAAGGAACGAGAGAGTAAAAATATACGTACATTTCCAGCCCGTTGGTTGGGATCCTCCCTCGGCTTGAGCGCTCCAGGTCCGAGAGACGGCAGACAGGACTGGAACACGCACACACGCCCACCTGTGGGGGTCTGTAAACAAACAAACAAACAAACAAGTAAACAGCTGGTCAGAATCTAACACTGCTCCATGTAATAATGGTTTATTCGATTCAATTCCTTGAAACAGCAAATCCCACTTGGCAGCCATAGGCTGAATTGCGTGGGGTTTCTTGACATAGTTTGTATATGTAATAAAAGCTTAACAGAAGTGTTATATCGGGATTTAAAAACATCATACTACATATTAAAACATCATTCTATATTATTTACAAATTAAAACATCTGAAACCAGCGTTCACAGGGTAAGATAATTATCAGTAAAACATATGCAGAAAAGACTCACAATTTCACAGAGTGGGTATTCGAACATCCAAGTACACTAAATAACGTAAAGTGAGTAATAGAACAGACATTAATCACGCGTTTAGTAACCGTATCATGTGTGGTATGGCACTTGAGTAGAACCTCTCAGTTCTACAGTACACACTGTTCAGTTTGTGAGATGATCGAGTCTTTGAACTTTGTGTACTTTGAAGAGAGAGAGAGAGTGATTTTCCCACATCTTGAAAAACCCAGTCAGGTAAAGATTTAACGATTGGTAATAAAAAAAATATACTATAGGAAAACAAACACAAACAAACAAACATAAACAAATATGACATGAGAACACGTACCATGAGCTTGTGAGCGACTTGCAGCGCCGGCCCCAGTGCACTGTGGGTCTCCGTATTGTCAGCGAATATCTCCGGCAGCTGGTGAAGCAGGTCCTGGATCAGCTGTGGGAGAGGGGGGGTGTCAGGAGGGGGTGTCAGGAGGGGGGTGTCAGGAGGGGGGTGTCAGGAGGGGGGTGTCAGGAGGGGGGTGGTTATTACAGATTTATAAATGTTAGACTTAACAGCTCAGTATGTAGAATTTTAGGATTTCTTTTGTACTTCTATTTTGAAGTCACCCGTAGGAAAGCCACTGTACTTTCTGTTGAGTCCTGTAGAGCGTCTTTATATTTGCAAGTTATCTTCCAAAACATCAGTTTCTTGGGTCTTGTACAAATTTTACCCTACATTTTGCTCGGTTTTATGACACATTAAGTATGGAGTTTGTATTTCTCACCTCTTTTGACTCCTGAAGGTTGACCAGAAGGTTGTCAGGGGAGGGCAGGAACACATCTGGGGCAAGGGTCAAAAGATAAAGACATGAGATATGATGCCACAAGCATGCAAAAAACAAACCAACACAAGACACAATCATCAGAATGTCATGTACCTTCTGTATTAGACATGATGAGCATCTATGGTTGGGACAATTGTTCTGCCAACACACTACAAGCAACACACACACACCTTCTGTGTCGGACACAATGAGCATCTGCGGCTGAGACAGCCCCTCGGCCCACATACACACACACACAGACACACACACACACAGACACACAGACAGATAGACATACACACACACACACACACGTACAGACAGACAAACACACACACACACACACACACACACACACACACACACACACACACACACACGTACCTTCAGTGTCGGACACGATGAGCATCTGCGGCTGGGACAGCCCCTCGGCCAGGTTGTAGAAGTGCAGCACCTTGTCGAAGGTGAGGAAGCCGATGGACGTGCGGGCGTCGCCGGGTAATCTCTCCAGCTCGTCCAGCAGCACGCGGCAGAACGAGTGCAGGTAACCCATCTCCACGGCATTGTGGGATACGTCCAGGACAAACAGGTAAACCGCAGGCTGAGGCGGCCTCAACTGGAGGGAGGGATGGAAATAACAACCATTCAACTGTCAATCATCAGGTAATAATTATAAAGCACGTCGGCAGAACGTACTGCGCCTGCGCAAAACCCAGATTTTTCACGTTTTTCGTTGGATGTTTGGTCAACGTTGCAGCAAAATTTTGCCTGTTGCAGACGATATCTTTTCCTATACAACATCTGAAAACTACAGACAGGCTGTCAACCTTATATGCTCCAATACAACCTTATATGAGACGTTCTTCCTAAGTGCTTCGCACAATGCATTACAGGTTTCGCGCAGGTGCAGTACGTTCTGCCAACGTGCTTAATTATAATGTATATGTATAATGTATATGTGACAGGCTGAATAAAAGTTCTAAACAGGAACTATGCGGCTCCAGATGTCTTACTGAGGGACGACTGCGTGTGCGAGATGTCGGTTGGCTGAGGAATGAATCCACTCTACTACATAATGTATATGTCAGGGTAGAGACTCTAATCTGGTAGAGTTGGCAATTATACCGGTAAAGATGAATCTGTAAATTTTAAAATATTCGCTTAAAAGACAGTCAGAACTTTTCAACTTTGATTCATGTCACAATGGATTGAGTTGAAATTTAGGATTTGTAAACCACCCAAACACATTAACAGCATCCTGATCGGAGTTTCTGTCGACAAAGACTCGAGCCCAAGGGCTAATTGCAAGTAGAAAAAGAACATTTACAAAGTAAAAACTCTCACCATGTATTCTGAAGGTGCTATAAACTCTATGGTTGAGTTCTGGACCTCTGGTCTCTTGTGGGGTTCCCCGTAGCTCTTGGTTAACGGGTTGTACATGAACTCTTCTGGTACTGGAGAACAAAACAGGAGGAAAAACACTAAGGTTTACAGGCAATGATCCTTACAGGGGTAAAAGATAAACTCACAATTGTTGACCCTATATAGTCCAGCGGCATAGCGGAAAAATCGTGCACTTTTGTCTAAGGTGTTCTAAATTTAAGGTGACGTCACGGCACTCCTGGGCAGAAATGAAAATGGCTCCATATCCAGATTTGAGTAGAATATGTTCAACTACATGTGTGCCAAATTTGGTGCCTTTAGACAAAAGTGCACAATTTGGCTGATTTTTCCAGCTATGCCGCTGGACTAATAGCAGAGATTGACTACAGACAATGAACCCTAGAGGGGTTAGAAAAGAACTCACAATTGTTGACCCTATAGCACAGATTGCCTTCAGGCAATGAACCCTAGAGGGGTTAGAAAAGAAATCACAATTGTTGCCCCTGTGGCAAAGATTGCCTACAGACAATGAACCCTAGAGGGGTAAGAATTAAACTCACAATTGTCGACCCTATAGCAGAGATTGCCTACAGACAATGAACCCTAGAGGGGTAACAGATAATTGTTAACCCTATAGCAATGGTCCTTAGAGGGGTAAGGGATTTACTCACAATCGTTGACCCTATAGCAGAGATTGCACTTCCACCTCCTACTGTCTATGAAGGTGACAAACGGGTTGATGTAGGTCCGACACGAGCGACATCGGACGATCACGCTCGACGTGATCACGGGTAGATGCTGCAACGAACAAGGCAGTCAGAGACGACAGACTTCATCCCCTCATCCATACCCCCCCCCCTCCAAATTTAAAATATCTCAAACTCAGTGGACAGGTTCAGAACAGCACAAATTCACAACTTTGCAAGTCGAAATCGAGTGGTCAAATTTGAAACAACTTTAAATTGCAACAGCAAAAATTAAAACAAATTTTGGAAGAGGTTGCAACAACTCAAATTTTTCTAGATTGGAAAAGGGTTTCCAAGTCGCAAGTTTGTAACAAAAAAAAACAAAAGAAGAGGTAAAGCCTGATGAATTCAGAACAACTTCAAAATGGTAAAATTCAAGCAAATTTGGAACAGCTTTTCAACAGTCAGTGTGATTTTGTACCGCTGTGCAGGGCTGAAGGCCTGACCTCCGACCTCCCTGGTCCCTAACCCTCCTCCTCTCACACCCTACACACTGCAAACAACCCAAAACAGTCAACAGTCTTGTATGAGTTCACATTTCACTAAACTAAGAGGATTTCTCTGAAACAAAATGATTACCTGGCCTAAAGAGGTACATGGAAAACTATTGAGTTTTTTTATGGTGCTTTGCTGTTTGAAGCTTTGGAAAGGGACTTGTCTTTTGTTGAACGAATGCAGGAGGATGTATGAATGGAAGAATGAGTGAGTGAATGAATGAATGAGTAATTATGGAGAGATCCTTGTAGGGGTGCAGTAGGATGTATGTGTGTGAGTGAATGTATGAATGAATGAGTGAATAAATGAATGAATGAATGAATGAGTCCTTACAGAGAGATCCTTGAACAGGTGCAGGAGGATGTATGTCTGAATGAATGAGTGAATGAATGAGTGAATGAATGAGTGAATGAATGAGTGAATGAGAGTACTTACGGAGAGATCCTTGAATGGGTGCAGGAGGATGCCCAGCGGCAGTTTGCACTTGTTGAGCAGGTTCTGGTTCTGCGGCAGGGTCGTCAGCGTACAGCGGAACAAGCTGTACCGGGAAGGGCAAAAACAGCCATGAACAATTTCATCAGGTTGGCAAGAGACTGTTAGTCTGGGTACCATCCTATTTGTATGAGCCCTGACATACAACTAGGATGGTACCCAGGCTAAGAGAAGTCAAACTTGTAAGAACAACAAAATTCAAACTTTTGTCTGTGAGTCGTTTGAATTGATTACTTGATTGACAAGTTATCAGTGAAAACAAGACCATTTTGGTGATGGTGGAAAATGCAGGGGCAGGATTGGACTATACCACTGCATAATAGGGGTGTTCTTACTCAGGACTGGTGTTGACTTTCTTCAGGTCGTCTCTCAGGTTGGCCTTCGGCGGTTCGACCGGTTCAGGCGGACAGATGTTCCGGTTCTGGAGCAGGTTCACCGCCCGAGACTCGCCGCCCTGGACGGTCAGCCGGCCGAACGGACCGGCCAGGTCGTTAGGGGTCTGCGGGAAAATCACACCAACTTTACAACACTTTACAACACATTATACACCAGCTTTATAACTCATTACAACACTTTACACACTGGCTTTACAACACATTACAACACATTGCACACACCAGCTTTACAACACTTTACAACACATTACACACACCAGCTTTACAACACTTTACAACACATTACACACACCAGCTTTACAACACTTTACAACACATTACACACACCAGCTTTACAACACTTTACAACACATTATACACCAGCTTTACAACACTTTACAACGCATTATACACACTAGCTTTACAACACTTTACAACGCATTATACACACTAGCTTTACAAGTCTTTGTTTCACAATTTTTGTTGGATGACTTTTTAGTAATGGAAAATACTCTAGTTACCTTTGTGTGCGTCTCACAATTGTTTATGACTTTATCATTGCAGTAAATTTTTTTTCATTAATCAGACGTTTCTGTTTGTGTTTATGTTTATGAGGAAACTCCATTAGTGGAACAGCATGTGTCTAAACTAATCTTGATTTCGAACACAGACTGATGCAGCTACAGGTAGTCTACATATTAACTACAGTATTTCGAGTAAGACTGTGTAGTATTAGTAATAACAGTGAGAAACGAGGGCCAGTATGTACTGATCCTTACGTACCTGCTGCATCTGTTGTCCGTACATGCCTGGCTGCTGCCTGGGGGGCGGGGGCATTCCCCCCTGGGGCAGAGGGGGTCTCTGCTGACCTGGAGGGGGTAGGCCCCCCTGGAACTGTCCCATACTGGTGGGGGGTGGGGGCATGCCGCCTTGCTGCTGTGAGGAGGGGGGAGGGGGTACACCCCCCTGGTACTGCCCCATACTGGTGGGGGGTGGGGGCATGGATCCTTGTGTTCCAGGGGGTGGGGGCATCATTCCCTGACCCCCAGGGGGTCCGAAGCCTTGACTGCTGGGAGGGGGTGCCGTCCCCATGCTGGTGGGGGGAGGGGGGACCTGGCCGTAGGGTGCGTACCCCGAGGGTGGTGGCTGTGCCCCGGGGGGTGGGGGAAAGCTCCCCTGGGTGGTGGAGACAGGTGCCATCGTGCCGCTCACCCTGATGGGCTCCTGTCCTCCTGACGACGGGATTGACGGCTGGAAGGGAAATTTGTAACTTGACCCAACATGCCACATATCAAATTACACCTTATCTCATACAGTTACAGTTCAAGGGCTCAAAAAACGTTTTTCCTGTCTCCCCCCAACAATGCAAGTTGTCAGAAATACTACATGGAGTTGGGTGAAATGTTCTGCAAATTCCTAAGTCATTGTTTGTGTTCTTCTACAGCACAAACTGAAGTATGCTAAATTGTGATTCAGAATACATGACTTTTCTCAACATGTTCTGCTTAGGAACATTCCCTACCCTAATACCAGAATGGTTCACCCGCAAATCTACTTAACCTAAAGCACACTGAAGTAGCGGCCTAGCTACCAATAGTCTATTGGTTATGCCTATGGGGTTAGGCAGCAGGTAAAGCAGGAAACTTGCAGCACAAACTCACGTCGTGTGGGTACTGCCTTCTGCCTGCCTGGCTGGTGGGCCCACTGGTAGGGGGGCCCATAGGGGGGCCAGGAGGACCTACAGAATAACAACACAGCGTTACACGTTAGAACAAAATATCTATCGCTGCAGTTAGAGTTGAATTATATGTTCTATAATGTGTAGAGCACAACACCAGCTAAATCTGCTGCCTAGTACTCTACTGTGTATTGTTGTGGCAAATTGTATCGAACATGCATCTGTGACTCTGTCTGATCAAATTCAGACATTCCTCTTTAAAGAATACATGTACATTCCTCTGGGAAAGCGGACATTCCTCCACTTTAAGCCGACATTCACTTGAGGTACCGGTGCAAGAGGAACATCTGCTTTCAAGTTTTTTTTTTTTTACCCAATCCTCCATCTGTTTCTTTCTAAAATCCAAACATTTCTGTTTCTGGCTTAAAAATGTCTTGAAAAAAAAGACTCATATTCATAATTCAGTGACACCCCCATGTTGACAATGGGTTACCCCGGACTGTTCCATTCCTTACCGGGGAAGGAGGGCATGACTCCACCCCCCTCGATGGCGTCAAAGTTCTGTGTGGGGATGGGGGAGGGCGCGGTGGACGACCTTGCAGAGGGCGGACCTGTGAAGGGACAAGGTCAACACGTTTTAGAAACATACCTCCCAGCTGCGGGCAGTGGGAATTTGGGAAGCTCAGCTTCAAGTTTTTTGTCTGCAAATGTTGATGGAAGAAGCATACAGTAACCAGGGCTCTCCCTAAGCAATGGAGCAAGGGTGCTCCCCCTCTCCCAAAAATCCTAGCACCTCTTCCAAATTTTCAAATGTAGGGTTTTCTCTAGTCTTAGTATTTCATGAAAATTTGCTGATTTTTTTTCTCTGTGACATCAACCGATGAGAGAGCACCTCTCCCCTAAAAATTTCTGGGGAGACCCCTGGTAAAATAAGCTTTATTATTCTAAGCTTTACTTGCAGTGATTGACACAGCATGCTTTTCTCTACATTTCATACACGCATTTTCTGTAAAATGTGACATTCTACTTCCAGGGACCGTACAATCAATCAATCAATCAATCAATCAATCAATCAATCAATCAATCAATCAATCAAGTGGTTTATTGATGAAACAAGGAGTTTGCAGCAACAGGCTGAATTACATCCTGTTGTACAATTAATTCATTTTGTACAGTCAGAAGTACTAGTATGTAGAAAGTGGAAGTTTTTTAGACCACAGAATGCAGAACACCTGTAAGAGACAGACAAGTACAAAGAATCCACCAGGTAGAAATGAAATGGAAAGTGATGACAGGTGAGAAGGAAAAGTGGACAGGTGAGTAGAAGACAAGTTAGAAGGTGCAGAATGGAAAGCCAGGTTGGTTTTAGTACATCAAAATACTTTTCTCCGGACCCAAATGTGAAATACTCAGGACTAAATGCTTTTAAAAAATTCTTGTGACGTATTATTCCTTGCTGAATTCTACATGTACAAAAATTATAGCAAAGTCAACCTATTATGCGTCACTATTCATGGTGAAGAAGAAAAGGAAATCCAGTCCAGCCAAAGAGCAGAAGAGACTGAGATGACCTTGTATAACCCACGCTGGACCCAGTCTAGTGCCCCTGCACCTACCTGAGGACCCGGGTGTGTCCCCATGACCCGTGGGTTGGTAGTACGGGGTCAGGTGGGTGTGCGCCTGGGTTAGCGGGGCCACTGTAGCTGCATGCAAAGCACAGGTGTTTTTGTAAAAAAAAAAGCCCTTTTCTAAAGCTCTGAGCTCCAAGCGGCAAAGCACAAAAAACCTTTAATACAATAGTTTACCATGTACCTCTTTGGGCCAGGTAATCATTTGTTAGAGAGAACTCCAAGTTTAGTGAAACTAGAACTCATTCATAAAAGTAGGACTACACATGCAGGTTCATCACAACCATCATTTCTTTTCACTAAACCCTAAAAATTCCAACTGACTTTCCAGAGTCTATATCAAGAATTAGAAATACATGTACATGTACCTACAAGTACAGAATTATATCTATATACATGTATCTGTGAAATGGCTTGCTGGACCTAAAGCTGGTAGAAACTAGTTGGTACAGTTGAAATAAATAAATCATGACATGTTACAGTAAACTTAAGTGCAGGATGGAACTGTGATCACACCTCCAGGACAGACATGATCCCAGCATTTGGGGAGAGCACAAATGAACAAATGTTTGGATGTGATGTTAAACAGTGAACATGACTCAACTACAAAATGGACACATACATGTACAGAACTTAGAAAACACTGAGATAATACACGCCAAAAAACAGTTACTCAAGCAACTGGATATGATTTTGGAAACGGTCAGACGTTTAAGGTAGCATCCACTACCTTTTGTCACTGACTCTGGGACTATGCTACCTGAAATGTCTGACCGTTTCCAAAATCATATCCAGTTGCTTGAGTAACTGTTTTTTGGCGTATCTTATTACCTGGATGTCTAACCTTCACCGACGTACTGAGATAATACGTAAATAAAACAGAAACAAATACAGGATCCCTTTCTCACCTGTTGGGGGCCCAGGCTGCCTCAGACCGGTGGGTGGAGGGGCCAAACCTTGGGCCGGTCCATACTGCTGACCTGCATGGGGAGGTCCAGCTGGCCTCTGCTGGGGCATGTAGGTCTGTCCGGGCAGTGGAGGGGGAGGGACGCCACCCTGCCCTCCCCTGCTGGATGGTACAGTCTGGTTTGGCTGGCTGCTAAAAGATGTGTGAGGCGGGAGAGTTGATGTTGCAGGAGGGGGGACTTGGTTGGGCTGGCTTGTGTAGGGCTGTCCCATGGACCTGGGAGGTGCCATCGAAGACGGGGGTGGTCCAACCGACGAAGGGGGAGGGGCTACGGATATTGGGGGAGGCCCCATTGATGTAGGGGGAGGTGCCATTGAGGAGGAGGGTGGGGGCCTCATGGCAGAAGGTGGCTGTCCCATTGATGAAGGAGGAGGGGCTACTCCCCCCTGTCTGCTGGAGTGGGGCATTCCGGGCTGGTATCCAGCACCATGGGGAGGTACCATTCCTGGCCTGGATGCGGGGGGTTGTCCATAGGTCTGTCCGTTTGGCACCGGCCCGCTCGGGGGTGGTCCTACACCGCCCCTACCCCCAGGGGGGGACGAGTACTGTCCACTCGAGGGGGGTGGGGGCATCCCCCCTGTGCTAGACGGTCCGTATGAACTTGTAAAATTTCTCTGATTTAAGGGGGGTCCAGAGTTCTGTAACGACGAGGGAGGGGGTCCGAGACCCCCCTGCGGATTATACATGTTCGTGTACCCCCCACTTGTAGGCGCAGGGGGTTTGCTGGAGGGGGGGCCGGCGCCTTGGTACGGTCCGGGTGCGTAGGGTTTCGTTCCGTACATGTGTCCCGAGGGAGGGGGGCCTGCACCAGGGGGTGGTACCATCTGTTGACCTGGCATGGGGGGGCCTGGAGAGGGAAAAAACAAAATACAGTAAACTACCAATGTGTGATATCAAACTCGCAAAATCATATACAAGACCATTATGGGTAAGATTCAGTAAGCTAAGTACCTAACACACTGTTACAACAAGTTACAACTTCAAATACTCCAGGTGTCATTCACTTTTACAAACAGCTGTTTACAAATGTATTTCTATTGAATCGATGTACTAGTATTTCTTTTGGTCTCCCATTCGTAACACATACCAATGCTGTATTCGGCATGGATTTGCAAGAACATTATCATTGTAAGCTTTTGACAATGATATTGCAGTGAAAACAATGATTTCTACACTACACTACAACTTAGTACAGTACAAGTATTGCAGGTCTGTCATATAATCCAGTAGTTCTACAGCATGAAAGAACAGATTTGGAAACACCTCTTGATGAGACACCCTAGCCCACCTGAGCCTACCCTGGGGACCTACAACACCAGACTCTGTCTACAGATGTGTCAATCATGCTAATCTAGGGGGGTGGGGGTTCCCTTTGTTCTCTTTCAGCAGCGTTTAAATCATTCAGGATTCGGGTTTCACTTTCTTTTCTGAATGGAGCAAAATCACAACTGAGCATTCGCTAAAGGGAAGAAGTCGGAAAACCCTTCTTATGCACAAAGCAAGCAAAAAAGTGATATAAAAATGTGATTATTACTATAATTTGACAACAGACTGCTATGGATGGCTGAGATACAAGTGAGTATCAGCATCATGCCAAAACAAAAGGCAACAACAACAAAGAAACTGAAGCTGAAGCCCTGTCCAACTTAACTGGGCTACTTTAGGACTGTAGATTTGACAGACACAACATGGATATCTGACACGTTATAACTACTGACCCAAATAACACACACATGCCATCATTCCTGCGGCTCAACAAACAAATAAATCACATCTTGTACAAACAGTACATCACAGGTAGCTGTTCTGATACTACAGGTGTGTTGAGTACGCTGAGTGTACCTGCCATGCACCTGGACAAACCCCTGCGTACGTCATACACGTACACACCTGTACAGATGTCTACTGTCGCCCCCCACCCCACCTGAACTCTTGCCAAAAAACGTCCTTGTCCTGTTTTGCAGTTTACTCTCGTATTCAGACAAATTCTGACCCACCTTATAAGCCTTATAGAAATACCCCCCATCTAGAGGATGTTTTTAATGGAAACATGAAATTGGAAGTGTGTGAAATCGAGGTACAAGTGTGAGAATAGTGAGTCATGTTTGTCGCAGGTTCGATTTCGTCAGAGATAGAAGTCGGTGATAACGGATAACATTGGCCAACTTTTCTGACCTCTTACACTACTTTCTGCCGCGATTTGACGCATACAGGCATCGTCGCTAGCTGATTTACGTATCTCTACAACAGTTTATGTGAGAAGAATACAAAATCGGTCCCTAAACCGTTAGAAACAAGCGCTACAGCGCACAAACCTGGCACGGGTTTGCCCACGTTGGTACTGGGGCCATTTTGCAGCTGTGCTCCGGGCGGGGGTGGCCCGACACCCGGACGGAAAGACGCCTGTGGATCGGCCATGTCGGCTCTTACGGCCCTGCTTCCGACAAAAATCCACAGAACACTTTTCCTGGTTCCGTCCGAGGCACAGAAGTCAGCGGTGCGATGTACTGTTTGTGATAAAATCCAGGGTTTTTATGGTTCCACCCTTGTACTTTTGGGGCTCGGGGAAACCCAAATATGCAAATCATCCGGAAGTACAACGCTCACGCGTGCGTACTTCGCTCCAGACGTTCAACGTGGCACTACCCACAATGCGCCTGACTTCCGCTTTCGTGTATTTTAAAATAGCGGACGATCGATATATAATTTTGTACACATGGAAGTCGTGAATAAAGAACACTACAGTCGTCAAATGGAGGAACGACACGTGTTGAAACCAGCTTTGCACCGTGGCGGGGTGACACTCGATCGAGAGTGTTTCCATTTGACTGAACCCTCTTGGATAAACAAGGGCAAACCAAGGAGCTTGGCAAACCTATAATATCACTGGACGGGGGGCCGGGGGAAAGAGAAGAGAGCAAGGACGTCCTTGGAGAGAGCAAGGAAAAATAAAGAAATTCAGTCATGTTATCCTAGGAAAGAAAAACAAAGAAGAGGAAAAAATAGTGACGTAAATTTTCTCTTGTGTGCTAGATCTTTTGCTAGTTTACATACTCTCAATGAGCTAAAACAAAAGTTTTCATTGCCAACAAAGTTTGGCATGTCTTTGTTGGGGTCACCGACCGCCAGAGCACTGGGTCAAAGGGCAGGAACACAACGTGGCAATCCCACAATCCATTCGGCGGGCCTGGATGAAGAAACGGAAATCAGAATACCAATGGTATCTGTGATGTGATTGGACAAGGGCTTTTTCACTTTCTACTGATTTTTAGAAGATTGGAAAATGATTGCATATATGTTTGCATTTTAACCATACTTATAAGTATCAAGTAGACCACAGACGTACAGAAATTGGACATACGAAAGATAGATTTGATTTGTGGTAAAATTGTTGCGAAATCGTAGTGGCCTTTTCCAACCAATGACAGAGCAGCTTACACTGCGGAATGGTACTTGTGGCTGATGACGTAATACCGGGTGGACCTGGGGGCAGCCATTTTCGTCTTGGACGGAATGACATGACAAGGGAGGAAGTCTGAAGAATTCGTCTTACAAATCTGCTTTTGGGCAAGAAAAAGGACCAACATTTTAGGGTAAGAGGTGTCGAATCGGTTATTGGTCGTCAATACACTGTTTAACACCTAATCGATCAGTGAAAGGACTCCGAATTGTTGGTAAACGTGTCAGGTCGAGGTGGATGAATTTTTGATACGTTGCAACTGGTTTTGAATAAGGAGATACGTACATTTCTTAGTTGGAGTCGATCTAGTGAAATCATCGCGTCTTAAACTAAACCTATAACGAATAGAAGATGGGCGACCCTGTTTCCTTGGGTTAGTTAGTACGTTAGTAATTTAGCTGTTTGGGGGAGTCCAAAATTATGGTCTGGTTTCGATATATCCTAGAATCCAACACTCGACTCAAGTTTCAATTCAAAACCACTTGGATAGTTTTCACGATCAAACTTAGAATTTAGATCATGATCATTTATCCTCCAAAGCCTCAGTCCCTCTTACTTCTCAATGTATCTTTTAGTTTTACCTCTACAACTTTACTCTACAAAAGAAGGGCAGGCATATCTTCAATATGTGATATAGATTGTATAGATAGACTATAAAAGCAAAGGTATCATAACTTACATAATCTCATCTTTATTAATTATGCCCATTTTTGGTACAAATGCTGGTTGTAAAGTCTTCTACCTTGACCTGAGTGGTATGTACACTAACAGTAACAGGTAGTGTTACCTGGGCAAAGTACAGTTCTCACCTGTCAGGTGATTTCTGCCCAGGTGTGAACAGGTGTGTACAATGCTTACACTCACCTGGCTTTGTCTCACAGGTGCTTAGCAGCAGATTAGCTCTCCAGGTGTCATGATGTGGATCAGTATGTGTTTTGTAGGTTTACGTAATTACAAAGACCCAGGTAATAATAGGGCTAATCTGAATAGTCCTGACATAATAAAAGGCTTCAGCATAACTGTGGAGCCTTTGTGGTGCCACATTGTTGTTTTTGTATAATTCTCATGAAGGAGAAGGATGTTAAATATGTTTTTGTTAATTTCATAATGAACAGTTCTCTTTAGTCAAAACAGTCAGACTGTCTGTTCCCAGTTCATTTTAAGTTGTCTTCTCTAAATATCAATTCTGAGATAGTTAAAAATTTTAACTATCTCAGAATTGATATTTAGAGAAGACAGTCTGACCTTGTAGTCAATAATGGCTAAAAACCAGTTGGTGCAAACTTGTTCAATGTTTTCAGGGCCCTTTTTTGTCAGACCCTTTTTTTCTGCAAGTTTATAATAAAAAACAAACAAACTATACCAAGCAGTGTATAAACTGAAGCACACACCATATAACACAACAGTTGTATGAATATTCTATACTGTTCAAAACCAACATGGTCCCTTCCCCTGGGTAAGGCGTGGCCCCTCAACTGGAAACGCCGTTATTCCACTCATACTCAAAAAACACTTTCCAAGTACAAGAAGTGGTTTCATGTTTCCAATTGAAGCATGAAAAATAGTCAATTCTTGTCTTAGTTGGAACAAGAAACTTTCTATTTTCAACTTTTGATATAGATTACATACATCAGTAAACTACAATGTACTTGTGATCAGAAAAATCTCGAATGGCGACAGTTGAAGAGAATACTTGTACATGTATATACTGTACTTCCAAGTTACCTGGTTGACGTCAAGGCTTTTTGTTGCCACAACTTTCATAGTATGAACTCATTGTGTAGAACTGTACTAGTAGGTAATCAAGCTACCGGTAGTAATAGATACAACCTAACAAAAACGTTAACTAGATTCATGTCTCCTAGTAAAAATGTCAAGTCTAAACAGTACAAAACAAATCCTTCTGTAGTTTTGTTAATCTTTGGATGATTCAACTGTATCACTCATTGTCAACTTTATGATGGTTGGTACATAAAATGTTCCATTCCAGCCCAGTAAGAAGCCATTCTACAGAACTGTAAGCCTTCAGATGTTATATCAGAGTGCAGTGGCCTACTAGCAGTGGCCCAGTTGGTTTAACTTTAAGTACTTTCTGAACAAACAGTTTGGTGCTTCTAGCAGGCCCAGTTCTGACTACTCCAACAATAGAGCACAGTGTATGGGCAGGGCTGGCCTAGATCTGCTGATGAGCTATACAAACTTGTACCGACAAATTCAGGTCAGAGTAGAGAAAGAAAAAAGAGAGTTGCTTGTGTAATAATGGGAAGGGACATCTTGGTACGAACTTGTTTCACACACAACGTATAACCTAATATTAATGTAGTAACAACACTGCAGTCTGTTGTTATGACTCCCCTTTCCACATCAGACCCCCAGCCACGAGCTGTTATTACATGTTTTGTCAACTGTTGTCAGAACTGTAAGTAACAGTTACTCAAGCTACAGGATAGATGTTGAAAATGGTCAGACATTTTAGTTAGCATCCACTACCTTTCATCGCGAATGAAAGAGATCTGATCACTTTATTACCTGGATGTCTAAACTTCATTGACGTATTGTCATTGTTTAGCCCCACATACCTATTCTTACATAAGCCACAGTGTCTGTTGGAACCCTTGTGTTTGTACACCATATTGTGAGGAACAGTAAACATCACAGATGTCTGACCTTTGGTTCCAGGAGAGGCTGGGTGTTAGGGTGTCAAACTGGTACAACAACAACATTCAAAACTGCTAATCAAATGCTTCCCTTTAACTTTGGTCTAACACACATATACTCAGGGCTCAAAGTACCCAGTTACAACATGATGTGGAAAATTTGTTGACAAAGTGCTCAAAAAGTATAACAGTACAAGGGTGTTGACTGTTGAACTGTCCTCGGTCATGCAAGACAGGAACTTGTGGAGGCACTTTGTGGTGTCACAAAGGATGTCAGGATGAACTGAACTGAACAAGTCAGTACAAGTAAAATATTTAAAAAAGAACTAAAAAAACAGAACAGTACAAGTAAGTAGAACTAGAAGTAAGACTTTGACATGTTTGAGCTGAGATGTAACGTTCTGTGTTGTGTTGTTCTCCTGCAGGTTTGCTGGTAGTGTACTTAGACAAACACAAACATGTTTCTGTGGGACTGGTTTGCTGGGATGCTGCACTATTTAGGTAAGTGTGTGTGTGTGTGTTATGTGTTTCTATGTGTTTGTGTGTTTGTGCATGTGTGTCTGTGAGTGTGTATGTTTGTGTTTGCTTTTTGCTTGTCTTGTGAAATGACACTTTTTGACAGAGATAGTCAATTTTAGGCTATCGGACGAGTTACATTCTTAGAACTGCAAAAAAAAGTTGGGGAAGTGAAACGTTTGTTTGAACAATATGTGTTAGCTTATACACCCTGTAATCCTAACAATATCACTCTACAAAGTAAGATGAAGTACCATAAGGACTACTACTGTCCCTTGGGTGGTGGTAGGCAGTGTAAGGTCCCATGTATTGGAGAGTGTTAGCTTATATACCATTACCAGTGTACGAAATACTTTTTTGAGCCTGGTTGCCCAGTGGCAACCTAGGATGAAAGCTAAGTTGCCCATCAAAATTCCAGGTTGCCCTGAATTTAAACTCTTCTACATTATGATTAACTTTGTTAGAATGCAATGTGCATACATTTTTTGACACAGAGTTGTTTCCCCTTACCTGATGAGTTCTTCCATGGGAACTTCTCAATAAACAGTTCTCAATGGAAGAAAGGGGCATCCTTACCACAAAATCTAGATAGTGCACTGAGCTACCTGGGTGTAGAAATAGGTTGCACCAAGCACAATATGGTTGCACAGCTCGACTGGGCAACCTAGTATTTCGTACGCTGAACCTGTGACATATACATGGGTTTTCCTAACAATATTCCCCCCCCCCCCCAGGTCTGCGGAAAAAGTCGGGGAAGCTTGTGTTCCTGGGGCTGGACAACGCGGGGAAGACGACCTTGCTGCACATGCTGAAGGACGACAGAATGGCGCAGCACGTCCCCACGTTACACCCCACCTCCGAGGAGCTGGAGATGGGCGGCATGCGCTTCACAACCTTCGACCTAGGGGGACACGCACAGGGTAGGTCGCCATGGCAACAGGTCGCCTAGCAATGGAGGTCCCGTGTTTGGGGAGAGCCACACCCCACGCACGTTAAAGAACCCACCACACCTTTCGAAAAAGAGTAGGGGCATGCCCCGGTGTGCGATGGTCCAAATACTGCTAACTGGGAGTTGGTGATTCACTTCAAATCACCCGGATGGTGGCCTGGCGACCCCGTCTCGTATAAGCCACATGGTGACTTACATCATCACCAGGACTCCAGGAAGAATAGTGTGTATTAACACAAATGAAGATCCTTACCAACCAAACCAAACCAAAATGTTGTAAGTTGTAGTTACAGAGATGCAGATAGAGAAATTGAGCCAACTCTTTGTCATGGTGTATGTGGACCTTAACTCAGCAGTTTGGAGACTAATGTTCTAGTGTGGTTCTACATTTTGTAGAATGTTCTCGTGCAGATCTGTAGTATCTAGCGAGTAGTTCTATAGTACAGCATTGCAGGAGTGTACAGAAGTTGTAGAGATGCAGATAAAGAAATTAAGCCAATAGCTACAACTGTATGTCATGGTTCACAGTGTAGACTTAAAGTTGAAGCCAGCAGTTTGAGCTCTCTAAAGTGTTCTCATGCAGTTCTGTAGTATCTAGAGTAGTTCTATAGTACAGCATTGCAGTTCTGTTTATTCTAGTGTGGTTCTGTTTATACAGTTCTGTAGTTGTCCTGTGTGGTTGTATACAGTTTCTCATCGTTCATTTGTAGTTCAGTCATATTTTTGTTTTGTGTATGCTGAAAGTAGGAACTACAAGAAAACCTGCAAACTCAGCCTTTTCTAGACTTTTCCAGTCATTTCTAGTAGTAATTTTTGTAGTTTACTCGTCTTTGTTCTGTGTATGCTGAAAGCAGGAACTACAAGAAAACCTGCAGACTTTCCAGACTAACCGTTCTGTTCTGTTCTGTTCTGTTCTTCAGCGCGGCGTGTGTGGAAAGATTACCTCCCAGCGATAAACGGAGTCGTGTTTCTTATCGACGCGGCGGACAGGTCCAGGTATAAGGAAGGCAAGGAGGAACTGGATGTGAGTTTGTTTCTTTCCTCTTCTTCAGCCGGTAACAAGTAAACATGTAAAACTTACAGCATGGTGTTCTTAAACTGTGGAGAAGAACTTACAAATTTAAGGTGACCACAATGACCAGTATCTACTGACCCCTCCCCTCCAAATTTTTTTTTAGTGTTTTATGCAACATTATGTTGTGTGTGTGTAGTCTTAGTAACATTTTACAAAAAAGATTTGTGGTGAAATTTGAGTTGTTAGTTTTTTTGGACATGTACCAAAGATAGTTTTAGTGTTGACTTTAGTTGTAAACTGTGTATTATAAGATGTTAAAAACAGCTATGATATACTGCTTGTTTTTATCAGTAACCACCCTGTTGTTGTGTTTCCCCGCAGAGTCTTCTAACAGATGAGCAGATCGCAAACGCGCCGGTTCTGATTCTGGGGAACAAGATTGACAAACCGGGGGCGGCGAGCGAGGAGGAACTCAGGCAGTGGTTCGGCCTACACGGACAGACAACCGGAAAGGTGTGTGAATGTCAGGGTTTGTTTGTTTGTTTGTTTGTTTGTTTGTTTGTTTGTTTGTTTGTTTGTTTGTTTGTTTGTTTCGCATAACCAGTAAACCGCCTTTAGGTTTACCACGCCAGTTTTGTACATGTAAGTGGTTCGGCCTACACGGACAGACAACCGGAAAGGTGCGGCGAATGGCAGGGTGTTTTCCTCGATTGTATAAGAAGGTTCTTCATTCAACAATCAACAACCAGTGGGTTTTTACATCCGATGTTTCGGTGACCGTCTGTCACCTTCTTCAGGGCAACGATGACTGGTTCTGATTCATACTGCAGCTAGGTGTCGCTGCTGCAGTATTGCAAATGCGGTCCCAAAACACACTGGTTATTGAATAAAGAGCCTTTTCTATACTTACAAAGTCTCTTGCCAACCTGATGAAATTATTCGCAGATGTTTTCCTTGATTTAGATTTAGAAAAAAAATTTTAGGAATTTTTTCAAGTGAGAAATTTTTTTAAGTGAAAAAAATTTTTAGAAATTTTTTCTTGGTATTTTTTTTCATTTTTTCCTTGACTGATGAATGTTTTCTGTGTGTTGTTTCCAGGGCAACGTGCCGCTCCATGAATTGAACACACGGCCTGTGGAGTTGTTTATGTGCAGTGTACTGAAGAGGCAAGGTTACGGGGAGGGCTTCCGCTGGCTGGCACAGTACATCTAGTGAGCGCGCCCACAAGTCATGTGACTCCAGGACAAGGGTCAGGCCAGGTCACTGCTTCCTGCTTCCTGCTCCTCTATATTTTTAACCTCAACCCTGCCAAGGGGTGCTTCCATGCACCACATTTGTATCTGTTTCAGCAGAAGGTGGTAGGGTTAGGGTTAAGTGATTTTGTTTTAGTTTTCACCAAGTTGTCATGATCTATTGTGGAGCAGTCCATTTCTAAAGAAGGGGTGGTCAGGAAGCAAGAAGCAGTGTTGGGAGGAAGATGTTTAGGGATCGTCTCATGATATGTATATTCCCAGTGCTGTAGTGTGAGCAAGCTGGCGGAGAATCAGATTTTTGTTCTGAGATGATGCAGATATGATGAGACGATCCCTAAGGATCGAAATAGTAACATTTCTTCTCTGAAAAAGGTATGCAAATAAGTGTTTTCCGTGGCTCCGAGTGGCGAAAGTCCCGCTGGCCAGGTTTTTTCACAACCCAGGCACTCCGAATTTGTAGAAATGAATTCACATATGAAAACAGAAGAATGGGAGAGACCTGGCCAGTAGGATTGTCTCCCTGTGTTATAATCCTTCTGTCTTAAGTAAGCTGAGATGACTGTTCACCCCCCTCCCCCTGTACTACTATACAGTTAACATCAGTATAATGTAGCATGTCGGCAGAATGTACTGCGCCTGCATGAAACCCGGATTTTTCATGGTTTTTGGTGGAGGTTTGGTCAACAGAATGTTGCCCACTGCAGATGATATCTTTTCCGACGCAACATATGAAAACTATAGACGGGATCTCATCCTTAAATACGGGAATGCGACCTTAAAAAAGACGTTCTGCCAAAGTGCTATGCACATGCTATACATTACGGGTTTTGCGCAGGCGCAGTACGTTCTGCCAACGTGCTGTATAATGTAACTCTGAGGATAAAGACTAAGAAACTTTTTTATATGGGAATTTAACGACTAGAAACATCCTATCAGTTTGAATTTGTGTCAACATGCTTCACGATTGCATATCAAATGTACAAAAAAAAAAGAAAACAGCATTATCAACTTTGTATGATAGGCTTCTGCTTATTGTGGTATGTGTAACATTTATTATCTGTAAGCACAAACCCTGGTAGCCACAGTTTCAGTAGTAGAACAACTGAACTGTGGACAGATAATGTACCAGTTTGTGCTAGAACCAGTGTGATCTACAACCCCTACAGTAGGTTTACACCCACTCTCCCACCATCGCAGCTTACTCCAGACAGAAGGTATTGTGGTACCAGTGGCCTATGTTCCAGAGTTGCAATTTTTGTACCTAGTGCGTGACCGGCGTTCCGCTAACCCCTAACTGTAGTCCTAACCGACATAGCAGCCTAGTGCCAGGGTAGTCTATTTTGTGGTTATGTATAAAGGAACAAATTTGTTAGACTATGATTCATCCTGAAGCATCTTATTGTGAGGAGCAATTGGTTAAAGTCGTTATTGTTATAATTAATTAACCCTCAGGTTGTTTTTCTTTCTAATTCATTTACGTAGAAATTGCAAAAAGGTGGAAAACCTTCATGAACCTAAAAAAAAAATGAAAAATTTGTTTCCGTCAGGCCTGTGAAAAAAGTAATAAAAAAATTCGTCCGTCTTTTACTTTGAAGGTTTCCTACTAGTTTTCATTTACCATGTTAGCTGGTCGGGAAACAAGTCTACATTTTACTATAGTTTGAATAGCAGGTCACATGATTTTTGACCAATCAGCTGCAAGTATCTAAGGTTACCATGGTAACTGAAGCATGATTGATGTCTGAACCATGCTGTACATGACTGGCGCACAGTGTAGCCGCTCGACGGTGATGGGAAGAGTTCCATCTTTTTGTAAACTGAAGTCGTCGTTAGGATTTGATTTAATTAATTAATCACATTTCATAAGGGAAATAGAATGTCATAATTTGAATCTGTGGGTATTTTTTTTATCTTGCTCACCACAATCAGAATAATCTAGCCATATGACTTAATAATGATGATAATGATGTGCCTATTTCCTGTATCGTCATGAATAGTTCTTCACAACTTTTTCCTTTTTTAATTTACGAAGTGATTTAAGTAGGCCGTAAGACGAAATTAAGCTTATACCATATATGGTTATGATTGTAAATACCAGGCAACAGCCCATGCCCCTGACAGGTCACCTAAGGAAACCCCGTCAGCTGCAAAGCCTGATGGGTAACAACAGCCTAATATGGATTGTTACACTTTCTTGCTTAGTATTTATTGTTTAATGATTGTAGACATCACCAGTGCAAATATCGCCTTTTTTGGGTCAGATGTTGACAGTAGACGGTGTTCTGGATGGTCAAAATGCACCGGGCTTCGCTCTGTTCATTTTGAAATTCCAAGGATGCTGCGAGATTGTTTCGCTTCTTCTTCACAGAAAAGAATAAAACCATCAGTGGCATGGAACTCACACAGGAGTCCTGACTCAGTCGTGTTGTTTAACTAAAGTTGCATTCACCTAATCTCCAAGCAGATCTTTTGGTGGCTGCAAAGACAGTACTGTAATTCCTGATTTTTTCACTGTACTTTTCTTCACTTCACTTTTTCATTACCGTTATCAAATCATTTGTGTTTTGCCCCTTCCCTGCACTTGCCACCACCGTGAACATAAAGTTCCGTGAACATGTCCATTTTCTTCAGACTGTGAAATTTTGCTACCGTGAACACAAAGTAAATTACAGTATCCATTTGCCAGACAGTTACCATTTGCCACCTAAGATTGGCAAATGGATACTGTCTTTGCAGCCACCAAAAGATCTGCTTGGAGATTAGCATTCACCATGCAGTGGGTTTGGGGCAGAATTTTCAAGGAGGCTACTAGTACCACAAAACTGTCCATCAACAAAGATCAATGTCAACCTTTTCCGTCACAAAAGCGCCTTCAATTTGCTATCTTAAACCTTTCATATGGCCTACCTGATCAGGGCCTTACTCCTGAATGCTTTAACCTTCCCCCTGCTGCCTAACCTTGTAACCTGTACAAATTTGGCACCAAAAGGCTACCTTAGCAGGCTGAAGGTTAATAAGAATCTTTTCCTAAATGGTTTCCGGTACATAGAATGACTGACTATCATATGATAATCAGTGTAAACCCTTTACATGCAGTTTCAGTACAAGGCCAATGTGACTTACACATGAACTTAAGGTAGTTTTTCTTAAATACTAGATACTAAACTACATACATATGTAGACCTTACCTTAATGTTAAAAAGGAGGAATACAAGAGGAAAATGTGGACTGTACCTTGATCATATGCTGCTGCACACTGGGGTAGGGACTAAGCTGTAAAATAATTCCTCCGAGCATTTCAACAGAAAACCAAAGCTGCCAGCACAATATTGCTGTGTTGGAGGAAATCCTGTCATTACACACTTTGGCAACTCTTCAAACTGTGATAGGCTGGCTGTCCACCAATCAGAACGAAGGGGACCAAATTTGAATAGGGAACTCCCTGATGATGTCATCGTGACACATCATCACTGGGTATGCTGTCCCTTCCACATCACCTGTAGTCACCCCTACCTTAGAATGAAATTGCCCGACTTGAAGTATATTTGCATTAGTATTGGATCAGTCCACTTGTAAAAATAGGGGTGTTTTAACAAGACCTGTGGGAACCTGTAATGTTGGAGGATGGTAAGGTGTATGTGGCATACAGACATTGGGCCCTGTCTTAAGATAAAACAAGAAGTAGACAGATGAAGATTAAGAAGTCACACTTGCAGCTGAAGTTTTTGTGCTGAAGAAGTTTTTACCATGCTCCTGTGGGATTGGCTGACTGCTGCCCTGAGCTATCTGGGTAAGTTAGCAGGTTGTGTATTTAGTTTTCTCGACCGGTATTCTCGTATTTAGAAACTTTCGATGTTACACATTTTTCAATGTTACACATATGACAGTAACTGCTGGACTACCGGTAGTTATTTTTCCGGCCAGCAGGCTGATTTGAGTACATGTAACATTCTTTCATGAATAAAACACAGGCTCAAACAAAACCTTATATTTTCTACAGACTTACTGTTTAGTGAATTAAGATTATTGTATTCAGTAGTGTTCATGAATGATTGTTATCTTTTGCCTGAGCCTTTAATGTCCTTGATGTTAGTTTGTTTTCTGTGTTTTCTCTTCTGCATCGATTATTTGTGTGCACCTTTTTTAGAAGTAGGGCTCCAAGGAAAGTAAACAAGATGTAGGAAAACAAGAATAATGTGAGAAGTGAGAAAACCGAAGAACTAGTCAGTAGTTAGAAGCGAATGTAAATACATGTACATGTAGTAGTTATGATGTATGTATTTTATGTATGAGGACCCCAGCAAGAGTAGTGTATGCATTGTATGTACACTAATGGAGATTCTTTAATAAACAAACAAACAAACAAACAAACTGCGTTATTTTGGCCCAGGTTTGTACCAGAAGAAAGGGAAGCTGGTTTTCCTTGGGCTGGACAACGCTGGGAAGACGTCTCTGCTCAACCGTCTCAAGTACGGTACCATGGCAACGCCACGCCCCACCGGACAGCCTCACTGTGAGGAGCTGCAGATCGCTGACATGACCTTCAGGACACACGACCTTGGGGGCCACAAACAAGGTGAAAAAACCCAGCTGTCGAGTCTTCTATTTTGTAGGACATACAATACTTTAGGCTTCTCCACCCTCATATAGTAGATCATATTATAATTAAACCTCATGTTTATGATGTGGAACCATATACCATTATAATTACCCCCTCGTCTATTTTTAATTACGTGACTGTCCATAGATCCACATAGAAATATGAGTGGTTCGACACCCATGGCTATCTTCTAACATCTGCCATGGTTTTGTCATGCAAGAAACCTAACAAGATGACCCTAACAAGACATGACATACATATTCAACTTTCTATTAAAGATTTTTAGTTTGTAGTTGACCTTATGAAAGTTGTTGTATTCTTTTTTGAGTCTCACTAAAAGCTTGTTGTAATTCCCCTGTCCAGCGCGCCGTGTGTGGAGAGAGTACCTCCCGGCCGTGGACGCCGTGGTGTTCATCATCGACGTCACTGACTCAGGCAGGTTCCAGGAGGCGCAGAAAGAACTGCAGGTATAAGTACATGTACAGTCTTTATTCAAATTGCAACTACAACAGTACATGGTGGAGCCCTAGACAACACTACATAGTGGAACACTAGCCAGCAAAAACTGCTGATGCTTCACACACCATAAAACACACAATACAGCACTAAAATAGCAATGAGTACGAGCAATATAGCATAATACAATTATAGCGTTGATACAGTAAATACTGTAATAAAGGCTGGACACATTTCATCACTCAGGAGGAACTGTTAGCAGAGAGGGGGCCAAACCTGTTTGTATACCTACTAATTCTGTATCAGTAATCCTGTGGCCAAGGTGATTAATTAAGTTGAATTTTGTACTTTTTTGTGGTTAAAAAAGGAGTCAGGGCAGTTCCCAATTGTAAAGTAGGGGTGACTACAGGTGATGTGGAAGGGACAGCATACCTGGTGATGATGTGTCATGATGACATCATCAGGGAATTCCCTATTCAAATTTGTTCCCCTCCATTCTGATTGGTGGACAACCAGCCAATTGTATTCAACATGTAGTCATCAACATGGACATTACCAATACAAAGTATCCATTCTATAGTACTTTATTAATAAGTAGGGGGGATCACAGGTGATGATATTTTTGGTTAACAGTTTTACTCAGCTGCCTCACCAGACTTGAGTTCTTCTCATGCAACTTCTTTAACCAAATATGGAGTGATGACATGACATGACCCTAACCTTTGCCCCCAGGGTCTGTTGAAGGACGAGCTAACCTCCGAGGCTCCTCTACTGATCCTGGGAAACAAGATCGACGACCCCCGGGCAGCCGGCGAGTTCCAGCTCCGCACGGCGTTTGGACTACACGGCATCACCACCGGCAAGGTTTGTTGCATCCAGAACTGTAAGTTCTATATCCAGAACAATGCTCAGGCATGGTTCTGGATAGTCCACGCGTATCCAGAACCGTGCCTGGGGCAAATCTACATTCCGGATACGCGGAGACTCTCTATCTATCTATTGCTGGCCTGTTCAGCCGGAACCATACCAGAACAGGTTTCTTTCCATAGGGCCCTAACATTGCTTTTTCTAGATAGCGAAGACTATCCAGAACTGTGCCTGATCCTAACCCATTCAGGCATAGAACTAGATAGGTGCAGTTTTGGATAGGTTTAACCTAGTCCTATTGAACTTCCTGCATCAAGCAACTCATTAACATTGACTTTTCTCAAATTGCAACAACACAGTATGGCTACTTTGCAAAGCTACTGCAAGCAAGATGAGAGAATGTTAAACCTTATGTCTTTTCTGTCAGGAAATAGACCTGCCATTAAACAGCTGTCGTCCAGAAAATCACCCTGAGAAAATCCTGAGTTTGTGAGAAATTTTTCTTCAGCTATACTCTTTGTTCTTCCCCTGCAGGAAACCAAGTCCCTTCCCGCCGGCCAGCGAGCTGTAGAGCTCTTCATGTGCAGCGTTAAGGAGGAGCAGGGCTACGGGGAGGCCTTCCGCTGGCTAGCACAGCACTTCTGAACACGGGGGCTTCCACAGTCCAGAACAGCCAACATTCCAGATTTTTGCATACAAGACTTAGTGTAGAAAATGGACTTAAAAGGGTCAAACACTTGTAGGATCAGACCAGGAAGAGTGACTGTGGTAAATGACAAAATGAAGAATGTTGAATGACTGAAAGTACCTGTCATCAACTAAATAGTCAGACTCCTCTTGGGTAATATTGATAGAAATGGACTATTGAAAATTAACCCACCTCAATTAAATTGTATAGTTTTTTATGGGTACTTTTACCCGAAATAAAGAATAAATGAAAAAATGTCGTGTCCACTGACACTGTATACGATAAATATTATCATTTGAACAGCTAATTTTGACAGACACTTAGGCTTAGGGTGTGTATAGGGCAAATGGTTTCTTAGAAAGAGTTACAAACTTTCCACTGCACATAGGGGGGTCTGGTGGGGAACAATGATGTCAATGTCAATGAGGCAACAAAAATGGCCCCAAGATTCAGTTTAGTGACTTTATTATGAAACATGACCAGTGACAATGGTTAAGATTCTTTCTCAAGAACAAAAAAAAGATAAACTTGCAGAATCTATGCAGGCTCCAAGTAGGAAATACCTGGAACTTAGCTCATAATCAAGCTCATTGATGTAATACATTATTGGTATCTTACAATGGAGATAGAAATAAATTAGCAAAGTTGACAGCCATTAATCACATTGGAACAGAACGTACCAGTAGGAGTAAGAACCATTTTTTCATTCCTGCGAAGTTAATGATTGTGTACATTAATTATTTGCATGAAATTTGTATATTTGTGGTAACTTTACAAGGAACAGGTACACATTTTACACATTGTACATTCTCTATCTGTGAAACAGAAACAATGTAGGACAATTCGTTGCAATTCTCTTAATAAAAATACATGCTGATCCCCCTCCAATTTTTTTCAATATAAGTCATGAAACTAGTAGTTCCCTTATTCAGAAAGAGCAAGATGACATGTACAATGTATGGTTTAATGGAGAGATTTTACACGGCTGCCCTCCCTGTTGCCATGCCAAAAACTGAGCATTGTGACGTTTTTCTTGTTCACACTTTTGAAATGTATCCTGTCGACAGACATGTAGTGTCTAACTTTGAGAAGAATGCTGTTTATTTCATAGCTTTCTTGCAACACAAAAGGAAACATAAAGGATAGCTTAAACTTGTTAAGAATTAGAATACAGGAAAACCACATAAGTCACAGTTGATTGCATAATTCATTCTCAGAAATTTGAGATCAAAAACATTTTTAATCGAGGTCCCAGCTGCAGTGTGTATTATTTATTGTACACAAGGCAAAGCTATTAATATACAGTTTACACATGGTTAGGTAATGCTTAACATTATAAACATTTCAGAAACATAACTAAGAGCCAAATAAGCACAAATGATGAAGTCTAAATTATCGGTAGATTGTATTTACACATGATGGCCTACCCAGCATGCCTTGCTGGTATCCCATAATGCATTGCTGGTATCCCATAATGCAAGTGTGGACAAACATTGTCCAAGCAAAAAAACATGAAAATAACTGAATTTAATTATTTGAGATCTTTTTGACGATAGCTTTCCCATTTCTTGCGTGGCAACTGTGAGACAAGACCATGCCAATGAAATTTGTTGGTTCTTGGATTTAAAAAAAATAACGCTGACCTGGACGATCAACATTGAAAACAGAGTCTGAGGGGAAAGTCTGTACTTTGGTACACACGTGCACAGTTTCAGGGAGTGAACAGAGTCAGAAGCAAGTTTTCCTCCCAGCCCTCTGTTTTCATCATTGACCTCTTAATTTTATTGTGTAAAAATCAGCAACTAAATTGGCTTGGCCTTAGCTAAATACTGACAGGAGACAGCTGTCCAAAACACATTTCTTTCCACATAACGCAACCCTCCAGACTGCGACCGTTTTGGTCGCATATGCGACCAAAAATTACGAAATGCGACTAAACTTTTTACTCTGGTCGCGCACTGCGCGACCGGCAGAGAATCCGCTGTGCGCCAAAATTATTGGCTGCCAAATCTCGCCCCGGTCTGCTTGCGGTAACAACGACCCATTTTCCATTGAGAAATGTTCCTTGAGAAGTTTCATCCGTAGTCAAGTTGCTTTAATGCGCCTATAAACTAAAAAATACGGCGCTGAAAATGTGTTTGTTGTGCCGCGCGCGCCATGCGCCAGCCGGCGCGCCTGCATGACCTCGAGGTCATATGCAAATATTGCATAACGTGACCGCTATACGCGCCTCCGATTGGTCAATGCTTCACCGCGCAGCGCGGGCGGCAATTCACAAATTGTGGCTACGGGCGTGTAAACAATTTTCTTTGTTTCAAAATACGCGCCAAAAATGCTGTTTCTACGAATACATAACGATATTCTAGTGAAGAAATGCACAATTCAAAGAATCTTTGGGGAAACTAGATATTTCTTTGCGGATTTATGGAGTAATTTGCGTAATTTTGACGCCCAATCTACCCGGAAGTTTACGTGCCCAGATCAGCGTGGGTTTGAATTCACGTAGTTTTATTGACCAAAACAAGAAACAAAACTACCGCTAAAGAAAATCCTGTAACATTTCAGATACCAGTGATTATGGTTTTGTTCAAAATATTTGTGGATTCGCACGATGTACCGGCGTTTCAGCCGTATGCTTCCTCAGGAATTCTTGCCGCGTTAGCGGCGTGGGGAAATATTGCACGGCCCGGCGTTCTTGCTTCTGCACGCTAAAATTTTTGTCGGGCGGTACGACACAGCCAGCGTTCATCGCAATTCGGTGTCTCATAATATTATTTTTATATCAATTTAACAACAATACCTTTTAATACTCAACAATATACGCATATGTGATCAATTATACGTAACGTCTCTGCCTTGTAAACATAAAACATGAATGAATTATTGCTTGTCGGGGCGCTACCATAGCGCGTAATGACCGACTGCTGGCTTGCCTGCCGATTTTTCTCGGGGAAAAACCTGAATAAAGTGCGCACCCCGACTTTGGCTTTGACCTGAACCCCCTACTTGAGAGTTGAAATGTCAAAAAAGTGCGAACTTTATTAGAAGAAATACGGTACTAGTAATTTTTGCATGTATTTTTCAAATTGCATGTTACATGTTTGCCAACAGTTGAACATGCAATTTTTTATACATGTATGACATGGTTTTAGGTCCAGATATAGAATTAGACTGCAAGTGACATACACTACTAGACATACACCTCAATGACCTGAAAGAATGCGCATTTTAAATGAACGTTGTTGTCAACTTGGTCATTTTCCAGGGGGTACGTTTATTCCAGGGGGTATGTTTATTAGATTTTGAAGATTTCTCCGGGGGGTACGTTTATTCCGGGGGGTATGTTTATTCGGCAGATGAGAGTAATTGTCTGTTTAGGTACATTATTCCGTTGGCTTGTAAATTAAAAAGTACTTTGCGCGACCAGATTTTTCGTTTGCGCGCCTAAATATTTGCCTGCGCGCCTAACCTTTTGAGGCTAGGAGCGCATGCGCGCCTAAGCTAAAAATTTAGTCTGGAGGGTTGTAACGGCATCTTAACTCTTACATCTTGTAGAGTATTCCACAAACTACTCAGATTCAGGGCAAGAAAAGATGCAGGAGACTTTAAGATGGAGCAAGGAGAGGCACAACAGCAGGAGAAAAGTTTGACAAAGTTTTATTTTTCTCAAGTTTAAATCCTATGAATTTCAACTGATAATAAAGTGCTATGGGACTGGGTGAGTGAGTGAATAAATTGCATGTCATAAGATTGTACCACAGCTGATTCCCTACAGCACGTCGGCAGCACGTACTGCACCTTCGCGAAACCCGTAATGCATTGTGCATAGCACGTTGGCAGAACGTCTCATATAAGGTTGTATTAGAGTATATAAGGTTGACAGCCTGTCTGTAGTTTTCAGATGTTGTATAGGAAAAGATATCATCTGCAACAGGCAAAATTTTGATGCAATGTTGACCAAACATCCAACGAAAAACGTGAAAAATCGGGGTTTTGCGCAGGCGCAGCACGTTCTGCCGACGTGCTGATTCCCTACAATTCTGCCCTCTGCGATTGCTACCAGCACCCAGGAGAAGTTTAGAAGACCTCACAAAGGTCACATCAGGCCACACCAATTTATTTCCTTGGTTCTCGGACATTTAAAACAAAATCATTAGATGAAAATGAAAACAAGACTGGGAGGAAAACTTGGTTCTGACTATATTTCTGTCCCAGAAACTGTGTGCCAAGGTACAGACTTTCCCCTCAGACTCTGTTTTCATGTTGATCTTCATGTACATGATTACATGTACAGTGTATTTGAAAACAGAGGGCTGGGAGGAAAATCCTGTGTGTACCACAGTGCTCAAGGTACATCTCTCTACTGTCTAATCCATAACAAATACAAATGTACAGACTTTCCCCTTAGACTCTGTTTTCATGTTTACATGTATATCCCAGTTCAGCATTAGAACCGATGAACTAACTCGGTGTGGCTTGAAGCAGTAGTGAATAACTCTCACTTGAAGTTTCTGTCAGTTATTTCTGAGGGAAAGAGGCTGGTCGAACACAGCACAGGCATGACACTGTACTGCTAGCGGGCTGACAGAATGTACAGAAAATATCAAATACGGTAAAAGTAATTTATCAATTGTTTATACTTAAGTTAACATCAGGACAGAAGCATAAGTGGCACTTAATAAGGTTTAAGTCATTTAAACAATAGTCAAAGTTAATATTACATGTTCAATTGTATATAGACAGTCAAAATGGAGCATTTTTGGTTATTTCCGATGTAAAATATGATAGAATTTCAGTTTACATTTTACTTTATTGTCCACTTTTCAACACCTTTCTTACAGAGGCGGCTTTCCCTCCTAAAACCACATTAGTCGATTTTGGTGCATCTGACTCGTCCACAGAAGCAGGCCTTCCTACCCCTGACCATGGCAGCTTGCAGAATTGATACATTTGTAGCCATTCTCAAGGGTCAACATCCTTGTGTTTGACACACATATTTGACACATGGACTTGTGTCTAAATGTTCTACTGGATACAGCAGAATGAACATTTTCAGTTTGGTTCCCACTTTCCTGAATCAAGTTTTAGGCCACATTAAGTCAATTTCATGGTTGCTGCAGCCATATATTGCATATTGTCTTTTTTCCCCAAATATACATTGATTTTTGCCTACATTCCTCCCCCTCCCCCTTCCCCAAAATTGCTCCTGTCATAAGAAGGTAAAAATGATGCTGTGAACCTAAATACAACTTATATTAATTACCACAAGCAAAGAACTAACAGCGACCAGAAAATTTTCAAACCTACTGTAACACTTCGCGACATATTCTAAAATGTGGACTGTTATGTGAAAGCGATGTTCTGATATTCTCCAAGCTGACATGGTCAGAAGTAGGCAGGGCGACGTTAAGAAGAAATGTACAGAAAGTCTAAAGTTTCGTGTCAGTCCTCAGCTGAGGAGGTTTCTGATCTCCTTGTGCATGTGGCAGAGGAAATCCACGTACGATGCCCCCCCATACAGACCCTTGTCCTCCACCAGGAAGTGCTGGAACCACGGCTCCAACTTGTCACGCTGTCTAACAATCGTCAGCTGCGCAAAAAACAAAGAAACAAACAAATAAATAAACAAACATCACAAACATCATGTCAACTCCGCGAATAGTTTCATCAGGTTGGTAAGTCAGTGAATAAAGAGACTCTTTCTACACAACCAGGTGTTTTATTCAGCCGACGTTTCGGTGACCGTCTGTCACCTTCCTCAGGGCAATTCTGACTGGTTCACATTGCACTGCAGCATACCACAACACCCATGCTGCTGCAACTTTTTTCGTAACTACCAGTACTAGTATTTCTTTCAGCAGTACATAAAAATTACAGTAACTCTTTCTTAAAGTTTTCTTGGTCTTTAAGCCTTGACTGAAGCACCCAAGGTCGTGACCTTTACTGACCTTCATAAACCTGCTCCTCTGGCTGCGGATTTGCTGCACCAGGTTTCGCACGCGGGCAGACAGAGGGTTGTCCAGACTGAGCAGGGTGCCCTGGGGACAACACGGATAGAAAATCATAAACAAACAAACAATAAACAAACAACACTTTGAAGGCGACAAACAGTAGATCTAAAAAACATCATTTTTTTACAAATTCCCACTCACCATGTCAAAATCCCTACATTTCAATGAGATACCTTTCTAATTTCAAAAGTATTATCTCTTATCATGACATACATATCTATATTGGTAACAGAATACAAATCTGTTTCAATTTCCGAATATCAAGTGAACACAATCAACGATTCTCCTAACATAGTCTTCAGTGTTGAAGCCTTAGAAAGTAGTGCAGGGCAGTGAACCCCCCCCCCCCACCTTAAACACAATGTATTCAATGGTAACATTGAATAAATAAACAAATAAACAAATGTTGAATCTACATGTATCATCAGGTAGAACAAAACTCATGTAATCTGATCTTTTTTGTCTCCCCCTCCCATATGGAAAATTCAAATAAACAAACTTCGGGGCAAATGCTCAACTCAATCTAAAAGTAGGCAACACAGCATTTCTTTTTGACAAAAAAGGAAACTTTTCTGTCTGATGAAGTGACACACTTTATACCAGGAAATAAAGATGATGTTGAGGCGGTGAATTTGGATAGAAACAAAGTCTTAAAGACGCGAGGAAGTCGGAAAGGCAGGGAAACAGACGGACTTACTTCCTTGTCCAGTAATGTGGGCTGTTCCATTCAGGCGAGGGGGGAGGAGGCAAAGATGTGAGGATACACAAACAGACAAACACACAAACAGACACACAAACACACATGGACCACAGGGAAGGTGGTGGAGAGAAAGTGCACCAAGACAGAAATGTTACTGAAAATCTTTCACAGTGCTTTTATTTTCGCAGTGACCCCTCCACTACAGATTCATGAGTACGCGCATGTGTTTCAGATGTATTACTACTGTGCACAGGAAAAATCTTTTTCCCTCCTTGCTGCAAAATAAAACCACTGTGAAAGTAAACTGAAAGTTAACAGCACTATGAGGACTATAACACAGGGAAAACAGGGTAGCTACATGGCAAACATGCAGAATGAAGGTGATCTAATTCACTCACAATCTAAATTCAGAAGAGTGTTTTTGATACCACGCTGTGTCTATACTGTGGACAGTTACAAACCACTAGTACTTGGAAATGTATTCTGTCTAGTCTGAAAAGCAACAATACGGCCATCAGAAGGCCCAATCAGCCCGACAGTGAGAGATTGCAAATGCTACAAACTTACGGAGTCGATGTCGATCTGTGCGACGGACTGCACGCCGAAGACGCTCTGTATCCACTCGGTGTCTACGTTCATGCCGATCCACATGAACATGGACACGCCGTTCTCCAGCAGGTACACGCCGTTGTCCTTCAGACGCTCGATGGAACACCTGATCGCCATGGGAACATCGTCCTTGTCTGGGCTCAGGTTGTGCTGTGGGAGGGAGGGAGGTATGTCAGGGTTAGGGTGGGAGTTACAGTAAGTGTGTGTATGGGTACATGTGTGCGTGGAGAGTGTATGAGTGTGTGCATGTGTTTGCATTTGTGTGTGTGTATATATTTGCCATTTGCATAGCTTACATGATTGTGAAAAACTTTTTCAATCACTCATTTTCTGTCAACCTGCAATTCTCCCTGCACTCAGAAGGATTAACTGGGGTAGAAGAAAGTGGCAGGGGAACGAAAAAAGCATCACACTGGCAGTAAGGGGCTCCAATGCCAAACATCTGTTCCTGCAGTTCTGATTGTACTCACCAGGGGGAGTAACCTGGGGTAGAAGAATGCGCCAGACGATGAGATGTCCATGGAGTTGAGGAGGTGCATGAGCCAGGCGCGGTCGTCCGTGGACGTCTCCGCTCCGCCCTGTAGCGCGTCGCTCTTCAGCACGCAGTTCACGTACAGCGGGAGGAGCTTCATGCACTCAGGCAGGATCAACTGGGGGAAAGGAGAGAGAAAATTTTAACCCTAACCCTCTAACCCTAACCTAACCCTAACCCTACAGAACATGTACAGACAAAGGAGTTTCAGGATCAACTGGGGCAGAGAGAAAACTTGTCATTACTTGGGCACACCTAGGCTGACTACATCAGGCTTCCAGCAAGAAACTGTGTGTACTAAGGCACACACGCACACAGTTTCACATACACACACACACACACATAGTCTCACATACACACATACACAGACAGAGGCACACACACACTCACAGACAGACCGACAGACACAAAGGCAGACTGACAGACACACACACAGACACAGTCTCACATACACACACACACACATAGTCTCACATACACACACACAGACACACACATAGTCTCACACACACACACACACACACACACACACACACACACAGACAAACACACAAACACACACACGGACACACACGCACACGCACACACACAGACACACACAAACACACAGACACACACACACACACACACACAAACACACAGACACAGACACACACGCACACACACACACACACACACAGACAGTCTCACATACACACAGACAGACCCACCTGTCCTGCTGATGAGGGGCTGGCACAGTTTTTCCTGTAGGTCGCCAGGATGTTGGCACACTGGGCCATCAGCTGCTCACATACAGACACACGGACACACACACAGACACACAGACAGACAGACAGACAGTCAGACAGAGGCACACACAGACAGACAGACCCACCTGTCCTGCTGACGAGGGGCTGGCACAGTTTTTCCTGTAGGTCGCCAGGATGTTGGCACACTGGGCCATCAGCTGTTCACGGATGGCTTTGGGAGTGGAGTTCACCACAGACCTCACCGCTGGGGGGCAGAAACAGACCCACCAGGTTAACAAGTATATATAGACTGGTTTATTTGCAACACACATACCATTACAGCCTTACATGGCTGAATTGGGGCATGATACACTTAAAATTCATCATGGATCATTCAACAACTCGACAATAAAAGGAAAACACTTAAACCTAGAAGTCCTGCAGCTGAACTGCGTGAAATTGTCCTTTGTTCTTAGTTCTCTGCCATGTAGGCTTCTACATTCCAAGTCAAACAGATACTCAATTCAATTAACCAAGAAAAGAGTTTTTTTTTAATTGGTTCCCAACTGTCATTCTGTAGACATAACCAGGGTTCGTCGGTGAAGGTTATACATCCAGGTAATAAGATACGCCAAAAACAGTTACTCAAACAACCGGATATGATTTTGGAAACGGTCAGACGTTTCAGGTAGCATCCACTACCTTTCGTTGGCGTTCCGTGTCCAAAATCATATCCAGTTGCTTGAGTAACTGTTTTTGGTGTATACCCAGGATTCACTTGGATTCTTTACCCCTAACATCATCAGGCACTTTTTAAAAATGAAACTTTTCACAAAAGCTTTAAGCTTCTCTCCCCAGCAAAACTGTTGCCCTGACAACACGTTGCCGTGGAAACAGACCTTGTTTGGAGAGAACGTTCATGATGGCGTCCATCTCGCAGCTCTTGTAGAGGTCGGCCATGGTGCTGCAGCAGTTCAGGGACAGGTTGTGCACTCTGAGTCTCCTCTGGCCGCTCACACTGGTGTACAGAACTGCACACTGTAGAACAGACATGGAGAACATTACAGAACTGCACACTGTAGGACAGAAAATTAGTAAAGTTTACGGAACAGTACTCAACGCTGCTCAGCTTGTCTCTATGGCTCGGTGAGATTCAAAAAGCAGAACGCTGTACCCTAATGATCCTCCTCTTTCCCTGAATGTTTGCCTCCAGAGTTCAGCTTGTCTATATGGCTCTGTCAGATTCGAACCCCTAACCAAGTGATCCAAAAGCAGAACGCTGTATCCTAATGATCCTCCTCTTTCCCTGAATGTATGACTCCAGCTCTTTGCTCAGCTTGTCTCTATAGCTCGGTGAGATTCGAACCCCTAACCACATGATCCAAAAGCAGAACACTGTACCCTGACGATCCTCCTCCCTTGACTGTACACCCCCAGCTTTCGCTCAGCTTGTCTCAGCTAGATTCGAACCCTGTACCACGTGATCCAGAACTCACCTTAACATACGTGCCCAGCTCTTCGCTGAGCTTGTCTCTACAGTTGGGTGAGATTTGAACCCCGTACCACGTGATCCGAAAGCAGAACTCACCTGAACATACGCTCCCAGCTCTTAGCTGAGCTTGTCTCTATGGTTGGGTGAGATTCAAACCCTAACCACGTGATCCAAAAGCAGAACTCACCTGAACATATGCGCCCAGCTCTTCGCTGAGCTTGTCGTCGTGTTTGAAGTCGACGGCGACGGCCTTGTCACAGTCCATGGCCGCCAGCTCCACGTCTGTCGTGTTGGACATGTAGAAGTTCCCCAGGAAGTCAGTCGGTCTGAAACCTGGGAGGGAAACAAGGATCAATCAATCAATCAATCAATCAATCAATCGCCTGCAGGTGTTAAAACAGGATCGGGGGTCAGAAATTACACAGAGACATTTGAATGGGAATGCAAGGGCTATCTCTGTGCAGCTTTCATAACACAGAAACTCCCCATGACGTCTACAGGTCTAAAACATGTCGGAAAAATGTAAATGAGAGGAAAAAAATTACAGAAAAGTAGTATTTCAAACAGGGAAATGGTTTTATTTTGTAGTAGGGGGAACTGAGGTGTTTTAAATGTGCCCTTGAAACAATTCTGTGGTACAGAAGTCATACATTTGACACACAGGTTGGTAGAGACATGAAAAACAAAACCATGAGCATTTCAGTTCGCACCTGTGCTAGTCCGGACTCTCATGATGGCGTCGAATACGATTGGTCGTTGGATGTCCTGCGTCAGGTCCTGGATGAACCGCTCCCCGTCATTCACCGCCTGTCAACCAATCACAGATGTCCACCGTTAACCAATCACAGGTGCACATACGATGGCCAATCACAGGTAACCATGAGTCAACCAATCACAGATGCCCAATATTAGCCAATCACAGCTGGACATATGCTGGCCAATCACAGGTAGCCATGAGTCAACCAATCACAAATGCCCACGAATAACCAATCACAGCTGGGCATATATTGGCCAATCACAGGTTATCATGAGTCAACCAATCAAAGGTAACTTTAAGCTATCCAATCACTGGCCAACCACTGGTCAACCAACCGCAGATAACCATAGGTTGACCAATCACAAGTTGACCAATCACAAGTTGACCAATCACAATTGCCCATGAGTTGACCAATCATGAGCAAACCTCACACCATACCCTTTACTTTTCACTGGTCCAACTGCAAGAAATCTCATTCTACATTTTCTAATTACCAAAATTCCACCAAATCACCACAATACTGTGTTATAATGTTATAGCCTTCCAAACACCTTTCCTTTTTAATTACAAACCTTCAACCTTTACTTTCTTTTTAAGTTTTCACCTGATTTTTGTGAGCAAGGACATTTATAACCACCTTAATCCCAGGGATACTATATATAGGGCACCAGGGACGAGTGTATCAACTCTAGTATTAGGATGTCTAGAATCAAGAGATTTCCTTGTCGCCATGGCGATTGTTCAAGTGACCAGTCAGTATCATCATGTCATACTTGAAGCAAAATGACTGTTTTTGTTCTGAACTTGACTTTCCTTGGCCAATTGTAAACCTGGATTTCTTTCATGAACCTGATTCTCCGTCAGATAGTTTTTAAAACAACAGAATTTTTGTTTTTGCAGACTATTTATACGAAACTGTCCCTTGAAATCTGATACCCACATTATGAGACATAATCTGGATGTGATGGAGCTACACACAGTCAAACCTGCCCAAGAAGGCCACACAAGGGACCGAGGTAAAGTGGTCTTCTTGGACAGGTGGCCTTCTTGGGCAGGTTGCGTAATGTTTTGCCAATGGAAAAAAATTTCGGAACCAGGGAAAAGTGGCCGGCTTGAAGAGGTGGCCGCTTGGGCAGGTTTGACTGTATTCATTAGCTGATTAGTGTTTGTATTAATTAGAAGGATTATAAACGAACTATCACATTTAACGAGAAGGGTGGGAGGGGGGCGAAATGATGACTTTGCTGGCAATACGTTACCTCCATGGGGTTATGATGCTGACCGGATTGTTCCAGCTATTTTTGCACAAAGGTTCGAACGGCCGCACATGAAACAAAAACCAACAAAACATCCATGCACGGTCAGGTAGGTTAGAACGGAGGAGCAGGCTGGGATAGTGCTGTGTACCCACGTTTAGGTTCAGGTCCGGATTCAAGTCCCGAGATTTAGGTTCAGTTCCGGACTTGTAAGTCCTAAACAAAATTACATGTTGTCAACCTTGCAATGTTGTCTGGGCGAAACTGTGGCCACATAACATGGAGGCCAACACTTGACAATGCCTGATGGCAATGTTTTCTTCATTTTGCAGCACAGATTTTGTGACCTATGGAAGGTTTTATGTGGTTTAAAATGAAAAGGGGTATGTGACATGGTTTTCTTTTCCAACCAAGTCCGGAACTGGTTCCCGCCATTCAGTTTTTTTGGGACTTAAACCTAAACGTTTTTACAAGTCCGGAACTGAGTCCAGCGAACCGGTACACAGCACTAGGCTGGGAGATTAGAGGGACAGTTATAATAAGTGCTGCTGCTGTAGGATGAACTGAAATGTAAAGATGACGAAAACTATTCAAAGAGAAATGAAAAAAGTTTAAAAAATGGGTTTCTAAACCTGCATACTAGAAGGGAAAAAGTCTATGCTGAGCACAAGGCAAGAAATGGTATATACAGGAACAGCATGTAAATTGTGTAAAGTCATGATGTTAATTATGATGAGCGTAGTATAACTTGTTTCACATTTCCTATATCTTTGTGACGAAATCTGTGTTTAGAGGAAACTGTATTGTTTTTTTAATCACACCTATGGACTTGCTTCTAAAATAAAGGGACTCATTCATGTCATGCTGGTGGACTGTACCACTGTCCAGTGTGGGGTGGACTGTACCACTGCCCAGCAGGGGTGGACTGCACCACTGTCCTGCGGGGGTGACCTACCGTGAAGAAGTTGTACTTGTAGAGCTGTCCGCCGGTGAGCTTGCACACCTCGGATATCGTGGCCACGTCCACGTACTGGTTCGGGAAGAGGAAAATGTCGACGCAGCAGCCCTGCGCCACGCAGTCCTTCCCCAGGGTCTGGTAAAAACTAGTCTGAGGCTGGAACAGAGTCTGGAAGGGAACAGGAGAATAAAGATGAGGAAACAAGCGAGAACTTTCAGTTTTTTTAATGCACAAGCTCTCAGGGAGGAGGCCCAATCAGCCCAACAGTAACAGATTGTAGGATAGAGTCAGGGAGGAGGCCCAATCAGCCCCTGACAGTGAGAGATTGTGTACCAAAGTCTCGAAAAGGAGGGCCAATCAGCCGAAAGCGAGAGATTGTGAAACAAAGACTTAGTCTTGCGAAGGAGGCCCAATCAGCCCGACAGTGACAGATTGTAGAATAGAGTTGGGAGGAGGCCCAATCAGCCTCTGACAGTGAGAGATTGTGTAACAAAGGAGGAGGCCCAATCAGCCCGACAGCGAGAGATTGAGAAACAAAGTCTGCCGTTCCCACCTTCTCCTTGTCGGTCCCCAGCAGTTTCCTGTCGTCCCTGTTCTTCAGTTTCCCAGGAGCCTCTGCCAGCGGCAGCGACGTCTGGAACACGAACAGCTTCCCTGCACAGTCCGCTGCCTGGAGACACAAACAAACAAACAAACAAACAATAAACATCTCTCCTATACAGTCTGCTGCCTGGAAAAATCAAACAAACAAACAAACAAACAAACAAACAAAAAAGTCATGTATTTACAGGTTCATTGTACTGGGGAAGTTCTTCTAGCTCTTTTCAATGACTGTGACACTTTCGAGTAGCATGCATGTCGGGTGAGAGACGACAGCCGGGATATCGAACTCCCAACCCTTGGTCCAGAAGCACACTACTTGTCTAACTAGTTAGTCCTGTACCTTGAGAGCCTCGAGCCCAGCCTGCACCACCGGTCCCAGGCAGATCTCCGTCTCCCTGGTGTCCGAGAACATCTGCGGGATCTGTTCCAACAAACTGGGGAGAAAACACACCTCCATCAGTCACGTGGTCACTTTCAACAGTCAGTCATAGCCGCAATGACTCAGAACTTCATTCATTCATTCATTAAGAACTTTATTCAGCTTCCTTTAAACATACTTGGGAGAAAACATGTGTCCATCTCTTACAATAGTTACATACATGTAACTACTGTAACTCCCAGCTTTGTTAATGAGTCATGTGTTGATGTATAAGGTTTAGGAGAAAATACATGTGTATCAAGTATTAACAACTCTCTACACCACAGTCAGGTTTCATTTCTCCTTAGCTATCTATGACTGCCCAGGAAAGGAGAAAAGACATGTACATCAGGTATTAACAGCTGTCTACACCCCAGTATCGATTCGTTTCTCCTTACCTATCTATGACTGCGCAGGAAAGGAGAAAACACATGTACATCAGGCACCATCAACTCTCTACAGGTTTAATTTCTCCTTACCTATCTATGACTGCCCTTGCCTCCTGTACGGTGACCAGGAAACCGTCTAACAGCGGCAGAAAAACGTCCGCGACGTCGGAAACGACCAACATCTGGGGCTGGGCCAGGGTACCCTGGGGAGGAGAGCAACACAGCATTTAAAATGAAATGTTTACAAAAAAATGGATCCCATTTAATGATGGCCTACCAGTGTTTCGAACACAGAACTTTCGATTCTAAGTCAAGAACCCTAACCACAAAACCACCTTGCCACCAAAACTGCACTCAACATACAATGTTACAAAAAAAGTAGGAACAAATTTATGTATATCTTTAGATTTGTAAAGATGCTAGAAATTTCTATTGACTGACCTTGACATTGTAGAAGTGCAGCACTTTGTTGAAGGTCACGAAACCCACTCTTATGGAAGATTCGTCCTGACCGGCTTCCCTGGGGGATAAATAAAACCATCAATTATCCATTTCCTTAGCTCTTCTGACATTTCTAGCAAACATTTAACAGGAAAGACAAGTTTCTAGACTGTACCACATCACCAGAGGGTGCATACCTACAGGTACCTTAGGTGTTGAGTACTTCATCAGTACAAGCGCCTTCGGCCGTTATAATTTTTAACTAAAAACTCCTATTCATAATTGGATATTAAATAGAAACACCCCTGCACAGAACTTAGTATCATCCAGAACTACAGACGACAGAGCAAGTTCCTGGACTGTACCACTTCACTATAGGGTGCATACCTAGGTAAGGTGTCAAGTAGTCCCTTCAGGTGTTTGGTCAGTAGAAGTGTCTTGTACCATTTACTAACTAAAAACTCCCATTGGATATTGAATAAAAACACCCCTGAACATGAGTGGCATCTTCCAGAACTACACACTACAGAGTTAGTTTCCGGACTGTACCACTTCATACCTAGGTAAGGTGTCGAGAAGCCCCTTCAGGTGTTTAGTGAGCAGCGGTAACATCCCGTTTTTCAGGCTGTTGTACGATGCTTCGATCATAAAAATGAAGGCAGGCGGACTCGGAGGCTGGTTATTCTGGAAACGGAAAAAAACACAAAATCAAAAATGAAGGCACGGAAATTAGATACCCTTGTTAATGATATGTTAACTAGCGTCTGCATGCAATGTAGTGTGTAAAAGTGTAAGTAGCCATTCAGCTTGCGTTGTCGTCATGCTTGAGTTTTGCTGACATGTAATGCCTAGTGTTTGCTGTAGATGGAACAATGTAAGGTTTTAGAACTACCATAATGGGGAAAATTCAATGTCACAACAATGTTATGATCTGTTCGGACTTACAAATAGCGTAAATGGCCGACAGCCGTTGGATTTCACTCCTAGATTAGAACCACTACAAAGGTTTGCTGTTACCAGTTACAAGGACTTTATAAAGTCTATGTAAAGTTGACCAAGAATGTTTATCAGAAAATATCCAAACAGCTGGAATGTTACATTTAAAGTGTTATGAAAAAGGAAGAGCAAAGAAAATCATATTTTCTTCTTCCTTCTCAGTTAAGAATTTCACAAACTTTAAGTAAAATTATTTCATCAGAAAGACTTTGTAACTCCAAACTCCAAAGCAACCAATCTCATATTAATTTTTCCTCTTAGAAAATCTCTGCAAATGCTAAATTTGAATTACTACCTGAAAATTATCCTAACAAAACTGATACATCGTTGAAGAGAAACTGATACAATTTTCTAAGCATGGACAGGTTATATTGTATGAAAATTATTCTAAGAAAACTGAAACAAGTTCTAATCATAGACAGGTTATATTGTATGAAAGCTATCCTAACAAAATTGACACAAGTTGGAACTGCAGCATGGTTAGTGCATGGCACAGGCAAGGCTTTGTTATGGACTCATGTTACAGTTAACTTTACAAGCGGAAAGTTTGCGACCACGATCGAGTCCTTACAACGTCACTCTCCAACGAGCCATCTCCGGCCTGAGAGACAGGCTGCACAGGCACGGCCCTTTGCTAGAGCAGAAATACAGTAAAACCAGCCATCAAACAAAAAATAGAGAAAAAAAGAAAGAAATCCTCATTCTTTAGCAGTGTACACGTGGCTCAGTGCAAAAACATTTGCTGTGAGGCCCTTTGCTACAGCAGAATCAAAACCAGCCATCAAACAAAAAAAAAAAGAAAGAAAAAAAAAAAAAGAAATCCACCTTACACCCAGAAATTGTTAAAAGTCAATGCTGCATCCTTTTACATGTTTTACCCTTGCTTTTGTCCATGCATAAGAGAACTCTAACTGAGTTACTCCATATGATTTACTCAAACCTGACTAAACTATCGGCTCTGCCCCTGTGGAGTTGCCAAAAACGTGTCTGCCATGCTTACCTTGCAGTAATCTAGCGTGGCGATGAACTCGTACGACCCGCAGGCGAGCTCCGGCCTCTGGTACACGTCTATCCGGCGCCCTGTGTGGTCCAGGTGGGCGAAGTACGTGTCTGGTACTGGGGGGGTGGACAGGAGGGGGGTTAGAAATACGTGTCTGGTACTGGGGGGGGGGGGGCAGGAGGGGGGTTAGAAATACATGTCTGGTACTGGGGGTGGACAGGAGGGGGGGTTAGACATACGTGTCTGGTACTGGGGGGTGTGGACAGGAGGGGGTTAGCAAGAAATAACCCTTTCCAACAACTACATAAATACCAACTAATGGTCACAACACAGGTCACTATGCTATAGACAATAGAGTACTATTGACAGGATTTTCAGGCCAATGGGAAAAATAGTTCACCGAAAGTGGCAACTATGACCAGGTGGTCCTTATGCAGGGGTGGTCACCAGTACAGGTTTGACTGTAACACATATATCAAATACTAAAACGTGGGCAGGTAAGAACTACATGGTCGGGAACAAGATAATTCCAACACATACCACCCACTGAAATCATTCACAGGTAAGTCCCAGTGTTGTTATTCTATCAAAGGTTGCTGCAGCCCTAACTTACCATCAGTGACACAGCTACAGAAACTGCACATAAACCTCCGACCGCCTTCCACAAACTGCATAAAGGGGCACATGTAGGCCTTACACCGGTTACACCTAACCGGGCCGGCCGCGCCGTGGTCAACCACACAGAGGTCTGCCTGTAACAACAACAGTTACAACAACAGTTACAACAACAGTTATACACCACTCTAACCTACACACACATGTAGGCGTTACACTGGTTACACCTGACTGGGATGGCTGTGCCATGATCAACCACACAGAGGTCTGCCTGAATAACAATAACAGCAACAATAACAACAACAGTTACACACTACCCTAACCCGCACACACACTTCTTATATTCTGAGTAGTGCAGGTAAAACTTGTCTGGTGCAGGGAACTTTCAATCTTACCTGCACCGGTGCAGGTGTGCAGAAAAAAGGAGAGAAAAAAGGAGAAATCATTTGTTACCTCTCACATAAATGGATCAGTCCACACTCAAGTCTAACAACACTATTCAGTGGAAGAGACCACTTTATTAAAGGGGTGTAGTTACCTCCTGTGGCTTGAGTTCTGCGAATGGCTTGATGACGAGAGACATGGGGACGCTGCACTGCTTGTACATGTCGGCTGTACAGGGGATGTTGTACATGGACGCTCGCATGAACGCTGGGTTACAGTTCCCTGCAAAATAGGACAAAAAATTATCACAAAACATGACAAAAAATGTTTGGGCCTTTGTTTACGACATATAACACTCAAATTTGGCTGTTTTTCATTGAGGTGATGTGGGAAGAGGTCAGGGTCAGACAAAATATACCAACATATAGATACAACTCTTGGTAAATAGTTAGGGTTAACGTTACAAACCTTGGTCGATAGTCAAGCACCTTGGTCAATAGTTAAGGTTAATGTTACAAACCTTGGTCGATAGTAAGGGTTAATGTTACAAACCTTGGTTGATAGTAAGGGTTAATGTTACAAACCTTGGTCGATAGTCAAGCACCTTGGTCAATAGTTAAGGTTAATGTTACAAACCTTGGTCGATAGTAAGGGTTAATGTTACAAACCTTGGTTGATAGTAAGCGTTAATGTTACAAACCTTGGTCGATAGTAAGGGTTAATGTTACAAACCTTGGTCGATAGTTAAACATTAATGTTACAAACCTTGGTCGATAGTTAGGAAGTCTGTGGTGACGAGGGGAGGCATCAGTCCTCTGGTGTTGGTGGCGAACTGCTGACCTCCCCGACTGGTCCGGTCATCCTCAATCACCTGGATCTGTGGGGAGGGGGGCGGGAGGAATGTTACTAAAACACTGGTGTGATACCTGCATCTTTGGGCAGGGGGGCGGGAGGACAGCTTACATATAAACAAACACCTGTGTGATACCTTGATCTGTGGGGAGGGGGCTGGAGGACAGGTTACATATAAACACTGATGTGATACCTGGATCTGTGGGGAGGGGGGCTGGAGGACAGGTTACATATAAACACTGATGTGATACCTGGATCTGTGGGGAGGGGGGCTGGAGGACAGGTTACATATAAACACTGATGTGATACCTGGATCTGTGGGGAGGGGGGCATAAGGGTATGTTATATAAAACACTGGTGTGATACCCATAGCCCAAGATCTGTGGGGAGGGGGGCCAGATGCAATGTTACATATTATAACATTGGTATGATACCTGCCCAAGTCTGTGGGGAGGGGGGCGGTAGCAGGACATGTTACATTAAACACTGGTGTGATACCTGAATCTGTATGGAGGGGGGGGCGGGAGGAAATATTATATAAAACACTGATATGACACATTTCAATTTAAACACATCTTAAAATAGAGACCGTCTTAGAACCATTACTATCAGACAACATGAAAGGAATGAATGACCAGTTGGTTAGAAAATGATGCAAGCTGAGAAGCAAAAGTTAGAGAAGTACTAAGATCCAGTACAGGAGAAGAACCAAGCCCTGGTTCATATTGCATGCAGCTGTGTCAGTTCTACAAGCAGCCAAACTTCTGGTCCGTCATGCACTGGGCAAAAATACGGCTCTTACATGGGGTATAAGGCAACAGCAAGTCAATTCTTTGGTTTTCAGTTTATACTGTAGTGATAGTGATAGTGATCTCGAACCAGTTTAGCTCACTGAAGAGCTAATCTTCCACTGGCCGTGACAGAGAAGACAGATGCTATGTACAGTATTTACAGGTTCGTTGTACTGGGGCAATTCCCCTAGCTCTTTTCGACAAGCACAATAAACAGTGGACCACGGCTTAACGTCCCGTCCTAAGGACTGCGACCCTCTCCAGTAGCGTGCATGTCAGGTGAGCGACAACAGCTGGGATTCGAACTCCCAACCTCTTAGTCCAGAGGCAGGGTCGCTAACCACTGGACTACACACGCTACTGTATTTTCACTGGAGTGATAGTGTCCGAAAGTTTTTTGACCAGAACCGAGGAAGTGACTTGCTGTGGCCTGCTGCAGGGCCGTTACAATATAAACCACTCATAAACCACTCACACGGCTAGGGATTAGGTCTGGGTCCAGCCTGGCCTGGAAGTGGTGGGAAATAAGGGAAAAACAGAAAAGAAAATAGAGTAAAAAATGCACAAAAAACAAGATGCTGAAAAACCATGCACTGCTACCGTGATGCTGGGAGGCTCGTGATCAAACATGCAAAAGTTCAAACTTTGGAAATCAAACGAAGTATTCATGTTCAAACTGTCATAACAGGGAACTGAACTTTAGTTCAAACTAAAGGTAGAGACTTTCTCAGTCACTGATGAAAGACAACAGATGCTATCTGTAACGCCTGACTCCTCAGAGAACTTATCCAGTTGCTGGATTTATTCTGTATTTTGTCATGTTTTTCCTGAATGTCTAGATAGAAGGCAGAGACAGATTTTTGGAGTTTGGTCCGACCCCACAGCCCTTCATAAAGGAAAAATGAGCAGATATTCAAGACACGTTACTTCAGGTAGAAGGTGAGGACATGTCTGTACCTTAAACCCCTCCCTCCACCTTTTTAAATTCAGACATAAAGCTGGTAGATTTGATTAAAAACCAAACTTGATTAATTGTTTCCGACGTTGTTTTGAAGCTCAGTTTTAGAACAAAAGCTCAGCTCCCTGTTACCTTCAGTATGGGCACCGATAAGTGTTCATGCTATATTCAACCACAGTACAGGAAACACAAACAAACAAACACACAAACCCACCGGACTGGGGATCTGGTCGGGATCCAGGCGCCTCTGCTGGGGTGGCTGTGCCACTGGTTGCCCCTGGTAACCACCCATAGCCCCTGCCCCGGGGGGTGGGGGCTGTCCGAACCCCCCCGGGCTGGAGGGAGGGGGGCCGTACTGACCCCCCTGGTACCCTGGGGCGCCGGAATAGTTCGGCTGGAAATAAACAGACAAAATTATAACTCATCGACATGATAGTGAGAGTGTTAGTGACAGGAAATATTATCAAAGCATAACATATAGACTCATAAACTATCAACACAACCTTGGAATTCTACGTATAACAATTTCTGCAGAACTAAAAACTGAACGCAATGAAAAAACTAATAAAACACTAGTAATTTATATAATAGCCTACATTCCAACTTGTTATACTGTAGAATTTCTCATCTTATTTGAAAAGACCCTGCTTCTCTTAACCATATTCATTTCTGTCACAACATACATAGTTTAAGTGTACTTGTTATTACGTTGTCCTGAAAGTTCCAATTTCGTGATGACCAATATCATAATGATTTGTTTCTACACCTTTAAGTTGGTGCAGTTTTCATACTGGTTGTCATGTGGTAAAAAAAAGCACAAGAGATTGAAAGACAAGCATGCTGGAAGCTGTAGCAAGTTTGTTTTGGGAAGTGGAGAAGTGGACTTACTTTATTTTTGTCTGTTGATTGTTTCTGCTGCGGAGAAGAAGGAAGCAGAGAGATGCTAGAGTTAACTACAGGCAAGCAGAATCAACATAGCGGAATCAAGATGGTGGAATCAACATGGCGAAATCAAGATGGCGGAATCAACATGGCAGAATCAACATGGCAGAATCAACAAAGAAACATGTTTGCGGTACAGACAAAAGCAATTAAACACAACAAGGGTCGAGGATTAAGTTTTTTTCTGAACGATGCCATTGATAATTCATCAAGAGAGTATTGCATGTGAATGATTGTGACATACAAAGAAATTGTGCAATCATACCAGTAACTGTCATTGTTGTAAGCCTGTCCTATGCACGTCGGAATTAAAGATAGCAAGCTTGAAATTTTCTGTATAATCAGTGTTTGAAATACCCACTAGCACACTAGCAATTGCAACCTGACTTTCTTGTGCGCTAGTTGCTCCCTGACTCAGGTAGTGCACTACGCAACCTGACAATATGTACCGCTGAACTCAAAGGTGTACACTGTGCTACCTGGTTCAAAAAAGTATTTCGAACATAATGATAATGTAAAAAAAAACATGGCTCACCATTCCCACCATGCCTTGCTGGGAGGCGGGGGGTGCGTAACCAGCAGTGCTGTACATCCCCGGACCAGGGGGTCCCATCTGGGGGGGCATGCTGGAGGGGGGTCCCATGGACATACTGGAGGGGGGTGCAGAGCTTCCGGGGGGTCCATAGGACGAAGGGGCCATGCTGCTCGGAGGGGGTGCACCCTGGAACATGAATCATAGAACACAGAGATTTTGCAACAAAAGTAACAACTGTTTGTGTCCACGATGTTTGTACATACATACATACATGTAGCACTACAAGTTAAAGTTTATAAAACTTATGAAACAACTTATCTTCAGAAATGCACTGAGCACTGATCTATGTCCTGTTGCACAAAACTTTTGTCTGTTGTCCTTTACAGCTCTGGCATGGCAACACTGGGAATCTCAGAGCCATTTCATACTAACTACCTGATAAAGGCATCCAAAACCAAGTAGTTATGTGTCACACTCTATGAAATAACAGGCAAGATTTTAGTTCAGAAACTATGACACTCCAGAGGTTTTCTAGCAAGGAAAGCAGCACTGATGTCAACAGTCAACACAATTCGGCCAACGACAAACCAAAACTTGTTTCAGACAAAAGGAAACCCTGAAACACTACTGAGTGCAGCTATCAATATAAAACCCTGTGAACATGAACCCTGCAGCTGTCAATATAAACCCTGTGAACATGAACCCTGCTGACTCACCATGCCTGGGCCAGGGGGACCTGGTCTCTGCTGGGACAAACTCATGGTCTGCATCTGGTTCACCATCTGGAACATGGGAAACAGGTTTATATATGTGTACAGCATGTACAAACTGTTTAACATCTAAAACATGGGCAACAGTTTTACATTGAAAAAACACATGTACAGACTGTTCTTTCTTTCATTTGAGGCAGCCACTTTCAACTTGCTGAAGATTTTGCCGCCTTTTGGCTAATACGAGACGGGGTTCGCCACGCCTCCGCCCGGGTGATTTGTAGTGAATCACCAACTCCCAGACAGTAGAATTTTGTACCATCTAAAACACAGGCAGTAGGTTTTCATGTGAGAAAGGCACAGACTGTCCACTATCTCAGTATCTGTAACAATTACATAAGAAAGGAAAGTAGAAACAACAGAGTTCATCAAGGTTCAAAATTTCTAGTATGTTTATGAAATCTGCCAGTGTTTCTCTACTACTACTACATGATGACATGATGCCTTACCTGCATCTGACTACTTGGGGGTGGTCTGGACATGGGCGGGCCAGACTGGACACTGGACATGGGTGGCCCCGGAGGGCCAGACTGGACACTGGACATAGGTGGGCCAGACTGGATCCCAGACATGGGTGGCCCAGGAGGGCCAGACTGGACACTAGACATGGGAGGCCCTGGAGGGCCCGGCTGGTACTGCTGCTGCGGCCCGGGTGGGGGAGGGCCTCTGGAAGGTGGGAGATTTTGTTTTGTTTTATATATCATAGTCATAACATTAGCATATATTATTATCACTGATATATACATATATACGGCCCTGAATTCCTCCAGCTTTACCTCTCATCACAAGAACTACAAACCTGACCAGTAGCAGGTAAAATCAGGGTGCTGAACTCTGGATAGTCGAACCTTCGACCTTGTGATTTGGACGTGGGATGACCTTTCTTTGCTTGCATAACACATCGTGAGTCTGTCTCAAGGTATAACACAGCAGTATCGACCAGTAATACTACATACATGTTGTGTAAGACCAGAAAAGGATGTAATTCTTGTGTTACTGAGGTAGGTTTTTAACATGTTCGAGGCATGACTTTCCTTAAAGATGGGATCTCTGGCTTAACGTCCCCACTGGAGGACTGTAACCCTTTTCAGTAGCAATGCAGGCAAGTTGGGTGAAAATAACAACCAATCGGGATTCAAACTCTCCACTAACATATAATATAAAACGTAGCCAGGTTTTCAACTCTGCCCTGGACTGTTCCACTCACCTGCTGTACTGTTGTTGCGGTGCAGGTGCTCCGTACGACTGGCCGCCGTGAGAAAACCCATTCTGCATGTCACCACCCCCCTGTCCGTACCCCCCTGACGGACCCTTCTGGGAGGGGGGTGCTCCATAACCCCCTTGTGAAGGCTTGGGCCCTGGGGGGCCCAAGGAAGGGGGTCCGTTCATGTAGGCATTCTGCGCAGGGGGTTGTCCTGGTATGGGGCCCCCATACCCCCTGCTCTGTCCACCTGGAGGGGGTGGCCCCCCGTAGTTCTGGTACCCCCCCTGGTAGGGTTGGTTGTAGCCTGTTTGTGGATTCATGGTGAACACTGTTGCCTCTATGGTGGGTATTGCTGGATTCGGCTGTTCTTGTTGAGAGCTAGAGAGAGAAACAAACAATTGGTAAATAATTTTTAATACTCCAGTAACTTTCTCGTCTTTGAAAGTTTGCTTTGGAGAGAAAAAACGCAAGGGTTAAAATATTTTTTATATGTTTCGTGCTTAATATCAGACAACGCCCAATTTCTGATGTGTTCAACGAAACAAAACTCCTGGATTCTTCACCAAGACATAAGACGCATCTGAAAACCTGAAGAAGAGCGTCTTAAACACGGTCTTCTCTTCACAAGACGTGTCCAAAAGTCCCCACCCCCCTCCCCCTACACTGTATACGAAACGCTACGTGTCAGTCTGTGGTCGATCGATCGAGTAGTAAACAAACTCATATTTGCCCAAATTAAGTCTCCAAATCAGTAAACAAGCACTCAGCAACAAGGCTTTAAACATCACGAATGGTTAAATATCACATAAACAGGAACAACAAGGAGAGAATCGAGTTTTTAGACCAACTCCTAACTTGACGTACAAACTCACTCATCAGTCCTTCCACCAGGAAACCGAGCTAGACTACGCGACACCTCAAGATTCTACACTGAAAATCTCCACTTCCCCTCACAGGATTTCTTTCAAACTTTCACCGCACGTTCCTTAAAGTCTCTGCTAACGATCGACTCCGACGTCAGAGCGTAAGACTCACCTGTTCGGTTTCTTAAGGAGAAAATCTTGGACTTGCCCTCGTCTTATCTTGTGCCACGTCGAGACACCGGGCAGGATCCCGGATGAAGCGCATGCGCACAACGCCGACACGTCGACACCTGGCCGCACGGCATGCTGGGGGATGTCCGACCTCTAGCAACTCAACAAGTGTTTTATAGTGAAAGTTGATGGAAAAAAACATTAAAAACGTCCTCAAACTGCGAAATTTATCATGTTAAAATCGATTATACATTTTCATATCTGTGTAAAGTGACGATGACACCAGACGGACAAAAGGTTTATGTAAATCTTGACTTGGAGATGGCAAAACGGAACGAGTCAGTCAGGGCATTCCACGTTGCAGAATACAACACAACACAACACGACACGACCGCATTTATTTTGTGTCCCAATCTGACTCATTTTCCAATTTTACCTGCTTTCACTAATACCATACCAACGTTCCACGATGGGTAGCGTGACATTGCAAAGGATGGCGTTGTTTCGTTGAGAAATGATGTTCTTTGATTTCTTTCTTTGAGATGGAATGGATGTTGTCTGATGCGTCGCCGTTGCTGAAGGTTAGACATCCAGGTAAACAGTACTCAGACTACTCAAACTCTAGACTACTACTTGAAAGGTAGTATTTTTATCCAATTCTAAATACTAGTAGTATTTTATCCTTGATGACAGGGGTGTTTTGCAGTACCCTTAACGGTTACTGAAACTAATACTTGTTTCATTGTCTGCAACTAGAAAGTAGAATGCCCCTGCAGTTCCCAAGAAAGCCACTAGAGCGTCCAAACTTATTTAATTTCTTCCCACAAGATATCTACCACACCAAACTCATAGCATGTTCAGAACATGAGATACAGACCACCCTCCCCAAAGTTCTGCTGCGGCAAAAAGCCCCACTGCAATAAAGAGTACAAACCCCCACAAGATGGCTCATGACACATTTAATGCATGCTGCCAATAACAGAGGACAAAAGTTTGAAAAAAATAGATTTTGAAGAAAAAGAGGTTACATATCCCTTAACATAGCAACATACTGTACCTAATCTACTAGGTTGGGATATTCTATACTTTCTACTTGTACACGTAACTTATGTAGTTTACTGAGAGGGAAGACAACCTAATACATGTATGTGAAAAATATACTTTGATAAGATACTTGCATATAAATTGCTAAAACCATATTTCAACTGGAAATAAATATCGAAGACTACTTGCCTAATAATAGCTTTCTTGAAAGGGTTTAAGATGGTAGCAGGTCTATAACAAGACAGTACTACAAAAACAGAAAACAAAAGCTTTAAAAAATACATAATGCTGTTATCAATAAGTATACTTTTTTTTTACATTTTCCCTGCTTAGCATTTTTCTTAATCCACAAGTTGCCTATGCTATCACATTACACTACAGTAAGGCCATACTGCAGTATACAACTTGCAGCTTTTAAAACTATGCTCATGGCTTCATACCAGTGTTCTAGGACAAGGTCTCACACCAGAGTTAACAAAATCAGCAAGTATTTGGCAAACAAGATCATTCTTTTTTTACAGTTCATGTTGTGTGCACAACACTAACACAGAAAGTGACTATATTTCAACCTCACTGTAACATCATTAAATGTCTACTTTCATAAGATTTCTTATAATGCAATTAACTGGGCATTCTACAAATTGCATAATTTCTGATTGCTACCTTATTATGAGGGCTTTCATTTTCTAAGCATTAGCAGAGCACTTTGATGGTTAAAAAATAGTATATGATTCATACACAAAAAGGCTGTAGTACTAACATACAGCAAGGCGTCTGCTATGGAGGCACAGGAAGAGTATATAGTGTACTAATGGTCATGGTTAGCTTTATAGAGTAGTATACATTTCATGGCAATGGTATTTTCCTTGTTCATACAGTCGATACACTGTCTTCTGAATGATTTGGTATATATGCCACACTTAACATTACATTTAACACTACGGTTACTTCTGTTTATCTATTTTGACACAATGCAATTTTGGCAGAATCACATGATTGTGCTACATGTATGTTTCCTCTTTATATTTGACACTTAACAATGTTTGGCAAAATTACACCAGTTCTACATAATTGTATGCCTTTTCTTATTTTGGCAAAGTTCCATATGCTATGTGTATGTTGTTGTTTTTCTTTTGACACATTACACCTTTGGCAGAAAACTCAGACATCAGTGTACAACACGTGTCCAAATCACAGGTGGGCATTTTGAGCTAGTCTCTACCAGACTAACTACACTGGCTATAGAGAGAATATTTGCCAGAGGAGTTTGGCCACCAGAGTTCATTTTCCAAGAGAAAATGTTTACCCTTATCGTGGTTAACTCCCCTGGCCAATTATTTACCCTAACTTTGCAGAATTCTATCCGTAACCCTTTAAGAAGGCCTGTTGGAGGCTATGTGCGACTATCCAAACCCCGTAGGAAGGCCTGGTGGAGGCTAATTTTCAGCCTTGTTAAAACAGACGATAGACCAGCTAGGCTGTGGAATGTGGTTTGACTTACACGAGAAGTTTGAACCCCTGAGGAAAACTAGAAAAACAGAAAAATTTGGATTCTTCTTCTTGGAATGATACAAGAACTTTCTTTTTCTGATCATAAAACCTTCAACCTCACTTTGAAGAAAAGAAAATGTAAAAGAACTGCAACAGGGTTCAGATACCAACCCTTGAGTCTCAACTAAACAGGAATGACAAGAAGTAAAAGAACAAACTAAGCTAACAATAAATAGTTTCAAAATATATAAAATCTTTCCTGGTCAACCCATCTAGCGCAGAACTGTTTTACAGTCTAGATATTACTAAAAGCATAGCCTTATACATGGCACTTTCATATACACCATTAAGCAGTTTTCTTGGATAATTTATGACTTGATTTACTCACTTTCTTAGCTACGATTTCCCATTTTTTAACAGCCCAGAACTGTAGCTTGCACGTCATGTTACACTAGTAGGAACATCCTACAGGGAGTAATTACTCTGGCAGGGTTCAATTACATGTTTATCTTTTCTTCAGCAGTTTTTTCTCTTCCATGAAGAAAGTTGGAATGGTTTAAAATCTCTTCATCATACAGCAAAAAAAAATTGAAAAATACTGCACTGACTACTGAGTTGAAAATCATGTTTGTAACAGAAAAAGAAACTGAAAACTCCTCCAGTTTATACAGGCACCTAACAAAAACATGGAGGACACCTGACCACTGAAAACAACTGTAATGTCTACAGTACACAAAAAACTACAAGTTTATGGAAACATAACACCTGATCATATGTTAGCAAAATCATTATCAATTGTAAAACTTTCTCTGTCGCGTTCTTTTTGTTGTTGTTGCTTTTACTTTGTTTCTGTACATCATAAAATACTACATGGGTTCTTTATAAGTTTCAAACAAAGAAGCACACTGATCCATCCTTGTATGAGCAGTTCTGCACAGATTTTGCGGTGTCTTCTGGTATCTTCTCTTTTCTTGATGGTTGAGTTGATCTTTCATGTCTCCTAGTGATAAGAGAAAAAAAAGATATCAAGAAACAAACAGAAGTAACTTGCATTGCAACAACAACACAAGTGGATAATAGGCATCAATTTCATGTACCTGTGAAATAATAAAAATTATTGAAGCTCCTCTTTACTTTCTGTCTGAGTGAAATATCAGCTAAGAATACAAACTTCAAGTTGGTCGATTTTATTCTTCCAGCCAATAGGCACTCACCTTACATATAGTGTACCAATCAGAGGTAACGTTACTCAGGGTTATTGTCAGCTCCAGCTCCGATCTGCCCCTCCAGAAAGACGTGGCTTTCTGCACCGCCATGGCCGTAACCTAGCAACAACAAAATAATAAACAAATAGTATTGCAAGTGTTCTTCCTGTTGAAATTTTGGTAAAGCCATCTTTGTTTTGTTTGTCATCAAAAGTTATCATCATTATTATGAATGGATTTTCGTGGCCTCACCTTTTTCTGGGCTTTAAAATTAAACAATGAAGTCATTGGGAAATACTGAAGTGTAAAAATCTTCATTAACATAAACACACCTTTCTGTTCAGACAGAACTTAAGATACTGTAACAAGAGGAAAGCATGTTCCCCAAAAATAACACACAAAACTGTGCCATACCTGCTGACTTTGAGAAAAAACTATTGGTTCTTTTGGCTAAAATTTGAAATCCTAACATCTTAAATAAGAGAGATCTTCATGATCATCACTAAAGGGGTGAAAATTGGCAGAAGGCAAAAGAAAACACACTTGAAGACTTCCCACCTTTAGGTCCAAACAGAGCGCTGTAACACGGCTGGTGGCAGTAAGGCTTTCCCTCGTGCTGCAGGGAAATTTACACAAGGGTGATGAGGGTGTGTTACTGCAGTCAGCAGGCCCAACTAGGCTCCAACTACAGTCAAACCTGGCCAAGTAGACCACCCAGGGGACCACTCAAATTTGGCCTACTTGAGCAGGTGGTCTATTTGAAGAAAATCAGACCGACGCAAGATCACCGAGATATGGCAGTTTACAAGTGTTTTAATAAACCATTATCGCATCATCATCATCAAGGTGCATGTATAGTTACATGTCAGCATTCATGACATCAATTATTACATCATCATCATCAAAGTACATGTACAAAATGTATACAGTATATATATATTTACATGTCAATCATTCATGACATCCATTATTTCAGCATCAAAGTACAAATGTACAATGTACATGTAGACACTACATCATTATCACAGAAGCATACCGTATTTCTTCTATTAAAGGACGCACTTTTTTGACATTTCAACTCTCAAGTAGGGGCTTCGGGTCAAAGCCAAAGTCCGGGTGCGCACTTTATTCAGGTTTTTCCCCGAGAAAAATCGGGAGGCAAGCCAGCAGTCGGTAATTACGCGCCATGGTAGCGCCCCTAACAGCAATAATTTATTCATGTTTTATGTTTACTAGGCAGAGACGTTACGTATAATTTGATCACATATGCATTTATTGTTGGGTATTAAAAGGTATTCTTGTTAAATTGATATAAAAAATAATCTTATGAGACACCGAATTACGATGAACGCTGGCTGTTACGTACCGCCCGACAAAAATTTTAGTGTGCAGAAGCCAGAACGCCGGGCCGTCCCGCTTGCGACAAGAATTCCTGAGGAAGCATATGGCTGAAACGCCGGTACATCGTGCGGGTCCACAAATATTTTGATCAAAAACATAATCGCTGGGATCTGAAATGTTACAGGATTTTCTTTAGCGGTAGTTTTATTTCTTGTTTTGATCGATAAAACTACCGTGAATTCAAACCCACGCTGCCGGCGCCTGCCGGCTCGGCACGTAAACTTCCGGGTTGATTTGGGCGTCAAAATTACGCAAAAGACTCCATAAATCCGCAAAGAAATATATATTTTCCCCAAAGATTCTTTAAATTGTACATTTCTTCACTAGAAAATAGTTCTGTGTTCGCGGAAACAGCATTTTGGCGCGTATTTTTAAACAAAGAAAATTTTGTTTACACGCGCGTCGTCTCGCGCCGACACCGCCGGCTGAAATTATCAACCAATCGGAGGCGCGTATCGCGGTCACGTTATGCAATATTTGCATATGACCTCATATGACCTCGGAGGCCGGCACGTCAGCCGGCGCTGCATCGCACATTGTGGTGTAAATTCAGCGCCGTATTTCAGGAAATAAAAGCCGGGACACGAACGATTATTTTTGAAAATGTATTTTACAAGTTCATCTTTGGATAGCCTAGTAGAAATCAAACCGTTCGATGTCTGGTCCTTCGATATGATACAAATCCGCTCATGAGATTCTAAACTATTAAAGTTTGGTGTGAATTTTTAACTGCAAGATAACGATGTATACCACCAAATTATGGTGACGTTTTGCCGAAAATTCCGTGGCCGGCGATTTGGTATGACAAAAGAAAAACCCGGCCCGTGACCCGGCCGGCGCCATCTTGAATTGCTCGGCCGACAAAACTCACAAAAGACAACGTAAACAGGTCGATTCTCTCCATAATCCCCGCAAGTTTTCGTGATGATGCGGTCGTCATGGGAAGGTTTTGGTCGCGCGTGGTCCCGACTCGAGCTGGCCGCGGTCGCGTCAGGCAGGTGGTCTATTTGGGCAGAGCGCTTAATGCTTGTGCCTATGGGAAAATATTTTCGGGACCGGGGAAAACCGGTCTATTTGGCCAGTAGGTCGTCTTGACAAGGTGGTCGCATGGGCAGGTTTGACTGTACCTGGGAACAACCTGTACCTACCTAACACACACACACACACGCACACGTACACACACACGCACACACGCACACACACAGACACACGCACACACACACAGGCACACTACCCAGCTCTTAGACATCAAATACTAGTCACTGACAATAAGCATCACATATTTATATGAATCTGGTCTACATCCCACAACTGAATGTTACCTTTTTATCGTAAGAAATGAAGTCACTCCAGGGCATTAAATACTGACCTACCACCAGTGTTTTGATCATAGTATAAGGTTGCAAGCCTTTAATGCCCAGTCTGTGTCTCTAACCAGACAACTGGCTTCTTGAGGCCAGCCTGATATTGTCCAGACACTGATATGTTTGCTGGGTTCAGGAAGGAAGGTCAGATAGCACTGGAGACATGGTAGAGGAACTTCTTACATTTGGAAAGCATTTTCCTCCCAGATTTCAGAGGCAACAATTTGAAAGCTTCATTTTTCATTTTGATATATTGGGCCAAAATGACAGAACAAACTGGGGTCAGTGAGGGATGGAAACCTTTTTCATTGTGATCATTCATGAGTGAAAATTACCCAAGCATGAGAAATGTACACTGCAGTTAGTAACTTAGAGTAAAGTTCAAACAGAATGCAATAAAGTTATGATAGTCATTCTGCAGAATATAGCAAAGAGACTAACATTTGATTTAAAATTTTTTTTGAGACTCCAAATTCTCAGTGCCTTTCCAAATTCCAAGTTGACAACTCTTCACTTTAGCCTTTCATTCTGGTATGAGATTGAAAGTCTGCATGAGGTGAACCACAGAATGAGACTAGCCTGGCCCACAGCCTACAGTCCAGGCCCATCTGGGGCAGATTAGGCGCTAATGACAGTCTGCTGTCACCACTAACCAGGGAGCCATTACTCTTACTGTAATCAGGCCTGACTAACTACATTCTGTGGTTCACATTAACTTCATAACCACTAACCAGGGAGCCATTACTCTTACTGTAATCAGGCATGACTAACTACATTCTGTGTTTCACATCAACTCACCTGTTAACTTTGAACTGGCGACTACTGTAATACTGGTATAGACAATGTAGCAATATAAGACTTTTCTCTCATCTTAAAAAATTAGCATGAATTTTTTAATTCCCTGGGAATAAGCTCATCTGTGGTTTGTATTTTTAACAGAAGACTCATCATAGGGAAAAAAACACAATCTGGATAAATAAATTTTAAAATGTGGATGTGTGTTACTGACCTCTGCGTGACCCCCGGGGTTGAGTTGCCGTTTACACTTGGTGCACTTCAGACACAGACTGTGCCAGCTCTTCCCCAGGGAGTACTTCCTCTCAGCTACAGTACAGGGCAGGGAACATGGGCAAAAAAGACACCTCAGAGACAGTGACCTCAAACACAGTAACTAAGGATAAGACATTACTAAGGATAAGACGCCTCACAAGACACGTAAGACACGCTGTGTCTTAATCCTTAGCTACTGCCACAGTTACTAAGGATAAGACACCTCAGACACAGTGACAGTGACTAATGATAAGACACTACTAAGGATAAGACACCTCAGACATCGTAAGGCTGGGACTTTAAACAAGACACTTTAGACATGTAGCAGGCATGTACTAGTAGTTTGTGCCAGCTTTCCCCAAACTCCCATTTCACCTGTTCTCACCTGTACAGACTCTGTGCAGGAGGTACTTCCAGCCCTGATGAGGATTACCTTACAGCCTGTGTTGTCACAACAAATGATGTCACTTTTCTGGGTCAGACAACATGACACCAGAGATGTCTGACTCTTTTGCCTGGGTGACAACAACCTCCTTGACACACCAAGCCCTCCCATTTGATACCCCCTCGATTTTTTACCCTTTATTCTTGTCAGAACAACCCAATTGAGAGCCCTCGCCTCCTCAATTCTCACCCTTTTCCCCCGTGTATACATAACCCCCATGAGAGCCCTTACCCCCTTCAATTATCCTCTTTTGTGCTGGTGTTTGCAACCCCCATGAGAGCCCTAGTGCCTTTGTTGTAGTGAGACCAGGACTGTGATTCTCCATCAGACCAGAACTGAGAACCCCTGGGGCTGGGCACAATGTAAACCAACTGTTGACAGTCTCAGTCCTAATTCTGTCATGTACAAATTAGTCCGTCCATTCAGACACACAGATCCTCTATACTACAGAATGGTGTCTACAACTTCCCCTAACCATGACGAAAAGCAAGTTGCGACCACAGGTTTTTAGCGAAATCAACCTAGGACTTAGGTGTACCTAAGATGTTGTCTTCCTTGAGACTCAGACTTGAAGGGTCGTAGGGGTGTTTCATGAAAATGTTTTTCCATATGAAACTTGAAGCTAGATGATTAGTAGTTTTAATTTGTTTTGCACATCACTCACTATAAAAAATACATGTATCATGAAATATATAATAAAGAGAAATAAGTACTATGAGCAAAAATACTAGCCTGTGAAACCCAAGCTCCGGGGGGCTCCCTACATAGTCCGGCAAAATGGGTGGCGGACTAACTAGGGAGCCGGCGAAAAGCAAGGTTCAGTCAGGCTACAAAAATACTATCTGGAAGTGTTTGCCAAACTACACATCTGCTTGAAGAGTAGTCTCAAGAACATGTCTACTGGTGCTCCAAGAGGTGTGTGTCTTGTGCCAACCATTCACATGTCAGTACAAACACGACACCAGCCAAGACACACCGACTTCCAGATATCCGCCCATGTGGAGACTGTTCTACACCCTCTGAAATGGTCTCAAGCTAAACAAAGACCGTGTGAATTGTGTGTCCTGTGCCAACCATTCAGACTTCAATACACAACCACTCAAGTCACACACACCCGAATTCCAGTAACAAATTCCACTGGCCACCCCTTTCTACTTTGCTTAGGCCATGTTGATTTGATTATATGGATGACATCCGCGCGCGCATCAATTTTCGTTCGTTTCCAAAAAAAAAAAAAAGTTTTCGACCATACTGGAAATCGTACGAAGCAGCTGCAAAATGAGCAAATATATGCCGTAAATAGAAAAAAAAAATATTGGAAAACTATATCAATATCGTAGAATACTAAAATCAATTCCAAAGGAAAAGAAAAGTGTGAAGAAATGAAAATGAAGAGTCTATTATTCGCCATACCATAATCTGTGTGTTTAGCCATTTGTTCAACCTTCATGACCACGTAGATTTCATAATGAAGGCAACTTTTTTTTTTGCCAAACTTTTTTTTTATTCGCACGCTCGCATCAGTTTTGGGGTACCCAGAGGATGTCATCCATATAATCAAATCAACATGGCCTTACTTTACAAATTCCATCCCTACAGTTGTAGGAAATCCAATTTCTCAGGAAAACAAAACTTTATAGACCCCATAAACCGATGCAAGACAGTGTGACTTCAGTATCAACCATACTTTCATCAAAACCAGTCTTCAACTTTCATCAAAACCATTCGTGGCACACACTGACTACCACAAACCAAATTCAACCCATCAAATTTAGCAGTTTACTTCGTGAACCCAGTTAGCCCCTTGAAGATGTCTTGCCCCTGTGACAGGCTGTGTGACAGCAGTGACTTGTGTGTCCTGTATCAACCACTGAGACCTCAACACAAACACACCGCCAGCCAACACACACACACACTTCCTCTGGTCTACTGTATGAGGTCACTTCATCCCGTCCCTATAGCCACAAATCATGGCGTTTCCACCGGCAGAAATTGAATAAAAATACAGGCTACACACAGGCTTTCGATTGAAAGCGTTCAGGAAAAAAGGTAAGGGGAACGGGAGAAGAATTTACGAGTTGAAAAAGGTGATTTGGAGACTTTGTTGTTGTGGATTTTTCCGGTCACGTTGTTTTGATCAAATCTTGGACCCCGAGGAATCTTTATCAAACGTCAAGTCGAAGACGCCCCACGATAATTTGAGTTCAAATTTAACCAGTGTGATCGACATGATCATCATTTATGCAACATGAAACATTGCCGTGTTGGTAAACTTAATCTATGAGCCTCTAGAGAAACGTTAAACCTGGTTTAACGGACACAAATTAAGGACTGACCGAGAAAACAAAAACCCAAGCGGGCAGAGGGCCAAACGTCAAGCTCCCGAAGACACCGCCAAAATTTGATAAAGCAAAGCGAAAAACACGGTTTTCGCGCACTCACCGAAGTACACAACCTTCCTACAGCTCGGGCAGACGTCAGACATGGTGGACAGGGTGGTTTTGAGGGGGAAACGGCAGAATTCCGCGGTTTTGTGCAAGTTTTTCTCCCTTCTGCCCGCCCTGTTTTACCGCCTCTGTGATTTGAAACACAGAATGACGGAAGTTTGCACACGGCACTATTGGCCTCGTCCAATAAGCAAGTAGGGGAAAAAGTTAATTTCTTCATGATAAAAAGGAAAACCGTCTCCACTGTCCTAAGACAATATTTATAGTTATTTCCTTTACTTTTATTTGATTTTTTTGCTTCAAAGGATCAACTTTATTTGACATATCATAATAGAAATGATGAAATTTCCCCGTAGTTTGAAAGTGGTAGAATCTAAAACCTGACGTCATACACTCCCACTGCGCAGGTCTAGTCTTTGTCGTTTTCTCGTTTTCTTCGTGACGTTCTTAGGAGAAATCGTGAAGACTTTCTACCCTACTTGTCCGTTTGAAGCGCCTAAACGCCACGGTAAGTCATTCTTATAGTATCGAACACATTCTTAGCCGATCAGACCATCTTAAGAGTTGTCTATGTTGAATATAGAGGACGAGAATTAGCGTTGGAGCGAAACACTGACATTCAAGATGGCGGCTTGGAAAATCCGTTGTTTGGCGCAGGTTGTTGTTCGGCTGTGGCACGGTTTTGTCATCACGTATTTATAACCTTGCGTCACTCCAAAGTGCTGCTGCATGTCTGGAGGCATGTACGGTACTAGAAACGGTTCAGCAGGCGTCTATTTTAGCAAAAAAAGCGAACTCGCGTGAGTTATTTTGTGGTTGTCCTAAGCAACCAAGAAAACACAGAAAAGTAACATTTTACTGTAAACATTGCTGTAAAAAAAACCCACAAAATCTCACTAAAACATGAAAATGTCAAATACAACATGACGGCCCACATGGTTTAGGATCAGAGTGGTGTAAACTGTAACTATGTGCATGTCTCCAGACTTGTAATGTAAGTCACTGGTATGTCTCAGAAAAATTTAGTGATGACTCATATACGTCATACATTTGTACATGTGGATTATGCTGGAACTTGGAAGTCAGTCAAGTGTGAAGACTTTGTGAAACCCTCCCTTGGTTTGTTTGTTTTCTTTTTATTTACCCAGTGTGGCCCATCTCCTCAGTGTCATAGCACTGCTTTACAGTGGGGCCCTGGAAAAACATACATTACATATAACATGCATACATAACATATAAAAACTATATACAAGTGCAGAACATAAACAAAACTTCACAGACTAGGCCATTATCCATATTCATTGTCCATATTCCAGTCTGGTCATAGGCTCTAGTTTTCAGCATAGGCAAGTAGACACGAGATCGAGAGGTCATGGGTTTGATTCCTGGCTAGACGTTGTGTCCTTGGGAAAGACACTTTACATGACTTTCCTCACTCCACCCAGGTGTGAAATGGGTACCTGACTTTGGTTGGGGGGGTAAAAGGCAGTGGAAGGAGAGGGATGGGCTCCGCCTTCCAATTCCATACCCTAGACACAGTAGATCAACAACCCACTGCCCCTACAGCCTCAAAAAGGCTATGGGACTACTCTAGTACCTTTACCTTTTCTACAAATGTTCAAACTTCATTCATCTTCTGTCTTCCACCCAGATGCCGAACATCAAGCTGCAGAGTTCGGATGGGGAGATATTTGAGGTCGATGTGGAGATCGCCAAACAGTCTGTCACCATCAAGACCATGTTAGAAGGTAAAAACTGTTCCAGAATTAGAGCTTGTGTACCTGAACAAATTTTAGGTACAGGTGCATCGTACCGCACATGGGTATTAGGTACACAGCCCTATTCAGAAGCAACCCAGATGTGTGTAATAACAAGAATCAGCCATTCCTTCAAATACCAGAGTTTCTGTGTTGTTTGTTATCGTCAGACCTGGGAGAGATTCTCCTACTGTATTTGGTGGTAGTGAGTTCCAGTCTGCTGTAGTTACAGAGAAGAACAAGTGTTTGTTGTTGTTCTGTTTTGTTTATTTGTTTACTGTTTGTTGTTGACAGACCTGGGAATGGATGAGGAGGGAGATGAGGAGCCCATCCCACTGCCGAATGTCAATGCCGCCATCCTGAAAAAAGTCATCCAGTGGTGCACACATCACAAGGTAGGCTCAGAAAAAAGTCATCCAGTGGTGCACACATCACAAGGTAGGCCCAGAAAAAAGTCATCCAGTGGTGCACACATCACAAGGTAGGCCCAGAAAAAAGTCATCCAGTGGTGCACACATCACAAGGTAGGCTCAGAAAAAAGTCATCCAGTGGTGCACACATCACAAGGTAGGCTCAGAAAAAAGTCATCCAGTGGTGCACACATCACAAGGTAGGCTCAGAAAAAAGGCATCCAGTGGTGCACACATCACAAGGTTTGATCCTCTCACACTGGGAAGGACCTCAACTCTTTTTGATAAGTGTGGTGGGTTCTTGAACGTGCTCGTTGTGTGGCTGTCCTCAAACATGGGACCTCCATTACTCATGCTATCCTAGATGTAGTTGCAATGTATTCTAAATAGATTAAGGTTTGTCACCTCTAGAGACAGAAGGATGGCCACATATTTTCATGTTAGAACAACACCATTACTTTTTTATGAGCTGTTCCATTAATGTCACCTCACCCCCCCTGTTTGTGCTGTTCCATCAGGACGACCCACCCCCACCGGAGGATGATGAGAATAAGGAGAAGCGAACAGACGACATTCCTGTGTGGGACCAGGAGTTCCTCAAGGTCGACCAGGGGACACTGTTCGAGCTTATATTGGTTAGTGCACCAGACTTCTGATGTAAAACATGTACAATGTTTGAGCTTATATTGGTCAGTACTTCTTATGTAAAACATGTAAAATGTTTGAGCTTATATTGGTCAGTACTTCTTATGTAAAACATGTATCTACATTTGTGTGTGTGTATATGTGTGTGTGTGTGTGTCTGTATGTGTGTCTGTGTGTTTGTGTATATGTGTGTGTGTGTGTTGTGTGTGTGTTTGTGTGTGTGTGTGTATGTGCGTGTGTGTATGTGCGTGTGTGTGTGTGTGTGTCTGTCTGTCTCTGTGTGTGCCTGTGTGTTTGTGTGTGTGTGGGCAACTTGTTAAGGTGTTGATGCACCTTTTTTGCCCTCCCTTCCACATTGTAGTCAATGTTGATAAACAGAAACTTATATTCAGTTGTGACCCACAGATATGAGCCTGTTTGTTTATGTTTGTTTGTTTGTTTGTTTGTTTACTCCAGGCTGCTAACTACCTAGACATCAAGGGTCTACTAGACGTGACCTGTAAGACGGTAGCGAACATGATCAAAGGGAAGACGCCGGAGGAGATCCGCAAAACTTTCAACATCAAGAACGACTTCACAGAGGAGGAGGAGGCTCAGGTAACTGTCAATCATCTTAGGCAGCTGTCAATCATCACAGACATGTCAATCATTTTTTTTTATTCAAACATTTCGAGACACAACATGGTGACGGCACACTCAAGTTTTTTCAACTTATTTTATGCCGCCACCAACACAGGACAAATACAGGAGAATACTCATTTACACCTGAGTCAAGTGAGGAAAGTCGTGTAAAGTGCCTTTCCCAAGGGCACAAGGTCGGTGGCATGTCAGGACTCGAACCAGAGTCGAGTACTCTGTCGTTGCGCCACACGACCCCACGATCATTACAGACAGCTGTCAATATCACAGTTGTCAATCATTACAGAAATATCAATCATTGCAAATAACATGACTGTTTCAAGTAATTATTCCAATACACATGTAGCTACTGGTATAAACCATTGCGTTGTTGCTGTAACTTTATCATTGCAACAGTGTTTTCATTCCTTAATTTCCCATGTTTGTTTGTTTGTTTGTTGTCCTTAGGTGTCAATCGTCACAGAAATATCAATCATTTAACATGACTTTCAAGTAATTATTCAACTATACCTGTTGCTATAAACCAATGCATTGTTACTGTAACTTTATCACTGCGACAACGTTTGTTTGTTTGTTGTCCTTAGGTGCGGCGGGAGAACATGTGGTGCGAAGAGAAGTAGAGGCGGCGCTCGTTTGTGTTTTTCCTCGTTAGTGATGTAAATACAAGGGTTCAACTGGTGGGAGCTTTCACACCCTCCACCCCCCCTGCACACGTATGAACTGTCCCTGTTGTCATGACAACGGTGTACTCACCATCCCCTTACATATATGAACCATCCCTGTTGTGATATAAGCATATAACCATAAAACATAACTGACCTTCTCGCCTTACTTCACATAAAATTTCCCAAGCTACTTTAGAGCCTGCTGTATGAAAGACTAGAGTAGCGCTTGAACAGTACGAAAATAGCACAGGGCGTAGGAAGGTGCCACGCTCCGTGCCCTGTGGTGCAAAACTACAGAACGGTGTAGAAGTTTCCTGTACAGAAACTGTGAGTGTGATGTTTGTTTGTGAGTTGAACTGAGAAGGGGAGACTTTCATGGGGGACATGTTTATGTGTCTCTTGTCTGCACCGGTATGTAAGAAAGTATGTTAAATTGAACCTTTGTTTAAAATACAGTGAGGGAGTGAACTATACCTGCCTGCAGTTTACAGAAAAGAAATCTTCAGATAGAAAAACTGCAGTTGCAATTTGCAAAAAAAAAAAGTCAATAACAACTTGCAACTTTACATTCGTACACAAATTTCAGGTGACAGAAAGAAAGAAAGACTGGAGTGATTTCAGTTTCGGCTATTCCATTTAAGAATCCTGATAGGGGTGGTTAGGAGTCCCTCTTTTATTTTATTACCCCCCCACCTGTGATATAGATTGTTCATGCCCCCCTCCCCCTTTCCTACATGTTTGCATAGATCCCAATGAATAAAAACAACCATCAGAAGTAAAATATCATAGTTCAGACAACAAAGTGAGGTTATCTATAATGGAGTCATAGCAGTCTCTTTTACAAAATCTGCTGTGACGTGGAATTCTGCTCCATGGTTGTATTTGTGGATATCTGGGCTGTGCTCTAACTGCCATACAGCAGTCAGGAAGGAATAAAGAAACTCGGGCGCGCTCCGGTGTTTCTGAGTGCTGTAAGGTGCATATAGTCTCTACCAAACTCCAAGGGTTACTGGAAAAAGAGTAGAAGTTGGCCAGAGGAGTTAGCTGGCCATATAGAGTTACAATTTGCACCCAATCTGTACTCAATGACTGGCCAATCCCTCGGATAAAATATTCCCCAATTGTGGCCAATTTCTACAATTTTTTTCAGTTTGCGAAGACGTCTGATAGAGACTACTTTAAGGATCTAAGCACAGGTATCTACCACGTCTAAGATTTCATGTCATTTAAGATTGTATAAGAAAGGTGAGACAGCAGAAATGTATGTCTATAGTATACTGTAATGTTTTATAAGTATGTTCAGAAGCCAGGGTCATCCCTGTTAGCCTTATTACGTGAGCACATCTGTACTTGCTTACTCTGCAGTGTAAAATCACCCCCGTTTCAGTTTTAGTATGTTCCACTTTGCTCAGCATGATAGGATGGCAGGTCATTCCATTTTACACGTAGGGGGTGCTTAATTTTGTTGTAAGACTTGTGAGTTTACATTAAATGGTATTACTGCGTTGAAAATGCTGGTTTTATTCCAATTTCTTCAACTACAATTGAGTTAAAAACGTGTTGGATTATACTAGGAGGGTACTGGTAAGAAGGGTTGGTTGGTTGGTTGGTTGCACGCACGTTTTATTAGCGTCCTCTGGCGTGAAGCGTTATACTACAGGTGAACAAACACAAACGATGATCATACGAGTCCAACTCTGCCCTGCAACATAATGTAACCCAACACCACAGGGTGTCTGCCTCAGGCACCAGTTACCATGGTGACAGCCGTCTGGTCCAGGTCATTGACCTTATGTATTTGGAATGGAAGACGAAACAGAGCAAAAACAATATGTTTTCCTTACGCGAAGGTAAACATAAACATGAACGTCGCGATCTCAACCCACGTCTGTCAGCTGGAACCTGCGCAGACTGGTCCTCGGTCTGACGTGTTTGTGCAGGCTGTCGTCCCATGATGCACCTGTCCTGTCAATCATAAATGTGTCCGCAGTTAACCCGGAGACAAGCTGGACAGATGTAAACATACCAGTCACTTTCTCATGTCCAACCGGTTTTTCCAGTTCCTTGTACACGACAATCTAGTTATACCAGTCGATTCTAGTAACACCCTAGCCTGGGTGCCGTCCCATTTGCAAGGGGGCTCCTTGCACTCGCTTTTCGGGCCAGCGAGTGCTAGGAGCCCCCGTTACAAGGCGGATGGTACCCGGGCTAGTGACACTGAAGAATTGGTTAGAATTAAGAGATGTCACTCGAAATGTCCGGAAGTATTACATCTCCGTGTTCTATCCAGTAGTAGAGTTTGAATTGTCTATGAGCATCGTTTACCAGGATGTTAATAACCTTCATCAACGTATGTGAAAACATTGGAGGTTAAAAAAGAACTTGTTGCCAAGCTTTTTTAAGAGATATAATTTCCAAAGTTACAAGAGGGCTAGCTGAGACTGCTGGTCGCATCGAGTTCTATTGGGTGTGCATAGAATAGATTTGACCATGCAAATAAACTTGTATCATTATGATTATTCAATATTACTTGCTCCAAGACTCTCCTTCCGATAGAACGAAAAACTACCGGTTATTTTCGTTTCAAGGCGTTATTATATTTTGCCATGCAGCCTAACAGCAAGTATGTGAAGGCCAGAGACCTAATAATATCACCCTGCGCTTCGCGTCTCTATTAAATATTGTTTTCGTTGGTCGCAGTTGTCGCCGCTAGTGAGGCGACATTCGGTTATTTTCGGGGCGCAGCCCGTGCCTGTGATATTCCTGACATCGCCCACCCCCTGGAAGCACCCCCGGCATTCCTGCCACAATAAACGACCAATTCCGACGGAATCCTCGACAATCTGTTCCGCTGAATGTTCCCCGCATTTTCCGCGCGTTTTCGGGCATATCTGTCGGGGTGGGCCGCCAGGCCCCGCTGCTGTTTTCTTTGACACCCGATCGGCGCGTGCCGGGGCATAGCTGTGCCCATATAAGGCTCGCAGCCGCGCGCGCATCCCGGCTTTTCTACGAAAACTCATTCCGGGAAATTTGCGATAATTTTGTATTTTCGCCTCCTGTCCAAACTTTCGGGGCGTATAAAAGAGGCGGCTGGCGCTCAGTTCGGCACAACCACAGTTCGTGTCTTCTTCGAAGGTTCAAGGTACGTCTTGTCTTGTCTTTCTTCCCTTTCCTGTGTCCGAGGACTTTGGGCCAGGGTGTGCTGCGTGTACTCATGATATCGTACTTATGAAACGTTATCACTAGCCTGGGTGCCATCCGATTTGCTGTGTGGTTCCTGATACCCCTGCCCGAAAAATCTTTAGGAGCGAGTATGGGAGCTCCGGTGTACAAATGGGGTGGCACCCAGGCTCCGGTATCACGCTTGCTCGTTTTCGGCCCCGTTTCGTTTTTCCTGACATTAAGGAGGTTGCTGACACGCAGCCAAGCTCAATACACCATTCTGTATCCCTGTTTCTTTAGTTTTACTGTATAAACCTCGTACCCGTTGTTATGTCCGTATTTCCGCAGTCACGTACTGTACATGAATAACTCGCTATAATATAACCGCTGTTATGCCCGTATTTCCACAGTTTATACCGTATAGCCCGCCCTAAAACCCGCCACCATGCTGGATGACGAGGAGGAAGAGGCCACCGCCCTGGTGTGCGACAACGGCTCGGGCATGTGCAAGGCCGGGTTTGCCGGGGACGACGCGCCCCGCTCGGTGTTCCCCTCCATCGTGGGACGGCCCCGCCACCAGGGAGTCATGGTCGGCATGGGGCAGAAGGACGCTTACGTCGGGGACGAGGCACAGAGCAAAAGGTACGGCTTTCCGAACCGGGGCCCGGCCGGGCTCTTTGCGGGAACGAAAAATAAACCATTTTTATCAAAAATATACACAAATAGTGCTCATGGTTAGTTTTTTAAAAAACTCTTTTTGTGTTTTGCTGTCTTTCATTATTATTTTCGTTCCATAAGACTGCCCGGCCGGGCTCTTAACGTGAACGAAAAATAAACAATTAATATCAAGAGTATACGGGAGGTCCCGTGATTGGGGAGAGCCACACCCCAGGCACGTCAAAGAACCCATCATACTTATCGAAAAGAGTAGGGGTCCTTCCCGGTGTGAGTGGTTCAAACCATACAGTCTTATGGCCGCACCTGGGGTCGTATTGAGGTCACCTGAGTTAGCGCCGAATGGCTGCCGCTCCAGACCCTTGCGATTAAGCCCCACCACCATTGTAAGCTCCTCACAATTCAGCCCTTGGCTGCAAGGAGAGAGTAAGCCGGCCCACCAATAACCAATATACACAAATAGTGCTGATGAATAATTAAAAAAAAAACTGTTTTTGTGTGCTTTGCTGTCTTTTATATCATACTTTACTTTAGTAACCTGCCCGGCCGGCAAGTTTAGATGGTTACATTAAAACACATCCGGTGGAGGTGCGACGTTCGTTTGTGTCTGACGAACCCAGAGTTAAGGGATATTTTGACTACAAAACTGTGCCTGTGAACTGAAACCGTTGTATATGCGCCTTGCAGAGGAATCCTGACCCTGAAGTACCCCATCGAGCACGGCATCGTCACCAACTGGGACGACATGGAGAAGATCTGGCACCACACCTTCTACAACGAGCTGCGTGTGGCTCCCGAGGAGCACCCAACATTGCTGACAGAGGCACCGCTCAACCCAAAGGTACTGAGATCAATCAATCAATCTATCAATCGATCGATCGATCGATCTATCAACCAATTGTAATCAATCAACTTGAAGACAGACTGATATACTTCTTGTAGATGACAAAGAATCTGTCATCATTAACGTCATTTTTGTTGTTATCATTGTACCCAAAATATATCTCCACGCCTTTATATCATTTTTTATTTTAATTTCCGGACGGACGTACTGTTTTGGGCGGTGCTAAAACACTTCTCGGAGGTCTGAAATCTCCGATTTCTTGTTTAAATACGCACCCGATATACATGTACCTCCATGATCCTGACCTATGACCTTTGTTACCCTCCGTCAGGCTAACCGAGAGAAGATGACGCAGATCATGTTCGAGACGTTCAACACCCCTGCCATGTACGTTTGCATCCAGGCCGTGCTGTCTCTGTACGCCTCCGGCCGCACCACAGGTACATCTAGCTACCACTTTCTGTCGTTTCTTTCACTGCCTTGGGAACAGTCTGGCATCCAGGCTAGAATATTGGCACTGGAGCTCGCTCAGGAGCTGACCTATGTAGGCCCTGGAAACAGTCTGGTATCCAGGGTAGAATGTTGGCCCTGGAGCCGAGGAGCTGGCCTGTGTAGGCCTTAGGAACAGTGTGACATCCAGGCTAGCATGTTGGCCCTGGAGCCGGAGACCTGGCCTAGTGGAGGCCCTGGAAACAGTCTGGTATCCAGGCTAGCACGTTAGCCCTGGAGCCGAGAAACTGGCCTGTGTATCTAGTCCATGGAAACAGTCTGGTATCCAGACTACCCTTTGCTAGTCCTGACCGTTTCTATCTTGTCCGTGCTCAGGTCTGGTGATGGACTCCGGTGACGGCGTGTCCCACACGGTGCCCATCTACGAGGGCTACGCCATGCCGCACGCCATCCTCCGGCTGGACCTGGCCGGCAGGGAGCTCTCCAACTACCTGATGAGGGTCATGTGCGACCGCGGCTACTCCTTCGTCACCACAGGTAGGTCTTTCCACAGCTCTATAGCAAGGATACTGTAGTGTCCAGAACTGTGCTATATCCAGAACCATGCTTTATCCAGAACCCTGCTCAGGCACAGTTCGGGATAGTGTACACCTATACAGAACCGTGCTCAAGTTATCCAGAACTATGCTCAGGCACCTTTCTGGATAGTCCACTCGTATCCAGAACCGTGCCTCTACGTTCTCGCTTTATCCAGCACAATTCTCAGGCACAGTTCGGGGTAGTGCACAGGTATCTAGAAGCATGCCTGGGGCAAATCTACGTTCTTGGCTACACGGAGACTATCCAAAACAGTGCCTGATGCTAACTCTAACCCGTTCAGGCACAGAACTAGATTGGCTGGATACCGTGAATAGGTCCTCCTGTAATGCTATAGCTTCTCAACATGGCTAGCCGCCAAGACCGGAATTTGTGTTTGTCATAGTGTTCCATGAAAAAAGCCAGACCCTTCAGAGATCATCCACTACCTTTCATCAGTGACTCTGATAGCAACCGCTGCCTTTCCCTAACCATCTCCGACAGTTCATTTTAACTTCTGGAGGATGTCTGTACTAAGTTCTCCCTTGTCTCCTCCTACAGCTGAACGTGAGATCGTCCGTGACATTAAGGAGAAGCTGGGCTACGTGGCGCTGGACTTCGAGCAGGAGATGCTGACAGCCGCCACCTCCACCTCCCTGGAGAAGAGCTACGAGCTGCCTGATGGACAGGTCATCACCATTGGCAACGAGAGGTTCCGCTGCGCAGAGGCGCTCTTCCAGCCGTCTTTCCTGGGTAGGCTTAATCAATCAATCAATCAATCAATCAATCAATCAATCAATCAATCAATCAATCAATCAATCCATCGATCAATCAATCGATCGATCGATCGATCGATCAATTGATCGATAAGATTGATCATTGTATGATAAAAATTGAATACATTCCTTTTTATAGTAGACCACTAAGTTAGTAAATCGGTGTTACAGTAGTCGTTTTGTATACGCCCAAAACTGTTGGTACTTCATTTTTACAGTTTTCGTGGGGGCAAGCATGAGTATTATGTTTACAAAAAAAACGGGACTCAACTGAAGTCAGGGTAGCTTTAAAACATAAGTGGACGTCTCCAGCTTGGTTTATTACTGATGAGGGTTATGTAGATATTACTAACGCACTAAAGTTGTTTGTCTTGTATTTTACACTCAAAGTCAGTTTTTTTGTTTCCTTCCAAATCATACTTTCTGCCCCTACTTTTAAATGTACCGGTTACTTGTAACTAACACGTGCGTAGCTGCTAATAATCCCAGAAATGGGGCCGAACAGGAATAAAGAAGACTAAGTTCTGACCCGTGCCCCCCTCCCCCCGCAGGTATGGAGTCTGCCGGCGTGCACGAGACCTGCTATAACGCCATCATGAAGTGCGACATCGACGTCCGTAAGGACCTGTACGCCAACACCGTGCTGTCCGGCGGCACCACCATGTTCCCCGGCATCGGAGACCGCATGCAGAAGGAGATGGTGGCCCTGGCGCCCAGCACCATGAAGATCAAGATCATCGCTCCTCCCGAGAGGAAGTACTCCGTGTGGATCGGCGGGTCCATCCTGTCCTCCCTCTCCACCTTCCAGACCATGTGGATCACAAAGCAGGAGTATGACGAGTCAGGTCCCGCTATCGTGCACAGAAAGTGCTTCTAGATTATTCCCTGCAAACTGTTTAGTCTAGTTTCCTTCCATCATCCTTTCCCAACTCCTCTCATCTCATCTATCCCTTAGTCTTAATCATTCGACCGTTGGGGGCACCACAGATGATCTGACAATCAGTTTTCTCCACCTTTTTCGTTTTTCTTTTTCTCTTAAACGTTTCACTTTGTGTCATGCCTGTCCATTCTCTGATATCAGGCTCTGATATCATCCTCCCATCATATCCCAACTCCACCAGATCCTGTCTCACATAGGAGAGTCATGTTTTGTCTCGGCACAATTCTATGTTACACCGTGTTCTTTATGTACTGTTCTCTGTGGATTAGTCTGATCTATTTCTTATGTATCTTTCTGTCTCCATCCTCACCATTTTATGGAAATGACACTTTATTGACTTGTAGACGAATTGTTTTAGTATAAACTGATAGTCTGTGTAGTAACGTGACAAATACGGTAAAAATCCTCACCGGCGTTGCATTGAAAAGGCTGCCATATCTGGGGCTGTGGACAGGGTAGTTTTATTCTATAACAAGACGACACAAATACAGTGTTACTATGTACTGTATCCAATGATCTTCTACTGGCTTATCTTACATATGTATCTGAGGAAGTGAGTTCATGTGATCATGTCGATATCTCGGACCAAACTATATATTTGTAACTCTGATATCTTGAAATAAATATGACATATTCCGCGGAACTGGTATGTGTATGTGTGTTACTTTTATCATTAGTACAAACATGTCGGTCAGAGTATATACATCTGCTACCTTTCTATCAGTCTCTTAGCCTTGAAGCGTTGTTGGTCCCACATACTTACAGAACAATATACTATTTCTATGGGTGCCAAATAAAACTTATTATAAACAATGGTAAGCCAATACAAGTTTTACTTATTCTGATTCACGTGTTAGAAGCTTACACTTGTGGAAGGTTGTTGGTGTGAGAGTGGAAAAAGCTCCGTTTAGAAATAGTTCACCATGTAACGCGGTAACACTGGTGGACTGGTACTGCCTCCTAGCAGCGTCTGTTGGTACTACAAGTGGCACTGCCCCATTTGGCCTGCCCGTACTTGTCATTCCAGGGCGGCTAAAGATAGAAGCGCGTTACAAAAGGTCGGGTGGCGTGGGTTACAGTGCAGTGCATGTTCGTCTGGGACTGCCATGTTTATGCCAAAGAAGGACCACAAGGCCGTCCCTTTCCCAACAGCCTATGGAAACTGGTAAAGTCTTGTTCATCAGTTACTGTTATGGGTGGATTTTGCAGGGACTCAGAGAGTACTCATGGCCACTGAAGCGACCAGTTTACCACCTGACATTGATCATCAAAGGTTACGCATCAAAGGTTACGCTGAGTACGGTCTGTAGAAGTATCGTTTGTAAACGAGGTAGGAAAATGTTGTGTTCAGCAACAAACATCTGCAAGCTGTGGTGGTTTGAAAAGCGTGACTCGAGTTGATAACAACAAATCCGACGTCGACGATTTCACAACAACGACGTTTTCTGACAGTTCATCGATCAGCTGGTGACCGTTAGTTATCATCGTCATGTCAACGCTTGACGCCGAGGAGGATGACGCTGATCGTCTGCAGTACAATTTCAGCGGCGATGGAGACTTGCACTTCCGGGACAAAGGTCATGCATCTGTGATCGTTTCCGGAATCCTCGAGGGAGAGTCCACCAGCTTTCAGGAGCTCGTACGGGAGACTTTTAATAAAGTCGCGGTGAAGTATGACAACGCAGAAGATCATTTCGAGAGCGACACGGCACCGACAGCGTACAAGCACGCTGCAGTCTTAGACATTTTCCAGGAATTCAGAAGGGCGGGGCAGTATTGTGACGTCATTCTGTGCGTTGGTGAGCGGGATATCCCATGTCACCGCGCGGTCCTGGCCGCCTGTAGTCCGTACTTCAAACTGTTGCTGCTCGGCGGCTTCGCGGAGACTTGCCAGGAACGGGTTCGCCTCCAGGCGGTTTCTCCCGGATCAGTCGAACGAATCGTCTGCTACGTTTACAGCGGCAGCCTGGTGGTGTCACGTGACACTGCGGAAGAGTTGCTGCACAGTTCCACCATGTTCCAACTGCCGACAGTAACGGAGGCCTGCTGCAGGTTCTTCCTGCAGAACTTAGACCCGGAGAACTGTTTCGACATCAGGGCGCTAGCTGAGTCGTACTACTGCTCGGAACTGGCCAAGGACGCCCGAGCGTTTGTCATGAACAACTTTCCCGCCATTTCTCACACGGGACGTTTTGAGCGCTTGACCTGCGGAGAGTTGGTGGAAATCCTCACGAGTAAGACCTGCCATTGGTCAAAGGAAACGCTACTGGAATCCGCCCTAAAATGGATCAAATCTTCTAAAGACGAGAGACTCGGGAACTTGCCGGAATTACTTTCCAAGTTGGATCTAAGATTGATCAAAGAAACGTATCTTGAAAACGTGTTACAGAAAGAACGCGTCTTGACCGAATCTGGAGAAAGCGCCAAGATTGTCGCAGAAGCGAAGTCGGCGATAGAAGAAGGGAAGCTGAAGACGGCTGATTCCCAGATCATCGTGCAGGTGGGAGGGCTGAGCGGCAGTGAGAAGGTGCAGCACACACCCGGGGTCTACGGTAACGCCACGGACAAGATCACAGAGGTGAGGGTTGTATCCAGAACCGTGCTTCATCCAGAACCATGCTCAGGTACGGTTCTGGATAGTCCATGCGTATCCAGAACCGTGCTTCATCCAGAACCATGCTCAGACACGGTTCTGGATAGCCCATGCTCAGGCACCGTTCTGGATAGTTCATGCGCATCCAGAATCGTGCTTTATCCAGAACCATCCTCTGGCACGGTTCTAGATAGTCCAAACGAATATACGCCTCTTGGATACGCGGAGGCTATCCAGAACCATACCCGAACCTAACCATAACCCATCCAGGCATAGAACTAGATAGGCACGGTTCTGGATACGATAGAAGTGGTGCGCCCTTTGCTATCTAAATATCTAAGACTAGGGAACGTATCTTGTATACAATACTATCATGAATACGTGTATGTACCTGTCCAGGTGGACTGTCTGGACCCGGCCACCATGCGCTGGGCGTCGCTCACTCACCTGCCGGGACACCTGAAGTACTTCACGCACAACGTCACCGCGTCGGACGCCGACGTCTACGTCCTGGCCACCTCAGAGGACGAGCAGGTGACGCAACCTTTGCATATCTAACTGTAAGCGTCGTTTTAAGCTGCTATCTAGTGATGATGCGTGCAGCGAGTTCCACTCTACAATAGTTCTAGGGAAAAACACGAGATTTTTCAACATCATTGGTTGATAACTCCGTTACTTCAAGGCATGATTATTTCTTGTTCTTAGTATTTAATACTACTAGTAGTTGGTACGTCCAGCAGTTTACTAGTCATTTTGTACATCATGAACAGTCTGAACATTTTTTTTTCTGTTTTCAATTTTCTTTTCCGGTCATCTTCTGCAGGTGACGGAAGCGTGGCGCTACATGACGCAACCGAACGTCTGGGCCAGACTCCCCGGCCCACGTCACTACCACAGGGGGACGGTTGGCATGGCAACGTTAGAAGGACGAGTCTACGTCATCGGGGACCGCCTCAAGGCTGGCGCTGACGTCACGACCAACGAAGCTTACTCCCCCTCCACCAACCAATGGGAGGCCGTGCCTCACGTCCACGTCACCGTGTTCAAGTTCACCATGGCAACGTGTGGCGGGAAACTCTACCTGCTGGGGTACTCCGGGGACGACGGGATCGTCCGCGTGCAGACGTACAGCCCCGGGGACGAGAGCTGGGAGGTGTTCTGGGCCCCGGCCTACCACGCCATGAAGCGGCAGTTCCAGTCTCTGGCCTGCGGGAGTCTCATCTACCTCATGCCGGTCTCCCGCGCCTATAAGATGTATGCCCTGGACACGCACTACCGCTCATGGGTGCAGGTCCGCAACCCGAAACAGAGCCACCTGCAGTGCGGCTGGACCACGCTAGGCGGCAGGATCTGGCTGACGGGAGGCCGCGAGTTCCACTTCTACCACAACCCGCACGTTCGTCAGCTTCGTTATTAACTTTGCATGTTGCCAATAGAACATGCATGTTGCTAGATACAGCTTTACGTTTGGGTATAGGTCCCATTTGTGGCAACTGCCGTAAAAACTCCTAGTAAATCAAGAAGCTGCATGGATAGTTTCTCTGAAGAGTCAGACGTTTCAGATAGGATCCGCTATCTTTCATCAGTGATGTCGTTCTCAGTAACAGAAACGTCTGAATTTTCTGATTTTGACGTCTGATGCACCTAGTACCTCCGGATCCTTGTATTCAAAAGATCCCCCTAGCGATATCTAGGCGCATTGCACACTTTTGGCGTGTCAATGAAGGTTAGAAATCCAGATAATGAGATACACAGAATACAGCTACTCATGCAACTGGATAGATTTTGGAAACAATCAGACGTTTGAAGTAGCATCCACTACTTTTCGTCAGTGGCTAACGGAACCTGTAGTCGAACAGGAATCTAATTGTCCAAAAAAGTATGAATTGCTATGTTTGTTGAGTACTTTTGGCGTGCTGTTCCCCCCTCAGATCGAGTGTTATAAGTTTATTCAGTTGCTTAAGTAACAGTTTTCTTGTGCAAGGTCTTGATTGAAACAATTTCGGCGTGCTGTCCCCCAACAGTTCTCAGAATCAACGAGGATGACGTCATCATAATGGCGAGACCATTTGGAGTGGGGGGTCCTTCAATATACAATTAAAAAGAACGCTGAACAATTTTGTTTCACGCCATGTCTTTCATGTACTTATATTTATTCAATGTCTTGTAAGATACTTTTTTTTCCATTGTAAAAGTGGCTGCGAGAATGTAAGTTGCTCCTAACTTGAGTTCGCAGCCACTTAGTCCGTGTCCATTCATTTGTATTTATTTAAGTGTTTGAATTAAAAAAAAAAAAATTGTAATGCTGTTCCCCCCTCAGATCGAGTGTTACGACCCCGAGGAGGAAACCTGGAGGATCGCGGGCGCGCAGACCTCGGGGATCCGGCGGGGGCACGTCTGTGTAGCGGTGAGCGGCAGCGAGTGGATCGGGGCGAGGCTGGCTCAGGCACCGAGCACGCGGACAGCCCCCGCAGGGGAGTGGGGCTGGATGGACGAGCTGCTCGCCGCGCAGTGGAGTCAGTACGGCCTGCAGGGTAGCCGGGAGTTCGGCCTTCCTCTAGACATAGACAGCGAGTAAGTTAGAAAGAAATTGGTAAATCGGTAATGGGTAAATCAACAATGTCTAGATGGACGAGCTTAGTCTCTACCAGACTAACTGCGCGGGCTATAATAGGGAGATATTTGCCAGGGGAGTCTGGCCGCCTTGAGGTTGACTGGCCGCGCTTCGGAGGGGAGAAACTAACCCTCCCGCGGACCGACTCTACTGGCCAGCTATTCCCTTCTTTTGCCGAATTCTACGATCCGTACCCTGTAGGAAGGCCTGGTGGAGGCTAGGACGAGCTGCTGGCCGCCCAGTGGAGCCAGTACGGGCTGCAGGGTAGCCTGGAGTTCGGCCTTCCTCTAGATATAGACAGCGAGTAAGTCAGGGAGAAATGGATAAAAGAAATCTTGGTGGGGTGTATGGGGTGTCAGAGGGGTAGCACCTCTTACGAATGGGCAGTCGTGCTCTGCTAGACACGTAGAATAGTCTGTGGAGTAGTCCACCCATAATTGGACCTCATCTGTCACTCAACTCTCACCAATGGCTCCAAGTAACTGTTTGCATGTACACCCCGGGCAACGGCTTCGACTGGCCGGCTATAACTGGAGTTCGGCCTTCCTCTAGATATAGACAGCGAGTAAGTTAGGGAGAAATGGGCAAAAGCTATAGGTGAATCGATAATGGGTAAATCGGCAATGTCTCTAATAAGTTTCAATGGATATTTTGGGTTTCTGTTAAAGGAAATTAATTCGTACACACAACTAATCTCTGGTTCGGAATAGTCCATATTCATACAGGTGGGGTCATATATGTGGAGGAGAATATCATGCATTTGCTAGCATATGCCGCATTCTGTCTTTTGACAAACTTGTTTTTTTCCCGATTTGCTCAGTTCAATTAAGGCCAAGAGACCATTTGTAGGGCAATGGTTTTGTCTTTTTATTTTGTCGAATAAACCGACTTTCAGCCATGTTTGGTGTGTTCTGTTTGTTTATCAAAGATATCCGTTTGCATGTGGTCATCAGCTGTCCAGAGGGGTTAAAGGTCACTTGACAATGTTAATTTTTTTCACGATACGCTCTGTGCCGTATAGAATGGGCTAATTATGGACTAAATTGGCACTTTGTAGGTCGGAGCACCCTGTCAACTCATGTTCAGTTCATGGACTAACACTGAGGTACGTGACTTTTTTTCAGACATAATTCCCAGGTAGTAGGATAGCAAGCATCGTTACTGGCCTTTGCTACATTTATGTCATTCAGAAAGAGGTTGATACAAGTTTTGGAACAGCAACTGCAAGTTTATTCATAGGAATACACGCGAGAGTAACAATATACCTGATAAAGGCAACACGCAAGAAGAAATCGTGCAACTTTCACAACATCAAATAAAATGTGGACATCGTTCTCGTCCAGTCGTCACCAACACGTCACTAAACTCATCCGTCGAAAAGTCCATAATTGCCAATATTAGTTACTTTTGCTGTACATTGCATGCATTGACTGGATATAATCTGGCTATTGTGCACATACATAGCTAATATAAACTTGTGTGTGGTTTTTGAGGGTGGTAACGTGTTAAGATGCCGAGGAGTTGTTTTATCAACACATGGATTGACAAACTGATGACTGCTGCAGGCTGATGATATTGCTTTAGACCCCGAAATATCTATCATACTAAGTTATCATGGCTTGGTAATGTACGTGGTATTCAACGAAAATATATAATCAATTCAAAATTTCAAAGCACTATCGTTCACAAAGGTTGAGTAACTGCTTCGTAAATCAGAAAAAAAGACACACTTGAGCCTCAGTTCATGAGCACGAAAAACATACACCCGAATTAAGCACAATGCTTACAATCACACAAACACTACCAAAGACATCACATTGTTGTGCAGAGCAAACATGAAAGGAAACTCCTGACGTAGCTACGTTCGTGGACACGCGAAGACATCCAGAACCGTGCCTGATCCTAACCCTAACTCATTCAGGCACAGAGCCAGATAGGCACGGTTCTGGATACAATAGAGACTGTTCAGAACCGTGCCTGATCCTAACCCTAACCCATTCAGGCATAGAGCCAGATAGGCACGGTTCTGGATACAATAGAGACTGTCCAGAACCGTGCCTGATCCTAACTCTAACCCATTCAGGCATAGAGCCAGATAGGCACGGTTCTGGATACAATAGAGACTGTTCAGAACCGTGCCTGATCCTAACCCTAACCCATTCAGGCATAGAATTAGGTAAGCCTGGTTCTGGAATCTGCTGGATACGACAGGAGTCCTCCTGTTGTCAGTGGAAGAGTCAGTCTTCCGGCTGGAGAGAATAGAAAAAAAATGAACGTGTTAGTATTTATCTTTATTATTATCGAATTTTCAAATAGCTAGTTGGCCCCATTCGACTTTGTCGATTCCTTTTTCAAAGGGAAACTTCAAGCTTATCATTTGGTTTTCAAATAGCCCAATCACCAAAATGCCCCCCACTCTTCAACTAGACACCTTCTTGTCTGTCCCCTCTTGCACCAAGGAGGATCTGGAAGCTCTGACCCCCAGAGGAAGGGCGTGTGCGGAGCGCTGGGGCGGGAGGGTGTAGCAGACTGGAGTGATGACCCGAGAAGAGAAACTAGGCAATGACGTCTTGGGCTAGTCTCTACCAGACTAACTACGCTGGCGATGATAGGGAGATATTTGCCAGGGGAGTTTGGCCGCCTTGGGGTTTGACTGGCCGCGCAAATTAACCCTCCCGCGGACTGACTCTACTGGCCAGCTATTCCCTTCTTTTGCCGAATTACACGATCCGTACCCCCGTAGGAAGGCCTGGTGGGGGCTAGGCATGGGCAACATACCTCACTTTTCTTAATGCAGAATTCAGTTTTGTGTTCAATCTTTGTACTTACCACTTTAACTGCAGACCACACCAGCGTCCTCGCTGTGCCCACAGTTGTGTGAGCCCCATCCGTTGTGCCTGCAGTCGCCGAGACGCGCCTCGGAACCCCCGCAGTGCAGGTTGTCCAGCCAGATCTGGCCAGACCCCTGCCCATAGGCCGCGTACCCTTGGGCCTGCACAGCTCTGCCGTATCCCAGCTGGCGGCAGGCGACGTGGGCGTCGTTAATGTCGAAGTTGTCGTCACAGACGGTCCCCCACTGTCCGTTACGGAGCACTTCAACCCGACCCTGCCTGGACGTACGCCCGCCCACCAGTCGGATGTCTGAAAAGGAGACAAGACGCCGTTGAATTAAAACGTTTCCACTTGAGCTGGGTTCTACATACGTTATTCCCCGTCACACAGGAACATCTATCGGCCGGCGAGTATGCCAGCTGAAATGAACACTTTCGTCAGTTATACGCCCGGTGGTCTCTCGATCACACACTGACAGAAACACACACAGCCATACACACACAAACACAAACACACACACGCGCACACACACACACACACACACACACACACACACACACACACACACACACACACACACACACGCACACACAGACACACAGACACACAGACACAGACACACAGACACACAGACACACACACACACATACACACACACACATACACGCAGCCATACACACACACACACACACACACACATACACATACACACACACACACACACACACACACACACACACACACACACACACACACACACACATTCATAAATCAGCAAATACAGACCTGTGTTAGCTGTGCTAGAACGCGTACGATAGTCGATACAGCCGTTGGAGCAGTAACAGTGATGGTAACTGGCGCCACACCAACCGTAGGGAGAGCAGCATGGGGAGACACTGTTCGGGTCGCACTCAGCGGTGCCCCCATGTCCCGCAGTGTAACTACCTCCACAGCGGTGATCGTTGCGCCAGCGCTGAACAACTTAGAAATTAAAGATAGACAAACAACAGTAAACAAGAAGGGCGTCAAAAACACCTAGGCGATGCAATATTTTCACTACGTAAGTTGCATATACATATAACATGCGCAGAACTGTGCGGCACGTCCTACAGAACTGTGCGGCACGTCCTACAGAACTGTGCGGCATGTCCTATAGAACTGTGCGGCACGTCCTGCAGAACTGTGCGGCACGTCCTGCAGAACTGTGCGGCACGTCCTGCAGAACTGTGCGGCACGTGATGCAGAACCGTGGGGCACTTGATGCAGAACTGTGCGGCACTTGATGCAGAACTGTGCGGCACGTGATGCAGAACTGTGCGGCACGTCCTGCAGAACTGTGCGGTACGTCCCGCAGAACTGTGCGGTACGTCCTGCAGAACTGTGCGGCACGTTATGCCGAACTGTGCGGCACGTCCTACAGAACTGTGCGGCACGTCCTACAGAACTGTGCGGCACGTCCTGCAGAACTGTGTGAACTGTGCGGCACGTGATGCAGAACTGTGCGGCACGTCCTGCAGAACTGTGCGGCATGTCCTGCAGAACTGTGCGGCACGCCCTGCAGAACTGTGCGGCACGTCCTTCAGAACTGTGCGGCACTCCCTGCAGAACTGTGCGGCATGTTATGCAGAACTGTGCGGCACGTCCTGCAGAACTGTGGGACACGTCCTGCAGAGCCGTGCCTAAGTATGGTTCTGGATAAACCACGGCACTTGAGATACAACAGACCCCTGCAATGTCACATTATCAATAGATGCAATCGCGTCCATATCACTGTACACCTGGTACATCACACAGTAGACCCACCTGAGGCACCGCCACTGCAGACCACTCCAGCGTCTTCGCTGTGCCCGCAGTTATGTGAGCCCCATCCGTTGTGCCTGCAGTCACCGAGACGCGCCTCGGAACCCCCGCAGTTCAGGTTGTCCAGCCAGATCTGGCCGGACCCCTGGCCAAAGGCCGCGTACCCTCGGGCAGCCGTTGCGCTGCCAAGCCCCAGCTGACGACAGGCGACGTGGGCGTCGTTAATGTCGAAGCTGTCGTCACAGACGGTCCCCCACTGTCCGTTACGGAGCACTTCAACCCGGCCCTGCGTGGACGAACCGCCAGCGAGTCGGATGTCTCTTCCTGTAAACACAACGGTAGATGTGAACAGGGCTCTCTAAGTTTGATCTTTATTATTGATCTTACGGGTATACAGAACTGTCTTGATGGCGGCTGGACCCTATCGGATACAGAACCGTGCCTAGCTAGTTCTATGCTTGAATGCAGAACTGGTCACGGTTCTGGGTAGTCCTCGATTATCCAAGAACGTAGATTTGCCCCAGGCACGGTTCTGGATACGCGTGGACTTTCCAGAACCGTGCCTGATACTGAACGGTTCTGGACACAACAGACCCCTGCAGTGTTACACTATCGATAGACGCAAACGCGTCTATATCATTTACAATAGATAAGATAAGATAAGATATAGACTTTCATTCATTCATTCATTCATTCATTCATTTATTCATGCATAACTTTGTCAGTTGTTATTTTGTACAGAATGCACATCACACAGTAGACTCACCCGTCGAACCGCCACTGCAGACCACACTAGCGTCCTCGCTGTGTCCACAGTTATGTGAGCCCCATCCGTTGTGCCTGCAGTCACCGAGACGCGCCTCGGAACCCCCGCAGTTCAGGTTGTCCAGCCAGATCTGGCCGGACCCCTGCCCAAAGGCCGCGTTCCCTCGGGCCTGCAGAGCTGTGCCAAGCCCCAGCTGGCGACAGGCGACGTGGGCGTCGTTCAGGTCGAAGCTGTCGTCACAGACGGTCCCCCACTGTCCGTTATGGTACACCTCAACCCGGCCCTGGTTGGACGAACCGCCGCCCACCAGTCGGATGGTCTGTGCAGGTGGCGCTGATGCAATGGAGAAACCATTAAGACATCAGAGACCAATTTATAACGATAGCATTAGTACTATCCAATCGAGAACATTTAAGATACCAGAAGGCCTATTTGTAGCTAAACATAAATACTATCCAATCGTGAGACATTAAAGATACCAAAGACCAATTTGTAGCATTACTTAACATAAATACTATTCAATCGTGAGACATGTAAGATACCAAAGACCAATTTGTAGCATTACCAAACATAAATACTATTCAATCGTGAGACATGTAAGATACCAAAGACCAATTTGTAGTATTACCTAACATAAATACTATTCAATCGTGAGACACCAATTTGGAACATCTAGGATGACAGAGACCAATCTTTAACTAAGTATAAGTACTATTCAATCGAGAAAATTTAAGATACCAGCGACCAATTTGCAACTCGTATATGAGTCATTTTCAATCCAGAAACATCTGGGATACCAGAGACCAGTCTTAAGCTAAACATAAGTACTTGTGTCGCTGATATTCATCTTTTCTACTCACCCGTGCAGCTCGTTGCTCCCGCAGTGCTGGTCCATCCAGTTTGACAGGAAGTGCAGCGGGAAGATCCGCTCTGTGCGCTGTACTGTCCCGCGGGACAGTACCGACAGCTAATGGACCCTGCGGAGGAGCTGTACTGTCCCGCCGGACAGGACTGACAGGCGGTGGACCCTGCGGAGGAGCTGTACCGTCCCGCTGGGCAAATACTGCAGCTAGACGAGCCGCTTTGGGTGCTGTACTGTCCCGCCGGGCATCGCTGACAAGAGGAGCTGCCACTGGTGCTAAACTGTCCCGCGGGACAGGTCTGGCAGCTGGTGGACCCGTGGGAAGCACTGTACCGTCCTGCCGGGCACTGCTGGCAGGCGGAGCTGCCGCTGGTGCTGAAGTGTCCCGCCGCACAGCGCGCACAGTTGGTGGACCCCGGGCCGGGGCTGTACTGTCCAGCTGGACAGGCACTGCAGCTGGTCGAGCCGGGTTGGGAGCTGTACTGTCCTGCCGGACACCGCTGACATGCAGAGCTCCCGCTGGTGCTGAACTGTCCCGCCGGACAACGCTGACAAGAGGAACTGCCAGTGGTGCTGAACTGTCCCGCGGGACAGGTACTGCAGCTGGTGGACCCTGTAGAAGAGCTGTACTGTCCCGCTGGGCAGGGACTGCAGCTAGACAATCCGCTTCGGGTTTTGAACTGTCCCGCCGGACAACCCTGACAAGAGGAGCTGCCAGTGGTGCTAAAATGTCCCGCGGGACAGGTCTGGCAGCTAGTGGACCCTGCGGAGGAGCTGTACTGTCCCGCCGGACAGGTCTGGCAGGCGGTGGACCCTGCGGAGGAGCTGTACTGTCCCGCTGGACAGGACTGACAGGCAGTGGAACCCGGGGAAGAGCTGTACTGTCCCGGTGCGCAGACATCGCAGCTGGTCGATCCGTATCGGAGGCTGAACTGTCCCGCCGGACAAAGCCCACAGGTGGTGGACCCTGGAGAGGAACTGTACCTTCCCGGCGCACAGGAATCGCAGATCTGCATTCCGCCTTGGGTGTTGTACCGTCCCGCTGGGCACGGCTGGCAGGCGGAGCTGCCGCTGGTGCTGAAGTGTCCCGCCGCACAGCGCGCACAGTTGGTGGACCCCGGGCCGGGGCTGTACTGTCCCGCTGGACAGGAATCGCAGCTGGTCGATCCGCTTTCGGCGCTGAACTGTCCTGCGGGACACCGCTCACAGCTGCTGGACCCTGGGGAGGAACTAAACTGCCCAGCTGGACAGGCATCGCAGCTGGTCGATCCGCTCTGGGTGTTGAAATGTCCGGGCGGACAATGCTGGCAGGAGCTGCCACCGGCGCTGTACTGTCCCACCTGACAAGCTGGGAGGAAGCGAGAGCGGAATATGTAGTGATTCAACGAGAAACTAGGAACCAATTGATACTACTTGGGAAGTACACAATTTGTACACAAATATGGTACCTATAAAGGAGACATTGTGATATTGTTCGAAAATGAATGTACTCTAAGAAGTTTACTTTAGTAATTGTTTATCTTATTTTCATTGAATAAAGACCATGGTGAGGGACCATGTGAAAGTTAAACAAAAAACAAAACAAAAAAAACAACAACAACAACGAGAAACTAGGAAGGCAACATTTGCAAAGCAAATGCATAATGTTTACCATGACATGATCTAGACATTGCTACATCTGCATTGTCCCACCGACGGCCGGAGTTGGTCATGGGACTAGGCAGGGTAAGGTAAGGTCTAGCCTAACAAACTACTGCTCTGAATTCTTACTCAAACACATTCATGTATATGGTGACCAGCCCCTTCATCGTCCTACCACGTTGCTACATAAAGTAACCTAACATCAAAGGGTCTGCTACAGAACCAGTTACCGTGGTGACAACCGTTTGGTTCAGGTCATTGAACGTAGTTGTTTGAAAAAGAAAAAGAGGAAGAAGAAGAAGAAGAAACAGCAAAAACAATATGTTTTCCTTCTGCGAAGGGAAACATAAGTAAGAAAAATGAAGAAAACAATTTCACAAATTCACAAAAACTCTAAATACTTCATGGAGGGAAGAAATCTTCGAGTAGTTTTTCTTAAAATCTGCGATTTCTTGTTTCATGTAGTTTCTGTTAGAAAGATGCAGGCTAGTACTAGAGTTGATACTCCTGTTTTGTTCATTGACACACACATTTGTTTGCATGGATCTGGAGCTCTGCCAAGGTGATAATTAGTTCAGTAGTGCCTTTCATTACATTTGGCAGGACGTAAGTGATTCACTTATATTGAACAACTAATTAGATTTTTTTGGTCCCCAGCGGCTTCGCCAAGTGGCAGGTTTTCTTATCTTTCTCTTGTCTTCTTTCTATGGTCATTATTTCTTGAAATTCGTACTAGTACTTGGGAGCCTTTTGGGAGTAAGAGGCATAAGTTTTGGCCTTCTAGCAGCTTTCTGTAGAACTCTATTTGCGGCTTTTAAATTTTAAACTCGCGAACAAAGCAGCGCGTAGAGTTCTACAGGAAGCTGCTAGAAGACTCAAATTTATGCCTCTTTGTAGGACGTCGTGCGATTTCGATGTAGTAGGATTTTCAAGGGCATGCCCTTTTCGTAGAGTGTAATCGGCCGTTTTAATTCTGGGTAGAGCGTAGACGGACCGCTCTAATTCAACGTAGAGCGTAATCAGTGCATTTTGCGTAGAGCGTAATTCGTCGTTTTATTTCACGTAATGCGTTGTAGCTACCCGGAATTTATCGTAAAGCGTAATGGGGGAGGCTTCTTTAATTCAGTAGCCGGCTCTCAAAATTTAGCGTAGAGCGTTGTCGGGACCCCCCAATACAGGCCCTCTTTCAACCAGGCTGTGACAGAACCAACCACCAACAAGGACATAAGACATCCTTTTCTCTAACAAGACAGTTGAAATTTGTACGACATCTGCACGACTGTCTCAAGAATGCCCTCATTATGCAACTAATGTGCACGACGGTCGAACGACGTATGTAACCAGGGCCCTAACATGAACATTGCTATATGCGATGTGATGTATGCAACTCTACGTATGCAACATTTGCAACTCTACGTATGCACCCACACAGACAGGAACATCAGCAGATATGAAATTTGCAAACCACGACGTCATTAACTAACGCCTTCTATCTACTTGAGGCTGCTACCACTGAGAGACGAATGGGCGACCAAAATTCTACCAAAAAAATCGCTCAACGAATTTCATAGACAAAGAACGAATTGTTTTAAAAGTCAAGTCTTATGTGTTTTGTTGTCTTTTAAGTCACACTTTTAAACCGTACATCAACATCAACATGTCTGTAAAAAGAAGAAGACATAGCACTGAGGAAACTTACTTTTCGGCAAGCTTTCAAGCTTGGACACATTATTAATTTAAACACCATTTCTGACAATGCTAAAAAACTTTTATTTCTCCGTGGTAGTTTGTCTTATTCTTATGATGTCAACTGTAAAATTATGTTAGCCACGCACAATTCTATAAAAGATACAAAACGTTTTTAGCTGACTGTGTATAGGTCCTGTTTTGCTTTGTTTTGTTTTTTCTTCTGGGAGGGGAGGTTTGTTTCACGCCGCCATGTCTTTCATGTATTTATATTTATTCAATTTCTTGTAAGATACTTTTTTTTCCATTGTAGAAGTGGCTGCGAGAATATAAGTTGCTCCTAACTTGAGTTCGCAGCCACTTAGTCCGTGTCCATTTATTTGTATTTATTTAAGTGTTTTGAATAGAAAAAAAACTTACTGGGGGTGAGGTGGAGCGTCCGTGTCAGGGAGAACTGCCGGGTGTTTGCAATCGCCATTCTCGCTTCTTCAACCTTCTGCCTCGTCACCGAGAGCAGATCTAGAGAATGTCGTACATGTGAAGTTAGAACCTTCGTACAAGGAAGAAATCCAAAAGTATGTAGCCTGGGTGCCAGACTGTTGCCAGGGCCAATATACAGGCTAGCCTCTCGGCTCCAGGGCTAGCCTGGGTGCCAGACTGTTCCCAGGGCCAGTATACAGGCTAGCTTCTCGGCTCCAGGGCTAGTCTGGGTGCCAGACTGTTGCCAGGGACAGTATACAGCCTAGCTCCTCCGCTCCGGGGCTAGCCTGGGTACCAGACTGTTGCCAGGGCCAGTATACAGACCAGCTCCTCGGCTCCAGGGCTAGCCTGGGTGCAAGGCTGTTGCCAGGGCCAGTATACAGACCAGCTCCTCGGCTCCAGGGCTAGCCTGGGTGCCAGACTGTTGCCAGAGCCAGTATACAGCCTAGCTTCTCGGCTCCAGGGCTAGTCTGGGTGCCAGACTGTTGCCAGGGACAGTATACAGCCCAGCTCCTCGGCTCTATGGTCAACATGTCCCCAAGGAAATTTTACCATAAATACTCCCAGGGTCTTACTGCGGGAGGGCCTGTATATTGGCTCTGAGAACAGTCTGGCATCCAGGCTAAAAACACATTACATTTCCTAGGCCAGAAACTACTTTAGCCTCCACTGCTCTTAAACAAGACATTCAAGGAGTCCATTACATTTCTTATGGCATAATTTAAGTTTCCAGAAGCAATTGAAAATAAAATGGTGGATATACTGACTTTGCAACTCGACCGCTTCTAGCCTGGTCAGTCCGTGCACACGCGGGCTTTGCCACATGAAGGCAATACACAGGAGAATGGCGACTGTGCTGTACGCCCAGTTCCCCATGTTGAACGTTGTTCGTCTAAGAATAAGAAAGACAACAACAATTATGGAGTTGCTGTATCCAGAACCGTGCTTTATCCAGAACCATGCTCAGGCACGGTTCTGGATAGTCCACGTGTATCCTTCTTCTTCTTCTTCTTCTTAATACCCTCTAACCACCCCTAAATGGGGTATTACTGAGGGGGGTATGCGGTTTTATGGCAGGGCGGCTGCCAGCCCGGTCTTAAAAGCCTTAACTGTCGGGGCCTGTGCGACTTGGCCCGGTAGCTGGTTCCACTCGCACACCGTGCGGGGGAAAAAGAAAACTTAAAAAATCTTTACGAGCAAAAATTGGCTGAAATTTAAAGTCATGACTACCCCTGGTCCTCTTCTGTGCAGTTTTGAGGTATCCAGAACAGTATCCACAACCTTGGGCAAATTTACGTTCTTGGATACACGGAGACTATCCAGAACCGTGTCTGATCCTAACCCTAACCCTTCAGGCAAAGAACTAGACAAACATGGTTCTGGATACGATAGGGGCTTTCTGAACGATGATGAATTGCCAGAGGTCTTGTACCCTGTTTCCACTCATGTGAAAATGAGTACCTAGCTTTGGTTAGGGGCTTCCTCTCGGATGGGACGTAAAGCCGGAGGTCCCATGTTTGAGGACAGCCACACCCCGAGCATATTTAAGATCCCGCCACTCTTATAAAAAACAACAACTAAGGGTCTATCCCTATGTGATTGGTTCAAACCTTTCATCCCACTACCCCTACGGCATAAAAAAATACAATGGGACCGTTACTTTTCTCTTTTCATTTCATGATGATACATTGCGAGTTTTCCAGACCTACCTTATCCCCGGGTGCTTCTCTGTGCTGATGAGTCGCCGACGAACCCACACATGACAATCTGCGGTTTGCCCTTCGTGCAGCACATTAAAACCACCTTCCAAACCTCATTATCTATCTGTCGGAACTGCATTACGCGAACACAAAGTCGCTATGATTACGACATCTCTCCCAGTCTCGTGTAGGAACAAAACGTTCATTACCACTAATTCAATAAAGGTAAAGGTAGTCCCGCAGCCTTTGTGAGGCTGGGTGCTCAGTCAACTGTCTAGGGCACGGTATGGGAAGGCAGAGCCCATCCCTCTCCTTCCCCAAACAAAGTCAGGTACCCATTTTACACCTGGGTGGAGTGAGGAAAGTCGTGTAAAGTGTTTTTCCTTAGGACACAACGTTCTAAGTCATGGGATCGAACCCGTGACCTCTCGTTCTTGTATCCTTTAGAGTTGCCACTTGGCCATTCGACGCCCATTCAATAGAAAATAATTTTCTCCGAAGAGAGCAACGTTAACATGTTTTCGTTAATCAGATTCAATGCCAGGCAACCCGTAGTTAAAACTTTTAATCACGTCCTAAATTCAATTTGCGGCATAGTGCAGAGAAATGGAGAGGGTGATAATATAACGCCCTGTGTTCAGACACAGATGTTGTGGTAACATTTATACACGAAGTTTATTTCCTGATCAACCTTCTTCTACCAGGTTAGTTAGTCAGTTAGTCCTCACTCCCAGTCAGCCAAGCTTGCCAGTATCGGGCATGGTGTTTCTGACGTGGGGGGAAGGGATACTGTTTCAGGCCCATTCATGTGACACATTAAAGCGCCCGCAGGTCTTGTTTTGTTGTGACTGTTGAGTAAAAAGTAATTACTACAACTACCTGACACCCGGGGCAGCTGGTACCACATACGGAGACATGAGATCCCACCCTTTTCTTCTGCCCAGTTGTCCTCAGACTGAGGGCCAATCAGGCCGCTCAATCGTTAGTTACAGTCCATTGTTCCCGCATTAGGGTTGATGACGACAGCTATTTGACCTTGGCTTCGAGGTCAGTGCCGTCTTTTTGAGATGGTCGAGAACTAATTATCGACAGGAATTTTTAATCACTGGTAGTAATTAGTCTCCTACGGATCCTTCTGTTGGCTGGGAGAATTGTAGACAAAAGTGTCCAGAAAGGTAAAATGGTTTGGCAGGGCTCCGAGTTTAGAAGACTACCAGGGATACGTACATGGTGGAAGAGTCCTTCGATAGTCGTCAGTGGTGACACGAGACAAGGGAAAGTGTTCGTAACTGGTCTCATAAACACAACGTATCACAACAAGAGTCTGGATAACGGGCTATCCTACTCCTGCGTGGGGGAGTCGGCTCCTACCATTCTAAAGTAGGGGACTTGGTAGCATGCGAATATGGGTCATTACACTGGTAATGATGGGTGCTGTTAACTGGTGACTTGATGGAAAGCCGAAGTTTTGCGCTGGCTAGGCGGTGGTCTATGTAGCAGTCAACACTGGGTATGACATGTAAGCCGTACCAGTTCAGTTTTATCTAAAATCGACTGGCCTGTCACAGACCCTATATTATATCACATGAAATATGTCGGACTTTTACAGTCACTGCACATATATCAAGGATATCCATTAACTTTAATAACAGTGATCCTTAAATACAATTTAAAACTCGTGACATTAAACATTATAATACAGGATGCATATAAAATCATACTACAGGATGTATGTATAAAAATCATATTACCACTACGCAGGATGCTTAGACAGTAACTTCAATGCTCGTGGTATGAAAGACTGTTCATGACTCGCTTTGTTCTGCTTAAATGTGAAACGTGCCTGTCTTACGTTGTACGTGCTTTGCGGCGGGACACATACGAAAACATGCAGAGGGCAGCCAGGATCCTTCAAGATATGTTGGATAGTACGCACTGTGGCCATGTCTCGTCTCAAAGACAGAGAAGGTAGAGACTCAACAACAATTCCTACAATCTTTCAGCAACGCTTTTGAACACCTTCAAGAAAGACAGATATAACGTTACCCTATACCGGTCGACAGCCCGGATGTAAGCCAACAGATACGTAACGTTATGTACAGTCGGATAAACTCCGCTAGCAAACAAATATACCCCTTTAGCAATTTCTTTTGTTTTTACCTTGAACAGAATGGCCCGTCCGTTGGAGACTACGTACAAATGGAAAACGGTGTAACAAGAATCAAAGTTATTAAGCGGCTCCCCCTGGCGCCGAAGTTTATATTGCAGCTTTAAGTACTAGTAACCCACACAATTTTTAGCATTCAATTTTGAAAGGAATTTCAATCTATTGATAGACAATTGAGATACTAGCCATTCAAAACGCGACAATTTACAGGTAATTACTACACTCGACCGCTTCTATTAATAAAATGGGGAAGAAGCATATCTGACGACAAACGAAACAGATAAAATTGGAGCGTGAAGTCAAGATGGCGCATTTGTTTGTGTGTTGCCTAGCACAGGTCAAGGGTTAAATACCTCCACCTGATTACCCACATCAAATCGCGTAGCCCAGATCGACGTGTAGGTTCTTTTTGAGCCCTCCTCAAGGTAGTGTAGAGTAAGAAGCGACCCTGCCGAGAAAGCGGTCGCACTAAAAGAACAACATTGCTGATTTCGTGATCGCCTTTTTAGTCTTTATCTTGCGTCCCTGACCCATAAACATAGTAACAAATGGAAAACTAGGATTACTAAAATATAACGTGACGAATATGGCGTACTTCTCGTTGATATCTAAATACATATAAATTGGTGCCTGGGTTCCATGGCGGCCAAGTTACAGCCTGAATGAGAAGTAGGTTCAGCTGACACATATTGACATGCTGATTAACCAGGGGCCTGGCGACCTTTGACCTATTGTAGATCTGCCATGTTGCTTTCGCCACTTCGTCTCTGTTCTTCAGTTGTTGTACATTCAAGTTCTTCCAACTTCGTGGCTGTTTCCGCATACTTTTTGGAAAGTATGGACAAGAGGACTGCAGGCATAGGTATGTCACATGTTTTTCGGGATATCTCACGGAGTTTGAGTACGTAGCAGGTTTGTTTTTGTCAGGTAATGTAAAGCTAATTCACCGGTTGGGGGAGGGGGGTAATCAAGTTACCTGGTAATCAGTCACTTTCTGACAGCCTATCCTTCCAGTACTCTCCAAGCACAGGTTTGGGTTTTCGGCATATTTTTGGCGTGTTTTTAGCCTTTTTTTTATCGGGCTTTCTTTTTTCACTGAAATTTTGTTTCTACCCAAAATTTTGGGTTTGGGTTGGGTAGAACTAGAAACAAAATTTCAGTGAAAAAAGAAAGCCCGATAAAAAAGCCTAAAAACAAGCCAAAAATAAGCCCAAAACCCAAACCTGTGCTTGGAGAGTACCATCCAGTCGGCCTTTCTAAATTACTGCCGTCCCGTAGCGAAGGAATTGAAATCAGCACCGTATAAAATCCCCGGCGTGCGCTAATGTGCCTGGGCGGGAGGGCAGCACTTCCAGCACCGTAGAGATACCGGGGAGGTCCCGTTGGTCTGGTTACCAGACTAGGGAGATCCAGACCTCGGCTGCTACTGTCAAACCTAAACTTACGTACTCTCCTAGCAGAGGTTTGGGTTTTGGGCTTATTTTTGACGTGTTTTTAGGCTTTTTTCAGTTTTTTTTTACCTCTGCTTGAAGAGTAAAACTTCCGGCCCATTAAACTGACTGAACATGAGGTAAAACATGAACAGAACGTGAGTGAACCTGTACAATTGACCATTGTGTCATTTTATCAAATATTAAGGATCATCTGGAGGTTGAAGATCTTGATGGAATGTTGTTAATTGACAGAAATGTTTTTAATTGACAAAATGTAAAATCAACACACTTCAGTCGAGTTAAAGACTGCCAAGTTGATTGAATAAAGTTTGATTTGATTTAATTTGATTAAGAAGGTTCTTCGAAGCAAATCAACCACGACTGTTACACCATATGTACTATGTATCTATGATATGCCAGGTTTATTTCCATCCTCCTTACAACTGCAGCCAACATACAACAATATAGGTATCTATGGGAAATGTGTATTTGTTAAATTTTATAACATGTAACTTCTAACCCTAATTACTGCCACATGTTTATTAAATAGTATAGTATCTATCTCATTCTCTAACCCATAGATCATAACATTGAAAATCAGAAAGGTAAAGTCAGCCACTTAATGGCTTTATTAGGTAGTGAAGTTTCATGATGCGGAGTATTATCAAACTGCGTACAGGTGTGTGAGAAAAAAGTTGTGATTTTCCTGGACCAACTGCGCCGCAAGGTGGCGCACTACTGACGTTTTTATTCTTATTAGATTGGTTTATTTGTATTTGTAAAGCTCTTTGCAGCTGAATTGTGAGTCTACATCAACTAATGGCCTTCATGAGCCAACTCATGAAATAAATTGTACAAACTTAATACAACAACTAGACTTAACTCAGTATGGTTTCATTTTCATGGGCACAACTTTATTGGAGTACCAACACATCCCGCAAGGTGGCGCACCACAGCAGTTATAACTCTTAAGGTTTAATTTTCATGGACACAGCCTTATTAGAGTACCAACACATCCCGCAAGATGGCGCACTACAGCAGTTATAACTCTAAGAATGAACTCTTCAGGTTTAATTTTCATGGACACAGCCTTATTGGAGTACCAACACATCCCGCAAGGTGGCGCACTACAGCAGTTATAACTAATGTTTTATTTTCATGGACACAGCCTTATTGAAGTACCAACACATCCCGCAAGGTGGCGCACTACAGCAGTTGTTAAGGTTTAATTTTCATGGCCGCGGCCTTTAGTGAGTACCACCTGCCCCTCCAGTCGTACCACACCACGCCCTGGGAGTAGGGGCAGGAGTTTCCGCAGTCGCCCAGGTAGTGGCCGTTGAGGCATGACCGGAGACATGCCAGGTACCACCAGCCGCCCTGGCCGTACCGCTGGGCGCAGTGCAGCCCCCTGATGCCGTCCTGGTCCCGGTCGCGCGTGGAGAACCGCTGCCCGTTGTGGTAGGTGAGCGAGTCCCGAACGTTCCCAGTGTACCCGGAAATCTGCAGGCGGTAGCCGCTCGATTCGCCAGACAAACTGGAGGAGAGATTAATAATAATAATAATAATAATAATAATAATAAGTGGTTTATTGGTCAAACCCGTGCAATCGCAGCCTTTCATAGCGCTGAATTGATGCAGGGTTTACAATATACAATACAATACAGGGTTCACATAATACACATGATAAATATTTGCTCCACTTTTGTGAAACTGTCGCAAGGGTCTGTGCGGCTGCCATTCGGCGCCACCAGGTGACCTCAATACGACTTTCCCCAACCGAAGTCAGGTACCCATTCACACCTGGGTGGAGTGAGGAAAGTCGTGTAAAGTGCCTTTCCCAAGGGCACAACGTCGGGGCGCATGTCCAGACATGTCCTGGGTACAACTCGGGATAGGGTTATAGGGTTAATCACCTGCCCTGAAGTGTATATGTTGTCATAACGTATGGTCGGTTCCTATAACCGTCAAATAAACCGCCGAGTGAGCAAAGCGCCCTCCAATGTAATGGTTACGTTCCAAACAAATGGTGAATATGGAGAATAATGACCAGTGAATATGAAGAAATAAAGACCAGTAAATGGAGCCTTCTCACTTGTCAGCGTCATCTGGCTATATGATAATATGTTTTAATCGGTAACAATGTTCTTTTTACACAGCCAGAGAGGTTGTGTAACAAACAATACCTACCTGAAGGTGCTATATTCAACGAATCGCCAATTATTATTCCAATCTTGCATGTCAATTCGCAGCTTATAATTCTTCTGCCTAGTCAGAAGGTGGATGTTCTCGTTCCCAAGCCAGTACTCCCCACTCTTGTTCCCAAACCCGTGTTTGTACTCCTCCCAGGTCCGGTCGAAAAGAACCGACCCGTCCTGCCGTCGCTGGATCACAGTCCAACCGCCTCCTGTGTGGACAAAAAAAAGTACATTCATGCCTTTGCTGTTCGCTCAAAAACACAAACTAATCTCTGCACTCTTGAACAAAACATCCAATTTTGGTAGCTTAGCGATCGTCGTCTGTTGGAAAGGAGGCTTAACTTGTAGAATACCTGCGGTATCCATGTCGCAGTAAGCGTCCACACGGGAGGACGGGGGGCCAACTGTGTAGACTCCGCTTTCCGTCTGTCCAGCGGCGAAGTACGCAGCGCAGTCTGACTCTGTCAATCAGGGGTGAACACAGAACATAATCGTTAAGTTAATATACTATAAGGACGAGATGCTAGGTCACCTTCAGGCTTGACCTCCCTGTCAATCATCTGTCAAAATCACCTCCCACCCACCATGCAACAAAAGCGGCGAAGTACGCAGCGCAGTCTGACTCTGTCAATCAGGGGTGAACACAGAACATAATCGTTAAGTTAATGTACGGTAAGGACGAGATGCTAGGTCACCTTAAGGCTTCACCTTCCTGTGAATCATCTGTCAAAATCACCTCCCACCCACCATGCAACAAAAGCGGCGAAGTACGGAGCGCAGTCTGACTCTGTCAATCAGGGGTGAATACAGAACATAGTCGTTAAGTACTGTGTAAGGACGAGATGCTAGGTCACCTTCAGGCTTGACCGTCCTGTCAATCATCTGTCAAAATCACCTCCCACCCACCAAGCAACAAAAGCGGCGAAGTACGCAGCGCAGTCTGACTCTGCCAATCAGGGGTGAACACAGAACATAATCGTTAAGTTAATGTACGGTAAGGACGAGATGCTAGGTCACCTTCAGGCTTCACCTTCTTGTCAATCATCTGTCAAAATCACCTCCCACCCACCATGCAACCGAAGCGATTAGACAGAGACACAAACCCGCGACTCAGCCACCCAAAACAATACTTCCGTACCCGGAAGTAACAAATCCTACACTTAAACCTCCAGCATGAAGGGATTTGAACTAACCTAAATAGTTTTAAAGTGGTTTGAACAAATCGGATGAATGACGACACTCACCTCCAGGAGATCCGGAAGAATCTGGTTGTTTCGGTGTCCCCGTTGACGTTGTCGGTTCCGGATCGGTCCATTTTGGACAGGTACACTGTAACAAAATAGTATTGAAATCAAGGTTTCACCTGCGTCTGATGTTTGATTTGGGGTAATTGCATTGGACAGACAAAAAGAGCTTCCATTCGTTTCATTTTTCATTTATTTATTTGCACCAGTAAAAAGACATTAGTTAACAAATATGCAAAACAAAGAAAGAAAAACAGAGTGCAGGAGGAGGAAAGAAGCCTGCAAGGCTTGTACAATGTCCTCCTTCTTAAAACTTTGGAAATATAAATCATGAAACTAACGTAATAAATTGTATGAACCAATGGCGTTTACGACTGTTACGCATGCACCGCAAATGTATAAATATTCTACTACATGTTACTGTGAAGAAACATTAATTTTTGCACTGATAAGGGACAAAGAAATTTGGGAAAGAGCGTAAAATGAGCCGTGCTTTACCTCTCCAGGTTTCCCGGGAGGTCCAGGCGGACCGGGAGGGCCTTGCGGGCCGAGGGGACTGACTTGACCGACCGGCACTGGCTTCAACTCGCCCCCTGCAGGTTGCGACAAACAGGTACGTAAAGCTTATGCTGAAAAGAACTTCTCGTTGAAAAAAAAAATCCATTCAACTCGAAAAAAAGTCTATGTATTTCCACTATGATGGTTAAACCAAGTACCCTCTTATTTAATTTTGTTTCAGCAAACTCCCACTTGAACCAAACGGTTTCCATCCAGCAAGCAGGGGTGTGATACAGTTTTAGTATCCAGAACCGTGCCTATCTAGTTTTATGCCTGAATGGGTTAGGGTTAGGACCAGGCACGGTTCTAGATAGTCTCCGCGTATCCAAGAACGTAGATTTGCCCCATGCACGGTTCTGGATACGCGTTGTCTATCTATGCCTGAGCATGGTTCTGGATACAACATGGTCCCTGTGGAGTAAACCAACCCCCCTCTCACCCCACAAAAATATTCATCACCTCCAAAATTCCCTCGCATGAGGAGAGTGTTGGCCATCAAGTCCCTCTTTGATCTGTGATGCACTGCCGCATCTTGCCAAAAGGGGGCGCTGTGGTCACGTTGCAGGTCTGCGTTGGCGCTCACCACGTCATTAGCAGGGCCCTCAGGGCTGAGAGACACAGAGGTCTGCAAATAGGATAATTAAATATCTTTCCGTCACAGTGAACAACAACAGTACATGGGAATCCTACCTCGAGAGCTTTGTTGATAAAGATAACCCTTAACATACGCGAATCAGCAACTTGGCGCTTGATTAAACATTTTCTTCCTATACTTAACAGCACTATAACTCTGCACCTACGTGGCCTGTGTGTTTGCAAAGGTGCAATCGTTAGTAACACGCATATGAACACGCCTTTGTTTGAGCTTGAGCACTTTTTTCATGTTCTCGCCATTTCTTGACAATCAGGTCGAGGGATAAGACAGTAAATTGCTAATCTAACATCTAGGTACCGCAAAAGGTGTTCCACGAAGTGTCTAGATTGTAGAACAATGGTACTGCGACTTAATTAGAGTAACGGGCTCTAGTCTTGCCTTCTACTTGTTTGACCGTTACCTTTGGTAACCTTATTAGTAGGTAACGTTTTTCTCTTATTATTTAGGATGACAAACCAGCGTAGTGCCGAAGTTAATTAACATAATTTATTTATTTAACAGTGCCACTTAAATGTCCTTGTGCATGTTGGGACGTGTCTTAAATTTGCGTCTTTCTGTTTTTCCTAGTTATCCATCCGGATTTGTCTTACTTACATGTACAGAACAACCATGTAATGCTAAGTTTGAGGCTAAGATTCAACAAGGTCGTGCATTCGTTCTCTAGATCTGCATAGCCTCAGAAGTATTTAACATTTCTGCATCGCCTTACCCCCGGGCCACCTTACACCCACACGCATTCTAGAAGAGATGGGTTAACCTTTAGCACACTGAAGTATCCATTTTGTTACCAATTCCCGAACGGTGATGGGGATAGTTATCAGTGAGAAGGTTAACCTTTCGTCTTATAACTAGAAGTCGTTCTCTAGATAGCATAGCCCCAGAAGTGTTCACTCTTACAGCAGCTGCTTCGCTTAACCCCCCTCCCTCCGGCCACCTCACACCCACACACATTCTAGTAGCGATCGGTTAACGTAATTAGCACACTGAAGTAGCCGTTTGGTGACCAATTCCCTAACGTTGATGGGGTTAACCTTAGTAATCAGGGAGAAGGTTCGTCTTATAGCTAGACGTCGTTCTCTAGATAGTATAGCCCCAGAACTATTCACTCTCCTTGCTTCGCTTAAACCAACCTCCTCCCTCCGGCCACCTTACACCCACACACATTCTAGAAGAGATCGTTAACCTTTACCCCACCGAGGTAGCCGTATATCTACCAATGCTCTATTGGTACGGATTTAGGCAGCAGGGAGAAGGTTAAACGTTCGTCTAAGAACTAAAACTCGTTTCAAAGGTACCTGAACTCTTCTGTGGCCCTTGTGAAGACCTTTCAGAGAAACTATTTGAAACAAAGATGATGTGATCGCGTATACTTATACATAGCATGCCCCAAATGTCTCAGAAGCGGGAACAAAATATCAATATTCTGACCTTTCTTTTCACCTCCTGCTTCCATGGCACGCCGTCCTCAAACCTGCTTCCCAGCATCACGTGGTCTCTCAGCTGGGTTACTTGTTCCTGGAAGTTTCGCTGGAACGCCTCTTGTCGCTCCAAAAGGTCCCTCTGGACCGTCATGAGCTGTTCCCTCAGACAGGCGACCTCCCACACCACGAGCAGCAGCGTCCCCATGCTCACCCCCGCCGCTATTCCCGCCAGTAACGGGACGATTCCGTTCCCCTGCCGGTTCCCATGGCGACCCACAGAACCTTCCTGTCCCGCGCGAACTTTCTGGGACGACATCGTCACGAAGCGCCGCAGAAAACCTTGAGAAACACCCGGCGACACGTTGTTCTGTCCGAAAACCTGCCAAGTGCCTCGCCCGAATGACGAAGTCGGGTATGACGTGCCCTCCAAGTGACGGAGTTGTTGGTCTGGTTAACCACCAACAGTTAAATCAAATTATCATGTTAACCGGCTCATTGGTCAATGATACAGGGAACGTGCGTTTGTTCTGAAGATTACAGACGAAATTTGTATGATTTCACCAAGCAGGAAATGTCAATATATGATCCCCATGTGGCGTAGTCTGTCGAATCGTCTAACGTTTAGAAGATGTGACAGAAAATATTACAGCTTTTAAAAAGGACTTGTCACACTGTCACCAGTAATGGCCTACGTGTACTTTTACATTTTAAAAGTTCAACAGGAAGAGCCCCAGTGAAACATGGTTGCATCTCTTAACAAATCAAATTATAATGTTAACCGGCTCAGTGGTCAATGATATAGGGAACGTGCATTTGTTCTTTAGATTACAGACGAAATTTGTATGTTTTCACCAAGCAGGAAATGTCAATATATGATCCCCATGTGGCGTAGTCTGTCGAATCGTCTCACGTTTAGAAGATGTGACGGAAAGTATTACAACTTTTAAAAAAGAACGTGTCACACTTACCAGTATAGTTCAACACGATCCCCAGTGATACATGATTTCATCTCATCCTTAACAAAGGTCAACTCCTGCATGACTGCGCACAACGTAGCCCTCCCACTCCCCTCCCCCACCATTCAGAATCATTTAAACAGACAGATTAATTGATGGGATTTTCCTTGAATTAGCGAGTGAATTAGTCTTCAAACATACCAATGACGTTGTGACAGACGTTTGTTTATCTATTATGCTTTAAGAAAGAGAACGAGATCTTCTTTGAGAGAAAAGACGTGTGGCGTAATCTGTCCAATCGTCTCTCGTTTAAAAGATGTGTACAGAAAGCGTCACAGTTTTAAAAAAAGGAACGTGCCACACTCACAGTCACCAGTAAAGCTCTACATATACTTTTACATCTTAACAGTTCAACACGAAGAGCCCCAGTGATACATGATTACATCTCATCCTTAACAAAGGTTCATCAACTCCTGCATGACTGCGCACAACGTAGCCCTCCCACTCCCCTCCCCCGCCATTCAGAGATTAATTGATTGGATTGTCCTAGAATTAGCAAGTGAATTAGTCTTCAAGCATACCAATGACGTTGTGACAGACGTTTGTTTATGCCTTAAGAAAGAGAACGAGATCTTCTTTAAGAGAAAAGACGTGTGGCGTAATCTGTCTAATCGTCTCTCGTTTAAAAGATGTGTACAGAAAGCGTCACAGTTTTTATAAAAGAACGTACCACACTCACAGTCACCAGTAAAGGTCTAATTTTGTACTCTCCAAGCAGAGGTCTGGGTTTTGGCTTATTTTTGGCGTGTTTTAGGCTTTTTTATCGGGCTTTCTTTTTTGCACGCCAACGTTGGATTGGCGTAAAAAAAAAAGATCCCAGTGCAAAAAAGAAAGCCTAAAAAAATAAGCCAACACCCAAACCTCTGCTTGGAGAGTACTAATTTTGCGGCAGTTCCCAGTGACCTTTGTCCCCGTCCAGGGCAGACCGGTTTTAGAGGCGCAGCGTGCGGCTGATTGTTACAGCCCGAGGGTTGGACTAACCTTTACCAACTCGGAGCGGGATAGAGCCTTTTGTTTATACAACAATCACTGAAGCATAACCTGCAATTCTCCTGCAGTCTCTTAGTGTCACTGACGAAAGGTAGTGGATGGTACCTGAAACGTCTGACCGTTTCCAAAATCATATCCAGTTGCTTGAGTAACTGTTTTTGGGCGTATCTTATCACCTGGATGTCTAACCTTCACCGACGCACTGAAGCATAAGATAAGATGTCAAAAATACAATGCACTTCGACTTTCTTTTGAGCCCAAATCTCGAGGATAGTTCTCAGACAGTAGTCTCTTTGATTTTATTTGGATCCTCAATTAGCTTAACACTTCATCAGCTATTCAGCTATTCTTCCTGTGGTCCTCATATTAATACATAAGATCAGATAAGAGACAGGTTGACCACTAAATAACATACATAACCAGAATGCTACGATAGCTGTCCTTTCGTGTCGTGTATCATTGATACTCGTCGTGTTCCATAGATAGGACACGCGGTAGACGAATTGTTTCTTTTCAGTATTGTTTTCCGTTTAGCAGTTTGATGGAGTTAGAATTTTGCTGTCGATCACTGTGCTTGACTTTAAATTTGATACCGACTGTTCTTAGACTGGAAGGTGACTTGGTTGTACAACAGTCCCAGGTGACTTCTGACCTATGAGTGGGTCACCTTGGGGTGACCGGGTTTAGAGAGAGGCAGTGAGCGGCTGATTCTTACAGGTTGGACTATTCTTTACCGACTTTATACTGGTTTAGCGTGTTGTGTCATACAAAAAACACTAGAGCATAAAATCTGTTTGAAAATGCACTAGCTTTTACGTCCTTTAGGGCACAAATACAGTCACATGACGCACCTCCGGATCCGAATCACGAGGATAGTTCTGAGACTGTAGTCCCTGATGCCGTCTGACCCATGAATGCATCACCTCAGTTCAGGGCGGAACGGTTTTAGAGACGACTCATTCTTACATGTTGGACTATTTTTTACCGACTTTATACTGGTTTAGCATGTTGCGTTTATAAAAAAAAACACTCAAGTATAAAATGTTTCAACACCTGAACGTCCTTAAGACACAACTCCGAATCACGAGGATAGTTCTGAGACAGTAGTCCCTGATGCGCCCTCTGACCTATGACTGGGTCGTCTCGGTTCAGGGCAAACCGGTTTTAGAGACGGTGCGCGTGCGAGTGTTACAGCCGGAGGGTCTGTGGTTTGTGGTTTGCCAGATTGCAGCGACAGATAGAGAGGTTTTCATCAAACTCGCTGATGCGTGAAGCGGTTGCATATCGTACATCCTCAACGTATTTAAGGCCCACAATTTCCTCATGATACACAGGCATGGCCAGTGCAGTTAAGGGGGGGGGGGTAAAATCAATTTTAATTTTATTGCTTGCATTTGTGTCATTAAGTAGGCCAAAAAGTGTGCGTGTGTGTGTGTGTGGGGGTGCCTCTTTTCTATGCTTTGCACTTGTGAATGCGTTGGTAATGGTAGGACGATTGGGCGAGATTAAATAAAAAACAAGATAGTTCATGGCTTGTAGCAATAATCTATATTTTGCATCTTTATTCATTGCGTTGTTTCCAATGTGACGTCGTTTTAAAAGTTTGCAGTATTTAACTACAAATGCGCCTCAGTTGTCCTTGTTGACATAATTATGTTGTCAGTCAGCTGGTGGTATCCGCGCGTGGCAATGGCGCCTTCTGGCGATTACTGTAATTTCTGCACCATCCTGACATTTTTGTTGTTGTAATACCATTTTGAGTCGTTAGGGTGGAGCCTTTGAATTGATGTCGTCAGTCATACCTTATTTAATTGATGAAAAAGTGGCAATGGCGCCTTCTGGCGATTACTGTGAGTAGTCTAGTAGTCTACCTTACTACTCAGAGTCAGACACTTTGAATTTTTGTGGAAACCTGCATTTTATTCCAAAGGAGCAATAGAGTTCAACGACACCAATATGTATACCTTTATATGGATGTTATTCGGTGCGGAAAACACAAAAGAATGATTGCAAATAGCTATTATAGCACCAGCGATTGACATGTTAGTTTAAGCTAAACCTTGCAGCAGTTATAAACAGGAAACTAATAAAGCAAAGTAAATACAACAAGTAATACAGAAGTCGTGCTGATCTATCTATCTATCTATCTATCTATCTATCTATCTATCTATCTATCTATCTATCTATCTATCTATCTATCTATCTATCTATCTATCTATCTATCTATCTATCTATCTATCTATCTATCTATCTATCTAGGCGTCTCTCTCTGTCTCTTTGTCTCTCTGTCTGTCTGTCCCTCTCTCCCTCTCTCTATACCTGTCTGTACCCACATGAATAGAGACACATTTACGATATGCGTTACAATGATATCATAGTTAATATGTAATTACGAATCGTCACCAACATGGCATACTAAACCAAAGCTTTATAACGTATAGACAGAGCTAGTATGTTATATACTAATAGCATTAAATGGCAGGTACATACCTTACTTTGTAAGCCCCCAGCTATCTTCGCAGCGATGGGTCTGTCACTTCTGTATTTAACTACAGTACATAAAACAAGCTGTGTGCATGGCACCAATATCGGGTACACTACTCAGCTGTGGATTCCTACTAGACGCAACGACAGCAATTCAAACTTGCCTTCCAAATGGTTTGTAACACCTCAGTATAATCGCATGTATAAGATTAATGTATATAATGCATATATATCGCTTTGCTTTCAGACAAAAGAGTGATATAGTACGTAAATTAGCGAGAAGTTGCCTAAAGTATGAGTCTTAGCTTAAGTCACTACTGCCACCAAATATTTGTGAATTTAGTGCATTAAAGTACCCACTGCATGGTAGCAAACATTTTGGGTTCTACTAGAGCACATCTGAACATACATTCTGAGTAAAATCTACTATAGTGAAGTATATTCTGTATTTTTGCCCTTGCTTGTTCCATCTCATGTATGGCGTCTATTCTACTGAAGATCTCCAAGTGATGGATGTACGTCTAAATCAGTTGAATTCAGTTGATTACGCTGTCAGGTGTTGTTGCAGACCAAGTACGAATGTTGCTTTCCAACGGATTCCGCGTTGTTTAAACTGGAAGAGTTAAGTCATAGTCAGTAGTGAACAACGTGGTCGCTTCTATAAAGGAAAAACGTCATTGACATAAGAAAATTAGTGATGTTTATATCACAAGGGGAACAACACAGAAACGACTCCGAAAATATTATGTATACGGCATTTACTGATTTCATCAAGGATAGCAATTCTGCTCATTGAATGTATTTTAGGTTACAAGATTTGTAGAATAAAAGCTTAAAGAAAAGTAAATATTTCAAGCCGGAGAAGTAACGATACTTTAGTGAAATTTGATACTTTACATCAAGACAGCAAAGACAGCTCACCTCAAATTTTCGGTTGCTCTTCCGTCAACCTTCTTCAGGAGTGATGATTCAATTACTCTGAGCACGTGATCTGGGGACACGTGACTCGAGTAATGAATCGTAATTGTCTGAAGAAGGTTGACGGAAGAGCAACCGGAAATTAGAGGTGAGCTGTCTTTGCTGTCGTGATCTAAAGTATCAAACTTCAGTATAGAGTTTACAAACACAGATGAGCTTTCATGCTAATATAAGTAATGATACGTATATCCACCCATCAGTTGAAGTGACTTAGTAGTTACGGAGCACTTAACAATATCTGTCCATCAGATTCATATATTTCAAAACATCGCCTGCAACAGTCATCTTCAACCAATGGCAATGAAAGCAGCCGGTCTGGCGAAGGACAGGCGGGAAATAACAAAGAAAATGGCACACCTGTTTCCCCACAATAAGCAAAGTAGCATCTACCAGTCCTGGGTAGTTTGTACACGTAGTACCCGGCAGGGCACGCCTTCACCTGGATGGTTGTTGGGAACAGGCATGGCTGGGAGCTGCGCGAGTAACCACACACCTGACGGGACACCTCTCCGTCAGCGGCTGTCGGATGTGCTCCGTTCATCCACATCGGATAGTTTGTGCCACAGATGTTGTTTGTCGTGGGGCTCTGTGTAGGCATTTGAGTTCCGGCCGGACCCAAGAAGCGGTACCACTCTCCGTTGAAAGAGTCACAGCGAATGGGGTTGTCCAGACCATGGTTGACGTTCCTCCATGTCTCGTTCAGCACACGGTACACTGTCTGGCTGCAAGGATCTGGAACACGTGAATGAAAATAATAGTAGATGTGAGAATTCTGAAAAGCCGTAACTGAAAACGACGTTGATTATATAAATATGGCATACTGTTCTACTTATGTTTGATATCGACCCAAACCCTCAAAGAGTACCGACCCAACATTTCCTGTAGGTTAGGACCAAGCCCATGTAAGACAGGTATTTTTACATGGACTACAATGTGAAGACAAACCTCATGATGGAGACCTTAAGCCCTAGAAAACTTCGATTTTCTTATTCCTAATAATCAGCCACGTTAAGAACCTATTATGTTTTGGTTGTGAATGAAAATAATAGTAGATGTGAGAATTCTGAAAGGGTGGAAGCCAAGGTGCTGAAAAACATATCGGTAACTTTCGTTACTCATAGATGCATAGTACGATGTGCGTTTTACATGATGAAAGCGAGGAAACAAAGTATTTGTGAAGTAACGAAATACATCTTAGGATAAATATACAAAGGTGTCAAATCAACAGGAAAACCTTTTTTTTAAATACTAATGAATATTCATCAATCTTAAAACAAAATCAGTTTCCTCTCTTAACGCACTAGTGATCTATAAACTGAAGTGACATCCTTTTCTGTCCGAGTAACGAACAGGAATCCACCTAACACCGGTAAATTTACAGATTAACACACCGGAAAAGGCCTCTAATTATCTCCATGAAAAATGGAGATATTGTTTTGGGTCTGTCTGTGTGTCTGTGTGTCTGTGTGTGTGTCTGTCTGTGTGTCTGTGTGTCTGTGTGTGTTTCCGCCAATTACTGGTGAGCATAACTTAAGAACGCCTTTATGGATGGTGATGATATTTGGTATGTAGGTAGGTCTTAGGAAGACAAAGGTCAAGGTCAAATCTGGGCCTCCTGTTGGCTGACCTTGGTACTGCAGCAGAACTTCCGGTTTTTGTATCTTTTGTCCTGAACATGCTATGGTTTTGATTTTTTGGTGGCAGATAGCTTTTCCTGCCAGGAATAAGTGTTGTGGGTTTGGTCCCCCTAGCAGCTTGTGCTGGAACTGCAGGGGGGTTTTTGAAAAAAAAATTATGAGCATATAAGTCCAGAAAGGAGCAACGTATTATCATGATTTTTGGTATGCAGGTAGCTTACACAGAGATGTACATAATCAAATGCAAATTATGCAAATGAGGACCTAATTTGCATAATTAATGAGAAACTTCTGAAATTCCAGTGTTTTACATTATAGGACATGTAATGTGTATAATCTATCGCAGGTAGAATATCAACAGATACCAATTATGCAAATATACACCTCATTTGCATAATTAATATGAAAATTATATAATTCCTTAGTGGTCATTGATGGGAATTTCATGCTTGTGACATGTGTAAGTTAGTTAAAAGTTTACAACACCATACATATATTATGTTAATGCACTGGTCATATGCATAATTAATGATAACGTGTTGACATGAAACATTGCCAAAGGATTGGACTTTCACATCAAATATGTTATTTGTGTTGAGGAAACCATATTTCATGGAGATACGAGGTCGTGGAACTCTTGTTCAAAACGTTGCCTGCAACAGTCATCTTCAACCAATGGAAATGAAAGCAGCCGGTATGACTAAGGACAGGCGGGAAATAACAACGAAAAATGCACACCTGTTTCCCCACAGTACGCTAGTGTGCACCGAGAGACCTCAGGCAGTTTGTACACGTAGTACCCGGCACGGCACGCCTTCACATGGATGGTTTTTGGGAACCTGCAGGAGTTACGGCCCCAGAAAGCGCACGCCTGACGGGACACCGCTCCGTCGGCAGGTGTCGGATGTGCTCCGTTCATCCACATCGGGTATCTTGTGCCACAGACGCGGGTTGTCGCGGGGTGCTGTGTCGGCATTTGAGTTCCGGCCGGACCCATGAAGCGGTACCACTCGCCGTTGAAACCAGAGTCACAGTGACTGCCCACACCATGGTTGACGTTCCTCCATGTCTCATTCAGCACACGGTACACACTTGGACTGCAGGGGCCTGGAACACGTGAATGAAACTACTTTCAGAATCCTGAAAATTTCCAACTGCAAACGACATTGGTTATATAAATAAGGTTACTGTTCTACTTATCTTTCAGGATTGCGTGACCTTAAGTCCTAGAAGTCTTCGATTTTTTCTGCTGAATGACCAGCCGCGTTATAATTACCAGCCTATTATGTATCAATCGGTTGTTTTGGTTCGTATTTTAGCTGGCGGTTTTCACACAGTCATATGTCGAAAACGGTAGAAACCAGAAACGAACATGACATTAACAAAACGGCTACAACTAGGCCTATTATGGACTTTTAAAAGCATTTCTTCGAGGCTCTGTACTAACCGATGCAGAGGGTGCTAACAATCTGGGTGATGTTCTGAGCCTTGCCAAACACCTTCGAATGAAGGTGCATCTCTGTTAACTTTAACAGGTCACTCGGTGTGAGATAGCCAGCTGCCGCCGCGCCGCGTGCCCGGGAAGCTGGTGTGTTACGCCGCGGATACTGGCTATACAGATATAGATACAGATAGTTTACCGCAACGTTCTTACCAGGGGTAGTGGTCGGTGGTGGGCTGGGGCTTGTTGTAGGCGTTGGGCTGAGGCTTGTTGTAGTAGGTGGGTTCGATGTTGTTGTTGAACAGCAACACTATAAAAATATGTGATGTCATTTGATACCGTAGGTATGCAATAAGCGATTGTGTTGTCATCGCAATAGGATGCAAGGATGAAGTTTTGACCAGAGGTCTAGTTATCTATAGTACGACTGTGCCAGTTGTTCCTGACGTATGACTTTTCGGACGCGTCACGTGACTAGTGGGTCAAAGGTTGTTCAGTGAGGGTTGGTGGATCAGTTATGGGCCACTATGATAGCTCTGGTGGAAAAGTCTTTTAGTCTATCCTCCAAGTCCGGAGAATGATCGAGCTGACCAGGACACAGTTTCGTCTAATTCGCCTGGATTTCTATAAACAGTACTTATCAGCAAGCGTCAATCATCATTGTCATACCTTCACCTTAAGGGCATTAAATTCTACTTACCGACCCAGGAGGCCCAGGAGGACCAGCTGGACCTGGAACACCATCTCTGCCGTCCCTTCCGGGTTCCCCTCGGTCCCCAGCCAAACAGCCTTAGCACACAACAACATTCAATTTGACAAAAATCTGAGAAGTTATTCAGAACATAGATAGTAGAAGTTATTAGGAAACTATCGTTTTCTATGAATGTTATTTCGATACACTATAGACACGCAAAACGTTCGTGCCAGTATGCAAGTACAAAAAGCATGACTACATGAGGCCAGGCTGCGTAAGGAAAGGATGACATAGCAACGTAGACCAAGAGTTTCTTGTGAGAATAATGTTCGGAATGTGATCATATACAAGTGCAAGCTTCCTTAAAACTCTAGAATAACAATGTTTGCTGGATCAAGTTTTATTTGATAAAATTGTTTAAAAGAGCCTACAAAGTCCGATGAATTTTGTCCACAGGCCTAAGGAAAACAGAAGTACGGCTCTTGTAGGCTCCGTGCTGCCCAACAGAACCTTCTGCAGAGGTTTACAATGTGGCGATGATGTCCGGTAAGGCTGATATCAGAGTGCAGAGGCTCAGGTACCCGGAGGTGTGGGGACTCCAGGTGGCCTTCTGACGCATGACTCACAACTCCTCACGTCACCAGCATGTGAACAAGTCTCAGGGGAGATGGAAGTCATGCTTTACAGCCTCACCGGAACATGGGCCAGAGCAGAGGGGACTGTGGACAACATTGGGTTCTTACATACTGAGTTTTTAATTTCACACCAAGGGAGGGTTATATTGTTTTTGGCGAGTGTGTCTGATCAAGGAGGTTCCTCTGTCTGATCTACTCGCGAAGCCATAAGGAAAAAAGAAGTGAATCTGCGATATTGGAACGCCTTGTTTCAGATGGATTTAACTTTATGCATATGCTGAAAGGAGAATTTGAAAAGCAAATACAAACGTGTCATATCCCTACGCCCTTGATTCGTGGGCAGTGTAATCTTATTTGCAAAATTACCGGTGTTGGACACAGATCTCTTAGCTGGGTGGTGCACTTCGGCTCCGTACAGGAAGGTGGCGCTTTTGCCACGTCCCGCCCCATCCTGCTGCTCTCGAGGGTTGGCCTTGGGGCCCTGCGGACCGACCTGCCGGGTGACATTAGACACACCTAATTAACTCCGTATTGTTGGGACGGCAGCGTCGGTGCGTCAGTAAGGGTGTAGTCTCGTTCGACAGGACGACGGGTTGGCGACGGTCCAACTCAGCCTACCGTGCATTTTGAACTCGTCTATCGGGCCTGCAGGTCCAGACTAAGGGCCGTGAGGGAACATTTTCTCCTCATTGCACATACGCGCAGTTAAGTTAACTTACTGCTGTGTGTCCAGGCACCATTATGGCGCCCTTAAGCATAACAAAATCTTCAAAGTCCGGCGTACAACTACTTAATAATCACAAGTCAAGTCTGCGTTGTAATACTAGTAGTTAATGAAACAAGTTGTGCTCTTATCTACCTAACGATAACGTGTTTGTCTCAAGCAACTGTTCCTTTGCAAATAATTCAAGAATTAAGAGTTTTGAAATTTAGATATTTAAGGACAAATAATGCATAGCTTTAAAGAAGAAGCCAACGTATGACAGCTCATCTTTACCAGAACTACATTTTGTTTTCCCCGTGGTCAATTTTCGGGTGCGGTGTGTCGGTGACCAGTCGAACAGCAAACTGAGTACAGTTCATTACCCTCACAGACACTGCGTCAGTTTTTTTTACACCGCCCAGACAAAAAGTACGGATAGAAATGCTACTTAGAACCATCTGACAATCAGCACGCGATTTAATTCATCGCAATTTGTCGATAAGCGCCCAAACCCACCACCCGGAACCATCGGGCCGAAAATGTAACCCCTAGGAGTTCGTCGCGAATTAGTAAAAGCATGAAATACACCGCACTGTCTAGTGTTTAATGGACATACCTGCACGTCCAGGCGTTCTTTCCAATGGCGTATCTCCTGCAGCTGGGCTTCCATTTCCTTCAGGTGCGAAAGCTGGGCTTCCATTTTACTGAGGTCCGCCCCCTGCCGCACCATGACAAACATGGTGACGAAGCTCACAATCACGGCTGTGGCAGCCACGATCAGCGTCCCCAGCCCATCGGACACTCGTCTACCCCGCACAGCTCCGTGCACGGGGTAACTCATGTCGCACAGCTTTTCGGAGCTCATTGTTAGGTATTTCCGCCCAAAAAAGAATCTGTGCGGCGCTCTACAGGCAGGCCCAACCTGCTCGAAGACTTCTCCACGACTGACTGACTTTAGGGGTATGATATCACTCTGAACCCAGCATCTCTGTTCTCTCATTGGTCAGAAATGCCCTTTTTTCATACGTCAGTCCTATTTTTAGCCATACCTGGAGACTCGGAGCACATCGTAAACCTTCGGGTCTGGACCGAAGTTTGGCGAATGGGACCCATTCGTGCCCGATGATTCCCGATCATGTCGCTCGGCACAAGGAAGAAATTCCGATCTAATTGGTGCCCGAGGGTCGATTTGTCATCGATAGAAAAAATCGATTTGAACAACGTAAATCTCTTCGTTTGTGGATTAGTTTTTTTAAGATATGTTGTAGGTTTTTCCTTCTCAAAGACAGAAGTAGAATATGTGGTTTTTGGAAACGGATTCTGTAGTTTAGTTTTGGCTCTTATCTGGTGAACAATTACTGGGTTCACTGGAGGCAACAGAGGTCGTGTAAGGACGTGGTTTGTCTGTTTTTGTTACAGACGGAGTTTCAGCGTTCTGCGATCATCTTGGTGAATAATATGTGAAGCAAAAATGGAGAGGGAATTACTGACTAACACAGAGTACATGTACAAAAAGGTATTTCACTAGCTACATGAAGTATTTTCAAAAACAGAAGGAAATTGTCTAGTACAATCTGTTGGTAGCATCCTAATCCTACCATGTATTCTAGTTCATCATTGAGAATATTTTATTTAGTTTTTTTTACATTTTACGCGTCAATAATTTTAGGTACATATTCAGCTTTATCCGGCTCAAAGTTTGAAACTAACAACCCACCCCTCGGGCTGTAACAATTATCCACACGGCGCCTCTCTAAAACCGGTTTGCCCTGAATAGAGGTGATCAGCTCACAGGTCAGAGGTTACGGTGATCTAGTGCCTTATAACATTTGATGCTTGTTTCTCACTTTTGTGATGTGTTCAGTTTCCGTTGCTTCTGAAAAAAAAGTGTTACGACTGATACTGATGTTTAACTTATCTGTAGAAATGGGTGCTAAAGTGACTTGCCTTGATTGCTAGATGTCTGGAAGGATTATAGAGTAATACGTTTTTTATTACTGACTTCTACATGACTTCTAAGAACCTAAATAACTGTAGTTTGTTAGTCCAAGCTGGTGGCATCAATAAAGAATGCACACAAAGTCAAGATCCTTTAACTCTAACCCCATTATGATTAATCTTAACTAATGGGCCCAACCTGCCCAAAGTCTTCTCCACGACTGACTAACTTTATTGGTATGATATCACTCTGAACCCAGCATCTCTGTGCTCTTATTGGTCAGAAATGCCCATTTCCTCATGCGTCAGTCCTATTTTAGTCATATATATATATACCTGGGGATTCAGTGAACATCGGAGATCTTCGGGTCTGAACCGAAGTTTGGCGACTGGGACCGATTCGTGCCCGATGATTCCCGATTGCCACTGTCATGTCGCTCGGCACAAGGAAGAAATACCGATCTAATTGGTGCGCCAAGTGCCTGAGGGTCGATTTGTCATCGGTAAAAGATATAGATTTAAGCAACGTATATCTCTTAGTTTGTGGAGTAGTTTTAAAGATACGATGTAGGTTTATCCTTCCCAAAGATAGAAGTAGAATATGTGATTTCTGGAAACAGATTCTGTAGTTTAGTTTTGGCTCTTATTCTGTCAACAATTACTGGGGTCACTGGAGGCAACAGAGGTCGTGTTTTGTCTGTTACAGACGGAGTGTCAGCGCTGTGGGATGATCTTGGTGAATATGTGAAGCAAAAATGGAGAAGGAATTATAGATTCAATCTATTACACTGGGTAAAAAATATAAGTACAACCTTACATGAAAAAAAATTATAGCCAACGACAAAATTAATGCACATAGAATTGTCCAGGACATAGAAATATTGGTTTGCGCATTGTCATTTGAATATTAACGAAGGAGGATGTACAGATATAAAAGGAAAACGCAACTTTCTAATGTTTTCTTAGGGTGCTCAGTGTAGTCTTTAACAACAGCAAGGCGACGGTTGTCGACCTACAACATGACAACTACAGTCCAAGATGAGCGGAAGTGACGTTTTTGATTCTATAGTCCTTGGTCAGCGGAAGTGACGTTTTTGCCCCTGTTCACATTTTAGACGAAATTGTCGGCATGGTCGAACACAGCAAGGAAGCTCCTTGAACACGGAGACCGACCACATGGAAGATACTGTTGAATGCATTCTGGTCCATATGCCACAACTCCTTAAACGAGACAGTATAGGCAAGGACATTATAGGATATATATTTCAGACTACATGACGTCACACGCATTGTAACTCGGAGAACATCGGAGACCTTCGGCTCATGCCCGACAGGTAACGAGTACACACCGAGGTTAGCCGAGTGGGCCCGATGATCTCCGACTGCCATGCTTGGAAGAGTCACATAGCTGAATGCCGCAATACAAGTATAAGTAGTGGAACACTTGCCTGGGGCTCAGTTTGTTCTCTGGTCTTTAACAACTTAAAACTATCGTTTTTACAACTCGAATCGCTTCGTTTCTGGCTCATATTTTTAAAATAAGATATTGGTTTGTTCCATGCTACAATGATAGTAAAAGATATGAAATCTGGAAACGGATGTTGTAGTTTGGTTTTGGCTCTTATTATGTCAACAACAGTAGCACCCTGACCTGTGACCTCCTCAGCCATGAGCAGGGAGAACCGGTTTTAGAGACGCAGTGTGTAGCTGCTTCTTACAGCCGCAAACTTAAGCGTGTTAGAGTGTTCTGTTTATTCAGAAATCGCTGATGCATAAAATGCCCCAAAATACAAATTCGACGACTCTATGGCTCATGATACAGTTAAGATAGTCTAAGACCTTCGATATGAGCAAACACAGAAACAGACCAGTACGCTCGGGACCAGCAACCGTCAACGTTGCTGTGTTTTTTTTTTCATTTCTAATTTTTTCCGGGGTGTTGATATTTTTCTTTAACACCAAATTTGAAACACAAAGAGCCAGTTTCTCTTCTGTTACTAGAAAGATACTAAAGTAGTATTCTAAGTTGGAGTACTACTTTAGTATAGTTCATGTATTTACCCTTGTTGTTTATTCTCTGCCATACATTGTACCAGTTACGTAGTTGTTGAGCAATAAAGTTGATTGATTGATTGATTGATTGATTGTCAAATATTACTGTGACCACCGGAGCCAGCAAGAGTGTGGGAAGATGTGCGCTGAAAGGATCGTAAAAACTTGAAGGGCGTTTTCACAAGTGAAGCCAGCGAACAGAGGTCGTCACGTTTCACACAGCGCTGTTGCCTCTGATTCTCCGCCTCTGTTTCGGCATATGCGACACTACTGAACAGAATTCTGCATAATAGTACATTCTGGTCCATGTGTGGCATGTCCTGAAACGTATCCGCAAAGAATGACGTATTAGACTACCGGAAAGCATGTTTTGGTACTTCGGAGAACATCGGAAACCTTCGGCTCATGCCTGACAGACGACGAGTACAAACCGAAGTTAGGCAAACGAGACCGATGATTCCCGACCCCCACGCTTGAAAGAGTCGCTGAGCAAAGTGTAGCAACACTTCTGCCTAACTACACAACTGCCCGAACAGGCACGTCATTTAGCGCCCAGTACTGCAGATACGTTCAACATCAGAAGTATCAGTCATATATATTTAATATAACGCTTTTTTTCAGAAGCAACATTTGCTGAACAGATCACAAAACGGATAAACAGGCATCGAGTGTTGTTATAAGACACTAGATCACCATAACCTGTGACCCTTGAGCTGGTCACCTCTGTTCAGGGCAAACCGGTTTTAGAGAGGCGCTGAGTGGATAATTGTTACAGCCCGAGGGGTGGGTTGTTAGTTCCAATCTTTGAGCGGGATAAAGCTGAATATTTACCTAAAAATCATTGACGCATAAAATGTAAAAAAAATCAGTTATAACATTGTTGACAATAGAGTAGAATACATGTTGGTATAACGACACTATCACAGATTGTAAAAGACCATTTCCTTCAGTTTTTAGAATATTTCATGTAAGCTACTTTAGTAAAAAAAACCTACTTGTAAATGCACTATATGTTAGTCAGTAACTCCATTTTTGCTTGACATAGTCACCAAGATGATCGCACAGCGCTAAAACTCCGCCTGTAACATAAACAGACAAAACACGACCTCGTGCTGGCTCCAGTGAACCCAGTAATTGTTGACAGAATAAGAGCCAAAACTAAACTACAGAATCTGTGTCCAGAAATCACATATTCTACTTCTATCTTTGGGAAGGACAAACCTACATCGTATCTTTGAGAACTTATCCACAAACTACGAGATTTGGGTTGTTTAAAACAATATCTTTTACCGATGACAAACCGACCCTCCGGCACTTGGCGCACCAATTAGTTCGGTATTTCTTCCTTGTGCCGAGCGACATGACAGTGGCAATCGGGAATCGTCGGGCACGAATCGGTCCCTTTCGGCAAACTTCGGTTCAGACCCGAAGGTCTACGATGTGCTCCGAGTCTCCAGGTATGACGCAAATATGACTGACGCATGAGGAAATGGGCATTTCTGACCAATGAGAGCACAGAAATGCCGGATTTAAAGTGATATCATATCGGTAAAGTCCGTCAGTTTCGTAGAGGTCTTCGGGCAGGTTGGGCCTGCCTGTAGAGCGCCGTACGGGTACTTTCTCGGGCGGAAATACCTACGAATGAGCTCCGAAAAGCTGTACGACATGAGTTACCCGGAACACGAACCTGGGCGGGATAAGCGAATCCTTCATGGGCTGGCGATAGTCGGATCGCTGATCGTGGCTGCCACAGCTGTGATTGTGAGCTTCGTCACCATGTTTGTAATGGTGAGGCAGGGGACAGAACTGGGTGTATTGCAGTCTCAGCAGGCGCACCTAAAGGAAATGGAAGCCCAGCTATCACACCTGAAGGAAATGGATGCGCAGCTGAAAGCCCAGATGCAGGAGATGCGACAATGGAAAGAACGCCTTGACGTGCAGGTATGTCGTATGACGACATAGTGCATTGCATACTTTCATCAGATTACGACGAACTCTAGGAGTTACATTTTCGGCCCGATGGTTCCGGGTGGTGGGTTAAGACGGTTGATCGACAAATTGTAATGAATTTAATCGTGAGCAGATTGGGTTTTTGTGCATTTCTATTCGTAATTTCTGTGCGTACGCGTGAAAAAAGGCCAGATAAGATCTAGATCATAAGAGCAATGCCTGTGGAGGTAATGAACTGTACACAGTTTGCTGCTTGACTGGTGCCCCCCACCCCGCTCGAAAACAAACCAAGGTTAAAACGAAATGTCATTCTGGTGCTGCTTAAGTGTTATCCGTTCACGAGTTCTTAAAGCTGTGCATGATTCTAGCTTTATTTGAATTTCACAAGTATTAATTACTAAGCAGATTTGTGCACATCTGCATTGTACGTCGGACAAGATGTTGTTATGCTTAACATGTCAAATCTATCTTTCAAATATGATAATGACGCCTTGACACGCAGTAAGTTAACCATGAGTGCGCGCGTGTGCAGTCAGAAGATAATAGGTCCCCTACGGCCCTTAGTCTGGAAGTGCAGGCCCGATAGACGAGTTCAAAATGTAGGTAGGATGAGTTGGACCGTCGCCAACCCGTCGTCCTGTCGAACGAGACTACACCCTTACTGACGCACCGACACTGTCATCTCAACATTACGGAGTTAATTAGATGTCTCTAATGTCACCCGGCAGGTCGGTCCGCAGGGCCCCAAGGCCAACCCTCGTGAGCAGCAGGATGGAGCGGAACGTGACAAAAGCGCCACCTTTCTGTACGGAGCCGAAGTTCACCACCGAGCCAAGAGATCTGTGTCCAACATCGGAAATTTTGCTAATAAGATCACACTGCCCACGACTCTAGGGGGTAGGGATATGACTTTGCAATTGATTTTCTAATTAACCTATTATCATGAATTTAAATCCATTAGGAACAAGGCAATGAAAAATGGCAGTTTCACTTCCTTTTTTCCTTATGGCTTTGCGAGTAGATCAGGCACACTCACCAAAAACAATACCTCAATCCCTTGGTGTGAAATTAAAAACTCAGTATGTAAGTCAGTAAGATACCAATGTTGGCCACGGTCCCTTCTGCTCTGGTCCATGTTCCGGTGAGGCTGTAAAGCATGACTTCCATCTCCCCTGAGACTTGTTCACATGCTGGTGACGTGAGGAGTTGTTAGTCATGCATCAGAAGGCCACCTGGAGCCCCACACCTCCGGGTACCTGAGCCTCTGCACTCTGATATCAGCCTGACCGGACATCATCGGCACATTGTAAACCTCTGCAGAAGGTTCTGTTGGGCAGCACGGAGCCTACAAGATCCGTACTTCTGTTTTCGTAGGCCTGTGGGAATAACATTTACTGGACCTTGTGGGCTCTTTTCTGCAAAAAATGTTATCAAATTTGATGTAGGAATCCTTGTTATCCCAGGGTTTTAAGGAAGCTCACACTTGTACATGATCCCATCCCGCAGATTCGTGTCACAGAAAACTGTTGGTCTTCGTTGCCATGTCAGCCATTTCCATACCCAGCCTGGCCTCATGTATTCATGCTTCTTTTTTGGGATTTACATGCTGATTAAGGTTTTGTGGTCTGCAGTGTATCAAATTATATTCCTTATAACTAGGTTCTAACCCCCCTGTTTTGTCATACCAATCTCTTATTGTAAATTGTCTGTCTTTTATATCCTTATTTTATTTTGATGTGTCAGTTGGCAGGAGTGGGTTGGCGGGAGCACATGGACGGTAACCTGTCGTGGGTAGCTTGGCACATCCTTTTTCTGTCTCCTTTTCTCTGTCTAAGTCTCTGTACCGTTGAAAAAGTTATAAAAAAGACTGGTTAAATCTCTTGTTTCTCTTGTCTAGTTTTCCTATTTTTGATTTAGCTATACCCCAATTAAAAACGGGTTTAAGACAAATTCTTATATGTCATATTTTTACTAATTTGAATGTCTGCTAAGGATGTTTGGCTGGGAACCGAGGGGAACCCGGAAGAGATGGTTTGACTGGTCCAGTGGGTCCTCCAGGCCCCACCGGCCCAACAGGACCGCGTGGATACCCCGGGGCCACTGGCCCTCTCGGCCCTGCCGGGCCACCCGGGCCTCCTGGGTCGGTAAGTAAAATTTGATGTCCTTAAAATGCACTTATGGCAAATGACTAAATACGTTTGTGAAGTACTGTTTTAAGCAATGACATAATGACCTTGTTTAAAAAAAATCTAGTTGAATTAAATTGAATCAAACAAAATTGTGCCCTAGTGGGCTTGCTTGGACTGGAAGGGCAGACTCATGGACTTTTCGACCAGAAGTATGGTCTTCGTCAGTTTGACCCACTAGTCACCTGACGTGTCCACAAGGTCATGTACCAGGAGCATCCGGCACAGTTACACTAAAAATGACCAGAAGTCTTGTCAAAAATCCATTCATGCATCCATTACAATGACAACACAATAGCTTTTGGCATCAAATGATCTTCACATCACATATTTTCATAGTGCTGCTGTTCAACACCAGCATCGAACCCACCGCCTACAACAAGCCCCAGGCCACCGCCTACAACAAGCCCTAGGCCACCGCCAACCACTAACCCTGGTAAATAAGAACGTTGGCTAATTAGTCAATTACAAGGGATTTCCAGATCATTACCTATATAATGTATTGTGGTCACCTGCTAAAAGGGTGTCCTTGGGTGTAACAACTACAAGTACTCGGACCATCTATAATCAAGGTCCATTAAGACCTTTTAGTTTATTTTATAGAAGTAGATCTTTTAAGTGGTTGTTTATTGCGCAGTTCAATTTAGTTCATCATGTGTTTATGATTATCATTTCCTCGGTTAAAATATTTGTCAAGGCAAATTTGTGAACGGAATCAATGGAAATACCATTGTTATGTTGTGTGAACTGCTACTAATGGAAAAGACTGTAAAATTATATTTATGCATTTATATTTTTCTTCAGCATGCTTGGGATTTATCAAAAACTTGAATGATCGATCTTCCCCAATATTCAATCTAACAGTGTTTCCAACGCCTGAGCCGTGTGACTTGATGCCAGACCTGTTCTTTGTTCTGGACGGATCTGGCAGTGTGAGCGTTTCAGACTTCGATACAGTCAAACAGTTTGTTGCTGCAGTGGCCATGGGTTTCACCATCGGTTTAACTGACACTAGAGTTGGTGTGCTTCAGTACTCGAATTGGAACACGTAAGTGTTTTTTACTATTCCTTTATTGCAAGCATTTTGAAGGCACTTTTATACTAATCTTGTCTTAATGTAGAATAATGTAGGCAAATGTATTCCAAGTCCCCAGAAATCGCCAAAAGAGATTAAAGACACTGAATAGATGCATAATTTTCAGAATAACAGCCACAGTTATTCCATACTTTACTAATTCTGTCCACGACCAACTGTAATGGAAGTGTGGGATTGAAAAGTACTGACAGATTGTGTCGTATTCCAAATATCCAGACTGGGGTGTAACCTGGGAGATCATGCTGATCGGGCATCTTTCGTCAGCGCCATTAACACCATGACACGCCAAGGCGGAGGCACAAATACTGGAGCTGCTCTGGTGTACGCTCGTCAGAACGCCGCCTGGAGGGCTGCTCCTACTCCAAAGGTAGGAACAACATTTTGCGGGTTCATGATTAATGACAATGAACATTATTGCATATTCGCGCCCTACATGGGCCAAATGCGCTAGGTTAGATAACTGAGGTATAAGAGTAGGAGAAAAAAGTATTACCATGGGAATTGAATGTTGAAACATGACCTTTTGAAATCATCAAAATAAGTAAATGAAATGATATAGGTAGAAGGTAAAATGTATTAAAGGCGTAGCAAAATAACGTTTCAATGTACAACTCTAGCAATTTTTAAAGATGTAGATTGTAGATTGCCTCTCTTACAGACTAGAAGTTTTACGTATACGTTTTCAGATTATGATAGTTCTGACCGACGGACAGTCATCGGACAGTGTTGTCGCACCCTCCCAAGCTCTGGCCGCGGACGGAGTGACCGTGTTCGCCATCGGTGTGGGCAACTTTGACCAGTCAGAACTACTGCAGATTTCCAACAACAACCCGGGCCGTGTGTTTGAGCTGGCCGACTTTAACGTCCTGGCGCAGAACATCAAATGGATTGTTCGCGCACTTTGCAACGGTTAGTACAGACCAACACACAATATATATTGTCCTGCCTGCCTGCATTGTGAATGACACTAGCATTGTAGTAGATAATACGAAAATGTTGTATTCTTGTACCACAAACACTTTAAGACTAAACGGAACAGTAATTGGTAACCCTGGCAAAATTCATCACTTCACGAAAAATTGTGAAAATATGTTAAATTGATGTTTACCAGACAATTAATTAACAGACCATTCCTTTAAATTATGATCGAAGTAATATATCCCCTTGTCAAACATTTGACACTGTCCGCGCGCTTTTCACAAAAGTGTCCTTTAAGATACATCGAAAGAAGTTTGGGAACTACTACATACTACGTTTATTTTAGGAGCATTTCTTCCCACACTTTACAGCGCAGGCACCAAATCCCCGTCTAGTTGGCGGATCCGGCGACCACGAGGGAAGGGTGGAAGTGTTCCACAACGGACAATGGGGGGGCGTCTGTGACGACAACTGGAGCCTAAAGGACGCCGATGTGGTGTGCCGCCAGTTGGGGTTTCTTGGAGCTAAAGCAGCGACATGTTGCTCCTCCTTTGGGTTTGGATCCGGACAGTTCTTGTTAGATGATGTCGCCTGCAGTGGCAATGAACCAAGTCTGTACAGCTGCAGCCATGCTGGATGGGGCATTCATAACTGCGACCATTTTTCTGAACATGCTGGAGTTGTCTGCACCCGTGAGTTGGATTGCATTTGTTTCTTGCTCGTAGCTAGGGAAAGTGATTTGTTTCCTGCTTTGCTTTGTTCTCATATGATGATATGTAGCATATGGGCCATGAAAGACGTGTATGGGTCACAATGAAGCGTATGGGTCTAGAAAGACGGCCACCCAAACAACGAAATCGAAACTATATCTATCTGCTAAATTTGTACCCTTAAGGTACCAGCTATATTTGAAACTGCTTTAATTGATTATGTTTGTTATCTTGTAAAGTGTGTAGCCGAAAACATTTCATGAAGATAAAGATATCTATTGCTTTATATTTGTGGGCCAGAGTTGGTCTCTGGAGATTGTAATAAAATTTTCTTTCCTTTCTATTGTTAGCTATTTTCTGATTCAGTCGAAGTGAAATTCTATTGTCAACATTTAATGATAAATAATGCGTAACTATTTGTTTTGAGAAAAATGAACGGAAGGAAGATTTTTTTTCGAAATCCTGTCATGTAAAATGACTTGTGGTAAATTGGCTCTTCCAGAAAGTCAATCGACACAACATCCGTTGACAACCACTCTTCCCTGGTCTTTAACAACCCAAGTGGAGTTGACAACACCTGTTGGTAACGGTGAGTTTTCTCTCTTGGTCATAAAGATTTCATATTCACCTTACCTGTTTTATGCATGGTTTTGCGTTAGCTGCAAATCAGTGCCCTCCGTCATCTCCGTTTCTGTCATCAAGAGCGTTTTCCTACGATTGCCAAACATACCTCTAGAAGCTAAGTGATCATTGTTGTTTTGTAATAATAACTACAAACATCCTTCACGAATTCAAAGATTAAGGGTAACCTTGATTCATCATCATCGAATATTGGAGCTAATAAGACTGGCTACTGATGTGGGAAACATTTAGAGACATTTGCTTAAAAGACATAACAAACACAGCGAGACGCGGAGTAGAGAGCAGTGCACAGAAATGTGATGCAATAGTTTTGCCCTAAGTTACAAACTGCTCATGCGATTTCCCATCACTCAGGTATGTAGTTTAGTGGATGATCAAAGTTTCATCTTCGTGTGGACAAAATATTAGATACCAAACAGGTTTATTACTATAGCTAATGATGAAACGTTAAAGACCAGTGAGACTGAAACTGCATATATATACTTTGCACTACAGATCCTTGCAATCCTGGTAAACACATTGTGCTTAGTGAACCATGGCGAAACTATGGGCGTCGTACCGGCGGTAGTAATTGTGACTGGAACTTCAACGGCGAGTGGTACCGCTTCATGGGTCCAGCCGGGTCACAAATGCTGGCATATAATCCCGGGAGGACTAGCGTCTGTGGCACCGCCATTCCGATATGGATGAACGGAACACATCCGACAGCTGCTGACGGAGAGGTGTCCCGTCAGGTGTGCGCTTACAGCAGCTCCGACCCATGCAGGTTCCCAGCAACCATCCAGGTGAAGGCGTGCCGTGCCGGGTACTACGTGTACAAACTACCCAGCACTGGTAGATGCTACTATGGTTATTGTGGGGACACAGGTGTGTCATTTTCTTTATTACAACTTTTTGTTTTCCTTTAAAAGGTGTAGATCATAGACTTTGGCCCCGCAGATACACCTGTTTGCAAAGCCAAAATATTCCTAAACATTCAGCACTTTCATGTTTGTCAAATGAACAATACATCCCGTAAGCTTTGTGTAAAATTCTATATAAAATCTCAATCCCAATCTTATCGTGTTGTTAACTGTGCTTCATTCTGATGACGCATAGTTAGGGTGAAGTACTTTTAGTATGAAGTACTTTTGTATTAGGAAGACAAATTATTCTAAAATACTAGTACTCAACTTATGGAAGCACAACGAGCACACTGTCCAGAAGGAGAATATTTACTGACTTCCGTGATGTTTGGTTAGGTATTCGGCTGGCCAATGGAACCGGAGACCATGAGGGTAGAGTGGAAGTTTACCACAACGGACAATGGGGGACCGTATGTCACGATGGTTGGAGCCTGAGTGACGCGGAGATGGTGTGCCGTCAGCTGGGCTTCCCTGGTGCTGAGAGGGCAACAACTGATGCCTCCTTCGGGCAGGGGTCCGGACAGATCTGGCTGGATGAAGTAGGATGTACCGGAAGTGAGGGAAGTCTACAAACCTGCAGCCACAACGGATGGGGCAGTCATGACTGCGGACATCATGAAGATGCTGGAGTCGTCTGTACTGGTGAGATAGAGTGATATTGTTGGGAAGTTCATTGCCTTGTTATGACTCTTTTCTGTCCTTACCAGTATGATAACTCACCAGTTGGTGTAAGAAAGATCATGGCAAGTACAATGGGATCTTTTAAAGCCCAGACAGACATGAATGCTTTTGTAACATGTTGTCCAAAATACTTGATAACACGATTACGTAAATCCTCTAATGCGCTTGCAATGGCTGTTAGATGGTTCGCAAAAGCAGGTATAGATTTTCAGACATTTGCCACACTACATTCTATTTGCTACTATTTTTAACACATTTACGTTGCGGCGCAAGTCTTTATTGGCATGCAAGGATGAGAATAAGATAAAAAAATAAGATAAATATTTTCTATGAAAAAAGAGATTTTCCCAGGACGTTTACCGACAATGTAGGAAAAAGTGAAAACTCATGCGATTGCTTCCCTCCACCCAAGTCTTGATAACTGGTGTGACGGGAATTCGCACCGCTGTAGAATCATCTAGTGACATGCTGTCATCATTAGAGTACTTGCACAGGTTTCTACAATCAGAAAACATCACAAATTAAGCCCCCCCCCCAAAAAAAAATAGGCCAGATAGGAAGTCCGATACTAATCTACAGTCTTCAACTGAAGATATCAAATTTCTAACTCCCAAACTCCCAATCTAACTCCCAAAATCCATCTGCACCTAACATTTTACTGTTTCTCCTTCACAGACATAATAGACTGCCATCAATATTATGCGTCAGGGCAGAGAACAAATGGAGTCTACACAGTCGGGTCGGCGGCGTCCGGTGTACAGGCATACTGCGACATGTCAGGTACCGTATTACTGAGCACTATATTACTAGCTGAGGGTTTCTTTAGTTCAACAGCCATGTCAAATATTTAATGCACTGTATTTTTGTATGCAGAGGAGCTAGATCTAATCTAGCGCAAGTTTTCCCATTTCGCATAGGCTCTTTTGTACATGACACGTGCTGTTACAATTGCCAGTATCATGAAGTTTCAGACAGAAGGTGCCACGAACGAAATATAAATATAAGTACGTTTGTATTTTCCTTGTGGTGCCTTCCCACAGGAGGCGGTTGGACTGTGATCCAGCGGCGGCAGGACGGGTCGGTTCCCTTCAACCGGACCTGGGAGGAGTACAAGCGGGGATTTGGGAACAAGAACGGGGAATACTGGCTTGGGAACGAGAACATCCAACTCCTGACTCAGCAGAAGAACTACGACATGAGGATAGATACCAAAGACTGGGAGGGAAATCGGCTATATCATGTATACAGGAGCTTTATGTGAGTACATTTCAAGTCGATAAGATAGCTGGCAATTTTGTCGAAGTAAGGAGATACGAAATAAAGCTGGTTACAGATTGATTGCATTTTCAAGTAGTTGTTTCCATCTCAAACCTGCATAATTTTCCATCCAGAGTGAGCGGTGAGAAGGACAACTACCGGCTTTGGTTTTGGCACGGTTACGGTACTTATGGAAACTGGCCTTTCCATCGCGGCCAGAACTTCTCCACTGTGGACAGAGACAACGACTACTGGAGCGGCGGCCACTGCTCTCATGAAGAGGGGGGAAAGGGCGGCTGGTGGTTTAGGGAGTGTGGATTCCCCAACTTCAACAGTTGCTACCGGGGCAGCTGTGAGAGTTCCTGTTCAGGTAGAGATGGTCTGACTTGGCAATCTAATGAAGGCAAGTGGCACCTATTGAAGTCTGTTACTATGAAAATAAGGCCACAATAACAACATTTTCGAATGCTGTCATGATCAAATCTGATTGCATCCATTTTATCAGGATGGTAATTACAAATGCACCACCATGTCAACACACGATCTATGATTTCGTACGATGAAAAACAAAATTGCATTTAACCGATTTAGATGTTTAGCTTTATCAGTCACTTGAACATCTGCAGTTTACAGTAGAAAAAACGGGCAAAAAGTACAGGATAAGAGAGAGAAAGAGAGAGATGGTTGAATTGTTACAGTCAGCTTAGTATGTTGAATTGTGACTTTAGTGATCATGAGGATACTGTGATTATATTGAGTATGAACCTACAGCTCACCGAGTAACAATCTATAGATACTGAATGGCAACTATATACATGTATATGTACTGTGGTTAGTACAGTTGTGACGGGCTGGGGTAGCTGGAGTGTTATGTACCTGCCAGTGAGTTCTCTTCTACTTAGTATACAAGCGCTATCTATACAACATTCATTAGGCTTTAGTTAGATATGTCAGTATGGTGATGATTCGAAATTAAATTTATATAAATTTGTTATAATTGTAACAGATATTGTTAAGGTGTACCCTCTGTCTTTGTCTATACAAATGGAATAATGGATAGCTAGCAGAGTGTTAAAAATGTTCTATAAATGGATAAACAGATACCAAAATATATCACATAGCTATACCTGCTTGAAATCCTAATTCATTGAGTATGTTAAGTAGACTTATACTGTCCAGATATCTGTGTTACAGTCGACCCCCACGCTTCAGTTTGAAATGTTTGGTGTATACTACTATAATATGTTGACAGTCTCTCGGAAAGAGTATGGCGAGTCTGCATGTTCAGTAGTCCTTTACTACTATACTATAGTATACTATATTGTACAATACACGACCTTTTTGTGTACTCCATGAGGCACTTCTCTCTTTCTTTTCGCCGGACAGCACAACTTGTGTATTTTCTGTAGTATTTCTACTCATACTACATAATATCAGTATGTTAGTTTCCTATTTACAATAATGAATGGTACACATTTTTATATATAATATAAAATGCTGTATTTGGAATAGCTGTTTACAAATGTTCCATACATCTCTGTGCAGTAGTGTAAGCATCGGTGGCGTTGAATTCTGTTGCTTCTATGGAATAAATTGTTGGCGGTTTCTGAAAAAAATCCCGAGTGTCTGATCTGAGTATACTTAGTAAATTACCACGTTTATCATTATTTAGTAAACTACATTTATAAGCTGCTTTAATTTTAAAAAAAAACTATTGTTTTGGATGTATTTATGTGAAACTGGTCCTACCGTACTAGGAAATTATCACCGGCTTTCAAACTCTCTTTAGGGAGCATTTGAGATGTTTGGCTTACTTTTTTTTACTTATCTGAAATTATGATTTGTTGCTTTTCTTTTTGCAATATCAAGACATTTTAGAATCCGATAATGTCAATTAATGTTTCATCTGTTTTATCTATCTAATTCTGAGTATTGTTTTGTTTAGTTTAGTTTTGTTGATCTCTTAACGGTTCAGCTGACATATTCGACAATGTGAAGTAATCCTTACAGGTCGACCTTTCAACTTTCACCTCGACTATTCGTGTCCGCCATATTGTTTCTTGCTTGTTGTAAACTGACACGGTAACTTCTTAGTAATGGGGCTGTATTGACGTCTTTGCCGGTGACAAAGAAGAAGACGAGAAGCAACAGCAGGTATATAAGACGTGACCCTTTTAGGGTAGGTTTTGGTGTTTATAGACCTCTTGGTAGGTTAGTTGTACCTAGCTAAAATAAGGGGGTCTGTATACCAAGTTAGATGAGATTCTAGATAGTGACAATTGACACCTTGTCTTGTTTATGCAAAGGGATAAACATAACCCTGTATAATAAGTGAACTGGTCAGAAAGGGATTTCTTCTGTGAATTCACTCTGCTTTTTGTCGATGTACTGGAGATAAATCTTCGTAAAGTTGTTATTTTAAGGCAAGTGCGATGTGCGCCTCCATGCGATGATATTTGGGTAATCAGGTAATACAACTGTAACCTTTGACATGTGTCAAAAATCCAGCTTGCTATCCACTGGAGGAACCCTGGAGCTGGCTTGTGTAGTCCCTGGAAGCAGTCTGGTATTCAGGCCATTTTAATAGTAATACTGACTTCTATATATGGTGACGATGAACCTAAAAGTACTAGCCTGAAGGTCTTGTAGTCACTGGAAACAGTCTTGTATCCAGGCTAGCATGTTGGCCCTGGAGCCAAGGAGCTGGCCTCTGTTGGCCCTGGGAACAGTCTTGCTTCCAGGCTAGCATTATTGGTCCTAGAGCTCAGGAGCTGCCCAGTGTAAGCCATTTTAATAGTATACTGACTTTTATATGGTGTTGATGAACCTAAAAGCACTAGCCTGAAGGTCTTTCTTCTGTCTCCTAAGCTGGTTAGCCTCCTTCGCAGACGTGTGGCGGCAGCGGCGTTAATTTTTTTGGGGAGCGACCCGAGTTTTCCCGTGGAGGGTCAGTTTCACCGCCGCCACACAAGTCTGCAAAGGAGGCTATCAGCTGATCATATTAATAGAGAATCCACACAAAGTCACGGTCCTTTCACTCTAACCACTTTATTCTTAATCTTAACTAAAGAAGAGAAACTGTTCCATACAATTTTTTCAACAGACGATTGTTCTTAAACTTCAAGACATTCAGTTCACAGATCAAAATCCTCCAATGTTGGAAACTGTCTTGCAGGATAGCTCAGATGTACAGGGAGACAACTTGTTCTTAAAGACATCTGCTAGTACACAGATCAACATCCTCCAACACTAACAAGATCCCGTCTTTAAGGAACGTTCAGATGTACTTGTAGATGACCTTCCTTCTTGTTTGTTTACTTTTGTTTCAAATTGTCCTCATAATATAGGCATATATTACAGTCATATGGCATATATGCTAACAAGATCCCGTCTTTAAGGAACGTTCAGATGTACTTGTAGACGACCTTCCTGGGCACAACGCTGATCTCCACCTTGACGACGCACTTTAAGAAGTGTGAGAGGAGCGTCTCGGTGTAGCCCAGGAGGAAGTAGTACTTCTGGGGGTCCAGTTTCCTCAGGAGGAGAAGCGCCACGTAGATCGTGTTGTGTCTGCGCTTGATGATGACCTCGTCGGCCAGGCAGTTGTGGAAGGTTCCCAGTAGGAACTTACGAATGAACATGTCCTCGAAGGTACGGTCCGCTCCTCCAGGCTGTTCCCATAGGTTACCTAGGAGACGTTGACAAACAACATGTTTATTTGTTTACTTTTTATCAAAGTTTCCTCATAGGATAATTTAGTCATATAGTCACTTCTGGGGCGATGAAGGCCAAACATGTCCTGAAACATACAGTCTATTACGCCAGGCTGCTACTTAGGTTATCTAGGAGACAGTGATAAACAATATTTCATTTGTTTACTTCTTTATGATATCTATATAGTTTTACCATATTGTCACAAGCAATTTTTATTGAGTCTACGTCATAGTATTCATACCATATGTGATCAGCTGGGAATTTTGTTCAGTACAGTATTGAATAGAAAACCTTACTGATTTGTTCATTCTTGGATGTAAAAAATACTGCTGAACCAGAATATTATACAATTTCAGTTTATTAGTGATTTAAGTCAATGGTGGAATGATCTCAGAAGCCCCATGCTACAGTTAGATCCTTACTGGTACAAGCCAACCTGTAACAAGGAGGGAGACTTTCAAGTTACCATAAAGTTTATTTCATATCTACAAACATATGTACATCTGTATATCCAGATATGCTCATTTCTCAGCCAATATAAATGTTCCTCTTTAGAAAAGGGAAACATTTTTACTTCAGAAGCTAACATACAACACAGACATGTTTTATTCATGGTACAATCACTATAATTTTTTTCTTGAAAGAGCTTTACATTTACTTTCCTATATAGATCACAACATCCTCTATAGACTAGTAAAACAGTGTTCTCTGAGAAGGTGTGATGCTGATGTTCCTTACTGGTATGCCAGGAGTTCCATGATTTCCTGACTCCGATGAAGTGCGGAGGGTTGGCCATCTCGTAGGTCAGCGGTTTGTTTCCGTCCTTGCTGATTTTGTACTTGGCGGCCTGCGCCTTGTGGCATGCTGACGTCGCATGTAGGAACCTGTTGTGGACTCTGGGACTGGACAGCACTCTCAGCAACTGGAACACAAACATGTTTACATTACATACAATATAGTAAAAAATTAATCTATGTGAAAAAAAATCTTCAGGCAATATTTAAGTTTTCTGTGTGTTCATTCGTTTGCCAATTTGTCATTTTTTATTTATTTATTTTATTTATTTCAAATGCAAACAACACATAATTTACACAGGCTTACAGCAGCGTTGCTGATGTACGTCATTTTTTAAATTTAGATATTTAATACCTTATAAATACTGTATCAGATTACATGATATAATCATTGTCTGTCCCTTAGTAATTTGGCCTCAGTTTGGTGGGGCATCACAGATACTCTGTCAACTATCAACCTCATTGCTGCCCTTATATTTTTAGTTTCTACGAATGGTGCATACATCATGTTAATTTTTTATTTCTAAAAGCACACAATTTCTCCAATGACCACCTGGCAGTTTTTTAAAATCAACTCTGGATAACTAACAGAGACCAGAGATGCCCTTCAAATGTGAAACGGCCCAAACTGGTATCTCCAGTGTGTTTGTACCTGGCCGAGGACTCGTTTCGATCATGTGAGGACATTTATTTGAACTATATATTTCTCTTCGTTCTGAAGCCCCCCTCCCCACTCAGACAAGAATATAGAAACACACATTTCGTCACCACTTCTAGGCATGTATATCGTACGATAGATAGCCCACAGTTCATTTCGCTAGTGCAGATGTGCGTACAGGTTATATAGGCTAAATGGCGCAGTCGTAGCACATTAAATCTGCTCTATATGTCGATCGACATATTTTTTTTTTCAATCTTTATATTTAACGTTAGGTCGCCCATATCAACTTAACATCGCAGAAAATCTGGTAACTACACAGAACTTCATCGCTACGGAAACCGCCTATGTTATCCTTACACTATCAGGTCACTATTGAACTAAAGGCTAGCAGTCTTAGATCAAAAGAAATACGTATTTATCAGCAATTTCTGACTCACTTCTGCACAAGACGAAATTTTTGCCAAGGGCGCCGCCATCTTGAATTCGCAGTGGCTGCTGGGAAAACGGTTGACTTCTGGGTATGCAGTAGAGAGACCAGAAAACATACAACTCATTTTCTCACCGCAGAGCTTCGATTTTGACCAACTATGCATTCCAACTGGACTTCTAGGTTGCTGTATAAGATTTTAAGTATCCCAGGGGCGGTTTTGCTGCTTTCTGCGCAGTTTTTGGTGCTTGCAGACGACCCCCCTCCCCAGCCTGCGTACAACGAGAACCCAGTGTTCCAGCCGAACTCCGTCCATACCAACTACGGCTTCTCCGCCGAGTACTTCAAGTTCAACTACAGCGAGACGCCCGTCATCATCTGGTGGACAAAATCGCTCTTCCCGCATTTCAACGGCGGAAACTCGGCCACAATTCACTGCAATCTGGGCTCCTGCGTCACTACAACCAACAAGAAGAGGAAAAGGTGCAGTGCAAGTACTAACTATGTTTGTTCTCCAAGCTACTGACACTTTTGATGCCAGACGCAGAAAGTTATGCTACTCCTTTATTAATAGGCTAAACAACACCAACAATAGCATAATACAATGTCTGCTGAGGTCAGATTGTCAGTACAGAAACTCTTTTAAAAAAAATGTATACAGTCAAACTTGTATAAGAAGACCACCCTGGGGACCTGTAGAATCTGGTCTTCTTATCCAAAAAGCAGCCGGGTTACTCACCAATTTGGAAGTTCATTACCTTTAATTATTCATGTTCTGTGGTCGCTTGACCAAGCTTAAGTTTGACTGTATAAGATGCTGTATGTATAGTTTGTGTTTCTATGTTTGTACCATTGTTTTCTATGGGTGAAATACCTGGAATAAAGACATTCATTCATTCATTCATTCAAAAGTGAGCAGGCCACGCGGGGGTTCATCTTCTATGGCACGGACTTCAGGGCCTATGAGACGCCGTTGCCAAGGCAACCGCATCACGAGTGGGCGCTCCTCCACGAGGAGTCCCCCATGAACAACTACATCCTATCCCATCAGCCCATGCTGCAGCTGTTCAACCACACCGGGACGTTTCGCCGCGAGTCGGACTTTCCGCTCACGCTGCAGGTAAGAACTGTTGTATCCAGAACCTAGCTGCAGCGACTGTTGTACTTGTAGGGCTTCTCTTGCTTGCAGTCTTATATATTAGCCTAACAACAGTCGCGGAGCGGTGCATTGGGCCAAATGAACAAAAATGAGATTCTCTGTGCCGGAACACTTTGGATCCGAACTCTGCACGTCCCTAGATTCCTAACAACCTTACCTAGCATGCCGGGGTATTTTGTGCGTCAACCGGCCTCTGCGCGACCCGTACCGCCACTGTTTGCGATTGCTCCCCATGTATAATGATCTGAGTGGCCGCCATCTTGTTCAACTAGCGCACCGAATCAACCGTGCACCAATAACGGTCTTCCATAGGAATGGTAGGCCTATCAGAAAAGTAGTGGCTTATTCAAGTTATTGGCGTGCGGCTGATTCGGTGCACTAGTTGAACAAGATCTAATCTATAATGACTTTTCCCCAGCACCTGCCGACGCTGTCGTACCTGACCAGTCGGGAGCCCGTGCCGCTCCAAGAGAAGAACCAGCTGAAGGAGACGGCAGGCCTCGCCCCCGTGGCGTACATTCAGAGCCACTGCGGAGTCGCATCAGACAGGGACAGGTTTGTTTGTTTGTTTATTTGTTTGAGCCTTTGCATGAAACCCCTGTCCATACAATGGACTGGACCTGTCCCCTGTTTTCCACCTACTTTAGTTACTATTACTAGTATATATGTATTGGAGCTCATGCAGTATGTGATGCGGGGTGGTGTCCAGGCACACACCTACCGGTATCCTACATATGAGTCCTATGGCTATATAGTCATGATAAAATACTAGTAGTCAAAATAAGCACCCATACACACATGTACAGTTGACTAGTCTTGTTTTATGTTGTTCACAGTCTTCTTCTTCATATCTTATCACCATCCACTGTACCTATAAGTACAGTGCAGAGTATCTTCATTTAGACTATAGTCCAGATTCACATCTTTTTTGTGTCCTTTTCTGGAAGTAGCTAGCTGTGGAAGTATGTGATAGTGGACTTGCTTGGGAAGATACCTTTGACTTGACAGTTTAGAACTTTAACCTTTAACCCTGTGTCCCAGCTATGTGCAGGAGCTGATAAAGTATGTGAAGGTGGACTCCTGACCTTTGACATGACAATGTGTAGCTTTAACCTTTCACCTTTAACCCTGTTTTGCAGCTATGTGTAGGAGCTGATGAAGTATGTGAAGGTGGACGCCTGACATTTGACATGACAATGTGTAGCTTTAATCTTTCACCTTTAACCCTGTGTCCCAGCTATGTGCAGGAGCTGATAAAGTATGTGAAGGTGGACTCCTGACATTTGACATGACAATGTGTAGCTTTAATCTTTCACCTTTAACCCTGTTTTGCAGCTATGTGCAGGAGCTGATAAGTACGTGCAGGTGGACTCCTGACCTTTGACATGACAATGTGGAGCTTTCACCTTTAACCCTGTGTCCCAGCTATGTGCAGGAGCTGATGAAGTACGTGCAGGTGGACTCCTGACCTTTGACATGACAATGTGGAACTTTAACCTTTCACCTTTAACCCTGTTTCCCAGCTATGTGCAGGAGCTGATGAAGCACGTGAAGGTGGACTCCCTGGGAAAGTGTCTGCACCCAATGACCTTTGGCACAACAGTTTAGAACTTTAACCTTTAACCCTGTTTTCCAGCTATGTGCAGGAGCTGATGCCAATGACCTTTGACATGACAGTTTGGAACTTTAACCTTTCACCTTTAACCCTGTGTCCCAGCTATGTGCAGGAGCTGATGAAGCATGTGAAGGTGGACTCCTTGGGGAAGTGTCTGCACAACAAGGAGCTGCCGGAGGAGCTGACGAGCACCCTGACCATGGAGGAGGACAGCTTTCTCAGCGTCATCGCCAAGTACAAGTTCCACATCGCCTTCGAGAACGGCATCTGCAGGTCATTTTATTTACATATCATTTACATATCATTTACATATCATTTACATATACATTACCCATCATTTACATATCATTTAGTATTTACATATCATTTACATATATCTTTGGATACATCCCTTTTCAACTACAGATTCTTAGCATGAAAGTTCATCTGTGTTGGTACAAGTCATTATGAAAAGGAACTAAACTTTAACTGCCAACACTATAAAGAATAATGGGACTTACCCCAAATTTTGGGGTAAGTCCCAATATTCTTTATAGTGTTGGCAGTTAAAGTTTAGTTCCTTTTCATAACTACAGATTCTGTTTGTCACTGACGAAAAGTAGTGGATGCTACTTGAAATGTCTGACAGTTTTCAAAATCTATCCAGTTGCTTGAGTAACTCTTTTCTTGAGTATCTCATTACCTGGATATCTAATCTTCGTCAGATATCCAGTCGTTTTGATTTGTACACCAGCTCATTATGTTTACCGAAGGAAAACTTATTGTTTTTGCTACGTTTCTTCTTCTTCTCCAAACAGTGACCTCAATGACCTGAACCAGACTGTTACCATAGTAACTGGTGTTGGGTTACATCATGTTGCAATTTTATAGCAGGAGGGATTTAGACTCCTGTCTGACCATATATATGAATGTGTTTGAGTAAGAATTAACAGAGCAGACCATATGCGAAGGTAAACATTATGCATTTGCTTTCCAAATGTTACCTTTCTAGTTATGTAATTCTTCCTCCATATTATTGTTACTAACCTCAGTGTTTTTGTTGATGTTACTTGTAATTATATATTAGTTTTGCCCGATCCCCAGAAAATATATGTGAATATAATGAAGTAAGTAAATCTGCAGGGACTACATGACGGAGAAGCTGTTCCGCCCTCTCCACCTGGGCGTCGTGCCCATCTACTGGGGCTCCGAGGCCGCCAACGACTGGATGCCGAACAACCACAGGTAAACGTTAGTCCAGCGTAGGGCTGCGTACCGGTCCAGGTGGACCGGTACGGACCGGAAAAATAGTATTGGTCCGGAAAAAACGAAATGTCGGTGGACCGGAACAAAAATCCATACTTGTTACTACTGATGATCACTACACACAAGTAGGCCTGCCAGGAAAATGAACACCCAGCGTTAAAATAAGAGATTTACCTTAGTTTCCGTCTCTTTGATTTTACCGGCTATACAGATACAGATACAGATACAATGAACCTGTAAATACTGTACGCAGCGTCTGTTTTCTCTGTCACGACCAGTGGAAGAATAGCTCTTCAGTGAGCTAAAACTGGATCAAGATCATCGATCACTTTCCTTTCTTCGCAGCATCATCCTTAAAGACGACTTCGCGTCTCCCAAGGAGCTGGCAGACTACATCACCTTCCTGGACCAGAATGACGAGGAGTACGAGAGGTTTCTGGAGTACCGGCGGCCGGGAGGGATCACAAACAGCCTCCTGGTGGAGGAGATGGAGAGAAGGCCCTGGGGCCTGAACAACATGGACCAACCCAACTTCATCAACGGCTTCGAGTGCCACGTGTGTGACAGGTGAGAACTGTTGTATAAGTTATAACTCACCTTTATATCATACCCGGGCGGCGATACAGTGTTCCTGACCCGGTCGTACTTTACTGTACGACCAGGCTTACAAACCGGGCTTCCATAGAACGATTTGAACGCGTTTCGCCCCAACCGTGTGCGAAATTTCGAATACAGGAATCGGACGTTGGAATTGATGTTGTTGCAGTTTTTTAGTTTAGGGACACCAAATTTTTGCTCATTTCGTATTGAAAGACGTGTTTTCTAGGGTGGGTATGATACAAATAGACTACAACACGGTGTATTCCGCATCGCCCTCGGTCCCGGCCGTCCTCGGTCCTGTGAGTCGGATCGCGGTCGGGCCGATACCTCGGGGGATACGGAATACACCGTGTTATAGTCTATATTTACCTCTCCACCCCCCACCCCCCCTGACCTGTACATTGTACATCTGTGTCCCAGGATACTGGAGAGGCTGCACGCTGAGAGACTCCATGCAGAGAACCCGGCGACCCACGCTCCACCACCACCCAGGATGGGTCAGTACGACCACATGGGGTGTCCCCAACCCACCCGGGCGGTCGACACAAAGGACGCCTCCAAAACTGGCAACGAGTACGTTTGGATTTCAGAACTTTTGCAGATGGTTGATCTTGTTGCAGATGGTTGATGTTGTACATGGCTGATGCAGCAGATGAAGTTTGTTGGTTGATGTTGCAGATGATTGTTGTTGCAGATGGTTGATGTTGCAGATGGATGATTTTGCAGATGGTTGATGTTGCAGATGGTTGATGTTGCAGATGGATGATGTTGCAGATGGTTGATAATGATATTTCAGATGGTTGATATTGCAGATGGTTGATGTTGTAGATGGTTGATGTTGCAGATGGATGATGTTGCAGATGGTTGATGTTGTAGATGGTTGATGTTGCAGATGTTTGATGTTGTAGATGGTTGATGTTGCAGATGGTTGATGTTGTAGATGGTTGATGGTAAAAATGGTTGATGTTGCAGATGGTTGATGTTGCAGATGGTTGATGTTGCAGATGGTTGATGTTGCAGATGGTTGATGTTGCGGATGGTTGATGTTGTAGATGGTTGATGTTGCAGATGGTTGATGTTGCAGATGGATGATGATGTAGATGGTTGATGTTGCAGATGATTGATATTACAGATGGTTGATGATTGACCTATGTTGTTGCAGATGGTTTCATGTTGCAATATGATGCAGATGGTTGGTGTTGCAGATGGATAATGATTGATAGATGATATTGCAGATGGTACTTGTTACAGATAGTTTGTTGTTGCTGATGGTTAATGTTGCACATGATGATGCAGATGATTGATATTACAGATGGTTGATGATAAACTTATGTTGCAGATGGCTTGCGTTTGACTGGGTGAATGATTTCTGGGGCACGTGGGACATGGCGATGGCGCTGAGACAGATGATCCAGGTTGGGGAAAAGAAAGCTGGGAAATTGTTCAAGTACGTGGAAAAGATGCACGGCAGACATTGACATTCGGTTCCTGTCATATCCAGAACTGCGCTTCATCCAAAACCACACTCAGGCATGGTTCTGGATGGTCTACGTGTATCCAGAACCATGCTTTATCCAGAACCGTGCCTGGTGCAAATCTATGTCCTTGGATACACGGAGACTATCCAGAACTTCATTTCATGCATAGAACTATATAGGCACATGTCTGGGTACGATATGATTCCTTATACAGTTGGCTATGGCTAAAAGACTAAAGTGGGGTCGTGTGGCGCAGCAGTAGCGCGTTCGGCTCAGGGCCAAGAGGTCCCGGGTTCGATCCCCACCCATGTCACCGATCTTGTGCCCTTGGGAAAGGCACTTTACACGACTTTCCTCACTTCACTCAGGTGGAAATGAGTACTTAGCTTTGATTAGGGACGTCCCTCGGATATGACGTTAAATGGAGGTCCCGTGTTTGGGGAGAGCCACACCCCACGCACGATTAAGAACCCACCACACCATTCGAAAAAGAGTAGGGGCATGCCCCCGTGTGCGATGGTGCAAATTCTACAGTGACTGGCCTCAAAGTTAGCCCTTAATAATAGCCCCGTGTTAGTTGGGCAGCCTTGGCTGTGTCTTCAGCTGAATAAATAAATAAATATCCAGAACCGCGCTTTATCCAAAACCACACTCAGGCATGGTTCTGGATAGTCTACGCATATCCAGAACTATGCTTTATCCGGAACCATGCTCAGGCACAGTTCTGGATAGTCCAAGTGTATCCAGAACCGTGTCAGCGCAAATCTATGTTCTTGGATACACGGAGACTATCCAGAACTCCATTTCATGCATAGAACTATGTAGGCACAGGTCTGGGTACGATATGGTTCTTTACACAGTCGGCTACGACGAGAATAAAAGTTTAAGCTGTACATTCGATTTAGCGGAGCTCAATTATAGCAACCAAAGATAGCTAGTCTCAAGTTTTGACCAAAGAACTACATTTGTAACTAGTTTAGGCCATGCCAAACCATTACTTTGTTGGAGAAGGTTTGTGTGTTACCAAGGCATTCCAGGTCAAAATCATGTTTTTAGGCCGGTAAATTGATGTCTGGTGTTTAGTTGAATTTTAGAGTTTTATTTCTGCTTTTACTTGTGATTTCTTACTTGAAGAAGATTACCTTGTTGCGTATTTATATATGTATTGCATAGTATGGATATTTATATATTTTATATATCAAGATTGCTTAGTCTATAAACATTGCTTAAGTGTATCTGTGCAATCATACTACATGTACATGTAAGTTATCAAGTGCCACTATTCATATTTGTGCCAAAATCATGCAGTAACTGTATTTTTTCGCTTGACAATCAAGACATGTAAATGTATCATATGTTTGATATAGCAGTTATTCCGAGGAGGGACGATTTTGCTGCAGAGGGAGTTTTGCCACGGAGAGAAGGTTTCGCACATCCAACAATCAGACACACCAGACACAATTATCAACATTAATGCAGGCTTTCTAATTTAGAAGTAGCCATTTTAGAGCTAGTACAACTAAACTGTAGACAGTTGCAGTGATAGGTTGATAAAAGTGTCTAAATAGCAGTGTATAGCCAGTTAATGTGGTGTTGACTGGTTTTCAATACCAGTAGGCCCGGTTCTCTGCAACATATCAGACACAATTATCAACATTGATGCAGGCTTTCTAATTTAGAAGTAGCCATTTTAGAGCTAGTACAACTAAACTGTAGACAGATGCAGTGATAGGTTGATAAAAGTGTCTAAATAGCAGTGTATAGCCAGTTAATGTGGTGTTGACTGGTTTTCAATACCAGTAGGCCCGGTTCTCTGCAACATATCAGACACAATTATCAACATTAATGCAGGGTTTTTAATTTAGAAGTAGCCATTTTAGAGCTACTACAACTAAACTGTAGACAGATGCAGTGATAGGTTGATAAAAGTGTCTAAATAGCAGTGTATAGCCAGTTAATGTGGTGTTGACTGGTTTTCAATACCAGTAGGCCCGGTTCTCTGCAACATATCAGACACAATTATCAACATTAATGCAGGGTTTTTAATTTAGAAGTAGCCATTTTAAAGCTAGTACAACTAAACTGTAGACAGATGCAGTGATAGGTTGATAAAAGTGTCTAATAGCAGTGTATAGCCAGTTAATGTGGTGTTGACTGGTGCTCAATACCAGTAGGCCCGGTTCTCTGCAACATATCAGACACAATTATCAACATTAATGCTGGCTTTCTAATTTAGAAGTAGCCATTTTAGAGCTAGTACAACTAAAACTCGAGCCTCTGAGGGCGTGAAAACTCCCTCGGGAGCAAAATCGTCCCTCCGCGGAATAACTCGCGTAGCTCACCAGAAAAAAAATAAAGCTCCCACCCAAACAAGTCTGTGAGCTAATACTATGCATTCCATAGATGTAGCTTGCCACTGTGTGTTGATGTTGAAGTGGTAAAGTAATTGTAGACAGCTTTTAAAAATTGTATCTGAATTTGTCGTACAATGTAGACATTAGCATGATAGCATTGTATGAAGTTACTGTTTTTACTGTTCATTTTATAATTTACATTGTAACATTGTATGATGAGAAAGTAAGAACCGAAGTATTTTCGTACACCATTATGCCAATATCTGTAATTTGATATTCCGCACCACAAAAGGCTTCTGTGGAAAGTTTTAAAATTGTCTTGTGTTACTGTTGTATCATTTTGAGACATAGCATTGTATAATCGTACTCGAAAGAGTAAGAAGCAACTTGAAAGTATTATCGTTTTGCCAATATCTGTATTTCAGATATTGCGCACTGAAACTGTCAAGTTTGTACAACTGTTGTATATTGTATTGTATGTGCCATGTATGTACAGAAAGAAAAAAAAAGATACAGATAGATAGATAGATAAGAAGATTATAAATGGTCTAGGCTGGTACAATATTTTTGAAGGAATGCTTGAAAGCCCAGAATTTGTAGGTGTGTGTGGAATTTGATTAATGTCATAATCCTTAACCTAAAAACATAAAAAAACCACAAAAATCACTCAGTAGACTTCAGGTACAATTTTCCAGCATATTTTAAAGCTTCCTTTCTTCCATGTCACAAAATACAAATGCTGGTCCAACATTTACAAACCCAAATAACAAGAGTTTGATAGCACAAGTATGTGTAAAACCCTCACATGTATTCATTCCATACAAAAACTTGTGGTGCTGTAACAGAACAAACTATGGCAAGAGAAGTTGCCCCCCCCCCCAGCTCCATTTTGCCATACCAAGTACAATTAAGCATATACATGTCAGGGTCTCCAATCTGGTAGAATCAGAGATTCTATCAGGTGTCTATCGGAGTCAGATCTGTAAATTTATTTGTAAGATATTTTCTTTAAAAAAAACCTTTTCAACCTTGCTCCATGTCACTTTAGGTCAATGGATTGACTTGAAATTTAGGATTTGTAAATGGGAAACCGCCCTAACACTTTAACAGCATCCTGATCGGAGTCTCTGTCGATGAAGACTCCGATCAGGATTTCTACGGATAGAATCAGCAATTCTACCAGATCGGAGGCTCTACCCTGACATACATAAGGTTAATTTTCAGCCATCCATTCTTATTTTTTCCTCCTGAATGCCTGAGAACCAAGTACATGCACTGGGGTGTTCTAAACGTTAGCCTCTACCAGGCTTCGGAAAGCGGCTGGAAAGAGTAGAAATTGGCCAAATAGACAGATATACACGCCAGGGGATTGGTCCGGGAGAGAGTACAGTTTGCCGCCTCCGACGGAGCGTGTATATCTGTCTATTTGGCCAATTTCTACTCTTTCCAGCCGCTTTCCGAAGCCTGGTAGAGGCTAATTTTTTCCAACTTTCACTGTAAAATTCCATTCAGTATCATTCTGAATGATGTAAACTGTTATCAGACTTTTGTAGTATTCAAAACATGCAAACATCAAATTCATTTCACAAAAAAAAGACTTTTTTCTAACAATATCTTTTTAGACATAGTACATCAAATTATAACGCTATAGTTTGTGGAAGTGTCACTTAAATATCCAATATTCACAAAACTTTAAATATATACATATCAAGGTGGGTTGAAGATAACATTATATAACATTGGAAGTTACTGAATAACAACCTACATGCAAATTAGTAAGGCAATTTACTAAAATAGTCGACAATCTTTCTTCTATCAGTCTTGAAGTATTCAAGAACCATATTTTTTTCACTTTCGGTTATTTTACAGCAATTAATTTTTCAAATTTTTAACAATATCATCAACTTACCCCGTCTGAAATTCAACATTTGTTAAACATTATTCTACTATTCTACTAACATCACCAAAATCACATCACAAAGTGGATAAACAAACCTTACATTTATCAGTATTAAGGCCTGTGGACACATTCTAATAATAACATACATTTGGCATCAATATAGAGATACAGTCCCTGGTCAGCAAACTCGAATCCCAAACACATTTCTTTTCCTACATTTTCATCCCAACACAGTCTGTTGGTTTCCTTACAAAAAATAGATCTTTTGCTGGTTTTGGACTGAAAATTAATGTTTGTTACTTCAATTTTTCGGGAAACACAGTTTCAGTTTATGATACACATCAACCAACAAACGTACAGTACTATAAAATTACAGATCAAAATGATAACATTTTTATTTCCTTTTTTAATTCCAATGACAAAAATGAGTGAATGTGCTGTCAAAAAACATGCAGGTTGGAAAACCAGGTCACATTTTTTTCTTTCCTAATAGCGAAAATCCAGATAGAGTGGTCCATGATGTATTGTCTTTACTTGGTTATGTATACGAGCTAAATTTCTTTTGCATGTTGAAATGTTCGAATGTTGAAAGATGTTGTTCACTACAAAACAGTACATGTAGTTTCTTCAGTGTTTGGGAGATTTAAGCACTAGATACATTGTTAGGGCTTGAAAACCCACCTGTAGTCTGCAATTTTCTGAATTTGCTGTATCTATAGATTGCAAGTAAAAACACAAACACCTTGCAATATTATAAGGTGCTTCAAGCTTGGTGAAGTTGGTGTTGAAACCAGAATTGTAAAATAGCTCACCGACAGCATACTAATTTGTAGCAGGGCAGGACCTGGTGAATGACTCCCAGGGCTTGGGTAGAAAATTTCCCTAATTCCAAGTACAGCATTGTAACTTGCAGACATCAGAAAAAAATACCTTGAGCTCAGATTGGTAATGATGTTCACACACAAGTCAAACTCCAGGACTCTCTGTATCTTGTCCTATAACAGTAGAGATTCATTTGCCTGAACATGTACAATGTACTTATGAAATGGAAACTAAACTTTAACTGCCAACACTACAAAGAATATTGGGACTTACCCCAAATTTTCGGTTGACTCCATCAACCTTGTTCACAGAATGGACCCGTCTACTCTTGGAACGTGACGTCAGAGACACGTGACCGTAGTAGCGGGTCATACGTGCCAGATAACTTGTGTCTCCCCCGTCTCTGTTCAGGGTAGGTCTGTGAGCTCTTATGTAGACTGCCTCCTTCACTCCTCTTGCAAAGAAGTCCAATTTAGAATCAAGGATTTTAACCCCTTTTAAAGATACTGAGTGAAAATTTGGAGTAAGTCCCAATATTGTTTGTAGTGTTGGCAGTTAAAGTTTAGTTTCCATTTCATAATGACTTGTACCAACACAGATGAACTTTCATGCTATGTACAATGTACATTGTACTTAAACACAATTATGCTACTCTTAATTCTAATTCAAATGAAAATTTCCCCCACACATCAAGCTAACGGTGGCAGTCTGACTGCATTACTATACATGCATGTATTCACAGAAAGTACACATTCACAAGTTACAGTTATTATAAATAGCAACCTTTGTGGCAGTTTTTGTAGCAAGGACGGACGGATATTAAAATGGCAAGGGAAATATCAGCTCCATAACAACTGTTGAAGAAAATAGAATGGAAAAGCTACATGTATTTCTCCACAAGCATGAATGGTGTAGCCATTTTAACCTTCTCCCTGCTGCTTAACCCTGTTAGCAACACAGCGTAGGTACAGAAAGGCTGCCTTGGTAGACAGAAGGTTAAAGTGAAGCAGTGCTTGTCCAGGAATTTGGCACAAAAACAATCATGATTATAATTATAAAACTGCCCGATTCCTTGGATAGATACAAATGTGCTTGAAGAAAGTAGTTAGTTAGTAGAGTTAGTTTTGCCGCCCCCCTCCCCACTTGTTACAGTCAGTTGCTGTTACCAATAGATACCACGTCAGAGCACGTCGGCAGAACGTACTGCGCCTGCGCACAACCCTGATTTTTCACGGTTTTCGTTGGATGTTTGGTCAACGTTGCATCAGAATTTTGCCTGTTGCAGACGATATCTTTTCCTATACAACATCTGAAAACTACAGACAGGCTGTCAACCTTATATGCTCTAATACAACCTCATATGAGACGTTCTGCCAAAGTGCTATGCACAATACATTACGGGTTTCGCGCAGGTGCAGTACGTTCTGCCGACGTGCTCCACGTCAGGGTCAAACTTGTATTCATTTGGAAGGTTCCTACACAAGATGGCAGCACAGTATTCAGCCAGTTTCTTTACAAAAATAGACTTTAGGATTCATCTGTTGGGGTTGTCTTCCATCCTGGTTGCTGCGACAACAGTTACCATGACTACGCCTGCGGCAGTCACACGTATACAGGTGGCTCGATTTGGAAGAGTCCATTCTGTGGCGGGGACGGATGTTCGCTGCGACCTTCATTTTTTATATTTTTATACACAGTTATGAAAGTCGCCTTCGCACAATATTTTTTCTGTCTGACAAATAACCCTCTCTTAGTCTTACTTAATATATAATCTTACCTTCTCTTAATACTTTGCCATTCGGAAAGCTGTCTTCTTTCCATCCACTCTCATGACAGAAATATAATATATAAATTTTGTGAAATTCCTCGGTAACTATGGCAACCCTGGCACGGAAGGACTACGCGTTCTGTCCGGCGTCCTGTGACGACGCGGTCTGCGCGTCCTCCATGACGGCCACGCCGTTGGGTACGGGCGAGACGCTCTTGTTCCTCGGGAGGCTGTTGTGGTCGGCGCCCTCGGGACAGTTCTGTACGTAGATGACCCTGTTGTAGGCCTTGAGTCTCCTCCACAGCTGCACGTACACCTTACACTGCACGTACATGAACACAAGACCCCCCGTGAACCCGATTGCCACGACGACCAGCTTAGTCCAGAACGGCCACTCCAGGACCCCCTGGCGGATTTCCTCGGCAGTGCGGTCGATCAGGACGTAGAGGGACCAGACGACGCACGTGATGGCGATGGCGTGGAACGTCACCGAGCACACGATCTTCCGACGCTCGCTCGACGTCATCTGGAGCTTCTCCCACTGCAGGGCGAGAAATTCATGAAAAGTCAGTAATATTGGGAAAATTAGTCTTGTTATTCAGTACTCCCACGGTAGGGCGAGAAATTCACGAAAAATCAACAAAATAGGAAAAAATATTTTGTCTTTAATTAATCTTACAAGAAGTTACCAAAAAGTCAGTAAAATTGGGAAGAAATATTTAGTCTTGTTATTCAGTACAACACAGTGACTTAAAATTGGGAAGAAATATTCAGTCTTGTATTCAGAACAGTATAGTGACTTTTCATATAAAGTGTGCCCTTTACAACTGTTGTACAACACAGTTTGATTGATTGATTGATTGACTGTAAAAACAATACTGACCTTTCTGAAGGGCTTGAGTTTGGAGTCCATCACGAAGTTGTACCTACAGAGCTCGCAGCTCTTGGTGTCTGAACTCTTGATCCACTGTTGTAGACAGGCCTGGTGCACAAACCTGCAGCAGGAGGGAGGGAAGGAGAGAACCAGTCAACGGAGAAATGAACAAAAGTGATCCACTGCTGCAAACAGGCCTGGTGCACAAACCTGTAGCAGGAGGGAGGGAAGGAAAGAACCAGTCAATGGAGGAATGAACAAGGTGTCCAAACTCTCGATCCACTGCTGCAGACATGCCTGGTGCACAAACCTGCAGGAGGGAGGGAAGGAAAGAACCAGTTAATGGAGGAATGAACAAGGTGTCGGAACTCTTGATCCACTGCTGCAGACATGCCTGGTGCACAAACCTGCAACAGGAGGGAGGGAAGGAAAGAATCAGTGAAAGGAGGAATGAACATGGTGTCTGAACTCTTGATCCACTGTTGAAGACATGCCTGGTGCACAAACCTGCAGCAGGAGGGAGGGAAGGAAAGAATCAGTCAAGGGAGGAATGAAGAAGTTGTTCAGTAAAATGCTATATGTGTCTTGACGGATGGATACAAGAAGGAATAAGTAAATGAGAGATTCGCTGGAGCCAGGCTTTTAGCTAGGGGGGTGTCCGGGTGTTTTTTGGACTGTATTCCGCAAAATTTCCACCTCAAAATGCAGGAAGTAGTGTTTCAGAGCATTTAAAAAAAGCCCCCTAAAAAGCTTACACCTGCACTGCTTGCCGTGCGGCTTCGCTGCGCATAGCATACAATAAAAAAAATGGACACCCAACAAAAAAATCCTAGCTAAAAGCCTGGCTGGAGCCCTTAAACAAATGAACAAATGACAGGTAGAAACAATGCCCCACACAAAATAAGAAACAAATTGAGCCATAGTCAAAAGAGTTGGACCGTACCTCAAGCTCCCAGAGCAGTGGCATGGCGACATCAGTGGGTTTTCGCTCTCTCCCTCGCAGTGACATATTCTGCAGATGTCTGCCATGGACGACGCCATCGAGGCTCGTGATTGGCTGCGGGGAGCATGGCTGGACGTGGGCGTGCTGGCCTGTGATTGGACGAAAGGGAGAGAAGTGTTACTGTTGTGACAGTGTGCTGGCCTGTGATTGGACGAAAGGGAGAGGTGTTACTGTTGTGACAGTGTGCTGGCCTGTGATTGGATGAAAGGGAGAGAAGTGTTACTGTTGTGACAGTGTGCTGGCCTGTGATTGGATGAAAGGGAGAGAAGTGTTAATGTTGTGACAGTGTGCTGGCCTGTGATTGGATGACAGGGAGAGGTGTTACTGTTGTGACAGTGTGCTGGCCTGTGATTGGACTAAAGGGAGAGAAGTGTTACTGTTGTGACAGTGTGGTGGCCTGTGATTGGATGAAAGGGAGAGAAGTGTTACTGTTGTGACAGCGTGCTGGCCTGTGATTGGATGAAAGGGAGAGAAGTGTTAATGTTGTGACAGTGTGCTGGCCTGTGATTGGACGAAAGGGAGAGAAGTGTTACTGTTGTGACAGTGTGCTGGCCTGTGATTGGACGAAAGGGAGAGAAGTGTTACTGTTGTGACAGCGTGCTGGCCTGTGATTGGATGAAAGGGAGAGAAGTGTTAATGTTGTGACAGTGTGCTGGCCTGTGATTGGATGAAAGGGAGAGAAGTGTTAATGTTGTGACAGTGTGCTGGCCTGTGATTGGATGAAAGGGAGAGAAGTGTTACTGTTGTGACAGTGTGGTGGCCTGTGATTGGATGAAAGGGAGAGAAGTGTTAATGTTGTGACAGTGTGCTGGCCTGTGATTGGATGAAAGGGAGAGAAGTGTTACTGTTGTGACAGCGTGCTGGCCTGTGATTGGATGAAAGGGAGAGAAGTGTTAATGTTGTGACAGTGTGCTGGCCTGTGATTGGATGAAAGGGAGAGAAGTGTTACTGTTGTGACAGTGTGGTGGCCTGTGATTGGATGAAAGGGAGAGAAGTGTTAATGTTGTGACAGTGTGCTGGCCTGTGATTGGATGAAAGGGAGAGAAGTGTTAATGTTGTGACAGCGTGCTGGCCTGTGATTGGACGAAAGGGAGAGAAGTGTTAATGTTGTGACAGTGTGCTGGCCTGTGATTGGACGAAAGGGAGAGAAGTGTTACTGTTGTAACAGTGTGCTGGCCTGTGATTGGATGAAAGGGAGAGAAGTGTTAATGTTGTGACAGTGTGCTGGCCTGTGATTGGACGAAAGGGAGAGAAGTGTTACTGTTGTGACAGTGTGCTGGCCTGTGATTGGATGAAAGGGAGAGAAGTGTTACTGTTGTGACAGTGTGCTGGCCTGTGATTGGATGAAAGGGAGAGAAGTGTTACTGTTGTGACAGTGTGCTGGCCTGTGATTGGACGAAAGGGAGAGAAGTGTTAATGTTGTGACAGTGTGCTGGCCTGTGATTGGACGAAAGGGAGAGAAGTGTTACTGTTGTGACAGTGTGCTGGCCTGTGATTGGACGAAAGGGAGAGAGGTGTTAATGACGCTGCTGATGTCACTTGGAAAAATCCCTGAAAGACCAGTAAAATACATAGCTTGCAGTTCACATTAAACCTGCTAGAGGTCACACCTGCACAATGTCAAAATTTTGTTCTGCAATTTGGAAATTCTTTCTGTAAATATATCAAAAAATTTCTTTTCAGCTTAGTAGAAATTTTTATACAGCAATAACAGCAAAGATGTACTTAATTTCGCCCCTAGAAACTGCGCTACCTGCGTTTAGAAGCAAAATATGTTGTTTGGGTGGCACAAACTGAGGCCATATCCACAGAGGCCAACACCACTGAACACCTAACAAAATGTTGCTTAATTTTTCTTCTGCAATGTAGTCAAATCATTCTTTATTCGAAAATTAAGAAATTCACATTGATCCCGGCTCTCCTCGGTCATGGCTGACTGAATGTCCAGGGGACAGACAATCACAGACAATTACAATTAATATTGCACAATATGCATAAAATCATTTTAAAAATGTAACTGATTAACTTAGGGAGTGTCACTATTTACATTTCCATTGATTTCCACGAAGTCAAAAGGATGCAAATGCATCATTACAAATTCAGTTTTAAAGGGAGGGTAGATTTCTACAGTAAAGAGTCTGATTTCCAATGCTGCTCATGACGTGGGTTTCAAAATTATGATGACAGAATGGCTATGCGACTGTGCAAAATGCAGACTGCAGATGGGTATTTCTAACACTGGTCCTTATCCATCCTTCAAACACTATATCCAACTGTTGTATCTAGAGCCATGTTTTATCCAGAACCATTCTCAGGCATGTTTCTGAATAGTCCATGCATATCCAGAACCGTGCCTGGCGCAAATCTACGTTTTTTGATATGCTGGGACTACCCAGAACCGTGCCTGATCCTATTTTCACCCTAACCCATCCTGGCATGGGACTAGATAGGCAGTGGTTCTGGATACAATATGGACTGTCACAGCCAATCAGACGGCAGCTCCAGCGTGAATATGAAGATGAAGAGGACTGGGTTTCCACGGTAATCACATCAGGCGGAGCCGGTTGGGTCCTGCTCAGGAGGAAACATCGCATCAGGACCGGAGTTATCGCGGCGGTGTCAGCTCCGCTTCCTGCAGGTGGGCGTGTGTGTGTGGGGGACTTTCATGGAGATGGAGGGACGGAGATCTAATTTGTGATGAAATATGGCAGGGGTCCCCCCAGGAATTTGGAGTATGATGGAGCTAGGTGTAAAATCACCCTGGGCAGTGTGCAGTATGGTCCAGGAGGGGGCACTGCCACCATCCAGGAAATGCAAGATCTTCCATTTTGCATTTTTTTAAAAAATACAACTGGACTGGGAATTAACAGTATGTCTTATCAAGAATTAGGACAAGAAAAACAGTCAAAATAAATTTAGGAATTTAGAGTATGATGGTGCTAGGTGTCAAATCACCCAAGCCAGCAGGCACAATGGTCTGGGTGTGGGTGTGGGGTATGTGGGTGTGATAGAGCACTGCAACCTTCAAGGGGGTGGAAGATCTGATCTCGCATTTTGACTAGAGGACATTTCCTGGGAATTAACAGTACATCTTATCAAGAATTGTGTTGTCTTAAGAGACAAGAAAAAACAGTCAAAACAACAAGTAAAAAAATTCTTATCTCATACTAAATAGTCTTTGTATAGGTGATTAGTCTCAAGAAGGTGATCGAAGAGGGCACAGGTCTAGAGGGTGTTGAACTGTCCTCGGTCATGCGATTGCGAGACAGGAACTTGTGGAGACACTTTGTGGTGTCACCTTAACATGATGAACTGAACTGAACTGATTAGTCTCATAGTATATGTTTGTTATATAGCACTTAGTCTAGATGCCATACTTTGTACCTTGTACCTTGTACAATTGTCGTACAATAAAGTTTATTTTATGATAACACACCTTAGACAGACTGGACCGACTGGCTTCCCTCTTGGGCAGGGAGTCCGACTGTGGGAAGAGAAAAGAACCAGTTAGTAAACACACACAACCTTGGTAAAAAAACCTAACATTGAAAACAGTCATGATAAAGTCAATGAAGGTTAGCACGTCGGCAGAACGTACTGCGCCTGCGCAAAACCCTGATTTTTCACGTTTTTCGTTGGATGTTTGGTCACCGTTGCATCAAAATTTTGCCTGTTGCAGATAATATCTTTTCCTATACAACATCTAAAAACTACAGACAGGCTGACAACCTTATATGAGACGTTCTGCCAAAGTGCTATGCACAATACATTACGGGTTTCGCGCAGGTGCAGTACATTCTGCCGACGTGCTATGTACATGTAGGTTAGACATCCAGGTAATGAGATACACAAACAGTTACTCATGGATGGATTTTGAAAACTTTCATCAGTTTTCAAAACCTATCCAGTTGCTTGAGTAACTGTTTGTCTTGTGTGGTCATGATGAAGATATGTCATCTGTGACCTTCAATTCTTGCCTCCCAACACACGGTGACCTTCAGAAGACAATGCAGGGAACAATGACGGATCAGATGCCCTTTCATGCTGAGGTACACGTCATACTAGTATTCCCATCAGGCACTGCCACATAGGGCCATACCAATTCAATTTGTTGGTTCTTGGATTTTGGACAGATTTTGCTGAACTGGGAGATCAACATGAAAACAAGTCTGAGGAGAAAGTCTGTACCTTGGTGTATAGAATATTTACATTGTAGTTAAAGAAGGGGAATATAGTCAGATTAAAATTGGTCTATTAAGTGTTCACCTTGTATTCAGTATAGGTTGTGAGGTCAATCCCGGAGCAGAGTTATACCAACCACTTTAAAAATGGTACACATACACATACATGTACTGCTTTCTATGCTTAGCACTCAGCATTTGGGAAAGAGTATGGGAGTTGAACACACACCACTACCAGTGGACTAGCCCACTGCTGTAGTGGCCTGTGTGTATGGGAGTTGGGAGTTGAGAGTACATGTATGGGAGTTGAACACACACCACTACCAGTGGACTAGCCCCCTGCTGTAGTGGCCTGTGTGTATGGGAGTTGAGAGTATGGGAGTTGACCACACACCACTACTAGTGGACTAGCCCCCTGCTGTAGTGGATACACATGGATGTGTGGCCCAAGGGCTACAGAAACAGAGATAGGTGCCGCCCTATGCACCATGCATGGTTGTGGGGAGGGCTTTAACTTTTAACTGATGTCAGTATGCAGAAGGGAGAGTGAACGTCTGCCATGGCCGATGGTTACCAATGGAGACAGATCACCCATCAGTCAGCCATGAACCTTTCCTGGACACTGGTCCACTGGGTCAATAATGCTGTAATGGGATGACAGATGGGCAAAACCTTTTAAACTTCAGTTACTCGGTGTTGGTCTACAGGACGTTATGTACTTGTGGGGAATGCAGAACTGCCGCTCAGCAGAAAAGACGAGCCAGAAAGGAGGGTGCTGCCGGCCCTGTGATGTACTTGTAGGGTGGGGGTGTTATGGCAAAAATATGGACAGAGTCTGTCAGAGGAAAATTAAAATAATTTTACAAGTATTTCTACTTTGTATTGTAATTAGTGTTAATCTACATTTTATTTCAACATGGGAAACGTATTGGTTGCTTTGTCATTATCCTTAATATTATTGTCTAAATGTAAACTTCTTTACTAAAAGGACATGTTTGGCTAGAAGTAGCTGTTTAGGGTTTCCCTTGGCCGATGTTCACAAGTCACAGAGCAAAGTCCAGTGTGACAGGGTAGAGTTTTAAGCGAAAAACATGCTTGAATCCCTGGCAATTTTGAAATTCAGTGACCTTCTGGCTGCTTACATAGTAGAATAAGCTGCACACTGGCAGAGTCTGTGCGTCATGACACAGAAGCAGTTTCCAGACCCCCCACTGTAGATACTGCGTGTGATGACACAGAAGCAGTTTCCAGACCTCCCGCCGTAGATTGATCGGGCCTGCTTTGTTACAAGAACAAATCCAGCTAAAAGCCAGGACAACAGAGAACACTTAACGTGGGGTTAGGGAACACATGTCATCCGCCATGGACGTACTGGTCTGACCTATTTACATAAAAATGGGCCGCAGGAAGTAACACGACCTAAATGAACGGACACCCACCCACCATACGCCAATTGTCATATTTGCTATAGTATATGTGTTGTTTTTTTTGTAAAACTATGTATGCGTAAGGATATGTTCATATAGACTCTGTACGCCTATATGTTTAAGAATTTGGTAGGACTTCCATCATGTAACCGTATGTTATATTTTGTACGACCCTGACCTCTTCCTTCATGACCTAAATAAAATGCAGCCAGCAGGCTGATGTGAGTATTTCATGAATAAACAAACTTCACGGCTCAAACAAGGAAGTCATGAAACCCAGACACATGAACAACTATGTCTCCAGACTCCAGAGCACACATATGCATGGCACAGATGTTTTTTAAAGTTCAAATCTGCCTGTTGTTATCTTAACCCACATTGAAACATGAGATCCGTTAGAAAAGGGCACAACCATGTTTTCAGTACTAGGGACAACACCAAGTCTTCTGTATGATAGACAGCCTTTTAGTTATAGATAGCCAGAGTCAGCTGATCTTCACAAACTTATGTAAAGATCATTACATTATCATGAGATGATTATGTAAGACATAGACTAACAAACATGTATAAAAATGGAAAGCACAGTCTTTAGTCTAATTAGCTTTTTGTAAATCTCACAATTGTTGCTGTTATAACCAAAAGAATCTTGAATGACATTCTGGCGACACAACTGTCTTCAAAATTTCTTGGACATTCCAAGGACCATGATTGTGTTTTTCTACATTCAAAGTGACTGTACTCCAAGTCAACCTATTTTTGTTTCCCTCAGGATACTTAGTACTACCTTTATTGCTATACATCTACATTCATTGATAAATTCCCTTCTGTCCTTTCAACTTCAAGTGACCAAGAAATTTACAGCTTACATCCATTGTTGAATCCCCAGGGTCTGATACTGACATCAATATCTATTAATAATAGAAATTAAAACTGAAGTATAGATTAAAACCTTTTTTGTAGCAGCAGCTATGAAAAGCAAGACACCAGAAAGCCAGGAATCATATTTGTAAAATTTAACACCATCCATATAATTATAACAGCACGGAAGGACACAATTTAGCAAAAAGCTGCTGCTATGACTGCTGCGCCGTGTGCCGCTAAATTGCAGTCACTAAAAGTCTCAGCGCACAACGCAGATACAGGGTGGAATTAGGAGTCCAATAACTCAAACGTGGCGGGTAAAATTACATTTGTACCGGGCGGGGGATCGCTGGCTGCATTACTTGGACCGGTGATGAAGCGGAGTGGTGTACAGTTAAATGTGACACGGTAAATTGCAGGGCTGGGGATCTTATTACAGCTGGGGATATCATATTACACCAACAGGACAGTTTGAAGAGTACAGAAACTGGCTGGTTTGGGTGCAAAATTTTGTTGAATTGATTATATTATAGCTTAAAGTACAAAATTACAGAATTTTTTTGCATACATGTACATAAATATGACAAATGTAAATAGGCCCTTATGTGGCCTGTACCAAACTAACCACGAACACCAAGTACAGAAGTCACATGTTTCGCCACCAGGCAGTTTTCTGGGTAAGAAATTAACAAAAAACAATCCAAATAAACAAACTGGAAAATTCACAAAACAATGCGAAGACACAAAACCTGCAGTGACGGGCACCTGTCCATCATAGTACAGATGTGTGCAGATCGACAGGTTGCGATTAGATCATAGACACCTGCAGTACAGTAGATCCAGGAAACTACAGGCACCAGACATTATGTATATGATTTGCCCCTGCAACTGTCAAATATAGCATAATTGTCTGGGAGAAGAAAAAAAAACAGGCCAAGCCTCGAAATTCACTTTTGGAAATACGTCGTGCACATAATCTACAAATTCAATCTAGGTGCCCAGAAAATTTCTGTGGTGCAAACATAAAGTAGAATTGTCAGCAATGCCTAATTACAGTCAGTCAGTCCAGTCTACTAGTACTAGAGCTTGAATCTGAAATTCTGTCCCTTATTCAAATTTCCATCCCTTGACATATTGGAGGTTACCATGGTGCCTTGACGTACATACGGCAGGAACTACAGGGACTCAAGTACATATATGTACATCTCACGTTTGACAACCCCTGTCCTTGGTGCTGAACTCCTGGAACAAGTGAGACTGTACCAGCTTTGCTGCCTTATTTGGAAGATAGAAATGTTCTGAGATAATGCCTCTGTCCCTGAGTACATGTACCTGACTAGTGCAGACTGCTGAGGGACTGGTTCTGTCCGGAGACACAGAAAGGCAATCCTGGTGAGCACGTCGGCAGAACGTACTGCGCCTGGGCAAAACCCTGATTTTTCACGTTTTTTGTTGGATGTTTGGTCAACGTTGCATCAAAATTTTACCGCAAATACACTACACAGCAATTTTTGAACAGTTTTACCCAACATTTGAACAGTTTTACGCAACATTTGACTAGTTGTACCCAACATTTGACTGGTTTTACACAACATTTGACCGGTTTTATGCAACATTTGACCAGTTTTACCCAATATTTGACCAGTTTACCCAACATTTGACCAGTTTTACCCAACATTTGACCGTTTTACACAACATTTTACCGGTTTTACACAACGTTTGATCGGTTTTACACAACATTTGAGCAGTTTTACACAACATTTAACCTGTTTTACCCTGAGCCAAACTTTCCTTTTATAGTTATACAGCATACAAGTACACGCCAATCATCCTGTCACCGAGTTTTAATTGGTCCCAGTGAAATTGCAGTAATTGGGCCCAAGACATTTCTACCTGTTTACCATTGCCTTATAATTAGCTGATTTGTAATAAGGAGCCGTGTTCTTCTAAGGGTGCCAGGCTAGGTCACCTCCGGTAACATTGTGGTTCAACCTGACATAAATCATAGTCAGGATATTTTAGGAACCAGGACAGTTGTGCTTTAACATACATAATGTCAGGTAGTTTGTTATACAACTTACAAGGGCTAGATCTGGTGGATTAATATCATACACATGTACGAGACTACCATGTTTCTGCTGTTTAACTTTGAATGTACTTCTTAAAATTTACAATTTTAAATTAAAAGAACACCAATTTGGCTTTTGCTTTTTGCCTGCCGAATTGCAAGTTGTGGATGTTTTTTTCTGCTATCTTAATCTTTTTTTTTTGCAAACAACACTACAGGTTGTAGGTGTGCATTTCTGGCCCTGGAACCATGTTCTGTTGGTGGTCTTTGATTCTGTAAAATAGACAGTCGTGTGGCGTAAACGGTAGTGTGTTCGACTCGGAACCAAGAGGTCCCGGGTTCGAACCCTGCCATGCCCCCGACCTTGTGCCCTTGGGAAAGGCACTTTACACGACTTTCCTCACCTCACCCAGGTGTATATTTGCATTGTACTGTCCTCTGTCAGTTGGTGGCGGCATTAAAATAAGTTGAAAAAACTTGAGTGTGCCGTCACCAATTGTCTTGTCATTACATGTTGGAATTAAAAAAAAGACAGTCTGCCTTACATTTAATTTAGAGGATCTGAAATCAACATATACCTGATGTTCTACTCCAGTCTAGTGTTACTAAAATTCATGCCACTTTGATATACAAGCTTTTCAAGTCACATTAACATTCTTGAGAACTTTCTAGAGGGTAATTTTTGGATGACGCCAGTGGTAGACTGGGAGTCTGAAGTACACACCAATGTCATTTGTTCTCAAGTCCAACTACATTATCCTCAAAATGACAAGAGAGTCTGAGGGGAAAGTCTGTACAGTCAAACCTGCCCATTAGCAGCACATCGGCAGAACGTACTGCACCTGCGCGAAACCCGTAATGTATTGTGCATAGCACTTTGGCAGAACGTCTCATGTAAGGTTGTATTAGAGCATATAAGGTTGACAGCCTGTCTGTAGTTTTCAGATGTTGTATAGGAAAAGATATCGTCTGCAACAGGCAAAATTTTGATGCAACGTTGACCAAACATCCAACGAAAAACGTGAAAAATCGGGGTTTTGCGCAGGCGCAGTATGTTCTGCAAACGTGCTCCCATTAGCAGCCATCACTTCAAGCCTGAGCCACTTGACGGTAACGACCACCTTTTCTCAGTCCTGACATTTTTTCCCATAGGTGCAAGCATTAAGCGACCTGCCCAAGAAGGCCACCTGTCCAAGGAGACCACTTTACTTCGGTCCCCTAGCTAGGTGGCCTTCTTTAGCAGGTTTGACTGTACATGTACTTTGGTTCACACAGTCACACAGTTTCAGGGAGTCAGATGCAAGTTTTCTTCTCATTCCTCTGTTTTCATGATGACTCTTGCTAAAATTCTACATAAAAATTCCAAAAACCAAGAAATTAGTGGTTTAACATTAATGAGAGCTTTTCAGTGGACTGAAGGACAAGAACTCAGAAAGCACTCATTGACCAGATATACATGACTTTGCACCCTTCCTCCTTCCAAAAACAGTTCTAAACAAACACGTTGACTAGAATCATGTTGTTCCCAGAAACGTACAGGCAGTTCACAATGGGCCACTTATAAAACAATACAGGTCAACTCTCAGCCTCTTAACCTTTATACCAGTGCTCTCCACAGGAGGCTCACTACAGAACAAGAGACTCTTACAAGTGTGCGTTTTCTAACCTTCTCCATGATGCCTAACCCTGTAACAAATACACTGTGGGGGCCAACAGGTTACTAGTCAGACTCTATTTGTACCTTAGGCAGAACAGGGTATATATTGTAGAACACACATGAGCAGGGAGGAGTATCATACCAACAATCTTCATAAAACAAACAAACAAACAAACAAACAAAGAAACAAACAGACAAACAGAGTTTGGGATATACCAACTACCAGTAATACACTTTCAAGGTTCCAAATAAGTCTCTGCTAATTCCAGTCCTGTACATGGACAGGTATTTCTCGAAATCACCTGCTCTGGACAAATGCTACCTGCACTCCTCAATTTCTTTTCCATGAAAATAATGAAATTGATTAAAATTGGTGAAGAATTTTCACCAAGAAACAAAGAAAACATTTAATTTGCCTCCAAGACTAATGGTTCAGGTTATCAGGATGGCTGTTTCAGATAACACTTGAACTCTGACCTCAATTCGAAGTTCTAATCCCATCATGCAATTAGCTGCTTCTGAGCTGTCTGGACTTGTCATCCATCTTGTCCAGTCAATTACTCCTGACCTTCAAGGAAACGTTTTCCAGCAATGACTTCAAGGACGAGTTTTCAATGAAGAGTTTTCCATGAAGAGTTTTCCATGAAGAGTTTTCCATGAAGAGTTTTCCATAAGAGTTTTCAAGAAGAGTTTTCCAGAAGAGTTTTCCAAGAATGGCTTTCAGGAAGAGTTTTTCAGGAATGGCTTCCAGGTAGAGTTTTCCATGAAGAGTTTTGCAGCAGGTAGAGTTTTCCAGAAGAGTTTTCCAGAAGAGTTTTCCAGAAGTTTTCCAGAAGAGTTTTTCTGGTTCAATGGCTTCCAGGAAGAGTTTTTTAGGAAGAGTTTTCCAGAAGAGTTTTTAGGAATGGCTTCCTGGACGAGTTTTCCATGAAGAGTTTTGCATCAGGAAAAGTTTTCCAAGAAGAGTTTTTCAGAAGAGTTTTCCAAGAAGAGTTTTCCAGAAAAGTTTTTCAGAAGAGTTTTTCAGAAGAGTTTTCCAGAAGAGTTTTCCAGAAGAGTTTTCCAGGAAGACTTTTTCAGGAAGAGTTTTCCAACAAGAGTTTTCTAGGAATGGCTTCCAGGAAGAGTTTTCCAGAAGAGTTTTTCAGGAATGGCTTCCAGAAAAGTTTTTCAAGAATAGCTTCCAGGTAGAGTTTTTCAGGAATGGCTACCAGGTAGAGTTTTTCAGGAAGAGTTTTCCAGAAGAGTTTTCAGGAATGGCTTCCAGGATGAGTTTTCCATGAAGAGTTTTGCAGCAGAAAGAGTTTTCCAGAAGAGTTTTCCAAGAAGTCAGTTTTCCAAGAAGAGTTTTCAGGACTGGCTTCCAGGTACAGTTTTCTAGGAATAGTTTTGCTTCCTGGAATCCTATTGAGTGGTGCAGGAATGCCTCGTCGTGATAACTGTTGAAGAAGTCAGGCCGCTAATGAGCAAATTTGACTTATCTTTCCCCTCATCACCCTTGTGGTGATGCTTAGAATCAAACGTTTAGCACATCTGAGTAGCCGTTTGGCTCCCGAATCCCTCCTGGTTACAGTGATGGGCAGATGGGTAATGAGATATGACAGGGTCCTGGGTGGGGTTGGTCTCCAGTGTGGGTGTTCATCCCAATGTAAATGTCAGGCTGTTACACTGTACATGAACACCTGCACTCATCAGGGGTTACTCACCACTGTGGAGCTGCCGTTCAGGTGAACTGGCACATGTTTAGCAAGCATATGTTTGCCATAATTCAGTAGAATAAATGTTTCCAAAAAGTAAGAGAACGAAATTAGTGACACATTTGAATCAACGAAATATATAAAGTAAGCCATCAAAAATTCATGTAATGGATTCTTTGTAATAATATCATTTGCATGTTTTGTGTATCAACAATCAGGTAAGTTTATTTTTGCATATTTGTGACCATATGAAAACACTGAGTCAGACATTTGCATATTTTGTTGTCCTAAGTATGCAAATGACCTCATTAAATGGTTGGGCATGGGCAGAAATATGCAAAAATATTTGTATCAGGTAGCCATGAAGCCTTATCCTAAACTGGAGGTTAACGACCTTCCAGAAACAATTAGCGTCATGTTTGCAAAGTGACGCTAAATAACAGGATTACCCCGACATGTGAGGAGGACTTTATCTGACAATACGGCAGCTATCCCCAGGGAAATTACTCCCTTAATTTCCTGCCCCTGCATCAGAAGCACATCTTACCCCCATTATGAGCAGGAATAACTGCAGCCGGAGCTGGGAGAGGCTGCTTCCTGGAACTACGGCCTCCTCGGAGATTTACAACAATCTTCATTAGGCACTGCCAATGCCATTGCTGGCTAGCAGGTAATAATGACAGTAACTTTATTGCAATTTGTTACTCTTGCCTGGAGGATAATTGTAAGGGACACAGTGTCTTACAATTGAAAAAGTCTATAGATCTATCTTAGTATCTAATGCTTCTAGTTAATTTCTGGAGGGTTATGTAAGAGTCTTTGGGGGATTAAGTAAATGTTATGTAATGATATGAAGATAGAATATTACAAACACAGAAGTCATCACTGGGGTATAAACTCATCCAGTATCTGCCTGTACAGCCATGTCAGAAAACCCATGACAGAACTTGGCAGGAGGAACATATAAAGAAGCCAGAAGAGATTGAAACAAATCGGGATGAGGGAAGGTCTGAACTGTCATCACTGGGGGAGATTTAACTTATCCAAAATCTGCTTGCACGTCTCCAAATCAGCCCATGATAACACTTGGCTGGAAGAACATGGATGACAATCATGTCATGTTTGAAATACAGAAGCCAGAAGAGATGGAAACATTCGGGATGAGATCAGACTGGTTTCCAGCCCTGAACTGTCATCACTGAGGGGAAAACTGATCCAGAATCTACCAGTACAACCATCAGAAAACCCATGGAAAAACTCATGACAGAATCATGTCAGCTTTAAAATACACAAACCAGAAGAGATGGAAACATTTGGGACGAGAGCAGCCGATCTCAGAGGCCAAGGCTGGCAGACTAATCAGCCCGGGGAGCGGCCACCACGCCGGAAGCCTGCTGCAGGGAGTAATCACATCACAGATGGCAGCGTGCCCGGGGTTAGAGATTCTTCATGTACAGTACAGCTTGCGTTATAGTTAACAACTCTGACATCGCGAACGCGTGCGTATCGCGATAAGAACGAGTTCCGCTTGAGTTAATGTTTTGACAGGAACGCGATAAGTAGGCGTGGCGCATTCAACTATAACGCGGTCGCCAAGCGTCAGGGTTTGCCGAGAACGCGTCTTTCGTACGGCATTCATATGCACGGGGCGGTAAGATCATAGGGAAGTAGGATGGGTACTAATTTACCCCATGCACACAGGGCGGGAAATGCGTGGACTCCTTGGTGGACTCAACACAACTTGGAAATGTTACGATCTTCCTTCGCAATATCGTCCACGACAAATCCGACGACGACCCAGGAATGTAGCGAACACCGGCACGGGAAGCTTGGAACGACATTGATTCGTCCATATCATGTTTAGATAAGAATGTTAACGAGTGGAAATAAAGTGAAGTTTCAATAAATGAACATATTTCGTCTGTGTATCGTCGATATTGACACCATGTTGCGGTAAAACAAGAAGTGACGCAAGGTAAGCAAATGTTGGTCACTCACGTCCCGGGCGCCCGGTCATGCCGACGGGATGGTTCGCCAGCCAGCGCCGGCGCCGATCTCAGTGGAAACCCGGCCGAAAATGAATATCCCCGTAAGTATATACACAATTGTAAGAGGGTTTATGAATGGTAAGTTTTAAAATGGTCCGCAAGCCGTGAACGTTCTTGATCGTCGTAATGTAACATACTAGTATAACCATAACATAACGTAACAGTTGTGCCTCGACTGATGATCAGTTCTAATGCAATTCCGGCTCGAGTTGAACACAGAAATTTTAAACAAAGATTATATCGATGTGGTTACGAAGGTTCAGTTGACAGAAATTGTTTCATTTCGTATCACAAGTCTCTTTAAATCTTGATAAATGCCGCAGGAACGAGTCAGTACGACGTGAAAGTAGATACAATCAACCTCCTTGATACAATGTAGATTGTACTACCACGACACGGCACGCTGCCATGATGGGGGCGGAGTTTAAAATGTAGTCCTTTGAAATCTGTTGCCGCCCGGCCAGTGGGCGGGGTCCCGGTCTGTGCTGTGGTGGGCTTGCCGCCACTCTGTCTGGCTCGCTGAGAACGTGTTGGGAACGCATCGTGGGAACCGCCCCAGCGAAGTAAAGCTTTCCATTAACTGGGAAATGTTTATTCCTTTGATTTTGTGACATAAGCATTACTTGCGAGGTATTTTTAAAAAAAAATTTTCACTGGCTCCCAATCTCAAGTCCCAATAGCCCTTTGTTGTTGTTTTGGTTTCGGTGTCAAATTTTAAATACTTCTCCGCCTCGATGATTGTTGCTCTCCAGGGGGTGGTCAATTGGGCTAAGAACTGTTCGGCGCCTTTCGTACCTTTCAAAATTAATGCCCTCTTTACCGATAAAACAAATATTGGAATATTGTCCTTTTTCACAAATCTTTATTGACCATTGCTTACTTGATCGCCAACACTCTCCAAAGCTGTACGTTTCGCTGCACTTGCCTTACCTTTCGTTGCGGTGGTGACGTCTTGCGAACCGGCTGCGACCCGCGGCGAAAACAGCCGTGGTTTCAGCAAATATGACAAAGAAAGTGGCATGCACAGACGCGTATTTTTATATAAAAAAAAGAGGTAGGTAGGTGTAGAAACTTACATGTTGATCAATATGAGGTAGCGTATAAATTCTTAGCATGTACATAGAAAGCGGTTGTAGATTTTATTTGTTCATGTGCTCTGATGTATATCGAACTTGAGAACGAAGTTACTCCAATGTAACAAGTTTATAAACATATCCTTCCGCTATTATTTGCTTTGAAGAACATTAATAAGTCCTATAATTCCCAGTTCTTGATGGAAGGTTCCTTACCTGCGTTTCTGAGTCCTATCTTCCGGCCGATTAGCCCAACTTACCTGCGACATGTGGATGGAGGACCGCTCCGCTAGCCGATCGTCTTGGTCAGAGTTTCCCAGTCAGCTTGTCTTATAAATATTTGTAAATAAATTATGCCACAGTCTACATCATTTTATTACATCAAGCATACAGTCGCGGTATAGAATATCTCTTGATTCGGACGGTAAGTATCAGGCTGCTACAGAGACGCTGCTATCATCGCCGGATGGCCCGGCATGGCGGCGGCGACTTGTGGCTGTAATGGACCGCCGGACGATCGTCTTCCCCTGCGGATCGGCATGGTGAGGTTGCCCAGTCGGCCTAATACTTTGAAAAAGTGATACCATACCATTATTCAGAATAATAAAGCTATAACATGTGTTTTTATCCAGTTTGGTGTGAAAATACCCCCGGAAAATTAAAAGTATTTATGGCCAAAATTGCCGAAGACTGCACGTCCGGCGGCATAAACGTTTGCAGTCGCCGGGCTGGCGGCTAGTCGGCACTTTGTGAGATAAATTTTCTTACGGCTGTTGACTTGTGCAACGTTATAGACGCGCTAAATTTTTTGTTGAAAATTGTACATGTAGTTGTAGTTGTACCTATTCCTGTACCGACATGAGAGAGGTGCCAACATCGCTACATGACGCTGTTCAAGGTGACAAGTCGGTATTGTCTTACTGGCTGGTAAAACAAACATGAAACCTGACCCCATCTCATTAACTTTGCGTCTGCCGATCGGGAACGCGTGATGGTTTAACTCTATCGCGACATCGCCACAACTCTACCGCGTTTGGGTTAATTCGGGTTTGCGTTATGCATAATCGCTAACGCGTAAATGCATAATGCGGAACGCGTGCGTAACGAGACTGAATGTTAACATTAACGCAAGCTGTACTGTACAGGAACAGCAGGGAAGCTGGTGCATACATGTACATGTATGTCTGGAGGGGTGAGTGGGAGGGAAACCTTTCATATTTATACTTGACCTGGCTCTGGATGAATATACATCTATTTGTTATAGGAACATCCCCCATCACCATCCCCAAGGCTTACATTACAGCTATAACTTATGTGATGCACCCCCACCACCATCATTACAGCACCATCCCTTACAGCTATACCTTATGTGATGTACCCCCACCATCATCATTACAGCACTATCCCTTACCTTATGTGATGTACCCCCACTACCATGATTACAGCACCATCCCTTACAGCTGTACCTTATGTGATGCACTCCCACCACCATGATTACAACACCATCCCTTACAGCTGTACCTTATGTGATGCTCCCCCCCACCACCATCATTACAGCATTATCCCTTACAGCTATACCTTATGTGATGCACCCCCACCACCATCATTACAGCACCATCCCTTAAGTTACAGCTGTACCTTATGTCATGCATCCCCACCACCATGATTACAGCACCACCCCTTACATTATGCCTTATGTAAAGTATCTGACCAGGCCTAAATGGGCTTGCCAGTGAGAAGTACACCTAGGCAGTGTTCCATTAGTAACTGAAGTGCAGGGCTTTGAGCAGGGTTTGCAATAAAGGTTTCCTGGGCTCTCACCAGGCAACCAGACTTCTTTCAAGTGTTTCGTGAGCTGGTTGCCATGGAAACAATATTCGTTAGTCTGGTGTCGAATTTCAAACTGTGATGGGGTTTCCAATTAGGCATAGACTTATGTTTCCAATTCTGCCCAAGTCGTATACATGATAGTGTTGTACTACAAAAAGTCTCATGTTAACAAAACGATCACAGTTTCAGGACCACCTGTACAATGTATGTTGGGACTTTTTTTTCCATTGACAAATCTCACTAAGAAACCTGTCTATGGTGACCACCTGTATACCTGCAACCATAGACATGTACGTGTTTCTTACAATACTTAAACCTTGTTAGGGTGAAAACCAAAAAAAAGATGTCTAAAGGAATATCAAAAAGTGCCAACAAATTATACAATGGTCAAGTAGTCTTAACATAGAGATGACCACTAGTTCAGGTTTGACTGTGCTAAGATATAGCAGGATATATGAATTAATCAATAAATCAACTTTATTGCTCAACAATCCTACATATGACTACTACTACTACATGTACTAAACAACAATGCTGCAAGACTAATTTATGTTACAGGTATCACTAAATGACTATAAAATATTATCGATAACAGTGTAAGAGCAACATCATCTTCATTGATGATATGATGGGGGGATTTGGTAGAGAACAGGCAAGAACAACAGTAAAATGTCTTCCACGAAATCCGGCCAGGATAGACCGGAAGTGCCCGTCGCTGTAAAGATTGTATGATGTATTGGTGAGGGGAAGATTACAGTTAATGCATCGCCTGAGCGTAAATGTTCGGCCAAAATTAGGTTTGCAGCAGGGCAGGCGGCACAACATCCTTCTGTGATGAAATTTTAATGACAGGGAGGAGAGATACTATAGGACAATGCCATGAACAGTCTGTGCAGAATATATTGTAGTTATAATAACTTATATATACAAAAAAATTAAAACACATTGCTACACACCCACCCACACTAACAGTAACACACGTACCCGTGCATGCACACATGCACATACACACACACACTGGCATACAGACACACATATACATGTCAGCCAAATACAATGCATTTGTATTTCATTTTTTGGGGTCAGGTAATAATGATTTTGCAAGTAGCATGTATCATACATGGATACGCTTGTGAATATTAGTCATCCAGGTTCATATCAGGGAAGAAGTGTTTAAACTTTACAACTGGATAATAATTTATTTGTCAAACGTTTCAGACGTCTATTCGACATCCTTCCTCAGTGAATAATGTTTACAAAGGATTTACGGAACAAGAAAAAGGAAGTTCTAAATAAACATAAATGTTATACATCATACATGGATGTGAAAAAAACTACTTGGAAAGTGTAAACTGTTGTCAAAAAACAACCAATAGTATAAATAAACTTTCAAAGTACCTCCGGAGAATTTATAAGGTTATAAACTGCAGATTTAAAGCGTTTATGTTTTATTTCACTTTCCCATAAAGTCAAAATCAATCCGTGTGTTCGAATAAAATCCGTGACGACGTTCCGAAACGTTTTAACGCGACGTGGCAGGCGATTGGTCCCTAATAACCGCCGGCGCGGACCGTAATTCACCGTGGGGAGGAAACGTTTTGTCCCGTCCGCCCAGGCGTGCGGATCATGTAATATTTATGCCAGCTTGGCGGCCGTTTTCCCTAAGTAACCACAGAAATCAATGAACTTCACGGGGTGGGAGGGGGCGGAATGGTGATGTACAACCAGTCAGAACTGGTACGGAATGCAGACGGACAAATCAGACCAAAAACAAACGCTAGGATAGTAAGAAAAAGACTTTTGTATGGTGTAATTCCTAATTTTTTCACTGCACTGTTATGTTGAACTTCACTGTTTTCACTGTCACTTCTGTACCGTGAACTTATCATTACCGTTATCAAATCATTTGTGTTTTGCCCCTTCCCTGCACTTGCCACCACCGTGAAGATTAAGTTCTGTGAACATGTCCATTTTCTTCAGACCGTGAAATTTTGCTACTGTGAACACAAATTGAATTACAGTAGCTTGCAATACAGTGTATAATCTACATCTAAAAGCAAATTTCAGCTGGAGCTAGTGGTATATATATAAGCCTTTTTGTGTGTGTACCGTACCGGTAAATATCTTTAATAGGACTGTTATGTAATTTGTTATTGCATGCTCTTTTATTAAATTAAACTCCAGGAATATTAGCTATGTACATCATACATGTAACTACTTTTGTATGAAAGCTACATTGTAATGGACTGGAGTCAATAAAGTATCCAGTACTGGGAGGGACACACTAGTACATCCATCATCAGGGCAGGCCTTGGCTTTATTGTTAATCAATAGAAGAATGTGTAAGACAGTTATTGGCATTCTCCTGGTGGTGTTGCTATCTTTTATAAGCCTCAATCATGGCCAGAAAGCTATCTGCAACATGTATACATTAACACTGTTTATCTAGCTCATTATTGCCCTGGAAGAGTCAGTGTTTTGAGTATTTTGAGAAAGTTACACAATGTATGTTGGGACACTGTAAGGTTATTAACTACCCTGGATGTAACTTGACTCCATTGCTTAATCAATAAAAGAATGTGTAAGACAGTTATTGGCATTCATGTGGTGGTGTTGCTATCTTTTATAAGCCTAAACCATGGCCAGAAAGTTATCTGTAACATGTATACATTAACACTGTTTATCTAGCTGATACCTAGCACTGGAAAAGTCTAGCACTGGAAAAGTCAGTGTTTTGAGTATTTTAAAAGCTACATGTACACAATGCATGTTGGGACATGGTAAGGTTATTACCAACCCTGGATGTAACTTGAATCCATTGCTTAATCAATAAAAGAATGTGTAAGACCGTTATTGGCATTCATGTGGTGATGTTGCTATCTTTTATAAGCCTCAATAATGGTCAGAACAGACAGAAAGCTATCTACGTGTACATGTATCTGTTATACTGTTTATCTGGCTGATTATTGCACTGGAAAAGTCAGTGTTTTGAGTACTTTTCTTACAAACAAATTACATTGGCCAGGTGGTCCCTATGTGAAGGTGGTTACCAGTACAGGTTTGACTGTATGCATATATATGTTCCAAAACACTACGGAAACTGCCTTTCAGCATAACACAAGCTTGTGTGCTAAACTCAATAAGGCTGATAAAAATGACCTACATGAATTATCCCATCATATCCTACAAATGTTTGTAACTACCATGCTTACTGGGGCAGCTGCAGCAACAGAAAACTTACATAACGTTGCAAATAGGACACTTTCAGCTATACACAATAATGTAATGTGCTGGAAATGTAGTCTCCAACAAAGTCCAAGCAGATCTTTTGATAGCTACAAGACAGTATCAAATTGGCAAGACAGTATCAAATTGGCAAAACAATATCAAATTGGCAGGGCAGTACCCAATACAGCACCGTTTAGCTGACAAAAACAAAAGATGCTGGTACAACAAAACGAAACCCGACAAAAAAAGCGTCAAAAATAAGCCAACGCCTAAAGTTAAACCTCTGCTTGGCGAGTACTGGAAATGGTCCCATGTAAATGTTAGGTCCCCAGGGAGGGGTGAACAGTGATGTACGGCCTCGCATGTTTGACAGACAATAGGGCAGTTACAGCTGTAAAAGGTCGGGATCATAAAGTCATCCTTTGGCAGCCTCCACGCCAGATAGCAGCTTGTCAGGGAGGGAGGGAGGGAGGGTTGGACTTGGAGCAAGGAAACCTCTTTGGCTGCCAACTCCAAATTATTATTTCTGCACGACTCCCACTGGCAGTGGCAGCGCTCCAAATTCAGTTTTAGGAATAATTTTTCAGGTACAGCTAACCTAGAAATTTATTTAGCTGCACAGAAAAAATTGGTGTGCACAACATCGGATAAAGTAAAACATAATTACAAACCCTTATATTATATTGTCTCTCTTCAGAATCAGACTCATGGCTTGAATCTGAAATAATATTATTCTATGTCTAACTGAATTTTCAACACTTACAGGCAAAATTATAATACAGGTTTTGTTGTATCATGCTTAAACATCAAGAATATGCTGTATGCAGCGTACTGTAATTCCTTTACATACCTAAGGTACCCCTACAGGTCCAACTTTGGTAATATTTTGAGCTTTGTACACACGGAATGAACAGTATGGAGCTATAGAGGACATGCCCTGAATGGTTTAGGAAGTGACCTTTTGTTAAAGGAAACTACGGTTGGGTTCTCCTGACCTCTGATCTCCAAGCAGATGCAGGGTTGGCTTGAGTGTTTCTCTATCTTGCTATCCAGGAGGGATGCAGAGAGATAGAGACACTATAGTTTTCCACTACAAAGACAGAAACTGCCGAAAAAGCATGTAAAACAGGCCAAACCCTACATCTGCTTGGAGAGAAATGATATGCCCCATGGCACTTGACAACAATGTTAAAGAACAGAACTGTCTTAACACACACACACACAGTCACACTCACAGTCACAAACACACACACACACACACACACACACAAAATGCTACAAACATACCCTACATCTGCTTGGAGAGAAATGATTCGTCCCGTGGCACTTGACAACAATGTTAATGAATGTGGAACTGTCTTAACACACATACACACAGTCACACTCACAGTCACACACACACACACACACACACACACACACACACACACACACACACACACACAATGCTACAAACATACTGAAAATTGTACCTTTTCAACAACATACACCGATGCATGTACACATAGTTTTAAATATTCTATTTAACGAAAACCCCTGTGGCCTTTTGTGTAATTTACTCTATGGTACTGTATAATGTAGAATGTACATGTAGTTGTGGGTCCAATCTTACTACACAAAAATGCAAGCTGATGGATTTCTGCCAAATTAGAATCTTTAAAAGGGCCCTATAAACTTCCTTGCTTTATACAATGTAAATTTATATGCATCATCAGATACATGGCCAAATGTTAACCTACAATACCAATCATGTAGAAAATCAGTCCAAATCATACTTCAGCACACGAAAAAAACACAACTCAGAAACACAATTTCCTGAATTGTTTTCCTGGATGTCTCTGTTCGTAGCGCCAGGCAGACAAATTTCGCCCTGATGACTTCCAGTGGTCCCTGGGGCGGGATTGGATCGGCTGGAACCGTCCATGCATCTAAATCTGCGTATATTTGCATAGACCGGTCTTTAACCAGTCGCTTCCTGGCTAAAACAAACACTCGGGACAAAATAAAGATTGATCTGGGCACACAATTAAGCAGGGAAAGATTTGTACAGCAAACTTGTGCGATAAGCATGTGATATATCATTATAACAAAACCACTAGCGATGGCAGGGGCATATGGTTTTTGTGTACACTAGTCTGTGTGTACATGTAATATCTATCAGGCAACGCCAATTCGCTTCCTTGTTCCTGATGTATTTTCAAGAGAAATTCGAGCAAAAAGATGACAAAGAAATACACAGCTGGTATAGATTTTTTTTTAAATTAAAGAACCTACAAGAAGCCTGACCTTGGTCTTTGTACAAGAATGTAATCTTTTCTTGGGCTCCAATGGAAAGTGATATTATATTATAGTAACTTCCCATCTGCAGTGGTAATGTTACAGTTATCAAAATATGACAGACTGACAGCTGGAAACATGGCATGGCTTGTCATATGGAAGTTAAATTGCTACCTTATTTGTAAGGTAAAAATTTACATAGAAATATGAATAGATTATTTGAAAAATCTACATGTAAAGAATCTACATGTATAAGGTAACGGTATACAACACGTTGGGAAGTACTATTCAAAACATAACATTTGTACCCCCCCCCCCCCAAAAAAAAACACCCCACACAAAGAAACATGATACATGTCTACACGGAAACCATCGTGAGAAAAATCAAGTTGCTTGTTGGTATGGTCCAGTTTCTCCAATAGAGTAACCATCTTCTAATTGTTTTTTAAAGAATGTTTACAATTGAACTGTAACATTTGCTCTGTAAATAACAACAACATGGCCGTCCCTGAAACGGTGTCAGTAACAACAACACAAGGAACATTTGCCAGCTGTTAGCCGGACCAGGTTTTCTACCAAATTATCTGGACGTTATACCAGCCTTATGGAGAGTGTTAGGAACAGTTTTATGTTTATACTAAGGATAACCAGTAAAATAAACAAACTACAAACCTTGCCGATGCTTGTGCGACTGTTTTCCCTGGCGGGGACCACGGATATCTGTGTCACAGGCATGGGTCAGGCTTAACTGCCGGCTCAAAACACCAAAAACCCCGGCAAAGCCGTCCTCTTCTCAGCCACTCTACCCGTGTGCAACCCTGAAAGGTCCTATTGGAGCCACTGGGAAGGATTTTCAGCGCACATTTCGCGGGTTTTGGTGGGGATAAATATCTGTTCCTCGCCTTGGCAGTGGAGCCGGGTTCAGTTCGTTCGGGCTACCGTGAGAAAAATGGCCGGAAAGGTTCCCAGCGCGAAGAGCCAGCCAAAACGGCGAGCGTTTTCTGCGCAAATCCTGGGCGCTCCGCCCGCCTTTTCCGCTGTTCCGAGAAGCTGGGGGCCGTTAGGAAAGCCGTGCCGCCATTTGGAGGCTTCTTGACGTCAAAGCCGCGAGACTTGAGGAGGAAATTTGCTCAGATCTTTGCTAACATCGTCATGCAATCAGTCCGGGTGTTCACGGACTGTACCATGTACGCACAAGGGGAGGGGTGGCAGTGCAGACTGTACCATCTGGTGCACCACAACAGGGGTGCACAGGACGGCCGGACTGGTAAAATGGCAGCGATCCTGAACGAAATGTCAAGCTCCAAAAGTCGGTAGACGCTTAATCAAAAATCCTGGACACGTTTCAGAAGAAGAAAAATTCTTTTCACTCTCAGGGTTGCAACTTATAAGCAGTGGCTCATGGAAACTTGAAAATAAGATAATGTTTTCGCCAATGTTTATTTATTCATTTGTTTATTGTCTGCCTATGGTTCATTGTTTTTAACATCTTTGGTTTGTGAACGCAGTAACACGCCTATATATACATAATACATGTATATAACTTTATGTACGAAACAAACCAAAGAGGGTTTCTCACGTCCTTGAACCAATCGATTGAAACGGTGCCCCAAAATAACCTAAAGCCAACTAAACATCTGCTTGAAGATTGCACCAAGTGTACTCTTATTAGTCTTAACAACTAGATTGAGGAAATAACGAAGGCAAATTTTCCGGAACTGTTGCCTTTGCCAAAAATATTTACTTTTTGTATGGAGGGACTTTCCACTGTCGGTCCCACCATACATCTCACATGTTTACATTGCCTGTAGTGTTTCTATTGTCAATATCCCCCTGCTATTGTCCCGCTATTCACACCTGTCCTTTGTCTTTACCCTAAGGTGTGCCTCTAAAGGCCTCAGTCCCTTAAACGTCTCAAGTGTCGGCGAGACAAAGGCGTTTTGTTCAGCGGTGACGTAAAGACACGCTGGGTTGCGCACCGGGAGTTTTTTTCTACTCCACCGGAGCGGAGATGAACTGACCCCGCTAAGTTGTCGAGTCATTTCCTGAAAAGGCTCAATTTCAAGTTCAACGAAAAGCTCTTTATTTGGGATGCTTTTGGCCTTTTTGCTATTTTGACCGGGGAGTTCTTTCCACTATACAAATATTAAGTTAAACACACACCGAGCGCCTTGAACTAGCTATGTTTTCACAAGGAGGTTCAATCAAGATCTTATAGTACCTCCTTGGTTTTTAGGAGCCTTGTATATTGTTACTACGATATAACTGTTATATGTCGAAAAGTATTAAATTGATTTTAAACCGGTCATTCTAGATCTATATATGTAAAAGCACAAGAGGGCTAAGAAACAGTATGGTTGAAAGTCAGTTGACACATTGGCGGCTGTGGAACAAGTTCTTACAGTCTGATGCAGTCTTACCTAATGAATAGACGCTGAAAAGATTTTTCCACGAAGATTTCGCGTGGATTTTACTCTATTACTTAGCTAACAAAAGCTAAGTTCCAAGTAATACATAAAAATTCTTTCAAAGTTTATTCAGTCAACGGGTAATACGTGAAAATAAAAAAAAGGTTTTGAAAAATTTTTAAATTTTTAAAAAGTTTAGTATACAGGTGTACGATTCGACATTATGAAATCTCCTCCCCTAAGTCTGATTCAAGTGTCCACCTGTTGTGAACTCCAGTCATTATTTGTATATATATATATATAACTAATACACACACCGCCACTTGCACAGCACGAGAATAAAAACGTTACGAAACGATTGAAAATGATACAGATTCTGTCAGGGAGTCCATTCATTTTCCTCCTGTCTGTCAAGCACAGTCACCGTGCGGGTAATACTGGTACTGCAGAAGAACCAGGTAGTGCAGAAGCGTTCCCAGCGGAAAGCTCCAAAGTGCACGGACGCTGTACATGCGGTGTATGGCCTTCCTTTATCCGTGGAGAGATAGCTTTCGATATCGTTGCATGGAAACAAGCAAGGCAACCAAAGATGGCAAACTTCAGAAATACACACAGATAGACAGACACAGATAGACAGACACATATATAGACAGACACATAGATAGACAGACACACAGATAGACAGACACACAGATAGACAGACACACAGATAGATAGACAGATGCACGGATAGACAGACACATATATAGACAGACACACAGATAGACAAACACACAGATTGACAGACACACAGACAGACAAGCAGAAAATGCGCTTCCACTTGTACGAGTCGGACCCACTGCCGACCGTGATTCGTCATTTTGATAGATGCCAAAGATGGAAAAGCAAAACAAAGGACAACATGACATCCAGGTCCCGGTCATAGCCGTCGTAGGACAAGATCCGATTTACACGCAGGCAAAAAACCTGACGGTGCGAAAACTGCGTTCGTCGAATTCTTCCTGCGTGTAAATCGGCCTGCTTTGACGTACGTCAAGAACGTATACGTTTAGGTCGTACGTTACCTCGAGGGCTGGCATACGTTCTGACGGTACGTTCTTGACGTACGTCAAAGCAGTTTTCGTACCGTCAGGGTTTTGCCCGCGTGTAAATCGGGTCTAAGTTTACCACAGCAATTTTAGCCGGGCATTTCTGGGACAGTTGTACGAAATTCAGCTGTCTTATTCCAGAGACTTTGTCGTCTTAGATCCTTGTCGACGGTTCCTCGATCCCTGGTGCCTCCTTCATACTTTTAAGGTTAAAACCTCGCATCTCAAGGGTTCCCTCCCTGTCGTCTAGAGTGGTTCGGTCTGTCTCAAGAATGTTTGGCATCTTATTCCTTGTCTCACACGAGTTGACAGGTAGACAGTACTATTCCAGCGGCTTTTCTCAACCGCAAAGTGAAACGTTCCTTATTGCTAGTCTGCGGGTAGATGTCTAGAGGAGCAACGTTGTGTATCGGCCATATATTGGGGGTGATTCAGAAAAAAAACCTTACACTTAGAGGGATGTTGCGACCTTCCTTCTCAATGTCGTTTGGGAAATTATTTCAATGCTTCCTTCGAATTCGCTTGAATTTGAATCAAATAGAAACATAGAAATAGCCTATAAAAGTTTCGTACAGGCTGAATGTTTCGTCTCTCTCTCTCTCTCTCTCTCTCTCTCTCTCTCTCTCTCTCTCTCTCTCTCTCTCTACTATAGTAGATATACATAGGTAGATACATGTAGATATTTAGATAGCTGGATAAATTGACTGATAGATAGATAAAATCATTTCATTTATTTGAATGAATAAGCCTGTGAACTCTTATTTCTACCTCAGTTACATCTGTATCCCATCGAGACACCTCAAACCTTACAGAACTGCCACCTGGTGTTCTTCACATTTTCCAAGCCACGGGTTAGAAAAAGTTCAACGTCCTCTTATGCAACTCGCGAATGCCATCCTTGTCAGCAAAGTGAGGTCCTTCGGTTAGTCGGGCAGCCTTGTCCGTATTTTAGAGTGCAGCGAAACCAATGGTTAAAAATAGCTGTTGCTATGCGTAAGGACAACAGAAAAAGACGAAAAAAGCTTTCTACGGTACAGTTACGCGGCTAAAAAAGTCTCGATAAGTGTGGTGGGTTCGGGGGGGTAGTGATTACGAATTACGCAAAATTTTCACCGCCGATTACGAATTACGTTAAATTCTCAGAGCTGATTACGCCTTTACGCTTTTTGGCAAATGTACTATTACGAATTACGTTGATTTTTGGGACGTCTGCCTACGGATTACGGAGACTAAAAAGCCCTGATTACGCCTTACGAAAAAGGGCATGCAGGCCCCCTTAAACGTGCTCGAGGCGTGGCTCTCCTCAAACACGGGACCTCCGGCTTTACGTCCCATCCGAGAGGACGCCCCTAACCGAAGCTAGGTACTCATTTTGTACTCATTCTCACCTGAGTCGAGTGAGGAAAAAGGTATAAAGTGCCTTCCCTAAGGGCACAGCATTGGGGCCTGCCAGGGATTCCAGGCCAGAACCTTTAGATTCTGAGTCAACGACCCTAACCACAAGGTCAGCTTGCCACCGAGCAAGTATCGTCTGATCCTGAGGGAAGCGGTGCCAAAACGCACCAGGAACATCCGCCCAGTGGCGGGAAAAGCGATTGACTTGAAATACCAACCTGTCTGTTCGAACTAGAGACAATGTCTTAAAGGAATCATGAGCCAGGCAAAAAGAAACGTAAGGAAACTCTAGTGGTGACGTGAGGTCAACCAGAGGTCACGCGATGACGTACGAACAGTGTCACCGTAATATCAACACTTACATGTAAGTCGCGTCCGGAGAAAATTATTATAACATTTTCCTCTACAAATATTGCAAAATTGTTACGAAACTTTGTTGAGGTTTGGTTTTAAAGGGTTTTTTTTACCTAGTTTCAGTGAAAAATGCCCTTGCTTAACCTCTAGAAGTAACTGCTCCACCGTAAATCACTCTGAAGCGGAACAGGCCGTCAAGTTCGCGTGATTCGAACATGGCGCCTTGGTCCGCCATTATGACCTTGGCTCGGCAGGTCACCGGTAAATTTAAACCCGACGGGCCGCCAATCACAAGGCGAGGGGGCGCGGCTCAGAGTTTCCCACAACTCGGGACGGTATATCGTCGGTCGGGCCTGAAGACTGCACCACTATCGCCGCTGAAAGACCCGGAGAAGAACAATGATGGCCACTTGCAGACTACATGTTCGCCTGTTCTTCTTTCTAGCCGCCATCGCCTTAGAGATATTGGTAGTCAACACACAGGTAGGTCAGCTTTGTATGTGTTCTTTTTTTCTCTTTAAATTTTTTTTTATAGAATAAGAAGTTACGTGATGAAACAACAGGTACACCTGCATATGTACAATGTAAAGGAACAAGGTTTGCTCTGAGCAATGTGTTTTGTTCAAAGTTTCATGATTTTCAAATTCGGTGTGTGGTCTGCGTTTTAAATATAGACTAACTCGATCTTTAGCCGGTAAAACAGCCAGACGCACGTACTGAAGCTTTATATACACGTGTAACGCTGAGACTATTATATAAACTGCTGAGTCCGCCAACTATAACAGACTACCGTGGCTTGGCGGGCTTCCATGTGGTCCATAGTGCGGCCGCTGTCTGTGGTGTCTAGTGTGGTTGGAAGGCGATAAACTCGCTGTCTGACTGATTCCATAAGTTATAGGGTGTGGAAAGAAGCTGGTGTGTTACGCCAAAGGGCGGTTATACCGGCTATACAGATACAGAAGCTGGTGTGTTACGCTGAAGGGCAGTTATACCGGCTATACAGATACAGATACAGATACAGAAGCTGGTGTGTTAGGCCGAAGGGCGGTTATACCGGCTGTACAGATACAGATACAGAAAGAGTCCGTCTGTGGATGACAAGAAAAGGGGGCGGGGTGCCTTAGGCTTGTGAAAGCTGGCGCGCAAGCACATTGCAGAGCGCTTACAGGAACAAAATACATGCATGTGTAGAATGAAAACCGTTCGCAGTGTTGGAAAAGTCAACGGCTGTGAACAAGAAACGGTAACAACTTCAAGTGACAGTGTAGTTAACCTACAACTTCCTTCTCGTACAGAAATCCGTTGCCCTACCTTAATTGTACATCGGAAATAGGCTTGACCAAACCGACCATCGATAAGGCTACAGATAAGTTTTGCATACGGCATCCCCAATTTCTCAATTTGCTGTCAGAAACTTGCGACTTGCGACGAATGTGACCGGGCCCTCATTTGTGTAGCCTAGTAACCGGTTCAGGGATGTTTTAGGGGCCTCAGACTACTGTATATAGTATTAACCTGGTATCCAGTCAAATCGTGATTGGGGCAGAGTCTCTAGAGGCCGGTAGTAGTGTTACGCCTGTGATAGGAGTTTGGCTGTGATAGGAGTTTGGCCCCAACGCGTTGGGGCCAATTAATTTTCCGTGAAAATCCTACATTGTACCAGGGAGCCATGCTGTGGCGGGCTGGGTAAAGTTTCAGCGGGCCCGAAGAAAATCTGCCCCAATCGCGTTAGACTGGATACCAGGTTACTAGTAATATAGTATAGGCCTTTTTCTGACAGCCAGGTATCTTTCCAGCCGGCTATTCCTGCTGCCAACAACGTTAAAAAAAATTTGGCGCGAGCGCTAATCGACCTGGGCGGGTTGGCAACAGTCCCAGCACCGCAGAGATAGTGGGCAGCTCACGATCATCGTGTGAGTACCAGGCTCCTCCACCCATCTGCTTGGAGCTTGGCTGGGCGGGGTGTCGGGGAAACATGTGGCGGGAAGATCGCGTGCCAGGAGCGCGGGAAACGCCGCGTCACCGCGCGGTGAGACAACAGTCCCAGCACCGCAGAGAAACTGTTGAGTTCACGATGTGGTTTCCAGGCTCCTCCCCCCATCTGCTTGGAGCTTGGCTGGGCGGGGTGTAATATCAATCAATCAATCAATCAATCAATCAATCAATCAAATGGTTTATTGCTTAATCGACTTTGCAGCACTACTGGCATGTAAGCTGAATTGTGCCCATTGTTACATCAGATTACAAAAGTTACAAAGCCATTTACACATATTATAAAATCCATTGTAATAAAATCGTCGGTAAAACTTAACCGTAACATTAAAATCCGTGACATGTTGTACAACATTAAATCCAATTACAACAAAAACAATATGTGGTGTCATTTTCTTTCGTTAAGTATTCTCAGCAGTGATGGTACTGGACTGTTACTGAATCTTGTAGTGCGAGTGATCGGGAGAGTCAGTGACTTTGAGTTCCTAAGGTAGGAGGAAGGAGTAGTGTAGGAGAAACATGTGGCAGGGGGATCGCGTGCCAGGAGCGCGGGAAACGCCGCGTCACCGGGCGGTGAGACATGGCGGCCCCTGTCAACCCCTGACCCCGAGCAGCCCGACACAAACCCGCGGTCACCACCAGCCAACCGCAGCGGCAACCGCACGTCATCTAAGCCCCCTTTCCACTGGAGGATGCGATAGTCGTGTCTTCAAGTACCAGAGCCATTAACCAAGGATTGAGGTGTTCAAAAAGTTAAACTCATTTTTTTCCAAGAACTATCGTAGAGTGGAACTCGTTGCCACCATGAAACTTTTTTGAAAGGCCCATGAAGTACAGTCGGGGGATCGTCACTAGATAGTTTTAAACAATGTTTAGAGTTAGACGTTCAAAGGTTAGGTGTAACAGGTCGTTCGGTGTAATGTAGACAGCTGCCGCCGCGCCGCGTGCCTGCGAAGCTGGTGTGTTACGCCGAAGTGCCGAATGTGTGACAGGGCTTTACACCGGTGCTAATCGCCTGAGATGTCCCACTTGTAAGAGGTCGTCCATGAAAATGGCAAAAATGTGACCGGGGCTCAGGCGAGCATTTAGCTGTTGGACAAGCTATTAGTGCTGCTTAATAGCTGTTGTCAATGGCATTGTGAAACATGTGTCTGATACTGCTGACTGTGCGGTTAGGCCCTGGTACGTATGGTGTTGTACAGATGTACCCAGAACCGTGCCTGGGGCTAATCTACGTTCTTGGATACGCGGAGACTAACCAGAACCGCTATAGAGTTTATAAAAGTGTTGCCGTTGTTGCTAGTCCTATGTTGTCCGGGAGATGACCTATGACGTACGGCTGGCTTGTAGGTGGGTCAACAGGTGTCTGATGACGTATCAAGCCATGTGACGAACGCCGGACAGAGTGCTCGTTTTGAAAGGACAAGGGCGCCCCCTCCCCACTCTCAGTCAAGGTCATACCCCCCTCCCCACCTGTCATGACTCTGACGTAATTCTCTTCTACGAGCCAGACTTAGATGATATTTTTCTCTTTTTGTTTGCGGCGGTGGGTCAATGTTACGTGGGCGACGTGAAACAAGAAAAGACACCGGAAATCTGGAACAGACTGTTTTCCTGACGTAACTAACTGGGTACAGAATCGCCCAGGTTAAACCCCTGTCACAAGACGCTTGTTCTCACTTAAGACTTCAGGGGAGGCCGTGAGAAAGTGGGACTCCGTCTTAACCACACATTAGTCTCACTTAAGCGCCTTAAAACTAGACAGCGATCGCCAAGTGAGCAGAATTAGATTTGTGTGAGCTTGATTTTATAATCAGAATATGATGTTAAAGTAATCTGATGATTTAAATGACAACAAAAGACACATAAACCTTTTTTTTAATCGTTCTTTGTCTATGGAACTCGTTGAACGATCTGTCAAAGTTTTGGTCGCTCAGTCGTCGCCTCTAGCCGAAAGGGGTGTTAGCTACTCTCCAAGCAGAGGTTTGGGCTTCGGCTTATTTTGACATCTTTTTTAGGCGTTTTTATCGAGCGTTTTTTTTTACCGGTATCTTTTTTTTCGCCAGACGTAGGGTACGTATTGGATACTGCCCTGGCAATTGGATACTGTTTTGTAGGAGATTAAGTGTTAGCGGTTGCACCCACGTTTTGCGGAGTGGCTAATGAAGCCGTAACAAGCGGCTGGTGTGGCATCCGTGCTGGTTACGAAGAGCCGCAGTGCTTCCATAGGAAAACAGTTACTCAAGCAATTAACTGGATAGAGTTTGAAAACTGTCACTTAGTGTCAGACGTTTCAAGTAGCTATAGCATCGACTAATTTTAGTCAGTGACATATACATTGTATAATGCCTCCGTCGGTCAATATTGACCATGGTAAAATGCTAATTCACCTCACATCAGCCCTTCAGCATCTGCTATGGTTGAACAGTCCTATACGAGAATGACAGTCTCTGCCACATAGGGCACATTTGTAAGCTGACTCAGGTCTTTTCTGGGGATCTGCTTTTCTTCTGCAATGCACATCAGTCTAACTTCTCCTGATTTCAGCTGCCTGGTCAGTGAGTGACTATCTAGTAATCTACCCAATTGCTTGAGTAACTGTTTTCTCGTGTATCTCATGACCTGGATGGGCGACTCCGCAGCGCTTGTCACGAGAAGAGACCGAACCCCCGGCCCTGTCTGCCCGCGGCGCTCCGCGGAATCGGTTCCATGCGGTGTGGTCCGGGATGACTGATACCCTGCCTTACCGGCTGTAACGAGGATCCTGCGGACCACTTAGTCACAGTTAGTAACAGTTAGTACAACACAAGACGTGCAAATTGCCACATGAGATAGATATCAGAGAAGGGGACTCTCAGGGGTGGGCTCAGAAGCAAGCATTCTCTCGTGGATTAGCATGAAAGTTCACCTGAGATGGTAAAATACATTATAGCAAAATCTTGCCCGAAGGCTAATTGCAAGCGAACACACAGTTATAATTACTTCCAAGGGGAAAATGTCTAGTCTATAGATCTATCTAATGGTTCTACCTACATTACTGAGGAGTTTGACTTCTTCTTTGAAGGCAGTGACTAATGAATAGTCCCACGTTTTTAATGATAAGTGGATAATCTTAGCAGAAATATTCAGTCAACCTTCACATGTGAGATCTGCGACAAACCCTGCAGGAGCAGAGCCGGTCTAGCTGCTCACCGTCAAACCCACAAACAGTGAACTGATCGTCCGACAGGATGAAAAGGACTATGATGATGATTTAGATAGCGAAAACTTGTGAGATTGCGGCAACTGTCTCAGCTGTATTGATAACCCTGTTAATTGTCCCAGCACATGTGGTTTTGGTTCCACCTCTCACCTGGCCGCCGATACATGTCGTCCTCCTGACAAAGATGGACCAGTTATCCGTGACCTTGACTTTTATCCGCCCCCTTTGATGTTGCCGCCAACAGCGCCCGTCAAAGCGCTAATGAGGCGCGAGGATTTGTGGGTAATTCTTGCGTAGGTGTTGCCGAGCTCGCCTGCGCGGGATCCTTTGAAGTGCCGTGACCTTGACATTTGAGAAAGGTCAAGGCACGACACTTCGGAAATCCAGAATAATTATGTCTTAGATGCAAGTCATATGCTTTATCAAGAGTCAAAACTATTATAACTGAAATTGCACCAACAAAATGCACCAAGGTAAACAAAGTGTACAGAAAATAAGAACGTACATAAAGTACTAATTGATAAAACATGTTAATGTGCATTGGCATTGTATTGCATTATGTTGTACTGTAAGGCTATGCATACATTTTCCAACTGAAACACTTGAAGACGTTTGTATAACACCTTAAGACGTTTGTGTAACACATGAAGACGTTTGTGTAACACCTGAAGATGTTTTGTGACACCTGAAGACGTTGTGTAACACCTGAAGACGTTTGTATAGCACCTGAAGACGTTTGTATAACACCTGAAGACGTTATGTAACACCTGAAGACGTTTGTGTAACACCTGAAGACGTTTGTATAACACCTTAAGACGTTTGTATAACACCTTAAGACGTTTGTATAACACCTTAAGACGTTTGTATAACACCTGAAGACGTTTGTATAACACCTGAAGACGTCTGTTTTGTTCCTCCGCAGCCGTGGGCGGCACACACTCGCTACGCCAGCAGTTTACGTCTCCCGGAAGCCTACAGAGGACAGATCTCCAGACAAGGTGAGTTCCTTAGACTTTATTCTTACATCTTCCCCAGGTAAGTCTTAGGGCCTGTCAGCTGAGAGGATTGTCTCACAGTCTTGGCAGGCCCTCTGTAGTTCAGTCTAGTATCTACCAGAATAACTACACTGGCTATAGGGAGAAAAAGTTACTTTTGCCCGCGCCTTAAGGGCAAATGTTACCCTTAATACCCTTGCTCACTTTCCTGGTCAGCTATTGACCCTATTGACGTCACAAATTACCAAATTTCACGGCACTTTAATTTTGACCCTAACACCGTTTTCAACCTATTGCTAGATGCACAATGCATGTCGTTTCTGAAAGAGAACACTTCCCTCCAGTCCATATTATGATATCTGTATTCCTATTACACCTGTAAATCATAGCTTGCAAGCAGCAGAGGACATGGCTAGGAACCGTGTACTTAGAGGTACCTTACGGAGATGGGCATTAGGGGCCATTCTGATCTGAGCACTTATATGTAGGCAGTACGTAGGCATTACTCCTCAAGTAGTCGTCTGATTTCTGAAGTTCATTCGGAGTTCACGAATGTCGAGTGTCCTTCCAATTGAAAGCGACCTGCAGCGCTGTACACAGCGGGCCCAGACCGGACCACGTGTCGCTGGTTCGCTGACCCGCGCGAGTCACGCGGCGAAGTCAACACCATCCAGCTAGACTTGTTTGTTTCACATTCGGTAAACTGCCTTTAGGCGCAACATTCCAGTTTTGTAGAGTAAGTACAAGACCGGACTGTAAGGTTTGATCCATTCATACCAGGATGGACCCCTACTCCTTTCGGTATAAAGCCTGATGGGATCTTTAACGTGCTTGAGGTGAGGCTCTACTTAAACACGAGACCTCCATCCAGCATTATGTCTTATCCGATCGAGAAGACGTCCCTAACCGAAGCTAGGTACTCATTTTCACCTGGGTCGAGAGAGGAAATAGGTGTAAAGTGCATTTTCCAAGGTCACAACATTGGGGCCCGCTACATGTAGGGATTCAAACTCAGAACCTTTAGGTTCCAAGTAAACAACCATGAGGCCACCTTGCCACCCTAGATTACACTCAAAGCGCGCAAAAAGTTGTCTGTAGTTCAAGATCTCACCTTTACCTTTCTCCTCATTTGACCTGAAAAGTTTACATCAGCTTTCAAGTTTCCACGTGACTGCCGACCGCTGACACGTGCGGGCTCGAGTCACGTGGTGAGGTCAGGTCACACGCGTGGGACCTCGGTCAGCAGGTCAGAGGGGTCAAGGTCACGGGGCCTATGGTCAAGGTCATCGTACATAAGAAGTTGTAGCCCCCATAAAACCCCACGGAGGTCATCCCAGACCGCTGTGTGTCAACCTTAGGCATTTGCCGTCTTCAGCGAACAGACTAGCAACTTCAAAGACTTGGAATTTCTCGGAAAACGTTTCTTTGAAGAAGAAACGTAATCCGCCAGAAAAAAGGAAACTAAGGATAAAGGAAGGCTAGCAGGCAGGCAACGAGGTGGTCCTTCGGGGTCACGCTAGCTAGCTGAAGGGATTTTTATTTCCTTCGTTTTTCCGTCAACACATTTAGCGTTGGTCACGTCAGGATATAGGACCAAATTAGCGTTGCACCTGCTTGGTAAACACTAACTAGTGAACATAGTTTCCAGAGATCAAAAGATATATAACGTTCTCCTTCATCTCCACATGTACCCGCGTTACCATGGCGACAGATGTAATCTCGGTGACGAATGTTACCGGTCGGTAGAGGTTAGATCGCTGCCCGGTGGGTAGTGACTGCGCATGCCTGGTGCAGAAGGGCTCGCACATACTATAAAGTGTAGGAGGAACAGTGAATAATGGCGGAGTATGGTCACCCCTGGGGTGTACTAGCCTCTAGTAGCCTCATAGCCAGGACCATCCGACCAGATTTGTTTGTTTGTTTCGCATAACCGGTGTTAACCGCCTTTTAGGTGTAGCACATCAGTTTTGTACAATAAGTACAAGCTGCGTAAGACTGGACTGTTTCATCTACTCACACCGGGAATGACCCCAATCTGTAGAGTTAGAAACAATTTTGTACAACAGAAAAGTCAAGAAGAAACATATGTTTAGCCAACTCAGGGTCTAACTCACTAACTCAAGGGGGCTATGGTATAATGTCCTTGGGAGCATGTTGGCCCTGAAGCCGACGAGCTGGCCTGTATGGGCCATGAAAACAGTCTATCCAGGCTACGGTGCCGAGCAGACACCACGTGGAGCGGCGCAGCCCGCGGAGGCCGAGCGGAGTGAACTTTTGACCCCGCCGCGTGCTGAGAGCCGCGAGCCGGGCGGCCTCTTTCATGCCAGCTGCCCTGGGCAGGGACAGAGCCGGGCACGGCTCATCAGCGGGAACCGCCGCGTGCCAAACCCCGAGTTGGAACGGCCAGAGTTTTGTCTTGGACAACTCGAGCGAGACGCTAGACTAGGGGAGCAACTGTGCCGGGTAACTTGGTGCCAACTTCTCGGTTTTAGATCACCTGCAACAAGTTTGTATAAGACTGAAATAAAGTTCACAAGCTTACTTTAAGGTTTCCCCAAATGTCTTAGACAATCAAACAAAGTACTAACGGAAATCACTGATTCTCTAATTTCTCAGATGACGCGTCGCAGAAAACGTGCAGATCGTCCTTCAGGGAGTGCAGACAAGACTTGGGCGAGAAGACGAAGTTGATTCGCGACTTGAGTGGCGAGCTGGACGACTTGAGACTCCGGCTGATGGAGGCTGAGGCGACTGGCGCGAAGAGAAGACGGAGCGCTGATGCGCCGCCCAGCGACACGAAGATAAACAACATCCCGACCGGCACGTTGGCGAGAGCTGAGGCCTGGGAGATGAGGTAGGATGTTTTTCTTTTAGGATTATAATCTCCAAGCAGATACCTAGGGTGGCTAAAGACAGAGAGGGTCCAACACGCCACCCAAGGTTGGACACTATCAAGCCAATGGACCCTCTCTGGCCAATTTGATACTGTCTTTAGCCACCCTAGGGATCTGCTTGGAGATTATCAGAAGTAGGCCCTGAACATTCTTCGTATCTCGTACAGTTATAGTTTATCTATCTCTAATTTTGCCGAGGTAGAAGAAAACTTCTATTCAGAGAGCGGGTTACCGGGAACAATACATGAGTTAGATTGTGGACAAGGCAAATCTCCAAGCAGATATGTCGATGAAGGTTGGACATCCAGGTAATGAGAAACGTGCTACTTGAAACTGACAGTTTTCAAAATCTATTCAGTTGCTTGAGTAACTGATTTCTCGCAGCAGATCTTCGCATATGCAATGGCAATGGTCCCGTTGTCCTCTTAATCACTTATGCGCAGACCTTCATAAATAGAACCGAATAGAAAGTATCAAAATTCAGATTCGAATGAAATTCATGAAAACGAGACCACGAAGTTACTCATGACGTCACGACCTGTTGCAGGTTGAACGGCGGGCTGGCACCAAACCGAGGCCGGGTGGAGCTGAGGCCGAAGGGCGGGAACTGGGGCGTCATCTGTGACGACAACTGGGACAAGAAGGCCGCCGATATCGTCTGCAAGATGATGGGATTTGCAAAGTAAGCAGGGCACATTCACAGCAACAAACTGTACATTTACTGGAGTCGTGTTCGTAAACTGGAAGTGATATCGTGCCAGTTAAGCTCACTGAAGCTACTCCAACTGGTCGTCACAGAGAAGACAGATGTGTATTTAAAGCATTTACAGGTCGATTATACTGGCGAAATTCTCCTATAGCTTGTCGACAATTACAAGCACAATGAACAGTGGAGCACGGCTTAACGTCCTGTCCTAAGTACCACGACCCATTTTAATAGCGTACATTTTGGTTGAGTGACAACAGCCGGGATTTGATATTGTCTGCAAAATGATGGATTTCGAAAAGATGGGTGCATATATACGTTTAAAACGAAGCCATAACCGTGCGATTTATCCTCAGCGGGTCCAAAATGGAGGCCAAGTCGTCGCGGTTCGGGGACGGGCGCAAGGACTTCCTGATGGACGACGTGAACTGCACTGGGAACGAGGCCACGCTGATGGAGTGTCTCCATAGCGACTGGGGGAAGCACGACTGTGACAGGCAGGAGGTGGCAGGGGTCGTCTGTCTGCCCAAGGAAGGTTGGTGCTGTAGCAGACACCCTGGGGTGTTGGGTTACCTTATGTAGCAAGTGGCAGGGGTCGTCTGTCTGCCCGAGGAAGGTAGGGGCTGTAGCAGACTCCCTGTGGTGTTAGGTTACATTATGTAGCAAGTGGCAGGGGTCGTCTGTCTGCCCAAGGAAGGTAGGGGCTGTAGCAGACTCCCTGTGGTGTTGGGTTACATTATGTAGCAAGTTGCAGGACAGAGCTGGAGGGGCTGGTCACCATATCTATGAATGTGTTTGTGAACGACTGCACGACTGTGACAGACAGGAGGTGGCAGGGGTCGTCTGTCTGCCCAAGGAAGGTAGGTGCTGTAGCAGACTCCCTGTGGTGCTGGGTTACATTATGTAGCAAGTGGCAGGACAGAGTTGGAGGGGCTGGTCACCATATCTATGAATGTGTTTGAGTAAGAATAAGTAGAGCTGTAGTTTGTTAGGCTAGACCATGTGAAGGTAACTTCAAGCATTTTGCATTTGCTTTGCAAATGTTATCTTTCTAGGGCTGCATTGGTACATTTCCGTGGCTGCAAGTCTTCTTGTTTTTGGATGACAAGTTGAATGATGTTTCCCGTGTGTGCAGTGTCGTACCAGCGGGAGGTTGAGGAGTGTTTCTCGGGGCGAGGCGAGTCTTACCGCGGGCGGGCCAGTCGCACGCTGTCCGGTCAGTCCTGCCTCATGTGGAGCGAGATGATTGGGACCAAGTACAACACCCTGCGGTATGTAACAGTGGAGTTCAATCGCCACCAACTGATGACCAGCCCAACTAACCTGGTATCCAGTCAAATCGTGATTGGGGCAGGGTCTCTAGAGGCCGGTAGTAGTGTTACGCCTGTGATAGGAGTTTGGCTGTGATAGGAGTTTGCCCCAACACGCGTTGGGGGCCTTGGGGCCAATTAATTTCCCGTGAAAATCCTACCAGGGAGCCTTGCTGTGGCAGGCGGGGTAAAGTTTCAGCGGGCCCGAAGAAAATCTGCCCCAATCGCGTTAGACTGGATACCAGGTTACAGCCCAACTGGTCCTGGACCTTTTGGTCTAGCGGTTATGGCGATGACTTGTGGGCTGGCTGCCCGGGTTTGGCGCGGGTTCGATTCCCGGCATCCCGGGAGCCAGGGGTTTTCCTGTTTCTACTCGCCTCTAGCGTTTTACTGGTTCCCACACCGGGAATCGAACCCGGGCTTTGGCGGTGAGAGCGCCAAATCCTAAGCACTAGGCCATATGTTTTCCTGTTTCTACTCGCCTCTTGCGTTTCAGGTACCCGGAGGGCGAGTTCGGCCTGGGACAGCACAACTACTGCCGCAACCCTGACGGCGACCTGCGGCCCTGGTGCTACGTGGGCGATCCCAAGCAGCCCGGATACGACTACTGCGACATCTACGAGTGCGACGGTACGTTTTTTTAGGACCCACACAGGCTAGCTCCACGGCTCCTGGGTCAACATGCTAGCCTGGATACCAGACTGTTTTAGGGCCTACACAGGCCAGATCTTCGGCTCCAGGGCCTATGTCCGCAATGAAATTTTACCGCAGACACGTATACGACAAGTATATACTAAAACGATTATCGTTATTGTGACTGCTACTTTGGCAGTAGTTGCAGTAGCCACGAATTATTAGGGCTGCTATGTTTATCTGTTTTATCTGTCATCTCTGCCTTTTTATTTCGTGCCCTACAGTTGACTGTTACTCCGGCAGTGCTACTATATTTTTCTGGGGGACTGAAAAGCTCGCCAGTTTGGGTAAGGGGGCGAAGTCTGCCATCTCTGATTGCTTTTTTGTGTTGTGCCGTACAGTTGACTGTTACTCCGGAGACGGGTCCCGGTACCGTGGAACGCGCAGCGCAGACGCCAGGGGGCGCCCCTGCGTGGCCTGGGACGCCGAGGAGACGCTGGGTCTGGAGGTGAACGTGTTCACGCACCCCAACGGCAAGGCCGGCATCGGGCCGCACAACTTCTGTCGTAACCCTGGCAACGGGCAGGCGCCCTGGTGTTACGTGAGGGAGAGTTTGGTGCAGAGGAGGGAGTGCGGAGTGCCCAAGTGTGAACGTCCGCTTGCTCACGGTGAGACGTCAACAGCCAAAAAACTATTTTTTACGTCGTTTTTTTTTATATTCCAACATGTAATCACAAGACGTGGTGACGCACACTCAATTTTTCCACTTATTTTTATACTGTCACCGACACACAGGACAATACAGTACTCATTTTCACATGAGCGAAGTGAACCAAGCGTTATGAAGTAAACAATAGATTTTATATCCAACACTCGAATGAATTGGGACTTGCCCAAATTTTCGGCTGAAACTTTAAGCTTGTTCACGGAATTGACCCGTCTACTCTTGGAACGTGACGTCAGAGACACCGTAGTAGCGGGTTATACGTGTTAGATAAGTTGTGTCTCCCCCGTCTCTGTTCAAAGTTTAGTCTTCTGTCCAACACAGATGCATTTTTTTTACGTCATCATCTATCGAGCTTTCTATCTACCTATCAACGAATGCAGGAACCCTTGAAAAAACCTTGTTCACGCCGTGTTCTTTCCTGCAATACCAGGTCTTGCCGCCAGGGCGTTTGGACCCCAGTGCAAGCAGAACGAGATCCGCTGTAGGAGCGACTACAGAAATACCATGTACGTAAAATATAGGGGTATCAAATTCGTATGTGACATGGACGTACAGGACAGAAATAACATGCACGTAAGAAAAATAATGGGGTATACAATACGTATGGAACTAAGAACCGCGTATCCAGAACCGTGTCTAGGGCAAATCTACGTTCTTGGACTATCCAGAACCTTACCTGAGAACCGTACCTGAGCTTATCCTTTACCCATCCAGGTATAGAACTAGATAGGCACGGTTATATGGACACGATAATAATATTTGTTTATTGCAAATTCATGCCCGAGGGCTAATTGCAAATAGAAAGGGACAATTGATATAAATACAAGCAAGTAATACATAACTAAACACAAGGAATAAAACAACTAATGCACAATGTATTGTCATGTCATTTTGGCGTGGATTTCCGGTTGAAATATTGTTTGTTTTGCCCCAGCTGCCTGCCTGAGGAGTTCCGGTGTGACGGGGACCGGGACTGCGCTGACGGGGAGGACGAGGCGAACTGTGGTAACGTCTTCTTGTGCTACTTGCACCCTTAATAATATGGTCTACAAATACTGGTCATTTTGAAGGAGACTAGAAATCTAAAAAAAAAAAATCAAATTTCAAATGGGTGCTTCTTCCTTCGTCTGCTTGAACATTCTGCGACTTCAAAATCGTACTACGGCCTACGACGGGACCACGTCCATCATATCTTGTTATATTTTGTCTGACCCTGACCTCTTCCCTCAATTCGTCAATGAAAAGCGACCAGCAGGCCGAATTAAGTATTTCACGAATAAACAAACTTAAGGCTCAAACAAACAAAACAAAACTCGTTTTCCCCGCAGATAATTTCTTCAACGAGTACCGTGTGACGCGTCAGTCCGGCCTGAAGGTCCCGCTGTACGAGGTCGGCTACATGAACGTGGACGTGGAGCGGTGCATGCAGATCTGCTCCGAGACAACCGACTTCATCTGCAGATCCTTCGACTACCATCGGGCCTCGCGCTCATGCGATCTCGTGTAAGTTTTACCGTAGAAACATTTTTTTTTGCGAAGGAAAACATATTGTTTTTGCTCTGTTTCCTCTTCTTCTATCCCCAAAGAATAAGGTCAATGACTTGGACCAGACAGCTGTCACTATGGTAACTGGTGCTGTAGCAGACAGCCTGCAGTGTTGGATTACATTATGTAGCAAGTGGCAGGGCTGAGTTGGAGGGGCTGGTCACCATATTCAATGTATTTCAGTAAGAATAAACAGAGCAGTAGTTTGTTAGGCTAGACCATGTATGTGAAGTTAAACGCTATGCATTTGCATTGCAATTGTTACCTTTCTAGCTTTAAAAAAAATGAAACAGCTATTTAGTTACTTATGTTTGATGCATATAAGAATGGGTGAACTCTATTGCCTGGTGACAGTTGTTTCGTTTCGTTTATTTATTCAACCAAGGATACAACATATCGCCCCGAAGGGCGGTTTTCAATGTGCCCTGGGGGGCAAACGCCAAACACATAAAATGATAATAAAATAATACAACATATTAGGTAGAATTGCTGAATGGACAAACTTATGTACAATCATGTTTTCATGTTTAGGTCCAAACCTGTCCAGGTGGTGGGCGGGCTGGTCAGTACTGGGAAACCCTCCGTGGACCATTACGAGAGGATCCACCAACCAGGTGATGCTAGCAATACTTGGGTTGGGAGCGAAGCTACCAATCCCTACCGTATGCCAACATTTAGCTACATGAATGGCAAGGACAGTTGTTGCCACTTCGCACGAAAAGCCTTTAAAAACCCAAAACACGCGGAAAGTGAAAGTGATCTCGAACCAGTTTAGCTGACTGATGAAGAGCTACTCTTCCACTGGTCGTGACAGAGAAGACAGACGCTATGTACAGTATTTACAGTTCTTTGTACCGGGGAAATTCCCCTAGCTCTTTTCGACAAGCATAATGAACAGTGGACCACAATGAACAGTGGACTGCGACCCTCTCCAGTAGCGTGCATGTCGGGTGATGAGCGACAACAGCCGGGATTCAAACTCCCAACCTCTTAGTCCAGAGGCAGGGTCGCTAACCACTGGAATATGCACGCTACCCGGAGTATCATATGAATTGGCTAGTGGATGAAAGTTCCAGTCTGATATCTTGGTATCCGCATGTTTCCTCAGACATGGATTGCGAGAAGCTGCCGAATGGACCGTACCATCGCTGCCCGCAGGGGAGGTGTATCCACCACCTGTCCCTCTGCAACAACGTCAACGACTGCGGGGATTTCTCCGACGAGGAAAACTGCGGTAAATGTCTTATCCACAGCTATAACTCCTTAAAATAGCAATTTAGTAACGATAATCAGTTTTCCAGTTTACTCATATTCACGCAGAGATTTTCTGGAGCGTCGAAAGAGAAATCATTTGTTTTCTACCAGAATTAAGTTTTTAATTAATATGATTTGCCTAAGAAACTTTAAAAGGCAGGTATGCTGGTTGAATGATATTACAATTATCATAAAACATATTTCTATGAACAATTTAAGTTAGCGTTTGGAATGATCACGTGATCGTGTCACTTGGTATGTTGCAGATTCTGACGTTCCGTTCGAGGTGCGCGTGCGCGGGGGTGAGACGGAAGGTCAAGGTCGTGTGGAGGTCAAATATCGCGGGGAGTGGGGCCTGGTGTGCGACGACAAGTGGGACATCAAGGACGCCGGGGTCGTCTGCAGGGAGATGGGGTACACTCTGTAAGTGACGTCATACCAATCACCAAGGACTGGGGGCGGTATAGACTTCTTCTATTATTGACCAATCACGTGTACGGAAGATCACGTGTCTTGAGTGATTGACAATATGAACTTGATGAAGGTTGCGGAAAAGGTTGGTTAAGTTGTAACGCTGTTACGTTAGATTCAGTTCGTTGTAGTGTCGCGTTGGAATAAGGAGAAGTGGTACACACTTAAAAAACACTCTAATTACTGCTCGGGGTCTGAACTCTCTTTCTTGTTTCGTTATGCAGGGGTGCGGAAGAGGCGTACTACCGTTCTTCCTAAGTCTACAGCTAGTGTGTGTTATATAACACTGATATCGATGACACCATACTGTTTTGTTATACGGGGGTGCAGAAAAGGCGTATTACCGTTCGTCCTACGTCTACAGCAGTGTATGTTATTTAACACTGAGACCATGTTGGTATGTTTTACAGGGGAGCAGAAGAGGCGTACTACCGTTCGTCCTACGGTGCCGGCAGCCAGCCTTTCGTGTTGGACGATCTGGAGTGCATCGGAACCGAGTCCTCGCTACAGGAGTGTGCGCATGCGCCGTGGGGCCAGCACGACTGCTCACGTGGCGAGGCTGCAGCGGTCAAGTGTAAACTTCGCCAGGGTGAGCATGCGCAGTTCAAACTCATGGAAGATTTTCCAAAATTTTTCTTTCATACAGTTTGTTTTCACAAATGGGGGCCCGTGACCTATGACCAGTAAAGGGCAATAGGCCTAAGAAAAGTAGGTCTTTCTTTTATCTTTTAATAGAAAAATGGGATTTCTTTTAAGCAACTTAGCTGAAATCTCTTATCTTGCGAACGTTTCGCACAGGCTGCCGGGAAAACGAACACGAGTGCATCAACCGCAAATGTATCCCGTCATCCTTCCTGTGCGACGGGCAGAACGACTGTGAGGACTGGAGCGACGAGGCGCAGTGCGGTGAGTCACCAAAACATCACATAACTATGGTAGATTGGTTGTCATGGAGATTTAAAACGATATAACCAAACACTAAAGTAAAGTACAATGTACATACCAAACAGTGCAGGAAGTCACCAAAACATCAGATAACTATGGTAGTTTGGTTGTCACGAAGACTTAAAGCGCTATAACAACACAAGTGCTTACCAACGGTGCAATAAGTCACCATTGATTTTTCAGATAACTAATAATATATATTTGTTCTCATGAAGATTTAAAACGATGTGACCACACACAAAAGTAAAGTGCTTACCAAACAGTGCAGTAAGTCACAAAAAAATCACCTTTTTCTTAGATAACTATCGTAGAGTGGTTCTCATCGTCACAAAGTATAGAAGAGACATCCTCACTTTACAAACAACGTCTGGAGTTGGGTGTTGAAACGTTAAGTGTGACAGGTCACAGGTGTGTTCATAATGCAACCAAGATCAACAGTGGTCTCACATGTAAGTTCTTCACGTTTCAGACTGCTACCGCGGTAAGGGGCTGGTATACCGTGGAACTGACCACGAGTCCATCAGTGGTCTCACATGTCTGTTCTGGAACGAGACCTTAGACCGGAAGTACAACACACGGGATTATCCGAATGGGCAGCTTGGATTAGGTGAGCCTCAGACTTTTTATCGAAGTCTATAGACAGATAAACTTGATATAAAACTGGTTAATTTCTCCTAAGAGTCAGATATTTCAAAGAGCATCCGATATCTTTGATTAGTGACTAAGGTTAATGATCTGGACCAGGTGTCTGTCACCATGATGTGTTGGATCAAATTATGTAACAAGTGGCAGGACAGAGTTGGAAGGGCTGGTCACCATATACATGAATGTTTTGAGTAAGAATAAACAGCAGTAGTTTGTTAGGTTAGACCTTATTCATTTTTTTGCAAATGTTACCTTTCTAGTTTTGTATGACGTCATGGCTAACCTTCATTGATGGATCGTGCGTTGTGTTCCTCCCAGGTCCGCACAACTTCTGCCGTAACCCGGATGGAGACGAGAAGCCGTGGTGCTACACCGTGAGCGACAAGCACGGCACCTGGTCCTACTGCGCCATCCCCAAATGCAAATGTGAGTTTGCGTTATACAAGTCTCAGAATGGAAGTTTATGTGACCGTAATAAAAATGTCATAAGGTAGTTCAGTGCACAAAATAAAGCGCTCACCAAAAAAGCTTTCATATAAGAAAAAGATCCAAGAAACCTCACAACCCTAATGGCCTTCAAAAACTCACTATAAATGGAACTGGCATCTAATATTCTGTGGACTGAGTAGCTAATGTGATGGTGCTTATGATTGTGTGGTATATTGTTATTTTTGTGTGTTATTTTCCCCATTAATTGTATGCATTTTATTGTCCCAGAGATACCTGTAAAACAGGTCAAAAGACCTGAGTGTCATCATCTGGTAAAATAAATAAATTGAATTGAAATTGATATATCCCTGCTGTTGTTTCAGCGCCGCCTAAAGAGCCTCCGAAGTACTGCAGGAACGACGAGGTGATCTGCGCTAACCGAGAGTGCCTGCCGGCGCGCTACCTCTGCGACGGGACGGACCAGTGCGGGGACGGGAGCGACGAGGCGTTCTGTGGTCAGTGACTGTTACAACTTTCTTTCGTGTTTTCATTCATTCCTGTTTCATTCAGTCATAAGTGTGCTCACCGGAACGCCTGGTGTAAATAATGTCTACTGTTTTGTTCAATTACTGATAGATCATTCTGTTTCATTTAGATGTTTGCAACGAGTTAAAGGTACCCGGTAGTTTGTATCGCCTCCCGTCTCGGATATGTTTTCACTCAGCCATGTGTGGCTCTCCTCAGACACGGGAGCTCCGGCAGTACACGACATCCGAGAAAACGTCCCTAACCGAAGCTAAGTTCTCGTTTTCATGTGAGTCGAGTGAGGACACAGGTGTGCCTTTCTCAAGAGCTACAAATTGGGGGTCTGCCAGGGATTAGAACCCTGAATCTTTAGATTCTAAGTCAATAATCACAATAACCACAAGACCACCTTGTCACTTTTTCATTTGAATATCCCCCCCAGATTGCTTCCGCGGCCGAGGTAAGGACTACCGGGGGCGGCACTCCGTCACCACCGACGGCCTTTCCTGTCTCTTCTGGAACGAGACCACACACCTGGAGTTCAACTCGTGGAAGAACTCCGAGACGGAATCCGGAATCGGGCAGCACAACTACTGCCGGAATCCGGACGGGGACCGGGCGCCTTGGTGCTACACGCACCGCGACGGGCGCTACGGGTACTGCAACGTCAGCAGATGTGAAGGTGAGAGAATCAGTCTATGTTTATGTTCATGTCCCCCTGTCGCGGCCCGGTCACATTTCTCGCGCGATCGTCGTACGATTGAATGTCGGGGCCCGGTCACATATGTCGTGCGACCGTCGCACGATCGAATGTAAAGGCCATGTCACATTTGTCGCGCGGCCGTCGTACGATCGCATGTCAGGGCCCTGTCACATATGTCGTGTGACCGTCGTACGATCGCAGTCTGAAGGCATTCTTGGGATAGTCGTGCATGTGTTCTGCAAAATTTACCTGTCCAGATACAGAAAAGGCTGCATTAGTGCGTTGTCTGCAGCTGGTTCTGTCACAGCCTGCTTGAAAATTGTACCGAATCAAAATCGCACGACTACCCACGAGGAAAGTAATAGACGATTATGTTCACTTTCCACTAGGCGGCGATCGCTGACCCACCGTACAGGAATCAAAATAGGACTTACCGTCACATATGACGTTTCATATAAACTGAATAAATTCTCTCACTAGACTAATAGACTCCACTACCTTTCATCTGTGACTGAGAATGGGTGATGAAAGTGGTGAATGTTATATGAAACATCTGACTCCAAAGAGAATTTATACAATTGCTTCATTTATTTCGTATCACGTGATGGTCTACTTGGACGTCTAACCTTAATTGACGACCATTGCTGTTGTTGGTTTGATCTTATGGTGATTTTTATTTGTTTTCGCCCTCCTTAGACAAATTTGATCTGTCGGACAGACCTGTTGGTGACGCGCCACGCGCCACCCAAATAAAGTGGCCCCGTCCCGTCATCCCTTGCGGCACCCCCAGCGTCTCCCCGAGACTGACCGGTGACGTGGCGGTGAAAGGCGAGCACCCGTGGCAGGTGGGCGACGTCATATATACGTCACGCACCCGTGTTGGCTTACATTATGTAGCAAGTGGCAGGACAGAGTTGGAGGGGCTGGTCGCCATATATATGAATGTGTTTGATTAAGAATAAACAGAGCAGTACTTTTTCAGGTTGGAACGTGTGAAGGTAAACATTATGCATTTGCAAATGTTACCTTTCTAATGTTAAATACATGTTTTCGACAGGCCTTGCTGCTGACGAAGGGCGTGAACCATGTCTGCAGCGGGACCCTGGTGCACGACTGCTGGGTGGTCACGGCCGCGCACTGTATGGAGTAAGTAAATTCTCAAAACTTTTCTAGGCGCTAAGTCTCTGTACCGTTGAAAAAGTAAAAAAAAGAAGAAAATAATTAAAACTCTTGTTTCTCCTCTCCAGTCTTCCTTCCTTTTTGATTTAGTTATTCCCCAATAAAAAATGAGGAGAAAACAGTATTCCTACTAAAATCATCCAACACATTATAAGAACTTGGGATTTTTCGATTGCTTTTATAAAGAGCTCATTAAGTCACCAACAACAAAAAAAGCAATACCAACAGTTATCTTGAAATCAAAAATCGTTTGTATGTATTGGTGATCATGAGCAGCATATTATGCTTTAATAGTACTGTGTCTTTTATGTTGACAGTTTGAATGAATCGTGAATATATATCTGTGTCCGTCCCAGGCGTTCTAAGGACGCTTACGTCATCAGACTGGGGGAGTACAACAACGTGCTGGACGAGCAGACGGAGCAGGACTTCGCCATCGACACGGCGGTCATTCACCCCGGATATGACGTCGTCACCGGACAGCACGACATAGCCCTTCTCAAGGTAAACGTCACATCCGGTTTTCAGCAATTTTTCGTCTTATATATCTGAAACAATCATCACTGCCGAATATAAAAAAGGGGCGGGCGGGGGACGATATAGACTTTTAATTTTGACCAACTTTGACCCCTTGTGACGTCACACTAACTCAAGGCGTCCTGAGCCAACAGTTCAGTCAAGATGAGCGTAATGACAGGTAGATAACCTATACTAATAGTATTACGTAGCTTATACTTAACTTTATATCAATTTAAACTGTCTAACCAGATGATGCAAGCACATAATATAAGTGTATTAAGTGTATCGTTAATCGTTGTGCGTTATTGAATGGTCTGAAACTTTTGTCATTGATTCATCGATCCATCCACCAATTCGTCCATTTATTCATTCCCATGCAGCTGCGAAAGAAGAACGGAGCATGCGCGAGACTCACCAAGTTCGTACGGCCCATCTGTCTCCCGGAACCGGAAATGACGTTCCCGGTTGGAAAGCTATGTGACGTCAGCGGATGGGGCAGGACAGGTATGAAAGGTCTTATTATTGACATTTCATCAAGTCATGTTAATTAATAACGGCGCCTTTCTATTGAGTCGTACGAAAATAGCCTTCTCCTTTATATGATAGCGATGGGCACTTTCTTTTAGTTATGTAGTAAGTAAATTTCCTTACTTTATAGATACTAAAGAACTGAAAAGAGAAATTTATGTTTCTTACACCTGGCAAGACTTTGTATCTTTGGGAAAATCTGAGTTTCCTCACTCCACTCAGGTGTAAAATGGGTACCTGACTTCGGTTGGGGAGGTAAAAGGCGGTGGAAGGAGAGGGATGGGCTCTGCCTTCCAATGCCATGCCCTATCTAGCTAGACACAGTGGCTTATCAACCCACTGCCTTCTCGGTCTACAAAAGTCTACGGGACTGCCTTTACCTTTACTTTTCTTTTATCGCAGACACGGACCGGTCGGTGCGCCCCACCACCCTGAGGAAGGCCCGGGTCCCGCTGCTGCAGGATGTCCTCTGCCGGTACATCTACGGCGACAAGCTCCTTCCCGGCATGCAGTGCGCCGGCCACGTCAGGGGCGGAAACAACGCATGCAAGGTGGGGGACAATGCGCATGCGTATTGTATCGTATCCAGAACCAGAATGACGTCAGGTCGTTTGCTGGATCATGATGCTGCGTCCCTACCATATTCAGAACCGTGTCTATCTAGGTTTATCATGCCTGAAAGGGTTAGGGTTAGATACAGTTCTGGCTAGTCTCTGTACCCAAGGCACGGTTCAGGACACGCATGGACTATCCAGAACCGTTCCTGAGCATGATTCTGGATAAAGCAAGGTTCTGGATACAACAGGGGGAAATGCGCATGCGTGCTTCAAGTCACGAAACTACCGCTTTTTAGTTTTCCCAAATGAATCCTCAAAGTCTTCGAAACCATATACAGTACACGTTGATAAAGGTTAGACATCTAGTAAAACGAATGAGTCTGATGACTAGTGTAACCTGTATATAAATGAGTATTTGAATTGATACATAAATAAGTTACTGAAGAAATTCAGGTAGCACCTGTTAGAACTGCTGGACCACCATTTTGTATGACGTAACTGTTTGTTTTGTTCTCCCGTTGCCAGGGCGACATCGGCGGCCCGCTGTCATGCGAGCATGACGGGAAGTGGGTGCTGTGGGGCGTGACGTCATGGGGGTTCGGGTGCGGGGAACCGAAAACGCCCGGAGTGTTCACCCGCGTCACAGACTACTCCGACTGGCTACAGAGAGTCATGGCCTTCTACTGATGTGCTAAGGAAGAACGGTTCCTCAATTTGCAGACTCAAAGTAAAAAGGCATCAAAGAATTTAATATTTCTGTATTCTAGCCTTAACTTACGAATGAAAGGCAGCTGTTCATTATTACCTTATTAGAAAATTGAGTTTAAAATTCTTTGTATGATCGTAAATTAAAAGTTCCGCGAAATAGCTTACTGAGATTTTTAGAGGTTTTGTTCAAATTCATTGATAGACCACTTTGTACTATGTTCTAATCAAAGTTTGTCCTGTCCAAGTTTTGTATTAGTTGTTTGGGCAACATTTGTCCTCAAAACAGGCTGAGTGAATGAATCGCACCTTCCGTAACCTTCTTCCTACAAATTTGTATTGGTTATGGGTTAAGGCAGTAGGGAGACGGTTAAATGTTCAACCGTGTAGATATTCATTGCTTTTTCTTACACGACCTCCTGGACAAAGAAATTTGGCCATTTTGTATAGACAAGACAGCCAAGGCTGGTTTGATGTGGAGTTTTTTTTGTTTTTGTTTCTGAAAATACCAGAAACAATAAGTCTATTTAAAGAAGCCGTGACTACTTGATATATGCTTGTACATGCAGCTTGTAGAGTATTATATAACGTTATAAACACTTACAGCTATTACAACAAAATCATAAGTAATTAAAATAACAAATAAGGCTATATTCATAGTAATGACCTACAACATACAAATTGTAACCAAGTATATTACTTGATAAAAGAAATGTGGCACAAAAATATGGTTGTTTATACAAATCCGGAAAAAATCGGCAGTTCTGAACGGGAAAGACTGGCGAATTCTGTTGATAAAAGGAAGGATTTTGTGTATTAAAGATATATCTTTATGTATTTGCATTGCTGGTGTTAATCTATGTTTTACCTGCCAGTACGGAATTATTGTTTTGAGTGGGTTTGTGCGTATGCTTTTCTGAACAGAGTAAGTTGACAACACGCGGTTGGGGCAAAATTGACAGGCAGAATGTAAGGCAGAATGTCAGTGAACTTGAAGGTCCCAGAATCTAGCCGGGAGCCAGCAGAATTGAGAGATTGACATGGGGGAAATTATTCAGGAAGCCACCCTCCCACACTATAGCTACAGCACGTTTCCATACAAGTATAGGTCGTAATATTACACTCTAACGTTCACAAGGCAAGAAATCCTTGATGATTTTAGGTTCAGAGCATTCTAAACTATATAAATTCAACGATACTTCGTAAGGACATCAAAAGGAAAGGTTACAACCGATGTCACTCACCTAAACAAGTCTTCAAAGTTTGTAGGCTGCCATGTTGATGACCTTTGACCTCACGCCCGCAAAAGGTCGAGGGTCAAGTTTTTTTTGGATCGGCATAATGACGTCATTTAAGAAACACCACATTAATATTTGAGCAATTCTCAAAAACAATCACAGACGCGTAACTGAGAGAACGATGCTTTTATTTACATAGCGCAATACGTCACGACTGCGTCAGCAGTACGTCACGGTGACGTCAGGTATCACCTTGGTAACATGAGTTCGAAAGGTCTGCCATTCTATACCTGACACAGCCGTAATATGACATACTTCAAATTGAAGCCTCAAACGGTCTAGTTTTGAGCACCTGACAAACCTTTACTTTAAGTTTTTTTTCTCTTTATGTTCATTTTAGGCAATTTTTACGGTACCAAAACAGTCAAGATAGCTTTGTTTTTAAGTAGAGGACGGACAGCTAGAGACTTGGGTCTAGGCTGTATCTGTATATGAATATACACGAAATAGACATCTTGTACAATACTGGCCCTATGGTCGGGTGCATCATTTTGCAGCTCTACTGTCTCTCGCATGACGGCGCTGTGAGACCGTTCACCTGAGGTCTAACGTTTCGACATTGCATACTACATAAGGCAATTTCAACACATTGAAAACTGACTCACAAAACGTACTAAGATTCCTTTTTCACCAAGTAATATACAGTAATATCTCATCAACACACGACTCGTACATACAACTTTTTATCTTACAAATTTTACCATGAAAACAAACGTTGTTCAATTTAAAAAAACAGGCGTGACAGAAAATTTTTCAAATTTTGTCACGTGAATGAAATGGTGGATCATCTGTACTAGTAAGGAAGCCTGAAGAATAGGCCAAAAACTCGGTGAAATTTTTTTTTGTACTGTAACTCATCATAGACAAGTTTACACTCAGAACTGTCTCTTGTTCCTTTCAAAATAATCTGTAACTTTGCTTTACACGAAATTCAAACAACAGCATTCATAGCTCCTATTCATTCTGCTTTGGTGGTTAAATACATGCAAAATAAAACTATAACAATCACAACAACAACTTCAGCAATACCTCAACTGGGTAGTAATGCTGGTAACAGAAAACAAAACAGAATGTCATTATTGAACAGGAAATAATGGCTGATACAAATGGATGACTTTGGTACGACTTTCCAAGCAACAATGTGGGTATTTCCACGTTTAAAGCTGCCGAACCAGTCTTGAATGGTTAAGAAAACAAAACATTGTGAACAGAGAGGGGATAAATTTGGCTTGTAGAAACCTGAGGTTTTTCGTGTCGTACGTAAGGATAATGCAGGTGATAAAATTTAAGTTCTTCAACAGAAACTCTTTGTCATGGCGGAAACATTTCGAACATTAGCAACAAAGCTGTAGCAAAATGGAAATTTCAGTGGATATGACGCGTCATAAATGCGACATGACGCGAATCCAACGCGTCTTAAATGCGACATGACGCGAAACTAACGCGTCATGAATGTAAGATGACGCGAAACCAACTTGTCATGAATGTGAAATAACGCGAATCCAACGCGTCATAAATGCGACATGACGCGAAACCGTAACGTGTCATGAATGTGAAATGACGCGAAGCTAACATAACGAGATGACGCGTTAATAACTAATCACCAGCTCAACATCTACTGATGGATAATGATTCAGACAAACATTTCTTAACGGCAAAACCAGCGCCGTAACCACTTAAAAACTAAAAATCGCTGCTATGAACAGGTCGTACTATAAACATCAAATATGGCAACAAAACACCCCGTGTCACTAGTAACATTGTATCAACTTAAAAAGTAACCTACGTTCGTTACACAGTGTTTCTAACTCCTAGCACTTACTTCAATGAAAACGTACGTACACATCGTGATAAAGTTGTAAAACACAGAATAAGATGGATGATGTTGCCTACAGTGTAGACGTTGTCTCCCAATAACCATATCATAGATAAATACATCATTCACCAGATTCTCCTCTAACGTTAAAACACAAATTACACAAAACGCTTCTAACCAAATCCAATCCCATCCCCACCGTAAGTATGTAGACTGAAATAATCTCCCAGATTGTCACGAACACACGTATGTCAATATGTACAGACGAATCCATTCGTCAGCCGAGGTGGGTTTCACCCTCATCTTTGGACCAGTTGGATTGAAGCTTACATGACGTGGTATCAGATAAACCATTTCTCATGCCAAGAACTGATCGACTTCAAATTTCAGATGGCTGGAAATAAGTGTTACAACGTGAGTGTGTTTGTGTGTGTGCGCAGAGTTTGAAACAAGTGGCTTGGAGTTGCAATTGAAGTTTGGAAACTTTGGATAAGTTGTTGGAAGAGGTTGTGACGGACAAAAACTCACGTGTACGGATAAACGCCTTGTGCAGTAAGCATCGTGCTGTATGTCGACTGTACCACACATACGCCAAAAACTCTTTTAAACAACTGCAGAATTAAACGTTAATAAGCCATGTTCATTGGCGTCCGGAAACAAAACGCGTTTGACGTTTTCTTTGTATATTGGTCACAACCAACGTCTGTAGATACGGTAAGAAGAAGGCTGTTCTATTAAAGATGACGTGCTGCAACTTTTGATTGCCCAACAGTCTCTGTTCCGTGGAATGGAGTCTTACATAACCCGTGGCATTCCCTCGCGTGAACCCAAAGTTGCTTGGCCACCCTGCGGGGTTTCCGACCGAAGTACACCACAAAAGGGGTGGGGGTGGTGTGCGAAGGTCATGATCACCCACTGACTCGGAAGTAATTCCGACACCCCGGGTCAATAATGGTCAATAATGACCAGCTCCCCTCGACACGTGGATGATGCCGCTCCATGTTCTCTCCCACCCCGGCTCCCCGCCGCGGGGTTTACCCGGACGGATCGATGCCCGGGGCCGCCCGGCTGCTTGCCTCCCCATCATCGCGTCATCAGTACGCAGTGCAGCGCCCGCCGGCCCCGCAGGGAGACCCGCAATATTACAGACGCCAGCTCGGCCTTTATTCGGCACGGCTGCCGCCTGCTCACTTTCGATTTTTCCGCGCGGCTGGGCGCGATTCAAGCCGAGATGATGGATCTGCTGCGCCCGAGTCGATTAGAACTTTTACTTTCGCTTTTTCACTTTCGCTTTCGGCTTTTACTTTCGATTTTTGTAAAAAAAACTTTCGCTTTCAGCTTTTGTTTTCGTTTTTTTAACTTTCGCTTTCAGCTTTTACTTTCGCTTTTTTAACTTTCGCTTTCAGCTTTTACTTTCGCTTTTTTAAACTTTCACTTTCAGCTCTTACTTTCGCTTTCAAGCCGCGAGGGATGAGGTCAACCACCGGTGCAACCCTTTCTATAATCTAGAGGGAGCAAACTGGGAATAGACCGGAGCACATGTAACTTTCATACCGCTACTTTTGTTCAATTAGACAATTACTTCCAATCGATAGCAGCAAGCTCCGTAAATAGACCGTGAATAGCAGTGGTCAAAGGTGAGACTAATACACGAGCCAGGCGGCTATTATAGACACAGGAGCACATTCCAGCTTGGGAGAAAAATATCGTACAATTTGCTTAAAATGAAGGTCATTTCAGACTGACAAAAGTTGGAAATGTAGTATTTCTGGATTTTGGAAATTTCCTAAATATTTCTATGGTTATGTATGTACGTATATATGCGTCGAGCAATATATACGCTGTGTCGTTTATAAATTAGATGTGAAACTTTTGTCTAAATCAGTGAGTAAAGAACGAGGGTTTGGATGTTATAAGTTTTCAAATTTTAAAGTGACCAAAATGAGTTCGTCTTTCGGGCCGGGAATAGAGAATTCGCAACTGGAATATTGATACTAATTCCCGGATCTCTCAAACGATCGATTAACTTTCACTTCACGCGTTCCTGTTCCAGTACTTTCACTTTCACGCGCTGCTGGCATGTTCGGCCCAGCGGAAAGACTGTTCAGCCGTGCGCACCGATGGTTTGATTCTTCACACGCAATGGTTATGCAACACCTATCGTATCCAGCAGGCCAGAACCGTGCCTATCTGGTTCTGTGCCTGAATGGGTTAGGGTTAGGATCATGCACGGTTCTGGATAGTCTCTGCGTATCCACGGTTCCGGATACGTGTAGACTATTCAGAACCGTTTCTGAGCATGTTCTGGATACGCGAGGACTCTCGCACGGTTCTGGATATAACAGGACCCAACATGCTAAAAGGACGAGGTGCGAGTAGTACATGGAGCGACAAGCAAGCCAAATTTGTCAGGCTTTGACTACAATTCACAATGAGTAAAACTGAGGGCAAATAAAATAGTTTCGCGAGAAAGTTAATGGCAGATACATCAAGGCCCATTTCACATAAAAAATCATGTATAGAGTTTCTAATCAATATTTGGCAGAATTATGGCATAATTTTGAATCCTTACTGATTTTGTGAACGCTATGGGCGCAGTTTGCGTTGGCGAGAATGTATTCTGGATGTGCACATTGCAAGCATGGTACAGCAGTTTCAGCACAGATGCCTCACAAAATCGGACAGAAAGCCGTCCTGACAGGCGCTCAAGGCGTTTTCTGATATACATATATGTATGTATATATATATCTATACTTTGTCTTCTAATATCTGAATTTCAGGTGCGAGAGAGAGAAAGGTCACACTTGTCACAGCACCGCATGACACGAAGTTTCACCCAGCCTGCGAGGAACTATCAGCCTGGATGCCAACATTTTAAGTTTTAGCACGCTCTTGTTGTCGCTTCCCTGGCAAAATGGCCGTCACACGCTGTACGGGCCTCTGATGATTGGATGACCCCATACCGCCGCAGTCCAATCACACCGCTTGTCACAGTGGTAGAGATGCTAAGGTTTGGCCAATCAGCGCGCCTCTTTCACATTCTGAACAGATATTCAAATGGCAGGCGGGTAGAATATGTGCGGAGCCAGTCTTGTTGGCAGGGAAGCGACAGGGAAAGATTGCTGAAGCTAAAAGTCTGGCTTCCAGGCTAAGGAACTATCTGCTCACAAGTCCGACACGTTAGCAGCCGAAAATGGCCGCCGATTCCTAAGTCTAAAAACTAGTATTGCCTACCCGTAGCTCTAACCACCGTCGCCTATACACCACCACGCTCATCACATCTACAGGACGTAGAAAAGGTCTCCCTACAACGGTAGAGAGGTTTTAAGCACATTTTGTAGCAGATATACCGGCAGAGTGGATACAAAATTTCTCCTTTTTTTTCTGGAGAATACAATGATGGTCTAATTGATAGCAGAGGGTTGCATACACACAGGATAGAGCGACTATGTCCCTGTCATCATCGTGAGAAATAGCTGTCAATCAATGTGGTGTAGTCATGGAAACGAAGGGCTTCAAAGATGTGGTTTAAAATGCAGGGAATCAGTTTTCGAGAGAAAAATGCTACAATTTATAAAGGACATATATAACTGTTTACAATGTGTAGTAGTCAGTGTTCATTTGTCTTCTTAGGAAGAAAGTACAAAGAAGATAGCGGGAGCAATCCACTTCCTGATATTTTCATCATGGTTTGCAATAAACGGCTTCAAATTTGATGATGCTAAAAACTGCCCGACTTGAAGATGCGGGCTACTGGATAGCGTTGCCACAGAAATGATATTGGATACTTTTGGAAAGAAAAACGTGACTGACAGCTATGGGTCACGATAGATATGACGACAGCAGACCTACGTACAAAATTGTTCTGCCTGTAGCAGAGGGAGGGGGGGGTTGGATGGGGAGGGGGGCTGATGTTATACGAAGCTGGTGTCGGACGTGCCGTAGTACGGTCTCCGCGAGCCTCCAGAGCGGGCGGACAGGTCCACGTCAAGGTCCGTCCCGAAGAACTTGTCGTCCGTGTAGCCGCTCTGGAGAAAAGAAAAATAGGGCGGGAAAAATGTGCACGTTTATTTCACGTGATCGTCACATGACACTGGCATGATCATCATTGTCGTGCATCCGCACTGGAATCTCCAAGCAGATGATCTGGTGCAACATGGTAACGTGTTCGTACAAGCAGACCTTTCTGGCAACTGACGGGGGCGATATAGACTTCCAGGCGTCTTTGATTTGATTCATTACTGGAGTCATGTGTTAGGTGTCAGGTCAGGTCAGTCAACTTGAAGAAAGCTGCAAGTCCGGTTGAAAAGACGATAAATTGCAGTTTCCTTGGGTTGGAAATTTGACATTTCAAACTTGAATGTTACCCCAATAGAAGCTCTCAGAGAATAGCCTTGCTAGCAAAAAACGTTACTGTCTTGCACCGTAGCATCTGTTTGTAGACTGAAGACAAGGCGAGAAGAAGGCACGTTTACTTCACGTGATGCTCACGTGATGCTCACGTGTAAGTGAAGAAATGATGCATGGTCATTTCGTGACGGGAGGTTCAATGACTAAGGGAGAGGGGAAAGGAAGGAGCAATAGGATAGGAAGGCTGCGAGGTTGCTTACAATTTGGACATACAGTAGAATTCTGAAATTCTATACAAATTTAACACATCACACATAACTATATACAGTATATGACCGAGAGAAAATGTGGATAAAGATGGAATGAAAACTACTTTAAACAAAATGATCTAGAAAACGTATCAATACAAAAGTGAATTGTACAAAGACAATAAAACTTGGAGGTATCTAACAAACAACTCCTCCCAGTACTATGAATTATGTAGCATTAACCTTTAAACTAGAAAACAGTGGAATAAAGATTAGCAATTTTATGCTAAATTTTATGTCCATCGGATTGTCATGGAGTAAATATAGTATGTTGCACATATGCATCACATGCCTAAAAAGGATCAAACAACTGTTAAAAATTAATAAAAGGTATTGTATGAGAAATAATCAGATGAATTAATGAAGAACAAGTATATATTTACCCACTTGTGGGTGCTATGGTGTCCTACGACACCTGCATGCACGTTTACACTGATTTTAAAACCGATGTCACATGCGCCCACATGCACGTTTACACAGATCGTAAAACTGAAGCAACGTGCACTTGCATACATGCTCACACTGTTTTTAAAACCAATGTCACATGCAATTGCATCCACGTTTACATTGACAAACAGACCAAGTGACAAATGTTAAGATATCCAAGGTCAGCCCATGCACAAATGAAAAGGTTCTCAATGACTCCGAAGGGGAGAAAATTATTAGAATGTCTACTAGAGACGATCCGTATAAAACCGTCAAGAACTATACTGAAACACGTCCTTCCCCCAAATTCAGCAATGATCCGTCCCTACTATCATGGAAGGGGGGGGGGCACAAGGGTTTGTATAGGGTTGAGAAGGGACAGGGGTGGGATTTTTTTTAAACACCAGAAGCTTCTACTGACAAAAGATTCACAGTGAAACCTGACCATAGTGATCACGCCAGTGTCTTATGGTACCAGTAGACGGGGGGAAACTATGGCTGCCTGGGCCAATGGTGAGCATTATCTAGTAATACAACTCCAAGAAGTGGCCACTATGGCCAAGTGCTTCTTATGCAGAGGTGGTCACTAGTACGGATTTCAATGTATCCACAATGGCCAGGTGGTTCTTATGTAGAGGTGGTCACTAGTACAGGTTTGACTGTATATCCGGCAATGGTCGAATGTTTTCTATGCAGAGGTGGTCACTAGTATGGGTTTGACTGTGTATCAATGGCTACGTGTTTCCATGCAGGGGAGGTCACTAGTAACGTTACAGGTTTGACTGTGTATCAATAGCCGGGTGTTAAAGTTCTATACAGAGGTGGTCACTAGTACAGGTTTGACTGTAGTTTTTGTACACAAGTCATGCTTGATGACAAGAAGAAACGTGTGAAAGCAGAGCCTAGGTATAGCGGAAAGGCCAGAAGGAGAGCACAGGACCTGTCGGCCTGGTCACTAGTACAGTTTTGACTGTGTATCAATAGCCAGGTGGTCCTTATGTAGAGGTGGTTACTATTACAGGTTTGACTGTGTATCAATATAATGGCCAGGTGGTCCTTATGTAGAGGTGGTCACTAGTACAGGTTTGACTGTATATCAATGGCCACCAGGTGTTATCTATGCAGTACAGTACTAGTACAGGTTTGACTGTAGTTTTTGTCCACATGCTTGATGACGAGAGAAACGTGTGAAAGCAGAGCGTAGGTATAGTGGAAAGGCCAGCAGGAGAGCACAGGACCTGATAGCCAGGTTTTCTCTATACAGAGGTGGTCACTAGTACAGGTTTGACTGTGTATCAGTAGCCAGGTGTTATCTATGTAGTACAGTACAGGTTTGACTGTAGTTTTGTAGACATGCTTGATGACAAGAGCGTAGGTAAAGCGGAAAGGCCAGAAGGAGAGCACAGGACCTGTAGTCCTTTTGTAGAGGTGGTCACTAGTACAGGTTTGACTGTGTACCAATAGCCAGGTGTTAAAGTTCTATACAGAGGTGGTCACTAGTACAGGTTTGACTGTAGTTTTTGTCCACATGCTTGATGACATTAGAAGAAACGTGTGAAAGCAGAGCTAAGGTAAAGCGGAAAGGCCAGAAGGAGAGCACAGGACCTGTCGGCCTGGATCAGCCCTACTGCAGCCGGTCCGGGCCCCTCCTTCACACCCATCCCTGCTGCGGAGCGGGACATGCGGGGCGAAGAACAGGAAAAGGTAAAGGTAGAGAACTCGCCAGTGGTGCACACAGAACTCTCTCGCACAAATATGTCTCATAGGTAAGTCTAAGAAAATTTGGGGTAAGTCCCAATATTCTTTGTAGTGTTGGCTGTTAAAGTTTAGTTTCCATTTCATAATGTCTCATAGGTTTTGGATAACTGCTTGTTCAACTACAGATTCCTTTAGTCACTGATGAAAAGTAGTGGGTGCTACTTGAAACGTCTGACAGTTTTCAAAATCTGTCAAGTTGCTTGAGGAACTGTTTTCTTGTGTGTCTCTCTCTCACAAATACGTGTCATAGTTTTTGGATAAATACCTGTTCTGATAAATACCTAGTAGATGCCACTTGAAACGTCTGACAGTACTAGTTTTCAAAATCTGTCCAGTTGCTTGAGTAACTGTTTTCTTGTGTGTCTCATTACCTGGACGACTAACTTTCACCGATGTACCTCCCAATCAACCAAGCAGCATAGCGGCTGTGACGTCACGTGAAAGCACTTTATTCCTTTTTATGTCATTTTGTGAGTAAAGTGTGTTCCTAATCAACAAAGAACCAGACTTTTTGAGCCGTCATTAAATATACTACAGCCTTCTACAGGTTCGAATGGCCAATCCCTTCCTAACACTTTTGATGGCATCGCTTTAAATGACATCTTAGTGTGCTTTTGGTCTTGTTTTTTGTTTCTAAAACACCTATAAATAACTTTTTTGCGATCTTTTATGAGAGTTCTGTCTGCACCACTGCCACAGCGACCTCACTCCTCGCGCTTGGATGCGGTCCTCATGTTCTGCCACCTGACCACAGCGTGATCGCCACATGATATCCTGGTAACGTTCACGTGATTCTAATGTTTCTAATTCGTGGTTGTCGCGTGATATCACTCGTGTAACATGGCCGCGCCATGGCAGAACATGAACCTCTCAATGCGCAAGGGGCAAGGGTAATAGTGAGTAACGCAGGGGGGCATGTTAGAATTCCTCCCCTCATGGCAAAGCATGAAGTAGTAAGTACTACAGAGCCGGATTAGCATATCGCATAGGAAGTCTCTAAAAGACACAGTAGATGAGGAAATGATACATTTTTTCTAGAGCAAAGTCATAAAGAGAGATGAAGGCAAGTCAGTTGAGATGGGGAGGCTAGAGAGAAGAGAATAGGGTGTTTGTACATGCAAACACCACATAAGGTCTACGTGTGTTAGTAGAAATGAGTGGTGTGGTACTCTGGAACCGAGCCTAGAATCTGCTGCAACTTTCTGCGCTCTCGAGCCCAGAGTGGCCAAGTGCTTATTCCTGGAATCGGTCCTCCAAGAAAGTCCGTTTCTTCATCACAAGCTATAAATGTAGCGAACATATGTGATTGTGTTCTGTTTTCGGCGTGTATGTGTGTTTGTTTGCTTGTGTTTCCGTAGTTATTTGAACATGCTACATTGTAGGCCCGGGACACTGACAGGAAGTTAGGTCAAAGGTCCCAGAAATTTCCTGTCTTCAGTTTCCAGCTATATGCCTGTCTGTTGCCTTATGGCAGCCAGTGGCAAAATGCAGAGACAGAATCAGCGAGAAATTCACAATAATGATTACGAAAAAAGTCTAGTTTCATCATATAGTTCATAAGTTTAAAATAAGGGAATGTATGTGTGGATTGTTTATGCTGATTGTGTGCTTGCTCTGGTGGAAGGTGTGATATTTTGGTGCACTGTTTGAATGTCTAGGAGTTATTACAATCCTTGTTCCTAATCTACTACTCCCCCTGCCGTGGCACTGAAAAACTGCATGTCAGGTTTGATCAAGGTATTTCTATCGAGTCTTCTCTTGTGCCGAAAGTACATGATAAATTTCTCAATTTAACCTCAAAGTGTTCAATTAGTTACGCCATTGTTGGGGGTCCCCCGGCGCCATGATGATGTAATACTTTCGTCTAATTGCACAGCAAGTCTAAAACCAAACTCTCCAGCTTTGGAAACTTGGGATAAAATTGATATTGCTCTCTGGCACCCCCTCTACAGAACAAATGTCCCGATTGATTTTATGTAGAGTGGAGCTTACCACTGGGTGTTCTTGGTTAAAGAAGGGATGCTCAGAACATTTACTTTAGGGTTCTCAGTGGTTCCTTTAGCATGTAGAATCCTGACAACGGTTCCTAACACCAGAGTGCGAGGTTTGTATGTTGAAACTGTTAACTTTGTTCCACGAGGGGAACATGCCGAACTCTATCATGTAGGTAATCTATGGCTATGCAGACGGCCGGGATACTAACATGCTGCATGCGACGTTGGAAAGCAATTAGACATGGAGTCATAGTAAAGTTACCATCATATCCATGTTTTCTACATCAGGGCATAGCAATCACCACTCCATTGAGCCGGGGGGCGCTACAGACTTCCTGGCACCTTCGACCTACTATTGAAATCACATGTCCAAAATCTGACCGGTCAAAAATAGTGGGTCATTCATCCCGAAGATCTGCAACAGGCAAAATTTTCATGCAACGTTGACCAAACATCCAACGAAAAACGTGAAAAATCAGGGTTTTGCGCAGGCGCAGTACGTTCTGCCCACGTGCTTGGTAAATCCAACTTTTTGTGCAGTGCGTCATCCTGTCTTCCATCTTCCGTTCCCGAAGAGAGTACGTCTCATCCAGCTCTGAAATCCCGGCGCGAGGCAGGCGGGATTGTACAGCCCTCTGTGCGCAGGTTTATCGATGTTCCTGTCAGTAAGTTCACATCAAACTGGCTGCTCTTCCTCCCACTGCTTCTGAAGTCTCAACAACTTTCGCGAACTCCTTAAGCCCACACTTCATTTTCTTCAAGAAACGGTCTGAGAAATCCTACAGCTGCGATTGTCGACTTATAAGGACCTCCTAAGGTCTTTCTTGTTTTATCGTCGCCTCTCTGGTAAGATATATTATCCCGAGTTTCCTGACCTGTTGCTGGCCCCCAAAGACGCACAACTAAATAAATCCTGTCTGCAAAAGTTTCAGTCTTGTCCTCCTAGAGACAAGGTGTAGAAGTTTTTAACTTTACAAAAACTATTGGGCAATGACGCTAATGGAGAACTGGTCATCAAATACAATGAATAGGGGCGTTCTTATCCGTGCTAGCTGATAATTGACGTGACCTCTGGAGGGTTAAGCATTGGGTATGGCAAACCGTTCGATCAAATATGGTCAGCAGTCGCCGCGTACATGTGAAGCTCGTGTGTTCCACAGACTTGTGGTGATACCAGTTGGTATATATATACATGTAGGGAACAGCCTATGGCAGTACCTGTGGTTCGAATAGGACTATATTTGCCTAACTGATTAGGAAATTCTATCATGACAGTGTCTTCAATGTATGTTTTGTTCTGGACAAGCTATGGTCTGGATGTTGAGATGACAGATTGCTTGTGACATAGGTTCAGGTGGTATAGGTTTGGGCCCCTAGCAGTTAATTTTTAAAACAGGGACATTTTTGTCAATTCTACGCTACCGTGTTAGGTAGTTTTATACTCACATGGCGAATCTGGGCAGATTTGACCCGAGTTGGCTGAGATTCCCTCTCGTAGACAAAGCTCGAATCGTCAGAGTCCGTCAGATCAGCTCCAGCCTATTCAAACCGATTAGTTTTTTTCAAATAATTAGAACGGGTCAAATCACGTTGAAACCGGTTAGATATCAAACCACTTCTCGACAACCCGGTTTACATTAGGGTTTGCTTAATTGGAATTGAATTTTGGTCAAATCTAATTTAAATCAGTCATATTTTGTAAAGTAGGAACTCACATCGGATCTAAATCAGATTTGTCAAATGTGATTTGGCCCGTTACTATTCAAAGAAAAGCCTAACCGGCTTAAATTGGTTAGGCTATGAAACCGGTTTACTAACGCCAATCTGAACAGGTGCTTGTGACTAAAGACTGTGCGGGTAAATTGCGAAGCGCACACCGAGTTTCACCCGAAAGCAAGTTTCACCCGCAAAGCTGCAACAGTCAGAAATTGCCTGAGCTTCGAGGAGGTTCTGGTCAAAGGACCATCGCCAGTGGCAAAGGGATGAGGTATTTCTGTGGAATTCGCATGTTTGGCTTCTTTTGATAAATAAGTGAGGAAAGAAGCTCGAGGAAAAAGTGGTCTTCTTGTGGTGTTTAAATAGTGTAATTTGTCAATGATTTGTATTCATGATGCAAAGTACTACTTTGCTTGGTGGAACAAAATTGCCTGTTGACTGCTGAAGGGTACAGATTGAGATATCCGGCCAATGTGAAGAGTTATGACGAGTTATTCCACCCACGCGAGGAGGATGTGACATTTGTGTGGTTCAGATGGACCCCTCCGGCTTACCGTAGACTCGCCGGCGCAAGACCGGGGCTTACCTCGTCATGTGCCCACTTCATTTCTGGTAATCCCGTTTGACACGTGTGTAATGTGGCAAGATTAGACGTTATTTGTGGCAAGATCAGACGTTACGACTTGTGTTGCAAGTTGCGAGCGACTTCAATCATGTAACCTGTATCTTGTTATGTTTCGTCTGACCCTGACCTCTTCACTCATGACCTCAATGAAAAGCAGCCAGCAAGCCAGTCTGAGTATTTATGAATAAAAAAGGCTCAAACAAACAAATACACAAAGGCTTCTTTCTACTTGTGAAAAGTTTTGACTCCGGGCTTTCCTTATTAAGACGATTGGAAAGAGACTGCGAGACAGCTGTAACAGCCTACACCCTTTATCTGAACCGACTGTCTGGTACTGTTAAGCTTTGTTTCCTCAAAAACGTACGTCAAACCGCCTACTTTTCGGAGAAATCGCCCTCCATGTGATTCATAACTGAACAGAAGAAAGCTCAAACGTTCACAGAGGGCGGTCTTGAAGTTATCAAAGGAATGTTCACCAAACTCTTACAAAGAAACTATTCTTTTATAAACCCCAGCTATACTATATACCTGTAAACTAATTTCAAAGCACTTCATGATGAATGAACACAAGAAACCTCAAATGTTCACAGAAGGCGGTCTTTGAGTTTTCGAATGAGCGTGCACTGAGCTCTTGCAAAGAAACTATTCTTTTATAAACCACAGCTATACTATGTGCCAGTGAACCATTTTCAGAGCACTTCTGCAACAATCGCGGTTCTTGGAAGCGATGTTTGTCCGATTATTTCCCCCGAGGCGCCTGAAAGATTCACACCCGTCAGTTGTTCCAGATTCACAATATTGCAGAGAAATGAGGAGATGGCGGCAATCCCAGGGAGTACAGCCTCGCCCAGCCAAGCGTTCTGATGATGCATATCGTTCCCATACAGCGATACAAAGCGGTTCTGCCAAGCTCATATCGTCTCCTGCTGCGACCCGATACATTCCTCATGACTGCACAATGTATAATGTTCCCTGCGACGTCAAACATACTGTAGAAAAACACCTACTTTTCGTATAACGTTTGCACTGTCAGATGATGAACCTATCCGTAAAAAAAATCCTGCAGATAAAATGGAACTCTTCAGAGCCAAAAATATCCTCTCCTGTGGCGAAGTCATTCAGTTCTGAAGACTGCCTATAAAATATGTTCTAAAAAAAATGAATCCCCTACTAACAGAGAAATGCTGCGAAGGTACACCTGCTGTTCACGTTGTAATGGCGACGGATTCACAGAACTGTTGCACAAATCAGATAAAGAACCTATTTCTCAACTCTTGCTATAGATACGCGGAACTCCTTACTGTGCGGCTGCTCTGTTCTTATAGATGACTTGCGTTTTATTATCTGGTATCACGTCCACAAAGCGGTATACATGTATATTTGCTATGTCGTCAATTTGATTGTGGAAAGAATGACTGAGACTCTTTGAGAGAAACTTTGCTCGTAGGTAGACATTTGTCAAGAGAAAGAGACGATGAAATCCAGGGAAAGTTCTAGGCTTTTGAGGACCCATTTTAAAGAGAAGTGATCATTGGCTGCACTTCCAGGCGGTCAAGCCTGTTTATAGCTACAGACGGAGGTTTCATCTCATGAGGTGTTTGTATACAATGTAGCATGTCCGTGGGGCTGAATGTGCTTTTGTTGATGTTTATGTATGAATGTACATGTATGTATGCACAGATGCTACTGCAGCGTGTGAGTACGGTATGTGTAGTAGTGTAACGAGGTAATGTTTAGGCGAAGCATATTCACCCATGTGCTCACCACGAAAGCTCCACTCGCCAGTACCAGAGAGATGCTAAGCGTAAACTAGGCCACCGGACAGAACAACTGCTTGCCAGATCTAGAAGTAAAGCTGCAAATTTAAATTGCAACCATGTTTATCATTAACTTTGCTCCCTAAAATGTGTGCTCGAGGTTTTTTCCCTTCTTTTTCTCATTTGCTACCAACAGGTTAGGCTTATGAAAGTAACGTTCTTTTCTCACAACCAAGGATTTCACCATCTACGAACGTTTGGGAAATTTGCCAACTGCCTTCCTCTGGGCATAATGGACTCTGCTACAGTGCTACTCCTTGCCGCATGGTGGCGCTGCTCTACGCAAGCAGTCTCAAACGTGGCTGTTTTTGTATCCCCCCGTTTTGATTCATGATTGGTTGCCAAAACTTCGGACTCAGAAGCCACATGAGGTCACACACCCCCGTGAACGAGGACGCTAACAGTCATCTTCCACTACGAAGGACTACCAAGAAGGTTGCCAAAAAAGAACGTTACTTTGAAATCTTTCCCCAACCCGTTGAAGATGTACATGGAACATGTCAAACTGGTCAGAACGATGTAGGGACTTAAATACTTACATGGTATATCCCGGTTGGGCTGTAGGGGCTGCCTTGTAGGGTCCTGTCGTATCTACTGAGAGATCCGGTGCTGTATCTAGGCTCGTGGTCGTAAGGGGGCGGCGCATGCGTCATGCGTTGTATCTCCCGGTCGGTCGGCCCGTCGTTAATCATGGGCGGTTTGCTGATGGCTGCCTTGCCGTTCACGCCCTTTTCCGCCGTGTTGATTGGTGCGCTGTGGACCGAAGGGAAAGAACCAGTTAGCTGATTGGTGCGCAGTGGATCAAAGGGAAAGAACCAGTTAGCTGATTGGTTCGCTGAGGATTAAGAAGTTCCTTTTATCTGATTGGTTTAAAGATCAGAGGGAAAGAGACAGCTGATTGATGCACTGCAGATCCAAGAAAAGCCAATGAAACTGAATATAGTATTGTTGCCCGGGAGTTATGTTGTTATTGTGGATGGACTGTTCATCGAATTTTGTTTGTGAAAAACATTATATACAAGGCTATGAATGACTTTCTACAGTTTCTACAGAAAAAGTCCATCGAATGCACCGGATGTATTAGATGAATAATAAAGGGCAAAGGAATCCTTTTTTGTTTACTTCTCGTCATTGACTTGCCGATTGTTTCGTCCCCAGAACATATAATGCGAGTGGTCTTATTTTCTTAGAGTGCTACTTCTACTGATAATGAAATGAAGGGATTTTGCTGACCTCTCCTTGTTGACTTTCCGCTTGTTCCTCCACCAGACCAGCACGCCCAGGATGATGAGTCCGACCACCACCACCACCACGATCACAGCCACGATGATGGACAGCGGACTCTGCAGACCGGTCGCCTGGCTGCGCCCGCCAGACTCTGGGCAGGGGAGGGGGCAAACAAACCAGTCAGCTTGGAGACAAGTATACTTTATATAGATGTGATGGAAAGAACTGAGCGTGAAATACACAGGAGTTAGTTTAAAGGTAGGACATTGCAGCACAGTCCAATGGAAAGAAGTCTAGTTTGTACATATGTGTGGTGAAAAGAACAGAGCATGAAAGACACAGGACTTAAGGTAGTAGCATCTAGGGCCCTGGACAGCGGACTTTGCAGACCGGTCGTGTGGCTGCGACCGTGGATTCTATGGGGAAGGGGGCAGACAACCCAGTCAGATTGGGAAGAGGTATCTAACAATAGATATATCAATGTATAGTAGATGTCACATTAACTATTGGGTGGCTTGGTCACATAATATGGAGACCAACGCAATCTTTGAGGTTATTCACGGGTCTAAAACAACACTGCATTAAGTACCCTAAGGTACTTATAGCCGGAATTAGGACACAAGGAGAGAATGGATAGCGGGAATTCCCGACATATCCTCTAACATCCAACCAAAATGAACACCATTCCATTGTGGCGTCTCTTTGAAGGTTTCGTGACGTCGACTTAATCTCACGTGCTACAAAAGATCTCTTAATCTCACGTGCTACAAAAGATCGTGCCGATATCTATCACGACTTAGAGGGTTATAACTCTTCAGACGTCAACAACAATCATTGCCCGAGTGGAGGATTCCCTGTACTTTTCAAACCGATGTATACCACATGAGATAAGCATAAGGCTGAAAGCAATTATTCTGCCAATCCGGGTGCGTATCATCCTGCCACATCTTTTATATCAGTCCGGGCTATTCATTCTCTGTGCGGCAGAAGACGGAATATAGATGAAAAATTAAAGCAGAGTATGATGTTATGGATCAGATTAACCTGCAGATCCGAGACTCTGCAACTCGCCTCAAGTTAGACACATTTCTTTTCTTTATATATATATATATATATATATATATATCCTTATGTTGGATCAACAGTTTGTTGAGTTGTCTTATGACAGAGATGAGATTTGATGTGAATAATATATTATTGTACGCTCAAATACAAAACGACATCTTTTGACGTACTTTGTTTGAAGCTTGTAGGGCAGTTACAGATTCGCACTAAAATTAGGTGCTTCTGCAGTAATAATTAAATCCGCTTTGTTTCTGCATTTGCATCAATGCCTTAATCTTGATTTTGTGTTACTCTCACTGGTTTTGCCCTGCACTAAAAGTTTGTGCCGGTTTGCTACTGCAATAACACTTTACTCCTTTCCAGCAAAGTAGACCCTTGCTTCTAATTTGCAGTTATACATGCACCTCACTTTGTGTTTATTTTACACTTAAAACTTCTGGTTTGCCCCTGTACTAAAAGATAAGCCTGGATTCTCCAACAGTAACATTTTACTGCGCTTTGCTCCTGCGCTCACAATTGTTCATTGGCGGCAGCTTTCATTACCTTTTCCACTAAACGGTGTTCGCTGAGCAACCATGCAGCGATCCAAACTGGATTTGTGTGACCCTTGATTCCATAATTGGTATGCAATGTAAGATATAAAAGCATTATTTATACGACAACGAAACACACAAAACGTTAAGGAGATTCGTTCTCTGTCTATGACATTCGTTGAGATATAATGGTTAGGATTTGGTTGTTACTCTTGTCATCCACAACTGTTTATCTATCTTTTATCTTGTCTGTATATGTGTTTCTAGGGAAGTCAGCCTGGGAGAGGAACATACTGTTCCTGTTGCCGGCTCCTCTCAGAATTTTAATTCTGAAAAGTTGAATAAATAAAATAAAAAATAAATCTGTCAAATCCAGCTTGGTCGCTCGCCGGTCCCAGCCTGTAGTGGAAAGGGGTTGTTTTCATTGATGGCTTTCATAACTTCTAAAAACACACCTGACGGCTTGATCTATTCCATCATTGCCAGAGTGGTTCATACTGTACGGTGTGGTGGGAATCAGGCACTTTGCCGTTCGGGATCAAACGTCGCTGCCACAATTTCATATTCCCTCAGCCTGATACACATCCAATATCCCACACCCGGCTGCCTATTCAACAATATTGGACACACCGAGTGATCACGTATGGACATTATCCCCTCCACATCTCATCATGCATCCATAAAGACAGCGCCATGTTAACTGGCCATAGAATCAACCTGTCCGATCTGCATGCCCAAGTGTTGGAGGTCCTGGAGGTAATAAACTTCGGGCCAAGGTTGCCACAGACACGCCATGACGCGGGGATTTTATTGTTAAAACATCAAAGAAGTAAGTAGATATGACAAAGTAGCAATGGGTTTGATAAGTTGTGCAACTTATACCCACGCCGATACTTGTACAGCATTGAAAACAGTACAAAACAATGGCACACTGGAATGGTAACAGTTGTTCAAGCGAAAGTCCAGATTCTTCACCCATATTATAGAGTAGAGGGACACAAAAAGTCCAAATAACAAAAAACAAACAAAACGTTTAGCCACCAGTCAAATTTGGTCGCTCAACAGTCGCAGCCAGTAAGAGTCTAGTGGAAAGCGGGCCTAACAGACGCAGGGCAGAGTGAGTGAGTGAATGAATGAGAGAGAAAGAAGATAGAAGAAACAGCGGTGCTACTTACTGGGAGGTTTTGTTCCTGAGGTGGCGAGAAAGGAACGTGACAACAAGACATTACGTGTTTGTGACGTAAGGATTACGTAGTTGTGACGTAAGTGCACAAACAACACGTGCATGTGTGGAAAATAACGTTATTATAACGCAAACCAGAAGACAACGTTGTGGCGACTCTTTAGCTATCTTTCTCAGAGCCTCAACGGACTGCACAGCTTCTTGCTGGAGTAAGAACGGTAGCTGAGAAGGTACCGAAATACTGTGTGAATGTCTTCTAGATTGTGTTATAAGAGCGTTATTTCACAGTCACCTACCAATATTACAAGCTTGTGAACCGTGCAGTGAAACATTAACATGCGTGCATCTCACAAACACATTCATTCTAAACGCAGTGGAGACTGTATACGACGCGGCCACATTCGTCATAGCTCGTTGTACGATTTTGACGTGGTAGCATTTCTAAGCAGGCTGTGACAGAACCAACCACCCAAATGATCTAAGACAGCATTTTTCGTGATGACGAAAAAGTAAAATTCCGTACGACACATGCACGACTAACACAGGAATACCATCGGCCAGTGATCGTACGAAGACCGTGCGACGAATGTCACCGAGCCCTAACATGCTGATGGTTTAAAACGCTGCAATTAGTCCCTACAATATTCACGGTATACATCAGTTATATTGCATAACCAAAGTGTAATTTCTCTACGTAAACCACTGGGGGAAATTCTCGCTGTCACCGAATAAAAACAAGATTTATTGTCGTCGTTAGGAAACGTTTCATATCTTCGTTATAAAATTTGTTTATTCTACTTTACGATCCCAAGCGGACGAGTTGTCAACACGTCAGCAGTGAAATAAAAAAAAATTGATCGACAATTTTTTTAAGTGATAAAAACTTGATTTCATCTCAGATGACGACCCATCCTTGCCTACTAGTTTGGTTCTGTGGTTTATCATCAGTTCTTTATGAGTGCCTTTTATCATAATTAGCACACGGTCCACGTATAACACTCCAAATATTTATTTCTTCTTGTTAATATGGGGGAGTATAATAACGTAAGGCATAAAACTATACCGCTATATGTGGTTATGCTCAACACGTGGGGTGTAGATATTGCGGCTGCTTTATGACAAACGCAATAGCTTTAGTCATTTAATATACGATATAGTGTTCAGGGAGGTATATATTATGACTGAAATTTATATCTTTACGTCGCGCTATATATTTTTACCAATATCACATTCAATTTAAACTTTTAAAGCCAGACTGAAGCGTGATAAACAGAGACTCAACTTTTCCAATCCCTGAAATATAGATATAGCCATTTTAACCTTCAGCATGTTAAGGTAGCCGTTTGGCACCAAATTTGTATTGATCATGGGGTTAGGTAGCAGGGAGAAGGTTAAAATGCGGCTATATATTTTGAAATTTAACCGCTTCTTGTTTATTGATTATTCTGATGTGCCAATCTCTCAGAATTTCTTCATGAAACCGAGCCCTATATCAGCATTTTGTACACAGTTACTTGAGGTGTTGTATAAAGTAACAGATGGAACGTAATGCTATTTATGACCGCAAGTTATGAAAAGTTTTAAGAGATGAGTAAGGGGATTGATACCAGTTGTACGACTTTTTCCTCTCGATGGAGAGTTTTTCCGTAAAATTACAACCGAGATTTGTCATTCTCTAAAGGAGGACTTTCTTTCCAACCGTCTGCTCCAAAACCAATGTGGGCGATGAGTTACGACAAGCCGTAAACTGGCGACGATTTGAGACGTGTCGTAAACCACCGGCCGTTTTGCGAACAATAAGGGCAGACCAAATTGCTTCCAGCCCTTTTTGACAACTTTATCTCCGCATGGCAATAGCCGAGGTTTATCGCGCACGACACTTGAATCCCAAATCCTGACACAATATCCGAACAAACGAAGCAGAATTTCATCCGGTATAGGAGAGGATTTATTTTGGATGAAAGGCGAACCCGCGGGAGGAGAGACCGTTATACAGGCTCATAAACCAGAGATGAACGCATGATTGTAAAAAAGAGCTCTGGCGCCGTTTGGATCTGCAGACGACAGGCCGGGCTGAGCGTTGATTCTGTTTGTTTAAATGTTTTGTCCTTTTATTACAACTTTTCCTACTTTTGTTGTCATTTTCCACTTAATCATTCTCCTGTTCTTAATGATATATAATATTTTTGGTGAGTCGGCGGATTTGGGCTGGTTTAATTTCATGGCAGGTTGGTTCGGTCTGACCTGGAGGGATGTGAACTGACTCGGAACACATCCGCCGGTGTTTGCACCTGCATTAAAACTCTTTGTGCCGCGTAAAACTAACTTAAAACCTACCACATAATCTGTTACAAAGTTCCCGACATTTGGACAGCACATGATGGTTGTATAAGAAATGTTTCCAGACAGAATGTTATATGAGAAAAGACGGAGGTGGATCCGCGCTTATCAAGAATCAATATAAGTTCATCTTCACGCGGATTTGCGCTCAACTGGGCCCCATTATAACTGAAATGGGTTATTAATATAATCTTTATTCTGTGCCTGAGGCCGACAAGGGTCAGAGTTACTGCAGGCGCGAGCAGCGCTGCGGAAAACCGGAACGTCTTGTCTCCGCTACAGTCTCATCTCAAGTGCCTCTGGACGCCGCTTTAAGACGACGTTACAAGAAGAATTAGACGTCGGGGAAATCAGCACAAGGTTCTTGGTGAACCTGAACTCTTGGCTGTGACTTTGGCCTCCCCTCCCGTCACAAGTAATTTCATTTTACGTCATGCCCGAAAGTCTCGCTGTCGTAACTCAGCAGCGTTACTCTGGAAGTGATGCACTAGCCTCCTGTGCAGACTTTTCTAGCGGCCTATCTTTGTTACTCTCCAAGCAGAGAGCTTTAGGTTTCGTCTTATTTTCTATGTGTTTTAGGCGTTTTTATATTGTTATGTTTCTTGTACTGGTATCTTTTCTTTTACGCTATTGGATGCTGTCTGGCAAATGGATACTGTTTGGCCAACTTGATACTGTCTTTGCAGCCACCAAAGATCTGCTTGGAGATTATGTGTTTGTTTCTATCTAACTGTATCGGCGGGATAGCCCAGTGGCCACTACAGCTCTCCCCCAATTCAGCTCTCCCAGTGAAAAGAAACCACCGCTCTCAAAGGATTAAACAGCCCGCAAAATCTGTCTGAACTAGCAAAACGGTTCACAATTGATTAAAGTGCTCAACTGCCTACGGAAAACCATTCAATCTTAAAACATTATGATCCTTTTTTACATGTTATCGTTTATATTGCCCTTTTGCTGTTTTGTTATTTACTGTTATGTTACTTGTTGCTGTTTTGTTATCATGACTTGCCATTGTATGTACTTTTCTTTGTCAATGGTGGGGCTGAGATTAGCTATCAGCTAGAGTTGCCCACAACTGAGTCCTCCACACTTTTATGTTGTTCAATAAAAATAAAAAATAAAAATAAAAAACAGAGCCCGCTAGAAAAGCCTGCGCAGGAGGCTATGTTGCACGACTGAAGGTTCGGGCTTGCGGAAATGTCACCGGGATGGAACACAAGCTCCTGAACTTCAGTCTGGCTTGCAGGAGACGCCACGACATCGATTGATAACGGACCTGTAAATACCCGAGTCTTATGTGTTCTCAGCATATCAGATGGTTTTATTAATATTATACACACATATCGACGTGTTTTACCGCAGACTTAGGAAATTAATTTCAGGCCAAGTGAACATTGAACAACTTTCTCCGGCCATCGTTGACTGGTTTTGCAATAAGAGTGTGGAGTGCACTTGCCAATTGTTACGTTACTATGTATTCAGGTTTATAGATTGGATAGATTAGATAGATAGATGGATATAGAGACAGAGAACTAGTACAGTCTTTTAGAATTGTTGCAAAATGCCATAATTTGTACCTTGCACACCTTTTGTGTGAGTTCATTCTCCCATTCTTAAAAACTACTTTATTCTTAGAGACGAATCTTACCTTCTTTCTGCAGTTCTATCTCCTTATAAGCATCTCCATCCTTGTTGGTTGCCGTACACGTGTAGGTGGTGTAGTGTTTCTCCTCCACAGAGTTGATCGTGAGGGTGCCCTTAATCTTAGCGTCTGGCGTTATAACCTGAAGCCAAGATGTCACGAGTATGTCAAGTAGGCACTTACGTGACAATGTAGGGATCTACTGAGCTTGTCACGGAAAGCTACTCACGTATCATCAAGGAGATATCCCAAATATGCAAATTAGTCACTCATATCGAATGCCCGAAATCTACTACTGAGATGATGTCATGAAAATGTTTTCTGTATGGAGTGAAGTCTGCCATCTCTGATCGCCATATTCTACCTGTTGTTCGAAGATGTAACTTGACTGACCCCCCTTCCCACACCAGGTCTTGCTGCACGGCTGTCTGTCTATCTGTGTGTGTGTAGTCTAACATATTTTACCTGCTGTTCGATGATGTACTCTGACTGGACGTTCCCCCTCCCGTCTGACACCTCCACCCTCCCGTCCGGTCCCTCCCACACCAGGTCTGGCTGCGGGTCGCCGTACACCTCACACTCCAGCCTCGCCTTGGAGCCCGCCTGGGCCCGCACAGCCGCCCTGCCCTGCTCGATAAACGGTGGGCCTGTTGGGCAGAAGCGATGGGGTTCATGCAGCACTCATTTTTGGTTGTTAAAGATAATCTTCTTCTTCTTTCATACTGTTCATCCTGATACTAGATCGGATTATTAGCAGTGCGCATACACATGTTAGTTACAACACAAGTGGCTGGTACAAATAAACAAGGGAAAATAAGGGTAAAGACACTAAGGAACATACATGTAGGTAAAAGATTTTGTGTGTGCACAAGACAAGACAAGTGAATTACGTGTGTTAGTAATATGTACATATATACAAGACGTGTAGGGGTGACTCAATGCAGCAGTTGTTGGGTAGAAGATATGGGATTGAAAGCAGCACTCAACATTGGTTGTTAGTGATAGTCAAGTGTCTTTGTTGTTGTGTCAAAGTTGAAGGTCCATGGCAATACCAAAGAAAGGCAAAAGCTAGAGCCTTCAACTTTGACATATTACATCATTGTACACATGCAAACAATGCATTACTACTCTACACATGCGAACTTGAAGATACTGTTGCTGATTTGTACAATGCATATAGAGGTATAAAACTCTTCACATATAAAAGAATTGAGATGAAACATCACCATGAGGATGCCCCACGCACCTTTCACGTTGATGAAGGTTTCTATCGTGTCGTTTGAGGTGAAGCTCTGCTGGCTGGCGACACACTCGTACCTCCCCTCATTCTGGTACCTCACAGACGGGAACGTCAGGGTGTTGCTTGTCCCGACCCTACCGGAACGAAAATAAGAGTTACTGTAGAAAAAAACACTTTTAAAAAGGTAAAGGTAGTTCTACACAGCACGTCGGCAGAACGTACTGCACCTGCGCAAAATCCGTATTGTATTGTGCATAGCACTTTGGCAGAACGTCTCATATAAGGTTGTATTACAGCATATAAGGTTGACAGCCTGTCTGTAGTTTTCAGGTGTTGTATAGGAAAAGATATCGTCTGCAACAGGCAAAATTCTGATGCAACGTTGACCAAACATGAAAGAAAAAAAGTGAAAAATCAGGGTTTTGCGCAGGCGCAGTACGTTCTGCCAACGTGCTTCCTATACCTTTTTTTGAGGTCTGCACAGGCTTCCTCAGCACTACAAGTCCATCTACAGACTCTGCCACCTATAATTCCACTCACCCTTACAAAAAAACAAAAAAACAAACAAACAAACAAACAAACAAACAAACAAACAAACAAACAAACAAACAAACAAACAAACAAACAAACAAACAAAGAGAGACGATGCCGCCCACCTGGCTTTGGTGTCCTTGACCCTCCAGTACACGGTGGGGGCGGGGTTCCCGTCCGCCTGGCACTTGTAGCTGACCCGTTCCCCAAGCCTGGTCACCTTCTCCCCCTGGATCGCCGTCGTGTTAATCTTTGGAGGGTCTGAGGGGGTCAAAACGGTTCGTCATAAAAATGATACTAACAATTACACGCAGAAAGGTAGTATTTGCAAAGCAGAAACATAATGTTTAATTTCACATTGTCTACTGCTCTGTTTATTCTTAATAATTCTTAATATAGTGATTGAGCCGAAAATCATTGTATAACGATGCTAACATCAGGCTCATTTTGTATTGATTAGGAAAAAAACAAACACATTCGCATATATGGTAACCAGCCCCTCCAACTCTGTCCTGCTACTTGCTACATAACGTATTTCAACACCACAGGGTGTCTGCTACAGCACCAGTTACCATGGTGATAGCCGTCTGGCCCAGGTCATTGACCCTACTTGTTTGGAAGGTCAGAAGAGGGAGAGCAAGAAGAAGAAAAACAGAGCAAAAACAAAATGTTTTCCTTATTATTCTGCGAAGGTAAACGTGATAACATATTGTCATATAGAGAGATTTGAAGCTGGCGTACTTACAGGCTACGTTTATTGTGAAGTTTCCGCTGCCCTTGCCGACGTCGTTGATGGCCTCACAGGTGTAGACGGACTTGTCGTTCCGCTGCAGGCTCGATATCGTCAGCTGCTGACCATCCCCGCGCGCTACCGTCCTGCGGAAACACGAAGTCAAGACATCAGGGATTTCAGACTTCTGGGATGTACATGTATACAACCTTCACATTCAATGTACCTTTCTCCTGTTGTATTCTAATGCCGCTCACTCCCTCTCATTTTTCACCCACCCACCCATTGTTAAGTCCGAAATTACCGGACCGGACTTTTATCTACTACATGTACCATTCTCAAGTCCGGTACTGTTTACAAAGTAAACATTACCCGGCTTTACTGGCGTTCACTACCATTGGTAAATCCAACTTTTGTTAAGTCCGAACTTGACTTTTATCTACTACCATTGTCAAGTCCAGTACTGCTTATATACAAAGTAAGCATTAACTGGCTTTACTGGCATTTACTACCATTGGTACAGTGGGTGAAGTGAAGCCTAGCCTGACTAATCGCGCTCCTGGCGGCTGTCATTATACCCCCGACGGAGAGCTTGTAAACACACTCAGGCTAAAGTGAAGCGTACCTGCCGTCCTTGAGCCACTGGTAGTTGCGGATGGCGGGGTTGCTGTCCGTGTTGCAGACCAGAGTGGCGGATTCTCCTTCTTTTGTCACGACCGGGTTCGAAGTGATGGAGATGATGGGCGCATCTGTAACGTCATCATGACGACATATATAACACATTACATCAACATCGACGCTATATAAGCTGTGTCTTGTATTTGTTTCACAACAAGCCGAAAAGTCATACGTAACATACACATGATGAGCAGACCCACATCACGTGATATAAACATGGTTGCCACAGAGACTTCACGTGAACATCACATGAATATATTATTCTGTCCAAGTCAGAAAGTCCAAACTTCGACACAAGCTCGACTCACTAAGAATGAGTGAGGGTTAAAATTTTTTTAACGGATCCTGTAGAAAGCAGGGGATAGAAAGGCTGCTTGGGAACATTCCCTGCCCCATTTGTGTAGACATACTCAGTAGCGGTATATTGAGTTGTACTTACACTGTACGCTGAGCGGCATGGCCTTCTCCAGCGGACTGGCCAGCGTCTCGTGCGTGATTCTGCACGTGTACCTCGCCTGGTGGTCATCCTTCGATAATGACGCGATCTGCAGGTCAAGGGTCACCTACCAGAGAAGAGGGGTCATTGGGGAACAAAGGTCAATGAAGGTCTATGGTACCCAGAACCGTGCCTATCTAGTTCTATGCCTGAATGGGTTAGGGCCTTGGTTAGGGTTAGGATCAGGCACGGTTCTGGATAGTCTCCGTGTATGCAAGAACGTAGATTTGCCCCAGGCACGGTTCTGGATACACGTGGACTATCCAGAACAGCGCCTCAGCATGGTTCTGTAAAAAATTTGGTTCTGGATACAACAAAGTCTATTTGCAAGTTCGTGAGTGAAATGGGAGAAGGCATGAGTCAGTAATGCCCCACAATTTTGGCGTATCCTTCACCCGGCAAAAAAGGCAATGGATGTGAGGACTTTCACACTGTTGAAACTCTGTTCTCGTGAAAGTTTCGACGACATCCCCGATCACTAACTTTATTCACCGAATCACACTAAGCACACAGGTACACCCTACTGGTGTTGATAAGTGTATTCGGTTCTGTAACAAGCAGAGATCTGAGTCTGAGCAAGGCAATTGAACCTCCTTGGTCTGAGGAGCCCCTCTATTACACAGGATTAAGGTTTAAAGTTTGTTCGGTTCATCCAGATCTCCATTAGTGTTTTACATATAGCGACACTATTCTACCTTGAGTCCAGCACAGATTACAATAAGTAAGACATAACACAAGTATACATGGAATAAACAGAAAACTAGTACTCAAATACAGTGAACTAAAAGCCCCTCCGAAGGACCATGTAATCACAGAACTGCAGTCGACATCTCAGCTATTTGGAAGATCATATATAGCTACTGGAGTGTACGAAATTATGAACCAAATGGGAGGGTAATGGGTTTCATTAGCAAAGCGAGACTCAAATACAAGTTCAGTCAATTGGAGAGGCGGAGTATGAATGATCTTTCATGGCGTTAAATTGACTCTGTGATATGATTTCACGTAGAGGTCAAAGGAACAGCCAGTTCAGCAAACTTCCTATGAAGTAGGATTTCCAAAACTTACTTACTTCACGAAATACCATCTGAAAAGCTGGTCTATTATGGAAAATCAAAGTGAAACTTTTCATCATTTCCAAAAGGGGTTCTTAAAAACTAGCTCAGTAAGTTTCAGAAGTTAATAAAAGCAAATTTGAAGTTTCTTTTCTTGATATGACAGGAAGGGTTTTCCAAAACCGGCTTAAGTAAGCAAATTTGAAGTTTGTTTTCTTGGTATGGCAGGAATTTGACCAGCCTTTAAAGGGTAGACATCCTCTTAATCAATATCACTGGTACTCATAGTTAAATGTTACTGTACATAAAACTATTGACTGGTTTAGTGTGATTTGATTTTGATTGATAAATCGATTAATTCATTGATCGATCGATCGATTGATTGATAGAGAGATTGGCAGCTAATCAATATCACTGGTACTCATATTTAAATGTTACTACACATAAAACAAAACTATTGACTGATTTAGTGTGATTTGATTTTCACTGATAAATCGATTGATCGATTGATTGATTAATCGATAGATTCATTGATTGCCAGCTTACCCGTGTTGAGTCAGGGAAAGGCGTGGGTGAAGGCCCCTGCGGTGTGACGTCAGTGTCCCCTCTAAGCCACGTGATCTGCGGCGCGGGCTTGCCGCCTGTAGTTGTACACGACAGCCGCAAGGGGTCCCCCGCGCGCAAAGGAGACTGGGAGTCCCAGCCGGTGATCTCAACGGTGGACGGTGGCACTGGAAAGGGAAAAAACAAACATGGAAATCAAACAAACAGATATCAGTTCACTGATCCAGTTTTCGTTCGCTAAATATTATGTATTCTTTGAAACTTTGAAACTTTCTTGGAATTACCATTAGCGGTGGGCCCAAACCGGGTCCACCGCTAGTCTTCCTGGCATTCACACAATATATACAATACTTTACAGTCACAGCACAATAACAACAACATACAACATGTTACATATTATAGCCACAAAATTACAATTATTTAAAAACAACAATCCTATTGCACAAGTACTACAGCTGGAAATGTTGATAGAGACCCTTCTTAAACGACCTCAAGGACTGTGTGGACTGTCTGACTATGACAAACGACGTATACATCATATACAGTGTCAGTCCATAGTAGAATTTCATTCGGCCAGCTTTTTCATACCTGGAGTGCCCTTAGGGACTGTAGGCCCCAACTAAACGTCCTATTTCTATGAACCATTTTCATGCTATGTGAACTTTTATTTTCAATACACTGATGAAGAATGCCGGATTCCAAAACTTCTTGTCCAGTGGTATTGACTGAATTGTTATATTCTCATTTTCATGCTAGTCGGCAATGTGACAACAGTTGGGAATATTCTAACTCTCCGCTTTCGGGCTAACAGAAATAATTACTTACCACTAGGCCAACCAAAAACAGCACGGATGGACAGAAGACACATCAACAATTGAAGGCTATCGTGAGACGAAACAACAAAATATAGTCTAAAGTCTATTAAGTTGTAGGAACCTGTTGGCTAACTTAACCACACTAACGCTCCAAGTATACAGATGTGTATTTAAAGACGACATTAATGGGCAAAGTCCTGCCCCTATTGTCCAGTTAAAAACACTTAAGTTGTTCTATCGCAATCTGTCATTCTCTTCTACTGGATAATGTATGACGTTTGTTTGTAATATAGATGATTAAAGAGAAGCACTATTGACCAGAGGCGGGAAGACCTCCGTACATCCATCTTCCTGATGTTAATAGTGATGGAGCGAAGTGATTAGGGTAGAAATTGTGTTATCTTAGATTTCCTGAAGCTGGCGTTTTTATCGATCCTATAAAATCCAATTAACCCAGGAAGGCTCGTTTTTATTGCGATTCTGCCACGGATGGTGAGATACAGGAAGAGAGAAGTATATCAAAACATGTCACCGAGAAGGGTCCTACTTATAACCAAAAACAACCGAAAAACATTCGTTTTCATTTGTTTTGTCTTCTTTTCTTTGTTTTCGGTTTGTTATCGGTTGGTTTGGGTTCATTTTGTCTTTCGTTGCCATCCAAAAATCATATGATTGTATTCGTATGTATGTTTAACGACTTTCATCTCTTTCCCAGGGTTGTCCCTTAGTAATAGTCCCTGACTAGTTGGAAAACCCTGGCTTCTTTGTAAGCCGAATAAATAATAAAAAAAAAATCATGGCCCTAGCATGTCCAGAACACGAGATATGCTTCTATAGTGCATACATGTATGTTGTTACTTAAATCTTCATGTTTAGTTTTTGTTTGAACTTGTGACACGACGTTGTAACATATATCTAGTAGTGGTGTCTGAATTCTTTGATAAACATCCGGAACAGAAGGATGGGAAATTTTACCTGTCAGAAAGGTAATCTTTATTGTCAGGAAAACTAATTAATACAAGCCCTGACACAAACGAATGGGAAAGTAGATTAAAAGCGTCGTGATTTTCTTTCATAGGAAATTCATTTTTCCCATTTGTGTCAATTTGGCAACGTTCCAACGAAGTTATTGACTTCATAATTCTATTTCCTGACTGTTATAGATGCCTTATTTCACCCTAATTACATTTTATAGAATTAAGAATTGGAAAATTTTCCGAGGAAGCAAGAAATTCCTGCATCGAGAATGAAATTTCGAGGACAAGTAAGCTATTTTTATCTCATCTTCCCCGTGTACCTACTTACAGTAGATTTAGCACCAGGGTTGATTCTAGCCGACAAAATCCCCAGAGGATAAGGATTTTTCGATAAGAATTAGACAAAAATGTTTAGAGGATCAGAATCTGCCAAAGTCCAGACTGTTTGACAAGTCTGGTATATCCCCGGCTTTAACACAAGGCAAAATACCATATCAACCATATATAAGATATTAATTTCCTTTTCTTTATTAGCCTTATTGAATACTGTATTAGCCCTTATTATTTAGTAATTAAGATATTAATTTCCTTTTCTTTATTTCTGAACTATGTCTTTGCCATACATTGTACCGTGTACAACTGTCGTGCAATAAAGTTCTCTATATATCCGACTGCAGTACTCAATACTACCAGGTAATAAGCCGTCACTCTCACAGGCTCCAGATCTTTACTTCACGGATGTGATTGATTTTTACACGCCGAAAGGAACTGAAGTATAAACAATTACTGTGATGTAATTACACCAACTTCTCATCAAATGTCTACTAAAGCCCGGTCCAGTGTGGAGGTCAATAGCCAATAGTGGTCATCGGGGCATTTCTGTATGTGTCCAACCGGATTCGACTAGACAGCCAAATTACTCGATTTCACTAATCTCCAAGCAGATCCTACGGTGGCAGCATCCAGTATCCAATTGGCCAGAGGAGATCTATACCCAGAGCAGTGCTTCCGTGGCTAAATGACACTACTCTGGGTATAGACCTCCTCTGGCCAATTGGATACTGTTTTTTGCCACCGTAGGATCTGCTTGGAGATTAGATTTAACCGCAAAAGAACGTATCGCTCTGTTAGGCTACACCAATGTAATTTGTTGGCTCTCAGACTTGAAATAAAATTAAAAAGTATTGAACAGTCTGAGTGGAAATTTTTACATTGGTGCACACAGTTTTAAGAAGTGAATGTAGTCGGATTACTTACCGCTAAGCTACCAAAAACAACATTAGGCCAGGCGAGTTGCCTGCATAGAACTGAAGCTCTAGAGTTTTCAGGACCCAGCAGAATCAAACTATAGAATGTACAGCATTAGCTAGCTCGAAAAACCGTACAACGCTGGATACAATCTTTGAGCATAGCAGGATATATACTCGGCAACAGCTGGAATGACTTACGATTTACCTGCAATCATCCTAGCCTCTACCAGGCTTCAGAGGTGGTTGGAAAGAGTAAGACAGATAACATGCCAAGGGAGTTAGTCCACTATAGGAGTACAGTTTTTTTTTTATTGACAAAATAACAGTAAATGATGTACAACTTAAACTGAAAACAGGAAGCCAAGACGGCTTGCACAGAAACAGAAAGAAAAGGCGCCTCCCGTTAATTCTTACAAAATATAAATAATCCTATTAAGATATTTGAACTTAGGAGTACAGTTTGCCACTCTGCCACACGGACTTTCTACTCTTTCCAGCCACGTCTGAAACCTGGTAGAGGCTACGATCACCCTGCGATGTAGGCGGTATGCTAGCTATCGTACGCCATTTGTGACCGGGGCTTTATAACTCAACATTTAGCTGCTCAGTCTTATCTCTTTCGATTTTCGGAAGTAAAATTTATTGCACCACTTCACGAGCGTCGAGCACTTTCCTCCGGGGAGCACAGATACGAGTTTCGTCATTTACATGAAAATTAAGCCGTGGAAGCAGCGTGAAGGAACCCGCTCTATCTCCGCCTGCTATCTATATACGCTGTTTCATACTATGTGTAGAAACGAGATATGCTATTTCCGAATGTAACCATGTATTTTTCACCAATAGACATGCAAATTACACTTTCATTCGTGTCACAAAAGGTAACGCCGTGGCCTAAAAGCGTTTTTTCCTGCTTCTAAGTCGATATCTTTGTTACAGTGTGAACCATTATGCAGCTCAGTCTCCAAAAATATGCCATCATAACTCAAAACTTCATTGCATTATTTAAGCATAGCGTTTGGATTCGTTTCTGTATCAGTGCCCTTTGGGTGGTGTTTAAACTCACGTGACTATGACGCAAGTACTGTCCGCCATATTGCATGGTTAAACCCGGAATTTGTTTAGATTTGATTTTTACTTATTTTTTTACTTATTTCAATCAAGGAGGTTTAAAACAATAGTGATGGCGCACTCAAGTTTATAAAACTTACCTTACCTCCACCAGTAAGGTGATATACAAAATTACAGAATGAGCTTTTGAAGGTTAGAAATTTCATATGTATTCACAGCGACGACATAAGTGTCACATACGCACTGGAATTTTATACAAGTCTCAATATTCCAATATTCAGCCAGCTGTGACGTCATGTGAAAATAACCAATGAAAATGAGCCTCTTTAGCTGAAAACATCACCTTTCCCCAAGGGTTGTTAAGGCAATGATTTTTCCCCAGTCGCTGATTTAGGCCTTTGGGGTTGTACCCTTGCCAAATGCCCTGTGATCTAAGGTAGTGTATGATATAATCAATTTTGCGGCTGGCTACATTTCCCCCGCTGTCTGAGATCCAGCGCAAGTCGATAGCTTTTAGAATAACGTAGCAGTTTACAGTGCTATAGACCTTGCCTCTGGAACTCTCTTCTGCTGCAGCAACGACAGCTCCTCAGTCTCAGGACTTTTAAAGAGATGATTAGGAACAGAATTTGATCTTGTTGACGTTCTGTGTAATATTCTATTGATTGGTTGTGTGTTTATTGTGAGTGTTTTGTATGTCACTATGTGTATCCAGGATTGCCTGAGAAACAGGCCGACATGGCCTGAGCTGTAATTTCTGGTTAAATAAATAAAGTGAAGCGAAGTGAAAGTAACGTCTCTTCAGATGGGGAAACTCTGCGTCAGCTGTAGTTTGTGTGTAAATGTTTGTAAGAATGATCGCAATTGAGTCGTATATTACGTTGTTTTTTTCTTCTGCCTTTTGATTTTTTTAAAATAAAATTGAAATCAAAATTGTAGTATTACTTGATCAACACTAGGAAATTGGAGGTTATATCATATTGGTAAAGTATAGTCGGGCTATACTTTAACAAGAAGGTTATACGTTATGTTCACTGTACACAGCCAATGCATTGAACATTGTCGTCTGCTCATTTTAATGATTTCAATTGTATCATCCCACTACACACCTACTTAAACATTTCTTTATAACCATGAAGTGCATTTAGTCTTCCGTGAAGAATTTCATCAGGTTGGTAAATCATTTGAATAGCAAATTTGTTCATCCACAACCACTTGTTTAACAAGAGCCGACGTTTCGATGACCGTCTGTCATCTTCATCAGGGCAATCATGACTGGTTCGCTGTTCACTGTATTAGTCTTCTGATATTCCGACACGACTCGAATTATTCATGTATTGCAGGTCTACAAGACTTCACCTCGGGAGCATGGCCTTTCCGGGATGCCATTATTATATAATAACATCGCCACCATTATATAATAACATCGGCATGTCAACGCTACAGGGAGTGCGCTCAAGTCTCAGAGCTTTCGAAGATGGCCAATTATCTGCTACAATATATCAATAAAGGACTTAACATTGTATCAAAGTCAACCTTTTTCATAAGACATGATTTGATTATGGTATTGTAACTCCTGCCACTGAATAAGGCTGATGGATTTTTTTCAGAATATCGCGTCTGTAAGATACATTTATTTTCGAGCAGACAGTGGAAGGGAACATTGCAACAGTTCTAAATCAGCCCAATCTTCAGATCTAAGATAGCGTTTTAGAATTCAGGACTCCGCATTGAAAGTTACAGTTTGATCTAATGATAACCAAAGAGGATGCGTAAGAAAGTGCCTGTTGGGACGCAAGTTTCATAGAGTCGTTATTTAGGTACTTCTATTTACATTTACGTGATGAAAATGGATGTCAAACTGTAGAATTAGCCTTCTTCATCACGGTCAGTGTAAGGTGGACCCCTGTGGGGTTATAAATGGTTTGTCCCGGGAAGAGACCGCCCCCCCCCAATGATAATGAATGGTTTGTCCCGGTCAGTACCCGACCCCCCAGTCACGTGCAGCTCTGTGGCTACAGTAGATAAGGCGGGAACTTTTGTTACCATGAAAATCGCTACAATTACTGTGTCAACATAGACGTATGGGCTGCTACACTAGTGACAGTTATGTGGCTTTTAAGGCATTGCCACATTCATCCTAACACTTTTTTCTTTGTCGTAGGATTTTCGGCTATAGTGTTACAGTACCGACCTCCGCAAGGATCTACAGTAACATTTTCTGTCATAAGACTTTCGTACGAGATATCCACGACTGTCACACGAATCTGCATGCTGTCGTGAACCTTTCGCACGACGAATAGGGCTACACTCTTACAATGCTTCCACGACACATGTTAAAACTTTTCTAAGCAGAATGATGTCAATGCATCACCAAAATATGGATGACTTTGGAAAAACAATGCCTCGTATTATAACGTTGCATATCTGAACAACACGCCGACAATAAATAGCACATAATGTTATGTATTAGAGCCGAATTTTAATCAGTTTTTCGGTTGACGAATGGGCATGAAGAGAACGCACTAGCTAATGAGGCGAACGGTGTAATGTACGACGTGCATCGGAATTTCCCTGCATGTTCCTTAAGAGGAGGTACTGAAGAAGAACAGGCCCTTCCCCCGAGAAAAGAAACGAAAATGATCCATTTAATGACTCAGATTAGTAAAACGCGGCGGCACTAAAGTATAAAGAAAGGCTCGCGTTTCTGACGTATAATTTGGAAGTGCTGTATCCTCCAGATAGCAATTAAAATGTGCAGTTGCTCCGTCTCATTACTATCATCGTGAATTGACATATTATCCACATACACCCCAATGATGGAGCTGCCATTTTCAGCTGCAGTTTTTTGTTCATTATGTCATTCTCGGGTGTTCAGTAGTTCTTTCAAAGTGACAAGTTACCCTCCAGAGTCAAGTGATACTGTACATTAACACAGCTTCCACAAGGAGACTAATTATGCCCTAAAGTCTCCCAACCAGCGCTTAAACTCTGATTGCACTGAGAGAGCTCTCATTTGCAGATGTCGTTTTTGTTCATTATGACACAGTTGGGTGTTATATATTTCTGAATGCAGCTTTTTAGATAACAACGTGCTCCGTAGAGACTCCTGTTTCTACACATTATAGCGGATTCCAGTAGAAGCGTAATTAGGACTCATACCGCCGGTTTAACTTTGATTGCACAGGGGGTCAGCCAGCCTAGGAGGTTAATTTTCAGCGACGCGAAGACTTAAGCGCGGTGCTTAAGTAGTGTCTGAACGACAGGCGCTTTATAATGTGGAGGATCGGCCTAATCACACCACATGCAGTCCTACCGAATGACGCACACACAATTACTTTTAAATCGGACGTGGAGACACTAAAGTAAAGTTGGATCCGTGCATGGAAGTCGGCCATTACATCAGGGTGTTGGTGATTTACTCTTCACCAGACACGATCACTGAGCGACAGTACAGCGACCGGAATTGGACTTGTGCGATCTTTCAGTTTATGCATAATTTTGAATATGCTGCACGGTGAAACTAAAATGAAGTGAGAGTGAAAAGACAGCAAAACACACAAAGGTGAAAAGAGAACAAAAAATTGTTCTTTATGTTCGTTGAGCAATGTGCTAATTTTTTTGTCGCTAAGCGGTCGCAGCCTCTAGCAAAATAGAGTGTAGGCGCGTCACATTCGTCGCACCTTTTTGGTAGGCTTTTCGGAAGATCTACGACAAGCTTTTCCGTCAGAAACCTGCTGAAGTTTGTCCCGAGCACGGGTTCAAATTGTCCACCTGTCATAGTATGATGTGACAGGGGCTTAAATTGGACAGGAGAGAAGTGGAGCTGCCATTCTCCGTTTGAATATCACAATAATCATAAGCCGACATGGTCATGAAAAACGGCGCAGTTAAGCACGAGCCTACCTGACAGACAATCTGATCAAATGCTTCAACCGAATCGCCGCTTTTACAGAAAAGCCACAGCGCCGTGGCTCATATTGTGTGGGCCGCATTACTCTGTGAAACGTCGATTTGTCAATGTAGTGTTCTGATCCGTATGGATATCCCGGCTTACTGACTCCCACACAGACAGTGTTTGAGGAAAGCCGTCTAGCTGCCAGCCATTTTTCTGCCCCATTTTTCAAGTGCAGCCCAGGTATGCTGCCATTATGTGATGTTACTGGAAATGGCAAGTCGTAGATTCTTCCGATAACGGGTATGGGAAGGGCAAGGTCGCTTTGGATAGATTTTTCTTTTGATATGCTGATTTTGGAACTGTTGCGGCAGAAATCGGGACTGGTTAAAAATGAGCCAGCAGTGACCTAACTAGTGTACCTGTACATGTCTGTATGGCTGGAGTAAGGCTTCAAGGTGGATACATTCAGGCCTAGTTTACAACAAAGATTGCTGTCCGGTGAGATGAATCAAGTCTAGCAGTAAAAGCAAGCGCGATTTGTCGCGGCATTTTCGTCCCTTCTGTTCAGTTTGCATCCCAATCTGCATCTTTATGTGGAAAAGTTATTCCGTCACATTTCTGTTGGCCTCCACCAGGCCTTCCCAAAGGGTTATGGATAGTAGAATTCAGCAAACAGTGAGTCAGTAATTGGCCATGCCAAGAGAGTGAGCCTGCAGTAAGGGTAACAATTTTTACAAATGAAGCCCTATGGTGGACAAACTCCCTTGGCAAATTTACTCTCCCTATTTGGCTAAATTTACCATTTTCAGCCAGCATGTTAATGTTAGTCTGGTGGAGACCGCACCTTCCCATTTGACGTGCTAAAGAAGGGGTTACTGAAATGATGACTTGTTTCTACTTTAATGTCAAGGATTTTTTATACTCCCAAAAGACGTGGAATTGGAGACTGAACAGCACATGTGGGTCGTGCGTGCCATGCTGCGGTAATTGAACGACAAACTAAAGACCGTTCGGCAGCAGAAAGTATTACCGGCCCAAGTCCGACCGCAGTATTGCCTATCATTCACCGACAACCAACCGCGAAGTATGCACACTGGGCCTAAGGCAGTGTAGTGACGATGGCATAAAACACAGCCCTAGGGGCCTTATTACTTTAAGGTCACAAAATACTTCGGAATTTGAAATCTCCAATTTCTTGTTGTTTTTTGCTCTGTTGCATTAACAAAAAAGGCCTGATATACCTAAGAGCTGCAGGGACCTTCAAGTTCACCTCATTTTCTGTGTCTGACCTTCTGACCTTTTGATTTGCCTGTCAACCTTCCCCCACCCACGTGCTGTCAACCTACTAGTACTCTGTCTGGACAAGCAAACACACAAACCCACAGACAACCCATCAAAAACAATACTTCAGTACATGGAAGTAAAACGGCCTGACATACATTTTGTACCTAACAGTAAAACTCAATTTGAAATTACCCAATTCCTCAGGTCCTAGAGCGGAATCGACACAAACAAACACACGAACTATCAGTTAACGCGACCGGAAACAATACTTCCGTTCGGAAGTAACAAAAGGCCTGACATACCTAACACAGTGAGCGGGATACTCTTGGTTGCCGACTGGTGGCCGACGGCGCCCACCTCGCACTCGTAAACGCCGTCGTCAGTGTCGGTGATGTTCTTGATCTGTAGCGAGGCCCGGTCTCCTCTCGTCACCCGCCCGTCAAAGTTTCCGTACGCGTGCTCGATGTTCCCGTCAGCTCGGTACTGGAAAATTTGTTGTCTGTAGGGGAAAGAAAAACACATATTGCCGGATTTACAAAGAAAGTTGTTTCTAGACGACTAGGTAAAACTGAAAAACATGTCGGGAAATAGGGGAAGCTAATGGGCTCTCTTTGACATGGAAAGGTAATTGGGGTAACTGGTTATTTATGTTACATTGTGTTGAATACTTTATGTTGTTACTGTAAATTTCTTCCTTTTTATTTTAAAGTTTGTGCAAATAAACAAACAAATAAACAAACAAACAAACAAGCAAACAAACACCTGACCCACCTTGGCGCGGTGATGGACGAACTTGACCGGAAGTGCCATTCTATCTCCGCCTGGTCGATGGGGATGCCCCAGTAGTTACAGAAGAGGATGGCGTCGTCCCCGCGCTTTATCCTCACCGGATCCCCCACATCAACAATGATCACCCCCGTCACGTCTGCAGGACAACAAAAGTAAACACGTCAGACTACAGAAATACTACGGCGTGATTTGTCAGCAAACTAGTATCAAGATTTTTTCGCTATGCACAGTTTCATCATCAAAATACGCCACTAGTCCATAATCTCCAAGCAGATCTTTTGGTGGCTGCAAAGACAGTATCCATTGGCCAGACAGTTACTTACATGTAGGTGGCAAATGGTAACTGTCTGAACAATGGATACTGTCTTTGCAGCCACCGAAAGTTCAGCTTGGAGATAACTAGTCCAAACGTCAGCTTCAATAGTCATGATACCCGGCACTTCAGGGCTTTGTACAGGTGACATACCTCAGCGAATCCAAGTTTATACAGAAAAAAAAATCACGCCTGAAAATATGGAAAATATCAAAGCAATGAGTTAACAATAGTTTGTGTGGTCTCTTTAATTTCTTCCTTTCTTTTTTCTCTGTCTTTGTTTCTCTTTCTCTCTCCCTCTCAGTCTCTCTCTTTGAGTGCCTGCCGCCCATGCCCCGCGCGTGTGTCAGAAATCCCTTCAGTCTCCCATGACGGTTTCTCCTGACAGCTTCTGGCAGATACTCCTGACAACCGCGTGCGGTGAAAGAAAGGCTTTCCTCCTCAAGTTTGCCGGGGAGTTATCTTGACAAGCAGCTCCCGGCCAGGGTGAAGGTAAGACGCGGAGAGTAGCGCCTTGTGCGAGGATTTACAAAGACTGGCATTCGCGCAGATTGGACGCAACACGACCAACGCTGTCTGCGAGTGTTGCTTTGTGATGACCTGAGGCCATGGCATGGGGAGTAGGTGAAGAATCAGGGGAGCTATCTCGACTTTAAACGTCTAGAAGATGACAGAGATGGAAGGGAAGATTGTATGAGACCGAGAGGTTAGGGTTAGAAGTACGTGTTTGTACTGGTAACCAGACGTGTCTTGTTTGAGGCAAAGAATGATTAAGTTGCCTTTGCTGCATGTATTAAGAGGATTTATGTGGCTATAGGAGTGCTTAAAGTGTCAGGGGATTTTACCTAAAGCCTGACAGAGATAGAGTGTGTGACAAAACCTTCAGGTAGCCTCTGGCTTTAATGAACAAAAGTAATTTTGTGTTCCCCAAGGCTCCGTTCTCGACCCACTTTTGCTCAATATCTGACATAACAGAAAAGTTAATAAAACAGATATCTTATATCAAGACGACACACTGGTATCCTACAGAACAAACAACCGACGTGAGAGAGGGAACATCGTGGCAGAGACGGGACTTAAGTTGCCATGGAAACGTGTCAGAAGCCTGTTCACCGGGCACTTGATCATCCTTTACTAGAAGGATACAAACTGGGACAGCCCCCTAAGACTGTCGAAGGGTTTTAGCATCAGAGAATCTGGTGGATTTTCAGACTCCAGTGCTTTGATATAATGGATGGGGTCGGCAAACGTTTTAACAGTGTGCAATACATTATCTCGCGGATCATCGCGAGGTGAAGCGAGATCTCGCCGCAACCACTTTACCGCAATTCCCGCCGATCTATCAAGACTTCCTCCGGCGGCTGATGCCCCGGCTTCCCGTCACGTCCTGCCTGGGTTTCCATCCCTCTTACACCTTTTAGTCCCTAACGAATCGCTTGAACCCGCCGAGGGAACAAGGACGGATGGAGTTTGCGTTCGGAGACCGTACATCATGAAGCTTGAGCAGCGGGAACTCCAGACTGCCGGTATTAATCATTGACTCATTGGACTAGTGAGTAAAAGGCGCCCTGAAAGCTACAGCACCACCAGGCCAGCGGCATTACCTCGACAAGCCCGGCTCTAAGTACGGTATAAATCAGGACAGTTTTTAGGATCACAATCGCTGGTAGGACGGCCTTGGAATATTCAACAGCTCGCCGTTACCATCGCTACAGCTGCGGATCGTGCGGGGCGCGTGACTCGGGCGATCGCGTTAAAGTTTTGTGGAAAAAAATAAAGTACATGAATATGACCTGAAAAGTCGTAAGAAGTCAGAACCGATAAACAGGACTTTTGCTCGATTTTTTATCGGCCAATGAATTGAAGCCGTTGACCGTTCGTTGGCATTCTGTCATTTATGTAGCCAGGTATATATCCAACCTATTTTACAAAGACCATATCTGGTAAAATAAATGGTACACAGAATGATATTTTCAAGTAATGTTCACTAAAACAGCAAGAAACGATGTTGTTGACTGGACAATATCATTGTAACGAACCAATTTTCTGACGTTTATAGAGCACAGAGTTATTTGGGAAATTTTATCGTTCGCGGAAAAACGTTTATCTAAGACCAGGCGTTTGCACATGATGTGTTGCTGACTGCTTGTACGCGGGACATAAACGCCAGCCGGGATATATAATCGGGTAGTATAGGCTGTGGTGTTCAGTTCTTGTTATTCCTGGAACGGAAATGAAAATAATTTCTTTTACTTTGAAGGAGTTCTAGTGGCGCTTAAGTAAGCGGTAGCCTGGTATGCCAGCTTCGATTTGCTTCTCTTATTGCTTTCCTCCCTAATATCATAGAATAGAACGGACATTTTATTCAGAATCATGCTCAGGAACGGTTCTGGATAGTCCACGCGTATCCAGAACCGTGCCTGGGACAAATCTACAATGTACGTTCTTTGATACGTGGAGACTGTCCAGAACCGTGCCTGATCCTAACCCTAACCCATTCAGGCATAGAACTACATGGGCACGGTTCTGGATAGTCCACGCGTATCCAGAACCGTGCCTGGGGTAAATCTACGGTCTTGGATACGCGGAAACTATCCAGAACCGTGCCTGATCCTAACCCTAACCCATTCAGGCACAGAAGTACGCTCTGGCACGGTTCTGGATACAACACAGACTACATAAACCGTACACCCACTCGTTTAAACCGACATTGTACGAGACACCACGGGGTTGGAATAGCCACACCGATGGTGCGAATCGCTGTGAAAATACAGTTTGAGGACTTTACGGTGCAGATGATCTATGGCCGCTACGCCTCTCAACCGCTTCCCTCGCGCCGCCGGCTAGCCTGCCTGTGTGCGGGTCAATCCGGCAGGGCGCCGTTTTGTATCGCAGAGGAAACAAGAGCACTTCGCGAGTCCGCGCGCACAAAGAGACGCATTTTTCATAGCAAATTTCGCCCCGCCATCGCCATAATTCGCCCGGTGGATCGATGGGAGACGCAGAAGTGACAGCTTTGCGGCATCAAAGAACAGAAAAATGTTTCGGTATTTTAAACGGCAGAACAGAGAGGATACGGAAAAGACTTTCTTGGTCAAGAAGCGTGCAGGGTGCAATGGCCACAACTGTGTGTATCTAACAACAGTAAACCTATCAAGCTCCCCAGGTTGCTGGGGAAATAGTAGAAATTGGTAGAATAGACTGAACAGTCTGCCGAAGTATCGTCGAGAGGAAGGATCCCATTCTGGGTTCGATCCCCATTGTGACCGGTGACAAACGACAAAGTTTTGTTGACATGAAACCTGCTATTCTGGACCGATCCCGTTGCCCGGGTGACAAACGGCAAAGTTTTGTTAACAGGAAACCTGCTATTCTAAACCGATCCCCGTTGCCAGAGTGACAAACGGCAAAGTTTCTTTAACAGGAAACCTGCTATTCCTGGGCGATCCCCGTTGCCCGGGTGACAAACGGCAAAATTTTGTTAACAGGAAACTTGCCATTTTCAACCGATCCCTGTTGCCCGGGTGACAAACGGCCCGGTCCATGCACCAACTCATCGCGCGGCGATTGGAGGCGGGGTCGGCCGCCGGCCCTTCTGGTGCGCATGCATTATTTCGTTTCAATTTCAATTTTCGTTTCGATTCTGGTCAAGATGGAAGACGGGTCAGTCCGAAAGGCCATTTCGGAAATCCTGGTTGGATCCCCCCTCCCTCCCCCCCACGCACCTGTTCCTGTTGCTCATGCCCACTCACAGTCGTTTATGAAGAAGCTACTTGATCACAAAGACTTTAAACCTCTATCTGCGATGAATCAAAGACTGCATTTAAGTTTCTTCCTTCAGCTACTAAAATAAACCAATCTATCAAGCCTCCCGGGCGACACTGCTGTTGGCAGAGCTTTGAGGCGGATCAAAGAAGGAATCAGCAGCATTACGCCGAATGTCTTCCTCATTTAGAACAAATCGAAAAGCTTGGGAGTGAAAGATGTTCCGTTCAGTTCCACAATGGGAGTTCCACCGTCTGTAATCAATGTGCAGAGGCAGCGATTCTTTATCTGTCTTCGGGCTCAGAACGCCAACAACGGAGAGATTCTACCCCGCGTACTAACGACTGCCGAGTAAACTTCTTCAGGAAGGTACGGCTGGGTCGTTTTTTTACAACACTGTCCACCTGAAAACTGTACTTAATTAGCAGAAAAGGAGCAATACGTACTGAAGATTTCCAGGCAAAATTTGCAAGTCCGGTAATGTTTTCTGGTGCCCAATTTAGACAGCACCAGCAATCAGACAACAGTACATACAACTAAGCAACAGAAGAAAGGGCATCTACTGAATACTATCGGGAAAAGTTTGTAAGTCCGGTACAGTGTTATGCTGTCGCCCAATTTAGACAACACCGGCAATCAGATAGTATATAACCAGCAGAAAAAAAGGGACATGTACTGAACACTACCGTGCCAAACTCTTCAGTCATGCACTTTGGTCTGCTGGTCCTTTTTCAAACAACATCGGCAATCAGAAAAAAAGCGGCAATATGCATGAAAACGGTACCCACAAGGTGTGCCCTGGCAGCTCACATGTTTCAAAAGGGGCACGGATTTGGATGGATGTGTCTGAATGCAGTAAGAACTTTCAGAAAGGGCAAGTAGTTCCGTCAGGCTAACCTGCACGAGGCATTGGAATTGCAAGACAGGCGGTCTGTTCTAAAACTGGAGGGGGGAGGTCATCTGTAAATTTGACGATTGGAATTCATGAGGTTAGGAGGGCAGGTGCTTTCAAATGCCCATATATGCATGTGTAGTGTGTATGCCGGCCGCTATGTGCTTAACGTGTAGATTTTAAGGTACTAAGTTGAAATAAGTAATTGAAGTATGACGGCCCATCCCTCAAAGATAACAATAACCAATTATTTAACGTCCTCCAAGACAGATAACACCGCTTTCCGCATTGATAGAAGATCGAGCGGTAAGGATAGAAATCCGGGTGGGAGGATTTGTGAGAGATCATCTAAATCTCTTTTGACTGATGTCTGCAATAGAAGAACGTAAAATGAGACGGCTCCTACGTAGGCAAAAGTACATGGCGGCTGTCTGCTTCTTCTAACATGTTTGGTTGTTTGCAGACGGAGGTTAAGATTAATCCAAAATATGAACGTGAAATCATCTTATATTTCATACACAAGTATATGTTTCGACAAACTGAACCCTCTTGAAAATCAAGATGTCAATGTTCAAAAAGCCCATTAGCTGTTCGTAAGATCAAACAAAAAATATACAGGAAGTGAGCAGCCCAATGTCAACGTGTCACCCTTTTTCAAAACACTAGCTTCATAAAATTCAAAGGACATTCACACTGTCATTGAGTTATATGGTCAGGATTAGAGAATTCTAAAAACATTGGAAAGGCCACGCCCACTACAGAATTAATTACGTTAAGAGATGACTTGATGAACTGTGCTGTCAGTGGGACCCAAACGACTAGTCGATATCCTTAAGGCAGGAGTTGATAGATGCATCACGAGCTGCAACATTGGACTCGTACCAACACTTAGGGCGGTTCTCTCGTCAACGTCTGAGGTTCCCCAGACACGTTCTGTAATTAAAGGGACAACCAGATTCACGTCTACAGCGGAGAACATGACAGAATGATGCTTAGCTACTGTCAGGTTCACTTACACACAACACTGACAACACGACCGGCGCCCACGGGTAAAATTGCACATCCGGCGTACCAGGAACACTTTGAAGTGAAGATAGCTGACTACTGTAAGATTGGCTCGTTATTAGGAAGTTAAAGAGACCAGTAACGGACTCCGATAGCGCCTGTTACTGTATGGGTTCATATGGAGACCTCCTAACCACAATAAAAAAAACGGAAACTGAAGTGGTATGGCCACGTGTCACGGTCATCGGGACTAGATAGCCAAAACAACATAACATGCAAGGAACAACATAACAGGTAGGAAGAAAGAGGGGTAGGCAACGGAAAAGATGGGAGGATATCATCAGAGAATGGACCGCTAAAACACTTGGTGAAACGTTCAGCAGAACTGGAAACCGAGAAGGGTGGAGAAAGCTGGTTGTCAGATCTTCTGTGGTGTCCTAACGGTCAGATAATGAGACTAAGGGATAGAAGAAGTATAGACTGCTCGATGCTCATAACCTGCATATGAACAGGCTGTAGGAAGCGGCGGCTTGTATCGGGAATTCCGTTAACATCGTCTGTGCGCCGAGATGACTGATCGACCAAGAAGGCAATTAAGATGGCCATTTACCGAGCGGAGTTTGTTGACGAATGGCCGGCTCATTTCCGCGTGGATTATAGAGCTCGTTCATCTCTTATTGTTTCCCCTGTACACTCGGCAGACAGCTTTGTGATCGTACAGAGGCCGCGTGAGCACCGGTTGCTACTGGCTTTCATAGTGTAGAAAATACAGGAAGGGGGGCACAGACTATATTATCTGGCAGAATACATGCATGTTATTTTAATACAGACATTACAGCCAACCGTGGACTGCAGAAACCGTCTAAAGTGGGAGCTTTGCAAGACTACACGGGACGCCTACACATCGACCACCTTTGATTTTCATATTAAGATTATACGATCGAAACCGACATTCTAACTGTATAGGGTTAAACGCACGCAATACCCACTGATCGATAGTTAAACCTGCCCAAAGAGGAAAGCCATGACCTCAAATATCAGCTAATACCAGCCAACAACAGATTGCTTTAGAGATTTTCACGTACAATCAGAGGGTGGAATCAGCCGCCGGACGATATTGTACAGTCACCGACAGTACGACGGCCTTGTTGTATCCAGAACCGTGCTTTAAACAGAAACATGCTCAGGCATGGTTCTAGATAGTCCACGCGTATCCAGAACCGTGTCTGAGACAAATCTACGTTCTTGGACACGCGGAGACTATCCAGAACCGTGCCTGATCCTAACCCTAACCCATTCAGGCATAGAACTAGATAGGCATGATTCTGGATACGATAGAGACTATCCAGAACCGTGCCTGATCCTAACCCTAACCCTAACCCATTCAGGCATAGAACTAGATAGGCATGATTCTGGATACGATAGAGACTATCCAGAACCGTGCCTGATCCTAACCCTAACCCATTCAGGCATAGAACTAGATTGGCACGGTTCTGGATACGATAGAGACTATCCAAAACCGTGCCTGATCCTAACCTTAACGTATTTAGGCATAGAACTAGACAGGCACGGTTCTGGATACGATACAGCCGCCCTGTCATACTCCCCCGCCCCCATAGACATGCCCCATTGGAGTTGTCAGGGAGTGAAGAAGAAGAAGAAGACAGGCAGAAGAAGAGTTGCTCGAGGTGTATGTCTACTAACATCAGCGTCACCCCTGTCACAGAGGGCTCCCGTTATCAGACTAACCTGCGTCTCTCTCCAGACAACCCCTGTCAGCAGCCCTCCGGTCTGTAATGCGGTACTGATTGCTTTACGCGATAGGAATGAATGAGCTATCGGCTGGCGTCTTTGTTTTGTTGAAGATCATAAAACCCACTCATTTCGCAGAACTATTCATTATCCACTGCCTTCAAAGGAAAAATCAAACCACATAATACCATGATAGTAAACGTGGTACCTTATAGTTGATTAGACAGTAGTTGTATGTTCTCTAATGTTTTACTTTACTTTCTTTGACACTGTACATGCAATTAGCCATTGTGCATGGTTTTGCAACTAAAAGTTAATCATATTCTAAAAATGCACCTGTGCACTACAGCACTATGGCATGTTGTTATCTCTGCGTACGGAGGTTTTGTTTTCGCTGTTTGTCTGTTTGTTTGTCTGTGTGTCCTTAGGTATTTGTAGGGTAATACAGAAGAGTCACAGGCCGTGAGGGGGAAATGGTGTAACCGCAGACTGACAGGAAGGTAGAATTGGAGGTCAAATTGTCTCCCGACAGACTGCACAGTATCAGCGAGAAATTCACAATAGTGAATAAAACAAGAAATTCAGAACAAATACAAATACTGCATGGAGGTCTAAAGTCTCCTATAGCACCATGACATGTTGTTCACTTTCCACCATGTGGCGTTCAATATTTCCACTTCTGGCAGTCTCTCCCATCAAATAGCCTTGATTGAGGTTTTGCCTCAGATCTGCCAGACTACTAACGACTACCCGGTCCGAAGACTATAGCGACAGAAATTGAAACCATCGGAATTCTCCAGACTTGCATGTATTCCCCGCACTTCGAGCCGGATGACTTATGACACCATATTCCGTGGAAGGGAAAATCCGTTCCCGCAAGCGGCACACTTAACTGGCCTCAATCAACTATTATGACAGCCCCATTCATAACGGCCGTTAGGGCCAGGCTGTAATAGGTTGTCCTGGGGAGTTTGCAAAGGCTGCATGTCAGACGGGGAGTGCGGCAGATCCATCTGTGGTAACCCTCCCACAGACAGGCAGACATGCTGCTCATCTGTGTGCATGCAGAAGCGCTATGAGTTCACCGTCATCTTGGCTACAGTAAAACTGTTCCCACTGTTTATCTCCGGATGTGAGGAGGACATCTCAGCCCACTACATACTGACTAACGGTGAACTTTGTCTTTGCGTCGGTAGGTATTTGTAGGGTCACAATGTAGAAGAGTCACAGGCCATGAGGGGGGGAATGGTCAGTCTGCTGTTTTATCTCCGGATGTGGGGAGGACATCTCAGCCCACTACATACTGACGGTGAACACAGTTATCTAGTTACTACTGTAAACGCTATGTGTATCGGGTGATCTGTGGTAACCCACCCACCCACAGACAGGCAGACATGCTGGTCGTCAGGTCGTCCTTTTGACAAAGGCTTAGATGGAAGGAAGAAGAAGAAGAGATGCGCGTAGCGGGCCGGCACTGTAAGGCTTTAGAGAGAGGGCGGTACGGAATGTATGGACGTTTGTACTAACAACTTTAGCGTCCAGACACTGTAAGGGTTTACAGAGAGGGTGGTGTGGAATGCATGGACGTTTGTGCTAACAATTTGTGTATAACAAAGTAACAGTTACTCAAGAAACTGAATAGATTTTGAAAACAGTCAGACGTTTCAGGCAGCATCCGCTACCTTTCGTCAGTGTTGTTACAATTGGTAGTACCTATAGCGATGGCAGTCAAACCGCTACACAACACAAAGGACAAGCCAAGCTGTCAAATGCGAAAGCTTGAAACTGTGTTCTCATATAATTCAAACCTGACAGCGATAAGAACACCATTGATGAGTCTGTTCTGTGCTTTAAGCCATGTCTGGGGGGTCCCTCTGTATTCAAACAGGCGTCCAATTACATGTACATAGGGAGCTACACGGAAATCCAGAAGACAAGTGGAAACAGGGGAGAAAGGAGGAGGATTCTATCTCGTCGTAATGTGCACGACTTTACGTTAAATTCGGGATCTTTGGCGTACACGTTTGAATGCAGATATTCAGAATTTTGGCATACATGTTCGAATGCAAGAATACAGAACTTTGGTGTACATATTTGAATCCAAGAATGCACTACTTTGGTGTACATGTTGGAATGCAAGAATGCAGAACTTTGGTGAACATGTTCGAATGCACGAATTCAGATCCAACCACCTATCCGATCAAACTCAGAGATCCGCCCATTCACGCTCGCCTCTTCCTTCCTCTCGGCAGTCCAGGCTCTTCCTCCCGGCCTTGCACTTGTAAGATACTCCCGATAAGATATCGTACAGACCCAAGAGGAGCGGTAAGCCGCGAGCTTTAGGTAACAGGTGCATAACTTATTCTCCAGACGTCTCTCGTCGCCCTGGGAAATCAAACCATCGATTTAAAGATGATAAAAGCGCTTCTGCGATGACAGAATGATTTACCACCGCGCTGCCCGTCCTATCCCAGATAATCCCGACTGTAAAGTGTTTAAAAACCAGACGAGGCGAAGCACTAATCGCTGTGGAGTCAAGATTCTCTCTAACACATCACTAACGTCAGGAGGGGACCAGGTCTGGGTGAATAGGCCTTTGTGTTGACTTCTTCCCGCGTACGCTAACCGCCTTATCACAGTAATTGGCCGCCATTACCTGGAATCAATGAGGGGTCTGAATCTGGAGGCGTTCCGCAGGATAAGCACTGCATTATTCTGTGTAACGTTCGCAGTTCTGTATCACCGGTCCTGCGTAAGTTGGAAAGCCATTCCTGCTACAGGGCCTTTAGAATAATGATGACATTTATTCTACATTATTTGCCTCCTGGGCTAAGCACAGGTTACACGTTTACACGTATACATATACATATACATATACGTATACATATACATATACATAAACATATAGACATCTCTCGGCTTCCTCTCTAAAGTGAGGGAAGAATTGAGAAGAAAACACTAGTCTGAGGCTGTCCTACCGCAGTCTTCCTCATAAGATATGGTTAATTGTACAACTAATAAACAAGCCCCTGCAACTGTTGTCGGCAGTAGATCAAGCCGTAACGTTGATACATTGCTCTCATTCACCGCCTTGGTAAAGAAGCGGACATCAACTTAACGAGGAGTACGAACCATTACTAAAATAGCGCGTGTGGACGGACTGTCAATGTTGTGCCCAGGACAAAGTTACGAGAACCCCGGCCGTTTGAGTAACGAACACTGCAAGTAGAGTGCTCGTATTCGGCAGGTCGCGGGTTCAAAACATGGCCTGGGCATAACAAAGACGGTACAAATGATACATCCTGCTTAGCACTCAGCACGTACGAAAAAGATCACGGAAGCACTACCAGTGGAATAGCCACATGTTGTAGTGTTCGCACAGCTGTGTGGCCCAAGGGCTGTAGAAACGAAGATGTATGTAAAGAAAGGTGTAGAAAGTAGAACCATTCTGAACAACACTTTCTGTATGTATCAGAAACCTGCACAGACTAACACAACAAGGTCATGCTAGTCTGCTTAGACTTCTGTCTTAAGGTTTAGTCCCATGTCTCATGATCTAATATTTCGGTGCAGAACCGTTTTGAACACCACTTTCTATATCTATCAGAAACCTGCACAGACTAACACAACAAGGTCATGCTAGTCTGATTAGACTTCTGTCTTAGGTTTAGTCCCATGTCTCAAGATCTAATACATCGGTACAGAACCATTTTATATATCGATCAGAAACCTGCACACACTAACACAACAAGGTCATTTCTAACCATGACGTTTGCTAGTCTGCTAAGACTTATGTTGTAAGATTTTGACGATTTTGTCTCATGATCTAATACATCGGTACAGAACCATTTTGACCACTTTCTGTATCTATCAGAAACCTACAAAGATTAACACAACAAGGTTATTTCTATTCTAACCATACGATTTTGCTAGTCTACTTAGATTTCTGTCTTAAGGTTTCTCGTCTGCCTCATGATTTAATACTTCGGAACAGAACCATTTTGAACATCACGTTCTATATCGATCAGGAAACTGCACAGCCGCCACCCCAGCACGGATACAAACCGTAATCAACACAGCGGCAAACACCGTGAAATAGCGAGGCATAATAGCAGCCTGGAGAGTGTGGATGAACCAGCTCATTTAGCAGCGCATATATTTATCAACACTCCACTCCCCGGCATCTAAATACCTGGATCAGTTTTGATAACAGACATGCGGAGGAATATAAATACATCTATCATGGCATTCTCTTCAATTTCCTATGTATCTAACTAATATATAACTAATATTCATATTACCCTTCTCTCTGTCACTGTGTCTCTCTTTCCAATATTTTTCATTCTTTTTATATATTATATATTCATTCCCTATATCTGACTAATGTTCATATATCCACTACCTATCTCTTTCCAATATTCAATATTTTTCATTCTAAATATATATATATTCATTCCCTATATCTGAATAATGTTCATATGTCCACTATCTATCGCTCTATATATTGTTTATTCCTCATCCATATGTATTCTTTCTTCTTTCTAATGTCATGCATGAAGATCTCACGCGCCCTAATTATGCTGAACGCTGAAATATATCCGTACTAAATCAAACACACGTTAAGCTAATTAATTTCTGTGTCACCTTGTGATTATCAGTTTGACCTCCGCACGATTGACCTGATTGAAGCGATCATTGCTGTGTTGGTGTCAAAATAAATCTATTGACTGCATTTGGTGGCATTATTTTTCGACTTTGTATGTGACTTTAGTTTAGCCGTAACGTCTGTTTTGGTCGACGTTGGTTAATGATGTCAGCCTCTTTTTAAGGTCTGTAGTTGAACGCTATGCTGCCCCTACGGGGGCCTGATTTTCAGGCTAATGATGTTTGTAGGGTACACCTGCCTTCTTTGAAGCCTGATTTCCAGACTAATGATGTTTGTGGAGTACGCCAACCTGCTGTAAAGCCTTATTTTGAGGCTAATGATGTTTGAAGGGTACGCCAGCCTTCTGTGAAGCCAGATTTCCAGGCTAATGATGTTTTAGGGTACGGCGGCCCATTGTGTGACGCAGGAGTCACCTCTGGTGGCGGGGACAAACCCGCCATCGTTCCCAAATTGCACCGTCACACGCCGCCACCCCCGCCAGCCACCGTATCGGCAACACGCGCGGCTGGGCCCGTTCATTTAGCCGGATACATCCATAAACACGGGGGTTGCGATCTCATATAGAACCGGATGGGATCTGCACAAGTGGGTGACCTTCCCCGGCAATTATTCCGACTAAAGAGACGGCCGGCCATAAATCAACCATTACATATCTCCGAGCCGCGCTAAACAAGTGGATTTACCGCGTATTGTCTCTGCGTGGATAAGCGGAGCTGCTGTGTGATGAGAGAGGTGTGTTTGCACCCGATACACATAACGTTTACAGTAGTAACTGGCCATGGATAACTGTGTTCACCGTTAGTCAGTATGTACTGGGCTGAGATGTCATCCTTAAATCGCGAGATAAACAATGATAACAGTACTACTGTAGCCAAGATAACGGTAAACTCATAGCGCTTCTACATGGATAACCAGGAGTGGTGGTGTTTGGAAAGATGCCGTCCTGACGACCTAAGCCTGTATGTATGATGAATACCCTTACCCTCCGACCTGTCGGCTGATAACACGCGCGGGTTGAATGAGGCATCCCCGTACTTATCACGTTAATTGGCGCCTAAGGAGCAGGCCAGATTTGGCAACATTACCCGGTCTTGATTAAATCTGAAGTCACAATTGCGGAACCTTGACACGCCGTTCATCTGCTCAATCTTTCATTACTGGTTTATTGGAGAGGACTGCGGGGTCAGCCTGGGGGCGGATTGTTCAGGCTGTTCACTAAGGCAGGGATGAGCGGGGATTGGACCAAGTATTCATCTTCATCTCATTCCTATTCATTTTGAAAGGACCGGGGAAAACCAGGTTAAGATGTTTATCTGAGTGGGGGTGTTTGCAAAGGCAAGTTTTTTTAGTACAAAATCTCAAGTTAGGACTGCTTTATTTGCACCATATACGTAGTCATTATCTCATTCATATTCATTCTTGAACAAAAGCCAGTTAAGATGCTTATATATGTTGGGGTGTGTTTGGGCAAAGACAAGTTAGGACTGCTCTATTTTTCTGTATCTGTATCTGTATAGCCGGTATAACCGCCCTTCGGTGTAACACACCAGCTTCTGTATCTGTATAGCCGGTATAACCGCCCTTCGGCGTAACACACCAGCTTTTTGGTACCAAATATTTAACTTTTGCCTCATCCATATTTATATCGAAAAGATATTTTACGCACTTGACTATGACGTACGTATTATCCACCATGCTGGATGGTCAAACCAGGAAGGTGTCAGATAAATTTAGATTTGCAATTACAGTCACGTCATCATGACGTAAACGTGCTAATTTATGGCTCTGCCGTGTTTAACCAGTCACCATGGCGGCTGTGACGTCATGTGCAAACGATCTAAACCAATGGTTGAACAGAGAGACTTGTGTGCCCAGGTGCGCATCCCTGTCCTGTGACATTCTCCAAGCAGAGGTTTGGGTTTGGGGCTTATTTTTGGCGTGTTTTTAGGCTTTTTATCGGGCTTTCTTTTTCACTAAAATTTTCTTTTATCCCAACCACCCAAAAAAGAAAATTTCAGTGAAAAAAGAAAGCCCGATAAAAAATCCTAAAAACACGCCAAAAATAAGCCCCAAACTCAAACCTCTGCTTGGAGAGTAGTCCTGTGACACCACGTCTGACACACAGCTCGTGCCTTCACCAGAGGTACAGATTAGCATGGATCTTGCGTACTAGCTGTCAATTAAACCTGACAGGCGGGTCAGGTGAGGCGGAACTTCCCGGCTGCTCCACATTCAGGTCCTATTTATTTATTTATCTATTTATTCGTTAGGCTGAAGATACAGCCAAGGCTGCCCAAGTAGTACGGGGCTATTATTAAGGGCGGACCTTGGGGGGTACAGAGGTAGGACAATACAAACATAAAGTTACTCAGTTTAAAAAGAGAAACATTGAATCATCGCTGCAATATCCATCTCGTATTTGAGGAAACGTAAACTATCTTGTGTAAAACTATGTATATATATATATATATATATATATATATATATATATATATATATATATGCATAGTTTTACACAATATAGTTTACGTTTCCTCAAATACGAGATGGCCGCCAGCCAAGTTACGTTTCCTCAAATACGAGATGGTCGCCAGCCAAGTTACGTTTCCTTAAATATGAGAGATTCTAAATATTTACAAAGCAGTGCTTTCATGAGTAGTCATTACCAGGTGGTTTAACAGGTACATGTACATGGTATGGCAAATACAACACCATTCTAACTCCACCACTCTTTGTCCACCATTCTAACGCAATGCCGTCTGCTGTGCATCTCCGCAGCCGTTTCCCCAAAGCCCGGTTCCTCACGAGTTGCCAAATGCGACAGTTTCAATTACGTGCGCGTGCGGCGTCCTCCCTAAGCACGTCCCAAACGTGAGATTCTAAATATTTACAAACCAGTGCTTTGTGAGTAGTCATTACCAGGTGGTTTCAAGAGGTACATGTACATGGGATGGCAAATATAACACCATTCTAACCCCACCACTCTTTTTTCCACCATTCAGCTAACGTGCATCTCCGCAGCCCTTTCCCCAAAGCCCGGCTCCTCACGAGTTGCCAAATGCGACAGTTTCAATTACGTGCGCGTGCGGCGTCCTCCCTAAGCACGTCCCAAACGTGATTGAGCGGCCCGCAGATCGAGGGGCGATCGCCTCTTCCGGGAACGTTCGGATTGCATTTCCTCCCGTGGGGTCAATTAGACAAAGGACATTTCCCGTGACTGCGATAACCAGAAATATTTCTGTGGGCTGTAGATTGGGGGATCACCTCGAACCAATTGCCGTTTTCTCCGCAATCTTCAACTGCCAAGAGCAATATTCTAAGAATAACTCGCGAATGGAATAAGTGGCAATAACAGAAACTATTTCCGAGAAGGGATAATGGTAGGATTATCAAGCCCAGCGATCATATCCTGTCCTCAAACAAAAAAGTACACCTGAAAGGGCTCGGCGCACAAATTCCCCGGATCATCCGTAACTGTAATATCAATGAAAGGATTTCTGTGACCAGAAACACGTAGGATTATAGATCTGCATATAATCCCTAACCACACAGCACAAAGAACGGACCAGTGCTGCACTAACAGATAACGGTTTGTAACCAAAAGATTGCCAGACTTTACAAATGCCAATCACATTTCGTGCTATCAACCTCAAACAGCAACACACAAGGCTTCAGCTGTCAAATTTACGGATGTAATACTGGAAAATGTTTCTGTAGCCAAATGATGCCAGTATTATACCAATCATATTCTGTGTGATCCCCAACACCAAAATATAACGACAAGAACCGTGTATGTAATACTAGAAGATGTTTGTGACCAGATGAAGCTAGTGTTGCCCGAATACAAATTATATTCTGCTACGGCGAAGTGCACTCGCAAAGATAATCGGCATGCAAACGCGCATTACATATGAGTTTGTAGAGTTCCCCAAGATCAACTGTGGATGTAATACCAGAAGATTTTTGTGACCAGATGAAGCTAGTATTGCCCCAATACAAATTATATTCTGCACCATCTCCAACGGTAAAGTACACTCACAAAGATAACCGGCAAGGAAACGCGCATTATATATGATGAGTTTGTAGATTTCCGCAAGATCAACTGTGGATGCGACACCAGAAATATGAGGCTAGTATTGCCCCAATACCAATTATATTCTATCTGTGCCATCTCCAACAGTAAGACACACTCGCAATATATATGAGTTTGTAGAGTTCCTCAAGATCAACTATGGATGCAATACCAGAAATATCTGTGACCAGATGAAGCTAGTATTGCCCCAATACAACTTATATTCTGTGCCATCTCCAACAGTTAAGTACACTCACAAAGATAACCGGCATGCAAACGCGCATTATATATGATGAGTTTGTAGATTTCCGCAAAATCAACTGTGGATGCGACACCAGAAATATGAGGGTAGCATTGCCCCAATACAAATTATATTCTGTGCCATCTCCAACAGGAAGATAATCGGCAGGCAGACGCACGATATCAGCCGTGGCTGCAATAACAGAAACATCCCCGTGACGATAGGCTGGCAGGATTCCCCGCCTGGCAATCACATTCTGCGTGATCCTCCAACAACAGAGAGCTGCCAACGGGCGTGATGCGGGGTGAAACTGCGGAATGTCACCCTTGGAGTGTGAAATTGTGTCAGAGCCCGCGCGCGCCGCCGGAGCCGATCCCGAGCACACCCATAATGAAGGGATTCCGGATTCCGCGAAGGCAGGCAGGACATCGTGAAACTCAGATGTCTTTACACGCCTTACTGTTCACCACTTCCGGGAAGATTGCATCGATTCCCTACCCGGAAAAGGTCGCAGTGCCAGTTTTTATGCGACACAAGTCAAACGACTTGGGACTATATGAATTTCAAATTAGCGGCGAATAGGCTATGAACAGCATAGCCTGACTAAAGGAACTGGTAGTGAGATTGTGATAGTCAATAGAACTTCTATCATTGAAAAGACGTGGAGATCATTAAAATAAATTGGGAAGCAATGAAAGATCTTGCAGATCATTGAAACAGTATTGGGCAGCATTGAAATAACTTGCAGATCATTGAAACAGTTCGGAGATCATTGGACATTGGAAGAACTTGGAGATCATTGGAAGATTTTGGCGATCACTGGAAGAGTTCGGATATCGTTGAAAGAACTTGGAGATCACATGGAGATCTTGAAGATTATTGAAAGACATACATGTATATTGAAGATCACAGAAAGAGTTCGGGGATCATTAAAAGAGTTTACAGATCACTGAAAAAGCTTGGAGATCATAAAAAGACTTTGGAAATCACTGTGCTCTCCATGAAAGACCATTGACAGGTCATCCCAACGTTAAACACTCAACAGCTTCGCCTCTGCCGAATCCCAACTTAAGGATATGTTCCCAAGGTCCCTACAGGGTCTGCCTGTGAAGGTCTGACCCACTGAGGTAACGACTGCGATGATCCGTCCTCCCTCCCGGCACGCCAGGCCATTTCCCGTCTGCCCACTCACTGCGTCACCTGCTGGGCTGCTGAACTTCAGTTAGAAGTCAGAATGGTCCGATAAAAATCTCCTGCCGCACATTTAACCGTCAGGGAGACGTGAAGGTCAGTTCATGATCTGGAGAACTTTTTAGATTGACGTTCAGCAGTAAAGCTCACCGGATTCCGTCCAGTTAAACTTATAATGCGTTAAGCCATCGGTATAGGCAGAATATACAGCGTTTATAATATGGGTTATCATCATTTAATTGCTTCTTTTGCAAAGGCAATATATCGATATCAATCTACCGGGTAAAGAAGAAGATCTGAAAAGCACAGCCGGATGAGCAAAGGTCTTCACTGCTCACCGTTTTCGATACTCAATGCCAAAGGTGGCTTCCTAAAGAAATGAATACAGGCTGAATATGGCGTACAATATAGATAGACCAACGCCTGCGCGATCGGCTGGAATAATCTGTACTCTCCGAGGAAGGTAGAGGGCAGAGGTTACAGTACCAGCTCCCCAGCCAATGAAACTTTCAGAGTTTGAAGTTGCATGGTAACAGTATGGTATGTCGTGGCGCGCAGTTATACATTTGTTCCAACACAATAAGTATGCTCATCAAGTTCTGAAGCCTTCTTCAGAAGTAAAATGACCAGTTACCTAGGTAACGTAGCCTCGCAAACACCTTGTGTCATCAGTTTCTCAGCTGGAGTCATCAATTTCTCCTGTGATCTCGTTTTTGTAGAAATAAAGATAAAGATATTCCTAGACGCAACAAGGACCTAATAGGACATAGGCAACATTTAACATCTGAATTGATAGTAGGAGAGCGTCATTGACGTAAGAAGAGTCAAATAGAACCTAGGCAAGCCTAACCAACCCTAACAACTTACTTCCACCACCAACAAACACTGATGAGGCTCTGACGGCGGCAGGTTTGGCGTGTGACGTCAACTGTGAATTCGCCCTACCAGCAGCAGTACGTCATCATTACCGAGCCACGTCTGAAACTACCCGGTAAGACTACAAGTCTCTTCATTACGTACGGATCTCTCTTTTAAACCAAATCACGTCTTCCGCTGCTACACGGGAAACCCTTACAGGCCGCCATAGCAAAAATCGTATCACTCTCAGAGCCAGATTTATATAATGGTTTTGCCGACGGTATGAGGTCTTTTCTACAGGTTATTAAGCTGGACTAGCCGGGCTGAGGGGTGTTTTTTTTTTTCAATTCAATTCAATTCAATTCAATTCAATTCAATTCAATTCAATTTATTCAATCAGACAAAATCATACAAAAGCAGGGTATGCTGTAGCACCCCTAAATTGTGTGTTTGATTTTTACAAACAATTGGTTAAAAAAAAGAACAAGACAATTAAACAGAAACACACTATATACAAATATGTACAAACACCATTCAATCTACAACAGGAAAGGACAGACATGGGTTTTCAATATCAACCATTATCACTGTCATTGTAAAGTCTTACTGCACTGTGTAAAAACGACTTCTTCAAGCGTAGAGTCCTAGCTTTAGGCAAAGCTGTTCTCCTGTTTGTATTCCAGTGTTGGCAGGGCTGATTACGCTTCCACTTACACTAACTATGCACCGGACTGGAACCCAATCTGCTGCTGCAGATCTGTACACACGGCCGGTCGTACCTGGGCCTAATGCATTAGCACTCTGCGTGATGTACTGTACTGTTCAACAGCAGTGAGACAAATATGAAAACTAGATAGGCAGATATTTGCTCGGGAGCAATCACAGCATATTACAGTCCATACTCTCATTCCAAAATAGACTGTTCCGGAATTCCATATCAACCTTCAAATTCCATGTAGAGCTGCACAACATCAAGTGTTTTTCCATACCGCCATGTAGTCCCCGCCATGTAGTGCTTTTTATTAACAATTGTTCTCAAAACCCCATACAGTGCTTTTCAGTAAAATATTCTCACAACCCCCATACAGTGCTTTTCAGTAACAAGTATTCGCAAAGCCCTCCTGTAGTGCTTTTCAATATTAGGTGTTTTCAAACCCTCCATCATGTAGTGCTCAAAACCTAAAAACAACGGCGCCTCTCTCTTGCTTTTCAATATTAGGTGTTTTCAAACCCCCATGTAGTGCTCAAAACCTAAAAACAACGGCGTCTCTCTCGCCTGCAACAGCCTGCAGACCTTAACTTAAACCCACACAAAAACGCGCCGCGCGGATCTAATTAGAGAACACAAATTTGAGGAGAGATTAAAGATGTTGGGCACTAATTAAGCGGATATGTGACGCGCAAGCGAATGGAAATGGCATTTCACGTCGGCTGCCGGGCAGATTAAAGTATTTCTTGCAACATTACAGGATAACAATGGCGATAACGTGGCGCGGAAGTGAGGGGAGATATCTTATGCCTCATCTGGATGTACAAGGATGGGATGTTGATATGGCAATGTCATATGATGTTGGGGGGGGGTGCAAAACATTGTCAATTCTGTGCGCATCTCAGAGGACTCTACCATCCTTCAATGATAAGGTGGCCCACCGTCACTAACTGCCTAGTATTGTACTTCCAACCCAAAACCTGAACCAACACCAACATCTGCAGTTGACTTCTACCTGACCTAACCAGTGCAGCAGATTCATCGGCATGACGATGTTGGCTGCCTACACCAAAGAAGAAGAAGAAGAGGACATTTTGGTAGATGTGAGTCCCTCACTTTGACACGAGTTGTACACCGAATGGGGCTGGTTTGAAAAGCTGTAGTTGTTGCCTTCGTCAAGAAGGGTATGTTTTCATGGGCGTTCGTGTGTGCGTGAGTCTGTCAACAGTATAACTCGAGAAGGCTTAAATGGATTGTCTTCATATTTGGTAGGTGGGTAGGTCTTGATGAGGTCTAGAAGTGATAGGAATATGGGCACCCTGGCGGCTCGTTATGGTACTGCAGCGGTACTTCCGGTTTTGAAATATGGTGATCTGGAGGAGCTAGGGTCATGATTTTTGGATGGTAGATAGGTCTTGTGCTCGGGAAGAAGTGACATAAGTTTGGGCCCCCTAGCGGCTTGCTTTGGAACTGCAGGAGCATTTGTATGAAAATGTTTAAAGTAGGATAACTCAATAACCGGTCGACGGATCGTCCTGATATTTGGTGTGTAGGTAGCTTAAGTGATGCTTGACATAATTAGATGACAATTATGCAAATTATGATCTAATTTGCATAATAAATGAAGCAATTCTATAATTCAGTTACCTTCCATGATACTCTACCTTCATTGTGACACATGGGCTACAGGCTGTCCCAGAGGGAGAAAGTCCCAGAGGGGATAGTCCATGTAGCTGCAGGCGGTGTTGCCTTACAGCCTGCACATGTGTTTTTTTCCCTTGCCCAATGCTCGATTGCAGACTGCATCGGCAGGGGTAATTTTCACAATCCAACTTCCATATTTAGGGGGACTAATATATCACTTCTACCTTCTTAAGTTATATAACGATAACATCTTTTGACGAAGGCATGAGATCGTTGACCTCTAGTTCATTATATGTCGAGTGAAAGCAGGTGACATAGAATAAAAGGCACCCCCCAGTTAAACATGTGCGCTATATGTTATGGAATAGGCAATGTCTTGCAGAGAAGTTGTAAACATCGCTACGTAATTCAAGGCTCTAAACTTCTCATAGTCTGGGAGGATGTAACGTAAACAATCCAAATGTTGTATGGTTATCTATTTTGTACCTGTAATTGTCATTGTTATTTTCAATTTTAATTTTCCAGTGGTGTCGTTAATGTTAGCAGGTAGCTAGAGTCCGTCACCACTGTGCCGTGTTCCTTTTTGTGTTTGAAAAAAAGCAACAGCCAATCGGTTGAAATAATTCCAAAAGATACGTGATCCTCCCACCTTCTTTAAGATGCAGGAAAAGTAACCTAAGTCTAAGACTCTGCTCCAGATTCCATTCGGGGAGAACTTTGCAAACCCACCAGAAGCGCGGATAGTGTTTTCAGTAATTGACGAGAAATCCCCTCCCCTCCCACTGGGCCTGTATAAATAGCATTGCAGGTCCCGTCTCTTCATTACGCGGGCTCCACACTAACCCAATTACTGACATAGTAATGGCATTACCGAGCAACGGAACATACTTTGCCTTTAGCGACTTGCCGGGGCTCACTAATAGCCTTCCTAATGGCGTGTTGCGGCTGGGACGTGGCGTCTGAGCCTGTGGGAGAGTTGGTGGGACGTTCTTCTGATTGTCTGAGACACCTCTAGGTTCAGGACTTGTCTGGAATTCAGCCAACTACTGCAGTGCTCACAAGTGCTAAGAATGCTTCTTTATGATCAGAAGAAGAAACAGTTTTACTTGAATTTCCAAAGAAGCGCAACTCTGGCAAAAACAGTTAGCTGATACAAGACACGAGAGACTTTATAATACGTACAGGAAACGAAACGTGCAGACGTGTCGGCAGATCCCTGCCGAACAGCAGTGTCATGGCTCAGGCCCAACTCTTCTGGCGTCACAAGGAACAGATCAGCTACGTCACGGGCCTACATTTGCTGACGTCATGCCAATGTAGCGAACGCCACGCCGTAACTCAAAGAGTTTGTGTTCCGAGGCTGCTGGAAAGGGAAGTGATTCATCCCGACGTTGACAGAACCGTGCTTTATCCAGAACCATGCTCAGGCACGCGTGCTCTGGATAGTCCACACGTATCCACAACCGTGCCTGGGGCAAATCTACGTTCTTGGATACGCGGAGACTATCCAGAACTGTGCCTTATCCTAACCCTAACCCATTCAGGTATAGAATTAGACAGGCACGGTTCTGGATATAAAAGTGGAGTAAGAAGTATGGACCGTTATGCAGACGTCAATAGTTACACTTGACGCTATAATAGACCATAAATCTGCCGTCCAAAAGGAGCCTGCGGCGCTAGATTTGCTGCAAGTTGTCTGTCAAGAGTTCCCGCCGGGGCCAATACCTTTCTACAGGCCTCCATCAGGCTGGGAACGATTTCCTACCGAGTACCATCCATCATACGCATCCCCCAAATAAGGCGCTATACACACTCATAATAGCCGCGTTCCTATCTACCGGTGGTGTAGAAGCGATATGACGGAGGGCGCACGGATTGATGAACTGGGCCTGCTCGCCCTAACTCATCCGCCGAGGCCGCGCGTTGAGGGGATCCTGTGGCAGCGGGAATGATCTGCAACGCTGCCTGCCAATTTAGCTGAGCTTCGGCACGGGGCGTGGAGCCCGCGCGATTGGACAAGTCATGTCCTTCACTCGATGAGCGAAACACCAAGGCTATTATACGTGGAACCGCGGCGGGAATCACACACACAATTGGACTGGTAAAGGTTCGCGCGTCTTCCTTTCCAATCGTGCAAAGTGGGAGGGGGGATTTCCATAACTCATTTCGTTTTGCCAAATCCCCTGTGCGCTCGGGGATGGGCCGGGGAGTTGGCACAATCACCGCTTTCGTATAGCTATCATTCAGCAAATCGGTCGTGAAATCAGCCCGCTCGCTGCACCCTGGAAGGACAGGGAAGGACGTGGCGACGGAAGGAACATTACCTTCCAGTCCAACACCTCGGCAATGTTAGCTTCTCCGTAGTCTCTACCAGACTAACTACGCTGGCTATAATAGGGAGATATTTAGGAAGTTTGGCCGCCTTGAGGTTGACTGGTCGCGCTTCGGAGGGAAACTAACCCTCCCGAGGACTGACTCTACTGGCCAGCTATTCCCTTCTTTTGCCGAATTCTACGCGATCCGTACCCCCGTAGGAAGGCCTGGTGGAGGCTAGCTTCTCCGCGCGTTGTGACAGAAAGCTCGTCCTTGCTGCGGCGCAGGGGGGCTGCCAATCTCGCGCCGCCCCGCCCCCGCCATGCGCCACCAATTTAAGAAAGTAAAGGCTGACTTCCAGGCTCCGTAAATCTGTCGGAGCCGCTCCGAAACAAATGGAGAATCAATCTGGATGCAATAGAACCTCTCGTGGTTAAGTCCTCGATGCGTTTACCATAAGACGACATCGACGTTTTGGGTGGTGAAGTTTGTGTCGGTGCGAGTCAGGCCCCTCCGTCATGCTGAGGTACGGGGTACAGCTAGAGGGAGGGATCGCCCTGATACGGAGGGAAGGGGTGTTCAGCATTGCGCGTATGATCCATGGACCGCCTGCCCGGCCCAACCTTATCTTACGGGGTGCATCTGTTGCGCCGCCGTCGAATAAAAGTACAATATGTTTCCGCTAATTGCGGCACTGGGGATCGGGCGGTTTTGTTGTCCTTTTAACCGTCGGCTTGTAAACCATGATAAAGCCGGTGGGAAGATGGGGGAAAATACACCCCTGTTGTAAATACAGTAACAGGCGGCGGCTCGTCAAAGCCATGCTTTCAGTGCCAACCGCACCGTTATATACAAGCAGACGGGACGGAACAAAAGCTAGATCAATAGGAGAATACTTTACTTCTCGTTGTTGGAAAGCTAATTGGCATCCTATTCCTGTGCCGTGTGCCTGTAGGGCCGGTAGGTGGGTAGGGGGAGGGGGTTGGGCGCTGGTAAAACTTTCCCCGTCCGTCCTGAACACCACTTACCTCACAGTGTCCCTGTCTCTGGTGCTGAAACCTGAAGCGCCGTTATTGTGTGAACAGAGTGTGCAGATTTACCGTAATCATCGAAGTGGAAATGGGGTTCCATCCCTTCCTGGCACCTGCACGAGTGAGCTCCCTGCGGCCTCTGTCTCGGCCCGAAATTGTAGCCCGCCTGGCGCTCCTCCCTTCCCGCGTCGTCGCTGGAGGAATTCCGGGGAAAGTCTGTAGAGGAGAAGCCGCTACCAGAATCCTGGGCATCCGGAACAGCCGGGGCCTCCGCGAAAAGCATTCCGTGCCGGTTGTTGTTGTTGTTATTCCGACTTGCGACTGCACTGTGTGGCGCGCGCTGTGGGGAGTGAGTGCAGGAGCGAGACGAGTGTGTGCGCCGGGAACAAATTCGGGTCAATACTCCGCAGGTCAAGGGTAAACTGGCTGCCGCAGAGGTGGTGGGAACCGGTGAGAACAGTCCGTGGTGGATCCCAGCCGCTCGCTGAGAGGATTTGGAGGAAATCTGGTGACAAGACGAGCTGACGGGATGAGGGGAGGGCTGCGATGACGTGTGGTACAGGCTAATGTATCGCCGAGACGTCGGCCGGGCTTGCTCCAATCCACGCGCCAGGTAGGAAGGCACTACGTACCACTCAGGAAACAAGCAAAGCGCATCCAAGGCCCAGCCGTGCAGTAAAAAAATTAGATCGTGCGACGCTTCGGTGCAGGCTCTCAAAAAGACGCCTGAGAGGGGACCGTGTCAAAACTGCAAACAGCGGTGTTATTCCAAAGTTCTGGCCATCCCAGATACGGAGCGGACAAGCGACGAGGCTACAGAACAACTTCCTCACGCGTCCTACAGAACACCGTCCACCCGCGTCCTACAGAACAGCTTCCTCCCGCGTTCTACAGAACAACTTCCTTCAGCGTCCTACAGAACAGCTTCCTCCCGCGTCCTCCCCGCCGCTCACACTGCTGTTGATTCAGCGCGCTCCCGCCGACGTGCCTGCGCAGGTATGATGAGGTGAACTGTTTGAACACGCATCCAATTAGTTACACAGGTCGGACTGACGTCCCGGTCCGGATCTGTGGACGCGCGGTGGAACTCACCAAGCACAGCAGGGGGATGTCCTTACTAGCTAGCTCTTGACAACAACGCCTGGTGTTAGATGTACAAACTAGTCTCTACCAGACTAACTGCACTGGCTACAATAGGGAGATATTTGCCAGGGGAGTTTGGCCGCCTTGGGGTTTGACTGGCCGCGCTTCGGAGGGGGAAATTAACCCTCCCGCGAATCCCACGATCCGTAGGAAGGCCTGGTGGAGGCTAGTACAAACAACGCCTGGTGTTAGATGCACCAACAACGCCTGGTGTTAGATGTACCAACAACGCCTGGTGTTAGATGTACCAACAACGCCTGGTGTTAGATGTAACAAGGTTAGCTGTAACAGGCTGTTTGGTGTAACATAATCAGCTGTCACCGCGAGACTATGAAGCTAGCGTGTTGTCACAACGAGAAGAGGTTATACCGGTTAGACAGTCCGTATACAGATACGGACAGACGTGGGGGGTTGGATACGCGGCCCGGTGGTTATAGACTCAGGTGAGGTAGTGAAGGTTGGGGCCTGCCTGCTGTGGTATTCACGGCAACACGTGCTTACGTCACAAGCCCGCCGGAATGGAAGGGAATATCGGCGAGGCGTTACTTTAATATGTTCATATTCGGGGGGAGGCAGTCGGCAGACAGAGACCGACACAGGCTGAGTGTGAATTATGGCTTAAGGGCGGGGACGAACACCCGGGTTATTGCAGACTAGTGTCTTATGTCTTCTCCAAGACATAATAAGGATGTGGGAAAGATGCATTTGTTGGCTGAAGCGTGTTAGAGACTGCGAGAGTTGATCATGTACGCCTTCGTGCATAAGTAACCTGACGGAAGTGACTAATGCACCTAAGACACGCGACGTACTTTTCCCGGCTTTCTTCTTAAACCCACGACATGTTTTTGGCATCTTTAAGTGGCCACCAAGGAGATTTTCCCCCTGGCAAGGACGAGGCATGTGATTGATGTCCTCAGACGAAGAGATATTGTCAGTGACTGATGCCTCGAGAATATTAAGTAATATCTTTGCGGAGCCTTCAGTAGGGTCTGTCTTTTACAACAAAGAAACAGCCCTCAACTCTTACAGTTCTTAAGATAAGGCTAGGCATTTATCTATTTATTTATCTATTTGTTTGGCTGTAAAAAGACAATTTGTACAGCCAGGGCAGCCCAACTAGCCAGGTGACTATTATTAAGGGCTTGCCCTGCTGACAAGACAAACATTTACACGTTCATCACAACAATACAGTACATCAAAGTGGAGAGGTCAGGGTCACAAGTCTAAGGCTTGTGACCTAAGGCTAGGCATCTTATCTTGACTTAAAGAAAACAGGGTTTTAAAAATCCTGACAAGACTTAGGTAACTTTGGCTCCTTGGGGTTATCAATGACATCAACAGTATTCATTAAGACATTGCTTGTGCAATAGACAGGCTTTTAACTAAAGAGATAAAGTGGACTTAAAATTGAACATTACCAGTAGGTTATCCGGATACTCCCTGCTGAAACATTTATTAGTAAGTTCTCATGTTGGCCAGATGTAGGGACGTATTCGTTAACAACATGCCCTTGGCTACTCAAACTAATTGTTTGGTGAAAGGTTAATCAAAGGCGCTTTTTTTTCGAAATGAGGCAGACTTTGTTTCCAAGAGCAACCAGACAGCCTGTCGCCGTTTTACGGAGTGGTTCTTAAGGTTTACGGGCTCGTCACGTCTTGCGGAAGAATTAAGTGTCTCGGCGGAGTCTTCCCCGAGGTAAATCCGTCCATTCCGAGCCACGGCGCGTCGTGCATGGCGGGAAAGATCACGTTTCACCGCGCCCAGGGGCGGCCGTGACGTCACCGCCGTCATCTCGTCACCGCCCGTAATCTCGCGAGCGTGACAACGCGTGACTTCGCACCGTCGACCCGGTTTCGGAATGGGTTCGTGGCTTAAGATTGCTCCCATAACGAAAGAATACAAGAGCCTTAAGGAAACCCGTAAACACTAACAACCCAGCCTTGGTAAGCTCTCGGGATCTTAGATGTCTCCACTGGACATAGACGTGGTTTCTCTCCATTGTGTGTCATCAGATGGTTGTACAGCGCGTGACTTTGCAACATCCGAGAAGTCAATCCAGTTTTGGAACGAGCTTGTGGCTTAGGATTGCCCCTATAAAGACCGTATACAATAGTCCTAAGAAAACCCAGAAGGTACATATTCCCAGACCATTAAACCCGTAAAGCCCAGCCCTGGTAAGCCTTAGTGATGTTAGGTGACTCCAATGGACCCAGACGCGGTTCCTCCCCACTGTGGGTCATCAGGAGGCCGGGCACGTGGCGCAGGTGAAACGCTGCGTTCTGAGGCGTCATTAACATCACCTGAGTTCAGCCAATCTCCTTCCCAGCGGGGCAGGTAAGGAGACGTACATGTACAAATGAACCGCGTCACCTGCTGAGCACGCTTGATGTCTCCAGGGTTGCTCACCAGTGTGTGGAGAAGCCGCTGGCGTCATATCGCGTTACGGCCGTGCGGAGACTGTTATCACAGTCTCTTAACGCCCTTTATATTCTAGACAGGTAAACGCCAGATATGCGGCAGTGACGCAGATACGATTCAAACTTGGCCGTTATAGAATGATCCTCCGAGGTTAGAATTAGAACTATAAGATATCAGATATGGCGCGTAACGTTTATCTACGGCTCTTATGGTCGTCATATTCTACAAAAGTATCAGTATCTGGCACGGACGCAAGTACGATAAAGAAAACTTGGCTCTTAGAGAATACTTGGAAGATTAGAATCGGAAATTAGAACTGGGCGATCGTGTATGGAATGTTACACCTGCAGCGATCTGTAATGTACTTTCTATCTTAGAAGTATCTACGGATGTCTGATGACCAACAACGCATAGTAGCGGTGCGCGTGGAATACTTAAAACTCCTACGATTACGACTTCAGTTACGACTTGCGTGCGTTTCTCCCTGTTAAAAGCTTTTACAATATTGTGATGAATAAAATTTAAGATACAGTACCAGTTGCCAACTTTCCCGTGTTATGGTGCTACAGCGCTATTTGATTTTTAAGGTTGCATTTCACAATGTATAATGTAGAAATCTGCAAATTCAGGTCACTGCGCTGCTTTTCTACACGGATGCAGCCGATAACACATTACGGGTCAGGAAGGCCAGGGAAGTGCCGGCAGACGAAGCCACTAGGGCAGCAGGAAAGGATCCCTGACCGTCTGCAGTGACCGTTAGCTGCCACTCCACTGACTCACAAACCAGGGTAAGAGCTTCCCTTCGGGTTTCTCCCATTAACAGTCTGTGGTTCTAGCTGCGCGGAGTACCACATCTAAGGCCGCAGCAAGACAATTTTAGGGATGACATTTATGGATGATCTATTGTAGCCCTCCGACGATGGTCAACATGACGAGACTGTAGTCGTAGAAGTGACACTAGTTTGTTAGCCTGGAGTGTAGGTACCGTGGTACACCCCACTAGCATCACTTTCTGCACCGAAATAAAAGACGTGTTGGTTGTTATAGTTTCTATTTAGGAACTTTATACCTTTCGTGCTTTTTGTCCATGTTGTTGTTATTTCGCGCTCTCGCATTAGATTTGAAGTCTTTAGAGGATGTCATCCATAAAATCGACTTGTTGTGGCCCAATGGTTGCTCAGGGAAGAATAAAACCTACATGTGACGGTAGTACCCCCCCCCCCCCCCCGTGTAAGAACAGGCTAACCTGCGGGCAATGGCTCCGTGTGGGCGTGCTATGACATATCCAGGCGCCATCTGAAGATAAAATGAAGTAACAGCGCGCTGAAACGAAGACGGATCTACCGGTTTACTAGGGAGAGGAACAGGAGAAAGTCTGTCTCAAGTGTTTCTTTGCAAGTCTTCTGTAAAAAGTGGTCCACGACCGCAAGTTTCGCAAGTCTGTTAGGCAAAGGCGGGGGGGGGGGGCAGCATTCGAAAGCAACCCTACAGATCAAACCGGGCTTTGCAATCCGGAAAAATCTAGATGGACCGTCTACAAACTGCCAGAAAAAGGCCGCAGACGCATATTACAGCCAGGCTTACCTAACAAATTTGACAGTGCTTGTTTAACAAACCTTACACTCGTGCAATCTACATCTCAAATGTTCTTTCAAGATCACTTTTTAAAGTAAATCAGAATCGACGACCACGTTTTAACTCCGATTCTTCTTGTCGTATGCACAGTTTTGCTGGATTTTGGACCAAGAGACACCAAACACGAGAGAAAACGCAAGATTTGCGATGAGAGTGCGCAAGGAATGTCTTTGTAGCTTCGTGAGGAAATGATGCTCCTTAGGGTCTGTTTCTTCAGTTCCTTGAACTTCGCAAGGCGCCTTCATCATCAATCGCCCACACAGCGTGTCTACAGTCTAAGGTGGCGGCTCCTTAAGTTGTATAATGAAGTAGAGTCTGCCACGGTTCCATTATGTGTACCTTTCAACATGCGTTAGGCTAAAGGGTTATCCATTAGCACCTTCCGAGTAGCTATGAACCTCCTCTCTGTAAAGAATCACGACTTCCTTTAATTCCATCGAGGCGAAGATTACACGGATAAGAAAGGTGCTTGCGGCCGTACCGGGCGCTGTTACCGACATTAGTAACATTACTGGGAGGGAAACATTTGATCTGTATCTGTATCTGTATCTGTATAGCCGGTATAACCGCCCTTCGGCGTAACACACCAGCTTCGCAGGCACGCGGCGCGGCGGCAGCTGACTATATTACACCGAACGACCTGTTACACCTAACCTTTGAACGTCTAGCTCTAGACATTGTTTAAAACTATCTAGTGACGATGCCCCTACTGTACTTGGAGGCAGCGAGTTCCACTCTACGATTGTTCTAGGGAAAAATGAGTTTTTGAACACCTCAATCCTTGGTTGATAGCTCTGGTACTTGAAGGCATGACTATTTCTTGTTCTTTTCTGGGCTGGTATTAGGTACTTGGTAGTTGGTACATCCACCAGTTTATTAGTCATTTTGTACATCATGCATAGTCTGGACATTTTTCGCCTGTCATCCAGTGGCGCCCACTGTAGGTTTCTTTTCATGTCCGTGACACTGGCACCCCTTTCGTAGTTGTTCGTGCAGAATCTTGCAGCTTGGTTCTGTACCCTTTCCAGTTTATCTTTGTCTTTCTTTGTATGTGGATCCCATACTGTCGCGGCATATTCTAGGTTGGGTCTTACAAGTGATGTATATGCAAGTGATTTTACTCTTATTGGGCATGCCCACAGATTACGTTTGATCACTCCCAATGTCTGTTTAGCCTTTGTTGTGATATTGTTAACATGTGCACCCCACTTCAAGCTGCTTGTCAGTGTAACGCCCAGGTACGGGTGGGTTTTTGTTGTTGCTAATGCCTGACCACAAAACAGGTAGCTAGTTACATGTGGGATTCGTTTGTTTGTTATGTGCATAATATAGCATTTTTCGGGGTTAAACTGCATTAGCCATTTGCTTTGCCATTCTTCGAGGGTGTTTAAATCTTTTTGCAGAAGTTGTGAGTCATTCTGTGTAGACAGTTCTACATATAGCAGGCAGTCATCGGCAAATAGTCTCACATTTGAATCAAGTTTATCTGGTAGGTCGTTTATATACAAGAGGAAGAGCAATGGTCCCAGGACGGTCCCCTGTGGAACCCCAGACGCTACTCTAACTGGGGCCGAGGTCTTTCCTTCCACCACTACTGTCTGCTCTCTGTTGGTCAGGAAAGCCTTTAACCAATTCAGCGTGGGGCCTTGGATTCCATAATACTCCAGTTTTGAGATGAGTCTGCCATGGGGAACTTTGTCAAAAGCTTTTGTGAAATCAAGTATTGCTAAATCTACCTGCCTTTTACTGTTCAGTGCGCCAGCTATGTCATGAACTGTTAGTATAAGTTGTGTTTCTGTGGATCGCTTGGCTCTGAATCCATGCTGGTAGTCCGTCAATATGCTGTAACTTTCTAAGTGCGTCATGATTTGGCTATGGATAATATGTTCAAGTAGTTTGCAGGATATGCAGGTCAGTGAGACAGGTCTGTAGTTGCTGGGAACCGCTCTATCTCCTTTTTTAAAAATGGCACATATATTTGCATCTCTCCAGTCTTTAGGGATTTCTGCTGTGTTTAACGAGTGTTGGAAGATGTTGGTCAGCACAGGTGCGATTTCACTAGCTGTCATTTTGAGGAACCAAGGTGGTATTTGGTCTGGACCGGATGCTTTAGAAGGATTGAGACCTTTAAGCATTTTTTCGACACCATCGGTAGAAACTTCTATATGGTCCATAGGGGGGGTACAAGGCTGACCCAGAGATGGCATATCTGTGGTGTCTTCTTCTGTGAATACACTTTTGAACTGTGAGCTGAGTGCTTCTGCTTTTTTCCCGCTGTCACTGATAATGGTGTTCCCTACCTTTAGAGGTGCTACCCCGACAAGGTCTCTCCTCAAGCCTTTTATGTACGACCAGAATGTTTTGGGTTTGTCAATTATAGCTTCTCCCAGTATGTCTGCCACATATTTTGAGTGTGCTTGTCTTATGCTCTTCTGAACTCCCTTTTTAACTCTCTTATATTTGTTCCAGTCTTCCTCTTGTCCTGTTCTCTTAGCTTTGTTATAAAGGCGCTGCTTCTTACGACAATGTCTCCTTAGGTTTCTGTTAAACCAAGGCAGGTTGTGTCTGCTTGATGTTATTTTACTAGGGATATGCTTGTTCATCGTGTGTTTCATTTTGTCTTTGAAGTCTGACCACTTCTGCGTAACCGACATATCCTGAGTTCTTTTGTCGAAGTTATTTGAATAGTCCATTAGATCTTTCTTAATGGCCGGTTCGTCGGCTTTTGTGCGAATGTACACTTTTCTCTTAGGTTTTCTGTTTTGTTTCGGTGCCATGTTAACGTCCACTAGCACCATGTCGTGGTCACTTATTCCCGGGACTACTGTAGTCTTTTCAATTATGTTGGGGTTGTTAACTAAGACCAGGTCCAAGAGGTTACCATTTCTAGTTGGTTCTTGCACTGTTTGGAATAACCCGTGGTTATCCACTAAGTGCAGTAACTTCTCTGCCTGCCCAGTGTAGGCCTGAGTGTTATCAGCTACAGTTGTGTCCCAATTGATGCCAGGAGTGTTAAAATCACCAAGGATGATCACATTGTCAGAGTTTATTTTAGCTCCCATTTTACCTATAGACCTGTCAAGTTCATCCAGGCTATTGCCCTGGTCTGATGGGGGTCTGTAGTATGTACCGATTATCAGTGGTTTCCTTCCTGCTAGTTGGGTTTGTGTCCAGAGGACCTCACAGTCTGTGTCTAGATCTGGTCTATGAGTGACAATTAGATCATCCCTGTTGGCCTGAAACACACCACCTCCTGGGCCAGTTTGTCTGTCTTTCCGATGTGCTATGTAGTTGTTGGGGAATATTTCACTACTTGCTACGCCTTGATTGAGCCATGACTCTGTTCCTGCTACAATATCTGGTTTGTAAGTGTCGAGTACAGTCGCTAATTCAGCTGTTTTGTTTCTCACGCTCTGACAGTTCACTAGGAGAAGTTTACCTTTGGATCTTTTGTGACTATGACCCTTCATGTGCTGATTACCCTGCTTTGATTTAAGTGGAGTAGATGTAGCCATTGGAATGTCGCCTGATAAACTAGAGTTAGAACTCAGTGTATCAAATGAATTTACTGAATGGAAAGTGTCATCAGTGATATCAAACATAGCTGATGCAAAGTTGGGTATACCACAGTCACAGCATACCCACGAGTATGATCGGTGGGTTTCTAGTACACTGTATACTTGAGAGCATAGCCTAATGCAGTCTTTATGGTACCATCTATTGCAAACATCACAACAAATGGCAGTATGGGTGTTCTGTACTGCCTTGTTACAACTCCCACATGGAAACTTTGGTGGTCTAGGCCCTGGGTTGATCTCAACATCCCCGCTCAAGATCAGGATCATGATTAGTGAAAACTTTGTGCTACTATTGTGCAACAACATTTTCTTGTGACTGATGTGAGTCCCGTTCGCCCCACTGTGCTTTATCATGAAAGCGAAATTGGCCCAATTCCCTGTACAATCTGTTCTAAAATTGCATGTGACCTGTCCTTTGTTTATCTCTAGTTTGTCTTTTGGCTGTGATCCTGGCTCAGCCTTGCTAAGTATTGTGCAAAGGGCTAGGAATATGCAAGTGAAGTGGAGTTCCATCTTTTTTATTTCCAGTCACCGTTCCTGTTATTCCTTAGCGGGACCCAGTCACCGCTCCTGTTATTCCTTAGCGGGACCCAGTCACCGCTCCTGTTGTCCCTTAGCGGGACCCAGTCACCGCTCCTGTTGTTCCTTAGCGGGACCCAGTCACCGCTCCTGTTATTCCTTAGCGGGACCCAGTCACCGCTCCTGTTATTCCTTAGCGGGACCCAGTCACCGCTCCTGTTATTCCTTAGCGGGACCCAGTCACCGCTCCTGTTATTCCTTAGCGGGACCCAGTCACCGCTCCTGTTATTCCACAGCGGGACCCACTGTCACCGCTCCTGATATTCCACTGCTGATGATGCTGTTACTTTGGACATCGCTTGAAATTCCGACAAAGCCACAATCTCTAATGGGCCTTTAATATGTGTGGGTTGCTAAGGTATTACGTCATGAGACAGAACGGTAATATGTGTGGGTTGCTAAGGTATTACGTCATGAGACAGAACGGTAATATGTGTGGGTTGCTAAGGTATTACGTCATGAGACAGAACGGTGATATGTGTGGGTTGCTAAGGCATTACGTCATGAGACAGAACGGTGATATGTGTGGGTTGCTAAGGCATTACGTCATGAGACAGTACGGTAATATGTGTGGGTTGCTAAGGCATTACGTCATGAGACAGTACGGTAATATGTGTGGGTTGCTAAGGCGTTACGTCATGAGACAGAACGGTAATATGTGTGGGTTGCTAAGGCATTACGTCATGAGACAGAATGGTAATATGTGTGGGTTGCTAAGGCGTGACGTCATGAGACAGTACGGTAATATGTGTGGGTTTACGTTGCTAAGGCGTTACGTCATGTCACACACGGCACATTTTACTAAAAGAAGCCTGCATGTCAGAGACGCCTGTCTTCCAGACTAGCCCGGCAGTCATGAAAACTCCACGATCACCCCCACACATCTGCTTGGAGACACCCATGAACGTGACCTTGATGTCTGGAGCTTTTATCGTCTGTCACGCGAGCAAATTGTCGTCCGTCCCCGACAGTAGCGCGCCCGCCGGAGCGCAACACGACACCCCGGTGGCCCGTAAACACTGCAGCCGGGCTGAACAGACGATAATGAATTGATCGCGCACAAAGCTAAATATTGATCGATAAAATACGTAGACAGTTTGGGCTGCGTGGGACACTAGATTCAGGATATATCTTATCACTAACTTAAACCTTAAACGTTTAGCAAAATTCCTTCTTTGAATGTGACAAAGTCTTTGTTTGTCAGTAGTTCGCTGTTTGTTGTATTGTCTATGTGAAGAAAACGATGCATCGATGATCGCGCACAAAGCTATTGATCGACAAAATACGTGGACAGTTTGGGCTTCGTTGGAGGCTTAGATAGAAACCTTCAAGCGTAAAGTTAGAATGATATCTCATAACAAACTGCCTTAAACGTTTGCAAAATTCCTTCTTTTTGTATGTGATAAAGTCTTGGTTTGTCAGTAGTTTGTTTGTTGTATTGTTTATGTGAAGAAAACGATGCTACCAGTGTCGGTGTATGGCACCCACGCATAGTAGGCACATTTATAGAGTTTTTATTGTTTTACCACTAGCCAGATTACAAACCAGCTTTTAGGAAATCAGCCAGGCATCTATTTCAGTTCAAAACCTCTGTTAACTTCCCTGTGTTATAGAGACTGGTTTGCGGGGGTACAAGTTACACTCTGTCGCATATACTGTATGGCCGCAACTGGGTGATCATGCTGTATTGATGTGCCTTAGCTATACATGTACCTAACAAAAACCTCTGTTACATCTTCTGTGATATAGAGACAGGTTTGCGGGGGTACAAGTTACAACTCGCATACATATGGCCGCAACTGGGTGATCATGTTGTATTGATATACCCTAGCTATACATGTAGGTACCTAACAAAAACCTCTGTTACATCATCTGTGTTATAGAGACAGGCACAAGTTACAACACTGTCGCATGGCCGCAACTGGGTGATCATGTTGTACTGATGTGCCCTAGGTGCCTAACAATGCCCGTTTAGCGCAGCCCACACCCCCGTGGCTCATCCGTATTCACTCTACCGCCTTTCTAATGCCGCCAAGAGAACATTCGGCCTCCCACAGCAAACATTTCCATAAGGATTATGGACCGCGCTGTAAATAGATTTGCCGGCGCTACCATTCCGCCTCGTCCATATGCAGTAATCATGAGAAATTACGCAGTAACGAATGTTCCTCCGGCGGGTACTTAAAGCAGTATAAACCCCGCCTCTATTAACTCTTCAGCGTCGTTAGGAGGCGACCGACGGCGGGGAAGTCCCAGCATCAATGATGCATACTCTCCATTCATCGCAATTAAAAACATCCATCGGGGATTACCGAGATATAAAACTGTTGGTCGGATATAAGAAAGCCGAAGATAAGAGTTTGCACCGTGGGAAAACAAAAGGACGGACTTATAAACCTGCAGTTGGAGACGCCTGATAAGGGAATAGGAGTTAAGAATTAGGGTTTGGCAACGGGAGGTCTATGTTCGACTGTAAACCCTACCAGGAGTTAAACTTCGCGCGGTGAACAACTTTCCGGAGATCAGGACGTAGTTACTTCGCACTTACGCCAGGTTTATCATGTTCGCCGATGTGCGTTTAGTGCCCTTAGTTGTCGGAGGCAATTGAGATAGAACCCTGCGTTATTTGATGGGTACAAATGATAGCAGCAGCCTCAGACGTCACAAGCTCTAACCACAGACTAATCGGAAGATAGGCAAAAGACTGACGAGGAGATTTGGGGGGGGGGGGTAGATACAAGCCGGGCCGTATGACTACAAATCTCCCGTTTGTACGCTCAGCCTCAACCAGGCCTTTCTGAGGCGTTCAGGATGGTAAAATTTGGCCAAAACTAGGGTCAGTTGGCCAGGAGAGTGAGCCCATGGTAAGGGAAACATTTCCCCTTGGCAAATGAAACCAAATTTTTCTTCATATTTGGCTATTTTTACTATTTTTCAGCCAACGTGGTTAGTCTAGTGAAGACAAATGTGCGCTACTGACAAGGGTTCCAGCCCTTTAAAGGGGAAATATAGGCTGTCGCCCCAGTGTTTATAAAGACAGCCTCATCATGACGTTACCGAGCTCGGCATATTTTCCATAAAAGTATGTACGCATGTATTAAAAGCTTTCAAACAGGTCACTGACCTATATCGTTATAGTATCAAAGCAATATCCATAATTCAGTAATAAGAATATATTATCTGCAGAGCCCTTACACGATGAAGAAATATGATCTGGACTGAATAGCTGAAATAATAGATTGATCAATTGATAAATATTTATGATCAGGCACGGGAAACATACTAGGCCAAGGACACATTTGCTTGATCAAGAACCATATTCTCCCTAGAGGACAGATCATTGACGTACAGCCCCGTCACAGAACATTACGCAGTGCGCATGTCATAGAATATCATCGTTCCCATGGGAACCACAAACAAGCTCATCGATAACCAATGAAATGAAGAAAGCCGTCGGCCTGTCTGTTTCCTTCGATTTCCCATTGCCAGGGAACCGGGCGGCCTTCTGATCCCCCCAAACTGCCCTGAATTGGTTCGGCCCTTAAGTCCTCCGGAAGTCACCAGGATTTCTCGGCTTTCCCAGCGGAGTAGGTTAAATAGAATTTGCCCAAGCCGACGGTTATCTTGTTAGCACCGTTATGCTGAGGTCACATGTCCAAACCGGGGCCCGGCCGGACAGTCTTATGGAACGAAAAGTGTGATATAAAAGACAACAAAGCACCAAAAAGTTGAAAAAATTGATAATGGGAACTATTTGGGTAATAACTATATTCTTGATATAAATTGTTGCTTTTTCGTTAATCGAAACAGCCTACAAACAATAAACAAACAGTTCGGCAAACAGTAAACAGTTGAAAACAATAAACTAGAAGTTAACAGTTGGACAAAAAGTAAACAAACACGGCCAAGTTTTGCTCAACGCCGACGAACTCTGACCCGACCAGCTGTAGCGTTAGAATATTTCCAAGCATCCCGCGGCAGATTTACACCAGGCACGGCCGATCCCTCTCACGGCCGGTAGGGTGACTTATCTGTTGTGTCGACTGCGCGTGGCTGCGGGATCATTACCGCGGGAGAGTTGATTAGGGCCATTAGTGACCATCTGCCTTTATTGCACCAATATTACCCACCCCTCCCACTAGCCGGTGATGCCGCGGCTCTAGCCTTCTGTAGGCCTTTCCAATGGCACGGTCACATTTCCAAGGCGGGGCCCGGCCGGGCTGTTTACGTGAGCGAAAAATGAACAATTTTCATTAAGAATATACACAAAGAGTGCTCATGCTAGTTTTCTAAAACTTTTTATGTGTTTTCAATCAATCAATCAATCAATTGTCCGCGGGCTTCATGCCTGAAGCATAGCGGCTGCAGACAGGTGTTTCCAGCGATTTATGTGATTATAATTTTCGTTCCATGAGACTGCCCGGCCGGGCCCCGGGTTGGGGAAATGTGGCCGCGCCATAAAGGGTTATAGATAATATTCAAGAAAAAAAGGGTCGGTAAATTGGCCAAGGGAGTGGGCCGCGGTAAGGGTAACATTTTTCCCGGGCAAATGAACTCTATGGTGGTCAAACTCCCCGTGAATGCAAGGCCGCGGGGTGGGCCGCGATGATTTACAAAAGCAGTTCCCGGTACGAGTTAGCCTCGTAACCAGCCTCTTCACGGGCCTACTTGAGTTCCTGCTCGATGTTATAAGCTATGTCCACCGCCAAGCTTTACAGCACACTGCGAGAGGTTTTGCTGAGGTTTAGATGATAAGTCTGGCACTGAGAGGCTGTTTTCATTCGCAGTAGGTCGTCGTACGATTTTGATACCGTAGAATTTTTAAGCAGGCTGTGACAGAACCAACCACCTACAAGGATCTAAAACAGCTTTTTCCGTAACAAGACATATAAATTTTGCAGGACACATCCATGTTTATCTCAAAAATACATTTAGTTTAACACTCGTACGACGAACGGGCCCTGTAACCGTCCTAGGCAGCGCAGGCAATGCCACCGGGGCGGGTAACCAGGCCTGGCGGCAGGGGAAGCTTACAGCGGCCGAGGAAACCACTGGTGCCGGCCCGCGGAGGGACCGGTTACCAGTTTGATTTCGAGCCGAATCGATCTCATCGCTCCACAGCTAGTTGGCGGGTGGTTCGATCGAAGCCCAGAGCGGAAACCCTGCCCAGGAGGGGCCTATTTCACGTCTGAACCTGACCCTGACATTGACCAATAGTGGCACAGGTCTTCATCGCAACTTGGCCCCGTCGAAAGCAATTGACACGCGGGTCGCCACGGCGGAGCTTTCCCGTCCAGGGCTCCGAGATTGTAACTTTCCGCGCCGGGGGTGATTTAAAGGCACGTGTAGACCACATGTATCGACGTGTAGACTTGGCTAAGTCGTGTTTTTTTACATTTCTCGGGTGTTGGATACTTTTTGAGCTTACAAATGCTGCAAAACGACGCACGGAAAAGCCAGAACCACATCTACTTGGAGCATGTTCAGTAGTAATCTTCACGCAGACAGCTAAGTCGTGATTTACACGTATTTTCTAATTTTTTCTAATGTCAAAAAGCTGTAAAATTACTCGGAACAAGCTGGAACCGACATCTACTTGGAGCATGTTCAGCAGCTAACAGCAGCAAACAGCTAAGTCGTGATCTACACGTCTTCTTTTCTTGGATACTTTCTGAGGTTAAAACGCTGCAAACCAACTCGCGACACCTGCTGAAACCGACATCTACTTAGCGCTGTCCCTGGCTAAGTCGTGTTTTCTACATTTTTGGGTGCTGGATACTTTCCGAGGTTAAAAACACTGCAAACCGACTCGCGACCACTGCTGAAACCAACATCTACTTGGCGCTGTCCCTGCCGTGAACCCTGCCTGTCTGCCCGGCGCCGGCCGGTGATCTATCGCCGTGAGATGGGCTTTCTATGTTCGGCACTCCGTCTTGCGCGCGGCGATGGCAGTCCGCGGCTTTTCCTGGCAGGGAGAGGACCGCAATACATCTCACCCGGACTCACCCTCACCAGATGTCGCCGTGCCTGCTAAACACCACACATTCCTCTTCGGCTAACAGTCGCGTCACAACTTTTTTTTAAATCAAAAACATTAATGCAAATACAGATATAACATGAACGTTAAGTAACACATACATGTAGCTTTAGAGCACAGTGAACCAGTAACACATAGCTTCAGTACACGGTGCACCACTAACACCTAGCTTCAGTACACGGTGCACAACTAACACCTAGCTTCAGTACAAAATGAACCTGTAGCACCTAGCTTCGCACGTAACATGTAACACCAACCTTCAGTGCACAGTGAACCAGTAGCATCTAGCATCCGTAAACAGTGAATCGTAAATACCTAACTTCAGTGCACAGTGAACCAGAAACATCTAGCTGTAGTATACAGAGAACCAGTAACATCTAGTTTCAGTACACTGTGAGCTGGTAGCACCAAGGAGGTTACAAATCAAGGATTGACCAGATGTGGCCGTGCCCGCTAAACACCACACATTCCTCTTCGGCTAATAGTCGCGTCAGAACTTACAGCCGAACTGTGGGGGTTGTGGGCGATACCTTACTCTTTATACCTCCGCGCTGTGAATGCCTGCTTCGCCTAACTACCGCCGTAAACGTTACGACCAGCTTTAGGGGAAGAAAGGAGCCGATAAACTGCAGTGGGAGGTGGATGATGATATTCATTACGTGCGCTCAACTTGCGGACGTGGAACCACACACACACACACACACACACGTCCTAAAACCAACTAACAACTCCGCGTCAAAACTGAGCAACTCTCCGCCGACATTACTCATGTCTGATGCGCTAATGTGGAGACGGTTGAATCATCATAGCCTCAGTAACATTTTCAAAGCGATGTCGCACTAATCAGACCCCGTCTGAAGGCTGTGTAAGGACGGCCAGGCTGGTTGGACGTGATTTACGCAGTGATACCAGAGATATCCCGGGAGATTGCGGAACCCCATTACGTTTATTCTTCACAACGATCCGCTATAAAACTGAATTTATCTCAGTCAATTGTCCGACAGCGTAGTCTTTCACATCTCAGGCAATCGTGCGACGGCGGGGCTTTACTGAACGCCGCATTTTGTCGCTAATCCGGGCCATCATTCTCCGACAGTTGGAGAACAGGGCCGACGGCGCCAGGCAAACACCTCCCCGGGTTCACGGTCTGCCCACGCGTGGTTAGAACGCCTGTGTGGGAGTGCGCAACGCCAGGGAGGGCAGCTAGCCTTCACCAGGCCTTTCTAAGGGGTTATGGATAGTAGAATTTGGCCAAAATAGTAGCCTTCACCAGCAGCCCTTTCTTAAGGGGTTCTGGATACATGTAGTAGAATTCGACAAACATAGCCTCCACCAGGCCTTTCTAAGGGGTTATGGATAGTAGAATTCGGCAGAAATAGGGCCAGTAATTGGCCAGGAGAGTTCCAGTGTATGGGGGAGGAGTACAGCCGCTATACACCCTACACCACTACGCCTTAACGAAGCCAAAACACACTTATGGACAAGACTAGGGGTGATCCAGTGTGCTTATGACTTAAACCATAGGCCGTAGCCATGCCGCGTATTGCACTGTTACTAGTTTCGTTACTTTACACGTTTCACCTTACCTAGTGTGACGACAGAACGGCCATCTGCTAGCCATCAAAGCAGAATCTTAGCCTTGCGAAATAACCACAATGTCCCTTGCAGAATGGGCAAGAAAACATACCAAATCTTCCCAAAGAAAGTCTTCATTTTTAGAAATCTAAGCTAATGACGCTATCTGCGGAGAGAATATATTGTCAATTGATCGATCCTCTTTTTACTAGTTGAATATGACAAGCAAAACACAAGTACCCAAGCAGAGAACAAGAAACTTCGCCGCTACTTCCCCACGGCAGTCGACACAAATCTGCCACACACCTCAGTCGTAAAGAACAAGCCTGGGAATCATGTCATAGATTAAAGCAATATAACAACCATTAGTTTTCGCTCGGTGCCATATCTCACCAGAAATATACAGGCGACTATAAGTTATTTAACGCTTCACACTTGACCAGAATTGAACTCCCACCATTCATTTTCCACCTTCCGAAAGTTCCAAGCCAAGTTTAATATTCAGGACGAATACGTAACGGTGCAAATAGCCCTCCTGGGAGGCGTGGTCGTGTCTCCAGGGTGACGCGTTGCTAGGCGACGGTTCAGATATGACGATGTCGTCTGCAAAGTTCAGCGGCGTTGCTCAAGATGGCAGTGAACCCGGATGTGACATATTATCAGGATGAAGGCGGGATTTTTTTTCATCACGCCGCTCTAGTAGAGCGAGGGGACAGATCTGCGTTACCGAAGGCAATGCCAATGCAGCTTGGAGGGAATATTCAAGGACGCTTTAATAACAGGCCTCCAAGGTACGACCATGTGCTGCATCGTTTTGCTGTAAACGCGCTTTGATCGGGTTAACTCACCAGCTTCTCGGGCACGCAGCTGCTTGTTTTATCAAGAGACTAAAGTAGCCTTTGCTACCTACCATCTTATTTCATGACAAGGTTGAGCAGTCATCCTACGTACATATTAAAGAGTTACAGACAACCTTTTACTAACTTAATCTGTATCAGGAGTCGCATTGACATTGTTCGATTTGAAGTAAATAAGATTGAACACATTTTCCATTTTCCCTTCCACAAAGATCCCGACGGGCGGGAGTTTCGTCTGGTCACGAAGGACCCAAAAGTCGATGAGTTTCAGGTCAGTACCCCCATCAGTCCTCCAGGAGAGCCATTTCTGTGCCCTTTTATTTTCTCTATCGACCTATAGTTAGCCCGTGTGAGCAGGAAGGCATAACATAACAAAGGTCATCCTTCACTGCTGAAAGACCTCTGTGAGGACCAAACAGGCTTTACAGCGCCACTCTTCTTATGTACATCTTGCGAGGACAACATCTTTCAGACGGAAATCACGGCATCAAATAGCATCTTACAGCTATATCTAGATGTTTCGAGATATTTCCAGATGTTTCGAAAAGAGAGAAGAAACTGTGATTAACAGTGGGTGATAAATAGTATATAGTATTTTTGTAATATTAAGACTTTTAGTACTTAGCATTAGAATGTAGCATTCCATTGCTCAATAGACCATGTTCTATACCTTCTAGACCATGATATGGTCACATGCGCATTTAGCCCATTTGGGCAGGAATATGCAATAAAGATTCATCATTATATCCATGCCTATATATACATGTATATCTACCTATCTATCTACAATCAGAAAAGGGAAAGTGATAAATCTTAGCCACACACTTTCCCTTTTTGACAACCCCTTGCTGGTTATAACGCTTCGAATCGCTACTAATATGTATGTAAATGGTTGTCGTGATAATCATGACTTTCGTACTAATCCTGCAATGCGTGAGATATTTACAGTTACTGTACGTCTTAGTTCCTAATGCAGTTAACGATTGATGGAAGTTTATTTTACTTCTTATCACTGCAAGTGAACAATGATGATAACGAATGAATATGTATATAAATGTATAATCATTAAACTAATATGCTTGTGTAATATATTTCAACCCTTAGTGTACCATTGTATAAGTCTCATGTATTGCTACTACAATTTATAAGTTTCATGTAATACCACCGCAATTTAGTCTCCTGACTCCAAGAGTGGTACGTCTCTGTAATGATGTAAATATGATGTCAAATAAATCATTCATCAACCTGGATTTGTGATAAAACAGAAAGAATACGTCAAGTGTCAAAAATAACGATATAAAAAGCAGCGCAGCCCAGGAGGCGGCGGCACAGGCAGATCAGAAGCGGTTTCATCACGGTTGACACTGATGTCATCTTAACTTTATGAGATGGGTTTTTCCACGACAATCTTTCCGCCCGTGAAGCGGTGAAAAACGGCCGCCCCACGCGCCGTAAAAGTTGTTAATACAGAGAGTATGGCGCGCGCATTCATCACACACGAGGTCGATGGTCCGCCAAAGGTTTGTAAACTTTTATGGTTGCGCCAATTTTGCCCAGGACAGCCCGGCTCGTGGTGAGCTCGCCGTATGGCAGGAACAGTGCAGCACTACATCACAGGTAATTGACGATGAATGCCATTTTATAGTGAATTGTACACTGTACAATGATAAGCGCCTATCGCTGTTTACCTTTCTTTCCACTAGTTCAACTAATTTCAGTACATTAGATCCTATAAATAAATTCAAGTACATTTTAAGTGGGGACAATCCATATGGTGTGCAAGTAGGAAAATATATTAGGGACTGTTTAAATCTTAGAGACTGCATGTTAGAGAATAGTTAAACCTGTTAGGTTGCCACTGATATATATTCTGTACGTAATTTCCCCCATACATATACTCTGTACGCGGAATGATTTTATTCATACATGTATTTAGTTTTGTTCGTAGTCATAGTTGACCATACAAAAGTCCCTGTACTTTTTGTTGAGTCAATAAAGACTTTATTGCTAAAAACCTGTCAACAGGTAAGACTGTGGCATGTAACGCTTTAAAATTATTGTAATATGATGATACCAATGTGTTTATGTTTCATTTTAGAAAAAAAAGTTTTGAGTAAGATTGTAATGAATCAACAATTCAGCCTTTGGGCTGCGAGTGATTATATTTGAATAAACCATTCATCAACATCGTCATCATCAACAATGCTTGTATTCTCAGCTTACTAACCTACTGATTATGTACATGTTGTACTTCATGTTGTACATGTACTTCTCTCAATATTTGCCCTTAAGAACAGCTACTCGCCAAGCGGAAAACCTTGGCTGTATGTATGCCAGCCAAAAAATACAAAATAAACAGGTAAGTCTGTAACAAAATGGGGCAATATGAATTTTTTCTACCGTCTTCTTAGTAAAGATTTTTCATTTACTCCCTCCTTCTTTCTTACCACCCCCTCCCTTTCCCTCTCTACCGTGTGCCTTTATACGTTCTCCGAATGACCGCTCCATAATTGTCTGTATTTATATGAGAAGCGGCTGTAAAAAGAAAGACCGGCCGTGATGTACGACAGCGCGATACGAGCACTCCGTGACAGGTTTAGCGTCCACGTGGGCGGAGGGCGGCTGCCCGCACCATTTACCTGTGTCCTTATCACGTTCACGGTCGTAACAACTCTTGTTGTAACTGTAAAAACCTTGCCCAAAATTCCAGCCATTTGTATGTAAACAAATGATCACATCATGCACAGAAAGTCCATTCTTGCTTCGTTATAACAGTAAAAATCTTGCACAAGATAGCAGCCGTTTGTAGAAACGAATAAGTACATCATGCACAGAAAGTCCATTGACGATTGAGAAACAGCACGTTTTTTTGCCTTGTATCTTTCTTCTTCCTGTCATGCTTTTTTTAACCATGTATTGTCGTTCCCACCGTTGTATTGTACACCATGGCTTCAGACCGTTCTGCATCGACATGTGTTCGTTTAACTTACCGCTGATCACTTGGCGTCTTGTCCACCTTCTGGGCTCTACCAGACAGACAAGGAGCCCCTAAAGAAGACCTAAAAAGTAGTGTGCTGGAGTTTGGGGAGTGATAGCGCCATGGACTCAGATCTAATGCCTTACATCAGCTAATGGGCTGGATAAAGAAGATCATGTCTACCTTCTGACCCCAATCTAGGAGATTAGTGAGTTCTCACATTCTGTGCGCCTAAAAGCACAGGCGCCATGACGGGTCCCGTAGGTGTCATGGCGTGCACCAGTGAGTGTCATGATGTGTACCCGTGTGTCTCATGACGCGTCACCATGTGTCATGACGCGTTCCCATGTGTCTCGTAACGCGTTCCCATGTGTCTCATGACGCGTCACCATGTGTCATTACGCGTTCCCATGTGTCTCATAACGCGTCCCCGTGTGTCATGACGCGTTCTCATGAGTCTACTGACGCGTCTCCCTGACTGCACTAATGCGTCTTTTGTGACAGTCCCATCGCGTTACCAATTAGTTTCATAACGAGATCCCGTGAGAGTGGTAGCAACACAATTAAGTTTCCCGTGATGGTCTAAGCACTCAGTAGCAATGTGTGGTCCAGTGGTCAACAACTCGTCTTGTGGACCAGAGGGATGTGAATCTGGCTCCATTGCAAGCTGCAGTCGCTCATGGACTTTTATAGAAAGATGCACAGTCTGTGGCCTACTGTTCACCAACACTACCGAAAGCAGCAGAACAATTACCTGAAAAAACGATACACGTATAAGACCATTTTTTTCTCCACCATGCAGTAGAAGACTGACTTTTGAGTGAGCCAAAGCGACAGATAGATCGAGATACGTTTCCATTTTCCACCTCCAGGTTCAGCCCTGCTCCACGGCAGTTCGCTCTCCCGGCCAGGCAACCATCGATCTCCACAAATCGAATGGGTAAAATAGAGCCAGAGGACCTCGTAATCAGAAAATTGAAATGACTGTGCCGGACAGATAAAATGGCCGTTAAGTGTTGCACGGACGTGCCGGGAAATTGAAGCTGCAGGAGAAACGGCAGGGCGAGGATGGGGGAGGGAGCGCCATCCGTATTCAGGGGGCGATCTGACACGGATGAGGGGACACCAGGACGTGCGGCAAAATGAACTTGAAAGAGACGCTTTCGTTATCAGATTATGGCTTTTATTTTTCCTTGGCACCTCGGTCGACTACTAGCAGTATTTCATCCCCTCTAACCGCGAGAATTTACGAGATTTGGCATGATCTCGTTAAGTAAAGTATTAGATAAAAACGAATACGGCGCAATAGAGTAAAATGGCAATTTTTGGAGAGGGGATGTTGGCAAAAGTAATGGTGGTGCTTTCCAATACATCCCGGCATGAAGGGGTGGGTTTGTTTGATGGACAAGCCGTGCCATAAACCACTAGACTGGAGAACGGGCTGTCGTCTGGTTTGATCGACGACGTCTGTGGTTAGCGGAGGAGTACTTGAGGGGTAGACTGAAGTGTTGAATGTGTGCAGCATGCAGCCTATAGATTTCTTTTTCATCTCTAGAGTCTAACGAATAAATGGTATCAGCCGTTAATGCAGGTAATATGAAACCTACATAATATATCACTAAGTAATTTCACGTTGCGAAACATGGCAGAAAGTCAAAAAATCAACTTCAAATATTTCTGCAAATACAAGAAAAATGATGCTGTAATATAGCGATTTGCATATATACGCTTTGAACTTGCACATGCAACTTTCGTTTTACTTACATGCAGCAGCAAGTTTAAATAAAATGCCGAAAGTTACACTGTATTAGTTGTTTAATTGATTTTTGAATGCACAGTGCCGTGGTCAGTGTTATCCAGTAGTTACTGCACAGCCACCGTTACAAATCCCACAGTTCCCGGGTGGTCTGATCAGCCCAATCAGTCAGCCCTGGCTGATTCCTCTCCATTTGTCTTCATTATGTCCGATCGTCCTCCGCGGACCACTTCAACCCTCGCTACGCTCCTTCATCTTCCATTGCAACCGCAATTCCCATTGATTACCGCAGTAACCAAATCGGGAGAACGGTTTGTATTGATTCTACGCGAATCACTGGTGAATATCTAGCTTTTCTCCCATTTTTCCAAGAGGTTTCCAATAGCCAAGGGGGTGACGACCTGGTGCTATCGCGCCGACCAGGTTCTGGTCATCCGCAGCTTTGGGGCTGGCAGGTTATCAATCCACTTCACGGGAACTACACCTTTCTTAACGCCGGAATCGATGCAACAAACAGCTAGTCATGTGTAAGTCACAAGAAAGCAACAAAATCGAACCAAAAGCATCGGTTTTTCTGTCGGACGTCAGGAGGGAAGTGCCAACAGACGGCATGGTCAAAGTCCATGTCTACAACTGGCGCCAGGTGCTTCTGCATCAGCGGGCAGTTTGAACTTGGCAGTGAAGCGAGTATAGACGTCAGTGTTGCCATGAACCTTACATGACCGTGTCCAGGCTGATAGCTATGTACATGTTGACATTTAGGTGAATATGAACTGACGGACAACAGAGAACACAGTCAAAGTCCATGACTTCAATTGGTACCAGGTGCTTCTGCATCAGTGGGCAGTTTGAATTTGTCAGTGAAGCGCTTGTAGAAGGCAGCATTGCCAGTGTATTTGACGATGTCTAGGCTGATAGTTATGTACATGCTGACCTCTATGTCAATATGAACTCTTGGACAACAGAAGACATGGCAAAAGCCCGTGTCTTCGATTGGTGCCAGTTGCTTCTGCATCAGCAGGCAGTTTGAACTTGTCAGTGAAGAGCTTGTAGAGGGCAGCATTGCCAGTGTATTTGACGATGTCTAGGCTGATAGCTATGTACATGTTGAACTCCATGTGAATATGAACTGATGTACAATACAAGACATGACTAAAGCCCATGTCTTCGATTGGTGCCAGTTTCTTATGCATCAGCGAGCAGTTTAAAGTCAACATTACCATGAAGTGTAAATGTTCATGCTCATGTACTACGTTATCGTGTATTCCCAGGCGCTTTGTTTTTGAAGTTGAAGGTTGGTTACATGCTAAAAGGTCATGACTCTATACGTTGAAACGACTCTTTTTTTGCGAGAATGTGAACTGCAATGCGTTTTACGATTGATAAATAATATAAAAATATAGCTAGGCTTCCCGGTGTAAGTTGATCAAAACCATTCCCATCTAAATGTGGTAGGGAATATTTCGCAGCAGCCAAGTTCGTAACCCCTGCTTCTCCTATTGGGCCAGTTAGCTTGTGATTTGGACTTGTCTCGTGCATTGATGTTTCTAACTTAGATAGAAGATAGGCCAGTCTAGCTAGCTAGTATCCCGAACTTAGTTCAGTGCATAGAAGTGCTCTCTTGGCCTGGCACTGCGCACATTCGTAAAAAAATCCAAATCTCAGCGTCCACTTTTCTACAGAACTACCGCCAACGATTCTTTCTAACACTCGTGTCAAAGCTGTCGGCCAGGCGTCTGCAATCCGCTCAGCGGTCCGGATACGCGCGTTCGCACAGAAGCAGCATGGGACCACAAAGGGCGAGTTGGCGGACAGCACGTCAACCTAGGCGGCGCTCGGTCTCTTCAGTAGTTAGGTGCGCGGACCTTCGTGACCATGCGGCGCTCCATGGACCGACTGAGGAGCCGAAACTCATCTTAGCTAAGATTAACGCGGGGTTTACAACCTGCCACGGGGACACCCAGGGATACAGAGGGCAGAGTCTACATCATAATGGCCCACACAACTGTGGCTTAACGGCTGGAACCCACGCACACATTGATTTTAAGCCGCTTTGTAAAGAAATGTTGGTATCTTTGCACTGACCGACTGCGGTGGTCGGCAATGCTCGTTCGCTATTTGCCACAAGTTGTAGCAAACCAGGACGTCGCAGTGAAACATTTCTAAAACTACCGCGAAATCATATGAAAGGTCATGTGGTAATGGTCGTAAAACTGTAAAATTGGGGGCTTTTTGCGCGTTCGCTTTGTGCTTCGTTCAGAGAATGCCATCTATGAAATGTACATAACCACGCTCTTGAAAAGGAAACGGTTTGTTATCTGACCTTCAAAATGATACTGATATCTTCCAGTTTACATGGCGAAGTATGGCACAGCAAAGCCAACAACCTAAGACAAAGTCTCAAACGTACAACACTTACCTGTTATGACGTCACCAAGATGACATGGAAACGCGATGAAGCCACGCAGTGAACAGAGAAGAAACGCACATGAAAGAAAAAGAACAAAAAAACAAGGTTAGTGATTTTGCAAATGCACCATCAGATGCAAACTGATTCAACATTCTTTGCACTAATCTTAGCTCCATTCTTTTTTTTTAAATTATTTCTGAATTGTACTACTAATGTTTTCCAATTTATCTAGAAGAAATCAACTGCAAAACTTCGTTACGCCATTAGTCAACCAGAACATGAAGCAATCCATCGTTCATTCACTTACTCACTGATTCACTCCCACACCCATCCATCCATCCATTCATTCATTCATCCTCCCATCAAGTCTTCTCGCAAATAGTGTACAAAAGTATCATTAAAAATCCATATATGTTTCGCAAGCACGCAACAGGGCACATCCCATGTCGTGGCTTCTCTAACATGTTCAACGCGTGATTCGCCTCTAACACGGTACAAACTTCTCATTTGTACATGTAGGACTGACTTGTTTAAATCTTCGTACTGTCCTACTTTGATTTCTCCATTTAGACAGAACCTGCGTCCTTATTTTCCACAATTATAGATAAAAGTATTCCTTTAGTTTTCTCCATTTAGACAGAACCTGCGTCCTTATTTTCCACAATTATAGATAAAAGTATTCCTTTAGTTTTCTCCATTTAGACAGAACCTGCGTCCTTATTTTCCACAATTATAGATAAAAGTATTCCTTTAGTTTTCTCCATTTAGACAGAACCTGTCTTCTTTGTTTCCTACAATTAGAGATAAAGTTCCCCTGCCCTTTACATTCCCCAGCACACACCTCTCCTCCGTACCGCCCAGCGCCGGGCTACAATCGGCGTCCCCATCTGCGCCAATCTGCCTCCCAAATCCAATTAAGTTTTAATCCTATTTCCACACTAGTCCTGGCCGATTGATGCCTGGCGCACAGATAATTCGGCGCCTGTGTTTCTTCACGGAGGTAATACGTCTTTTCTTTCCATTAAGCTAGCTAACTCCCAAATTAAACTGTTTGTTTGTGTGGAAATAGAGAGGGGCTCTGAATCAAAGTGGACGTTTCTGGGACAGCCCTACACTATCACAACACTAACGCACGATATCTTATCACACGGGTTACTGAGCAGCACTGGTTGCAATTGCTGTGTTAACTTTTAGAGAAAGACCGTCGTCATGAGTAGTACTGTACACGAAAAGAAGAGGCGACAACAAATTAAGAACATGCTGGTCGCTTGTAACTTTGTATCTGTTTCTGTATACATGTCACTGTACCGATGTAACGGTACATACCCACTTCACATATACTAGTACGCGGCGCGGCTGGTCATATATTTGTATACAGTTCAATATATTCTTGTAATCCGTCTGTACGTACCACTTCTGGTGTACTAGGCTTAAACTGGAGGTTGTTCCAAAACAAAGCTGTCAGCAAAGCAAGTTCGCAGCGAAAGTCATGAGGTTAATGACGGAGTTTACTTTCAGTCTGTTTCTTTCAGGTGTGTATTTCTTGCAAGAAAGTTACCAGCCATTTCTTCCAGGTATGTATTACTAAGACGCAGGGTGAGTGACAGCAAGGATTAGTCTTTCTCCCCTCTTCATATGAAGGCTTTATTGATTTCTTGAGTAGGATTTATAAAACATTGAAGGACTGGAGCGGACTCATCACGCGGAAGGGACGCGCTTCCGGCAATTCATTCTACGGTAACCCCGATGGGCCCTCACTCTTCAACACCAGCACATGTACACAAGCGGTGGAGGTACAGCACATGTTGAATCCTGTATCTTTAAGTAGGCATATGTATTAGAAGGACAACTGCTATTTAAAAATCTACTGGCGAAATCTTTCAGATTCAGATTTTATTTTCCAACGACACAGTTAGTTGACTTCCAAACTAAAAATCAAGTAATATATAATAAAACCGATAAAATTTCCACATAATTGTAACAGAAAAGAACTTCGAGCAACACTATTCAAATCCGTTTTGGGTACGATTTGGGTACGTTTTGGGTACATTTCGAGATGTAACCTTGCTTGAAGTTTGTTTTTTCATTATGTCACAGCATATTTCCCTTTTAGTGTCAGTGATATGTTCCACCACTCTGTTCTTATCGAGATATCCACATCATACAAGTCTCTGTCTTTCTTTTCGGGGCGAACAGTGGATTCAAATCGAGAAAAACCAATTACAGAGCGCGTGAGTGGATTTTGATAATTCCGCGTCTCCAGTCGTGATCCCTCCGGCTCGTCCCATGACAGGTGATCGGGGACGTCGGCTTAGGACGCCGCCTGGTCCCGACATCGTGGGGCGGTCTGCCTGGCGGGGTTAGGCCACACCAAGTACTTTTTATGGATAACGTCCTCTGGAGACCCTAAATCTAATGCGAGAGCGCGAAAAAAAATACAAGATGGGCCGAAAAAACAAGATGTCTAGATTTGAAATATATTAAGGGACGACAAATGTTAGGACACAAACTGAATGAGATGACAAAGTGTAACAGCCAACACGTCTTTTATTTGTCATGAAAACAGCAATAAATCAGTGACACAGCAGTTGTTGTCCTGTCCTGTTTCTTTCCTTTGATCACATCTAAGTCATTTTCTAAAAAAATAATGTTGCGATTTGCGGCTCTGCCGTGACTCTTTGGTCATAGTACAGGAAGCGTAATTTCTTTTTGTTGTTTTCTGGTAACAGGGCAAATCAATGCGCACGTGGACGCCATCCAAAAAAATTAATTGATGTGGCCTAACAGACATGTAGGCTGACGATAACGGGGAATGAAATACGCGGCGGATCCGCGCGTGATCACAGGCGGGAGGACAGCGCTGTCTGGGGCAGTGGGGAGAAGGAAACATTCCCTGCAGTATCGATCCAAACTCGTCCTCTGTGATGATATCATGAAAGAACGCAATTATAAAGCTTGTCTCGGTGCTTTTGTCCCAATTGCGAAAGAAATGATAGCTTCTTAACGATGAAAATTGGAAATTGAGAAAAAAAAGGTTTCACGCTGGTTGTTATTTTGGTAACCTTCTGTCTGAATCGTCCTGCGCACAGATTTTGATTACTTAAGAAGGAATATAGCTTAATTTTACATTGGGTTATTTTAACAGTGTCACGGCAAGTATTACATGCTATCTCATTATCGTAGTCTGACAAAGAGCTCACACCTGCTCACGGCAGATTTTCACCTTTTGACAACTTTTTACCACATCATCAACACGTGTCACTGCCAACTTGTCCGAAGAAGTGACACTCCTTGTTATCTCTGAATTCAATTCGGTCGCCATTCCTATGTGTGGCCCTGCGGCCGTACAGGTTCATGTCAAGCTCAAGATTGAGGTTATCCAATTACCCGCTCCCCTGGGTACCGCGGCAAAAGTCACCAGTTCATATTCTCTTCGCGAACCTCTCTCATCCGGGACGTTGCCCTTGACATCCGGGACATTGTGTCTGACATCCGGGTCACGACCGCGGTACATCCGGGGCCTCTCCTTTCGGAGAGGTCACGTGGCACCTTGACCCGGCGGACGTGACGTTGCCCCATTATCCCCCGTCTGGCCGCAGGTGAACCCGGGTGCTTGGCAGCCTGCCTTAACCCTCAACAGTACACCTTCCCGGACTGATTAATCTGTACACCTGGGGTCCGAGCGGACCCCAAAACAGTTTTTTGCTAATTTTTAGAAATTATCAGTATGCTACCAGCTTAATTGTTTTGCTAAGTCGATGTGTGAACCTCTGAGTCCACATTACGTACAAAAGCAATACATTTTGATCTTTTCCTATTTTTTGGTAAACAAAAGAAGAAATCAAGGAATACCCGTTTTTTTGAAGTTTTTTAAGCTTTGGGGATTCGTGGGACTGGGGAGGGGGGCTCATTGCCCCCCTCATAACTCGAGAACGGTATATCGTATAGCCACCAAATTTTCAGAAGATGGTGTACTAGTAAAAATAAATCTTTACAACAAATTTTGATGTCGTTATGACGTAATATGACGTCATTATGACGTCATTTCTATAATTTTATTGGCTAAAACCGTCTAAATAGGTTATTCTCTTAAAACTTAATGGTATACAACACAAATTTTAAAAAAAAGTGTTTATGATAAAATGATAAGGTCTGCTAAAACTTATGTTGCCCTTAGCAACACCAGTGACGTCATGCGATGACGTCATACATATTTAATTATCCGCCATCTTGGATCTTGGTTTTGACCAATGACGTCATTAAATTAGCATAAATTATGCATAATTACTAATAAAAATTACATAAGATGTTATTAATGTTAGAAAGCATGTGTAACTTATCATAAATGCCTGAAAATAAAGTAAAGTATAAGAAAATAAAGTAAAGTATAAGACGCCAGTGTATCCATTACGATCGAAAGCCGGCTGGGGTCCGCGCGGACCCCAAAAGAAAATCAGATACAAAATTTAAAAAAATGGGGGAAACGGAATTTTCTGCACTGTGTTGAGGCACAACTTTGTGGGTGACAATTACCTGAAATTTCAGAAAGAAATCTTTAGAAACAAAAAAAATAGTACAGAATACATAGTGCTGGGGTCCACGCGGACCCCAGGTGTACTGTTTAGGGTTAAAGGACCGACACCGACAAATTAACCTCGCTGTTTGTGATTCTGCCGAGTGGCCTGATCAGCTCCACCGCACCTTATCGTTAGCCTCTGCCAGGCTTCGGGAAGCGGCTGGAAAGAGTAGAAATCGGCCAAAATAGACAGATAGCACGCCAGGGGAATTGGTCCGCGAGAGAGTACAGTTTGCCGCGTCCGGCTACCTTATCGTGACACGCGTACGCAGGGCCCGAACGCTTAGGACGCCGCCTGGCCGTGTGATCCATACTAAAAACTGTAGCCAGTATTTCTGCCAGTTGAAATAAACTGAGCACGAACCAGTCACGAATACAAAACCTTTTCTACCCAGACTCCAGGTGCTTACAAATATCCGTTCGTCTCAACTTGTTCTTTAGATCTCTTGATAAGTTTATAAGACCGAAGCCTTCTCATCACACTTAGTTTTAGACATTTTAATATCTCAGCACGTCTGCACCAGAAATCAGTATTTCATCTCCGCCCTCCCTGTCAGTGCAGAGGTCTTTAATAAGTAACGGTGTTCGGTAGGCCGTGAGGTGAGGAGCAATGGTCCAGACTTCTAATGCTGAGGTCACATTTCCAAACCGGGGCCCGGCCGGGATGATGACGTGGACGAAAAATAAGCAATTCATATCAACATTATATACAAATAGTACTCGTTATTAGTTTATTTTTCAATATTTTTTTGTATCTGTTGTTTTTACGCTAAAACAGTTACTCAAGCAACTGGATATGATTTTGGAAACGGTCAGACGTTTCAGGTAGCATCCAGTACCTTTCGTCAGTGACACTGGTGAATTCAACTGGAGAGTTGGTTTTGTCATAGCCTGGCTGACACTCCTCCCTATGACATAAAAATCGAACATGGTCACGACCGCGGCTCATGTTCTGCGCGTTGGAGATTGGGTCAAGCGATCCCACAGGTGGAAACTGTCATGTGTGTCTGTACAACTGCCCTTAGGGTAACACATCAGCTTCGTACGCGTACGGCAGTGGCTTGTTATGGCATCTAGGTCCTGCATACATGTATCTCACATCAAACATCGTTTAAAACTATCTAACACAAAGAACCACTGTAGTATCTGATTGGAACAGGTCCCACACTACAGTAGTAGCCCCTGGCAAGAGTGAATAACTGCATATGTTGACTTTAATTTGCGTTGATGGTACGGAAACTTGCGGGTATGCCAATATATTGTTAAATCTCAGCAGATGTCAAGTGTGGTTCATGCCAAGGTCTGCAGATCTTGATGATGTTCTACACGACCTGAATGCCAATCACTTCGCAGTTGTTTTAAGGCGTAGGTTTGGTTCATCATTTTATACAACTTCAAACAGGCGCGAGCTCGAAGTCTCTGCAACAGGCCTTCTTTCGTATATCCAATAAACCGCATTTAGGCGTACCACAGTACATACATGCTACGTACGACCAGACTGTAAGGTTTGATCCTCTCACACCGGGATGGATCTCTACTCTTTTCGATAGTGTGTGTTGGGATCTTTAACATGCTCGAGGTGTGTCTCTCCTCAAACACAGGACCTCCGGTTTAACGTTCTATCCGAGAGGACGTCCCTAACCGAAGCTATGTACGCATTTTCACCTGAGTCGAGAGAGGAAATAGGTGTTAAGTGCCTTTCCCAGGGGCACAACATTGAGTCTGCCAGGGATTCGAACCCCGAACCTTCAGTCTACAACGCAAACCACAAGTCCACCTTTTCACCGTACCTTGTTTTAAACAGCCATTACTGCAACTATTGAATATGCACAATTTTCTCACTACTCTGGTTTTTCAGTATTGCTCCACCCTGCCCGTGCTGGGGTAAGATGTATGTCGGTATCGGGTTCCCAGCCGACCTGGCCGAGTGGGATGCCGGGAGTTTTATCAAGACGGATGCTGTCTGAAAACGGGTCACGGTTAGACGGCGTCTCATAACATTTCAGATGGTACAAGTATGATGGGGGTTCAACTTCCTGTATTTTTTTTCAAAACAGAGTCTCAGAAACACATTGCCTGCTTCCTCAATACACATAGACTTACAGAATGTACAGGTAATGTTAACGTCCGATTTATAAATTCACTATGCTCTGAGCATCTGCAATACTTTGATATTGTACAGGACAACGTTTTAGATACTGGTCTTAGCTGTTTTCTCACACTTGTGGGACCATACACTGTGTCAGGACTATGGCCATGTTCTTATCCTCAACACTAAGAATTATAGATAGATGACGAATAGTTGTGCAATATGAGACTTCTGATTTATCTGGTTATCTCATGTAGACAGTTCTACCGTTCCAGAAGAGATGGTTTTGTTCCTTTTCTTTCCAAGATTTATGTTCTCATACAGCTGCGTTTTTCTGTCTCTTTCCTGGTCAGTGATTCGTGCGTTCTCCGGTTTTCGTTGAAGAGATTCATTTGTCACGTATAGTTACAGTTACTAGAGGATTCTTTCAGCAGTGACAAGCGAGACTAGGCCACTCCGTGAACAGTTGGACTGATAGTCATCGAAAATTTGGAGGTTAGTATTCTTAGCCTTCAAAAACTTGTCACTGCTGAAAGAATCCTCTAGTAACTGTTCTCCGGTTTGTTTTCCGCAGTGCGTTTCTCCCCATTCATCACGGCCGGGGGAGCCGCCCGAGTGATAAAATAACGGCAAAACTAGCAGAACAGCCGCGCGAGTTCCGCTGCGGTGGTGCTGTGCGCCCCCCTCCCCATCACTCATCCCCGACCCGGCCGTCTGGACGGTTCCGGCTCGTTGCCGCCGGTTCTGCGGGCGAAGCAGGTTCTCCTGCCGCCCATATGGCGCGACAGGTGCCCTGCGTGACCACGGGCGGGATATCCAGCAGTCTCCACCACACCAGCAACAAGGGTTCAAAATGGTAAAATCTGGGAGAATAATTGGCCTATTATTGACAATTTTGCCGAATCTTACTATCCATAAGCCATTAGGAAGGCCTGGTGGAGGCTATTTGCCTCTGCCTACAGACTGTCAGCGTTTTCATTCTTATAGATTAGCTTTCCATGATTGCTTGGTTAGTTGGATGTATGTTACTATACTTTATTTGATTGTTTGGTTAGTTGGTCACCGGCATAACAAAAACAACAAAAATATATTGATATATTTCAATACTTGCTCCATAAAAATAAGCTTTTGAGCATTTGCACCGACTTGCTTTAATGTTCTGACTTAAGAAATAATGATTTAGATCCAGCAGGCGATGGTATATGAAATGATGCAGGTCTATAGCCAAGGAACATGCCCTTAGGTAACAGGGTAGACACTGCTATGGACTACTGGTACTGTATACAGGATAACTATCTCCCTTATACTGCGGAGGCGCTTTGTAGGAGAGACATCAACGGAGCATAAAGATAACTGGAGCCTTTATGTTTTACACGGCATGCTATCGAGACTGCTTGAACGAGGGGCTGCTAGTCAACGTTCTGTGTTGTAATGATTGCATTGACGACTAGAGTGACTACAGCGTCATTCCTGCTGCTACGTATACAAGTAGGCATATCAGTTCTGTATGTTGTGATTTGACATACACGCAACAGAGACAGACATATCAGATCGCGTGGAATTGAAAAATGAGCCTGGCGATACGTCCTATAATGTAGGAAGTCATTTTGCCTAATGCACGGCTCGACTGATACCCTTTTCAATTGCACGCGTGACGAGCAATGGCGGGTAGATAAGAACAGTAACAATTTCTCCGTGATGGTGTACACCATTAGGAGTAGGGTGCTTGGTCTGTTGGCGTTAGTGCTAACGTTTTCCGCACTACCATTGACGTCACGAACTGACACACATCTATCTATGACGCAGCTGATACTGCGGACTTCAAAAGGTACGCCACTGTTCACCCGTCATCCCCAGGCGATCATCATGCAGTTATTGGGTGAGAAAATCGCCGCGTTTTCTTTGAACGGGGCTGCCAGGAAAATGTCCTGATCTTTTTTGTTCAGTTTCCGAGATCAACAGTGATGTCTATGGGCTAAGGAACACACGGCATCATCATTACCATTGGATGGCAGCATCAACCACGTCTCTTTGAACGTATCTTGGGGTACCAGAAGAGACGCATTACAGGGAATATGCCCTCTTAAAACATGGGGCAACCGGGGACGTATGGTAACTAGTAATTGGAGATGCAGACAAAAGTCTGTGTTCAGGCGCAAACGCTTCTTTAGCTAGATCCCTACCCATTGGGAAGGTCTACAGTACCCTACTGCACAGCTGAGTGAAATATCTAGAGATCAAACTGCGTGATCAAGCCTAAAAACACGTAACTGCCTTAACGGCACGACGGAATCCCTTTGGACACAGACGTCACAGGACCTAGTCCTCTGATTGGCTGTTGCAGACGACATCACAGTAAGTTCTGTTCAACTGCAGTGCCAGAAGATGTTGCCACACGGGTTGCCGGTAGCCTCCTCTAGGCCTTCCTACGGGGGTACGGATCGTAGAATTCGGCAAAAGAAGGGAATAGCTGGCCAGTAGAGTCAGTCCGCGAGGGTTAATTTCCCCCTCCGACTGCGCGGCCAGTCAAACCACAAGGCGGCCAAACTCCCCTGTCAAATATTCTCCCTATTATGTCCAGCGTAGTTAGTCTGGTAGAGACTATAGGTTGCCGGGTGCCGTTCCGTACCGTACACCCATACGTCACTCCTGACCGGGTCCCGGTTAGCCCTGACCAGACCAACCGTACACTGACCCCGCCCGGTGACGAATGCGCCTTGCAAATTCGCCATAAATATTAAAGCCCTCCCACATCATACATGCTGGTTTTAATAGGTCACGGTTCTGTGACCTCGGGCCGCCATCCCTGGAGACCTATATTGTGTCGCAATACAACCCACTCGTCATGGGGGGCCATCGCAAAACGACATACATTCCCAAAAGGATATCATTTCTCTTAAGTGTTAAGGTCGCTGCATGGGCCTTTGTTTTAACAAAATCACCAAATACAGATGTCGACAAAGATGTGTGACGTTGAGTGCGAAGAAAGTGTGATGGGATACCTTAATCGGTTCCCGCCCTTGTGTTTGACGCTTTTGCGCTGGTGTTATTTTTACAGGGTTAACAGCGACGCCTATTGGCGAGTGTATGACATGCAGTGACCGAGGCAAGCAACATGTAGAGGGGGCAGTTGAAGGGTCCTTAGGATGGTATAGGCAAAAGTTGGTGTTGGCCAACTAATCTTGGCCAATTAATCTTGGCTTTACGGTCTACACTAGAGGGGCCACCATTTTAACATCATTTTAAAGGCGAGAACCTGTTGAGTTCAATCAACACTAACGTTCGCACGTTTGGATCAATATGTCGAAAGGGTATTTTTGATATCATATTACAACAACATGGGTGTAGTGTTGGTTTATAGATCACCAAGGACGGTTATAGACTTGTACAAACCCAGTATTGTAGGAGATATGGTATTTGTGTAGATTTAGGGTACTGGATAGTCTCCGAGTATCCAAGAACGTAGACTTGCCCCAGGCACGTTTCTGGATACGCGTGGACTATCCAGAACCGTGCCTGGGCATAGTTTTGGATAAAGCACGGTTCTGGATACGCGTGGACTATCCAAACCCGTGCTTGAGCATAGTTCTGGGTAAAGGAAGGTTCTGGATAAAGCATGGTTCTGGATAAAGCACTGCTCTGAATAAAGCACGATTCTGGATAAAGCACGGTTCTGGATAAAGCACGGCTCTGGATAAAGCATGGTTCTGGATAAAGCATGGTTCTGGATAAAGCACGGTTCTGGATAAAGCAAGGTTCTGGATAAAGCACGGTTCTGGATAAAGCACGGTTCTGGATATAACAAACGCTACAGGCCAAAGTTTTTCCCTGTCATAAACCACCCCAGCACCAGCACCGCGCCATCTCATCTCGCGGCATCACGTAGAGACCCGGCGATAGGAGCCGCTCCTGCACCCGTGATTACCCGTCTAACCGGGCCTGTCTTCCCCCGGCCGATCCGCGGGCTCATCACCGCCAGACATCCCGGCGCGCGGGACGGGCTCCCGTTTCACGGTGGTGAGCCCGAATCTCATCACAAACGCCGCGGAAACGAGATGGATCCGTTTGAATACAGATTGGAGCGATTTCTGGGGGAAGCATGAATCCCTGAGATCCGCAGGAGAGAAGCCCAATCAGTCGAGGTTTATATCCAGCCGTACTTACTGCACAGCAGGTCAGCCTGAAACGCAGGGCTACTTTAAGGGCAAAGATCATGCCAGAGAGATGAAAGTAACATCCTCCGGGGCCTTTCTTTTGTAACGATGTGTATCCACAGGTAGTCAAACAATGGCCTGGAACGACTGAGTACGGTGGAATATAAATGTCCAACTTTTTCTTATCGTTTATAGTTCTAATGTAACCCTTATCTATCTCTATCTGAATCTGTATAGCCGGCATAACCACCCTAGCCTTCGACGTAACACACCAGCTTCTGTATCTGTATTGTTCATTATCTGTATCTGTATAGCCGGTATAACCGCCCTTCGGCCATAACGCACACCAGCTAGTGTGCATTATGTTACTTTGATGGAAAGCGCTGGTTAGATCAATGCATTATCAACACCAAAGGGCACTTGCACTTTGGAGTTACTTCTGTACAGTAGAGTGATGATGTGCTATAACGGAATCGTAAGTATTAGATGGAATGACAAGAGATGCGCATATATCCACTAGAGCCATGGGGTTTAAGTCTACATGGTACGAATCTGATCGCATCTTATAATACGCTTCACTTTTACGCGTTCTGTGCCAACGACAACTCTAAATGTACGGGTTGGTAAAGCGTTCGGCAGGAGGCGCTTTTGTATAAAGGTATCGTCCTATCTCTCCCGCGCATCTTATCTTCAGTTTCGTCAACACAGTCATCTTTGTCAAGACCCCATTACAAAAAAGTCTTGGCTAGCTGAAGTGTTCTTCCAAATTAAGTGCCAGCAATTTTTTGCCCCCATCCCGTCACGCCTTTTACCCTATTTTCAGTTGAACCTTTAATGATTGTTTGCCGATTTATATCATGGATGTACTTAGATTCGACATGAACGCACCAGCTAAAGACAACCTATGTGAACTCACAATACTGTCTCTGTCAATAGTTTTAACCAGTTAACATATTTTTACATTACACTGTGTCCATCTGCTTCACTTATCTAATCTCTTCCGCCTGTCACGCCCCACCCATCCTCCGGCTTAGCCATTCAACATGGCCGACAATAGCTACGTCATGGTCACGTGAGTGCCAACACGCTATCCATACATCCAGCCTCTAAACTCGCCACACCTCCACGTGACACCCCGATGTTATTGCCCGTCTCCAATAAGCCTCTAACACCTGAATAATCGCGTCATTGATTTTACGGCCGCCCCTCAAATAAAGCGAGCCGGTAAATTTGCCCGTCCCGGCCCGGTGACTCGGGGCATCGGGACGTGCCTATCCCCAAGGACCACAACACAGCCTCCCGTACATCTTTGTTTCACCTGTTTCTCTAGCATTCTTTTCCGTATCCCGCTGAGGTCAGTGGACAATGTATCACATAGAGCAAATTGTTGCTTATACTTTTTATTCATCTCTGTTAATATGTTTTATCTTCCCCTATTCCATTTGATTTCAATATATTTATTTTTTAATTTCATTTCGTTCAATTCTATCTATTCTATCTCATTTTTTATCTAATTCTAAAAGCTTGACTGTAACTTACAAATTTGTCTAAAATCTGCAAAAAGATACATATTCTGGTGCCGTATGTTTAGACTTATGCAGTTACCCTGTCGTTTTAAAAGGTATTGGCTGAGGTAGAATTTTCGAAAAATGTACACGAATGTTGACAAAAGTCTCCGAAGGCAGTATCATCCGTCAAGTTGAATTTAATTTCCGAGGGCCGGTACAAACGTCCAACCCCCTTTGACCCGGTGCTTACGTCACACGTCCAGAAAGCCACCTGCCCTAAGTAAAACCACAGTTGTATTCTGGACAAGACCGAAGGACTGGTCCAAAAGTTTGGTGAGTTGGAGAAAAGTCGAATCCTTTTCCGTAACGTTCCGGACCAACAGTAAACACAGATGAAGATTCACGCATAAAAAAAAAGTACCACTAGACGTACGAAATGAAAAGTTGTCAGGACCGTTAAGCGTGTCCTTGAACGCGTGCACTGGAGCGGCGTTCCCTCTCATTACCACCCCTGGCGCGTTCCGCCTCGCACGCCTCCCGATCCGCGTCGTAAAGAAAACCTGCCGCCCAAATCTTCCTTTGGTCTGGCGATGACACCGGCGGTTTTACGAGGACGGTTCCATAAACCGGTCTTAGCTCCGCGCCATTAACCGTTGCTTACACGTCGGGAAGTCGGGCTTATTTCTGGACAATCAATGCCTCTAAACGGTCCGTACGGCGATAAAGAAGAAAAATAAACCTTAGTCTGTAAAACACGTTTCAACAATTTCTGTGTAAAAGTGGTTATTGCAACAAGCCAACATTAATCAAAACCACGGTATGAAATAGCGAGGGGCATTATGTTGGTTTTCAACGACTTCAAAAAATGTACGACGGGCTTAGTGGACATGATAAAAGTACGGGGACTGTCATCTGGTTAGCTTCACTCTACAAGCATTGAAATATTGCACTTGGTACTAGCTTTTGAAACATGTTGCTCAAAAAAGTTGTGTACAGATATCTCGTTGGCCCTCAAAAGCGGCTTATGCGCTCAAGAATCGGTGTTTAATTCTGTTATTATTGTTTTGGCTTTGCCTAAAAGTATGCATTATCTATTTATTTAGTTTGCAGTTAACCTTATGAAAGTCGCTGTACTTTTTTGTTGGTTCGATAAAGCTTTTTTTTTCAGAATTAGGTAGCAGAGTCTGGGGCTCTGGACTGTGCAACAGGGAGGAACCTAAACAAACGGAGTGGACCAAGGTGCCAGCTACTGGCCTAGGTACATATAGTCTAGGCCAGGCTACCAGTGGCGTCGAATGGCCGAGTGGCTAGACTAGTGGACACAAGATCGCCAGTTCGATTACTGGCATTCCTGGCTACTAGACGTTGTGTTCTTCGGAAAGGCACCTTACACGACTTTTCTCAATCCAACTAGGTCTAAAAGGCGGTGGAAGGAGAGGAATGGGCCATGCATTCCAACACCGTGCCCAAGACACAGTGGATCAACAACTTACTGCCCCTACAGCCTCAAAAAGGCTATAGAAGTACCTTTCCCTCAGACTTACAAACATGTAGCCTGTTCGGAGCAGTGCGATAATTCCTGTACCACAAGTGCAGATTGGCATGCCGTTACAGATGACGCGGGGACATTGTCACCAGGTCCGCCTGATCCCTGCAAGCGGTTTTAATACAAAATCCATTCCGGCCGCGGCGTATTGAGCCGCTGTACATGGTAGATATTGGGTTTGGAATGGCCTCACATTCAATTTGGTCGTCCCACGCAATATCGGGCTGTTGTGAGATGACACTGCCCGCTTTAAATAACCACGCTCATCAAATAACGGCTCGCCCGACTGACGCGGGGAGCACGGGCTATTATGAATCTTTCCTGGCAGGAACGTGTCATTACTTTGGCTGCTTTTTTTCATAAAGTTGGGAGAGAAGACGTGCAATTTCTATGGACGAGCAGTTTCGGCGGTTGGGTTGAGTGGGGAGGGCACTGTCTGATATAATGTGGTGGGTGTAAACCTGTTGAAACTGTTACAGCAATGGTGATAAATGTTTTTGTGTACTTTCTGTACAGCCTTAAAAACACCCTCAAACCCTAAAGCCGGCTATACCAGCTGTACAGATAAAGAAGCTAGTGTGTTGCGCCGAAGGTCAGTTATACCAGCTATATAGGTATAGATACAGAAGCTGGTGTGTTACGCCGAAGGGCGGTTATACCGGCTATACGGATACAGATACAGAAGCTGGTGTGTTACGCCGAAGGGCGGTTATACCGGCTATACGGATACAGATACAGAAGCTGGTATGTTACGCCCAAGGGCGTACAGATACAGATATATTTGAGCATTCCATGTAGTATCACTTCTAAGATAATGTCCAAGCAGATCCTACGGTGGCAAAGAAGTATCCATTGGCCAAAGGCATTGGATACTACCTTGCCGCCGTAGGATCTACTTGTAGATAATTCTAAGACAGCCTAAACTTCCCTGAGTTGATGAGTACGGTTAATCTAATCTTCAAGCAGATTCTACGGTGTCAAAAAAATAGTACCCAATTGGCCAGAGGAGATCTATACCTAGAGTAGTGTCATTCAGCTCTGGGTATAGATCTCCTCTGGCCAATTGGATACTGTTTTTTGGCACCGTAGGATCTGCTTGGAGATAACTCGAAGACAACCTGAACTTGATGAGTACGGTTAATCGGCGGGAGGGCCTGAACTCCTCCGCTCGGAGTTGATGAGGAACTTCCCTCCCCACCTCCCTGCCGTGATAACGTCTCTGCGCAAGAAGCAGAAAATAAGGCGCGCAGGATCCCGCCGGGGGAGCGGCCTTGATAAAACCTGTAATTTCACGGCTCTTCTAACAGAAACAAAGTTTGGCGCGTCGTGACGTGCAGAGGAAGCCGAGTTTTATTAATCAACAAGCAGATCTTTCGGTGGCTGCAAAGACAGTATCCATTGGCCAGACAGTAACCTTCGGTGGCAAATGGTTACCGTCTGGCCAATGGATACTGTCTTTGCAGCCACCGAAAGATCTGCTTGGAGATTAGAGTTTTATCGCACTTTCAGTAAATCTCGCCGTTTCGCGCGATCGCGATGCTCCTGTTGTTGGAATCTAGACCCGGGTTGGGCTCGTTGCTTTTATAACTGTCAGCCTAGCAAATACATCACTATCGCAGTTTTAGTAAATCTCGCAGTTTCACGATGCTCCTGTTTAACCGCTAGAATCTAGAATCAAGATACCTGCCAGTTGTTGTCTATAGCACATCATACGGGGTGAAAATTTAGTGGTTTGTAGAAGGGAGACAAGTTCTATCTCAGTTTCAGATACAGTTTCGCCGTTTCGCAACGTTTCTGTTGAACAGCGAGGCATTTCTTTTACGGCACAGCTAGAATCTAGAACCGAGATGGGCTTATATACCTGTCAGTCTCCTGTCTATTGCACATCACACGGGTAGAAACTAAGTGGTTTGTAGAAGGGAGCCAAGTTTTATCGTAGTTTAGATACAGTTTCGCCATTTCGTGCTGCTCTTGTTGAACCGCGAGGCGATTTTTTTCTACGGCACAGCTAGAATCTAGAATCGAGATGGACTTATATACCTGCCAGTCTGTCTGTTGTCTATAGCACATCATACGGGGTAAAAACTCGGTGGTTTGTAGAAGAGAGACAAGTTTTATCGCAGTTTTAGATACAGTTTTGCCGTTTCGGAACGCTTCTGTTGAACCGTGAGGCGCTTTTACTGCGCTACTGCGGACCATCCCGGAGTAGCACCTCAGGCTGAAGTAAGTCAGCCATGCTGTCTCATCCGGGTAACACTGGGTGCCAACTCAGTAGGCAACGGTTCGTCGTAGTAGTCATTTCACGTTACAAAGATTTGTTTTAAAGTTTGTCATACGTTCCACAACTTTTTGTGACTACAGCGGGGTACACAGAGTTCTAGTGAGACAGCTAGGTAGATATCTGGCCTCAACAGCTTGTAGCTTATTTGCTCAGTGCCAACGTTGATTGTAGGCACAAACCATAACTCCAGAAAGTTTTTAAAGACTTTTAAACTTCTTGTGTCCTTCAGAAAATCAACCCAACAGCGTTAAAAGATAATCCAATGACCGTCACAGGAATTTTGATTACAGTAAAGTTACGTTTCATAGCCTCGGCATTTTGTTGATTACTTGTTTGTTTATGTTGATTGTAGACACAAACAATAGATCCAGAAACTTTTTAAAGACTTCTTAACTTTGTGCGTCCTTCAGAAAATGAACCCACCAGTGTTAAAAGATAATGCAGTGACCGGCTACAGATAGATATTTAAGTTTCGTGGTAAATCTATAGTTATACATTCATAAAAGTGTCATATGGCGGGGAAAAGACATTTACCGTCACATAACCAACTTATGACCCTCAATCTCCGTCACAAAACTCGATTTCCATCCTGCCTAATGTCTTTCCTAACGAAATCAGCCATGCCAAAGATCCTTAAAGCTAGCATGGTGAGATGCATAATGACGTAGCACACAGGAAATGGAGCGTAATGAACATAAACCGCCACGTCATACTGTAGATCACGCCACGACTAACCGCGTTATGACTGACAAGAGTTTCAAACGACGTTTAATTCACTGGGAAAGCCGAGGGGTACGGGTCACCCCTAATATCCCTCCGCGGCTTTTATTATACATGACCGGGGCTATCCCATCACGAGATATATGGTAAAATCAATCCGCTACTAAATTATTGACACGCTGCAATAATTACTTCAGGTTTTGGGGCGGGGAGGACGGAGGGGTTTCCACGAGAGTCGATTAAAGTGACAGCCGACGTCTCCCCTCGCGCTGTCCGAGGCCGCACCCCCGTAATTCAATAAACTCCTGCAAGGGTGCGACACGCAGATTAAAGTCCGGGGTTCCCTGGGGGCGAAAAGTGCAGCTTCCTTAATCCCGATATAACGAAGCGGAGATAGGACGGGATTTGAAGGATTTATACAGCTTTATTCATTTTTAATCGTGTAATTATTGACTTTCCGATACCGCTCGGCTCTGACGGGCGCAGCCGGAGCGAGAATGAATCTGGTGTCCGCGGTAGAACTCAAAGTACGGCAACCCGGAAGGGTCAGTCTGTAGTTAACATCTGGGGATCAAGCCACAGGTAACTTGGAGGTGACACGCACACAGTATGACACGCGCATGTGAAACGGTTTCTAAACATGAACTGATTTGGAAATAGATATTCCAAAAATAAAAACTTACAGTCTATCTGTAAGACATCTATAGACCATGTTAAAATAGCATGTTTTGACTCTGACACATACATCTGATGGTATCACTGTTTTGTTGTTTTATAGAATGCATGGCGAATGTACTCGTCATTTTTTGCAGGAATTGCTATCTTAGTTTCTTTCAGTACTTTTCTGCCCGTGACCAATCCATAGACCTATCCTTTATTGTTCAAATGGCGAAACGCCATTACCAATACACAGGTAAGGGGCATGTGTTGTCGAGCCGCTAGGGGGCGCAACTCTAATGTCAACTTTACCGGACTTCAGTTTCCAGGGAGAAGACTTTAACAGAGCCAAATCGCAGTAATATGAAAGCATATATAGTTGAGGTGAGGCTCTTCACAAACAGGGGACCTCCAGCTTTACGTCCCTTCCGAGAGGACGTGTTAACCGAAGCTAGGTAGTGTCTTTCCCAAGGGCACAACATTTAGACCCAAGTCAGTAACCCTAACCACAAGACCACCTTGCCACCGTAAGAATACAGATACCCTATTGTATCCAGAACCGCGCCTGTCTAGTTCCATGTCTGAATGGGTTAGAGTTAGGATCAGGCACGGTTCTGGATAGTCTCTCAAAAACGTAGGTTTGCCCCTAGGCACGGTTATAGATACGCGCGGGCTACCCAGAACTGTATCTGAGTATGGTTCTGGATAAAGCACGGTTCTAGATACGCGTGGACTATCCAAAACCATGCCTGAGCTTGGTTCTGGATAAAGCACGGTTCTGGATACGTGTGGATTTTCCAGAACCATGCCCGAGCATGGTTCTGGATAAAGCACGGTTCTGGATACAACCCACCCCATACAGGTATATTGAATATTCCGCTCAGTCGTCACTCCGGAAACCGCGCGGCCGACCTGAAGTTTAATACCCGGGAACTCGCGGAGCATGTCAAGAAAAATGGCGCCAGCGACGGGCCTAATCTGCCTGTAATAGCGGGCACGCCCCGCGATATCTCCTCTCTTCCAATAAAACTCAACTCATCTTTCATGGCCCGCGATGGGACGAGTTGACCCGAGTCTGAAAGGTCGTGCCGTGGAGAGGAAGGAAAGACCGCGCGGGCGATCTGCGCAAACAAACTAGCCTCCACCAGGCCTTCCTACGGGGGTACAAATCATAGAATTCGGCAAAAGAAGGGAATAGCTGGCCAGTAGAGTCGGTCCGCGGGAGGGTTAGTTTCCCCCCTCCGAAGCGCGGCCAGTCAACCTCAAGGCGGCCAGACTCCCCTAGCAAATATCTCCCTATTATACATGTAGCCCGCGCAGTTAGTCTGGTAGAGACTACAAACATACAGCGGAGAGAGCCTGCCTGGTCGAACCGGGGGAAGTTTTGCAAAGTCAATACCGCCTGGTCCAGGCAGGAATACCAAACAGAGGAAAACCCGTGTGCTATATAGATCTAACCACGGGGAGGTTGTACAAGCGAAAAGGTCTTATGGGGCCTACCGTAAGCAAGAGCATGTCAATCGTTGTTACTCCCCTTAGACCCCCTGCCTACTCCCTGAATAAAGGTTAGGCCTGTTTTGCACGTTTTTTTTAGCCTTTTCATGTGTTTTGCCCGGCTTCCAATTTTGTCAACTTTTCTCTGTGTATTCTGGCCTAACTACTTAGAGAAAAGTAGAAAGCCCGCCAAAGCACCTAAAAAGCCTTTTGAAAAGTCTAAAACAGACTTAAACTCTGCTTGGAGAGTACCCCTGCCTTCACATCTATCAATTTTCTTCCATCATTCGATTTCTAACAGAGCCGTTCGTGCATTATTCATGTCCGATTTGCAAGGCGCTGTAGCTCAGCCTGAATATTGCATCACTATCGACGGAAACATCTAACCTTTGACCTCTACAATAATGGCGGTAATCTGTCAATTAAAGGCGGTCCGGATGTGACGACCTTCCACTCTACACGATCATGTTCTCAGCGATAATCGTTTGGCCTATGAACTGGCCTGCTGGTGGATGTCTTTCTCCTCTCCTGTCCTGTCGGATATCCAGAACCGTGCTTTAACCAGAACCATGCTCAGGTACGTTCTGGGTAGTCCACGCGTATCCAGAACCGTGCTTTAACCAGAACCATGCTCAGGTACGGTTCTGGGTAGTCCACGTGTATCCAGAACTGTACCTGGGGCAAATATACGTGAATACTATCCAGACCCGTGCCTGATCCTAACCCTAACTCATTCAGACTTAGAAGTAGTGACACCTAGCTATCAACAAAGCAAGACACGTCACTGATCACGTGATTGTAACATCCGGGGTTTGATGAGATCAAAAGTACATTGCGTTTCATACTGCCGGGGGGAGGGATAGAAAGGGGGTGGGACCCTGCATGGTAAAACGTCTTTGATCTGAGTCTTACTAAGCCGGACGGCGTTAGAATTTTGCCTGAGCTCTGACAGTTGACTGTCCGCTCCCTCAAACTGCCTGATAACGGGGGCGATAAAAAAGTAATAAAGCGCTGGGCGGGATTACCTACTGAAGGATGGCTATAAAACGGACATTTCGCCTTCACGGTAATAACCGTTCTCACACGATTGTCTCCGCTTCACAGGTTTTCCCGCCTGTCACCTGGATGTGGAAAGGCAGATCTGGTAGAATAAGAAGTTAATATTATGCACATCTGTATTTGCATTGTAGTGTTTGGGAAGACAACTTTGTAAAAGTGTCTATGGACCTGTTTTGTCCTCCCTTCCACTTGTATATTACTTGTGGTAAACTCTAATAAACAAATAAACAAATAATGTATACCCTCGCAGAAGGAAAATATATCCTTTTTTTGCTTTGTTTCCTCATCTTCCGTTCTCAACAAACAGGGTCAATGGCCTAGGCTAGACGGCTGTCGCCATGGTAACATGCTGCAGCAGACATTCTGTGGTGTTGGATCACATTATGTAGCAAGTGGCAGGACAGATTTAGAGGGGCTGGTCACCATGTATATATGAATGCGTTAATGATCAGTACAAACAGAGCAGTAGTTTCTTTGGCTAGACCATCTGAAGGTAAATGTTATGCTTTAATCTGTTCTAGTTACATTTTGGCCCCACTCTATGTCACAAGGTTTCCTTACAACTCACCGCCGACTCTTGCCTCAACTTTTGAGTCATCCAAATTCTGCACTAACCGAGAAATCTCCGCTTAAACACCACTGGTTTGACAGCCGTCTTCAAACTCCGCTATCTGCTGCGGAAAAACAGCGGAATTTATAACCGCTGACGTGACCGTTATCTCGGCAGTTAAAGCCCTTACACTAACGCCTTGTCTTGTTACCGAATTTGCTCACGTTGAGAAAAGGTTTTTGAAATGCCCATCGTTATACATCAAAGAAAAAAGCTTTTCCTGGTTTTGCTTCCTGACATGGTTTGTGTATTTTCCGTGGATGGAATCGCTTGGTCAGCAATAAAGCATATCTAGGATAATCTGTATCGTTCACCTTTTCCATTACCCCCCCCCCCCCCCAATCTTACACTCTATTTTTCTACCATTTCCTCTTGGCCTACTCACCGCGCGGAGTGATACAAGCGAACGCATCAAAGCGCAATTTGAAAAAGAGATACAAGCTTCACATAAACCCTGATTGCAACAAAATGACCAGAAACGTGCCTCGTAAAAAAACCTATACACTTCACAGAAGAAAGATCCAGAGAATTACAGTGTAATATACAGATTTTCTACGGGTCAGTCTTATTAATGGCTATAGATATCACTGAAGCGTTCAGCCCTGCATACCGTTTCAGAAGGTGAATATTGCCCATCCAACCAGAGAGTAATATAGGTGGATAAAACCACTTCATGCTTGCCAACGTTTGAGCACGGAATATTTCACAATAAAACATAAATGGGTCGTAAAGTCCCTTATTTCTAGCTTTGCGGCTGACGGCAATAATAAATCCTTTATCATAAAACGATTGTAACGGACAAGATAGTGTGTTATATGGACTTGTATGAGATAAAAATAAAATCTTGGGAAGTTGTGGTGCTTTTAGTCCAACATACAATATGTTCTCTACCTACACAGATAGGCTTTCTTTCTAAGACATATTAACCTCCTGGTACGGAATAACTGTTTTGGGCGTGCTTGTCTGAGTGCTTGCGTGTGCTCGTAAGTATTTAAATGTGGTAGAGAAGCAGGGGGGGGGGGGTTGGTTACCGCAGATTGATCTTAAGGTTGAGTTGGACGGACAGACAGGGAGGAAATGATGACTTCATCCACGCAAGTACTCGAGTGGAACTCGCTGCCATCAAGTACAGCAGAGCCATCCTTACTAGATATAGCGGTTATACCAGCAATACAGATACTGAGATGCAGATACAGATTCTCCTCTGCCTCCAAAGCAGTTAAACCCCAGGTTACACTAGTAGAAGTGAAGCTTCACGGTGGTGAGTTAGTTGATAAGATTCTCCATTATTTTCTAAAACCTACTATTATTTATCCCTTTACAATTACCCTTCGGGCATACGTTTGCAATAAAACTGATGTGAGCCTCGCCTAGTGACGGGCAGTGGTAGTAGTAGTAGTAGGCATCCTTCCATCTCGAGAGATGATGGTAGCACTCTAAGTCTGGTGTTGTGGCCGTGTGCAGCGTCTAGTGTGGTTTATCAGCCCTGTCTTAGCATGGTAGTCCCGGCCACAGTTGGGACACAAGAAAGTTTAGCTATTTTGTGGTTTCTCTTTACGTTTCTGGCGTTTTGTCTCCAGCTGCTTGCAGCGCTTTGCCTCTCCCCTCTCTAGACCAACCTTCACTGCATAGCGCCATCACGCCATGACGCGCAGTGGACGGCGGTACGGTACGTTAAACCAGCCAGCCAGTTTCCAATAACCTGCCGGTGGTGTGTGTACAGGGGAGAGGCTGGTTTGATTGCTTCTGATCGGGCGGATAAAACTCTGTAATAAGCTGGAGCCCGGGGGAATCAGGAGACTTCAGTCCTGATCAGGATCAGCTCAGCCCGAGGTGGGGGGGGGGTGATGAGAGCGGATGGCAATGTTGTTTTTTTCTTGGTTGTTGAGCAGTTCTATGTGGTTGTTTGTCCCTGTCCTCGGTGCTGACTGGCCGATGTCATTAGCCATCCAATTTGTTGGTTTCATAGGGTTGACTGTCTGCACAGTTCATGTTGTGATGTTTGAAGCAGCTTGACAGAACTAACTGTTGAGCAATTCTATGTGATTGCTTGTCACTGTCCTTGGTGCTGACTGGTCGGTGTTATTATCCAAATTGTTGTGGTGTTGGTTTCATTAGGTCAACTGCACAGTTCATGTTATGATGTTTGAAGCAGCTTGAGAAAACTAACTGTTGAGCAATTCTATGTGATTGCTTGTCACTGTCCTAGGTGCTAACCAGTTGGTGAATTTGTCCACCCAAATATCTGGTTGGTTGTTGGTGTTGGTTTTTAAATTGGGTCTGGCTCAAACAGGAAGACTTAAACATGATTTTCTCTGGGTTCGGAGGCATTGCTTTTGATGTGTGTGTGTGTGTGAGGTCGAAGTGTTGACAAAATGGTCTCCCCGCAGACTAAGAGGTTTGAGGAAGTGGATGGTAAAAAGATGACCTCAATTTCTGTCTTCAGTTTCAAGCTAGTTTCATGTCAGTTACCTTGTACAAGCCAGTTGGACAATACATATGCAGATTCAGCGAAAAATTTACAATAATGAATAAAACAAGAAATTTCAAACAACTCTAAATACATCATGGAGGTGTGAAACCTTCGATTTCGTGTCTAAGGCGTTTGTGTACAGAGTGGAAATCACTGTACCGTGGAAACTCTATCACTGCTGCGGGGTTGGCGTGCGCTTCTTGTTTGCTTTTTAATTTTCTCGAAATGAATTATGTATGGAGAGAGCTAGCCGAGCGTGTCTGACTCTTAACGTCGTAGAGGGGGGGGGGGGGGCTGAACACCGGGATACAACGGGACGGAACAGTACATGTAAGCAAGTGCGTCTGTAGCCAATTTGAAACTTCTTGCGAGTTGCCGGTATTCCCGATGGAAATATAGTTAGATTGCACGTAAGAGAAGCCACATATCCTCTAACCTAGTTACTAAAAGCAAATATTTGCGGAGAGCACCAAAGAGACTCAGGAGCTAAAATAGGTTTGGAAACCTGGTTAAATATCCTCCGGACGATGCGATTTGTTATTCCAGATTATAATAATCTTTCACCCGAAGTTGGGTGCGAAACGACTCGATGCGTTATTCTGTATCATCACCATCTCACAATTGAAGTTGGGTGCGAAACAGCCGTGTGATACCTACTTCTCTCTAAGCAACAAGACGACAAACATCGGTCCGAGACCAGATCCCTGCTTTCAACATGATGGATATTAGTAAAACTAATATTTAAAAAAAATTCTTCTCCGAAGGCTAGATGCAAGTAACATGAAAAAGACAAACAATGAGGAACAATATAACATGTGACTACTCTACTCTAAATGCTGACTCTAAACTTTCTAGAGTACGGCGTGCATTGATCTGTTCCAACAGAAAGTTTGCAACAATAAACCCTGACGACTTCCCTAATGGGAATCGAACCCTGGACGCCTAGTTAGCAGCAGCAGCACACCAATGACATAATTACAGAATGGGGAACCTGGGACCAATAGAATCAATCACGCAGGCTGTTTCTTTTCATCAGTCTCCATTTCCGTCGGAGGACCGATCTTCCGGATTACATCAGTTCATTCATCATAGTCATTAGCGCATAGACAGACGCCGTAATAATTAACTCGGGTTGATGTCAATCCGGGGCAAGGTGTCGTAAAAAAAACAGACATTAAATACAACTGCTTCTGAGAAGAAGTCGAAACAATCAAGACAACCACCCTTAAACATTTACATCGTCACCTTAGCTTCATGCTTCATTCAAGACCGGATTGTCATTAAAGAATCTTAAAAATGGGGCGTCAATACAGGGCAAGGTATCGTAAAAAAACAGACACTAAATACAACTGCTTGTTTTCAACTCAAGAAGACGTCAAAACAATCAACTTGAAGACAACCACCCTTAAACATTTATATCGTCACCTTAGCTTCATGCTTCATTCAAGACCGGATTGTCATTAAAGAATCTGAAAAATGGGGCGTCAATACAGGGCAAGGCATCGTCAAAAACAGACACTAAATACAACTGCTTTTAAGAAGAAGTCAAAACAATCAACTTGAAGAAAGCCACCCTTAAACATTTATATCGTAGTCTTCATTCCAAACTGTAATATCAACTTGGATTGTCGTTAAAGAATCTTATAAATGGGGCGTTATGTCTTCAACTGCTTTCTAGTAAGAAGTCATAGCAAAGAGTTGAGACACCATTTCACACAAAGCCCGGGTTTTGCTTTTACACTACCATTTGTCATACATTGTTTATTGAGTACCCCTATTTCCTTTAACTAGAGTGGCTACCTCGTTACTTAGCATTGCCTTTCAGAGAGTCCATTTTTTCTTTACTGCCACTTTTATCACCATCTTGCAGACAGAACACGAATAAGGATGTCCCACAAACCCGGCGAGTTTTCCTTGCAAGTTTTACTAGACCAAACAAAGAAATCCATCGCCTTCTCAGAAAGTGAAAGCACACGCCACACTGTGCCTGTACACGCGAGTTCCTTACACAGGCTGTACTTAACAACTCTAAGTACAAAAGTAGTGCTTTTACGACTCGAGGCTGTGCGATTAAGATACAGTCACGGACAGAAGAAGACGCACGAGCGGAGATCTCCTTTTCTCTCCGAGTGGCCGCTAACATAATCACCCCTCGTCAGGCCTGATTACGTAACCGTGCTCACAAGCCGCGCACTGTGGGTGCTAAGAATCTGACGAGGGAAGACGAAGAAAAGTGGGATCCTAATTTAATCCGCGTTTTCTATTACTTCGCGGCTAAGTCTAAATCTCCACCAATGATGTGTTAGGACGGGGGCAGCGATGGCTGATGGGTAATTTGTCTCTGGAGAGATGTACAGATGTCCCAGCAGCCCCTGAGTGGCTGACCGGAGTTTGTGTAAGCTGTTCTGTAGGGTGAGTGATGGAGGGACTGCCGGGTTTACGTCTCCTCACGATCTATCAAAGCACCGCCGCGTCACGCCCAAACTTTTAAAAGGCTTTCCTCCCGGTCCCTTATCGCTGTCTGTAAACCTTTGTGTTGCGGAGAGGCGACGGGTGGCACATGCTGGCAAGTCTTGTAAAAAAAAAAGATTACAAAAAAAAAAAACCCACAAACTTTATGACAGCTGTGGGAAAGCTTGGGAGCCATCGCTCATACAGACGAGCAAAGCTGCTGAGGTTTTACGACTTGTTGCCGTTTTGCGATAAATGCCAACTTTCGTCGCTTGTGTCGTAAGGTTTCTTGATGGCTTACACGTAATGTTCGACCATCAATTACAGTGTGCAAGTTGCGTGAATGTTTAACCGAATTGTGCCCTCATTACCTGCAAGTATTATACTTTATTATGTCGTATATTTGCTACTGAGTTCGTTGCAGTAAACGTTACTTAAGGATTTTGCAGTGGCATCCATAGAATTGGTGACTGTTTGGCATAGATATAGGTACCTTGTATTGGAAAAGACCCCCCCCCCCACCCGCAAAAAAGAACGGAAGCTATGTAGTACCTTAGGTCGCCACTAGGGGGCCCATAATGAAATTTTGTCTTGCAAAGGACTACCCGCATCCCAAGCATCACACAGTTCTACCCACAGGTGATGATGAAGTTACTACACCAGGGCCAGCATGGTAGACTAATGACAACCCGTTATATCCCGTATGCAGACTTCCTTCCCATTCAGACCCCTGCTGCCTACCCTACAGGGTCCGCAGATAGAACTGTTAGAATGTTACTTTATTGTTAGAAAGCCGGTTACGATGATTGATCAAGCCTGGAAAGGATTTCTCCCCACCCGTAGGCACATGCATCACCCACTAGGCTGCCGGGAGAGTTAATAAGGCACGATTTCCTCAGCGGTAACGTCTCTACTTAAAGTTACAGAGCTAACTTTCGTCTTTACGCCTGCTGCATATGCTATGCTACATGTTGCATACTAAATATTCGTATTTCAAATTCGCTTCGTTAAGATCTGGAAAGGTAGCAGAATAAATGGATATTTTTAAAGGCAACTTTGAATTTGAGAAGTCAAATTCAAGTTGGCAACTTTGAATTTGAGAAGTCAAATTCAAGTTCATGTCGAAGGCCCCCACTAAATACACTTGTTGCTCAACTTCACTTTTTAGTACAGTATCTGTATTGACATGGTACTAGTAACTTAAACGTTGCAGAGATAATTGTGCTTGCTGTTTTAAAATAAGATTTTCGGTCCTCTCTCTCTCCAGTGTGATCAATGTTAGACAGCCCGACTAGCAAGTCCGGTCCAAACTAGCTACAGGCAAACAATTTCAGCTGACTTTGTGCGACTCTCTCCAGATAGCCTCCACCAGGCCTTCCTACGGGGGTACGGATCGTAGAATTCGGCAAAAGAAGGGAATAGCTAGCCAGTAGAGTCAGTCCGCGGGAGGGTTAGTTTCCCCTTCCGAACTGCGCGGCCAGTCAAACCACAAGGCGGCCTAACTCCCCTGGCAAATATTTCCCTATAATAGCCAGCGTAGTTAGTCTGGTAGAGACTACTGTCCAGATGTGGTTGTAGGAAGTGGAGATTTGGGGGAGCACGGTTCTCCTGTGATGTGGTTGTAGGAAGTGGAGATTTGGGGGAGCACGGTTCTCCTGTGATGTGGTTGTAGGAAGTGGAGATTTGGGGGAGCACGGTTCTCCTGTGATGTGGTTGTAGGAAGTGGAGATTTGGGGGAGCACGGTTCTCCTGTGATGTGGTTGTAGGAAGTGGAGATTTGGGGGAGCACGGTTCTCCTGTGATGTGGTTGTAGGAAGTGGAGATTTGGGGGAGCACGGTTCTCCTGTGATGTGGTTGTAGGAAGTGGAGATTTGGGGGAGCACGGTTCTCCTGTGATGTGGTTGTAGGAAGTGGAGATTTGGGGGAGCACGGTTCTCCTGTGATGTGGTTGTAGGAAGTGGAGATTTGGGGGAGCACGGTTCTCCTGTGATGTGGTTGTAGGAAGTGGAGATTTGGGGGAGCACGGTTCTCCTGTGACGTGGTTGTAGGAAGAGGAGATTTGGGGGAGCACGGTTCTCCTGTGATGTGGTTGTAGGAAGAGGAGATTTGGGGGAGCACGGTTCTCCTGTGACGTGGTTGTAGGAAGAGGAGATTTGGGGGAGCACGGTTCTCCTGTGTCCAGATGTGGTTGTAGGAAGAGGAGATTTGGGGGAGCACGGTTCTCCTGTGACGTGGTTGTAGGAAGAGGAGATTTGGGGGAGCACGGTTCTCCTGTGATGTGGTTGTAGGAAGTGGAGATTTGGGGGAGCACGGTTCTCCTGTGGTTGTAGGAAGTGGAGATTTGGGGGAGCACGGTTCTCCTGTGGTTGTAGGAAGAGGAGATTTGGGGGAGCACGGCTCTCCTGTGCGACTGTGTCCAGATGTGGTTGTAGGAAGTGGAGAGTTGGGGGAGCACGGCTCTCCTGTGACACCTTTTAACGTCACCGCGCGACGTGACAGTTATGGATGACGTGATTACGTATCGTATTACCTCAGTCTGGTGTAATCCGACACCGTCAGCTGCTGCGGGATTTAGACAAGGACGAGCAACTCAGTTGTGATAGGACAGACTAACTTTGGTTTGTGGATGAACGCGAGGATTGGTTTTTTTTTTCTTAAAAAATTAACTTTGACGCGCAGTTTCGCGAAAATTCGCAGGGGCTGGTATATTGGGGTTTCTTTCACGTTCGTTCATTCATTCATTCATCCAGTCATTCATTCATTCATTTTGTCACTCACTCACTCACTCACTCACTCGTTCATCATCTTTTGTTCTAAAACAGGACATTAGAATTCGCTTACCTGTAGCAGTCACGTGAAGGTGGAACGGCAGACGGCAGGAAACAGCACAAGATGGCGGCAGGATAGCACAGCAAGGTCAGGAAGGACAGCACATGAAAAGAAAACAAAAAAGAACATACTGTTAGGCTACTATCTGGTAGTTACCATAGCAACAAGGTAAACTGGCGTACCAATCACTGAAATACTAGAAAATTAACAATCTTAACACTTAAAATGGACTCCAATTGTATTGTGCTTATTACATGCAGCTGACAAAAACTGCAGTTCTATAGCAAGTTGCTAGGGGCACAAGAAGTTCAACCCCAACTTGCATGTTCCCCGTATTTTTTCATCAAAAAGAGATCAGCGTCAGAAAAGTGTCCAAACAACACTGACGAAAGTTGGAACGCCGATGCCTGTAAACTAACGTAATTAGCAGAACCCACACATTAGAACGCCCGGCTTAAGCGGGATTTCCCAAACGCAAACTGTTGACAACGATACGCGGGAAAAGCCGGTGACAGATTGCGCGGGAGTCGCCATGGCGACGGGGGGCTCATCCATCAAGTGAGCTCCCTCCTGACGACCAATTAGCAGAGCCGATTTTTTACCCTCATTACGGACTGGCGGGGGTGGCCACTTAGTTATGGACAGATCCCCCGAATCAGGCAACACGACTATAATTACCTGTTTAAAGGAACCTAATCAGAAAATGAGAGGTGAGTCAGCGACAAAAAATGTTCTCAGACCGATACCCTCACGCACAACTACCCTTATAGCGAACAAAGGTTCATGATCTCGTGTTAATGTAACTTTCCATGGGACTTTCCAAACTGCTTTTGCATGTGGTGAAAGTATACAACAAAAGCAGCGGTGCCGGTTGAGTTCTACAACAAACTTTGTAGCCTCGGTACCAGACTGTTGCCCGGGCCAGTACACAAGGTAGCTGCTCGGTTCCAAGGCCAACATGTCCCCAAGGAAATTTTCCATAGACACCTCTTCGTTAGACTCTGAGCCTTTCCGTTAGGCCCTCAAAACAACCTGGCTAGCCCACAGGTTGTACTGGCTATGAGAACAGCCTGGCACCCAGGCTAGCCTGCACGTTGTACTGATCCTGAGAACAGTCTGGCACCCAGGCTAGCCCAGACGTTGCGACCAAACGTTCCGTATTCCCGGCACAGTTCGCAGGTCGCTCCGCCTGTCTGCGTCCCCGTAATTCGGCCTCGTTAGCGCGCACCGAGGGGAAACCAGCGGGGCCAACTCAATTATCGCCCGTAAGCCCCCCGGACTCGCGCAAAAATGCCATCGCGAAACTCCGCGACAGTTTGACAGGCCGCGAAGACAAACACTTGGCTAAAAGCACAGGTACCCATGTCGGTAAGGCTGTGTGTACTGTGTGTGGGGCCGTGGGGACATAGCCGCTCGGGAGGGACCGATTCGCGCCTAACCACGCTGTCACATTCCTGGTAGGTCGGCCTGTGACTGTGATGCCGAAGAATTTTCAAGCAGGCTGTGACAGAAAAAACGTCAACAAGGATCTAAGGCAGTCTTTTCCGTAACAAGACAGCTGAATTTTGCGGGACTCATGTTCGACTATCCCTAGAATGCTTTCACTTTAGCCCCAAACGGCTGCTATTCTATTATTGTTTATTATTGTCTGTTTGATGTAAATAATCGAATCATTCATTCATTCAGCGTGGTTGATGGCAGCCACACCTCAAGCACGTTAAACAAGCCACTTATCGGAAAGAATAAGGGTCCTTCCCGGTGTGAGTAGATCAAACCTTACAGTCCGGTCTTACGAACCTTGTACTTAGCGGTGTGTTACGCCTATAGGTGGTTTACCGGTAATGCGAAACATTCATTCATTACTTTGAGACTTCCCACCCCACCTCTGCTTGGAGGTGCACGTGACGTGACGTTACGTTCAGTTCTGAATGACGTCAGCGCGCGCAGCACGTGTCGGCAAGTCGTGCTTCATTTCCTCCTCACTAATCAGACCTGCCAGTCGATTAATGCCTCATAATTAACCTGATTCATTCCAGTCGACACTATTGAAATCCGGCGTTTGTCAGGCTTGAAGGGACCCGAAATGGTTACTAAAGAGCTGCACGTTATAAAGTAGAGTGGATTCATTCCTCAAGCTAACCGACATCTTACACACGGCAGTCGTCCCTCAGTAAGACATCTGGAGCTGTTTAGAACTTTTATTCAGCCTGTCACAGAGTTGTAGGTTAGAATGGATATGTGTAATGTTAAGTTGCATCTAACAGGTAAATGTAGGACTTTGGTATGAGGCCATACTGTCAAATAAAGTCCATCAGACAAAACCTCGGTATGAGACCACATTTTTGATTGAGGTTGACATCTGTCAGGTAAATGTAGGTCTTTGGTATTAGACCACACTGTCAGCTAACGTTTATCAAAGACCTCGGTATGAGACCACACTCCCAATCAACGTCTATCAGACAAAAACCTCGGCATGAGACCGCACATTCGATTGGCAATGTAACAGGTAAATACAAGACTTCGGTGCGAGACCACACTTCCAATTAAACCCGTAATTCATCAGGTTGTATAAAACCGGGTTTACCGAACACGGCAGGCAGACTGGTGCAGCGCGCTGATCTGATTACTTAGATCCTCAGCCAGAGACGACGCACTTTACAATTTGATTAAAAAGCAAATAACGTTATTGCGATGTACCTGGGGATCTTTTAGGAGCGCCGAATTCTTATCGTTTCCCGAACGTTTTCCATAATGCCGAGGGGACGGGGTGGAAACTACGGAAGGGGCAATCGTATTCATTGCCTTTCCACTAAATTTGTCCGTATAACTTAGCGGGATTCGCGTCGGAAAATGTCAGCGCGATCCATCATGTTGGACAATATTGGGTAAAGGACTCCCAGCTCGGAAACGTCGCTCACTCCGGATTTAGAACGTCATTTTTATCTTCTCATTTCCATGTTTACTGGAAAGCCTTCCATTTGAAAGTCCAACTGGTGGACGTACACTGTAACAGTAAATTTTCCGTATCATTTAAAGAAGTGTCTTTTCTTCTAAATATGTTACGTCTATATTATAACAGCAATGTTATACTTTTAGAAATATTCAACGATAATTAAGCTTTAGATTTATTATCAATAGGGTTAGCCATTTTGAAGGCGACAGAGGCGACAGAGGTGTGGTCGACCATTTGGCCAATCAACTCCTCGAGTTGATTGGCCAAATTTTCTGCAACGTTATGTGAAAACACAGTCAGTCAATCAAGTCAGTCAAAGACATACAATCAACAAAACGTCACTTCTATACCATTTGGTCTCCAGTTGGACAGTGAAAGAGATGAACTGTTCTGTAACGTTATGTGAAAACACAGTCAGTCAATCAAGTCAGTCAATTAAAGACAAACATCCTATCAACAGAACGTCACTGCTAACATACCACATTGTTCGTGAAGCTATGATATCACGATGAATATCGGGATACGTGAAACATTAAAGTGGTTTGTTTCCGCCGTGAAATCAGTGGTCATCTGAGTGCGTTTTTATCCAGTTTGTATTTTACAGCTTTTAAGCAGCCACTCCGTTTCCTGGTCAGAGCACACAAAGAGAGATGTAACAACTTGATGTCGCTTGTGGCCATTTCCTGTAGCAATTCCCGTTCAGCAGCGAGCGGTATCAGTAACAACTCTGATCGCTCCTAAACGATAACGGTGCGCGTAAAAAGCACATAAAGTCGTCCGACGCACATCAAAGTCACCCCTGACCTCGGGGTCACGACCCCACCGCCTCGCTATGGAAATTGGGACGATTCGAAGGGCAAGTGTATTTGGCAAGGTTGGAATATGGTAGATAGGGAACTTGTGTTATTATCTACTAGAGCACTGGTGTACTGGTGTAATGTGATGCATGTTCGTTTAGCTCATTTGCATATTTGTGACGGACAAATACGGCACTGACCAGAAACATTACATTCGAACTAGGGATGTACCAAAAACCGGACGCCAAATTAAATCTGCAGGGCCCCGAAGGGTCAGCAGAGGTTTAGGGGGAGCTAACTGGGGTAATTGGGTGTGCTGCCTGGATACGACATCGGATCTCTGGCAGGTTCGTTACCATGGAAACGGTTCCGCGCAAAAATCGCGATGTAATCTTCCAAATGGAAATCCACGTTCTTCTGTTCATTAATGAAGGGTAATGTGTTGGTGTGGGGGGGGGGGGGGTGATGTCATGATCTGTGCAAGTACACGGACAGACCTCAAGGACACAGGCCGCGTCTATCCGTGAGCGACCTGAACTGTTGTACGAGTTTGTACATGAAAAGCTTTTCTCTGACTCTCTAACCTCCTTACTCAAACGTGCAAGAAACACCGATGGCATCTACTCTATGTACACATTCAATCAAAAATACCATCTTCCAACGCAAATGCCGTCGCGCCGTGTACCTGCGAAGCTTATACTGTCTGTACAGATACAGAAATAAAAACACGTGGCGTCTTGGCAAAGACGATACAGACTAACAAACAGCGTAACATTTCGTAGCCATGTCTAAAAGCTTGCCAAACGGTTTCCATATGCATATGAATAATCTCCAAGCAGATCTTTTGGTGGCTGCAAAGACAGTATCCATTTGCTAGATAGTTACCATTTGCCACCTGCAAAAACAGTATCCATTTGCAGGACAGTAACTGGCTGGCAAATGGATACTGTCTTTGCAGCCACCGAAAGATCTGCTTGGAGATTACATATGAACTCCTTACAGAGGCCACTCCCTTCTCGACAGACACGAGCACTAGCTAAACTCTCCACCATACTAACAACGCGAGTTCAAAAACAGTTTCTCCAACAGACTCCTTTGCAGGCTGGATAAATAGTTGAAATCAGCCGAAAAAGGGATGTAATTGGCCAGGGGGATATAATTGGCCAGGGGGAGATAGCCGGCCATAGAAGGGCTAGTTCCCGTGCAGCCAAAGCCTGCAAAGGAATCTGGTGGAGACTAGGAAGGCCTGGTGGAGGCTAGGAAGGCCTACTGGAGGCTAGGAAGGCCTGTTGGAGGCTACACGAGCGCCAAGTGTTCTCATCTCGAGCCCGTTGTTCCCCGGACGTTGCCCAGGCACGCGGTAGGATTTGTGGCATTTGTCTTTATCAAGACCGGCTCATGTTATTTGCTTTGGCCGCCACAGCTCCATATTAAAGCCCCGCCCGAGGTGGGAGCGCATGGCGGGAATATGGAACAGGAAACGCTACATGGGGGGAATACAGCTTTGCTACACGGACATGGACGGAATGGAGACATGTAGCAATCCAGGACTGTAGCCAACTCTATTTGTAATGCACAGGAGCTTAGGAAAGATTCGTATATACGTACATATATATATATATATATATTAGTCGAGGCAGACTATCTAACTTGAACAAAGAATAGAATTTAAGGGAACTAGATGTGCATTTCCCTTTGTTTCTCAACATGTAAACATGGTGACGAGAAAGGTTGCCTTGATACATATGTGGTTGCCATGGCACCCGTTTGGTCGCCATGGAGACAAACTCCTGGCTACACCTGTGGAAACCTCTCCAGTGCAGGCACCATCTTGCAGTGCATCGGACCACTAACTGTCAGAAAGTGCGAACCTCTGTATATAAAGTGGAACACGAATTTGTGATCCCTCCTTTTTCACCTTGCCTACGAATTACGTCAGTCAAGGCATTTACCGGCTCGTAGCTATATTAAAAGAACGTCTCAAAAAGGCGAAACATTTTGTAAGAACTGAAGACGTGTACCAAGGATTAGGTCAACAATACAGCCATGCCTGAGGCAAACCTGCCACAGTCGGCTCGCGTGTTTGGGCTGACTGGGCATTCAAGCAAGACACAATGCGGACCGACAAGCTACAGGCAAATGTTCTTAACAGGATATCCAGGCTTTACCAGCGACACAGTTACTACAATACAGGACAATGTTAGCTATATATAGCGGGCACAAACAGGTCTTAACAATGAATTGATATCCTGTGTTATGACATCAAGTGTACGTCATTGGAAGTTAACCTTCCTCCTGCTGCATTATGTCGCGACCACTGTGAGTATAATGCATGCATGGGCCTTCAGTAAGAAAATGGTTAACCCTGTAGAGTATGGTGTAAAGTATGACTTTGTACATAGTGACTGACAAGGGTCTGTCTGGACAAAGTTTTCTTTGTTTGTACTTCGGTGCGGAAAATCGTCTTACCCCGCCACCTGACCAAACACCGCCAGTCGCTGAGAAGGATGTTTGTCTTCGCGAAACTGTTTCTACTTTCTCTTGTTGTTAAGGTCATCAAGGACGCTGCCATTGTCATGGGTGGGGGTGGGGGATGGGGGCTACACATAATACAAAAATTCAGATCAACGAATAAGTGCAATGCTACATACACAGTTGAGCGTTTCCATATCCAAAGAGAAGAACCAATGCCACTGTGTTATGCATCTTAGAAACGAATGGTATCAACTAACGTAGGCATACAGAGGATAACAATTCACCCAAAACGATAGGTAGAATAAAACGTTGTTTTTCCAATGAATCTCTTTAACAGCCGAAGAAAACAATCTTCTTCGAAGGAACCCAAGGGACCTGTTCATTACAAGGAGAGAGAAAGCCGCATGTACCAGCGTAAATTAGATGTCTATATGTACAAAAAACAATGTATGTATATGTATATGTCTGTAAACGTGTGACCTGTGCTTCGCCCAGTGGGGCAAAAAATGTACAATAAAGGTCTTCATTCATTCATTATGTGTACAAGTAAGACAAGTACATGTACAGTCACAAAGCACGACGTCACACCCGGCTCCTGTTGGCTATATGTATTGTAACGCCACCCTTTATCCTACTGCATGTACACCATGTTTCACAGAGCACAGTGTGTCCCGTCGTCATTGCGTTCTAATTACCATGTCGGCTGCAATTAGCGCGGGTCAGACCCCACACACTACCTGATCACACGCGACAGACGTCAGGATGAACCTTAACCTACTTAACAACAAAAGACGCCAACCGTAAAGGACCAGGAGCGAACCGTTAGAAGGTAAAAATAGCTTTGCAAATCAATATAACAGGGCATGGACAGAAAAATACACCACATGTACTCGTGTGACATTATTCAGAAGATGTGGATTTGGGACACGTTTTGGGAAGACAATTTTTCTTCTGGACACTTCAAATTGAAAAAAAAAAATAGAGCATACTGTTTAACCCCTTCAGTACAGTGATGATTGCTAGGCTGTTCTGATATTCTTTTGTATTCTTTTCTTTTGGCCTACACAATTCAAACGACAACACATTATGTACATTACTTCTTACCGGTAGCCCTTCCCTCCCCTACTCTACTAATTGCTGTATTTTCGACATTGTTTTCAAGTTCATTTCCCAGTCTAGAAGATTTAATTCATCAGATTAACGTTATTTATTTTATGTTTATGTGCGCCAGCCTCTTTCGTTTTATGTTCATTGTATATTTTGTATTTGTTTTACTCTGTATTTTGTATGTTTCTTGTTGAGCAGACGGCTATATAAGCACGAATGTGCTTGCTGCCGAATGCTCGGTAATCTATGTGAATAAAATAAAATAAAAAAAAATAAAAATTCTTTTGTATATAGGCGGTAAAAATAGCTTTGCAAATCGATGCAACAGGGAATGGTTAAAATATACACCACATGTACTCGTATGACATTATTCAGAAGATGTGGATTGGGGACACGTTTTGGGAAAATAACTTGTCTTCTGAACATTTGAAATTGAATATACTGATATAACATAACCTCTTTCGTGATGATTACTGAGCTGTTCTGATATTCTTTTGTGTTTCATAAATGGGTTGTTTTTTTCCTGTTTGTGTTCTGTAGACACAAAGAGGACCGGGCGATGTCAGAACCAGCTGCTCTCACGCACAGCTCAGAGACGAGAACCGTCATTATGGCGGCCTTTTGTTAGACTTAAACGGCGACACCATGGTAACTAACAGGCGATGTGTCATCCTCTTGAGAAGGTTGAGCTAGAACATGTGTACATTTCTAAAGTCCAAGTGAATGTTCTCTTATCTTCCTCTCTCTTCTTTTACCATCCTCAGTTAAGGTGAAGCAATTATCATGATTATAAATACTACCTCAGACATCCAGAAATACAGCATAAGTAACGTGCTTTTTCGACCGACACGCCACAATTTATTGTACATCCTATGATTCTACATTATAGGTTCACTAGATTTGTGATATTTCCAGTCAGTGGCTTTGGAAATGGTCAATTGAATTAAGGTGAAACTTAGACGGTAATTTCTTCAATAATTATTCTTGAATATTAATCTTATAGCCTGAAATTGGTTCTCAGAATCTAATTATGTCGTTCTGAAAGCAATGGTGAATCCTGGGTTGTTTACGCCACCAGCTACTCCGGTGTCGTCGTTACCATGACAACAGCTCAAAATATCGTCTGACAGCCACGGCAACAGTGGCAAATAACGTCTGACAATTTCCCGGGCAACAGAACGAAGTAAATTAGTCGCCAGTGTTCAATCTGTGACCAAATTAGGCAGGGACATTCGGCTGGCATGACTAACGCGTAGTGTCTATGGGTTCATCTGTCACTGTGCATGTGGGTTTGGCTTGACGAAAAAAATGGAACAAATTTTATTATGCCTCCTGTCAATTCATATTGATCAACATCGTGTCAGGTAGGTGGGCATGTCGTAGCAGCTGATTAAGTCAAACAACTTGTTACATCAAGCAAAGCGGTCCTATTCCAAAGCCTCTTCCAACTAACTACAAATGCTTCTATAAATAAATATTCACCTGTAACGGTGGGCGTTTAACTACAAATACTCTTTCTTTCTGTTAACTGCAGAGTGGTATGCAGAGAAAGCGTTTTGCACATTTCTAAAGCCTTTGTTATGACCAGGCGGGGATTGATCATACGACCTCCCAGATGTAAGGCTAGTGCTGTACCCACTAGGTTATCCCCGGCCTAGACTGTCCCAAACCCATTCCAGAAAAGCCGGAAACATCCCGGCCTAGATCGTCCCAAACGGCAAAACCATTGCAGGAAAGTCGGCAACATCCCAGCCTAGACCGTCCCAAACACATTCCAGTAAACCCGGAAACATCTCTGTCTAGACCGTCCCAAACCCATTGCAGGAAAGCAAGATAAACATCCTGGCCTAGTTCGTCCCAAACGGAATACCCAATCCAGGAATGCCGGAAACATCTCTGTCTAGACCATCCCAAACGGCAAACTCATTCCAGAAAAGCCGGAACCATCTCTGTCTAGACGTCCCAAACGGCAAGCCGATTCCAGGAAAGCCGGAAACATCATTTAATACCAGGAACAATAGACTCTCCGTTGGAAAGACTCCAGACCTTCCGGGCTGCACTATCTCAGTAGTACATCACTGAAAACCGCTGCAGTCGTTTGTCCGGCGGGAATACCAAACAAATGACGCCGTTCTGTTTCATTATAGATACGGTTTGTCTGCCTGATGATGACTGGGACACTGGGACCTCGCAACGAACAAATTATGATGTTCTGCTCCCTTATTCTCTACCAGGCCTCTTGGTGGACTGATAAATACTACAAATTGGCCGAAATATCTAGGGAAGAGAAGAAGGGCAGACCTGAACCGTTATGAGTGACCAAGTCCTCTTGTTTTCCATTTGGTCAAATGGTCTGGTAGAGACTACTGACTTTTGACAGGTGATGGCCTTCGTTTTGTTGAATGTCACTGTCAAATTTCATGTGCGCGATGACCAGTAGATATTAGACATCAAATCAAAGACAATCAAATCAAAGACACGTGGTATCTATAACTACGATCTAACGTATCTGATATTCCAATCTATTACTGTCGAAGCCGCTTCATCAGATAAAGTCGAACAACACTTTAAGTCAGATGCGCTGGGTTTGAGAGTAACAGGTCCCTTGGCTCCTTTGGATAAGTGCAAGAAACTAGTGTAAAGACTGCGACCCTTTCCATTAGCGTGCAAGTCGGGTGAGCGACAACAGCCGGGCGGATTCGAACTCACAACCCCTTGGTCCAGAAGTAGTCTCCAAGCAGAGGTTTAGGCTTCTGCTTACTTCTGACGTGTTCAATTTAGGCGTTTTAATCAGGCTTTCTTTTTTGTTCTGTATCTTTGTTTACGGGTGGCGTATTGGATACTGTCCTGCCAATGATTACTGCCTGGCCAATCTGATACTGTATTACAGCCACCAAGGAGATTCAAATCTTGCAGCCACCAAAAGATCTGTTTCGAGATTAGTACAGAAGCAGTCACTAACCACTGGACTACAGATCCACAAAGACAAAGGCAAAGAGCTGAAATTGCCGGAAAAATTCTACACAGAAGACGGATGTCGTTTTCCGCCGCTTCTGGAATCAACTTACGACAACTTCCCGCGGAGCTAATCTCGGCTGCGAAGTTCTACCTGACAACCCAGTGGGAGCCGAGACTGTCGCGCGCGTGCCTCTAACTGCGGTGGTGATCAGTACGTGATAGATCATTGTTCGCGCTAATTAGCGATCAGTTTTATAACAGTATGGTTCCTCCGTAACGCTAAGACTCGCGGGGCGCCGTACATTAGCGAGGTAAGCCGCTAAGCCGTGTGGGGTAAACATGGAACCGCAGGGGCTGCCTTCCTGCCATCTGGTAAACTTTCACGATAGCAAGGAAAATAAAGACCCCGTTTAAGAGATAAAACCGTCTAAAAAGTTCGCAAGACGGTTGGATTTTATTACAGGTGTAGTTTAAGCCCTATCCTATCGCAGACAGTAACGTCACGATTTTAAGTGGTGTACGTGACGTCACAGCTTCAATGTTGCTTGGTTGAACCTGGGAGACTCAGAGCTATAATATTCATTTGCATTTGATACTGTCTTTGCAGCTAGCCTCCACCAGGCCTTCCTACGGGGGTACGGATCGTGGAATTCGGCAAAAGAAGGGAATAAGCTGGCCAGTTGAGTCAGTCCGTGGGAGGGTTTTATAGTTTCCCCAAACCCCAAGGCGGCCAAACTCCCCTGGCAAATATCTCTCTATTATAGCCAGCGCAGTTAGTCTGGTATAGACTACTTTGCAGCCACGAAAAGATCTGCTTGGAGATTACCTAAGTACAAGGTACAGGGCATCTGTATGCCATGTCATCTCATATAGCTCACCAAGTGATTGTGCGTCACCAGTGAAAACTTAGATTGCAATCATCTGACGTCACTGCGGATCACACTTATCAAATTACCCTGCCCACAAACCGCTGGTAATTGGGTTTGGAGAACCGGGCGGATTTCGCGCGTCTTACGGCGGAGTAAGACCCCGTTCATACGGATGCGCGTTGAGCTCGATTCGGGTAAACCACATTCCTCACATCTGGTCCACGTGCCACACGTTCCTTCTAAACCGTGCCCGAGAACGATTCGCCTAAACTACATTCATTGTTGTTTGATGAAAACAAGCAAGGTGGCGTCTTGAATCCAGAATCCGGCCAAACCACATCGAAAGCGCTTTCAGCGCATCCGTATGAACGGGGTCTAAGTCCCCAGCTCTGACTGGTAGGGAAGCGAAGTCCCCCCGCCTCGTGATCGAGCTGCGACGTCTACGTGATTAAATCAAGCTTTGCCGACAAAATAAACCGTTAAGTAGATTCCGTCCCGAGGGACACATGGGAGGATTAAAACTGCGGCTTGAAGTTATGATGAGAAGTTTCTGTAAGATCCGCAGAGCCTGGAGGGATACTAGCTCGGAAGTTATAAGTAGCAGGATCTGTTAATTACGGCGTGCTCTTATGATTAGCTTCGATAAAAGAACGGGCCTTTGCTTCATTTACAGTCTGAAAATAAAAGTTATTAAGCGTTGCTGTTTGGGACTGAAAGTATTGTTATTCAGCTGTTTCTGGTTCGCAGTCTCGCACTTAGATAGATAGATAGATAGATAGAATGGTTTATTCAGTTTAAAATCCCTTGCAGCCATCAGGCTGAATTGTGGACTTAATTACAAATTTAAAACTGGACTGGTACAAACATTACTGGTGACATTCTAAAAATCTTGGCGAGGAACTAACAATGTCAATTTAGCAAATATAGTTAAGGCTTTGTGAGTGTGTTGTGTGTGTGTGTGTGTGTGTGAGTGTGTGTGTGTGTGTGTGTGTGTGTGTGCGCGCGCGCGTGTGTGTGTGTGTGTGTATGTGTGTGTTTCAAACTGTTAAGCTTTTACCCTACCAAAGACACAATTCAGAAACGATTTCTATATCATTATAAACGATTTGAGTCACAATAGAAGAAAAGCTAAGTTTGACAATGAGTAATTACACATTCAGGGCGTAAAGTGATTACGTCGATGTGCCTAAGAATCAGCGTCTGTTTAAGTGGATTATTCTTACAACTGGATACAACAGGGGCGTCCAAACAACCATTCATCAAACCACTCCTTCACCAATGAATCTTTTTCTGTAAAGCCGGTATAACTGCTCCTCGGTGTAACAGCTTCACAGGCACGCGGCGCGGCGGCAGCTGGTTATATTACACTGAACGACCTGTTACACCTAACCTTTTGCACATTTAACTGCACTCGTTGTTTAAAGCTATCTTCTCTACTTGTTGGCAGGGCAGCGAGTTCTACTCTACGATAGTTGTTAGGAAAAATTACTTTTTAAACACCTCAATCTTTGGTTGATAACTGACTGGTACTTGGAGGCATGTCTATTTCTTGTTCATTTCTGGACACCTTTCCAATGCCTCCCTCGTTACGTACAACAAATCGCATCACGGGGAAGCAGGCCTGGTGCAGGTAAGACCCGCTCGCGGCAGTTTGCGGAAGGATATCCGAACACCTGCGCAACGCGCTTACAGTTCCTCCTCTTCAAGCTTCATTTGATTGTAGGATTTGACGAGCACAGTCAGACATTCTTCTTTCTGGAGCCGTGCTTTGCGCGTATGTAATGAAATCAGAGCGGCAGGGAAGTATTCTGATAACCCCGGTTCCTTGCAGGGAGGACGCCGGGAGGGGATGTAGCGCTGGATCTGACTCTGATGAACAATCTTCATCCACGCCGCGATTCCTCCATCAGAACGGCTCTAGTAGCCATAAAGGCACGGTGGGAGACTTCTACACCCCTGCCGTAAAAAAAAAGACCCACGCGAAGAGTTGAAGGTCACATGGATGTCGCCATACTGTTGTCCTGATAGTAATAGTCTAGAGAACTAAAGGAAATCTTAATTTTACTAATAGCGGCCATTACGTAACTGTTAGCGATTATTATATATTCATCCCGTGTACTTTGCCTTTGTAAACTGAACGACAAGAAATCATTGAGATAATAAAAGACCGTTTATCTGAGGTACGTGTAGACTTGGAACGTATTGGGATTCGAATCTTTCAAAACTACTAAGAAATTGTTTCAGAATTGTGACTGAAGAGTCTAAATTGATCGGCTGCCCCCACCACCACCAACACCTACACACACACCTGTACCCCTCCCACTCACCACGTGTTTGTTCAAGCACCTCAGGTGTTGGCGGCACATTAAAGGCGTTAGTGGTTACCTGGGCGCTACCTGTTGCACCTGCGCCCAGGTAAACCTTTACATCTGCCACTGAGACCTTTTCAGGAAGCTTTTAAGGAAACATTAAGCACTTAAAGGCCTTTTTATACGCGGGGATCAAGTCAAATTTACCTATCATGTTTCGGATGGAGGAAGTCGCGGCGGTAGGAAGTCATTCTACAGTAATGTGGTGGGGGCTGGAACTTCATAGATTCTGACAATAATACTACGATGTAGCTCGGAACGGTTCAGAACAAAAGGCTGCAACTAGTCATTATTTAGAATAATGACGAGTTTCGGTTAAAATGAATTTTTACCACTATCTCCCACACATTTACGTGGTCTATTCGTTATAGCCTGGTTCATGTAGGAGCGTACCTGACGTACAGAGAGCGTGTTTTGTTCACCAGAGACATGCTACACGACAAATGGACGTCAACAAGACAACCAAAAACTCGCCCAAAGATGATGTATGGGATCATTAAAGCTCTGAACGTCCTTTATCTCACCAGTCTTAATGCATTTGTCTGCCCTTACCACCCCTATGTACAAAATGTAGGCGTAAGCGCCGTCAAACGCCACCTGTTAGAGTGGCGGGCCCCAATCCGTTCTAACACTGCACGAAAAACTGAATTTACCAAAAGTAGTAAACGCCAGTAAAGTCGGGTAATGTTTACTTTGTAAACAGTACCGGACTTCACAATGGTAATAACAAAAAGTCCGGTAATTTTATTTACTGCCATTGTTAAGTCCGAAATTACTGGACTTGACTTTATTTACTACAATTGTAAAGTCCGGTACTGTTTACAAAGTAAGCATTACCCGGCTTTACTGGCATGGCATTCATTACCATTGGTAAATCCAACTTTTCGTACAGTATAACCGCCGTGTGTCTGTGATACAAAAAAGAGGAAGCAGTTTTCTGTCACAATGGCAGGCAGCTTTTCTCCTATATAACATCACGAGCCATGAATGCCTCCTGCTGGATGAAATGTTGCCGTAACTATGGCAGACAGGAAACTGCTTTCCTTCACCATGAAGGGCAAGCCTTCCCCAATCCAACACCAAGAGCTATGAATGGCCGCGAATGTAGGAAATGTGGTCGTAACTAAGACTAGCAGAACAGCGTTCTGTCATCATGAAAGGCGAGGCTTCCTCATGAATGCTGGAAGAAATGTCAAGGAGAAGTCGCACATTAGCGGGTGGTTTTTCAAAGTGCTCACAAATCTGCATGGTCGTAATAGAGACGAGTGGGAAGACAGTCTGCTGCCTCAAAAAGTGACCAACGTTCCCTCTCACAGCATCAATTTAACGTCAGGAGCCATGAGTGGCCGCCACTGTCAAGGCGAAGCCGCGCGTTTGCGGGCAATTTTCGCTCTTCCTGATACAACACCTTTATTACACATATCTGTACGCACAAGGGGTGTATTAATAAGCACCGTTTTCAACACAAAAGGGGCATACGTACACTATATGCCAAATTATGCCGATTTCTTTTCAGCTACGTATTTGTAGTCCTCTACGAGACGGCCAGAGTAAAATGACGGAGAGAAAAGTTAATTTTTGTTGGTGCATAAAAAAGTCTTGAGGGAAGGTACTCAAACTACCGAAACTGCACCATGACTTGGCACGAGGTTTTTCCCACCCAGGGTTCATCTCTAATGTACCATAGCGCCGCTAAACATCTACAGATCCACCATCTTCTTGTCTCCAAGCCAGCGGGCTTCACTCCTCGCCTTCGACATTTGGAACGGTTCGCCAGACGTTCCAAGAAAAGACGCTTTGCTCGTCCCCAAGCCGTTAACCCACACACCTGTCTTTGTCTAGAACCACTCGGTGGCAGCTCGAGGCTTACATCGCTGCCGTCTTTAACGATGTTTGATGTTCCCAGCTTGAGCCGCATCACGACTTCAAACGACAAACGGGAAGAGCGACGCGCTGGGGTGATCCCTTATGAAGAGTTCTTTCCTGGGGGTACTGAGAGAACCAAAAGGGCGACTTTTAGCCGTGAAACCTTGAAGATCCGCACCTTGATCGTTCAAGGTGTCTCTGGAAGAACATAGAAGCTTAACGGAAAGACCAACTGCGAACAAAGAGACTACCCAGAATTTATGGCCCTTATGAACAGACTAAGAAAGAAGACAATACAGGCAGACATAAAAGACATAAAGGCTAGATAGACTGCCTGAGAAAATCGTGAAAAAAAATGCCAGACAAAATTTTAATAAAAATGGCGCTTGTCCAGACGCAACAGTATAAATAAAATACCTGAAACATTATTTCAATCCGTAAACAAACATCCTCCAAAAAACGACTTCAAAAGCGCCTACACAACTACTCACGCAGAGGCACCCCCTAGCCTATGTAGTAAATAACTTGTAGCATTGTCGGCTTTAAAAAGATCTCGCATCGACCGCTTTATCCAGAGACGAATGTGCTCCGCCGGTAGCCTGACATGTTATACCTGGCGTATATGCCAGGACAGTAAATTCCCGCCAAGGCCATCGCCAACTGAGAACCTCCACAGATCCATAACTTACCAGTATACAGTAAAACCGGCCCTGCTTAAAATGGCATTCGGGTTATATATAAAGTTATGAAGGGACTGGCATGTTACACCTGCTGCATATCAGTATTATAGTTAATTTCCAAAGGCCATCGCCAACATGAGATCTCTGTCCACATGTGCAGACCCATAACCTACACTACTGTGTTCACTAAAACTGCTGTCCACGTCTTGTAATGTCCTCCCGCTTGTATATAGAGTTATGGGTAATGTTATACCTGCTATGTCTGTAAGGGTAGTAAATTGTCTTCAAGGCCGCAGCAGCGATGCACGTCATAGTCTACAGGACTAGTGTACACTGCAGCCTCACCTTCTTATAATTCAGCGTTAGGAAGCGACTGACATGTTATGTTATATCGGCTGCATCTGTGTGGATTGTAAATTGTCATCAAACCATCATCAATTTAGAATCCCTGCCTGTAATATGAGGTGCTAATGTATACAGAAATTGCCCCCCCCCCCCCCCTCCTTTGTACGATGTCCCTCTAGCTACTTGAAGAGTTATGACGCAACTGACATGTTATACCTGCTGTATTGACGGGGACACTAACTCATCACCAAGGCCACAACAGCACTTAGAACTGTTTTATAGGGCCATAACTTATGTAGTTCGCAAACTCAACCTCATATACCATGTTGTGCCTCTAGCTATGTTAGATCAGCCCTATCAGTGATGATGCTAAATTTTACCTTTGGTGACTTGTGACTGACTACACTGTTAAATTGCATGTGGCATTTGGTAAACTATAAATCCTTTGCAGCATTATAGCAACTTCACTTCTGCACAATATACGCGTACGTGAAGAAACAGAGAGAGAGAGAGACTGAGAGAGGGGGAGGGAGAGAGAGAGAGAAACAGAGAGAGAGTGTGTAGACCTAACGTTCCCAGCAGCCCCTGCGCCTAGATTGGCATGAGTATATTCATCCGCAGTTGTAATGAGGCCGACCGAATAGCATCCTGACGTGCCATGCATGTATGCATCCGCCCCTGTAATGAGGCGGGCCGAATCACTCCCCAACTTGCTGCGGCACGCGCGCGCGCACCTCCCACAGACCGATCTTTATGCCGCTCGCGACACGCGTCACACGAGGAGCAATAAAGTCAGAGCTGCGAGCTTCTGGGATCGTCTCAAGCGTTCAGCTTTTCCATTCACTCAAGCAGGAAAATATACCACCTCTGCAAAAGGACTACCTGGCCATTGATATACAGTCCAACCTGTACTACTGACCACCTCTACATACGGTCCACCTGGCCATTTATATAAAGTCAAACCTGTACAAGTGACCACCTCTGCATAAGGACCACCTGGCCATTGATATACAGTCAAACCTGTACAAGTGACCACCTCTGCATAAGGACCACCTGTCCATTGTTGCCACTCTCTGGTGGTCCCTTAAGTTACTTCCCATTGACCCAAGCATTAAGAATCCTGACTTTAACGACCACATGTCTACCGTGACCATTTACTTCATGTTTAAGATATAAATAGTCACTATTGACAGGTTTCACTGTACTACCTGTTACACATTCCTACCTGAACTAGCGGCCATATACCTGCATATGCATCATCGGCTAGGCTGGTGCTCTCGCCAAAGCTTTTTGTTCCGCTCTAAATGAAATACTTCTTATCAAATTACACAAAATATTGGAGAGACTTCAGTTTTATCTAAACGTCTGGCGGAGTCTCAGACGGATCAACCCAAGAAGCTTAAGAAATAAAGCCTCTAGAAGTAATTTCCTGCACGCCCCCCTCCCCCCGCCTCGGGCTGAAATGCAGACCAATCTTACTCCTGCCGCAAACTTAATTTCCGACTTCGGAAGAAAACATTCATCTTCGTGAGAGAATTGAAACATGTGTTTCTTTACAAGTTAAGAATTATGTGGGGAATATTTACACACAGAGCCTGCATGTTTGTTGACTTGGCTTAGATTGGACAGTCGAGCAGGCAGTGAAGAAAACACGTAAACGTTAGAATGACAGGGAAAAGGTAAAATAAACTAATTACTTTTAAGCAGTACAGTCAGATTTCACAAAGGACATGCTTCTCTTCATACTAAGAAGTGAGCATTTCTGTCGTATATTTCAAACGTGCAGAATTAGAAATATGAAACTTTGAAGGTAAAGAATTTCCAACTTTCCTGAGTCTTGTTGACGTCAAAGAGAGAAATGTGCTCAGATATAAGAGGTTTCAAACTATTTTATGAAGACGCCTTTGTAAACAGCATTTAGCGATAACGAATGTAAATGTGAGTTTGGATCGAAAATAGCTTGCGGTGTGACTGATAAAAACACAGCTAGGCCCGTACAATCAGGCAAATAGCCCTGTTTACGCTGTAGTTACGAGACCATTCGCGATTCAAAGCGCGCAATGACAACACTTTGAAGACTATTAAACGTGCTGGTGCAGCTCATACCGAGCGAATTATGCTTCATGTTGCCGACATTTGGTATCCATAAAGCATGTTGTCCAATATAAGCATGAATGAAATGACGTCAAAACAGCGTGTCTCTCGCGTCAGTGACGCTTTGATGTTGGTGTGTTATTTTGTCGGTAATTTCTAACGTTTACCGTAGTTAGCACGAAGACAAAACCGGGTCCTTAACGACGGAGCGAACCTACGCTAGTAGCGGGGCTAAATTGACCAATTAGTCCCCGTATGATCTGGCACGTGGCGGAAACGACCGTACAGACGTGGTCGGACTACAACGCGACATCCTTAACCCTGTTTTACATAGACAACATCTCAGCAATGTCTGGCTCAGAAAATCGTTGGCACTGCACTGACCATTTTACTTGCCCGGGGCAAACTTGCCTATCTAGTAATCTACGCTGCTCGGGTCAATTGTGTTTTAAAGGCCACGCAAAGTCGATCCTGTAGATGGTATTCGGGAATTGACTTTGCCTAATTTTAAAACTCCTGGAAGGGGGAGTGGTTTGGAAAATATTTGCACTTCGCAATTTTAGAGTCCTTTCAAAGTCGTTTTGAGTCGTATCTATGAGTGAGTCCTTGGTAAAATTACCGCAACATAAAAAAGAGGGTGTCGTAACTGTCGTAAAACTGTCGAAATGTCCATGCTACCGTCGCTACTCGGAAAAGAAACACACAAACCCACAAGTCAGCCACCCAAAACAATACTTCCGTGCCGGGAAGTAACATGATTTTCAACACACTCGCATCAGAATCAGAACCTACAGAAAACCCACACAAGACGACATCCATAGAATGACGGCGCCGTGGCCTCAGCCCCGGGGCCGTATTTAAGGCTGGTCAGGTCCGCAGTGTTTTAACGCTTACAACCGATCCGTATCTCTTCCACTTTACAGCTAGTTTCCGATATCTCCACGCCTGTCCTAAGCCTGGACTGGCGAGTTATCAGCGTCGCTGTGTATTTATAGACTCCAAAGGTTCGGGTTCAGGACCCGCTGTATCTAGAACCCTGCCTTGTCCAGAACCATGCCCAGGTACGGTTCTGGATTGTCCACGCGTATCCAGAATCGTGCCTGCTGCAAACCTACGTTCTTGGATACGCGGAGACTATCCAGAACCATGCCTGATCTTAACTCTAACCCATTCAGGCATAGAACTATAGATAGGCACGGTTCTGGAAACGATCGGGTTCAAGGACCTTCAGCATCATATAACGATTACAGAGATGGGACAATTCGGTGGGTCTTAAGGTATTTTAGCATCTTAGTAATGGATGAGAGGAAGTTTGTGTTGGAAGCGACCATGTTCCTGACCTTCAAGATGAGAACGAGGCAAGGTGAAGGTGAAATGGAGATGAAGTATTCCATAGTATGTGATCATTCTAATAGACAGCATCTAGACATTGCTTAATCACCCATATGTTATGCAAATAGAAAGTAATGTACTTAGGATTTAGAGCATTAACATCGTTGACGTTTGTGATCGAGTGGGTACTATACAAGGATTTGCCGTACATTTATGAATTTAAGATATGATGTAGTGTTACGGTTTGAAGATTCGAGAAGGGAGATGAAAACAACCGTAAACTGTTGATAGCTGAGTCTTGGGGGAGGTACGTGTGATATCAGAAGAGGTGGGGGCTTACTTTAAACCCTATAGAATCAGTAACGAAACGTCCCTGGTGCATTTTGTAAACTGACGACTGACGACCTTGCCTACAGTTCCCACGGGACGGGACCACGTGACGCTGGCCGGTGTCGTCCCTGGGGAGGGCGGTGGCGTGACCTGTGTGACCTTGAAACTGTTCGAAAATGGCGGGCGGTATGTCGACCCGCGCGGGAGTCATCGGGTCAAAGTCACAGCCAGAAGAAGAATGGCGCTGGCCTAGTTTCACTTGATCTTGTTTTCAGGAGGCAAAAACAATGGGGAAGGTAGACAGAATAGAATCACAGGCGTTGCGACCCGAAGTACATAGAACAGGATAAAATAGAAAGAACAGAAGATAATAGGATAGAATAGAGTGAAACAGGACGGAACAGAACGAAACATGATAGAATAGAATGAAACAGAATAGAAAGAATGGAATAGAATACAAAGGAATATACATATCATAAGAGTAGAGTGTCGCATAACTGTTCGAACCTATTACGTTTCAAATTGTTATTTCCGCTCCTTATTTTCTCGCAGTAAATTCTGTCTAGACCATGATATCTAAAAGCAATTCTTCAATGTTACGCTGTCAAAACAGGTACAACGTCGCACACGTTACCATTCCTGAACCATCTTCCCTCAGGACTTGTAAACGGCATAAATTTTGTGAACAAACTACACGTTTGGTACCTGTAGTACTAAAATCTACATCCGTTTGTAATTTTATTATGAAAGAAAATTACAGAAGGCTTTGTAAACCAAACAATTTCGTAAGCGTCCTACTGCGTAAAATGATATCACTGCACATCATATGGGCATACTTTAGATTTTGTAAAAGGGATAAACGCCCAAGCAGTAAGTTGTTACGTACGCACTTCGTGCCAACCCTACTTCGTAAAATGCTACCTAATAACTCCACAAGATTCAGGCATTGGATCAGGATGAACACCCGAGCAGTAAGTTGTTTGTTTTTGTTTGTTTGTTTGTTTGTTTGTTTATTTAATCGATCTCCATTAGTTTGTACTCTATACATACTAGTCTTCCTGGAGTCGTGTTATACATACATACACTAAACCAAGCTACACATTTATCTATATACACCCACTGCTAAACGTAAGCACGTACAGTTACAGCGTAGACAGGCGCCACCTCACAAACACTAACAGTCTGTATCAATCACATTATCCTCTGTTTACCCCGCGGACGTTACATCAGTACTGTGTCTTTTATGCTACTTTCCAACCCTGCTTTCCACTCCTTCTTACGTTTATAGCGCCCTGGGGTTGCCGGCGGAATGAGGTAAATGCAATTTGAGAAAATGGCGCTCCCGCCCCACCCCAATCTCCAGCGTTATTGGGGAAACGGGTCGGACCATTAGAAGATGTTTACCAGAACAGCTTTACGATTAATAAACGTAGTAAAAAAAAACCTTCCCGGCGGGGCTTTTCAGCGGCGCAGACAGCGCGGAGTCGTTCGGTAGACGCGGTGTCATTCGGGGGGAATTCGTTACAAAACAAAATCGCAGTATTTCTCATCTACGGTGGCGTCTCCGCCTGCTCCCCCGGGAACGAGACCGGCATTAGGGCCAGCTTTTGGGAACGAGAGGCGCATCAGGGTTGGCTTTTCGCCCCTATTTGCGGGAGGATGCTGAGATGGAGAGGTGGTTCGGGACTGGACCGGAGATACCGTCAATCACTGCAGGTGGACGTGCGCTGCGTTTGTAGTCTGGGAAGACTCGGGTTTTTTCCGAGAACTATCGCAGCGTGGAACTCCCTGCCACCAACTACAGTACTAGATAGCTTTAAACAGCGCTTACAGTTAGATGTGCAAAGGTTGGGTGTAACAGGTCGTTCGGTGTAATGTAGCCAGCTGACGCCGCGCCGCGTGCCTGCAAAACTGGTGTGTAATGCCGAAGGGCGGTTATATCGGCTATAGAGATACACATACACAAACCAATACCACTAGTACTGCTTCCAACTAATGCCGAGTTGCCGTTAAAAGGCCGCCCTGAGGTCGCGCAAAAACAGGCTAAAGGATGCACACAACGTTCACAACTACCGCCAGCATTAAACATCTAGTATCTACCGAGAGATCGCTATCAGCCATACTGTAGTTTTGTAGGTTACGAATTAGGTAGATACCGCGTGGGGACGGAGTGACAAAAGGGCGTAGACTGCAGCGTGGGTCGGGCGGCTGTGAGGAATGACTCTGCCCGCCCAGCCTTTGAAGTGCTGCGGTGATGTATGATACGGGGCCGTATCTGTGATGTATATACGGGGCCCGTATCGATGATGTATGGTAGCGGGCCGTATCGGCGGAGATAGCGGGGCTGAGTGCGTCGGTGGCCCGGGCGTCCCGTGGGTGTCCTTACCGCTGTACGACAGATGACCGGATTTGTAGGACGACATGCGGAAAGTACGGTCTTTCCCGCGTTTTATTACCTTACTCCTGGAGGGTACGCTTTCAGCGGCGTTTGCTTGTGGAGAGGATAACTCACGGAAGTTCATGACTGTTGGTAGTTACAGTAGACTGTACAATCAGACTGTATAAACCTGTCATATCTGGGATGTACTGTTCATATAAGTAGTATGTATATATTCATGTATATATGTATGTAACGTTAATAATGTTATGTGTTTATCTTTAATGTAATTGATGTTAATACCAATGCCATTCAGGCAACATTATAGTTTCTATTTTGTATGTCTGCAATGTTGGTATCGAAATAAAGAATTGAGAATTAAGAATTGAGTAGGGCCGGGTTCACTGTCCAAAGGAAGGGGTGACTCAGTTTTCAAGAATTTATTTTTCGGAATTTGGTGATTGCACAATTTGTTGCTCACGTTTGTGGCATGGAGAGGAAGACTTAAAATGTTATGAATGATAATATTTGCACGTCTTCCTGCCAGGGTGGTTTGGCCACTGTTGCGTTTATTTGGCTGCCCAAGGGGAAATGTTACACTTACTGCGGCTCACTCTCCCGTCTATTATTCACCCTATCTTTGCCCAATTCTACTAACCATATGTGTAGCCTCTACCACGCCTTCTTAAGGCGTTATGGTGGGCCAGAGCCCCTTAAGAAGGGCCTGTTGGAGACTATATCCCTCCAGGACAAACAACGGCGCCGAGCGATCGCATCCATCAGAAGGACTCTAAAACCCAGAGACAATGATTCTCCTCGTTCAGAGGTCGCCAAGTCTGCACGCTCGCCGGAAATGACATTAAACTCGAGCGTGATCAAATCTCTCCGCCCCCAGGCGATTTCCCATTTGCAGCGGACCTAAATTCCGCAGATGATGGCTTTCCGGTTACAGAGAACTTTCGGCTTTGACATAAAACAAGGAATGATATCGCACATGCAAATCTAGTGCCGATCTTTTGTCTGCACGACATGATGTAAAGCGGAATGATAATGGTGGAGAATGGGGAACTACAAGGCAAAGTCAGATAAGAAGAGACATCCGCACAAGGAGAAAAGGGGAGCTTGTAAAGGGATGATCTGTAGGAACGATGTGGGCAGCGACAATGGGAGGGAGAAATAGAGTCTGAACTTGAACTTGACAAGAGAAACAGAAAAAGAATTGAGAGACGTCAAATCTCCAACTAGATCTTCCAGTAGCAAAATGGTAACAGCCGGATACATTTGTAAGAGTAGGTCCATCTACTGTAGTCATTGTCTACTCTAGGTCGGTAGTTACGATTTCTGCTACTGGAAAATCTGCTTGAAGATTACTGGGAATATAGGTTCTGAACTTGAAAAGAGAAACAGAAAAAGAACTGAGAGACGGCAGATCTCCAAGTAGATCTTCCAGTAACAGCCGGATACATTTGTAAGAGTAGGTTCATCTGCTGTAGTCATTGTCTACTCTTGGTCGGTAGTCACGATTTCTGACAAGGGAAGATCTGCTTGAAGATTACAGAGGGACTACAAGGGGAGATATTCTTTGAAGCAAATCTACACAGGTTCTACTCAGTTAACTGTCTCTCAAGACAAGACCTTCTTAACACAGCACTGAGAAATCTAGAGAAACCCATCCTTCACTTTGAAGTGCTTCTCTTCATATTACACAAACCGACTTACTCCGGCAACTTGGAGCATGATCACCTCTTGAAGCCACTTTGGTATAAAAGCGACAAAAGACGAGTAAGAGAGAGAGAGAGAGAGACAGACAGACAGATAGACAGACAGACAGACAGAGAGAGAGAGACTCTGAGAGAGTGAGGGGGGAGAGAGAGACTTAAAAAGATTATATCTCTGGTTCAATGACAATATTTGCTTGCTGTCAGACGGGAGGATGCTGGTATGAAGTCATGACGGGGGGAATGGGACAGCTTACTCCAAATTACAGCCTAATCGCATCATGTACCACACTAACTCAAACATATGCCAGCATTGATATGATTACGGAGCGAACCGATGGGACGAACCATCAGACACGACACAAATTGGACAGAACTTCTCCACCAAACAACACGGCTGTAGATAATCACGCAAATATCTGCGCGACTGCCGGATCCCTGTATAGTCTACCAGACTTACGAATCCATTTGCGAAATTAAATTTAAATCCCAACCGAAGTCCCGTAAGTCGCCGTTTGTATGGAGCAAAACTGCCGATATCAGTTCTCATTTTCCCTCCTGTAACGCGGTTAGCGGCGAATTTGCTTAGCGTTAGCTTACTAATGAGGCGCTAGCTTTCTTTCAAGTGACATTTAGAAGAGAATTAAGAAGGGCTCGGCTCCTGCGAGTTTGCCGAGGTGTTTTCCCTCGGTGGTTTAATTAGATTCTTTGTGGCGGGATCCGCTTTTTGTGTGCGCGGTAATGAAATAGTTTAGATGGTTCGCACGACACTTCCAACGGCGGGCAAGCCAGCCCAACAAGGGGCTGCACCGAAATGGCGACGAGCCTCGCCCTGCATGTTGGGGGGTCACGGGATCGAGTCTCAATGATGTGAGGTCGCGGGTTCAAGTCCCAGACGTGGCCTAATGGCTCGTCTTGTTGTACAGCCTCTAAAAGCAGTTTTGCGACCCTTTTTAGAATATCCGATTCTTCTCTGAAAACTTTTCAGGCATATCAAGAAGGTTGTATGTGAATATGATTCATAAACTGTTCACCAAATGAACTCACAGCAATCAAATCCATATTTATGATACAGTACGCGAAACACTCCACATGTCCACTACATATAACTAATCTTCCATCTCCGCACTATACACCACATCACTGATTCCTCTGCCCAGTGTGAGTGCGCCTATTAAGACCCCAGCCCCACCCCACTCCTGTGCACCACTCCTTCTATTTCTAATCTCAAGTCACACCATGAAGTTATATCTGATAGACCTGAACTCGTACCCCCTTCCATCTCAACATGTAGTCCATGTCACCCCCCCCCCCCCTCCCATGTCTGTGGAACCTAATCCCCACCCAGGACCACGTCCCCTTCCCTCTCTATCTCATCCTCCCTCCCAGTATAAAGCCAGTCACTCCCGCAGGTCTGATGAGCCCCGCCACAACCTGCGGCTTCATGAGCGTCACTGAGAGGAAAATTGTCCTGTTGAAGAGGATCCGGACTAATTTCCCTCCATTCAGCCGACTTCGCTCCATTTGTGGAGACCAGGGTTTCAATGATGTCCCTGTCAACCCATCATTCTCTGTATCATCGCATGAACCCATTTATATCTAGGCGCTCCAACTGGTCTACATACCTACGTGTACCTAGCCCCTTTATCTAACTGGTCTAGCCTGCCTAAATCATGCTTCTAGCAGACATTCCACTGGTCAGACTGGGGCTCCACAGAACCAACCATAAAGAGTGAGAGACTGTCTTACACCAAGGACGTTATAGGCCTACAACCTCCTTGCTTACACGGAGTACTGACTCGTCGGGCGTCACAGATTCCCTTGCTTGAACAATGGAAGAAGCTGGCTGGAAATAACAACATGTTGGCGTAGATGTAATTCAGTTAGGCGTGATATACATGATTCGATTAACGAATCGCTCCGGCTGTATATGTGAGTCATACGAACCTGACTGTTGTCTCCACACATGTGGTTCATCATCAGCCTGCGACAGTTTTGATGGGAATGGTTTTTATTGTACGGTTTTTATCGCCATGTTTGTGAGCACTTTTGGGCCCCTGGAGGTCGATGAAGTTAAACAATGGAAATCACTATGGATACGGGGAGGAAATGGATCTTCTCATTAATCTTAACTGTTCATGAACAACATAAGCAGCTAGCATTGACATAGAGCACACAATGTGCAAGGGATATGGCGTAAAAAAAGTCATGAAATCTCTCATTTCATCGAGCTCTGTAGAGCAAACGTGTAAACCAGTAATAACCCCCACTTCGGTATATAATTGAAAAGACAAATAATGGCAAACCCTGTCCAATTTCAGACAACCCATCCCCATCACTAATGGCCCGTCCCTGGGGACCGTGCAGGTGATGACCTACTGATGTAGGGGAGGGGTGAACCCTCGGTCGCGCGCACGGACAGCTACATGATTGAACGCTGCCTTGCAGTTCGCCCATTATCCCTGCCCCCGGCGTGGAGGGGTCAACTGCAGTGGGGCTGGGGAGGTCGTAACGCGTGTCTGGAAATCACCGCACTTTGTGTAATGCGTGTTTTCTAGCCCTCCAAACGACTGGCCGGCCCTGCCTTTCCACAAAGCGGGTCAGGAGGTTAAACAACCGATACATACCCCGTAATGAAGTTACTGCCGACACGGGGAGCGGCGGGAGAACAGCCTACAGCTAATGGGGGAGGTGATACTGAGTTAGAAGCAGGGCAGGCAGTACTTGATAGCTTTAAACATAGCCGCTTTAAGGCTCTTTCCCTTAACCATTGAAGTCAATGATACATACACAGAAAACACTGTGCCAAGGGATAATCTCCAAGCAGATCTTTCGGTGGCTGCAAAGACAGTATCCATTGGCCAGACAGTTACCATTTGCCACCGACTACTGTCTGGCCAATGGATACTGTCTTTGCAGCCACCGAGAGATCTGCTTGGAGATTACCAAGGGATATATACCGTAATGACTTTACTACTAGCACTAGGACTGGTGCCACATTAATATAGTGGTCAGGCTGATATAATCTCTCAGAAGATTCCTTCGAGGGCAAGGCAGCATCAAATTCGCCACCAGAGTAAAAAGGACTTAAAATATTTGTTAGGATGATGATGGGCATAAGGATGGTGCTAGTGGTATGGAGGATGAAGATAAGGATGATGATGGTGATGGTCAGAGGGATAATCAAGATAACAAGATGATCACACATAGTACAGATGAACGATTCACTTTGAAGTCATTAAACTGTACATAACAATAACACCTATTGGACAAACCGTCACCAACATGAGTGTTTCAATTTTTTTTATGTCGGGGACTGGCAAAACAATTAAACTTAAAGAAAGAGTGTGCGATGATAACCACACCAAATGCACATTAGTACTATCGCCAGCCGAACTTTTCCTGTTTATATGACATGCAAATTTGGGGGTTTACCCGGATTAAATTCCACACCGGACAGACAAGTGTCCTTATTTATGGAGACATATGTACCTGTAATCAATACTGTGTGGTCATGCCCGCCATTCTTATTTATAAGCCAACTTATTCTTGCCTTTGTCATGCATGTCCCGCAGAAATCGGGCCGATTAGGAAATGATCGGCCTGTAGCAAATTTAAATGAATTAAAAGCAAGCTACGGGATTCCCTTGGTGACCCCTACAAGCCTTAGGTTTGTGACGCTGACCTCTCCACGCTGATGTACTGTATTAAGCCCTTAATAATAGCCACCTGGCTAGTTGGGCTGCCCTGGCTGTACAAATTGTCTTTTTACAGCCAAATAAATAAATAAATAAAATAAAATGAAGCATGATGTAGGTAGTTATTGTGCTTTTCCTGTATGTCAACTGTCATAAGATCCTGCTTGTAAGACCCTCAGGCAGTGTTGTGAAATACACCATGGCAATGTTAAACCGTCAAAGATCAATTAACACAAGACGCTCTTAAATCACTGATCTGTTTAGCGAATGAATGAATGACAAATGAATGATTAAATGAATGAATAAAACGCATTTATCAAAGATTCTTACCCCAATGCATGAAACTCATAAGCAGGATTCGCCACAACATAAAAACAAGACTTGCTTACAAACATGGCCATACACAGAACTTTTGATGGAACCTCCTTGGTACAAACAATATGCATTTGTCATCTCTATCCATGTACGTCCTCGGGGCCCTACTTGTGAAGATAGCACCTATCCACAAAAGTCCTGCTGTTGTGTAGAGCAAGGACATTATATAGTCCTTGTGTAGAGATATGTGGCTTTTGTTCAACAGTATAATCGTACAAACAATATGCATTTGTCATGGCTGTCCACGTACAGTACGTACAGTGGAAGAAGGTCCTGGATGCCCTACTCATAAAGATAGCACCTATCCATAACCGGTCCTGCTGAACAGATAGGTTGTGTACAGCAAGGAAATTATACAGCCCTTGTGTAGAGACATGTGGCTTTTGTTCAACAAATTGTACAAACAATATGCATTCGTCATCCCTGTCCACGTACGTATAGTAGAAGAAGGTCCTGGAGGCCTTCCTCGTGAAGACAACACCTATATAATCTGTCCTGCTGAACAGATAAGTTGTGTACAGCAATGGCGTTATATAGTCCTGGTGCAGATAGATGTGGCTTTTGTGTAACAAATTGTACAAACAATATGCATTTGTCATGGCTGTCCACCGTACGTACAGTGGAAGAAGGTCCTGGATGCCCTCCTCATAAAGAGAGCACCTATCCATAACCGGTCCTGCTGAACAGATAGGTTGTGTAGAGAGATGTGGTCTTTGTTAAACATTCTAATCGTACAGACAATATGCATTCGTCATCCCTGTCCACGTACGTATAGTAGAAGTAGGTCCTGGAGGCCCTCCTTATGAAGACAGCACCTATCCATAACCCGACCTGACAGGTGGACAGAGAGGCTGTGTTGTTCTTCATGTCTACCCTCGGGCCATCCAGGGGGTCAAAAGTTCACCCCAGCCCTCCTATCAATAGGGCTTAATCTGTGTAATTGCTGGGAAGGAGGAGAGGAGTAATCAGTTGGTCAGGGCTCGGCACAGACGAGCTGGAGCCGGGATGACCGCGATCTGCACCGCTTCCTCTTCTTACATCAACCAGAGCTGGGCGTTCAGACAATCGTTATGGGCAGATCTGTGGTATCCAGATATAGAACCGTGCTGTATCCAGAACTGTGTTTTATCCAACCGTGCTTTATCCAGAAACGTGCTTTATCCAGAACCGTACTTTATCCAGAACCGAGTTGTATGCCGAACATTGTTTTATCCAGAACCGTGTTTTATCCAGAACCGTGTTTTATCCAGAACCGTGTTTTATCCAGAACCGTGTTCTATCCAGAACCGTGCTTTATCCAGAACCGTGTTTTATCCAGAACCGTGTTTTATCCAGAACCGTGTTCTCCCTAGAAACGTGCTTTATCCAGAACCGTGCTGTATCCAGAAACGTGCTGTATCCAGAACCGTATTTTATCCAGAACCGTGCTTTATCCAAAACCGTGCGTTATACAGAACCGTGCTGTATCCAGAACCGTGCTTTATCTAGAGCCATACTCCACCCGTATCCAGAACCGTGCCTGAAGTAACACTACGTTCTTGGATACGCAGAGACTATCTAGAACCGTGCCTGATCCTAACCATAACCCATTCAGGCATAGAACTGGATAGGCGCGGAACGGACGAAGAACGAAGAGAATTCTACATATAGGGCTAAGAACCTTCAAGCGAGAATAAAATTTATTTTGTAGTTTTGATAAAATATTAATAGCTATGCCCTTCATGGCTTCACCATGGTGTCCCAGTTTAACATGCCTGAAATAAATCATCCGTAAATAACGCTGTGACACCGGCTGACATCGGATACAATGCGCCTGTCACTTCAGTGACACCTGCATATGGAATGACATATGGCGAAGAGGGTATTAAGAATCATATATGATACTTTACATTTGGAACCGCATGTAACACTATGTTGTAACAATACCTATGTTTATGTCACAATTCAATTGCTTTACGCTTGGGACTGCATATTGTTACTAGAGAGACATCTACAGTACACAGTGAGTGAACCAGTAACACCTAGCTCCAGTGCACAGTAAACCAGTTATATTGGCCCTGATGAAGATGAGAGACGGTCATTGAAACGTCGGCTCATGTAAAACAAATGGTTGTGAATGAAAGAATACATAATGTTGCACAGTGCAGTGTTCTAAAGCAAGACTCGTTTTGCGACAATTTGCCAACGACAACTGGTGTTGGCAACCCGTGCCAACCGTCTGTCTCCAGAGAAAATGGTACCGCACCATGGTTCAGTCTGTATCCGTGTGTTTGTGACAACTTGAGACATTCTAAATCTACAAGCATACAAAAAGTAGCAGGGGACTTGTTGGACGGGAAATACACAAGCATACAAGAAGTTGCATAAGACTTGTTGCACGCGAAACACTGTCTAAGTCTTCTTGTTGACCTTTGTAATTGTGTAGATGTTTGAAGGTAGCTTAAAGAGTGTGCATCTAGACGTTAAGGCAATTCGCTTGCACGTTACGGAGAAGTGTATATGCAGTTGGATCAGTAAACTCATTTGTTCCTACATTTTTGCCTGTACTAAGTCGACCACGTACTGTAATTTTACTCATACTCTGTATGTTTGTGTTTGTACATAAGCAGGCATCTTGGTGTGTCATTGCAGCAACTTGTGCTAAAGTGATTACCCAATTGTACCATCATTTTGTCCACCCACTGATTCAGTCTGAAACGTTATGATTATCGGATGTATAACATAGGGGTAGGTAAGAGGTGTACAATAGGTCCCCGGGTCATGGAAATGTCAAGCATGGTGGCTGTTATGTCGTGGGGCTACGTTTTGTCTATTCTACACAACTGTCAGTTGAAAGACATGGTCTTCATTCACGGTACCCTTTGACTAATTCAGTCCCTAACATTATTGTTATCAGGTATATATTTCTTATTACTGTACGTTCCTTGCGAATAAAATCTCAAAACTGTTACTTGTTCTGTTGCAGGGCTACATTTTTTTTTTTTATTCTCTTCACACAAGTGTCAGAGGACATAATCTCCAGTGTCACTAATTCTGTAATTCTGTCCCTAGTTATTGTTATGAGGTATATATTTCTTAATATGTCCCCAGTGAAGAAAATGTCAAGACTGTTACCTCTTACGTTACGGGGCTACATTTTTATTTCTTTTCCCCCATACAGGTGTCAGACGAGAGAAATGCCGGCCGTCTCCCGACCAGCCCGAGAGGGGATCCTTCAGCGTAATTGGGGAATCAGCCTTTCAATGTGCGCTGATTGGAACCCTGCATGTGGCCGGCAGCCATTCAGGTCCGAACAAATTGGCAGCTCTCACGCCGTGTGTTGACGAGGATATGAGCAGACTCGCACAATGAGACCGGGAATGAAGGACTCCGCACAGTTTACTCATCGACACGGGTTTAATGAGGGAGGACACTATACAGGAAGGCCACCGTGATAGCGATGATGGTTTGACATGTTTCTTCTGTCTCCACGTCACGGTGGACATGTATATAGTGGCTACATGTAGATTCATCTATGCAATTTTGGTAAACGTAAGTTAAACCATACTGACACAAGAAATGAAAATTCACACTTCCGTGAAGTACATGTATTAGGAGTTGTTGTGAATTTCTTGTTTTCTTATCATTGTGAATTTCTCGCGGATTCTGTATATGCGTTTTCCCACTGGCTTCCATAAGGCAACAGACATGAATATAGCAGGAAACTGAAGGCAGAAAAGGAGGTATCTTTTGTATTATTTACTTCCTCCAAGCCTCAACATTTTAACTTCCAATGCGACCTCCCTGTCAGTCTGCGGTTACACCATTTTCCCCCTCACTTCTTGTCACCCTACTGTATTCAAATTACTACGGACACACAAGCAAACAAACACACCCAAAACAAAGTCTCCGTAAACAGATGCAGTTAGTCGTGACACCAAAAAGGCACATATCTCTGATCTTTTAAGAGAAAACAAAGAAAACAGTGACCTAGATGAAACGAGATGGATTCTAAACCACACCCTCCATCCAATAGATCTCTCAGATGTTAGAAAGGAGTATGTGTATGAGAATCCATCCAGTGTTTGGAGGAATTTACGACCACATCAAACGCTTCTCGTCAAAAAGTGATGAAGGGTCCCATCAACCATGGCGATATTTTATAGATAAGTATAACTGATTCGGTCTTTAACACAAACGAGACAGTATTATATCCAAACGAGCTTCTATAAAAACAATGCTGCTGCATAAAACATTGGTACGAAGTTTCAGACCAAAAAAAAATGATAACAATCATCACCCAACCTACCAACACTGAAACTCAGCTTTATCATCAGTTTGAGATAAGAACACGGACGGAAAGGAGTGTGTTTTCCTAAGATCAGCCTCCGTAATCATGGTGAAATACGACCTCCAACATAAAACACACGCGATAGACACTACATTACGTTAACTAGGGCGGAACTGATGACCAGTATATTACTGTAGAAGATATGATTGCTAACGTAAAACGGGCGTTGGAAATCACTCTGCTGTCTATACCATAACGGTAGAGACATAGACACAATAACTGATCCATGAACGATGACTGTCTCCAGTTGGAAGGGATATGATAGGCAGCATATCATGGGCGATACGGTTTTTAACCTTGATGATCCAACCTACAAAAACATCACTGACTGTGTGCGAATTTGTGGCAGGGATGGGAGAGAGCTACACTGTTTTATCGATGGACGTTTGCTACTATTCAAGGAGTGTTTTGCATCGTAAGCATCGGATCCAATCTTAAATATAAAACCAATGACGAAGTCCGCTTTGACAGTAGCCTCAGGAGGCTGCATCCAAAAGTAAAGTATGCTTAATTTACTCGGCATTATAGGAAGGATCCATCAGTATTTGTGCAAGGTTGAATTTTGTGTAGACTAAGCCTACGCTGACTTGATCATATGGATCACATATCCGCGCGCGCATCAATTTCTGTATCCAAAAGTTGCATCCAAATACTGTTTTGGGGGTACTTGAAGGATGACAGTGGTCTAAAGGAACAAAAAAAGAGGATGCTAGAGGAAGGGAAGCAGGGCTCGAAGTACGACTTGCTTTTTGCCTAACCTTTTTTTGCCCAACTTTTTTTATCATTATTGGCATGCTCGCATCAGTTTTGGGGTGCCCAGAGGATGCCATCCATACAATCAATTCAGGATGGTCTAAGGTACGAGAGGCAGTTACATTCCAAACGCCAGCACCTTTCCTTGTCCCAATCTTCCGGCCGACCTGTGCACAGGTAATTTCCTACCTGGCGGGGGGGCGTGTGTTCTCCCCAGGTGTAATGAGAGAACACCTGCCGGGATTCCATCAGTCTTCTCATCTCAATTATCTCACAGGCAACATCCGGGTCACGGGCGGGGGCAAAGGTCAGGGTCGGAACTTCCAAGTGCGAGGATTGAATATAAACAGCAAATGATCCCAAATTGCTGACAATAACTTAGCTTCTTAGTCATTCAGCATATCTATCGTGTCTAAAAGTCCGCGTGGCGCGGCTATAAGTTAGATCTTTGATACAGCCGAGACAACAGAACGGTCCACAGGATTTCTTTGGTGATGAAAAAGTAGCGAACACTTTGCTAGAGACTTGCAACATTGCAACATTGTCATTGTTCTAGTGACATTCCAAACACCACAATGTAGACAACTTCTATCACTTTTTAAGCAATCAATGGGGTCTGGTGGAGACAAGATGAACGTTCTGGAGACTTGCGTTCCCCGATGAAAATCTAGGCTTGACTAGCGGGACGTTACATTGTCGCAACTTAAACTCATGGGAGATTCCACTGTGACAAGTTGGACTGATGGGGTGTTCTATTGTGGCAAGTTTAACCTCTGAGAGTCCCTGTTTGTAACACGTTTAACTCATGGGAAGTTCGGTTGTATTAAACAAGGTTGACTAGTAATGGGAAGTTCTATTGTGACATGATTGACACATGGGAAGTTCTGTTGTAACATGATTGGCCACTCAGAAGTCCTGTTGTAACAGGTTTGACTCATTGGAAGTTCGCTTGTAACAATTTTGACTCACAGGGAGTGAAGTTGTAACAAATTTGACTACCCCCCCTCTTCCCGTTGTTGTAACAAGTTTGACTCATGGGACGTTCAATTGTAACAATTTTCACTCACTGGAAGTTAAGTTGTGACAAATTTGACTACCCTTCCCTTCCCGTTGTTGTAACAAGTTTGACTCATTGGACGTTCAATTGTAACAATTTTGACACAGGATGTTAAGTTGTGACAAATTTGACTATCCCCCCTTCCCGTTGTTTGTTCACGCCAGTCCTGACCCACCCGACCGCGTTTCCCTCTAAAAATTCCTGCATGGAGAAAACGGTCCGCACAAAGACTCGGTCGCCGCTATTGTCAGAGCTGAGGAAATAGTTTCCACTTCGTTCTCACTACCAGGGACGGACTAGAGTGTTTTCTATTCTTTATAAGATGGGGCAGAAAGGACAAACAAGCATTAGTAGGTCAGGCAAACATGCCCGACACAGGGGCATGGCAGGGACACAATCGGATGGAAACGTTCTCTGGGTTTACGTTTAGCCTCCACCAGGCCTTCCTAGGGGGGGGGGGGGGGTAGGATAGTAGAATTCGGCAAAAATTGGGTCCGACTTGCCTGGAGAGTTTCATTTTAATGACCTCTACGGACTCTTAAAACAAACGTATAATCTAGAGGCATCGTTTTAAGTCCGGTCTAGTTGAAGCAAGACTTATAAAAACGTGCTGTAACATTTCATTGATTCGAGACGATAAAAAACGCAACAACACTCCAACTACAGTGATATATCCCAGACACAACAACGCCGTCTGAATGATAACGCTGTTATTTCCGATTGGCACCTTTAGTGCTGAAGACATAAACAAGCTGCTGACATAAACGGCGTGCGGTATGAGGCCTGACGATGGAGTTACAATAGAGACGTTTATACCTCAAAAACTGTATTTTTAAGTAGTTAAAACCCCATATGGATATAGCGTTATACTCATTTGCCTTATAAATACTACGTCAAAATCAGTGTATTTACATTTGAGTATCTATCGTTGCAGAGGACTTTACGGAAGCCCCTGTATTTTGCTTTGTCAATAAGGTTTACTCAACCAGCTCAACTCAACAGAAAGCTCTATTTGGGTCCGCATTCTGCGTTCAATAAAATCTAGGGCATCTACATTTATAAGACAAATGTCCCTCTCAATTCGTAATCTTCAATCAGCTTACGACACAACTGACTTACCCATTTCAAAGCCGCAGTATCAGGACTTGATACAAGATTGATTGAGTGATGTTTTGTCTTCACTTTAATTTGAGGCCAGCAAAAATGCTTCCGTTCGCCTGATATATTCCAAACATCCACGCGGCGTCTGTAAGATAAGGTTGATATTTCCGATTGCCACCTTCAGCATCTCACCAAGTATAAACAACCTGCTTACACAAACACCTTTCGGACAAGACAACAGATCTTCAATCACGCCACACCTGCGGGGACGGGTGAGACACAAAGGTAGACGGACAGGTAGAAACCACAGGCCGTCATGTCTGGGTATTTAGCGTGTGATTGATGAATAAGGGGAACAAAAGGGGCAGGGTATTGTTATTGTCCCTACAACTGGACCAGAAATATGCGCATTTCAATATAGGACGGAACGCTGACGTATATTATACCATCTAAAAACTACGACTCAATTCAAAACCTATGTAAATTCAAGTTTAGTTCAATCAACTTGCATGTACACAGAAATTGCTACATGAAATTTGTTGTAAGTTACAAAGATGATATAAAATACAGTAAAAAAATTTGACGTAGACCTCTCGACATTAAGAAGAATGCAGTTGGGACACAGTTTAAATTGTTATAAGACTGAGAGAGGAAAGACTTGTTCACCCTATTTTTGCCGAATTTTGCTATCCATAACCCCTTAGGAAGGCCTGGTGGGGGCTATACTAATAACGGTTCTGTGAAGACAACTTACACACACATTTCTCCACACGAAATACCGTGTTGGCGCCACGCATGCCCTCCCCGCGACCCCACTGTGTCATGTTCAATGGACACTTCCACAGATTTGTCTTCATTTTCTACTCAACCCCTGACCTCCCCCGGCCGAGCTTTCCACTTTAAGCCGGCTCCAATTCCCACTTGGCCGGGAGGAAACTCTTCAAGAAACACAGAAAATCGAAGACGGAGAAGTGGAAGGCTTAAGTGCTTCTGCGGTGGGACCGGCCTCAAGAGCAAACCCAGCATCTCAAACAGGTGGGCACTTCTGATGTTTGCTTTCCTGCCTGTCCGATAATTTTACAGGCGTTTTTAAGTGTCCGCAATGGCCACCCGTGGGGGGGGGGGGGTGCGGTTGGACAGGTTTGTGTCATCGAGTCGCTTTGTTGTTGTAATGTTGTCATTTAGCTGTCATGTTGCGCCCGGGGGTACATTGTGTGTTAAATCTGAATACAAAGCATTTTAATTATCTTAAAAGTTAGTGTTTATCTTTCATAAGCCCGTACGGATATTGCTTTCTTGTCTGATTTATTTTTTAGTTGATATATCTCAGTTTTTTGTCTACACTAATTGACTCCTAATGTCCTACTTAATGCCATTTATCTTCTTTACTAGCAATCTTGTAGACTTTGCTGAAGTATACAGTTTACAGTATATTCCGGTATATGTGTTCAAATATCTCAGAAACAATGTGACGATTGGTTGAACTGTACAAAGACATACATTCACATTAGACCAAAGAACATTTTGTACAGGGATGCGTTCACACGAGAAAAGCGCCTCGCTATGTGCTACGGGAGCGTTCCGCTATCCCGAAGGGCCCCAGGCCAGTTCACACCAAAGCAGTGGCAACACTACATGTAACAATAACAGGTGTTACTAAGCATAATTAGTGCTTAGCGCTGTCGCCACGCCGACCTTTTTAAAAAGCGTCCGTGTCCCCCATTCAACTCAAACCGACCCGTAACATTCATTACTGCCAGGCCACATTCGTCGTAGGTCGTCGTACGATTTTGATGCCGACGAATTTTTAAGCAGACTGTGACAGAACGAACCATCAACACAGATCTAAGACAGCCCTTTCCGTATTAAACAAGACAGTCACATACAGTATGGTCGCAGGCCGTCGTGCGATTTTGATGTCGAAGAAGTTTCGAGCAGACTGTGACAGAACCAACCGCCAACCAAGGATCTAAGACAGCCTTTTCCCTAACAAGACAGCTGGATTAAGCAGGTCACAAGTACGACTATCCCAAGAATGCCTTCAGTTTGCGACCGTACGACGTCTGTGACTGAGCCCTAATCTGCACCAGCGCACTGATAGCTAACGGTTATAAAATACTGCATGCTATTCCTATAGTCGGCGCGTTAGCTAATTTTGCCAGTGCAGGGATGCAGGCTGAACTATTTGGAGCCCTGGGAGCCGTTTTTACGAAGGGTCGGCCGTTTGTAGGGCTCATTTCACGGCTGGGCAGGCGCGGAACAGGTGTCCAGGTCAGTGACCCCTGAAAACGGTTTTTGATCCCGGTGACACCGACAGGCGGGGGTTAGAGCGCAATCTCAGAGCAGATGGGGGATCTGGCTCGTTTCGCGCGTTTTTCTGCAAACGTACCAATGCATGGATGTACCAACTAACAAGTACCTAATACCAGCTCAGAAAAGAACAAGAAATAGTCATGCCTTTAAGTACCAGAGCTATCAACCAAGGATTGACGTGTTCAAAAACTCATTTTTTCCTAGAACTATCGTAGAGTGGAACTCGCTGCCACCAAGTACAGTAGGGGCATCGTCACTGGATAGTTTAAAACAATGTCTAGAGTTAGACGTTCAAAGGTTAGGTGTAACAGCTCGTTCGGTGTAATGTAGCCAGCTGCCGCCACGCCGTGTACCTGCGAAGCTGGTGTGTTACGCCGAAGGGCGGTTATACCGGCTATACAGATACAGATAAAGACGTTCTGTGCGTCTTTCTAGTGGCGCCTGTTTCTTATAAGTTCCCGAATAAAAATTGAAAATAATTAATTTAAGAAAAATAGAATTTACAAAACAAGTTAGCCACAGCTATGCATCTGCTTGGAGATAAGCAAAAAACTAACTATTTGGACAAATTATTACTCAGAAAAGGCTATAAATCAACTCTGTGTGAAACGATATATAAATTTTGTAGTTCAAAACAGCGTTTATAGATACACAATAAAGCCCAGGTACTCTATATTGATAACATCAGACTATCTATCTATCTATTCATGAATCTTCAGTGTAGTCTCTACAGTTATAATAACTGATTTCCAAGGCAGCCCTTGAGATTATCGACAAAAAGGCCCAACGAAGTTTCCTCTTCTGATATCTATGAAGCGTGTTCCTTGAAACCTATAAATGTGGCGTAGAACGCCATATCTGCGCATGCGGAAACCTCAGACATGTCAGGGTTTAAAATCTCTGCCAATAGCGCGGTGACCCGCGGAACCTGGGGCAGAGAGCTACGAATCATTCTCCGTCCCAGGGCGGTCATGAATCGGTCCAATAATACGCATGATTAGTTGCCAGACAACGCGCAATAACCACCGTTCATATCAGGAGCAGTTACGTCAAACAAAATGTACAACCGTCTGACTTTGTTACTTGTTACACGTTTCGAAATCTTATAGTGTTTCTGAATTCAAAGTAAGAAGGGTGATTGAAGATCTGAGAGCTGATATGGCAAGCCGACAGAAGAGGAGTGCAGTGGTGTAAGGACTTGCTCGGAGGGGGGGGGGGGTGAAAGATGATGATGATGATGATGAACAAGGGTCATACTACACTGTGCACGTACCAGCTGCAGAGTAAAATATGTAAAGATGCAATCCTGTCTCTTACACAAGAAAGAGTGACTAACGGAAAAGTAGTGGATGCTACTCGAAACATCTGACAGTTTTCAAAATCTATATATCCAGTTGCTAGAGTACTGTTTTCCTGTGTATCTCATTACCTGGATGTCTAACCTTGATCAAAGAATTCTGTCTCTTCGCCTCCACGAAAGACTTACAAAACGCAGAGTAAGTATTGTAAGCCCATGTGCATTGTTCTGTCATTTTTAATCATGCAAATGTGAATATCTATGTGTAAAATACACTTTTAATCTGTAAAATTTCAACGCAAATCAGTTGTGTCTGAAGAGATTCAACACGTCGGCAAAGTTGATTTTAGATAAAGGTTTGATTTGATTTGTTCTGCAGAAACTCAGCTACACTTTCCGAGGACAACAAGTAACTGTTTTACTGTGTATCTCATAACTGTTTTACTGTGTATCTCATAACTGTTTTCCTGTGTTCCTCATTACCTGGATGTCTAACCTGCAGAAACTCAGCTACACTTCCCGAGGACAACAGTTGGCTTCCTTGACTTTGACTCATGTCCTGATCGATCTGAACCGGGCAGATATCGGCTGCGATAAGCCCTAATGAAGATAGATGTGATCAATACAGGTCTATCCCGGCCTCCGGTCATTCCTCTGCTGTCAGCTGTGCGGAGAAGATGGATGTTTCCGTACCGGCTGATGATCGTGTTTTTGCACGACTGGAAACTCCCGCTTACTGCGGCCCGGCCGTGTACCATCTATCACTGGTTGCCGACAGATCGCTGTGGCAGGGTGTAAGTATTGGCAATAAAGTTGGCAAGGTGGTCTTGTGGTTAGGGTTTTTTTTCCATTCCAACATTTATCACAAGGTATGCTGACGGCACACTCAAGTTTTTTCAACTTATTTTTATGTCACCACCAACGCAGAGGACAAACGCATGAACGGACAATAGGCATGTACTCATTTAAAATTGTTGACTTAGAATCTAAAGGTTCTGGGTTCAAGATGACAGACTTTACTGCCTTACATGTATGTACACTGCATTGCGTCCTTTCCAATCCAACAGTAAAAAAACATAGCTGCACTAAGGATGCACATGCATGGCAACGCTGTGTTGTGTTTATTGGGAAGTGCAGAAACACAGTCACAAGCAGACGCACAAACAGACAAGCCAAAAACAATGGCGCCAAAACAATACTACGAAGTTCATTACCAGGACGTTGTGAGATTTTGATGCTGTAAAACTTTCGAGCAGGACGTGACAGAACCAACCGTCGACAAGGATTTAATACAGCCTTTTCTGTGACAAGACAGTTGCATTTCGTACGACACCCTATGAATGTACGACCCAAGAATGACTAGTTTGCGATCGTATGACGGTCTTACGATGAGTTGAGTCTGTCCCTAGATATGCAGTGCTTAGCTGAGGTAAGGAGTTGTGTGTAATATATGTCCAGCTAGAGCCGCTTGCCTGCGGAGCTTGTGTGTTACACAGACAGGTGGTAACACCACTTTATTGATACAGGTACTTCTTCTTAAGACACAGGGGGCCTCGTCTTAAAGGTTATGAAGAAGACAGGCGATTTCTCCTCGGAAATTGTTGGTCAGTCGAGGCAATTTTCCCGCGCATTCATCCTCCCCTACCGGGAAACCGGCGGAACAGAATCAATCAGAGAAAAAAAAAGCCGTGCGAACCACCTGCCAATCATAAGAAAACACATCACGGGGAGAAGTACAATCGGGATTTGGCGGGAACTAGGCCGTGATGACCGGTGTTATATTACAGTCGGACACTATCAGTCCCGAGTTAGCCTCCCGTAATAACGCCATTTTCCGCCCCAGCGACAAGAAGCCCGGAATGTAAGTAGATAAAGCGTTCCACAGACAAGTTTACGGCCGACTGTCCACCAGGGCTATCACAGGAAATATCCCCGCCAGCGAGACGTTACTCCGAGTCCAATTTGCAGTAAACTGTCTTCTTCTTCTTCTTCCTCCTGGGGGAGGGGGGTTATTGATGCCGGCTGGAGGTAAGGGATGCGGAGTGGTCTGTTTGGGCCAGGAAGAGGTAGGAAATAGAGAAGGAAGGAAGGAGAGTGGGTTGGATCGATGAATGGGGAAGTGATAAGAGAAAGAAGGGAGGAAAGGCGAAAGAAAACAAAACAGGAAGAAAAATAGGAAAAGGAAAAAGGAAAATGATTAAAGGAGAAATCAAGGAAATAAGAAAGACAGTAAAATGGAAGAAATGGAGGGGAGAAAGTAAATTGTTTCTGTGGCCATATATATGCATGTGAGTTGTCCTGTGGTTATATCTAACGTCTGGCTTGTACTGCAACATTGTAGACGCCATGACCTAGTACCCTGTCTCCCATCTAACGTACGTAATGAACCTCCCCTGATACTCAGACATTTTGTGTACTTCTACAGGTGTTCATATGACAATGGGACAAGGTGAAGGTGAAGCTGTACAGTTTCTGCACCATTGGTTTATCCAGAACCTTGCTTCATGCAGAATCCCTGCTCAGGCATGGCTCTGGATAGTCTACGCGTATCCAGAACCGTGCCTGGAGCAAATCTACGGTTCTGTGATACGTGGAGACTATCCAGAACCGTGCCTGATCCCAACCCTAATTATATAACCCATTCAGGCATAGAAGTAGATAGACACGGTCATGGATACAGCAAGGTCTTTGAAAGTCTTTATGCTCCGAATGTACAGTTTCAGCACCGCCCCCAGAAGTGCCACGCTGTAGGCGCGAGGCTCACGCCAGGTCACATCTAACGCACGTTATATCACCGGTCATTACCTCCCGGTCTTTAACACTAACTTCGTTACCGAGTTCCGCTTGCCGCCTCCTGTTTAAGTGAGTGGACGTAAAGCTCAATACCGGTGGCGATAAATTACAGCACTCGAGTTTACCCCGATAGTGTTGCACACAGAAGTAAGTGTGGCAGACGCACCACGCTTGGTTGACTCACACTCAGACAGGTGTGCATTATTGTACCCAGAACCGTGCCTATCTAGTTCTGTGCCTGAATGGGTTAGGGTTGGGATCAGGTACGGTTCTGGATAGTCTCTATTGTACCCAGAACCGTGCCTATCGAGTTCTATGCCTAAATGGGTTAGGGTTAGGATCAGGCACGGTTATGGATAATCTCTGGGTATCCAAGAACGTAGAGTTACCCCAGGCAATGTTCTGGATATGCGTGGACCATCCAGGACCTTGCCTGAGCATGGTTCTGGATGAAGCACGGTTCTGGATACAGCATTTGCCGATGTAGCATCCACCGGGTCTTTATAAGGTGTAACAGGCTTTTTGAGACAGTTACCACAATCTTTTCACGTTTTCGCTATCTAGAAGATCTCCAAAAACTGATATTTCTCACAAAACCCACTTATCATTAATAAAGTGGCACATTAGTCACTGCCACCAAAGAAGAAATTGAACCCTCCAGTAATGCTCGTAGAACCATTAGATAGGTCTTTAGACATAGATAGATCTACACATACGTTATCGTAAATGTGTGTTCCTTGCAATTGGCCTCCGGGCAAGAGTTTGCAATAAAGTTTGAATATATCCAAAAATAGTTATAATTAGGCACTAATAGGGTGACTAATTGGCCAGGAGAGTGAGGAAGTTAGTTGAAAGGTCGCAGAAAATAGAAGGCATGAGATCCGACGTTGTTTTGTGATGCAGTGCAGCGAGCAAATGTGTGATTTGGGCTATTTTTGTTTTCTACGTCTTTTCATTACCATCGTGTGAAAAGGTATTGTTTTCGGTGTATCTGTTTGTATGTTTGTTTGTGTTTCCATAGTTATATCCACATCATGAAAAGGTACGTCTAGGACACTGACAAAGGCCCCAGAAAGGTCCCAAAAATATTTCAAGGAGGATCTTAGATTTTAGTAAAGCTTGGCCCATTCCCTGCCCGAGGCTTCCCATGTACCGCACGTTAGGGAACTCCACGTGGCTCCAAATCGTCACCAGCGGCGGTGCTTGACCGTAACTTGTACAAATTCAATTGCGGGGAGGGAAATGCATGTTCCCAGCCGGGCCCTCCGACCTCCGAGCCTCGCTATTGTCCGTAGTTACATGCACGCCGGCGGGATCGCCGGTAACAATGCACCTTCTGGTGCTGTAGGGTTTGGGTGGGCGTCATCCATTCATCTAACCCTGCTTACCACATGGCAGACCTCATCTCCAAGCAGATGTGCGGTGTGGGTTTCTTTCGTGCGTCTGTTCATTGGGTCGGTACAACCTTTCACTGAAACCTTTTATACTGATTCTCTCACTAAATGATTTGACATATACAAAACGTGGGGAAGTACTTGAGTTTATATGCAGCCCCCTTGTCTTGGGTTTACTAGTATATAAAGTCCCCCCTGGGTTTATATACAGTCCCCCTATCAATCTCCTTTTGAACTGCAGATTACAAGCTTTTTATCCTAAACCTAAAGACACAGCTCTGCTCTGTCGTTCTGTTTTTCTGACTCTGGTTTGTTTGGTGTAACAACACGAGACCCGGCCTCCCCGTGAAAGAGTAAGCACCCATGACGTTTTGCCAACATAATGTGTAACACCAGTGGTGCCTCTCGACTGCCTGTATCGTGCCTATCTACTAGTTCTATGCCTGAACGGGTTGGGATCAGAAACGGTTCTGGATTCACGTGGACTATCCAGAACCGTGCCTGAGCATTGTTCTGGATAAAGCACGGTTCTGGATACACGTAATTTGTAATCTCCTACCCCCACGTATGTGTGGTTTTCAGTGATTTTGTATCGTCTTGTGATAAACTTTCAATGCCTCCTGTGCATTTTGATTATTATACTCTTACTTTTGTATGTAGTTCCTGATCACTGTGAATAGAATAGTGTAGATAGTAGACCTGAATTATATAGTACTGTTTACCAACTTGCAATGCATTGTATCGGTTACAATTGTTGTGCAATAAAGTTGATTTATTTATCTGAGTGTTTTACAGCGTTTATCGTAATGACTAATGTGCGTTTTTCTCCGTTCCTCTCGCACAACTAGAAAGACGTGCACACCAAGAAGAAGCCGTAAATCTTGTTGAAGATTGGTGTTTCTCGCCCAGTAGCCAGTCCAGCCCCGTGCTATAATCCACCGTGCCGACGGGCGAACGACTTCATGATTTACCGGCAGAACGAATCGTCCCCGCCGCGTTTGAAGAATCGCACGGGCCATTATATTGGCAGGACTCGCTCACAGTAAAAAAGAAAAGAGAAAGAAAAAAAAGGCAGCACAAGAAATCGACTCGCCACGGCGGCTCGGTGTGCCCAGGGTCGGGTGGTGTATTGTGTCTGGACAGGAGGAAACTCTATAGCCGTACGATAGGGCCACCTATTCACGGCAGGAGACAATCTATTTCCCCTTAATTGTTGACGGCGGCGTGGCACCAACAGCGGACTCGCCTACACATGTTATTCCACATTCTACATATCCAGACTGTATGAGACTCCACATCCTACGGGCATATATGAAAAAAATTGTTTTTCACAATCGTGATCTTAAAACGGATGTTTAAGATGAAAGATTGTGATGTTTTCTGGGCTTGTAAGATGAAAGGTTGTAAGATTTTCTGGGTACCCCTCTTTTCTTACGATGGTGCGGAATTAAAGTAAATTATGGGAAACATTGCATAGTGTTGTTCATCGTTTAAATTGGTCTCCGTAAAAACTTGAGTTAAAAATACCCCCTGCCTTAAGCGGAAATGGTACTGAGGTAATATATCGTCTGGCCGGTTTGAATAATCTCCAAGCAGATGTAAGGGTGGAAAATTGACAGGTTTTCTATGTGTCCCGCTTTTCTGTGGCACTGAATGTAAAATAAAAGATATAAGATTTCGTGATTGATTGCACACTATTACAAAAACATTTTTTATTCTTATTTCTGAAGAGAGGGTTTCTTATATTAAGTATTTTGCTTCATGCCCCATTTTCAATAAATAATAAATTTGAATAAAATGGAATGAATTAAGAAATGGGGTAGCCAAAAGATGTTACGATTTTTCCTCCGCACATCTGCTTGGAGATTACTTCAGCCGGATAGACGATACTAGTATATATCAGCAGCCTTTGTGCTCAAGGCAAGACATATTTTTAACTTCACGTTATTGTGGAGACCAGTCTGAATGTGGAACCACGCGTCTCCAACAACTGTACTGGGAGAGCATTCAAACCGGCCAGACGATATGAAAAAAAAATCAGATGTATACGTGCTTGTGAAAAATGGTATTTCCAACTTCCTATCAATCAAAATGCGAGAACAACCAAACCTCAGTCACAACGCCCACACACCGTACTGCTTTTACAGCATGACTTCAAACCGTGCGGGGAGGAATGAAGACTCTACATACACGACCTATTGTCATTGGAAAGGGATATTTCTGACTTTCTGTATCCACAGAGCGCAGGAACAACAAAAACTCACCGACACGCGTATCGCCGCAAACCATGCATAGATATCAAAACATCCCTACAAAAGCCTTCGCTACAAACACCACAACACCCTATATCAACAACAATGGGCGTTTCTAACTTGCCATTTTTACAAACTACAAGATCAACAAATTTGTTCTACCATCACACATACTTATCGGCTTGCAGTGTCACTTTTAACTTTGGATATAAAAAAAGTAGTATGAATATACAAAATGTACACTGCATCAATATTGTATGCCACAGAGAAAGGATTTTTGATTCAACTTTTACTGTCAATCCGCGAACTACAAGACTAACAGAGCTGTTCCGCCAACACACGCACAAGCCAAAGCACAGTATCTCTTTTAACCGTGGATATTAAACCGTCCTCATAACTTCACACGGCAGAGAGAACAGAGGAAACGTCAAGCCTTCCAGGCAAAACCGTCGCTACTGAATCTACAACAATCCATCATCGAGCCTTTCATACTGGCGTTGTCGCAGACAGGACGTGCCCAACTCACATCTACCTGGGCAGGGCTCGAAATTGCATGCCTACACTGAAACTTTGGCCACATCACGAGAGCGCAGAACATCTCAACCCTCATCGTTCAAGGAAACATCAGTGGCGCAAGAAGTAGAGGACGGCCACGCAGGAGGTGGTGTGACGACATTAAAGACTGGACCGATAGAACACTTGCAGAATGTACACAGCGGGCAAAGGATAGAGATGGCTGGAGGAAGCTTGTGCTAGAGGCGACCGTAGTCCCCGACCCTCCAGGCACTGAGGATGGGACAAGGTGAAGGACACTGAAACATTGATAATTACCTGCACCAGACAAAGTTTACTTGCACCACTCGGACGTTAAGAAATATGTAAACTGTTAAAAACACTAATGTCATTATTTCTTTTATACTTCATATGTGTAAACAGTCAAAGCAGCAAATAAAAATCAGGGCTCGAAATACGTCCTGCATGCCTACACTGGCGTAGGTAACATTGAAGATTACCTGCACCAGACAAAGTTTACCTGCACCACTCAGACTTTAAGAAGTATGGAATATACTAAAAACTGTTAAAAACACTATTGCCATTATTTCTTTTATACTTCATAGGTGTAAACAGTCAAAGCAGCTAATAAAAATCCACGTACACCTACATGTATACATAAGCCTAGTACATGGACAAGTGCAGGTTAGGTGCAGGTAGACATCAGAAATACGAATAATAAAAAGATTAGTATAATAATGTTCCACGGATGTCATCCATAACATTTACTTGCTGAAGTCTAACACCAACATCCACTGCAACACGGAGAACTCAGGCACGAAATATTTTATAAGCGGTGATGTTGGAATACTAGTATCCAACGCGTGCCACCTGTTTCGCTTTAGAGTTTGAGATTTGTGCTGTTCTTTGTATTTTAATAAATAAATAACATATTCAATGTATACGTCGATGAAGGTTACACATCCAGGTAATACACAAGAAAACAGTTACTCAGGCAACTGGATAGAGTTTGGAAACTGTCAGACGTTTCAAGTAGCATCCACTACTTTTCGTCAGTGACTAATGGCACTATTACCTGTAATATTACACCTTAAATAATGAAATATTAAAGGTGTTAAAAAAATAACAAAAAAAGTGAAATGTCAACCTAGTTTATTAATGAACAAACCATGAGAAGGGCATCTGGGCTAAGATATCCAACAAGTGCAAAATAGACGTCATTATTGCGCTGTTTATTATGAATTTTAACTGTTATTTCCAACACCAAAGAAATTAAACCCATCCAAATATTCGACTAAACAACACTAGTGTTTGTCAACTTATTAATGACTGGATTTGTGGTCCTCTTTATAACCATAGATCTTCAAATATCAAGTGAAAAATAGTCGGTAGAAAATGGCGTGCAGTGTTTTTATCCGTGGTTTTGTGTGGCAATAAAGGCGCGTGTTTGTGTGTAAAATAAGAGCGATTTGCGCCTGTCAGGTTTGATCGATGCGAACATATTCATCATCGCCCGTCATCACCGCCACCGGAGAGGGTCCCCGCTTATTGCCAGGCAATTGCCAGCAATTGGAAACATGATCCATCACGTGACATTATTTGATTGACAGGAGTACCAGACAGACTCATTTAACAACCGAGCCCCGCTCGCCATTTTTATTCCAATTTATAGTTTCTGTCATTTGTCATTTTTAGAAGTGAAATATCCTCAGCAATTTTTCATAAGTACAGAACCAGTAATCAATCACGTGACATTTTTATGGCAGTATTATCATAGGATAGAATCCTCATTTAACAACCAAGTCCCGCTCACCATTTTCTTCCAATTTCTGACTGTTTTATAATTAATTAAACCTGTCATTTCTCATAGTAACCTCTTTAGAAGTGAAATAACAAGTGATTTTCTTCCTAACTACAGATACAGTAATCAAACACGTGGCAACTTTTCATTTTACATTGAATTCAATTGAAGAACCGCAACTTTGATTTTTTCCACTGAATAACCGCCATTTTTCTTCAATTGTGTCTTCCCTTATCTTAACCCCTTCCGAAGTGAATAACCACAGTAATTTTCCTTTCATAAATACAGAATCAGTGCCCCGACGCGCTGGCGTGCTGAATAATTTACGGAGCCCTTTATTAACTCTCGCAGGCCCTTCATTACGGATAACATAATTCTCCTGCAGACCCTCCCTTCTAATCATAGACATCAGACCTGTTGGTTGTTGCGCGAATCTGAACACCCGAAAAAGGAAACACATCAATGCCCACAAATTCCCATCATCAGACCCATATTTAGCAGTAATGGCGGGGAAAGTGTCGAAGGCAATAAGCAGTTGGATTGCTGATATGCCTGCCGAGGTAGATAGCACGCCAGCCGGCCCATTTTGCGCGGGAAAGCCGTATATTTCCCGGGCTTCCCGCGGATACGCCTGGGCGGTAACCGGTGGAGACACATGAATCACATAACGGTAGCTCTTCCTGTTCGCCCCCCCCCCCCTTCTCCTTTTTATTACTCATACCCCACTTCCTTAATTATCAATTACTGAAAAATTACTTATGCTTCACACTCCGCTGCACCCCCAACCCGTAACCACGTCCCATATTATCCCACCATGCCTCCGCAGTGCTTCTGATAACAATCTCACACACTTCCCTTAGAGAGCGTTTACCTTAATGAACAGCACTTCTTTATAGATATGATTCTTCCGATAGGAAAACAACCATACTGTGGGCGCATTACGCCACTGCGCTAAGCTGAAGCTCTGAGCCACAAAACGTTTCCCTCTACACAAAAGCCAGGTTAATGTGCAGAACTTCTCAGTTATAGATATGATTTTTGCCATTTGAAAACAACCATACTCATAACGCCACTGGAGGCACCGTGCCACACAAAACATTTTCCCCTACAAAAACACAAGCAGGTTAAAGTACAGCACTTCTTTATAGGTATGATTTTGCCATATGAAAACAACCATATTGTTAGTTCATAAAGCGACTAGACTGTGTTAAGCAGAAGTTCTGGGCCACACAAAACGTTTCCCCCTACAAAAACACCACCAAGTTAGAGAACATTACTCCTTTATAGATATAATTTTTCCCGTATGAGAACACCCATAACGCTGAGGCTCCGAACTACACTAAACATTTCTTCGTACAAAAACGGCAGGTTAATAACAAACGGCACGTCTTTACAGACATAATGTTTCCCATATAAAAACAGCCATAACGCTGCTGTGTTAAGCGGAGGCTCCGAACCACACTAAACATTTCTTCGTACAAAAACGCCAGATTAATAACAAACGGCACGTCTTTACAGATATAATTTTTCCCATATAAAAACAGCCACAACGCTGCTGTGTTAAGCGGAGGCTCCCAGCCACACCAAAAGGGAAGGTTCCTGCCTACAAAGACGCCAGGTTGTTAAGAGTGGGGCTAAGTACTCCACTGGGATCACAGCGTGCAAGTAGCGCACAATGGGAAACCTTAAGCCTCCCCGGGAACAATGCACGCTTTCATGCCGAGGGGATACGTTCACAATATATCATGTACCGCTCCGTTCAATAAGTCTCCGTGTATATTTACAAAACACGGCCGTCTAAACACAGCTTGCACAGAATCCAACGGAAAACTCCAGCTTAGAGCTGTAAGCATCAAAGCATCCTTCTCGCCGAGACTAGCAACGAGATCGCTACACTGTGTCTAAAGTGTAACAACTACCGTGTAACGACTATAACTCCTCTGGCCTTGAATTTACGACATCGCGCTGGCAGGGCCTTATCTCAGAATTGCTACAGCGTTCTGAATTTGTTACATGTTGTGTCAAACCTGACGTAAATCTCACACTCGTGTAATCCCTAATATGGGCAAAGCTCCATTCCAACAGCCGTAATTTCCCCCGATGCTGGGGAGATCGGCAGCCGGGGTTTTGTCGGTGCAGCGGGGCGTAAGACCGCTCCTGTTTATCTACGCACTCAGATACTACGTCAAGGGGTCAGCCCCCCCTCCCCTGTCATACCTGTACAACAAGTTCTGATCTAGCCCTGCAGACAATAGCGGGACAAGAGACGTAATTAAACGACAAAGCAGGGCGATTAGGTTGGAGAGACGCGCGTCCGAAGTGGGGAAGCTTGTTCCGGTGGAGATTTATTCTGATGTGAAGTCGGATATCTGTGCTAACGGCCGCGCTTGTGTGTCACAAATCAACGAACCGTCTAGGCTCGAATTTCCTGCTGCGGTTTGAAACAAAAATCGTTACGTGTGTATAACGGAACGGCCTCAAACGGTTGGGACGACAGGAACACTCATACTGGTCAATACACGTCACTCATATCACAATCACGCTTATTAACTCGCGAATGTTAAGGGCGCTCTTGTGGTCAATGTACCCTGCTATTGCCCTAATCTCCAAGCAGACCTTTTGGTGGCTACAAGACAGTATCATATGGGCAAAACAGTATCAAATTGCCGGACAGTAACCAATACGTCACTGTTTGGCTGGCGACAAAAACAAAAAACAGATATGCCTAAAACACGTCAAAAATAAGCTAAAGCCTAAATCTCTGCTTGGAGAGTAATCAACACGCTCAATCACGCTTATTAACTCGAATTAAGGGCGCTTCTGCGGTCGACACTTCCTGCTATCGCCCCATCGGAAGTGTTTTACTCATACACAGACGTAGTATTGTGGCACTCCAGCCTCAACAGCCCGTGTTGTAGCCAGAACCGTGCTTTATCTAGAACCACACACAGGCACGGTTCAGGATAGTCCACGCGTGTCCAGAACCGTGCCTGGAGCAAATCTACGTTCTTGGATACGCGGAGACTATCCAGAACCGTAGCTGAACCTATCCTTTACCCAACCAGGCATAGAACTACAGAGACACGGTGGTGAATACGACAGAAGTGGCGGCCCTTCTCGGCATGACAGCCTAGCTTGAGCCCAGCCCGACCGTAACGCCCTTCCCGCTACACTCTCCATACAGACCATACAGAGCGCGTTTATACACAAACACAGAGTGCTACTTCGGTTCAACGAGGGGTAGCCGGGCGAGGCGACAAGCTCGCATGCTCTTTTACCCGGGGCTGGGAGAGTACAGCACACAACGTTCAACAGGCTACTACAGCCAAATCTCTGCACCCAAGGTCGCAACAATTATGGTAATGAGACTCTAACAAGTTGTTATTTGTACGCCGACATTTACACCCGATCCCTGACCTTCTAGATTGGGACGACTCGCAACTTGATCCGGTATTCTTAATAGCAACCTTGCCTTGGTTGTCATTTTTGTTGAGTAACAGAGGGAGAATGGTCTGGATTTTAATAGAGTTTGCTATTTTCTCACGGTTGGAGCGGTGCAGAATTAAATCAGGGTCGATCTGCCCGAGGGCGAGAGAGGTGCCCGAGGGCGAGAAAGGTGCCCGAGGGCGACAGAGGTGACGGCCGGAGGTAAACACAGTCTCCGTGAATAGGTCAGCGCCATTCGAGTGGAAACAAACCCACTAGTACAAGTGTCACGTCAGGCCGAACGAACGCAGGGGTCGCTGCGTATGAACGTCACTTCATAACCACTTTCTAACAGCCAGAGGAAATCCTGTATTCATCTTTCCAATGCATACAAATGCCGCCTTGTAATATTTATCGCTGCCAATTCGAATCTCTCATCTCAGAAGCTTTCGGTTATTTCCGACGCCACCACGGGCTATCGAACACAAAACCACGTATCAACACACAAGCTGCTGTGAAAGCGAAGTGACGCAAAGCCTGGCTGTTTCAGTCTGAAAACCCATCTCTAAATCAACAACACCCTTCCTCAAACCCTGCAGCTTTAGTGTAATATTTCGAAGGCCACCCGGCTACGGAACAAATCAACATATCCCCACACAGCTGTAATGAATGAGCATTGTGGCCAAGCCGAGCTCTTTCAGACGCTACCCTTTGTAATACACGCTATCATGAGATTCGGTATCTCCGGCAGTCTCATTGTGAAAACGCATCAGTAGATCTATCACCACCACCACGCTGTATGCTCCACTGGGCTCCTGTATCTGCCCACACACTTTCCTATCCCGATAGCCGCCGCAGACTGTCAGAGGATCTAGGCCCGGCCAAGGAGCGGGGTTTCCGCCGAGATAAGGTACAACGGCCGGTAAAACAACAAGCCCCGGGGCGACCCACCCTGATCTCTCGGGCCCGGTTCGCTCAGGTCCCGCCGGAATACCGAGACAGGACGCGGTACTATTATCGAGGAGAATCCAGGGCACATGTCTAATGAATATGAGGGCAGTCTTAACCCATCCTAACAAGGTCTTAAGACCGAGGGTAAAGAATACGGCACTAACTGGCGTTAACTTAGAAATAACACGGGAGCTAGTGTCATACCGTAAAATCGTAAATTGTAGCTTCCTGCCACTTATACCGACGCTAGAATCGATCCCCTACGAAATAAGGACGTTATTTTTGTGATTTAACAAGGTTCTTATTTCTTGTTTACGCTGCGGACTTGTTGGGACGTTATGAAGCGGGATGAGGTGCATTACAGGAGAACACACCATCAATCAAAAGGACTGGATTAAATTCAATTCAGATCTGTATTCCCGAGAACATGCCAGCGGCCACGGGTTCAATTCCCGCCCCGTGGCGTCACTTCTTGTCCTGGGATATTCCAGGGTTGGACACCGTACGGGGTTACAGGGGAGCAGGGCCCGGCAATATCTGTGACAGTCCCGATACATCGTAATAAATATTTCACATCGTAATTCGGAGTATCATGGACACGGCGCGCGGTAGGGTTTACAAGTGGTTGTGCCTATAGCTAGCTGTCGGGGATCCTCCGATAACCCCAGTCAGATACTTCGGTGTTCTTGTAAATGATGTTTGTTTTCTTAAAGATGCGCATCATTCCTGGGCGTCTGATGTTGGATAAACGGTTAGGCCCGAGGGGTGGCCGTGCAGGGTGTGTTTACATTGCACTTATCCCGCCGGTCACGCCTGGGTGCTGATGCGCTGAGTACGCCTCCCCTCGCTAAGGGCCGCGATCATCGCCCGTCTGATGGTACAGAGTACTACAGAGCCATAAAGGGCGGAGAGCGCCACTGTGTGAGGGGATCGACACTTGTTTAGTGTTTATAGACTCCCGCTTGTGTTATGGACCGGCTATCTCTGACGGTGGGAGAAACATGACAGATCGGGTGGACACAAGCGAACGCCGTATGACGTCAGGCCTGGGGCTGAATGGGACAAGCGGTTAGACGGGCCGTCCGACGGCTGGTTGGTTGGTTGGTCGACGGGAGTAAATTTGCCTGGCGGCGCAGGAGAAACCAAAACAACCCGGTGCCAAGAGGGCAGAAATCACCGGCAAGCGTGCCAGCGCATCACTGTCGGAGAAGGCAAGGCCGGACAATGTGCGATTTGCACGGAGCCTGGCCTGTACAAAAGCGAGGGCCGGGGGGCGTGCGATCTGTCGCACCAATACTATAATAGTAAGTAGACCCACCGTGTAGCAGGGCTGCCCAAAGCACCGCGGCCGTCCAAACCGCTCCCAGGGAAAGCCGTCCTCGCTTGTCAAACGTCGTCTGCTGCATGGCTGGGCCGGTCCTTCGCAAAGAAATATCCTCTTGTACGTCGCGCGTTTCCAGAAGCGGCGTTCACGCAGGAGTGCAGGCAAAGCAGGTGCGACTCCCGCTCCACAAGTTTCTCGTCTGCCGCCGTAATCACTTCCGTATTCAATTGCGCGCGGCACCATGGGATACGCCAACGGCCGAGGCCCCTCCAGGCGGCGGGTAGCTGTCCTGCGCGGCAGGTGCCTGTCAGGTGGTTGCGGTCCCCCGGGTGGGAGGTTTAATCAGGCGGGTTGCACGGGGTTGATTAATGTAGAGACAAAACATATGCTATCCTGGGTGAATTCGATGCGGACGGCGGGACCGGGCGGGCTGCTGCGTGGCGGCTGCACCGCCGACTTGCGGAGTTAGTTAAGTCAGGAGGAGCTCATTTGTAGCACGCCTCCAGGCGAGCGGGGCGGAGGACAAAGCGGGATTGATCGCCCGTGGAAGTGGGTTTTATCGCCAGGCTAAAGCCAGCTCTACTTTGATTTGATTGTCGGAACCGCTCGGCGGGGACTCGAACGCGCGGGGAGGGTGGCAGTGAACTTCTCAGGCTACGCGATGCCGATCTTTTTACTCATCTTCCTGGGAAAAAATATCAGCATTTATTTAACGAGGGAGACCTATTCATTCTTCTTGAAGCGAGCTGGCCAACAACAAGAAGGCGGGGCAACGCTAAAAGTCAGTGTTTGTAATCTCCTTTCTGTAGTTCAACACCGTAATTACCTCACTCACACCGAGTTGACTGGCTCGTGCAGAAGTTTTGGGAAACTACGATTACTATGGTAACAGAGAGGCGAGGGGCTACCCCGACCGGACATGCCGTGTTGCTACACATGTAAGTTGGGGAGGACCGTCGTGCCGTGCCTACAACCTTGGTCTGTGTACAGTTTATATGAGGAACCTCATCAACAGTAAACAAGCGGGTTCCACAACTTCATGTTCCCGCATTGAAACTGGACCTGGGATCGAACCGATGAGTTGTGTTGGTGCATACGGAAAACAGAGGCAAGCCCGCTTGATTACGGAGAGAAACAGTCTTTTCTGGACTTGGAAAGCCGCCAGAAGTCGCCAACGAAAATGGAGGGGAAACTAGATTCTTTCGCAGTCGTAAGGGTAAACTTTTCTACATTACTAGACTGACTGAATAAGATTGTAATGTTTCGTCTGCCACTGCTTTAGTATAAGTCAGACCCCCCCAAAAAAACCTAGCATAGAGTTGTCACTAGTTTGCTTTCAGGATGTTGTATCTCGCGGTGACTCGTTTATTTTCTTACCCCTTACGGAAAACAAACTCGCCATAGGAATTCACTACTAGTAGATGTCAGAAAAACACTTTTTTGTTGGATCATTTACAAAAGTCTTCTAACTTAGCTTTACTGAATGCAGGCATATTACACTCCATTGAACAATGTAAGGGTGATTATTTGATTGATTCATTGATTGATTGATTCATTGATTGACGGACGGGTAGACGAATGGGAAGGTGGGTGAGCTGCTTGCTTATTGATATATTGATATATAGATTGAGAGATTAGGTTTACACCGGTAACAGCCCGGTCACATTCATCGTGTAACTGTAAGCCATCCCACAATTTTGATGTCGTAGGTTTTAATGTAGGCGTTGACAGAACCAACCATGGAAAAGGATCTAAGACAAGTTTTTCCACAAGACACTCAGTTAAATCCACAACTACCCCAAGAATGCCCTCACTTTGCAGTCTTACGACGAAAGCATTCGTAGTCTCTACCAGGCTTCTGAGGCGGCTGGAAAGAGTAGAGAGGCAAACTGTACTTCTATAGCTAACTCCCCTGGCATGTTATCTGTCTGACTTGGCCAATTTTCCAGCCGCCTCTAAAGCCTGGTAGAGGCTACGGCGTCTGAGACCTGGCCCTTATACATGTAAGGAGCAGAGACTTTAACTAGTTCAGCACCAGTCCGTTATTTCCCGTTATTAACACGTATCTAGGTTCACCATTCGTGCATTTCTCATCGCTCAGTTAGCTATCCTGGATGATACAGGCGCACAGACGGAAAACCACAGTCCCTCACAAACACAGATGTTCATTTTATCACCCTCTGCAATACAGCCATGACGTCATGATCACATTGTTCCTTGATTAATACGATTTCCTAAGAAGTTTTACAAGACTTTTAAGTTGGCCTGGGCCAAACAAAGAAGTGGTTATTAATTAAAACAATTCAGACGTCAGATTCCATGGCCAAACAGTAGAAAATCAAACTCATGTACATGTAACTCCGTGATCTACCTGAAAGTAGGTCATTTCGCACTAGAGGGGTTCTTGCTATTAGATGTGATATTACCAATTCACAATCCGGATCAAGGATGGGGCAAGGGGGTTTAAAAAAGGAGGTTCCCTTTAGAATTCTAACCTTCTTGGATAGGACAAATGCTGCATTGGGAAAGGTAGATGCTCTTTAAAAGTGTCATATTACATGAATACATTGAGTACATGAAAAACACCCCATATAAAGATATAAAGAATCAGATGTGGTGTCGTCAATTGGTGTAAATTTGACATATGACCCCCTTGGGAAATGCTGCAGTGCCAGTTTGAGACGCTGTGCCATCTGTGAGTGACTCCGATTTGCTCTATGTAGGAAATATATGTGACAGGGTAGAGATAGTGATCTGGCAGAATCCTGGATTCTACCGGTAGAGATCCTGATCAGAGTTAACAGAGATCATGATCATGATCTCTGCAGGCACAGTATATGTACATGTACTAGTATATACTGGGTGAAGAGGATCAGATTTGGTATTAGCTATTTGTTCAATTCAATCGTTCCATTTCTGATGACACAAAGTCACCCTTAGTTCCACACTACAGTATCAGTACATAACAATCTTGCTAGTAGGCTTTAGTGCGGCCATTTTGACTAGCTAGGCAGGCAGGCACATCATCTTACAAACCAGACATGTTCCAAATAACCATACAAACTGTGGGGTTTTGTCAGTAACTTATAGATACCAAGAACATTACACCAAGTAGAAGTTTAATTTAAAAAAATTATTTTCATTGACTTACATGGCGAGAAACATACAACGTTAACCACACAACAATATTCAAACTTCTGTATATATAATCTGTATCTGTATAGCCGGTATAACCGCCCTTAGCGTAACACACCAGCTTCGCAGGCACGCGGCGCAGCGGCAGCTGGCTACATTACACCAAAGACATGTTACGCCTAACCTTTGAACGTCTAACTCTAAACAGTGTTTACAACTATCTAGTGACGATGCCCCTACTGTACTTGTATAACATACTGTCAAGGAAGTACATGTGCACAATGAGGAAAATAAAACACCACAAAATGTGCAAACTTGTCTATACAACATACTGTCTCCATTATCTTGAAAGTTCATCTGTGTGGGTAAAGTCATTATGGAGCAAGTTTAAACTGAAATTTCCTCATTCCTTGACAAAGACTGGAGATGCACAGTCAAAAATTTGGGTAAGTCCAATTTGTTGTATTGGAAATTACAGTTTAAACTTGTTCCATAATACTGTCTCCATAGCTTTCCAGTGAGACTGCACTTTACTATACATTCAGAATAATGGCTATGAGAATATGTGGGTTATATTAAGTACTAGACTGTCATACCTTTGGCTGCCTTCATACATAACCTCAGGCATGTCCTCAGACTATACACCAGCTAGTACCAGACTAGACTACACAAGATGTAAGCCTGCAGTTTCTCTTACAAATCCTCTTTAGAGGGCCTAAATCCCACTCCCAAATCCCACTCCCAAATCCCACTCCCAAATCCCACTCCCAAATCCCACCGAGGATGCAGCAAAGTGTTTACTACACTTACTTTCACACGGCTTACAGAGATTTGGAGGTGACCAGGTGACTCTGAAATGGGAACTACACAGACCTGTTGCCACCAGTTTTCATGCTGGTTTGAATTTTATCAGTGTTGGTCTAATATATTCTGCAAAATATAGTACCCCTTGAACCCATATGTAGAATTTTGCTAGACCCATACCAGCTACTAGTAGTAAATTATTATCTGCCATACATTGTACCTGCTACAACTGTTGTGCAATAAATGTTGACTTGACTTGACTATGATGCGAGCGCATCTTGTGTTTTAAAGCCTTTTCAATTCAGCCAATTATGGCTGCTTACAGGCTTTTGTATGTACTTGTACAGTACAAATAAGCCTCTCTCTCTCTCTCTCTCTCTCTCTCTCTCTAATACTAACACTTTGACCTAACAATCACCAATATCTGGTATTTGAATGAAGTACAGAAAAATATCTGGTATCAGTATTTGGTAAGGGTCTCACTGAAACCCAAGAATACCTGCTGAAAGATCCCACATCCATACAACTACACCTTGTCCTGTCAATTATCAGTATCTGGTAAGGGTCTCACTGAGATTGCGGTAAGATCTGCTGAAAGATCCCACTTGGGATCCCAGTATAGAGATCACACATCCCGGGTACCATCCACTGTTAAACCAGAATGCTACCCAGGCGAAGAACTGTAACTACCCACATACTGAGATCTCATGTAAAATCCCATGATTTTACATGAGAGATCAGATAGGATCCAAGCCAGACTCTGGTTGGATTTCACGTGGATCCCCTGTGATAATTTTCATCTCATGGGATTCACGTGGGATTCAGTATGGAATATCAAATGTTATCCCAGATCACAAATACATGCAACAACTGAGGCTACACTAAATGGGTTGTACTGTTTGCTTGTGCCCACCAATATTGTAACAGGTTAGTCAGGGCACTTGTTAGAATGTAACATCCCAACCCATTCACCACTATTTCTGTAACTTCATGTTTTCAAAGTCATTGAGTTATTAACCACTGTGAAACTTTCAATCTCCCTATGGTACTTGCTGAAGTGCTGGAACTTCTGAGCCAATAAAATTACTAACGTTACACAAAGAAATAAGTATTCAATGTAAAGTAAACATGATTTTTATGAGGCTGACGAAAGTTGTTTGAAGTTGTTCTTACCCGACTGTGCTTGAGTCGATGGGGGAACTTGCGTGAGTAACGGCGCCCTCCATGTTTGTTGTCATCTCGAACTTCAAGGTCACCTCTAAACTTCATTCCTGTAGCGTCAAACAACGAAAACCTTGAAACAAACATTCTTCCGATACATAAGAATATTCTGACAAACAGTTGGCGGCTAGTGGAGACTTTCCTTACCTTCTGTGACAAGACAAGACGTGAGTGAGTGATGGCACCCTTCATATTCTTGTCATCTCGAACTTCAAGGTCACCCCCAACTTCATGTTCTGTAACGTCAAACAAAGAAACCTTTGCAGCTTCTCAAGCATTCTCGCGATCCCTAAGAATTCTGACAAACAGTAAGCGGCTAGCGGAGGATTTCATTACCTTCTGTGAGGAAAGAAAACAGACAGAAAAGGCGGGAAATTCAACACGTACCGTCCGGTCCCCCTCCATTCTGGATGCCGTGACCTTTGAACTTCAGGAAAAAGCTAGTGCGTTGTTCGCAGCGTCTGGTAAAGAAGAGTCATTCGATTATACCATCATTGTTCGGTGACAGAGTCACAAGCTATGTATCTTTTACACATCTTCTACGTATCTTTTACACATCTCATTCCCATAGTAACAGTTAAAGTTTGCCGTGTATCAGGTCGTCTCCCACAAAATAAAGTTTCCTTGCCCACCTTGTAGTAAGCTAAACAGAAAACAGTAGCGCATTCGCGGACTCATACGAAGAAATACTCTCCAAGCAGAGGTTTAGGCGTCGGCTTATTTTTAAAGTGTTTTTCAATTTGATACTGTCTCACCAATTTGATACTGTCTTGCTAATTTGATTCTGTCTTGCCAATTTGATACTGTCTTGCAGCCACCAAAACATCTGCTTGGACATGAATTTCGAACGTTTAACCAAGAAAATCTTACGACATGCTCGATTTAATTTAATGGAGGAAAAAAAGCGAGTGAACTGCGTCCACATCAGTAAACGTTAGACGAAAGCAGTGCACGATTTTCGAGACGTTATCAATCAACTTCTCTCCAAGTCAAATTCTCCACGGATATGAACTGAACTCTGGGGACGAGATAGGCCATCTCGGATATTAAACATGCCCTGGGGACGACGCGGGTCACGTGAACCCACCTCCTTGTCATTTGGAAACAGTGAGGAGATGAACCTATCGGTGTGCTGAGAATAAAGAAACGTTTAAACACAATTCAGACATTCATTATTGCAAATAGGTACACTGGTGCACCTAGCCTAAAGATTCAGCTAGGTGCACACAAAAAAAATCGGGTGCACAACATAAAATAAAGTGTAACTAATTGACGAAACTTTTTTTATTAATTACTGCCTCTCGTCAGAGCTTGAATCTAGAAACCTAACTTCAAAATTGTAATGATTAAGTGATACAACAGAAGTTTTATCGTCTTTTCTGACACTTACATGTCAATATGATGCAGTGTGCTAGCTATAGTGTACCATTATATGATACTTGTCAACGGATCTGAGGATCAACGGATCTGAGGTATGCCCTTGTAAAATAAATAAACTTGAAACTTGACTTGTATGTACACAACGATGCACAAATATCTAGGTGCACCGGTGCATTCATAGTCAAACTTTAGCTGCACAGCTCCAATATTAAGTATACAGAAGTGAACGTGCAACTAGTTATTCCAGGCCCGCAATTTGTATTCGTCTTCTGTTACTGGTTCCAATACACCCACGCCCACTGTAGAGATGATGGTAGTTGTGATAGTATGAGGAGGGAAGTCGACAATTCAGCAGAACACTTGATGATGAAGATAGCTTTGGACCATTTATCATAAAGTTACTTGTTGAAACATTATTAGAATTTCAGAAAAAATGATGTCCAGATAACTTCTGACGTCTCGAATTGTTTTAAAAACTTGGATAGTCCATGCGTATCCAGAACCTTGCCTGGGGAAAATCTACGTTCTTGAATACGCGGGGACTATCCAGAACATTGCCTGATCCTAACCCTAACCCATTCAGGCATAGAGCTAGCTAGATAGGCACGGCTCTGGATACAATAGAGACTATCCACAACCGTGCCTGATCCTAACCCTAACTCATTCACTAATAGAGCTAGATAGTCCCAGTTCTGTATCTGTATAGTCGGTGTAACCGCCCTTCGGCATAACACACCCGCTTCTGTATCTGTATCTGTATAGCCGATATAACCGCCCTTCGGCGTAACATACCAGCTTCTGTATCTGTATAGCCGGTATAACCGCCCTTCGGCGTATCTGTATCTGTATAGCCGGTATAACCGCCCTTCGACGTAACACGCCAGCTTCGCAGGCACGCGGCGCGGCGACAGCTAGCTATATTACACCGAACGACTTGTTACACCCAACAGTTCTGGATACGATAGGACGTCTGTGACTGGCAACTTCCCGCCATAATTTCACCCTCCATTGCTCTCCACCGCTCAGTGTGTCAGACACGCCGACAGAAACGGCTCCGATATTACCAGCGTGAGTTTCACAGTGTTACCGCCCGTCAGTAGAGCCGTGTCAAAAAAGTTTTGGAAAATCTGATCGCAACACCGTCTCAAGCCTCTGCCCTGCGTTCTATAAATTGGTATATCGGTATATTTAAATTGGTATATAGATATAGATAAATTGTTAGATAGTTAGATGGATAGAGAAAGAGATAGAAAGACAGATACATACATACATACATACATACATACATACATACATACATACATACATACTACATAGTACATAGAAGGATAGATAGGGCCAGAGAAGTAGGGAGCGAGAGAGGAAGAGAGAGCGGGAGAGAGAGGGGGGGGGGGGCGAGTGAGAGAGAGGGATATTCGTTGTATCTATCATCAGTTTTCCTGTTCACAGATTTACATATAGATGGAAAATAATAAAACGTACACATCAACAAACAAAGTAGTGTACACATATAACAAGACTATGAAAAAAAAGTTTGCGCTTGGGTTCCCGGCCTTTGCAAACACCGAACTCCAAGGGTGGAACCTATAGTATACACATATGCGATGAAAAATGGTTCTCAACGTAAAGATGGCAGCGTCCTTAATATCAATCAGGGTGGGGCAGTGGGTAAGTGGACCCTATGAATCTAGATACGCGTAGAGTCCAGTGGCTGGAAAGAGAATGGATAGCAATGATTAGCGTAAACGCATTTGAAAAATACCCTCTATACATCTTACTTATGTTTGGCTTTTTTGAAGTGCTGAAGAGTGGACAATAAAATGACGCCAGTTGACAAATATGAATGGACGGTCCCTTAGTACGAGGTCACCCCCCGCCTGGTGAATAACGGACCGTCCCTAATAATGATCGATTCGGCTTACCGGCGAATTTCCGGGACGGGTTGAGTTTATTGAATCTTGATGTTCCCCAATTTGGTGATATGTTCCGCGTCATCAAATCAGCTTGGAAGGGAAGAAAGGATCTCGGAGTAATAAAAACTATAATGATAGGATTCCAATACAAATAGAACGAAACCAATTAAAAGCTCCTGTTTTATTATGTCGAGATTCAAAGATCCTCGTTTGATATTGAAGTTCAAGTTTGTCTACGTTGCTGGTCGGCAGTCACCATGGTAACTGGTGCTGTAGGAGACACCCTGTGGTGTTGGATTATGTAGCAAGTGGCAGAACAGAGTTGGAGGGGCTGGTCACCTTATATATATATATATATGAATGTGTTTGAGAATAAACAGAGCAGTAGTTTGTTAGGCTAGACCATGTGAACGTTTAACATTATGTATTTGCTTTGCAAATGTTACCTTAAAGTTTCTAGTTGATATTATGTCAACTTTGTAGTACCCGTTTGCCTGGTGGCCTTTCCTGAGTATAAGACGTTAGGCGTAGAGAAATTTACAAATGCAGTTCTGATATTCCTTTTCTTTCATTATAGTGAGATGAGCAGTAAACTCCCCTGAGCCTGCTTACCCTCTCTTGGGGCGAATCCTTCCGCCTCATCCGGCCTGCACCGCTGCAAGAAAACGTCAAGGTCACGAGTATCGGCTCAGCGAAGGTCAAGACGTATTGAGCTCGGGGTTTGCAAACCTCACTCCAATTCCGAGCTATAATGAAAGGATCTCCCAGGGACTCGTGTGTGGACTCAGGCAGATCGCAGGTGGGCGAGGCGGCTAGATGAACTCCGGAGGAGTCCAAAAAAACTATCTCAATTCTAAACAAACAACCACGAGAGCCTAGTAGGCATCCTTCCATCTCAACAGATAATGGTAGCACTCTAAGTCTGGTGTTGTGGCCGTGTGCAGCGTCTTGTGTGACCAATCAGCCCTATCTTTGCATGGCAGTCCCGACCACAGTTGGGACACAAGAAGGTTGAGCTATTTTGTGATTTCTCTTTACGTTTCTGGCGTTTCGTTTCCAGCTGCTTGCAGCGCTTTGCCTCTCCCCTCTCTAGACCAACTTTCACTGCATGGCGCCGTCCGCTGCGGTCTGCTGCGAGTTCTTCCCAGCTGGCTGAGAGCACAAACTCCAAAAGTAGCACACATGTACGTAACTAACATGATGCTGCTGTACACCAACATGGCCGCCCGGATTCAAATTAACAAACATTAGGACGTCGAAAATCCTGTATTATTGAAGGTCTACAATACAGTAGACTCACAAGACCATTTTTTCCGCTGGCAAAAGTTGAAATACTAGACACTGAACAGGATTACTTTGTTGGAAGAAAAAAAGATGCCATGTCCATAAATCCAAAATCAGTAAAACAATGAAATAATCTTAACGTTTAATCCAAATGTTAGGAGTTTGAATTAAATGTCAGTTAACTTAAACTGAGATGTGAGGCTAACAGTTACTTTTTTATGAGCGGTAACGTGCTACTCTGCACAAGGTTTGGATTTCATCAAGGACTGTGTCTATCGTCGCAACACGTCAGGAGATTCCAATAATTCTAATTAACTTGAGCAACATTTCAGATTAGCGTTGACAGAAGCAGACCAGGAGTACCGGTGTAAACCGTTGCTGGCAGGACAGGATCGTGAAACCGTCGGGTCTCAAAACAAAGACACCTCGACGCTTCCATGCAAGGATAATGTATCCAGAACTGTGCCTATCTACATTGTAGTGACTTTTTTTTTGTTTTATACTAGTATCTTTTTTTCGTCAGCCAAACTTCTTCGGATAGTCGTGCAAAGGACTGCTTTAGCTATAGATCCTTGTTGGTAGTAGGTTTGAAAATCTTACAACATCAAAATCATACAACGACCTACATGTACGACTTTCGCCCGAAAGACAGGTATCTTAAGCGGAAGAGCGTTTTGATTGAACTATAACTCGAGTAATGTAGATAATAGATATAGATTACAGCCACATAACGCATTGAAAGTCTACCGGAATCAACTTAGTAACAGACACAGTGTAGCTACAATGTAACAGTTTAAACTTAAACGGGCAGAAATTCGCTACAATTTTCCCTTTAGTTCTTCCTAACACCGGTGACCTTTCCTCATTGAGCGAGATGACCTTCAATCAACTATGGCGGCCGCACACAGTGTCCGAATAATCCATTGTAACGTCGTCAGCCGAACTCTGGGTATCCGGTCAATAATTCGCGTCTGTGTGGGTTTACCTTCTCTTTGTGTTTCTGTACCGTTTTGGGACTGGCGCATATACTGCAGGATTACGCCCCGCACAAAGTAGTTTCGGCAACAGAATAAAACTTATCCCGACTTATTTCCTCAGGGATTGGGGAAGAATCCTGGCGGATATCTCTGGAACAGACCCGCTAAATAATTCATCAGACCCGAAAGAGGACAGAACTGGGCTTTCCAAAATCCTATTTTCATCAATAAGAAAATTAAGCACCCTTTTTTGTAACTGTTTGTTTAACCGCCTTCTCAAGAGCAGGTTGCTAAGATGTGAATAGCTATGTAGAAAGGGGCTGGTTGGTAGCTTTGATGTAAATCGTTTCAATGCCGTTCTTTGCAAAACGCCCGCCAAACAATACATGTACACATGGAAGTAACATCATAAAAAGCTTTTTCACCTAGCTATTTATTGAATCTTGATCGCTTAGAAAAAGCATTGCCATCTGGCAGATTGACAGCAAAGTGGTTTCAACGTACAAGGTACGGCGATATCGTCACGGAAAACGTATTGTATTATAAATGTGACATGGGGCTTAACCAAATACTAGTAATTTGTAATCGCTGGTACAAATCACTCTTATCAAGGAGTACATGCACCTCATTTCTCTTATCTTCACAGCGTCTGATCTTACAAAAACTTCCAGTTATCACGGAATCATCTTTCTCCACATGGGATACGTGAAATCATTCATAGGTGATGAGCCATGGACGTTGGTTATTCCTTTGATAGTATTCAGAGATAGCTCGGAATATGAATTTATATTTTTCCAAGTAAAACAGAGTAGTAGTTGATGAACAATTATGTACAGACAGACTACATTTTTATTGGAAGCAGATCTTTCTGATAACCCGCAGCCCCAAACGGAAGAATCTATTTCTGTTCTGGTCCGAACTTGAACGTGGTAGATCAATCAGGCACCCGCGGTTTCTGCCGAGGCCCACCCCGGCCTGCAGACGATAACATTGGCTCAACATGGCGGCAGGAATTCTGACAGGACGGATTAGCGTTGGGACAGTCTGTCGAGATTTGTCGCGTCAAACTCGCAGTTTGTTCCAACTGTTGAGAGAGAACTAGTCCCCTGTGACTTAAGGAAGGTTTAGATACCAGCAGACGTTCCTAACACGGTGAGTCATTCGCGTACTGAACGGTGCCGATTCTGTAGCAGACGAAAGCGCGCGAAATCTGAGGCGCGCTTCAAAATTGCTACATTCCCGCCGCGGAGCAGACGATCCCTGTTCGCTGACAGAAACTACGTCCGAATCAAATCGTTTGACCTCCCGCCCGATCGGTCGCCTCCCAGCGGCGTGTTTTCCTACAGAGCGATTATTTCCATCCAAATTCCCGCCATGATAGCGGAGCAGGTCTTCGGAGAGGCTTTCGATTAGCCGGCGATGACACCCGTTCCCCCTCGGGCTATCGTCTGACGAGCCTACCGGCGCCAAATCGCCGATTTTCCGCCGAACCTCGCGACAAATTTCCAATTACTCGCGCTGAACTTGCGCAACTCTATTTCCTCGTCGCCGTGCGGGCATATTTCCCAAAGCTCGGGGAGTATCAGATGTTTTCCGGCACGGTGGAGAATCACACACTCTGTGAGAGAATCGCGCCCGCGGGCTAGTTCGCTCTGTCATCGCGTTTGGCGGGAAAATGTGTTCGAAACTCCTCTCAATCACGACTTACTGAGGGCGAAGCAAGGTCGCGCGCGCGTAAATGCGTTTGTTGTCCGACACGAACGTCGATCATCCTTCACCCTGACAACCAGCCCAGACCGAAGACCGGATTGGAATGACGGCCACGTCTCGGCTTTATGAGCTGATAACCCCATTCACCCCGAATTCCACGGAAGGTCGGGAGCGCAGCAGAGCCGCCGCCGCTTCCCATGCATGTTAGCGCTGTAATATTCCTTCCATTTCGGATCTCCCCACACTATTACTTCTACCTGACCCAACTGTAAATGCCTGACCTCATACACAAGCCCCATCCCTCCACATTAGCGACTCATAACACTTCAAATGGCTGAAACAAATTTTCCGCGCGAGCCTGGAGCTGAGTTTTCATTTCTCCAGGATTTACAGTAGGAAAACTCGTCTGTCAGGAATTACAGTTATAAATATCTGCATTGCTGAACGCCGATCTTATACTCATCACGCAGACACCAAGTCGGAAATCACATCTGATCCATCTGAACACGCATTTCAAGTACGGGCTTCTTATTGTTATCAAAATATGGGGGCTGGAGGCGGTTGACTTGTGCATTCGGGGTCGCTGCCTGCCGATCTGGAATGAAAAGCGGGCGTTGCGTTTGCCCTCAGTGGCTGTACGGGTCTGCTGGGGTGTTGTTATAAACTAGCGGCGTGTGAAATGCGTTTCTCAGTATTTCTGTATATAGACTTCCTGTTACATGTTATATAACTTGTCTGTCTACTTAGTAAACTTGTCTAAAACTACATGAATCAGCCAAGAGTATCATTTGGCTGCCATGTTCTTTTCGTGTATTTATGTACCTTCTTTGGCAGTTCAGTCTTTTTATGTACCAATCTGCCAATAAACCAATTATGATTATGATATAAATGTGATGCAGATATATCATGTTGCGGCAATGGTATATGTTACGGAAATATACGTGCCAACATGTATCGTATTCATGGCAAAATAAGCTGGGTTGATTTAAGTTTGATAGTTGGAAACAACATTTTTAATCGTAACCTTGTATGTCTAGGAATGTAGAAATTAACGCCGATATATACATCATCTTTATTTCATATTTCATTATGTCGGTACTCCCCACCCAGTGTATATGCCCCGTTTTTTTCTGTCACAACTCCAATAGGGGATGATACCAACAATCTAAAATATCATGTTAAAAGGTAAACACAGCTACTGGATGTTTTTTTCTAGGCTGGCTAAAACTTTTAACGAGATTTCGACGTTCCAGTCTGACCTCGGCAGCCCAGCAAAACAAACTTACAGAGGCGTCGGGGAGAGAAGACGATCTATACTTAATTAGCATTCTTCCGGGCAACTGTTCCCATGTTCAGATCAATACCCTGCACAGATACCTCCCCACCCTGATTGACTACAGTAAGCCCATGAATATGACAGGCACGGAGCGATTCGGAGAATACAAAATTAACTTCTATCTCCTTCGCCATCTCCCCGGTCCCAAGGTCCACCCAGAAATAATTGTGTTGGTTATGACTGGCAGGCCCCAGTGTGAAGGTGATGCCTATCCGTCAATAGTCCGTTATTATTTCCACTGACTAAATCCGGCCTTGTCTGTGTGACCAGTTCTTCTGCGTGGAAGTGTTTTGATAGAAAAAGGATAGGAGACTTGTGCGGGGATGGGATGTATTAGCAAGGTGGAGTAGGATTACTGTCAAGTGCGTGGAACTCACACTTAAGGCTCAGGGAAGAGACAACTTAAGGAGTTAAGAAGGGTCCAAGTCAGATAATGCGTCTGTGATTATTCCACAGTTCACTTAGTGGTTTTTAAGGGGCTTTTCCAATTCAATTCACTGGTGCAAAGTATCAATTTGCCAAATCAAAGGGGGAGATACAATATCTCTCAAGTTCTCTTCAGTGTATCAATCAGTGTATTGCGCCGAAGGGCGGTTATACTGGCTATACAGACACAGATACAGAAGCTGGTGTGTTACGCCGAAGGGCGGTTATACCGGCTATACAGACACAAATACAGAAGCTGGTGTGTTACGCCAAAGGGCGGTTATACCGGCTATACAAATACCAATACAGATACAGAAGCTGGAGTGTTACGCCTAGGGGCGGTTATACCGGCTATACAGATACAGAGATGATATGGACTAATTTCAGTCTTTTCTATGCTACATGTACGACACCCTGGTTTCTTTATTCAAAAAGATGGAATGGCCAGAACTTCAACTGGTAATGCACAGCTTGAGTGATAAAAATATGAATTGGTTGGGAGTTCGAATCCCGGCACATTCACGCTACTGGAGAGGGTCGCAGTCCTTAGGACGGGACGTTAAGCCATGGTCCACTGTTCATTGTGCTTGTCGAAAAGAGCAGAGGAAATTTCCCCGGTACAATGAACCTGTAAATACTGTACATAGCGTCTGTCTTCTCTGTCACGACCAGTGGGAGAGAAGCTCTTCAGTGAGCTAAACTGGTTCGAGATCACTTTCACTTTAACGAATGAGTCTCATTAGCCTGTTATCTGGTGAGAAAGACGTCACACGAGTTCGCTGTTTCAACGTCACGCCACTGTCTGAGATCTAATCAAGGCGCCTTCATCTGGCTCAGTCATTAACACTAATCTGTACAAGTCATTTCACCTCATCTAGATTAACTCTTCATTAAGACTCCACCTAATTAAAGATTTGTAATTAAAACTCCTTCAAATGAACGAATCACGTGTGAAACTGTTGCCTTAAGTATGCGTTTATTTATCGTGTTCAGAGTTAGCCGGGACCATTGTGATACGTTAGAAGCGGAGGGAAGCGATATTGCTATTTTTTTCACAGCTCCACGTAAAATCACTTATGTAACAACTTATTGGGTGTCACAAGTAAATCTAGTTACGTACGGCCACATAAAGTTTATTTGCAAAATGTACATGTAAGCAAGAACTGAGTTTTTCGTCAAAATTTACCTGATGTTTCTATTTCTTAAAGAGTTCCATGTAAAATCACTTACATATTAACCAATTCTTGGAAGTCATAAGCACATGTAGTTACAGTCAAATGTTTATTTGCAAAATGTACATGTAAGCGAGAACTGATGTTTTTCGTCAAAATTCACGCTTAGATCTCTAATGTACTTTTCCATCCCAGGAATTGCCCTTTACTGATTCAGCCTAGTCGGGATATCTTAGCCCTTCCAGTGGCAGTCATAACTTTGGGATCCTCCAAATGACCGGAGATTCCAAGTCTCCATCCCAGAGCTGATGCACGGATGCTTATCTAGCCGTAAATCGTCCCGTTTCAATAAGATAGAGGCGATCATTCAGACTCAAAGTGCTTCCTGCAACGACCGTAAAGGCTTTGGACCATGGACCCGTGTTTATACATGTACATATACAAGTCGTTCGGTGTAATGTAGCTAGCTGCCGCCGCGCCGCGTGCCTGCGAAGCTGGTGTGTTACGCCGAAGGGCGGTTATACCGGCTATACGGATACAGATACAGATACAGAAGCTGGTGTGTTACACCGAAGGGCGGTTATATTAGCCATACAGATACAGAAGCTGGTGTGTTACGCTGAAGGGCGGTTATACCGGCTATACAGATACAGATACCAGGAAGGGGGGGGGGGCATCCTTCACATGTAAATTTCCCGTCCCGTTTCAGTGCGCGCCATAAATTTCTCCTTATTCATTTCGCTCATAAAGCCATCACGGTGATAAACTACCGGGTAGAAATAAATCCCCCGGAGGAATCAGCGATAAATGAGAAGTGAGGAAAACGTTGTGTTAAATCTTATGTCCTATCATTTAAACATCATAAACACCTTCCATGCCATCCGCGGAGGCGACGTTTATCAAGTTGGAAGCTGATGAACTCTGTTTATGGACATCAGCATGCAGATTTACTCCATGCTCAGCTCCGATACACATTTAGATCAATGCAGGTTCAGCATCAAATTTGAACCATAGTAAATGATGTTTCGACTGTTGTTTTATCGTTAGTGGCAAAGTTTAAGTTGAGCCCTTTTAAAGTTTATTATTATTATCGTTATATTTCTGTATGAAATAGACAGAGTGGCAAAACGCCTTTACAAGATGCTATCCCATACTGTATACAAGAACACGTGTACACATTACATTTACAGTGCCAAGTTAATTGCATTTACAGACTTATACAATAACATTATAGATAGAAAGCATCACATTTAAAAGATTACATCTTCATCACTCTTACTCATCGAAGTGTTTTATTCATTCAATCATGCTACAGTAAAGGATAGGGATCTAGGTTGCATATTGCATTGGTTACATTGTATCAAAGGAGTTTTATGCGATAATAGTGCTGCAAATTATATATATCTACAACGCGATTGTAACATGGCTGATATGTGTGTTAGATATGGGATGGCTGAATCTCGGTATCTGTTAGTTTTACACGTGAGGCTTCTGGGTTCGTGGTGGTAATTCTTTCATGGCACTCTTGTGGGCATTTCTTGGTTTATTTCTGGTTCAGTTTGCTTTTTTTTAAGTTTCATTTAGCTAATTCCAATACATATTGACATGCGACAATCCATACATGGTATACATAGGGATATATATATATAAAAGACTGTTTAAACATCAGGAATTCATTGTAGAAGTATTAGAACCCACCCATGTATTAGATAGGTTAGCATTTTTAAATGGTATACGTAGTTATGTAGTAGTAGGTGCCATACTTTGTACACTGTACAATTGTTGTGCAATAATTTTATTATTACTATTATTTGTCTATTAGTATTACTACAGTAACGGAGGTTAGGTACGTGACTCTATCTTGAACTCGTCTAAATTCAATGCCTGTAACAAATGAATCAGGCTGCTAATAAAATAGACAAAACCGTCAGCAAATCCAGTCTGGTTCCATATCCAGGGCTGCTGATATGATTGTTTATAATTGATTGTATGTCCCAAATATTCTGACATGCGTAATTCACTATATACAATATTGTGTTCTGCTATACCAGGATTTCTCTCAGTGGCTTCAACTAGTGAACTGAACTCAAGTGCATATTGACATGTGACAACCCCTGCACTGCACATATAGGACAAAATCCAAAAAAATTTGTAAATGCTAAAAACTTTACCAATCAATTTAAAAGCACCTTCTCATTCCTTACTACATCGTATCGTATGTTTGGCGATATATAGCAGTAGATACCATACACTGTGACGTGTACAATTGTTGTGTTATAAAGTTTTCATATATATATATATATATATAGAGAGAGAGAGAGAGAGAGAGAGAGGGAGAGAGGGAGGGAGAGAGGATGGAGAGAGGGAGAGAGAGAGAGGGAGAGAGGGAGAGAGAGAGAGAGAGAGAGAGAGAGAGAGAGAGAGAGAGAGAGAGAGAGAGAGACAAAGCCATCATTGAACCCAGTTTGGTCCCATTGTTTGTTAAGCACATCCAGAATTGCTGATGTGTTTTACAGCACCGGAGGGTCCCATTCGTATTGGCTACCGAATAACGGCACTACGGATAGTGATCAGCGAATAACGGGGGCTTTAAATTTGGAAAGTCAATTGGTGATCTCGCGGGCGCCATGTTTGACTTCTAAGTTAGTACTGGATGACAGCAAACGTTCATTCCTATATATATAATGGTACTGTCATATTGCCAATTCTTAAGTATCCACAGCATTAAATCTTGCCAATTCATAAGCAGTCACAGTGTATCTTAGTTGTTTCGACACTTTAGAATTCGTTATGGAGTTGTAGGAAATAAAGTTAAAGTTTTCCATCTGCATGGCCTGACGTCTCTTTCTAAAATTTGGCGTACAAGTCAGCGAAAACCAACAAATGTACTGATGTGGCCTGACGTTGATACAGTGTTATAAGGTATTATTAGTTGGTCCATTCTGTGAAAGCTGCTGCAGACAGCGGATGTGACAGGAGTTTCCTGTTTGTTCTTGTTGCTATTCAGGCGGAGATTCGGGCTGTCAGGTCCTGTAGCCCGGCCTGCTCATGCGCGTCGGGAGGGTCAGCCGGAAAAACAAGTCGGCGGGGCTGGATGGAGACGTCACAAGTCGTCACGTCTGGCCGGGCAGCTGCAGACGGGTAGCCTCCACCCGGCTCCGGGAAGCGGCTGCAGACCATTAGCCTCTACGAGGCTCCGGGAAGCTGCTGCAGACGACTAGCCTCTAATAGGGTTCCGGGAAGCGGCTGCAGACGACTAGCCTCTACCAGGCTCCGGAAAGAGGCTGGTAAGAGTCAGGCCGGGCCGCGGCAGACGGGTAGACTCTACCAGGCTCCGGGAAGCGGCTGCAGAAGAGTAGCCTCTACCAGGCTCCGGGAAGCGGCTGCAGACGACTAGCCTCTACCAGGCTCCGGAAAGCGGCTGGTAAAAGTCTGGCCGAGCCGCTACAGACGGGTAGCCTCTACCAGGCTCCGGGAAGCGGCTGGCAAGAGTCTGGCCGGGCAGCTGCAGACGGGTAGCCTCTACCAGGCTCCGGGAAGCGGCTGCAGACGAGTAGCCTCTACCAGGCTCCGGGAAGCGGCTGCAGACGGGTAGCCTCTACCAGGCTCCGGGAAGCAGCTGGTAAGAGTCTGGCCACTGCAGACGAGTAGCCTCTTCCAGGCTCCGGAAAGCGGCTGGTAAGAGTAGAAATGGGCAAGAAAGACAGATAACGTGCCAGGGGAGTTGGTCCGCTCAAGAGTACAGTTCGCCACTGTTACAGTAATGTTTGATTTCACTGACGAATCATTTTATTCGTTTTACCACTAGAACACAATACCACGACTTGTTTTCAGACGTCCCTGCTTTAAAAAAAAACAGACACAGGAAATAGAAACAAAATTACATAAAGGTGAAAAAATCTAAGTTAGGATCAGTCAGACATGAAGTTTTCCAACATCACAGACGTGCTCTCCACGTGCAACCCTCACCAGTAGTGCGCATGCGTCGGGTGATCTGACAGCAACCGGGATTCCAACTCCCGACCCGTAGGTCCAGAGGCAGGGTCAGTGACCCCTGGACTGCATACACATACGACATCTTGACTTTTATGCTCATCTGTATGGATCTAGATGCCAGTTGTATTCAGACGTATAGTCCACGCGTATCCAGAACCGTACCCTGTGTAAATCTACGTTCTGGAATACACAGAGACTATCCAGAATCGTGCAATCAGGCATAGAACTATATAGGCACGGTTCTGGATACGACATTGCCCTCCCTTTTAGCAGCCATCAATTCCGCTCGCTAAGGGCGCGATGAAGAAAACTCCCCCTGACATCTATCTGTTTCCCGCCACAACCTCTGCTTGGAGACGGATGGGCGAGGATCGCGGTTGCTAGGCAACTGAGTGCCGCAATAAACGCCAGAGTGCAAAATCAATGTGGGAGGAGAGGTTGTGCCATTCAGGCGATCCTTGGAGCCCAGTTCTGATGGACAATAAAGTGAGGAAGGGATGGTGGGGAAACTGGTGTTTGTATCTTGTATGTCTAGTTGTGTGAAGAGGCTGCTCAAACTGTAGATATTTGAATATATAATGGACCTCAATTATGTAGGCGAATGTAAAAAGAGGATGTCTGTTTTTCTGTATGATTTTCGTAAATGTGTCTAAAAGTGAAACAGTTTCATTCTATACCTGTAAAATGGCTAAAGCAATGTGTTCATATGTGGCTAAAATGTATCAGGTTTCAGAGAGATGCACAATATATAAACCAAGAACAATTATGGATAGCCATCAAGAAAGTTTAGATTTGTATAGTTTTTCAATGGATTCGGTAGAAACAAGCTTAAGACGTATGAAGGAAGTCTTTCCTTGGTGCTGAAGAAGCTATCCAGTAAAAACGGCCTTCAGCAGTCGTTTAACACAACACATTCTATTGACAAGGTCAGTTCTGTCCATGCCTAGAGTAGTATATAAGATGTTCTAGTAACGCCTGCCTTCTTGAGATCCCCCCCCCCCATTATCTTTAGTGGGAGTAAATGTTTTCCGGGTGTGTGAATCATGGATGGAAGCTGCGTCAGTCTACGTGCCCAGGGTGAAGAGACATTTAATTCCGACACCATCGCAACTTCAAAGCGATGCTAGGATCCCTGGAGAAAGTCTTTTCATGGCTGCTTTGAAGGGAATTTAGTACGGCAGTCATCTTTACAGTCCGCTATGAGAGCAGAGCGGTTATTACGGAGGTTTTATGGCGTTTTTAGGACGTCGCTGACACCCTATGTACATACTGACCTTTTGACCCAGTTGTGGTGAACATCTAGCTTTTGGCGACGCCAAGATGTGCAAATGTTTCCTGAGACGTCAGAAACTTTTTGAGAAAAGCTCAAGAGTAGAAAAGAAATGAAAAGGGACGTATTTGAAAAGGCATTTGAATCGGTGACAATCAGAATGAATCAAACAGAATTTTCATACATATGACATGAGTGTTAATATGTAACAATGACACGGCTGTAGTTATAGATAGACATTTTAAAGTTATAGGAGGTTATACGTATTTGAAGCCCTCCGAATTCAAATTTTCCTTTGCTGGCAACTTAGCATCCTTCAAACGTAGATAATACATCAAATTACCCTGGCAACGTACCAGACCTGAAACTCACCCGATTTCAGACTTCTCATGCATCTGCCCAAACTTCTTGTCCTGGCATCAGATAGCATAACGGCATCATGCTGTGGGGTCAGGTGGCGCAGCGGTAGTGCGTTCGGCTCAGGCCCAAGAGGTCCCGAGTTCGATCCCCACCCATGTCATCGATCTTGTGCCCTTGGGAAAGGCACTTTACATGACTTTCCTCACTTCACTCAGGTGTAAATGAGTACCTCACCAGGACTCCAGGAAGAATAGTGTGAATTAACAAACTAATGGAGATCCTCATAAAAACCAAAAACCAAAAACCAATCATCAATAAGGACAATCTTACAAACTTACAAACTTTTTCTGACTTCTGACACCAAAACTGGTCAAACTTTATCGTTCCTTTCTGCTTCCTCAGAACTTCAATACTAGCCCCAGACTGATTGCTCGTTTTAAAGCCCACACATCCATCTGTAAAGTCCAAATTCAAAAAATCACAGAGACTTTTTGAAGTGGAAAGTTCGAACGCAAAGAAAAATCACAACCTCACCACAAAGGCGGAAAATCTCAACAACCCACTAATATATAACCCCCATTATACAAATAGCTGATATGCGTGGCGCATTTCTCTATCATATCATGTAAAGTATGTATCAGTAATTCGCGTAATAAAGGGTCTACAGACCCGGGCAGAATAAAAGCATCTTTGAGCGAGCACACTGCGACCATTATGGTCTTTTATCAGCTCCAAGCTTGGAGGATCCGAACATAATGGCACGTCTGCATTAGCCTACCGCAGCGTCTTTTACATTAGCTATAGGTCGGCACAAAGGATGCACTCAGACTGGAGATGTATTTTCTATGGGTTTGGAGGACTGTTATTTGTTCTCTTTATAGTTGTGCGCTGTAGTTTGGTGGTTTGCAAGGTTACCCTTTGAATGCAAGGTCATCAGTCCGTATTCTGAGTGCACGTCGGACTTAAGAACTTCAGGTTTGATATTCAGACGTGAAATGACTTTATTGTGTGTTTTAGAAACTCTGTTGATGACAGATTTGTGTACATGTTAGGTTGAAAGCAGTGCTTAATCTGTACTTCCAACACAACATTGGATCAGGCTTACCAAATTTCGGGCCAATTTTTCAGCCTACCAAAACGAAAGTTTGACTGATTTTTCATGGATCTAAACTTTAGTCCTCTATCATGTTTCGAACAAACAAGTTCAGTCTTGTTGAAAACTATTTCGAGAGGAGGTTCATACGATAATAGAGTTTCATGATGGGGGAGAATGATCGATTAATTGATTGATTGGTTGGTTGATTGATTGATTGGTTGGTTGGTTGGAAGGAGAAGAAACGATCAAACGTGTTAACACTGTCATGGGATATTAACTCTTTTTTAATGCTATCTAATAAAGATATGCTTTTCTAATTTTTTCATAATATAGTTCCACACTGAAACATTTCTAGGCAAGTACAAACCTCAATGTTGTATTCTCAACATTGAAACGTGCAACGTGGAAATTTAGATGTGTTTTTATTGACAGCAAAACAGGACCAAAACGAAGTTTACCACCAAACAGGCCTCACTTCGTGTTGAACCACTTTAACTTTCCGACCTTCCACTTTGTTCCCCCTGGGGTTTTTGTGGTTCAGTCCAAACTTTTATTGCCTTTTCCCGGTGCATATTTCACCAGGTGGATCGTGGTGAGTTGTTACCTACAGCTTTGCTCAGGGGAGTCCTCTATTAGTATGTTGATATTTGAAATCTCTCAGGGCTGGAAAAAGGTAAATGGTAAATCAGGTCGAAATTGAAGCGTTACGTTTGAGATGTAATTTCATGTTTGTGTAAATTGATGAATTTTATTTGAATGTAATTGCGCAAAGAAATCACCTGTTTTAAGGGGAGAAACGAGAAAAAAGACGTTTCTTGCATTGCAACTTGTCTCTTCAGAAGGAGGTAGAAATAGAATGTTAACTTCATCTTCCACGATTTAATGCCCTAAGTTTACTACGATATGGGCTCTCTCAGAAACCGGCTTCGTTCAGTGAACGGAAGAAGCCTGTGTGCCATCTTATGTGCATAACGGAGTTTCCAAACTCGCGCCCTGAATATTGGGAGGGGGGTATGGAAGCTGTTGTATTCAGAACCATGCTCAGACCAGAACCGTGTCTGGAGCACATCTACGTCCTTGGATACGCGGAGACTATCCAGGACCGCGCCTGATTCTAACTCTAACCCATTCAGGCATAGAAGGCACGGTTCTGGATACACCAGGAGCCCAGGTATACAGATATGATGGCACCCAAGCTACTACCCATATGTATTCAAGATTGATAAACTGAACGAAACTCTGTTCTGAAAAACAAAGCCCCACCCCGCGACCCTTCCATCTGTGCACCAGGTCTGTAAGACCCTCCAGACGCCGATAGATGCACGAGATCCAAAAGACTCCCGTCCCCCTGCAGTGTCCATTATGTTTACTGCCGGGAAGATTACTGTGTGTTTTTCCCTCCGCAGTGTTGCTGTAGCCAGCGCACCCCTGGGAGCAACAAGCCTGCATCCGATAGCCCGGTGGAAGATGGGAATGGTTCCCGTAATGGTTCACTGACATCGGAACGTCTCCGTTTGGATATGGAAGGGTTACAGCGGCTATGGGCCAAATCAACAAATTTGTTTGTTTGTTTGTTTGTTTGTTTGTTTGTTTGTTTGTTTGTTTTTATTTTTCTGAAGGTAAGAACGAATTTGTTTCTGTCTTATATTGTAAGGGGATTTGACAAGCGTGGTGATCTTATGTCAATCGAGCCCAGTGTGTATCTCCTGGTAAAATGAATAAATGAAATGAAAAAGCAGAAACACTGCTAGTTTAATTTTAGATCTAGAAAGACAGTGAAAATCTGCTGTATGTGTGTATAACCAGGTATGCGTAAGCAAATTTAGTAACTAGTTGCACTACTGTGATCTGAAAATCTACTTTATCCATTTGTAAACATTCATTTTTTATCTTGTCAATGTTTCAGGCCGCTTTGTACATGACTGTACTACATGCACATTGATGTAGGGTAGACTTCCCTGCATTTCTAAGCGATATTTTACATCAGACTATCCAGAACCGTGCCTGATCCTAACCCTAACCCATTCAGGCATAGAACTAGATAGGCACGGTTCTGTATACGATATTGACCAATACGAGACCAAAGAGGAGACGTGGCACAGATGATCTGATTGTCCCGGGCCGAACCCCTCCCCTGTAATATTTGCGACTGTAGGAGCAGTGATGCATGCCTGGTGTGGTCAACATCAAACCCACATCAATATCACCTCCGGTCGCCGGGGTCTCTCACCAGTGTGCAGCATGGTCTCACACCACTGGCTGTCTTTGACTGCTACGGAAGAAAATAAAACTCGTTACATAATCTATTTATTTATCTATTTATTTATTTACTTCTACTCGAATGCTAATTACAAGGTTACAAATGGTATTTGAACTTACCATGACCCTCCTTGTAAACCAGGTCTCTGCATGTAAATATACATAATATGTCTATTTTACCTTTTGTCTGCCTAATTACTTAAAATGCCATTTTAAGTTATAAGTGTATTTGATGATATTCTTTCTATATTGCGCCTATATTGCGCCTATCGCCAAAACATCCATTACTTCCAGTAACTACATATTAATGAATGTTTTTAATCATTGTACATTGGTTTTTAATTCAGAGGCAACACTGCGATTTCCAATAACGTTATCTTGTGTCTATCTTGTTTTCTTAATCCCAGCTGTGGAGCCCATAAGTCAAACTAACATGCCCGGGATAGGATTGCAGTCCTTAAAACGGAACATCATGTTGTAGTCAACATTGTACCTATAGAAAAGAGGAGTGAAATTCTCCTGGACATTGAACCTGTATAAACTGTACACGTATTTCTTTTGCCGATACTAGATTGAGACACATTTCATTTCTAACATCAATATTTGTCCCGATCGCGGTGGTTTATACTTACCAGTGTGGGACAGGGGCACTCACCGCTGTTGACTGGATCCTTGCTCTATATCTGTATTAACGTATTAAGTAGAACATCACCGCAATGGTTTTATTATTTATAAAGAAATTTTGGTAAGTCCTGGGTTCATATAGAAATCAATAAAAGTTGTAAAAGGAATTTCCGTATCTAATCAGAACCATATGAAATATTGACTCTGTTATATGTAACATTGTAAAACGATGGGTATTATGATGTCGGGGCCAGTTCTACCCTTGCTTAAAACGTTGCAAGTTCATGCTGCTTTAATTTGTTTATCGTCAGTGCCTCGACCTATTTGGCCTGTTGTTGTTTTAGTCAGTTTGTTTTTTCTTTCCATTTGAGCTTTATGAATCAAACTCGTTTCCAGACTGTTTTTGGATTTGAATTGCCCTCAGAACCATTTGAAGTTTACGAATCAACAACAGAATGACAAAGAATTTGTCGGACTACGTCGGTGAAGGGTAGACATCCAGGTAATAAGATACGCCAAAAACAGTTACTCAAGCAACTGGATATGATTTTGGAAACGGTCAGACGTTTCAGGTAGCATCCACTACGTATACCTTTCGTCAGTGACACTAAAGGACTGCAGGAGAATTACAGGTTTATAAGCTTTCAAAAATCATATCCAGTTGCTTGAGTAACTGTTTTGGCGTAATTATGTTTACCGAAGGAAAACATGTTGTTTTTGCTACGTTTCTTCTTCCTCTTCCTCTTCTCCAAACAGTGACCTCTGACCTGGTCCAGACTGTCTGTTACCATGGTAACTTGTGTTGGGTTACATCATGTTGCAATTTTATAGCAGGAGGGATTTAGACTCTTGTCTGACCACATATATGAATGTGTTTGAGTATGAATTAACAGAGCAGACCATATGCGAAGGTAAACATTATGCATTTGCTTTGCAAATGTTACCTTTCTAGTTTGTCGGACTGTTTTTTGTAAGAACCAATGATTAACTTGGCCCTGCCTGATGGATCGCTTCACCTTTACTTACATCCGGGTGTGTGAATTACCCACAGAACCATTTGAACTTAACGAATCAACAACAGAATGACGAAGGAGTTGTCAGACTTGACTGTTGTTTTTTGTGAGAACCAATGATTGACTTGGCCTTGCCTGATGCATCGCTTCACCTTTACTTACATCCGTGTGATTGATGTGTAATTTCTGTCCGCTCGGCCTTATTTGATCTTCAGTACGTTGGGGACCCCACTGATAAAAGGTTTGCAAAGCTGACCCATAAATTTCCGCCGGAACGAGATCTCAGATGAGTCCGCAGCAGATTTTAAACGTTCCGAGTCCATCGTTCATCTGCGCTGGTTGGACCTGGCAGTGGTCAGCACTGACTGCCTGTGGAGCTGGTTGCTCTGGTCTGGAACTGCCACGAGGCAACACCAGGAGGATTTTAGGTCACACCGATGCCATTTGTTGGCTCTCAGATTTAAAAAACCCAGACTCATGCTGAAGATGAACCTATACTGCTTTTCTACTCTTCCAGCCCCAAGGACAGCAATAGCTGCACTGAGGATGCATTTGCGGAGAGGACGGAGAGTATTGGCAGCTAAAATATGTTTGGTAACCAGGCAGGCTCTGAGGATGCAGGAAGACTGAACCACTGAAGCACAGAGAGATAAACAAAAAACATAATACTTCTCTTCCATAAGATTGAGTAATAAAATCTTGCAAAGGTAACATCATGTAACGTGTTTGTATGGGGTTGTTATAGAAGCACAGACAGACAGAGGCACACACACACACACACAATCACACACACACACACACACACACACACACAATCACACACACACAATCACACACACAGAAAAACAAATCAAGCATAATACGAAATTTTTCCCTTCTCGAAATTCAACAATCAGGTAGAAAATACAATACAAAGATGGTCATTGAATTGTCAAATTATCAGACAAGTCACCGAATGTTAAATTGCCAGCTCCTTTGATGTCTGGATGACTGATGGCTGCACCAGCGTGCTTTGGGTCACCAGAGTGTGTACTCTAAGGTGAGGAAACATACTTACCAGATTTTACCTCTTAGTCAATCCCCAAGACTGTAATTTCACCTCTTAGCAAATCCTCCAGAGTTCTTGTAATGCCTTAATCTTTCCCGGTGTTACAAGACAGTTATGAAGCCTGGTTCTAATCGGCCCTGACACAGAGTCTGGTAGGGAAAGGACCAACATGTACACAGCGTGCTTTATAATGGGATCAAGCTGAGGTGGTTCTTAAGGCCTGTAAGCCCACCCACCTGTGTCGTTCTTGTAAAAAAATGAAAGTGATCTCAATCCAGTTTTAGCTCACTGAAGAGCTACTCTTCCACTGGTCGTGACAGAGAAGACAGACGCTATGTACAGTATTTGTAGGTGTCCTAACTGTGTGATAAGAACTGATCCCAGTTTACCAGGGAAAAACTACAAGAACCGATGTCCAGGGTGTTAAGCTTAAGATTCTAGCCACTTATGGAGTTGGCTAGAATTAAGCAACGTCAGTTTGAATCCTTGGTTTACAAATTTGGACCTCAATTCCAGAATAAAAGAAATGACAGATGTGCCAGTTATGTTTTACAAGGTTACCGGTCATCAGGAAGGAAATACCCCAATCAAGTATCATTTCAGTAACTATTCAACTTGTTTATTGCCACTATGAATATAACATTATGTATCCAAGACTGTACTTGTACCAAAAGTGTACTACCTAAACCCTGGTACTATCACGCTATTTTATATCCCCACCTTACAGTTACTGTGCGCTCCCAGCTCCGAGCATGTGGTTACAGTTCTGCCCAGGAAACCCTGGGGCGGTTCCCACAAACTCCACAGGAATGTTTAGACTGGTGGGTGTCCAAGGCCTGACGAGATGACAGAGTTCCTTCTGTTGGGCCACACTGGTTTGTTTTTTGGTTCTCAATTGGGCGAAGGTCGTTGTCTTTGTTCTTCTCTTCTCTTGTCGTGTCAGTGTTTTGTTTTGTACTGTCTGTCTTTTATGTCCCTATTTCATTTTGATGTGTCAAGTTGGCAGGAGTGGGTTGGTGGGAGCACATGGACAGTAACCTGTCGTGGGTAGCCTCTTTTCCTCTGTCTAAGTCTCTGTACCGTCGAAAAAAGTTTTTAAAAAAGGAAAATAGTTAAAACTCTTGTTTCTCCTCTCTAGTCTTCCTCCTTTTTTGATTTAGTTATATCCAATTAAAAACGGGGTTCTCAAACAAGTCCTCAAAGATTAAGGAAGAGGACAAATTGCAGTAAAGGTCTGGCAGGGAGTCTTGAATCTGACATGAGTAATAATCACTTCCTGTGTGTACCTAGCCAAACCTACTTTAGCTGCCGAGTCTCTTCCGTCCTCTCCGCAAATGCTTCTGAAATAGCCTGGTATCTACACCTATTTTAGATGAAGAGTCTCTGTCGTCTATTTGCGGAGAAGACGAAGGGGTGACGCGTCTGAAAGGGCATAAACCCCTCCTGCCTAACCCCTAAGGTGGTATCGACCAGAAATTTGTTTAGAAACAGTAACTCAGTAACTCAAGACTCGCCGATTAGTATTTCCTGAAAAGGCTTGTAGGTACATATTAATAAATTGGCTAACACATGAAGGTGAGTTTGTGTGACCAAAACTTCAGAGAGGTGAGATAAGATGCCCCTTTTTGTCTATTTTGGCATAGCTGTCAATGGAGGAGCCCAACCGTGGTGTTTCCCCCGAAAGAGACTCGGCAGCTATGATATGTTTGGATACCATGTTTTTGGATACAGACTTTTCCACCAGTCTCATGGTGATATTCCAGTTCAGACTTTTTCATATATACCTGAGAAAGAAAAGATCAGGTTGCTGCTGCCTGGAGCCCCAGCTGGTTCCCATTTCTAGACACTGTTAAGAAATTCTGCCCAGTATTAAGGACTGGAGATTAGGGTGTTCCGTGGATTACTGTTACCTGTAACTTGCTGGTTCTAATTTGTTCCAATATTAGTTTGTTGTCACTTAGGATTGGTCAGTTAACCCGATAGCAGCACACATTGGGTGCAGATGTGAAGCAGCCATGGCCACACAGACCAGGATGCAAAAACATGGGTAAGGGGGTGAAGTTTGCTATCTCTGATTGCCTTCTCTCCTTTGTAATTCTACAGATTGAGGATTGGATAACATTACACTGTTCCAAGCCACACCGGGAATGCCCTTAGCTACAAAATGTAGGTCAACCCTTACCACACGTCCTCATCCATACGTAACGATCATTACTGTTATCCCGTCAAATCTGAGTCTCTACAGCCACGGCAATTCCATCTCTTCAGGACCGGGATAACATGTCATCCCCTCTTCAGTTTATTGCCCTGTATCCTCCTTTGTTGTCATCCAATCTTGCAGTAAATGAGCCTGCCGGACAATCCCATGAAATCTGTAAGAGATGATGTGATCTAAGCGGTCAGTCCAGCCGTAATCGCTGGTTGTTGAGCGTGTTTTCATCCAAGGATCAGGCTGTGGACCTGATTGTACCCGGACAAGGGTGATCAGCCAGATAAGTGGGGAAAGGGCTGGTGATTGGAGCTAAGTTGACCTGTCCGTGTTCAAATCAGGGTTAGATTTCGGCAGGGGCGTTGGGCCACACCAGTGCAGTTTGTTGGTTTATGGATTGGAAAGAGGTAATGCTGAACTGTTTAAAAACAGACTAATTTGAGAAAAAAACACCTGCATCATGGTATGATTTCAAAGCACGCAGTTTCACGGGGAAAATGCAGTAAGATAAGACTATTAAGAGTTTACAGTATCCCAGTTTATGTCAGAAAACAAGTTGGTCTGTCAGAAAATAAAGTAGCCTGGCCTTATGATATGTGACGGTGGTGGGCATGTACAATCAAATTATAGGCCTTTACACTGAAGCCGCATTTGGGTCAGGATTTGTAGGTCAGAGTCATCAGTGCTTCACATTAACCCTCAAAGTGTGAGGGCCAGATTAAAACGAGTTATAAATAGTAGGGTTAATTTTCGTTGACAAACATGTTAACCTGTCTAGGCTGCTACATGTATGGTAGGTCTATTTGAAGTTAACGTATGACAAGAAGCATGTAGCAGCAAAGGTTGTAGTCGGGCTTAGCATATTTAAAACAATGGAATGCTGATGTATTTCTTCATCGTACAACATGACAGACTTGACAAGTATGAATTGTACTGGCATTCACATTTCTCGAGTAAGTTCAGTACTTTTAAGTACAAAAAAGTAAAATACAAACAAAACAACTACAACGGTTAGAACAAAAACATCCTGTCATGTTACATTTGATTTATGAGGATCTGGACGTGATGAAAAATGAGTCTTTCTGTGCTGCCCTGCCTTGTCTCAGGCTGAGATGTTCAGTAAAAGCTTGTCAGCAGGCGAGTGTCAAAGGTGTTCTCCCCCGGTACGGACTAATGGGGTAAAAGCCGGGATTAACTCCCGATAGGTGTGTGTGTGTTGTTGGGGGGGGGGGTGTTGTTCTTACGGATACAGCCATTTTAGGTAGCCTCCACCAGGCCTTCCTACGGGGGTACGGATCGTGGAATTCGGAAAAAAAGAAGGGAATAGCTGGCCAGTAGAGTCGGTCCGCGGAAGGGTTGGTTTCCCCCGGCCAGTCAAACCCCAAGCTAAGGCGGCCAAACTCCCCAAATATCTCCCTATTATAGCCAGCGCAGTTAGTCTGGTAGAGATTACATTTTAGGGAACAAACAAAACAATGGGTGACAAATGGTAGTGTTGGACGCAAAACTTAAAGAGTTAAGATACCAAGATTAGACAATCTGCACTTGACTTTGGTAAAACGTAGAGTGAATAGGTAATAACTTGTGACTTACAGCAGAGATAGCATCGTTAAATCGATGTGTAAAATCCATTCTTAATCAGATCCTCAGGGAAAACGAAAGAAAACCTTTTCTCTCCACTGTTTTATCACAAGGCACGCTCTTACAGCCTATGTTTAACTTTTGTTTTCAACTGTGAGTTGTGGGATTATATGATAAAGTAGCAAGCAACATGGACAGAAAGAGCGGACATAAAAGTCCTTTAAAACTCCCCCTGTAGTTTTAAATGGAACAGCCCACAGAGGCACACTTTCCCGTTGCCATGGCGACGGAAACGTTGAAATGACGGGTCGAACGAGGTCGTTACCCCGGGGGCTGCTGGGTAGAGTGTGAGGATAAGAGACTCTTCTGCTGAAAGGAGTGGTAATGCCTCCTCACGGACTCAGGAGGACTATTGAGGATTTATGGAGGAAGAGTTGTGAGTGGCCATTAGTCCGGTTTACAAGACAGCAGACTCCGTACAGGGAGCACAGTACAGGTCTAATCTTAGCAACATCAGCAGCTTAGGAGAGTGCAGGAGTGTATTTGAACTATAGGTAACTTTTGTATAACCCTTTTTATAACATCGTTGAGGAATGCGGGAGGACTCAGGGTTCCCATGGCAAGAACCTCCAGACTGCAGAGATCGTTTCTGCACCACAGAGACTCTACAACAGTCAACTGCAGACTTAGTTGTATAGTGTTGGTGTCGTGAATCTGTATGTTCTGTTCGTGCCTGTATAGTATCTTTTATGTACATGTACGGTCAATACAATTGAGCAGTACATAACCGGTACCTTCTTTGTTTATGTATTGCTGCCATGTTGACCATTGTTTGAATAAAGAATAAGAATAAGATTAAAAATAACTTTTGTATGCTGCGTTGCTCTCATTGGTACTGAATGGATATCCACAGTCTTTTGAACCCTATTATGGAATAACGTTAGGCTTTAGGTCCTAGGAGTGTTGCTAAGGGAAGTCAGCTGGAACGTCTGCCTACCAGAGAGAGATCAGGAACCTGAGTGATCAGGAACACCATGATGAAGTGCCTGAGAGAAAGTTTGCACTCACTTCTCCTCTGAGATATCCAGAATCAGCACAGGCCTTAACTAGAATGACAGGAAGTAAAAGATGCTCTGCCATTCTTATTTTTTAAGTCAGGAGATTTTACAGGAACCTTTCTTAGTTGAAACCAGTGGGATCTTACTTTCTTTGTAGCAGGGTTGAATGTGTTGGAAGTGGCAACTAGTGGGAACTATGTTTGTTTGTCAGTATAGCTGAAGGTGTTATAAGTGGCTGTTATACAGCAGACTTTACCTGGGGAACTCAGGGCTGCTCTCAGCTTTAATGGCAGGTGTTGAGTGTAGGAATATTATGTTTTATATGCCGTGTTGGTCTCCCTGGTGCTAAGTATATATCCACTGACGGCTGTACTGTGACTTTCGGCAAACGTTGTTTTTTATAGTTCTAAAACCGCTTACGAATGATAAAGAGTCCGTGTAGGGCAGGTTATAACATGTTGGCTGCTGCGTTGTTAATGTCCTTGGTGCTGAATGACTATCCACTGGTGGCCGTGGGATGGACTTCTACAGAAAGGCAGTGACTTTTACCAACCGGCTGCACATCGTGAATATGTCACATTATTGTCAAAGCCTTGAAACTGTACAGTACGATTGTTAATGCCATCTTGAGGAGTAAGAACAAGAGAAAATTAAAAGAAGGGAAGACGTTACGAAATGCACACGCAGAGCTCCTGCAAACAGACAAAATCGTTTTGACTGAAACCATGAAAAAAGGTGTGCCTATATCGATAAACGCACATGATGTGAAAATATAGCACATCTAATGGTCTATTACCACAAACCACCACACAGATATGGGTCAAAGATTTTATAGTAAGTTTGTACATCAGAGAAGCTGGTATCGGAACAGGGCCGATACGGTATCAGAACAGGACCGATACGGTATCGGAACAGGGCCGATACGGTATCGGAACAGGGCCGATACGCAAGACAGACCAAACCGCTGACTGCCACCAGTGGTCTGCTGCCTGCCAATACGTGTGGGGAGACAGATGGAGAAGAAATCATTACTAACACGCCTGCCTACCATCGCTACTTCTGCTTTAATTTGTTACCAGATGACTATTCATGTAGCGGAGAGGTGCTACTGTAGAGGCTAGTTGGGCAGGGGTAGTTAAAACTACTGATTTGTGTCACGGATTGTTTTTATACAGTCCAGGGGAGCGTTTTTTTTTTCATTTCTGTGTGTGTGTATGTGTGTGTGTGTGTGCGTGTGTGTGTCTGTATGTGTGTGTGTGCGTGTGTGTGTGTGTGCGTGTGTGTATGTGTGTTGTGTAAATTGCTGAAATCTTGGAAATGGGAAATTAGGATGCAAACAGTTAATTAGTTTGACATGGCCAGTATATAAGGTATGTTTATCATTGCTGGGTGTTATATAAAATCTGAGGAATAGAAGATGTACACAGTTAATTGCCTTGACTCGGCCCTTAGATGTTTGTTGTTGTTTATTGGTTTATTTGTATCAACAACAGCATAACTGGCAGCCGTGACGTACAAGGCTGAATTTCGATGCTTCTTTACAAAAACATAAATCTTTTGTAGTAGGGTCGTTTATAAGTTGGAATCATGTCTACAACGACAGATTAAACACTTAAAGTATAGTTATTATTGCTGGGTGTGATGTAAAATATGAGGAATGTGAGATGTAAACAGTTAACTGCCTTGACTCGGCCCTTAGATGAAGTATAGTTATTGGTAGATGTAATGACAGTACACAGGTAATTGCCTTGACTCGGCCCGTAGATGAAGTATAGTTATTACTTGATGTAATGTCAGAACAATTGTTCAATCTCCGTCAGACCGCCGACCCCGCCTCCCCAGGGCCGCCCTAGAACAATCGCCCTGCCAGCTCAGCCCGGCTCCGCGACAGGACATCAGTCCCCCCGCCTGTCAGGTCAGCGCCTGTCGCTCACGCGTCATCACGTCACCATGGCAACGGTATCCGGGGAACAATGGGCCCGTGTGTGCTGATGTGTTGGCTTAGCGGCTGAGTGGTGCGATGGCGGCGGATTGGTGCGATAGGTTCTGTCAGGAAGACGGACAGACATTCATTCCGCATGGATTCATTCCATGGGTTCTCAGGCATGATCTAACACAAACACGCACACAAATATACAACAAGAATATACAATATACAACTTCCAGCCAATGTAGTAAACGCACCATCTGTTAATGCCTAGACTAGACAGGTGCATGGAAGGCCACAATGTCAAGTATAACTACCGGATCATCCAATGAAACCTACCATGATGGTTGGATGAGTTAAGGAATAATGAGGAGCGGTCAAAAATGGACAACAGTCGAGTCCTACCCGACCGAAGGATCTACTATATCCTTCTCTAAGAACGCAATAAACAGAGGGTTGGGAGGAAAACTTGAATCAAACCACCGGTATGTTAGTTTAAAGTCTCAAGGTACAGACTTTCCCATCAGACTCTGTTTCATTTTGACATCGCAATTCGGCAAATTTGAGAACTAACAAGTCGTAGATAGTAGAAGATACGAATTACCACATGTGTACAAGTGCTACATATTCATGAGCCACACCCGGACTCACACGGGCAACAGAAGTTAGAGTCTTCATCGAGAACGATGGGTGAACATCAGCATCGTCCTCACCACAAGTGTTACATTGACTTTGTATCTAATCCGACAGAAATGATGGATATTTGGATACTTTATTAGTCCATTACTTTATTTCTTAGTGGTGTTAACATCCACTATGTCTATGGCTTTCCTACTAAATGTTCCATCGGATCTGTGTTGTCCACAGCACATCGTCTGTCATCTATAAAATCCAATTAACGCAGACATTTCCAAGTCTGGTCTCCTGAGTATTCCCAGGTTTTTAGCACAGAGTCAAGTGCAATGCTGACAGTCATACGAACCGTCATTACCAGATCACGATGATCACAAAGGGGTGATTAGCTGTAAGTATAATGACGTCTGACACGTAAGTAGATGAGCTCTAACAGCTACAAACGGCTGATGTCCCCGTGAAGGCTCAGGTTCAGTCAGCTCTATTGTTTGTGTGGAGAATGTGAGATGCGTTTGACACCTTTCATTAACTTATTATTATCGCTTTTACAAAGGAACGAGATAATCACACGTCACGTCGATTTTAACGTGACAGATTTGTTTGCTTGACTTCAGTAGAATCGGATTAAAGAGGAGAAAAGTTGAAGACTTTGCCCAATAATGCGGGGTTATTTTGCTGTTTCCTTTTAATACCTTCTCTTTTATCGTTAATCTCACGTATATTTATTGTTATTTTATATGAGAAGATGTGGCTGATATTCTGCTGTGAATCTCATTCTATCAGTGACAATGATGGGATGTAAATAAACTAATCTGTATTTACCAATATCGTGAATAAACCTAAAGTTGTATGAATCTTCAATGCAATGTATTGAATTTTACGTTATCTCTTTGCTAAGTTTTGATAAATTTCTTCAAGTCATGATTAATGACCTGAAGGAAACCTACACTCCCACATGGCATGTGAACATCTCATCAGTTTCTTAATTTCAAGGTCGAAAAGTCAAACACTTTGACCTTGAGATCCCATTTCCATAACAACAGTCTGGGCAGGTATCGTCCATCCATCTTGGAGAAGAAACACTTGGCGGAGTGCAGGCGTAACCGCCGTGCATAGATCACCTCAGACTGGCGCAGCGCAAATGGAATGCTAAATGCAGCGTGAACATTTTATTTCCTCTCGATTTCCCTGATTAAATATCCATCCCCTCGGCTATCGGGTAATTTCTTTCCAGCCAAACGTTGGCAAGCTCGGGCTCATATATCCGCACAAATCTCGGCAATGGAATTGACTGGGAGGCCCTAACACTGCAGTTATTGCCTGCTGCAGGCCGGGGGGTTGGGATGTTTCCAGAGCGGTTTGTAGACGGGATCACTCGGGAAGTTGGGGATGGATTTGCATGAAATGGGTTGGTGTGTCAAAAAACATTTATCTAGGTCTGTTTTCGTGGGAATTTTGTAGCCTCAACCAGGCCTTCTTACGGGGGTACGGATCGTAGAATTCGGCAAAAGAAGGGAATAAGCTGGTCAGTAGAGTCAGTCCGCGGGAGGGTTAGTTTCCTTTAACTGCGCCGCCAGTCAAACCCCAAGGCGGCCAAACTTCCCTGGCAAATATTTTACCTATTATAGCCAGCGTAGTTAGTCTGGTAGAGACTAGGAATTTTGTGTATTACCGCACTGGAGTGTTAATAAAAATGTATATGAATGAATTTATACGATTTAGGTTTGTAATTATGGGTAGGCCTTGTTAGAACAAAACATATTTTTTTTAATTTAAGTACAGTTGGTGGAAATAGTACGGAGCAGAATTGAGCAATCTAGAACCATCATCAGTATAAATTGAAAACGCACAAAAAATCAATATTGATTACCTTTAAATACATTGAAGTTTCCCAGTGACTTCAACATAGATTAGGATATCTGAGATTAAGAAAAGGTCTAACTTGACAAAGAAAATGACACGTTGATGAAGCACAACTATACAGGATGAGAGGCTCAGTAGGCCGACACACTGTCAACCCGTCAGTCCTAATAAAACAACAAAACAGATTTACAAACCAAGGCCACACTAATTTGATTTGTTGGTTCCATATCAAAAATAGACAATTGAAGATCAACATGAAGACAGCGCCTAAGGGTAATGTCTGTACTTTGGTACACACAGTTTGTAGAGAGGGAGGGGGAGAGGAAAATGGAGAGGGATAGAGAGAAAGAGGGAGAGAGAGGGAGAGAGAGGGAGAGAGAGGGAGAGAGAAAGAGAATGTTATAGTCAGAGTCAAATTTCATTTCTTAATATTCTTTCTTTCATTCTAATTTAAAAAGACCCAAGGAAGTAGACCGGTGTCTCCAGAATCCGGTGATGTTCCAAGGCTGCAATGGGAGGGAAGCTGATCTCTGCAGTTTCCCAATGTTGTTATCTCAGTAACGTGATCCGCCCAGGGGAACCATTACACGTTAGTTGAAGTGTCAGAAATATGACACCACAATTTCAGCTTCATTCGCGGTAAAACCATCCATCATGTCCCAGTCCGGACGGACGGGCCTGAAGTCTGGCAACTCGCACAAATTGAATCAATTTGGCCATGATTGCAGCAAACTGGCATTAGGCCGGGAGTTTGGGCCTGATCTTCCCTGCCCTGGTAAGGAGGTAATCATGTTCAGAACTTGGAAGGAATTCCAGACTAAGGCAGACTCACCAAAACTGCTGAACACCACTGGAAAAAAGCACCCAGAGACTACAATGAACATGTCTCATCCAGTAGCTAGGTGTGAATGCTTCAGGCAGGTATATTGAACAGCCTTCAACCATCTGCATTCCAACTTGTAGATTTTACTACTCATTATGGAGAAAACTCAACTACTTTAAAAGAAATAATCAAACATTTCCCTATTTCCTTCGGCTGGCATGGATAGTGTATAGCCTGAGTGATTCTTATGGGTAAGACATCAAATAAGACCCTATATATTGCGATTGCAGGACTTTATTTATTTATTTACTTTATTGATTTGCTCCAACATAACATACACCCAGGCACGCCCAATCAACCAAAGGCTATTACGAAGGGCTGTGTAAGACCAGACTGTGTGGTTTGATCCACTCACACTGGGAAGGACCCCTAACTTCTTCGATAAGTGTGGTGGGTTCTTTAACGTGCTTGAGGTGTGGCTCTTGACTCCTCAAACACGAGACCTCCAGCTTTACGTCCCATCCGAGAGGACGTCCCTAACCGAAGCTAGATTCTCATTTTCACTTGAGTCGAATGAGAAACTAGGTGAAGAGTGCCTTTCCCAAGGGCACAACACTGGGGCCTGCCGGGGAGTTACGAGTTGCCACGGTGACAGCCGTCGCCATGGGAACGGTGATCAATAGAATAACCGGTGCTATCCAGTCATCGATCACAGTCAGGAGGACAGGGAACAGGTACGGATGATTGGGAGGACGTGTCCTACATTGTGCAGGCATTCATCAACTGGTGCGGAAAAAAGAGGGCAACATTTTTCTTTAGTTTGGCAGACACGCCCTAGTCCTCAGCAAACCTGCAGTACGGAGAGGATACCGTGCAGTACTGATTTAACATTGACAGGGACATCACGTATTACTTCAGTATTGCTCCAATTATTCGAGGGAAAGAAGATGGAAACAATTTTTTAAAATTATAAAGGATTGTCAGACACGGACAAGGCTGCATATTTAGCTAGCAAAATGCCAAGAGGCGGCCAGGAAATGATGCATTTTGTAACTGTAGTTTTTGCCCAGTACAAAAACAACCCCCAAAATGTGAGGATGAATGTTATAATATAGGAAATAAACATCTCCATTTATTTACCATTCTGCAAGACTGTAAGTGAATAATAACCTGATCTAATAACACAGAGCCTTGGGTTAATAAAAGGGACATGACATAAAAAGAAGCCACAGAAAATGATTACCGAACATGTGGTTATCTAATTTAAGTACATTTCTGGCCGGTCCACAGTAGTGCATAGTTATTACCCCCAGTGCCCGTAGTATTGAACAACAGGTATGTGCCACGCTCCGTGTCTTTTGTGTGCAATGAAGGCGTGATGTGTTTAAAAGGACCGGGGGTGACATGATGAAATTGTGTAATCTATCTCTGTATTATATAGTGTCGGAGACTGGTATCGCCGAGGGTTTTTATGCTGTTGGGGTGATTTTTCACCGTGACTTTTACAAAGCAAAGAGACATCAAAATTAAGCAATTAAGTTTTCTTCACTGTGCTGGGAAAATGCTTATTTTGTTAACTTAACAGTTTGGAAGGACTGTGTGCGATATAATTAATTGCCATTTAGCACTGGTATTATATAACGCCACATCTTCTATTACATAACAGACTGTTGAAATGAAACTAGCATAGATTCCTCCTCCCTCCCCATTTTATCAATATGAAATAAACTCGTGTGCAGTTCATGTATCAGCCCCATGGGGGAGCTGTTGAAAGTAAACATAACCGCTATGTCTTATAGTTAGGAAACATGACATTTAATGCAGACTGGTATTCATCATCCCGTAAGTAACTACCATCACCTACCTAGTGAACCAGTCATAATTACCCTGATGAAGATGACAGACGGTCACCTAAACATCAGCTCTTGTTATACAAGTGGTTGTGAATAAAAAACTTTGCTATTAAATAAAAAAAGTACACTATAGAAAAATCATCACAGCGAGCGAAATACTAGGTTGCCCATTTGTGCCGTGCAACCATTTCTACACCCAGGTAGCCCAGTGCACTACCTAAATTTTGTGGTAAGAATGCCCCTTTCTTCCATTGGGAACTGTTTATTGAGAAGTTCCCATGGAAGAGCTCATCACTTCAGGTAAGGGGAAACAACTCTGTGTCAGAAATGTATAAATGGACACTGCAAAGTAAGTTAATAAAAATGTAGAAGAGTTTGAATTTGGGGCAACCTGGAATTTTGATGGGCAACCTAGCTTTCATCCTAGGTTGCCACTGGGCCACCTGGCTCAAAAAATTATTCCGTACACTGCATCATACATGTATATGTACTGTACGATGTATGTAGCCGGGGTCGGCTGTAGCCAGAGCAGACCCACATGGCTCTGAATAATGCAGACTCAGCCGACTCATCTCTGTCGGAATCCACCGCTGATCAGTTTGTAATTAGCTCGGGCAGAGAACCAATCAGATCTCATCAATATTTGCTGAATACGCACCGGATGGGAAACAGATCTGGCTAAGGTGGAACAACGCTAGACTGTCTTTGTAGGTTTGTTTTTACACCAAGAAAATCATACCAGAGGAAAAGATGTTCAAAGGCAGTTTTATAAGATGCTCTGCTGTGTATGTAGATCGTCTATGCACCGGCATGCTGGGAAATAAAAATCACTTCACCCTCACAACTCCCTGGCGAGATTGCCTCCCTCGTCCAAAATCTCCTGATGATAGCCGTGTGTGTGTGTGTGTGTGTGTGTGTGTGTGTGTGTGTGTGTGTCTGTGTGTGTGTGTGTGTGTGTGTCTGTCTGTCTGTCTGTCTGTCTGTCTCTCCCTCTGTCACACAGCCAGTCACTGTCCATCTTCATCTTCCTTTCCTTTAATTCTTTTCCTTCTTTCCATTTACATTCATTCATTCGTTCGTTCGTTCATTAGTTCTTATATCTTATCAATTCTTTCCTTTTTATCTTTTTCCTTCTTCATCGATTTTCTTTCATCAGATTTTCTTTCGAAGAAAAATAGACCAAAGTCAATGTGCCCAGAAACTCCCACTCAGAACATATAGTCCCTCAGGCCTAATAGCTGTGCAGGTGCCGCTGTCCGGACATGAACCAGACATGGGCTGATCACACGGTATGAATAAATAAGGGTTATGATGATGGACGAACTGTCATGACTCATTGTTGTTCTAAAACTTCCCGATAGATGTGATAAGACGTTACATGTTAAAAACATCAAGCAACAGAAGTCGTCAACTCCTATTTTCTCTCAGATAACTATTGATTCATGATGAAACCATCAAACTTTGAGCAAATAAAATCTGCCAAAATGTATTTTGCCGATGATTAAGGCTTTAGCGTCAGGCTGCCGTAAAAGTGATTAGTTTTGCAAAGATCAGACTGTAAAGGTTGCCGGGTTAATCTGATGAGTAACGTTTGAAGATTAGACTGAAACTTAGTTTACCAGCAGGTTTAAACCACTTAGACATCTGATATAACTGCACTCAGGCTACTGTAGAACGGGGTATCTACTGCGACAGGAAAACGCCAGTTTTTACAAGTCAAGTCAAGTTTATTGCACAGCAATTGTAACAGGTACAATGTATGGCAGACAGAAGGGGATACTAGCTGGTATGGGTCTAGCAAAATTCTATATACAAGTTCAACGGGTACTATATTTGGTAAAATGTTGAATAGAACTACTGACTAAGAGCTTGTGCACCTCTACAAGTAAATGTTAAGCTATGCTATACTATATTTATAAAGGTACAATAAGCAGTTGTACATATAGATACAGGTTCTACGCGTATTATATAAAGTGTTGACTAAGGGCCTATTCACACAGCAACGGGGATTCTAGCCTAGCAACCAGACCACCGTGACTGGCTAATATTTGTTACAGTTCTACAAAAAGGTGCTAAGATACGCTAAACTACATGAACGTTGTGCTGAACTATGCAGGGATATCACCGCCGCCATGTTGGTGTCCCTATTTGCATCTTGTTGAATCAAAGCCCAAGCGCTTTCGGATGTCTTAAGATCTTACCTCCTCAAAGAACCACTCCTAAATATCTCACAAGAAGATAACATCAGAAGAATACTGTGTGTGCTTAAGCTACTATCCATTGTAGTGCAGTTGGAACACCAACATGGAAGTCAGCATCCGCTTGCTTCACTGATGGGTGAAAAAATGAGTGAAAAAAAACTCTCTAACAAAACCAACCAATTGCTTTGCCGCTGCCTAAACAACTGCATAAAGGAAGACATTATCCAGGTGAAGTCTTCTTGCTTTGTAAACCCATTTGTCAGATAGGAAGGTAAGATAAGCCGGAGTAGTGAACATGTATGGTGTGTTTTATGTATGTCTGCTGAGATGCCTCATCCGCCGTATCAAAGCTCCGTCCCTCATGCATCTTCGTGACTCGTACTTTTATTTACGTAGTTTATAGTCATAAAATGCCCGCGATGACCTGAACTCTACCAGCCTGATGCCAGTGTGTCACAAGGCGCATAGGAAGTGGTCTTGCCAAGTTTCTGCAGTAGCTTTAATCAGACTTTTCTGTGCTGAAAGATGCCTGTTCAAACCCTAGTCGTTCTTTGGGTGCTTGGAGGATTACGTACTGTAATGCATGTAACATCTGGCACAAATGTATGGCGGTTGGTTCCCTGTTATCTGTCAAACCGCGGTTCAAATGAATGAAATGCCTTCAGCAATGAAGAAGCTCACATTTTAAACAAACGTGATTGAAAAGAGTAAAAAATGATGCTGAAAGTTCCATTCGTTTGATGTGTCAGATGATTGTCTGGCGAAACAGAAAAATGATCGCTTGCAAATCTGCGATGTTTAAAACTTGTTGATTTGATAGTTTAGATAAAATATTGACTATCCAGAACCATGGTTCTGAATAAAGCATGGTTCTAGATACACGTGGAATATACGGAACCGTGCCTGGGCATGGTTCTGGATAAGACACTGTTCTGGATACGTGTGGACCATCCAGAACAGTGCCTGGTCATGGTTCTGGATAAAGCAGGGTTCTAGATACGCGTGGACTATCTGTGCACCTGTGCATGGTTCTGGATAAGGCATGGTTCTGGATAAAGCATGGTTCTGGATAAAGCATGGTTCTGGATAAGGCATGGTTCTGGATAAGGCATGGTTCTGGATAAAGCATGGTTCTGGATAAGGCATGGTTCTGGATAAGGCATGGTTCTGGATAAAGCATGGTTCTGTGTAAAGCAGGTTCTGGATAAAGCATGGTTCTGGATAAGGCATGGTTCTGGATAAGGTATGGTTCTGGATAAAGCATGGTTCTGGATAAAGCATGGTTCTGGATAAGACACGGTTCTGGATAAAGCATGGTTCTGGATAAGGCATGGTTCTGGATAAGGCATGGTTCTGGATGAAGCAGGTTCTGGATAAAGCACGGTTCTGGATAAGGCATGGTTCTGGATAAGGCACGGTTCTGGATAAAGCAGGTTCTGGATAAAGCATGGTTCTGGATAAGGCACAGTTCTGGATGCAACAGCCTCTAATCGAAGACTCTGCCACAGGAATTAATGCGAGTCTTCAGCGCGCCAGAATCCATATCTAATCATCCCCCCGGTCCCACGGGAAACATTACCGGAGCAGCACTTGGCTTTCCGCTGCGTCTGACAACTTCGTGTCGCCGGGACAACTCATCATCTTCCGCCCTGCAATCCATGATTCCCCTGAAGACAGATGTATTTTACAGACAGGTGCGCAACGTGGCCGCCAAACTCATCTTCTGAACATACAACACGCAAAACAACACTGTGGTTAATGTGTACATTTGTAGAAACCAACAGCACAATCTCATATATGCAAAGTCTCTCCCTGTATCTTCTGATTCCCCTGAAGACAGGTGTATTGTACAGGCAGGTGCTGTAGGTACACCTCATCTTCTGAACATACAACATGTGAAACAACACTGTGGTTAATGTCTACATTTGTAGATACCAACAACGTATTCTTATGCAAACTCTTTCACTGTATATTTTTGTCTACTTCCGGGAAGAAAGTATTGTTTTGGGCGGCGCACATTGTCGGTATAGTAACTCTCTGTATGCCGAGTACTGTGTAGATGAATTGTTCCACACATATTTCACTGAAAAGCATCCGCACCAAGGCGTGAAGGCATATCAGTTCAGTAAAGAAAATATAGCCTACAACTTGCTTAGGGGTTGAGTTACTCTGCATCTGGACCTATAGGTCGAGAGTTCGAATCCCACCCAACTTGCACGCTACCAGAAAGGGTTGCAGCCCAAACTAAGGACGGGACGTTAAGCCATTGTTGACTGTGTTTGTCGAAAAGACATAACTTTCAACCTGCACATACTCCACCCTAAGTGGCCGTGCAATGAACCTACATATACTGTTATACTGTCGTCTGTCATTTCTGTAACGACCATTGCAAGATAAGAGGCCAGTTCAGCCATACATACATGTAAGCAAAGCCACAGTTTTTATACAACACGTCGATTTGGCCACCGGCACCGTGAGGTGTTTCGAGGTGAACCCTTTTCATAAACAGATACTGACAAACGGCGTTAGTTATAATTGCTACAAGCAGAAAAATTACCCGTACTGTGTCTAATCCCTGCCCGTCGTTTCAAACAAGGTTGCCTACAAATCTAATTTCCAACGCAATGCCTGAAATTTAATTTGATGCCGGGGATTTGGAGCGGGATTTCCATGAGAAAGACCCGCGCAATTTTCCCTCCACATTCCCGGAGCATCTATTAGAGAAGTGATTTGATTTCTAAGGAGGGGGGGTCAGAGGTCGACGCGATTTGAGCGGAATTTTCCTGGAATGTAAAGCGGAATTAGATCGATGATCGCGGCGCTGGAAGCGACGGTCGGTCGTCAGAAAATAACATTTATCCCGCTGAGGGGTTCAGCAAAGGTGAGCTCGGCATTGATGAATGAATTTCGCCGTGAACGTGCATCAGTGCGGACAGGGATGGAATAGGTGAAGCCGGTATACAGCCGCAGTAGAATTCCTGATGGAGACCAAAGAGTCTGTATAACCGGTATAACCACACCAGCTTGTGTATCTGTATCTGTATAACCGATATAACCACCATTCAGTGTAACAAACCAGCTTCTGTATCAGTGTTCTGTATCTGTATCATATATGAGCCGGTATATACCGCCCCTTTAGTGTAACACACCAGCTTTCTGTATAGCCGGTATATACCGCCTTCAGTGTAACACACCAGCTTTTGTATCTGTATAGCTGGTATAACCGCCCTTCAGTGTAACACACCATGTACCAGCTTCTAAATCTGTATCTGTATAGCCGGTATAACTGCCCTTCAGCGTAACACACCAGTCTGTTGAAATGTGTATAGTTTTTTAAGTCTGATCCTAGTTTAGGCATCTGCTGGCCTCAGGATTTGGTATCCGGAGCCACATGAGTCCAGGCATCTTTGGTACCGAACCGAATGTCTACCAAGATCCTAGTGTTGAATAAATGTTTAAACACTAATTAACCAACAAGTTGTTCATCAGTAGAGCGCGTCTTCACACACCTGCATTTCTGCATTTCTGAGGGACTGCCAGGGATTCGTTCTAACTCAACATGGCAGTCTGCAGTAGCACGCGATAAATCTGCCTAACTGTGTAACCATGTAATATGGCCCTGGTTACTTCAGGGTACGGAAGTATTGCTTTGAGTGACGGCGCGCCTTGTGAGTTTGTGCGTTTCGTGACAGCAAGAGGAAACGAGGTCAGTGACCTCTGGGGCACGTCTCTGTGCAATCAGATGTTATAGCCGGTTTAACACGCCAGCTTCACAGGCATACGGCGCGGCGGCAGCTAGTTTTGCATTAGCACGGGGATTATGCTGCTGTATCTGCTAAAAGGTCTCAAATCGTCATGTTTTTTTGGAACCTCAACAACTATATAACCACATGCCAAAAATTAAAACAAATCCCTCATAAGCATCGTGAGTTACAGGTGCAAACACAAAAACTGTAAAAACAGTACCCCCGTGGTGGGAGGAGGACCTCATTCAATCTCAGAAGTAAAAAAAAATGAAGGATTAAACTACAATTACTCACGACTAAAAAGTTCAACTTGAGAAACTTTCAGGAGCCATCTTTGTTTAGCTCTGACGTGCGTCACGTGACCTGGGTGTCAAAGGTCAGAAAATGAAAATAAAAGATAAAACTGATACATGATTTTCCAGGAATCTCCGCTGAGCTGCCGGTGACAGGATTAGGGCAGACAGCCCCGCCCCTGGTCCGCTCCAGGATTAGCCGCGATCCTGGCGGGAGAATCTCCCGATAACAGATCTAATAACGAGACGACAGGTTTATCCACCCCATCCATCACACCTGACGGCGTTAAGAACCCTCTCCACCTGACGGCGATCACTGAGAGACCGTTGAGCGACTAAACGTTGGAAAACCTGATGATTTCAGTCGTCCCACTGTTGTATCCAGAACCGTGCCTATCTAGTTCTATGCCTGAATCAGTGAATGTGTTAGGGTTAGGATCAGGCACGGTTATGGATAGTCTCTATCGTACCGAGAACCGTGCCTATCTAATTCTATGCCTGAATGGGTTAGGGTTAGGATCAGGCACGGTTCTGGATAGTCTCCGTGTATCCAAGAACGTAGATTTGCCCCCAGGCACGGTTCTGGATACGCGTGGACTGTGGACTATCCAGAACCGTCCCCGAGCATGGTTATGAATAAAGCACGGTTCTGGATACGCCTGGACTATTCAGAACCGTACCTGAGTATGGTTCTGGATAAAGCACGGTTCTGGATACGACAACTCCATTTCACCAAACGGCGATCGCTGAGCGACCGTTGAGCAACCAAACGATTGGATTTGTTTTATCCTGGTTTTATATCTGGAATATGATGCACGAAATAAACGTATGCCAACCTCTGCACGTAACAGCGCGGTAGTGTGTCGTCGCGTACAGTTTTGATGCCGCGGAAGATTTTTAAAAAGCAGTCTGTGACAGAACCACCCGCCCACAAGGATATAAAGCAGAGTAACTTTTTATTAGTCTGCAAGCATTTTGTGGGAGAACTGCTCAAGAAATTGAATTAACTTTACAACCGATTTCTGCTATCATCCTACATGGAGGTCACGTCACCGTTCAAAGTAAAGGAAACGTCTCATTGGGGAATATTTAAAATACTTGAATAACAGTAGAATTTAAAATATCAGTGTATCAGGTCATAACGTTAAATCATATTTAAAATAGAAGTAAAAATCCCACATTTAAAATCTCATAATACATATCAAGGTAACAATAGGACATATAAAACTCCATCAACCATCGTTCATTCATACGGAACATACCGTAATAACTGCGGAGCCTGGCGGGAAGACTGATCACCTGTCAGATGTACTTACGCAGGCAGGACCAGCCCCATCACCTGGTTCTCATCACAGTCAGCATGCAGCATTATTACACCGTGCCGCGGGCTAGTCTTCCGTCTTATTCACAGTCAATTAACAATGAATGAATGAATGAATGAATGAATGAATGAATGAATGAATGAATGAATGAATGAATGAATGAATGAATGAATGAATGAATGAATGAATGAATGAATGAATGAATGAATGAATGAATGAATGAATGAATAAATGAATGAATGAATGAATAAATGAATGAATGAATGAATGAAAGGTTTATTCATCAAAACACATGGCAGCCAATGGCTGAATTGCGTGTCTCAGATTAAAAAGTGACAGATTAAAAAGTACACTTAAACAGTACATACTTAAACACATTAAAAGAAAGTAATTCCTAAAACCTACAGGTCAGTCAGGTATATGTACAAGTCGCAACGTGTAACAACACAGTAAGACACTGAATGCTAAGGATGATTTTTTTTCTTTGTTAGCGGCTTACTTGCAAAGAAGTAGCAATATCGAAAGATACTGCTTGCCTCTGTTGACGCTGATTTTTTTTGTTGTTAGCAGAAGCATAATATGCAATGTTTTTGTCAAGTGTTATCCATATGTTGTTCTTTGTAGGTTCGTTCAGATTTCGGGAGATGCTATGTTGCTACAGATGCCGAAATGTGGCCATGGATGTTGCTGAGGTGGAACACGTTTTATCAACTAGTTCAAACAGTTGAAGTACTGATACATAGATTGTGTCACAAACTATCCAACTCATCAATGAATAACTGCACTTGTGGCAGAACTTAGCCAGAAGAGATCCAGTCTTCTTATACTTGCCTATCCTATATATAGCTAAACTGAAGCAATGAACGACTTTTAATACCTATTTAATACACGTGATTCTTAGTCTTGAGAGGGACTGTTGTCGTGCTTTATCCAGAACCATGCTCAGGCGTGGGTCAGAACCGTGCTGGGGCAAATCTACGTTCTCAGATACACTATCCAGAACAGTGCCTGATCCTAACCCTAACCCATTCAGGCAGAGAACTAGATAGGCACGGTTCTGGATACAATACTGAGACTATCCCGAACCGTTACTGATCCTAACCCTAACCCATTCAGGCATAGAACTAGATAGGCAAGGTTCTGGGTACGATAGAGACTATCCCGAACCGTGCTTGATCCTAACCCTAACCCATTCAGGCAGAGAACTAGATAGGCACGGTTCTGGATACAATACTGAGACTATCCCGAACCGTTCCTGATCCTAACCCTAACCCATTCAGGCATAGAACTAGATAGGCACGGTTCTGGATACAATACTGAGACTATCCCGAACCGTTCCTGATCCTAACCCTAACCCATTCAGGCATAGAACTAGATAGGCACGGTTCTGGGTACGATAGAGACTATCCCGAACCGTGCTTGATCCTAACCCTAACCCATTCAGGCAGAGAACTAGATAGGCACGGTTCTGGGTACGATAGAGACTATCCCGAACCGTGCCTGATCCTAACCCTAACCCATTCAGGCACAGAACTAGATAGGCACGGTTCTGGGTACGATAGACACTATCCAGAACCGTGCCTGATCCTACCCCTAACCCATTCAGGCACGGTTCTGGATACGGTAGGGACGCAGCGTAATGATTCAGCAAACGGCCTGACGTCACTGCCTGGATCCTCACCTGCCCACACTGACACAACCCAGACCACTTGCAGCCATTATTCCCTTCGGCTGTTGCACAAACATGGTTTACAGCCCTCTGAAGAGCCCCTATTATTCTTACGAAGTTGCGTGATTTGGACGACGTCTGTTTTGTGTTTTACCTGGTCCGCAGAGACACGGCGAACAACTGCGAGGTTACGGTAAGACTGGGGAGATAAAGGAGAGGACAAAGAGCTGGTTAACCACCCTGGGAGAGGGCGGGGTCTAATCTCCAAGCAGATCCTACGGTGGCAAAAAAAAGTATTCAATTGGCCAGAGAAGATCTACATGCAGAGGAGTGTCTTTCAGCCACCGAGTAGACCTTCTCTGGCCAATTGGATACTGTTTTTTTGCCACCATAGATATAGGATCTGCTTGGAGATTAGGCGGGGTCCGGCACAGAACGCCTGGCACGGTCCTGTCAGCTGTCTAGCCAGGGGTTGTATCCAGAACCGTGCTTCATCCAGAACCATGCTCAGGAACACGCGCATCCAGAACAGGCGGATTGAGATGTGCCCAGTTCTCCGGACTTAAGATTCAACAAGCTTCTAGGAGCCTGACCAGTAGAAGTGTGATGTAGCCAGGCTAGGGGCCTGACCAGTAGATAGAAGGCCGGTTGCTAGAAGCGTGATGTAGTCAGGCTACCCTGGGCCTGACCAGTGGAAGGGCTGCTAAAAGTGTGATGTAGTCAGGCTGGTGGCCTGACCAGTGGAAGGGCTGCTAGAAGTGTGATGTAGTCATGTTAGGGGTCTGACCAGTGGAAGGGCTGCTAGAAGCGTGATGTAGTCAGGCTACCCTGGGCCTGACCAGTGGAAGGGCTGCTAAAAGTGTGATGTAGTCAGGCTAGGGGCCTGACCAGTAGAAGGGCTGCTAGAAGCGTGATGTAGTCAGGCTAGGGGCCTGACCAGTGGAAGGGCTGCTAGAAGTGTGATGTAGTCAGGCTAGGGGCCTGACCAGTGGAAGGGCTGTTGCTAGAAGCGTAATGCAGTCTGGGTGTGTGACAGAGTCATTCGTTTGATCCACTCAGTTTGCTTGTAAACGTCGTTTACACACAGCCGTTGTCACCCGTCACTACTTGACAACGTTCAGTGCAATGGGCGTGTCATAAGAGTATTTTTCCACGATCGAATGTTATAAGAGGACTTTTGCAATTGCATGGAATGAAATTACTGATAAGCATGTGTTAGACAGTGATGGTGAAACCGCATCGGATAGGAACGTTAATATTGAATTTGAGTGAATGAATGAATGAAAGGTTTATTCATCAAAACACATGGCAGCCAATGGCTGAATTGCGTGTTTCACATGACAGATTAAAAAGTACACTTAAACAGTACAAAAAAACATTAAACGCAATTAAAAGAAAGTTATTCTTAAAACGTACAGGTCAGTCGAGTATACGTACAGGTCACAACGTTCTCTGCCTATGCGTACTGTTTTACTATCACTGGTACTGGTTGTTTAACAATATCAACGTTAACATACAGGTTCGAAGCAGTGCCTTGTCTTCCATCTTGCGATCTTTTATCCCCTTATTTTACTCTGCTGCCTGCAGTACACCCCGGAGTTAATCTCCAAGCAGATCCTACGGTGGCAAAAAACAGTATCCAATTGGCCAGAGAAGGTCTATACCCAGAGTAGTGTCATCCAGCCACCGATGACACTTACTACTCTGGGTATAGACACCTCCTTTGGCCAATTGGATACTATTTTTTTGCCACCGTAGGATCTGCTTGGAGATTACCTCGGAGTGTGAACCTCCCAGAAAGTTTATTTCATCAAATTCGGCTCATCCGCAGTGGGTCCCAGGACGGAGGAGATTAGGCGCCGTCTCTACAGGTGGAGAGAGTATTACCGCTACAGGATTACACGTACATTAGGAAGAGAACAGTCGTTCCCCAAGGGAACACGCGAACAGACACAGTTGACTTCCCCGTGGCCCTGATAGCTTTATTCGCAGACACGCCATGTTTGTTTAGGGCTTTATCACGTCAAACCAATTTTTATTAATTCATACTGAGTTTATTTATGTTACAGGAAGAAAAACGTATCGAGTATAAGAGGTTTTCAGTTTATCCTGAGGGAAGGACCTAAATATGATTATGATAATAATGCTAATAATAGTTGGAGAGAATAGAGTAGTAACGTGTCATCGGCCGATTCAAGTATTTCGTGAATGAACAAAGGCTCAAACAAACAAACAAACAAACAAACAAACAATCATCAACGTAGCATTGGAAAAGCAAGGCATCCGTAAGGTCTTCTACAATTATAGATATATTGTAGTGAGTATCATGATTTTGGAGTACCAAAGGAAAGTTAGTCTATTAAAGTAAGGAAATATTCAAATAATGTATTTCCTAATGTTGTCATGGGAATGTAAATCTTTAGAAGATTCTTGAACATTTTGCTATAAAACTTGACATGAAGATATTTCACTAAAAACAATATACCAAATCTATGAATATTTCCCTAACTAGACGATCTACTGATAAGCATGCACATCCTCCTAACTATGCAAGACTGGGGTAACGTGCTTGTCAGAAATTCACATATTTAGTTGATAAAGGGTTCCACACATTATGATTATTATGATATCAGGGCTGTGTTGTTCCTTGTTCCCTTGTTGACATACATATAGCTGGGTGCATATTATTGGTGGCAGTTTTTAATGCCCATGGAAGTATTTGCTACCAACGTCTAAATATCAGACTCGTGTTTTATGTGGGTAATCAGGTATGTTATTTTCCCTGGCCTAAGGTCAAAGTTCAACATTTCGCTGTCCGCCATTTTGATATTCCTGCGGACGTGTATTTCATTCCATTTTAGCCACTTTTTCCAGGGTGTCACCGGTTTTACTTCCTACTCTGGTATGTAGCATCTCTGTGTGGCATTGTATGAACCATCCCTGGTTATTTTTTTGGGGTGACTCGCACAAGAGGGTCCGTTAATGTCTATTATTGTGCGTCCTTGTTGTGGGAGGGGGGCATGTGATATTTGTGTGTTGACTAACTGTAGGTAGTGTATATGTGCAAGGAGGTTATACGATTGATATGTGCTTATTATATTATGATCTTAGTAAATATACAGAAGAGTTCTGTAGTCTATTACGTTTATATAAGAATGTAATCAACTAGTTTGTATTTATATGTTGAATTTAATCCTTAGGTAGATCCAAACTATGTTATGCTAAATACAGTTTACAGAAAAAACAAAGTTGCAACAACAACAGCAATATGATGGGCTGTTGTGATAGATGTTGTGAAGGGGTAAAGAATTTTTCCTTTTCTTAGCATTGTCCATTCGCATAGTCATTTTGATTTATTTGCTTATTTTATTTTTACCTTTCAGCATGTTTTTCCAACCACGGAACAAACATGGCAACTGAGAGTGGTGCGTCTCCTACCAAAGTTCTGGAGGAAAGCCACCCAAGGTCGACAGATGATGTGGAAAGCTGTCAGGAGGAATCCCAAGAGAATGATGGGACTGAAAACACTGGTGAGAGACCATCCATCCGTGGGGAGGGTGGGTGTGCAACCAATTCGACAGTCCGCAAAGTGATGAGAAACCAAAGGAAGAAAAGGTTGCAGAATGATAACCAGTGTGGAGGGGGTACATCCAACCGGGTTGACCAAGCTAGCCCCAGTGGCAAGCCTCCCCACATTTGCACAGAATGCGGGTATCAGACGCTCCAACGGTATCGCCTTGTAGAACACATGAACACGCACTCGGGAGAGAAGCCATACAAGTGTGACCACTGCGACTTCTGCACGGCATGGAAAAGAAAGCTGGCGACACACATGGCGAGGCACACGGGGGAGAACCCCTACGTGTGCGGGGAGTGCGGCTACAGGACGGCTGACAAATTCAGGCTCTTCAGTCACATGAAGACACACTCGGGTGAAAAACCGTACAAGTGTGACCTGTGTGACTTCTGCACCGTCTGGAAAGCAAGCTTGCTGGTACACCGGACCAAACACAATGGCAAGAAACCCTACACATGTGAGAGGTGTGAATACAGGACAGCAGACAAGTCCACCCTCACCAAACATATGAAAAAACATGTGCTGTACTCGTGTAGTGTGTGCAACTTTTCTGCAACCGGAAAAAGAAGCTTGGATCAGCACATGTACACACACAACCCAGGAGGGAGGAAGCTCTACCAGTGTGACGAGTGTGACTTTTCGACACCCTGGAGAACGCGCATGCGTGCACACAAACTCAAACATGCTGGTGAGAAACCCTACATTTGTGGGGAGTGCAGCTACAGCACAGCCGAACGGTCCAACCTTTCCCAGCATATGAAAAGACACAAAGGAGAAAAGCCGTACAAGTGTGACCACTGTGACTTTTCCACGGCCTGGAAGCAAAGCTTAGATGCACATGTAACCAAACATACCGGTCTCAAACCCTACGTGTGTGGGGAGTGTGGACATAAGACAGCCAAGAAGTCACACTTTCTGGACCATATGAAAATACACACCGGAGAAAAGCCCTACAAGTGTACCGAGTGTGACTACCGCGCATATAGGAAGGAAAACGTGACTAAACACATGACTAAACACACTAGTGAGAAGCCCTACAGCTGCGGGGAGTGTGGGTTCAGGACAGCTAGCAAGGCCAGTCTGTCCAGACATGTGAAAACACATGCAGACGACAAGCCTTACAAGTGTAACCAGTGTGAATATGCCGCCATTAGGAAACTATGTCTGATGAAACACATTAAAAAACACCTTCCAATGGAAGGCAAACTGTACAACTGTGGTCTGTGACATTTGCGGTTCTTTTTTTCACACCAGAAGATAGAAAAGCCATACAAACATCAATGCTTTAAAACGCTACGTAAAGACAACCATTACCATAGATAGAAATAGTTAATTAGGTCACACCAATATAATTTGTTGGTTCTCAGATTTTTTTCTCAGAAAACATACATTGTATGAAGTGATGCCAAAAAAAAAACAGGCCTAGGCATCCTATGATAGCCGCAAATGCTACGATAGTAGCCATGAAGTCAACATACCAGGCTTTTTTTTTTAAATTCAAACATTGAATTTCAAATTGTATCAAACCACTGCATTAATAGATGGATCAATTTTAACAACTTTAATAAAGACAAGGACTTTCTTCAACTGTTGGGGCAAAATATTAGCATTTTGAAGTTGATTCAGAACCTGAAGTTTTCTTTTTAAGTCAGAAAAAAATGGGCAAATTCGAGAACCAATTGATTAAATTGGTGTGGTCTGACATGGAGCCGGTTAAATACAACCCTCAAATATCATCTAAGCTTAAGGACCTCTTCTCTACTTTCTTGCCTGGAATTAAATCTCAGTATCAAATGTTTCAAATGTATGTCTTTTTTCCTCTACACTTAACACTTGTAATTCATTCATCGTACAGGCACTCAAAAGGGCATAGCTCAGGCAAAAAGGGTCATAACTCATTTCGGGGCATAACTGTAAGCCATAAAGCTTCCTATCAATTTCCACCAATCATTATCATTATTCTTGTTGCGATACTTTGCAAAAGAAAATGCGTTCTTCCCCCCACCTTCTGCGCCTCACAACCTAACTGGAATTCCTAATGATTGTTATCGATGTCTCACATATTCCCTATGTGGAACTTTTGCTAATTTGACTCAGGAAACTACTTTAGTACGTGCTTTGGATATCTTTCACGAGCCATTGGATGAGGCTAGTTTGATTTCCTTACCAGAGCATGATTCAACTACTTCTGTCAAATATCAAAAATCCTTCATGTTGCTCATTTGATTTTGAACATTGAACAGTAAACAAGCTTGTTAGACTAAATAGAACGTAACTAAAACAGGGCACGTACGTACATTTGTATTTCTTCAATTAATTCTCGAATTATCTTGAAAGTTCATCTGTGTTGGTAGAAGTCATTATGACACGAGTTTAAACTGTAATTTCCAACACAAGAAATTGGACTTAAATTTGGGTAAGTCCAATTTCTTGTGTTGGAAATTCTCGTGTCATAATAATTCTAGAATTGGTGGAACAAAGTTTCAGCTGAAGTATAATCACTACTTAAGGAGCAATTAAACTTTTCTCGAACTAAAAAAATTGGACTGGAATTTTCGACTGAATCACCTGCTGTCTTCTTCAGCTCTCTGGCCTAATTGTTCAGGCCGGGTTTGTACAAGTGTGACTTCAGCAATACAATGGGTTAAAGGAAGTTGATATTGTGTGTGGACTGGGAAAGGTTGATGGAGATGGCCTTCTTTAATCCCTCAACAAGACGTCGTCTTTGGTATCAAGAATCTTAATGTGTCCAACGAAACGAACGAGATTTAGTCGAAAGTTCCAGTGAGTCCAATTCTCTGAGATGGAGAACAGTTTGTTTGTTCCATAAAGGAATTTAAGAACTCAGATGAACTCATCACTACTGTTCACTCAATATTAGAATCATCGTCTTCTCTTTCTCCTCCTCTTCTTGGGGGCGGGTTCTGTTGCCCCAGGAGACCGAGCTGTAAATACAAACATTGCAAACAAACATTAGGCCGGTTATTATTTGATGTTAGATTAGTTAAAACATGAAGCAAAGTTAAAATTGTCTACTTTTTCGCAACAACATGTACGTTACCTGGTGGTGCTGCCCCGCCTGATGTTCCCGCCTCTGCTGGAGAGTCTGTGGATCCGCTGTTCCCGGCCAACTCTGCAACACAAACATCGCCACAGGGCTAAATAATGTTGTATCCAGAACCGTGCATATCTAGTTCTGTGCTAGTCTCTATCTATACTGATTTCACCTATCTATACTGCCCTAACCCTAACCCTAACCCTAACCCTAACCCTACATCTAGTTCTATGCCTGAATGGTTTAGGGTTAGGATCAGGCACGATTCTGGATAGTCTCTATCGTATCCAGAACCGTGCCTATATCTAGTTCTATGCCTGAATGGTTTAGGGTTAGGATCAGGCACGATTCTGGATAGTCTCTATCGTATCCAGAACCGTGTCTATCTAGTGCTGTGCCTGAATGGGTTAGGGTTAGGATCAAGCTCGGTTCTGGATAGTCTCTACCGTATCCGGAACCGTGCCTATCTAGTTCTGTGCCTGAATGGGTTAGGGTTAGGGTCAGGCACGGTTCTGGATAGTCTCTATCGTATCCAGAACCGTGCCTATCTAGTTCTATGCCTGAATGGGTTAGGGTTAGGATCAGGCACGGTTCTGGAAAGTCTCTATCGTATCCAGAACCGTACCTATCTAGTTCTGTGCCTGAATGGGTTAGGGTTAGGATCAGGTTCGGTTCTGGATAGTCTCCGGGTGGATTATCGAGAACCGTGCCTGAGCATGATTCTGGATAAAGCACGGTTCTGGATACAACCAGATAACGGCGTTGAACACTACAGTTGACAGTAGCTACTTCTGCTGAAGGATGGCATAAAGCAGTATATACAACCATTCAACAGGAGGGAAGTTAGCCTCCTTAGACGCTCAACGACTGGGCTTTTTGTGCAGCCTTTATAATGGTTCTTTTGCCTGCCGTAGAAACTGCTAAAGAGGCCATAGGAAAGTGCAATGCTTGTTGTTGAAGAACAATTTCGAAACATCAACATCCGTGGTCAATTTGATCAACAACATACAACCTGGCTGACATTCTGTTGGGTCAAACTATATTTTGAGACATAAACAATGTGAAATAGACTTGATGCATTGTAATACAGGAAGCTATATGGAGTATAGAGGACATCAGTGCAACTGTTACCTGGATATGTCATCTTCAAGTCGTCCAGAACCTTCTTCAGCCCAGCCTCAGACAGCGCGGCCATCAGGGTCTGAACTGTGGCGTCCTTCCCCCTCAGCCTCTCCCACTCCTCCAGCAGGTCCATACAGCGGGACTTGTCGTCACGGTTTCTGTGGCTGATGTTGTTGACCGCTGCACTCCCGAAGCCCAGGAAGAAGGCAAGGTCCTTCCAGTTGGTCGTCACTGCCTCCTTGATGAAGTGGAAGTAGGACCTTGCACCTGGGTATTGCAGAAGTTTAGTAAAAGATTGTCTTATGCTGACAAAGAGCAAAGAGACTACAGAACTCTTTCCTACATCAGTCTCTATAAGCAGACTGGATAATCAGAATGGTACTTGTTATGTCTGGGATGTACTGTTCATATTAGAAGCATCATCATCAGTACATATGTGTAATTTTGTAGATCAATGTCATTCAGGCAACATTGTATTGTATGTCTGCAATGTTAATATGATAATGAAGAATTGAATTGAATTGGAAGACATGCTGCTGTATCATAGATGCCAAGAGGAAGACCTAAGTTGCAAAGTTTCCAAATCCCAGTGCTTGAGAGAAAGGCAGTTAGCGGTTAGAAGTTACCTGGTGCAGCTACCGGTTAGTATACCCTACAAATGTCTCCCAATGAGTTACAGTGGGCCCTTATTTGATAAATACCTGCAGTGCTCGGTGAAGCTACCGGCTGCCTCCTCAAATACCGTCCCGGCTCTGTGGGGGACGAACGGCCGCTGTCAGATCCTTCCGCGCTGTAGGCTTGGTTGTAGCGCCCTGTGGTCGTAAATAGGATATTTTATCCATCAGTTTTAGTTGACTGATTTTGCAGCAAAGTCTACCTTTATCGAGATTCCGGCGAAACAATTGTGAAATTGACTTATACTGTAATCCTCTTTCTAAGGTTTGGATACTTTCAAAGGAAAAATATCAATTGCATTTTGCTAGAGATTGACATGTTGGGGTAGATTTACCGAGGGTCAGGTGGGAAACAAATTCCCTTTCACCATCCTTGGCCTCCTTAAGCAGTTCCAAGTTCAGTCGCGAGGTGGTGCTGTTGTCCCAGATGTCTGCACTGACTTCCACCCGGAACGGCTCGTAGAACTTGTTGGTGTCGAAGGTATCCTCAAACATAAGGCGCTGCAAATCAATGGCAAAGGTGTCGATAAGGGGTCTCAAAGAATGGGTACTGCAATCGTCTGTCATGTATGTAGTCACTATTATGCTGCTGATATGTTAATGTCTTTATGCTGTTTCTGTTTAACACTCATAGAACAGAGATATCCAAAAGGCAGAAATGATAACTACTTTTTAAAGAAGTAAATCATAAATAGCGACAATGCAAACACACTTGTGGAGACGACGACAGGAACATGTTGTCACCATTTGCGACGCTTCCCTGTAGGTAGTACACCTCGCCTGCCTTCAGTTGGCAGGTCCTGAAGTCGCTGGGCGCGAAGTTCCACTTGTTCTCATCCTTTTCAAGGGTCTATGAGAACGAAATCATACAGGTAAGGAATTACAGGACAGATGCGGTGGCATTGATTAGTAATAAATTTGTATTTTGGGCTTAAAATTTATTGGAATTCTTAATACCTATCGACAAAATATTCTGGAGCAAAGTAAAAACGTTATCACTGCTCCGATCCTTGAATAATTTCATCAGGTTGATGAATGATTAGGTAGCAAAGTTCTTTACTCACACCCACTAGCAATAAAATTAGCAATAGCAGATAATTCGATGACCGTCTGTCATCTTCATCGGGGCAATTATGACATAATAGAAGTAACACCTAGCTTCAATTCACAGTAAAACAGTCATAATTGCCCTAAAGAAGATGACAGACGGTCATCGAAATGTCGTCTCTTGTTTAAATAAACAAGTGCTTGTGAATCAAGAACTTTGCTTTTCTATTATCACTGCTGATCAAACTGTTCCCACCTCCTGCATGATCCTGGTGTTGGAAACGATGTAGACCTTCAGCCTGGAGATGTTGGAGTCATCCACACAAGCAAAGGCGATAAGCAGGCCGTTCCTGGAGATGCCCAGGACCTTCTCTGTCCTCCCTACCAGCCCAAACAGGCTGCCTTTCCTGAACCTGGTCACGGCGTGGGAGGGGGTGAGTTCTGTAACCGGCAGCAGCTCGGGGGAATCTCCCACCACGTGCACCACTTGGACGTCTTCTGGGGAGAGGTCTAAGACGAAGTACACACAACAGCAGATTTGGAATAGGGGATTAAATCCTTCAAATACAACCGAGGTGTACATTGATATGTGCTAACAATTCAATAAAGTGGCGTCATTTAACAGAATATCGACCATAGAGTTCTGGCACTATTACATTGTCTCCATTCAGTCCCTGTTTACATGACTTGTAACATCACGCTGGAAGTTATACTGTATTAAAAAAAACACGTAGCAATTCTTGATTAGCAAAGCTGTTCCTTACCTGTTGCATCAGCCAGGTGCAGCACGTGCGGCAGTAGGATGTCCACCGGCCCCTCCACGTCCTCACACTGGATGGAGAAGAGCGGACCCAGTGGCATCCATTCCCCCACCTGCGGCCAGCGGTCGGACCAGTTCGCACTCCTGTAGGTCACGTGCAGCGGATAGGGCGTCACCACGCCCAGGTCGGTCCGTCTGCACAGGTACTTCCCTTCACCTGGCAGGCGGAGGGACCTGAGGAGATAAACATAGGTATTGTAGCCAGGTGTTCAATCATACAGGTGTGACATAGCGGGTAGGGCGTCACCACGCCCAGGTTTGTTTGTTTGTTTGTTTATTCAGGAACCTCCATTAGTGTACAATGTCATACATGAATACACTATTCTTCCTGGAGTCCTGTTAAATATAAAATACATTATGACAACTACATACATCATACACTATACATAACACTACAACTAAATGTATATACATTCATATCTAACTGCAATCAATAATGATAATGCAATGAACATCCCATAACTAAATCTTACACATTTAATATGAACGGTCCTTCTGCACAGGTACTTCCCTTCACCTGGCAGGCGGAGGGACCTGAGGACATAAACACAGGTGTTGTAGCCATGTGTTCAATCATACAGGTGTGACATAGCGGGTAGGGCATCACCTCAGACTACCTTTACCTTTACTGCGGTTGTTGTTACTGTGATATGTATAGTTTGGCCAGTGGCATACATGTAGATGACCACTCACCAGTCTGTGTCTCCGGTCATCTCAGGACTGACCTCTTGTAACGGCAAGGCATCACAGTATTCCTGGATAAAACCGATTCTACATTTTACTGTTTCATAGAAACATGGCATGATAAAGAATCATTTATTCAATACACCGTTAATCATTTAGATAACTTGAATAGTTTCCATGAAAAAGAAAACAATGGTGTCAATATGAACGAGAGTTCCTATCTTCATACTATTCGTATGTACTACATACGTGTATACGTATTAATATAGTCAAACCAGGAAGTTGCCCTGTTTGAAACATTAGGATGCCATTTCTTGTAATAGAGTATTATGGTACAACAAAGCATCATTTTTGGATTAAAGAAAGATTAAACCATGCAAAAGATTGGGGTTTGTTGCTTCACCTTGTGAATTTATCTAAATCGCAGTTCATGAACCCACCTTGTACATCCCCTGTACATGTTTAGCCAGGTCCGGTTTGCTGATGTTCTGCAGTGTTTCCTCCAGCTGCGGCAGGTGGTAGAGCGGTCCATGGGGGGTCTTGGTGCGCCAGACCTTCAGCATCTGGAACGCGTCCTGGGTAGATGTGTCCATTCTAATGTTGTCCAACACGGACCTGTTCAGTCCCAGCTCCTGTCCCAGCCGGGTCCACTCCCTACGGACAGCCCTGCTGACCTGGTACAGCCGGTTGTCTGGGCAGGAAGATGTCAATGTATAAGTAACATAAACTAATTATAGTAATAATAGTGAAAGTTTATTTGCAAAGTCATGCCCAAAGGTTAATGGCTTATAATCACAAAGGCTAATAGCTTATAATCACAAAGCGTGCCTTATGTAACTAACGTAATGGGGGGGGGGGGTATTTTAAATTGGCGGGTAATAGGGGGTGATTTATATGATAGGAGGTAATTACCTCAAGAATTAGAAGACGGAGCCATTTGTTTTACTTTCATAGCTACCTCTATTAACCCTTTGCATGTTTGATACTACTTTATTGTTAAGAACTCCTATCGTACTTACCAATGAAGTACTTGCCAATGACGTCTGTCGGTGTTCTGGTGACAGGAAGTGGCCCTTCCCAGCTTCCCCTGGACATTCTCATCAAGTCACCCGGCACGTGACGCCTCACAGCCTCTATGGTGAGGGACTTTGCTGTTTTCCCGCTTCCAACACTGTTACTGGAGTACAAGGCAGGAAACTCGTCCCAACAGGCCTCTATCTCTCTGACTACCGTCTGAGCCCGGCGCCACGCCTTCTCCGGCTCTCCCCGGATCCGGATTTCTTCTCTTGTAGCGGAATGACGGTACATGACGTCTTCTGAGTTCTCTCCAACATGAACGACAACTGTGTCCTTGGCGAGGAGACGGCGTGTGGTCTGCTTCATGGACAGGATACGGGAGACCATGGTTTCCGGTAGACCCAGAGGAGGCTCTTGGCTGTACTCTATAGTAAGAGAGATCTCCTCTCCGCCTGATGGCACAACCTCTGGCCAGCAGTGCGCCACCTCGTCAGGCTGGGCGGCAGGAAGCTCTGTTGGAAAGATCACCGACCCTGAGTAACACAGGCCGAAGTGCTTCATCAGGGGAAGGAGACTGTTGAAGGTGACAATGTTGTCTCGAGATCCAAGCAGGTTCTTCATGAAACTGTCGCTGGCCCTGCCCGTCTTCAAGAAGGACGCCCTGTCTTCAGCAAACTGCGCTCTGGTATGCTCAGAGAGGGACTCAGCTATGCTGTCCAGATATCCCGGTAGGTTATGCCTGAAGATCTGCTTGAAGAGTGTGAGGATGATGGTTGGGTCCGGGAAGACCAGATCTTCCATCCCCCTGATGTGGTTGTAGAACAGGATCTGTCCGGTCACGTGCAGATAGCTGAGCGCGTTCAGGACGTCTGACTCCTTCATCCCTGCAGCTGCTCCGACGTCCTGACAATCCCTGACTTTAAGGTGGGTCCGTCCTGTCGCCTGGATGTTTTCGGACAGTTTTGTCCAGGAAGTCGGCAGCTCTTGGCGGGCAACAGGGAACAATCGCTCGTCCTTCACCATTTCTGCCATCTTGTCGCACAGAGCTCCGATACCCTGGAACGTCTTGCTGCTGACCGGGATAACCTGTACGTTCAACAGACCTTTGGGTCGTCCGTCCAGTAACTTCTCCAGTGACTCTTTCTTGGCCAAGATGTCGTCCCTTGTGAGACCATAGAATGGCTCGGGAATGTCTGATCCGCTGTCCGCTGCATCCACCGCGTTCTGACAGAGTTGAATCTCTTCTGTCAGCTTGGTTTGTATTTTACTCTCAGCGCCCTGGATGTCTCTCTGGATGGAGGAACAAGCTGCTGCTATCATCTCCTCGGCCTTGTCCGGCGGAAACATGTCAACTTTGGTTCCTACAACAAGGATAGCCGGGTTGAACACGTGGGAAGTCACGGATGTTAGCCACGTTCCCACTCGTTCCTGGAACTCTTCTGACTTGTATGCTGGCAGGTCTACATTGAGGATGTGCAGGGCCTGACGTGTCAGGAAGAACCGGTGCGTGTAGTGGTAGATCTGGTGACCTCCGAAGTCGTACATCGCGTACTTGACGTTATTCTTATCGTCATGGAAACTGATGACGTCAACACCGATGGTTCTGTCAGTTTCAGTCTCCACGTGACCTTGACCCTTCATCATACAGTTGAGCAGACTGGTCTTCCCTGCCTCCGTCTGTCCCAGAAACACACCCTTCACTTCCAAAGGTGTTGTGACGTCGTCCACATGCGCCCCGGGATGACGTAGATGTTTCTTCACGGTTACCTCTGTAGAATTACGGTCACATGAGGTATGATTGCTATAGAAGACACCACACAAATGCCGAACATAAATATTGCTGTACTATATGGACAGTGTGAAATTACCCACTTCTCACCTTTTTTTAGATATATGTTTTCTGGTTTTCCTTATCCAATGATTTTAAGGTATAACAGGTTAGACAAAAATGTACGCGGAAATGAAATTACTTTTAGCGGAAAACTTGCAATTACGTATCAAGGGGATATTTTCTAACTAAGATGGTGTTTAACCATATTATTCTGAAACAGTCCAAATTTGATCCTGTGTTGAATGAATAATGAGTAAAAAATACGGATTGGAAAGAAGTAAAGCTCAAACACCATAATCCGCACATTTCAATGAGGTACAAGCATTTCTTTTCAAGGGGATATTTTGTAAGTAAGAATTGTTCAAACATATTCTTGTGAAACAGTCCAGTATTTGATCCTGAGGTGACTTGTGGGTAGGATGAATAGAAAATACGGAGAAGTAAAGCTTAAACACCATGATCCGTACATTTTATTGAGGTACTAACATACGTCAAACTTCCACTAGAACTAGAAAATCACATATTGTAATTATGTATCAAAGGTACTAATATTTAGACAATGAAATGAAATCATAGCGTATTTCAGGTATTAATGATTAGGGAATAAAATAATGTCATAGCTGTGCCCACCCTGACTTTCCCGTGTGAAATGTTCCGTCTGTGCGGTTTGTTGACCAGGTTGTGCCGCCTGCTGTTTCCCGATGCCGAAGACCCGCTCCCAGTGCCGCTCCAGGTCCTCCATCTCCTCCACCAGGAAGTCCTGTCCTTCCTCCCGCAGGACCCGCACTAACCAGTCGTACAGCTCCTGTCGCCTCCTGTCATACAGCATGTCTACCAACCGCTCGGCCCGGCTTACTGGTGTCGGCCACGTCTGGGGGGAGGGAACATCGGCAGGGGTGGGTTGGCCTTACAGTAACAACTGTTAGTACATGCGTTTGTACTATGTTTTTGTATTCTATCTCTGTGGTGGTCAGGCTTTTAACAGAGAGTGAATAAAGAGCATTAAGCGTTAATCCGAGCACTAATCCGTTTCAAGTATCTAGTCAAAACTATTGCTACTCAAATAGGAAAAGGAAAGGAAAATAACTATAATCTATTTTAGACTAGATTAGAAAAATTATTATGTTAGCCTAAAAATCGAAATGTTTAGCTACATCACACTACATGGCGCATGTACCGGGAAGTGAGAGTTTCTCTGACAGACTATGTTGTGGGTAGTGAGAGGGAGGTAGTGGGCAGTTTATGATATATGGCTCTGTCAACGCTATGCTACATGAGATGTGAACTTTTCATACCTAAGTACCTAAGTATAATGCCCACGGTGTGTGTGTGTTTGTGTGTGTGTGTATATTCGTGTGAGTGTGTATGTGTGTGTGCGTGCGTGCGTGTCTGTATGTGCGTTTGTGTGTGTATGTGTATGAGTGTGTGTGTGTGTATGTGTATGTGTGTTCGTGTGTGTATATGCGTGTGAGTGTGTATGTGTGTGCGTGCGTGCGTGTGTATGTGCGTTTGTGTATGTGTGTGAGTGTGTATGTGTGTGTGTGCGTATGTGTATATATGTGTGTGTGTGTGTGTGTATGTGTGTGTGAGTGAGTGTGTTTGTGTGTGTGTATGTGTGTGTGAGTGAGTGTGTATGTGTGTGTGTGTGTGTGTGTGTGTGTGAGGGAGCGGACAGTACCACTTTATAATATATGGCTCTGTCAACTCTATGCTACATGAGCTGTGCACTTTTCATACCTAAGTGCCTAAGTATAATGCCCACGGTGTGTGTGTGTGTGTGTGTGTGTGTGTGTGTGTGTGTGTGTGTGTGTGTGTGTGTGTGTGTGTGTGCGTGCGTGCGTGTGTGGGGGGGGGAGGGCGAAAGATTTTTTCCCTCGTAGTCAGTGGTGGCTACAACCCATGATAACTGCAGGCTTTATGTTAGAAGAGATTAATCTTTGTGCACGTTTCATACCTTACATTTAATTATAACGCAGGTGGTAGGGAGGGGTCTGCTAAACGTAAAGGCATTACTGGATATAAAGGGTAGGGCCCTATAGAGAAATCTGTATTGCAGTGTATTGGGCGGCCTCAAACTACATATTCTGTTGTTTTTTTTTACCCAGAGGTCCGTGCGGCTGCACACCATGTAGTGACCATTATATGGTAAATACAGTTTGACAGGCGGGCGTATCTAAGGCCTATATAAGCTTTATATAAGCCTATATAAGCTTTATTAATGTGAAGTATGTGTGACATGGTCATGTTGTTATCAAGTAGAAGACAAGTGCCGGTCCCACCATGTAACTTACCTGGATAAACCGGAGGTCAGCCGGACTCAGCTGGTTCTCCTGTTCCAGCCGTGTGAGAACAGCTGGGAGGTTCATGTTGTCAGCCAGGAACGCACGAGTGTTGCCCAAGGCCAACCAGCACGGCGACCTCAGTTCACCTGTGGAGATGAACAGACAAACGGCACGCGTCATTCTAACCTGACTCACTCTATGTAGAGACAGCAAATTATTTCACAATATAAAGTTACATGTATTTAAATATACACTTTATATTGCGGTAGTATATTGCATATTATGTGCAGGACATAACTTTATCTGTTCTAACGAAAGATTACAAATGTAGCAATTATTTATAATGAAGAACTGTACTTATAATTCGTTCTATTTTGAGGTTTTATACGCCTAGAGGTCACCTCTGCAATTAAAAAGTTGGAATTATTCAAACGTCCATCATGCAAAGTACACCAAATTTATATTTTCCGTATAACCAAAGGCCTTCTGTGTGATTCTTGTGAAAATGTTTATAAATATGAGACGTGTGACGAAATTGCACCTTTAATTTATATAGCCAGGAATTCCGTTCTACAAAACATCGGCCTTTCACTAGATTTGCGCGCCACGCACATTAAACGCTGAGGTTGCTTTAAGTTTTCTATCCAATGAGATTGAAAGTGAAAGTTTCACTCTTGGTCACAGAAGCAGGTTCGGTAATCATTGGACTGCACACGTTACAAGTAAACCTGTACTTTGTATGGGCAATAAAGAACAGTCTTAGCTTTCAATATAAGTGACAAAATGATCCCCTGTTTTTGAGTTGTATAAAAGCCATGCTATGTCCACCCTCACCTGTTTGTCTGCAGAGCGCGTCACGCACATCATAGGCGATGCCTCCCATCCAACTGACACCACTGCCGGGCATCGTCTCCTCAACCCTGTCCCGCTGGACCCGCCTGGCCGGCGCCTCCAGGGTTGGGTACTGCCTGCTGACTAACGTACCGAACTCACGGAAGTCATCCTCGTTCTGGTCCAGCCAAATGACGTATCGAGGCTTGTTGTTCCTCACGGCAGTTTCCAGTCCGACCGTGAGCGAGGACTGGTCAGCAAGCAGGTGTCTGCTGATCACGGGCACGACAAGTTTCACGCTGCCGAGGGTCAGTGTGGACGTGAGCTGTGCGCGGCTGACGGCACCAGGAGCACCTGTGACCTGCTGACAGAATATGGCTGTCTGGGGTAGTTTGTAACCCGCCGGGACCAGATCCATCAGCTCCTCCACCAGCTCCCTGACGAACTCCTCATCCTCTGCTGCGTGCAGGATAGCAACACGCGGACCTGATAGGAAACAACAAGTGCACAATATTAATGTCAATATATGTTTAATTAAAGCATATGCCAAGATATTAATTTTTTAATCATTCCATATAAGAAAGCGGGCCGGACAATTTTATCTAAAACTTAGAAGTAGCTATACAATTTTAAGTGAACTAGAATAAAGACAGAAGGCGTGATTCGTGTGAAAGTGAAAGTAAAAATATTTCACAATGTAATGGCTTACCTCTAGAAATAATGAATGGACATAACATTCAAAATCCATGTAGACCTGCATTTAGAATATGTTGATGTGTTTTCTAAAGTCACCCGTGGTTAAATTACGACATGATGCCATGTGATAAAACCTTGTCAATAACAGACAGTGTATGAACTCTGACCTAAAACCATCAAGTTAGGGAATATTCCTCAAAGGTTATCTGCAATGAAGGTTGAAAGAAGGAAAAAGTTAATTTGAAGTGAAAGTGACCTGCTCACCTGTCTCCATGACAGAAATGTTAAGGATGCCATTTTCTCCAGCATAACAGCAGGACCGGTGTACCAAATGGTGCAGACGGTCAAGTAATTTATGGGGAGATGTCTAACAATGGTGCTTCGTCACGGGGAAAGTTGTCACACGTCTACTTATTACATAATAAAGGCTGTTGCACCTATATGTTCACAACATTTGCACTCGTATGGTAGATAGACATATGGCGATTGACAGACGGACCATTACACCTACCTGTTATTAGTGTTCACAATATTTGTACTTGTAAGATTACAGATTTGTGGACAGAACACTCAGTCTTTCCATGAACTAGTCTTATTGCCTCCCCTTTCAAGACAGCTGCCGGCAAACTATGTAGAAAGTCCGCCAAAACCTAAGCTTACTGCTGAACGTGAACAAAGTGGCGTTACATACATGGCTACTGACTGTTAAATGGTCACAGAAGAGTCGAAGTTGACATGAAGAAAAAAAATGCTACGTTTGGCTTGCTCAAGAACGATGCCTGTTCGTAAGAGATGTCTTCAAACCACAAGATCTATCAAGATTCTCAAATGTTACACTTAAGGTCTGGTAAAACTTCAGTCTGCCCCTTTCACTTCTGCATTGTTTTGTTGCTCATGGGTTTGACATACAGGTAAACTGTTACACTAAGATTGAACTGAAGGCTTGAAGACTTCAACTCTACCTTACCTTGTCTTCCTAGTCTCTAATTTCCCCAGAATCGTTCAAAAATGCTCCTTTATTTTTGCAAGTCGCTTCGAGGCGAAACTGTTGACGAGGAAGTGACGGCAGGACGGGCTCATTGAAGTTAAGGGGGGTGTAGGTTGGTAACAAGGTGCAAAGACACTCCCGTAATACACCAAAATGCAGAGTACTGTACCCACAACTCTTCAATGCCAATCCAAACCTAGTGTCGTTTTAGTCGCGACTGTTTGAGGCTAGTTCCACAGAAACACACCCTTTTGCAAGGCGCACTGGGTTCGTCCTTTTCTACGCTAACGGTAAACACCTGTGGCGCCACCTTTGTTGACGTAAGGACACACCTGGTGGTGACCTCGGGGTCACGCTGTCACAATGGCGCGTTGTTTGTTGGCATACCTGGCGCAAAACACGTCTGTTTAAAAACAGTCCGCGCTGCAGTTTTACTGGCAGACCTGAATGTCCATCTTGAGTCTAGTAGTTGGTGTCTAACATCTAACTCTGTGGAGAGACCAACACTGTGATGAATACTATGGCGCTCCACCTTCCCCCTCATGTGTTCTTGAAACGTCCCTAAAGGTAAGGTATGAACAAAGCGTTCAAGGACGGGGACGGACCGTTAATGCTGTCATGCGGAGATGGATGCGGAAAGACAACAAACCGTAAATGATACTGGGGGGGGGGGGATGTTTGAATGTGACGCGGTAGAACACTAAAGCTCATATGCGTTCGCTGGGAAGGAGAATCATGTTTTCCAAGGGATAAAAAATGTAAATAAGAATGAAGGAACGCATCTGAAAGGTCGTTTGATGTCGGTGCATCTTTTTAGTTTTCATCAGCTGGCAGTTTATCAATTTTTCCGTACCACTTTATTTCTTATGACTTTTTTTATAAAGCACACATATTTCACACACACGTACAAACACATTCACCTCAAACACTGCTGATGTGGAGTTGTTGACGGAAGTTTATTTCCAAAGTTTTGGTACATGTGCCAGGGCGATTCCATCCCTGCTTCCATGAGGGGGGGGAGGGGTGATCACATTCCTTCCAAACGTGATGACTTTACAGAATATAGTCTACCTCTACAAGCGGCAATACACGTCAGATATGTTCAGCGTGGAAAGTAAACAGAAGAAAAACCTTAATTACAAACTTAACTCCTGGCATAACCTAAATTCTACTTTTCGTGCCTCTATATCTGTTTCTGTATGAATGCTGACATAACATCTGTATTATCCCTTATAAATACCAGAATTGTAGCAGACTGGGAGCGGTAGACGCAGAAAATCACGCAGGACAGCAACCGGCTTTCTTGGAATGCCTACCGAAAACTTCGGTTTGAGATCTTCAGTCAGTGTCTGGGTCTGAACACCCCGGATGTAACTGATGACATCACGTAAATTTCACTTTCTGTGCCTTTCTATCTGTTATTGTGACATAACGTCCACATTATACCTTGGAAAGATCAGAAATATTGCAGACTGGGTGCGGAATACGCGGGAAATCATGCTAACCCCAACAGGTTGTAACAACATCTACCAGAAACTTCGGTCTGAGATCTTCAGCCAGGGTCTGAATACCCCGGATGTAACTGTTAGTTTCTCTACTTATTATTGTACACTTCTTGTTAGAGACAGGTTAATTTTTGGAGCGTGCACGCCAACAAGTCTCAGTGGAAGAGGATTCGTGGAGTTCAAGCAAGGTAAGAAAACTCATCCCGTACCGGAACACATTGAACTGTTCATCCCGGATCGGTTATCAGTGGAAGTGAGAAGTGTTGTGAGAATTTTAACATATGTGCAAGAATTTTAATTCATGCAAGTGAAACGTATTTCAGCCTAACGGCTGCAATGTTTTACAGTAATAAACCAGTCATTCATTCATTCATTCATTCATTCATAAAATGTTAACGATTAGATGTCATAAAACGTGCATCTATTGAGATTGTAGTGAACAGATATCTCAGTGTCACCTTTGGTCAGTGTTTTCTTTCAAATACTTGATATACCCGTAACCCCGTATCGGTTAAAAATCCTAACGATTAACCGTTAGATATTATAGGATGTGCATCCATTGAGACCGTAGTGAACAGATGGTTCAGTGTCAGCTTTGCTCTGTGTTTTCTTTCAAACACCTTTATTTGTAGAAGCAGAAAACCCTGCGCTAGTCATGACTAACGCCTGATTTAGACAAGTGTCCGATATCATCGCTTTTCCCTCAGACTGTTCACGACACCCACAGAACACTGCAGACATGGCGGCGTGAAAATGCCGCCTTGTTGGCCTCTATGTACGATACTGTGATACAGCTGACATAAACCCCGTCTGGTACATCATAACGGTTGTAACTGGTGCTGACGGGGTGGGAGAAATGTAGAAATTCACGTTTTCAGCTGTAGGCTGTTCATTCTGTATTCTTTATTCAAATTACAACAACAAGACATGGCGGGACGCTATGTAGCAAATCCTTCTGATACCGACTGCTCCACACGCTATAAAACACACAATACAACCAGTAGTTTCAGTAGCCTGTACTCCCCCCTCCCCATTTTTTGTCTGTCAGTACGGGAATGTCTGATTGTTTTCAACGCATTATTAATTAAAGATCTAAAGTGAAAACATAATGTTAATTTATGTAATGTGATAGCAACACAGTTCAGAGGGAATTTTTTTATCGTTCACCTCAGTGGCTTTAAAAATCTTTTACACATTTTTTTTTTCATTTCAGCCGCTAATTATTGAGACAAATAATATTGAGAGCAATAATATAAACGCAGCGATCAAGTCCAGATTTCTATTAAATTCAAGATGTTGAAAACTGTACAGATATGTATTGACAATTAACTAATGCTTTTAAGTGGATGGTCGAATACGTCTGGACTTCGTCGTTCATTCCCATGTATCAATAGACGGCTGTGATCAATAGACATTTATCAATGGTGAACGTCAGCGGTATTTGTTAACATTAAAATCTGTCTATAGTATACCAACAATGACTCATATCATTCCTAGTAAAAATGTTGAACTACTTTGGGAATCAAAGAATAGATTTCTAAAGTCCTTCTCAACGAAATGTCCGAAATCTATACTTTAAAATTCAGCAGAACACAATTACTACCAGTCTAGGTTCTTATACAACGAAATGTTAGTTTCTTGTGTACAATCAAATATTAAGCACAGTAACATACATCATCATTATCATCATACATCAAATATGATAAAACATCAACATACATCAAATGCGTCTAAAAATAGACTGAATAGATACAAGAAATTTATCTTCCTGTGGAGCACACAAAAGGTTAATGTCTAAACTCCATTCTATTCTGCATGTTTTAAGGTGGTTTATCACCAACATAATTAAACATTTGAATGATACGATGTTTACTTAGATATCATAATCATAAATTTTAGCACTAAAACCCTCTGGAAAGTACATTGTAGTACATTGTGTGACGTGCAGGGTCCCAATATTGTAGTCAGAACCTCAGTCTGCGTCATCAGTTTCAGCATCCCCACCCTCTGCTTGAGCACTGGGGGCGTCTGTGAGGTAGATGTGTTCAAATGATGAGCAAAGACTGCTTTAAAGAGCATTATGACAGTATTCATCTATGTCATTGTCGACGGAAATATCGTGCATGGATTTACACTATTCATTTGTTGAGGTATAGTTAGAAATAACCATGATACCTTACCAGTGATGCCACAGGCCTGTAGGAACTTCTGGTGAGACTTTTCCCAGTACTTGGAGGCCAGCAGTTTCTGCTTGAAGGAGCCTGCTTCCTTGAACTCTGACCTGGCGTTCTTGATGACATCCTCGATTCTTTCTGCCCACTTCTCTGCATCAGCGTCGGTCGCGGTGTCTCCCTTCATCCTGACGATACAGTGGCGGAACGTTGGCTGCCCCAGCCTGACTGATAGCTCCTCAATCAGCTCTGCGAGTCCCGAGTGCTCCGAGATGAGGACGGGAACTCCTGCCGCGATGGCCTCCAGGCCGACCAGTCCGAACGGTTCGGCCCGGGACGGCATCAGGACCAGGTGACAGTTCTCCATGTCTCGGCGGATCTCCTCCTGAGTGCCGTATGGGAGAAGGGTGGGTTTGACCCGTCCGGATCTCAGCTTCTCATCCAGGATTCTCTTGCTCTCTTTGAAGCCGTTCTCGTCGATGCCGCGGACTCTCAGCCTCAGTGTGTACAGATGGTCAAGCCGCTGTGCCACCTTGTCTATGGCTCCTGCGGCCAGGTCGTGCCCTTTCAGCCTCTCCACATTCCGCACCCTGCCGATGGACAGAATCACTCTCTCTGGTTTTTGGACGTCACCTTCTTCACCAAAGATTATATTTGCAGCACTGAACACCTCCGAAGGCTCAGGTAGGAAGATGTGGTGATCCACGTGACGCTTTTGTAGGAACCAGTCGTAGTGGCGGTAAATGCGCGTTCCTACCGAGAAGACCACATCAGCCTTGCCAAGGTCGTCCTGGATGCTGGCTTCCTTCCTCCCCACACTCAGGGCCTTCTCGTCACTCTTGTAGTGCTCTGTCTCCTCTGGCGCCACGTGACCGAACATGGCGAGCTTGGCGCGTGGAAATCGCTCTTCTTTGATCTTCCTCGCTGCTCTGCCGGTGACGTCAACATGGCCCACTATGCAGCAGATATCCGATGGAATGTGTGGAAAGTGGTGTTTGTGGTACACAGTCAGCCACTCTAAGGACGGCTTGGCGCTGCTGTCGGCATCAAGACGAGGTTTGAGGAGTCTCACTCCGTCTCGTTCTGCATCCCTCTCATCCTGTTCACTTGCCTCCAACACGGTAGCGTAAACCTGGGCTCCCGCGGCGGTGAGCTTGCGCGCGGCATTTAGGTTGATGGTGGAGATTCCGCCCTTCGATGTGCAGTATTCGTCACTAACCAACAGGATTGGACCTTTGCCTGCTTGAATAAAATGTGTTTTGTGTAGGAAAAGAAGCATGTAATGTCATTAAAGTGTCATAAAGTGTTCTCAGAATCTCGCGTATAACCATAATTAGATCTCCACTAAACTGGAGATTCTTATACAAATTGATCTTCTGGCATTGACCCTGCTTCTTTATAAAACGATAAGAGAACACTGCCCTTTAAATGGTAAATATTAAGCCACAAACTACTCCAGGCTACTATCAATCTTACAGGAGTACATATATCAAATATGCAACCTCAAGAAAAATTGTCTGTTTTCCTTTTATACTACAATCATATAATATAAACCTAGGTAAGCAAAATGCGGATGCCAATATATAGATACAGCCTTGTAGGTCACCAAATTAGACAATACATGTACCTGCAATGTTTGATGATTCCAGCTGTCTCCTCACAGACTCCACCAGCTGCTCTGTGGGTGTTGAAAGGCCGCTGTCAAAGCCTTCAACATTGTTACCACGCTTGTAATGGCCTGGGCGGAAAATGAGAGCCATGAAGGGGGTAAATACTTTTTTCTAAACAGTTTGACGTGACATTTTCATGGTACGTTGACCAATATAGAAAGTCTGTTTTTATATTCTTTCTCGCTTCAACCAAAAAGCTGTAGCTGTGGCTAGAATTTAACAATGACACCATTTTGTTTGCTTTCGTTACTATTTAGACAAATCTTATTCTATAAAGATTGTACTTACCCAAGGTCAGTTCTGCTACAGGTTCCTTTGCACCATCCTTGGCTTCCTTCAGCAGTTCCAGGTTCAGTCGCGAGGTGGTGCTGTTGTCCCAGATGTCTGCACTGACTTCCACCCGGAACGGCTCGTAGAACTTGTTCGTGTCCAAGGTGTCCTCAAACATCAAGCACTGAAAAAAAAGTCAAGTCGACGACTTTTTTTATTTGGAAAGTGAATATATTTTTACAGACAAATAATGTTGTTATTATGTGGGTGGATTCATGCTGTGAATCAGTATGGTTTAGGGCGTTGTTGTGTAAAGGATAGTTCAGACAAAGAAGTGTTAAAAAATCTCAAACAAACCTCCGGCGATGAGGATACGAACGTGCCTCTGCCGTTCGTAACATTCCCTTTCAGATAGTATGTATCACCCGGGCATAGCTGACAGGTCTTGTAGTCGCGGAGTGAAAAATTCAGCTGCCCTGCTTCCTCTCTAAGGGTCTATGTAAGTAACACAGGGGAATTTTATTGAAACAAGTGATTAATATATTATCAAAGCTGCTTCAAATAACATTAACATTAATTTGGCATTGATTGAATGCTGAACAAGCAAGGCTGGGCGTCATCCACTCACGAGTATATCATCAGAGTAAGTCCCTACCTCTTGCATGATCCTGGTGTTAGAAACGATGTAAACTTTCAGCCTGGAAATGTCGGAGCCATCCTCGCAAGCAAAAGCCGTCAGCAGGCCGTCCCTGGAGATGCCGAGAACCTTCTCTGTCCTCCCCTACCAGCCCAAACAGGCTGCCTTTCCTGAACCTGGTGACGGCGTGGGAGTGAGTGAGTTCTGTAACCGGCAGCAGCTCGGGGGAATCTCCCACCACGTGCACCACTTGGACGTCTTCTGGGGTGAGGTCTAAGACGAAGTACACACAACAGCAGAATTGGCGGGATTGGGGCATTGAAGGCATCAAATACAACCAAGGTGTACATTGATATGTGCTAACAATTCAATAAACTGGCGTCATTTAACAGAATATCGACCATAGAGTTCTGGCACTATTACATTGTCAACATTCAGTCCCTGTTTACATGACTTGTAACATCACGCTGGAATTCTTAATTTGCAATGCCCATCCTTACCTGTTGCATCAGCCAGGTGCAGCACGTGCGGCAGTAGGATGTCCACCGGCCCCTCCACGTCCTCACACTGGATGGAGAAGAGCGGACCCAGTGGCATCCATTCCCCCACCTGCGGCCAGCGGTCGGACCAGTTCGCACTCCTGTAGGTCACGTGCAGCGGGTAGGGCGTCACCACGCCCAGGTCGGTCCGTCTGCACAGGTACTTCCCTTCACCTGGCAGGCGGAGGGACCTGAGGTGATAAACACAGGTATTGTAGCCAGGTGTTCAACCATACAGGCAGGGCGTCACCACGGACTACATTTAACTTTACTGCCTTTGTTGTTACTGGGATATGTATAGTTTGGCCAGTGGCATACATGTAGATGACTACTCACCAGTCTGTGTCTCCAGTCATCTCAGGACTGACCTCTTGTAACGGCAAGGCATCACGGTATTCCTGGATAAAACAGATCGTACATTTTACTGTTTCATATAAACATGGCATGATAAAGAATTGTGTTTGATACGCCGTTAATCATTTAGATAACTTGAATAGTTTCCATGAAAAAGAAAACAATGGTGTCAATATGAACAAGAGTCCCTATGTTCATATTATACGTGTATACGTATTAATATAGCCAAATAAGGAAAGTATCACTCTACAACAAAGCATAATTTTTGGATTAAAGAAAGATTAAACCATGTATATGATTGGGTTTTGGGGCCCTACCTTGTAAAATGAATCGCAGTTCATAAACCCACCTTGTACACCCCCTGTACATGTTTAGCCAGGTCCGGTTTGCCGATGTTCTGCAGTGTTTCCTCCAGCTGCGGCAGGTAGTGGAGCGGTCCGTGGGGGGTCTTGGTGCGCCAGGTTTTCAGCATCTGGAACGCGTCCTGGGTATATGCGCTCATATTTATGTTGTCCAGCACGGACCTGTTCAGTCCCAGCTCCTGTCCCAGCCGGGTCCACAGCTGCCACTCCTCACCAACAGCCCTGCTGACCTGGTACAGCCGGTTCTCTGCAAAGAAAGGATATCAATGTATCAGTAACATAAACTAATTATAATCACAAAGCGTGCCTTATGTAACTGACGTAATGGGGGGGGGGTATTCTTAAATAGTGGGTAATAGGGGGTGATTAATATGATAGAGTGTAATTACCTTAAGAATTAAAAGACGGAGCCATTTGTTTTACTTTCATAGCTTCCTCTATTAACTCTTTCCATGTTTGATACTACTTTAATGTTAAGAACACCTGCTGTACTTACCAATGAAGTACCTGCCAATGACGTCTGTCGGTGTTCTGGTGACAGAAAGTGGCCCTTCCCAGCTTCCCCTGGACATTCTCATCAAGTCACCCGGCACGTGACGCCTCACAGCCTCTATAGTGAGGGACTTTGTTGTTTCCCTGCTTCCAACGCTGTTACTAGAGTACAAGGCAGGAAACTCGTCCCAACAGGCCTCTATCTCCCTCACTACAGTCTGAGCCCGGCGCCACGCCTTCTCCGGCTCTCCCCGGATCCGGATTTCTTCTCTTGTAGCAGTATGGCGGTACATGACGTCTTCTGAGTTCTCTCCAACATGAACGACAACTGTGTCCTTGGCGAGGAGACGGCGTGTGGTCTGCTCCATGGACAGGAGACGGGAGACCATGGTTTCCGGTAGACCCAGAGGAGGCTCTTGGCTGTACTCTATAGTAACAGAGATCTCCTCTCCGCCTGATGGCACAACCTCTGGCCAGCAGTGCGCCACCTCGTCAGGCTGGGCGGCAGGAAGCTCTGTTGGAAAGATCACCGACCCTGAGTAACACAGGCCGAAGTGCTTCATCAGGGGAAGGAGACTGTTGAAGGTGTCAATGTTGTCTCCAATCAGGTTCTTCATGAAACTGTCGCTGGCCCTGCCGGTCTTCAAGAAGGATGCCCTGTCTCCAGCAAAAAGCGCCTTGGTTTGCCCAGCGAGAGACTCAACTATGCTGTCTAGATATCCCGGTAGGTCATGCCTGAAGATCTGCTTGAAGAGTGTGAGGATGATGGTTGGGTCCGGGAAGACCAGATCTTCCATCCCCCTGATGTGGTTGTAGAACAGGATCTGTCCGGTCACGTGCAGATAGCTGAGCGCGTTCAGGACGTCTGACTCCTTCATCCCTGCAGCTGCTCCGACGTCCTGACAATCCCTGACATGAAGGTGGGTCCGTCCTGTCGCCTGGATGTTTTCTGACAGTTTTGTCCAGGAAGTCGGCATCTCTTGGCGGGCAACAGGGAACAATCGCTCGTCCTTCACCATTTCTGCCATCTTGTCGCACAGAGCTCCGATACCCTGGAACGTCTTGCTGCTGACCGGGATAACCTGTACGTTCAACAGACCTTTGGGTCGTCCGTCCAGTAACTTCTCCAGTGACTCTTTCTTGGCAAAGATGTCGTCCCTTGTGAGACCGTAGAATGGCTCGGGCATGTCTGATCCACTGTCCACTGCATCCACCGCGTTCTGACAGAGTTGAATTTCTTCTGTCAGCTTGGTTTGTATTTTACTCTCAGCGCCCTGGATGTCTCTCTGGATGGAGGAACAAGCTGCTGCTATTATCTCCTCGGCCTTGTCTGGCGGAAACATGTCAACTTTGGTTCCTACAACAAGGATAGCCGGGTTGAAGACGTGGGAAGTCACGGATGTTAGCCACGTTCCCACTCGTTCCTGGAACTCTTCTGACTTGTATGCTGGCAGGTCTACATTGAGGATGTGCAGGGCCTGACGTGTCAGGAAGAACCGGTGCGTGTAGTGGTAGATCTGGTGACCTCCGAAGTCGTACATCGCGTACTTGACGTTATTCTTGGTGTCATGGAAACTGATGACGTCAACACCGATGGTCCTGTCAGTTTCAGTCTCCACGTGACCTTGACCCTTCATCATACAGTTGAGCAGACTGGTCTTCCCTGCCTCCGTCTGTCCCAGAAACACGCACTTCACTTCCAAAGGTGTTGCGACGTTGTCCGCATGCGCTCCGGGATGACGTAGATGATTCATCACAGTTACTTCTGTTGAAACGGTCACAAGAAATATGATTAAAATAGTAGACTGCATACAAATGTCGCACATAAATATAGCTGTGATATATGTACAATGTCACGTTACCTGCTTCTGACCCCATCGTTAAGGTCATTTAAGGACAGAATATAGTAGGGTTTGACGGATTTAGAATTGGATGAAGGATTGTGAATTTTGGACACACTAGCTAGTATACTGTATAGTTGATTTTCGTTTATTTATTGTATATGAGTTAATTTATTTTCCCGTGATCCCACCCCTCACTCATCACTGGACCTCTGGGAAGAGCGGCATGTACAAGGCCGACAGGGCCATCCAGTTTAAATAAAGGTCTTGAATTGAATTGAATTGAATTGAATTGACCTGATTTAGACATACATTTCTAATATTCCCTCCTCTGCGAAAACAATGATTTTCAGATGTCACAGGTAGGACAAAAATCACACGGAAATGAAACTACTGTTAAGTATCAAAGGGATATTTAACTTAAGACGTATTCTTGTGAAACAGTTTGGTTTTTGATCCTGTAGTGAGGTGCAGGTAGGATGGATAGAAAAATGTCAAGACGTGCAGCTAAAACACCATAATCCATATCTTTCGCCGAGGTTTGGATATATTTCATACCTCGACTGGTATGAAATATGTCAAGGTATGAAATATGTTCCTACGCTGGAAAATAACATATACTGTATCAGAGATATTAATTTCTACAGAATGAAGTAAAGTTATAGCTTATTTTTCCCACCTTGACCTTCCTGTGCGAAATGTTCCGTCTGTGCGGTTAGTTGACCAGGCTGTGCCGCCTGCTGTTTCCCGATGCCGAAGAACCGCTCCCTGTCCCGCTCCCAGTCCTCCATCTCCTCCGCCAGGAAGTCCTGTCCTTCCTCCCGCAGGACCCGCACTAACCAGTCGTACGGCTCCTGCCGCCTCCTGACATACTGCAGCATCTCTACCAACCGGTCGGCCCGGCTTACTGGTGTCGGCTCTGCCTGGGGGGAGGGAACATCGGCAGGGATGGGTTGGCCTTACATTAACAACTGTTAGTACATGCGTTTGTACTATGTTTTTGTATTGTATCTCTGTGGTGGTCAGGCTTTTAACAGAGAGTGAATAAAGAGCATTAAGCGTATTGACTAATCCGTTTCAAGTATCTAGTCAAAACCGGGATGTACCGGGAAGCGAGAGTTTCTCTGACAGACTATGTTGTGGGTAGTGAGAGGGAGGTAGTGGGCAGTTTATGATATATGGCTCTGTCAACGCTATGCTACATGAGATGTGAACTATTCATACCTAAGTACCTAAGTATAATGCCCACGGTGTGTGTGTGTGTGTGTGTGTGTGTGTGTGTGTGTGCGTTTGTGTGTGTATGTGTGTGTATATGCGTGTGAGTGTGTATGTGTGTGCGTTTGTGTATGTGTGTGAGTGAGTATGTGTGTGTGTGTGTGCGTATGTGTATGTGTGTGTGAGTGTGTATGTGTGTGTGTATGCGTGTGTGTGTGTGTGTGAGTGAGTGTGAGGGAGCGGACAGTACCACTTTATAATATATGGCTCTGTCAACTCTATGCTACATGAGCTGTGCACTTTTCATACCTAAGTATAATGCCCACGGTGTGTGTGTGTGTGTGTGTGTGTGTGTGTGTATGTGTGTGTGTGTGTGTGCGTGCGTGCGTGTGGGGGGGGGGAGGGCGAAAGATTTTTTTCCTCGTGGTCAGTGGTGGCTACAACCCATGATAACTGCAGGCTTTATGTTAGAAGAGATTAATCTTTGTGCACGTTTCATACCTTACAAAGTAAAGTATAACGTAGGTGGTAGGGAGGGGTCTGCTAAACGTAAAAGGCATTACTGGATATAAAGGGTAGGACCCTATAGAGAAGTCTGTATTGCAGTGTATTGGGTGGCCCCGAACTGAACTACATATTCAATTTTTTACCCAGAAGTCCGTGCGGCTGCAGACCATGTAGTGTCCATTATATGGTAAATACAGTTTGAGAGGCATATCTAAGGCCTATATAAGCTTTATTAATGTGAAGTATGTGTGACATGGTCATGTTGTTATCAAGTCTAAGACAAGAGCCGGTCCCACCATGTAACCTACCTGGATAGACCGGACGTCAGCCGGACTCAGCTGGTTCTCCTGTTCCAGCCGTGTGAGAACAGCTGGGAGGTTCATGTTGTCAGCCAGGAACGCACGAGTGTGGTCCAAGGCCCCCCAGCACGGGTACCTCAGTTCACCTGTGGAGATGAACAGACAAACGGCACGCGTCATTCTAACCTGACTCGTTCTATGTAGAGACAGCAAATTATTTCACAAAGTGTTAAAACATACACTTTATATTTCAGCAGTAAATTACATATAATATGCAGGACATAATTTATAATTTCATCTGTTCAAACGAAACAAAACAAATGTAGCAATTATTTCTAATGAAAATCTATCCTTATGATTCGTTAATTCTATTTTGAGGTTTTATGCGCCTAGAAGTCACCTCTGCAATTAGCTAGTTTGAATTCCGTCAACTTATTAAAACGTCCATCATGCAAAGTACACCAAATTTATACTTTCCGCATCACCAAAGGCCTTCTGTGTGATTCTTGTGAAAATGTTTATAAAGATGAGACGTGTCACGAGATTGCGCCTTTAATTCATATAGCCAGGAAATCCGTTCTACAAAGCATAGACCATTCACTAGATTTTCGCTCCACGCAAATTAAGCTGAGCTTACTTTGAGTTTTTTGTCCAGTGAAATTGAAAGTGAAAGTTTCACTCTTGGTCACAGAAGCAGGGCGCTAATCATTGGACTATGCACCTATATGTAACCTGTACTTTTTATGGGCAAGTGAGAACAGCCTTAGCTTTCAATATAAGTGACAAAAAGAACTCCTGGTTTTGCGTTATGTAACAGCCATGCTATGTCCACCCTCACCTGTTTGTCTGCAGAGCGCGTCACGCACATCCCAGGCGATGCCTCTCATCCCACTGACAACACTGCCGGGCATCATCTCCTCAACCCTGTCCCGCTGGACCCGCCTGGCCGGCGCCTCCAGGGTTGGGTACTGCCGGCTGACTAACGTACCGAACTCACGGAAGTCATCCTCGTTCTGGTCCAGCCAAATGACGTATTGAGGCTTGTTGTTCCTCACGGCAGTTTCCAGTCCGACCGTGAGCGAGGACTGGTCAGCAAGCAGGTGTCTGCTGATCACGGGCACGACAAGTTTCACGCTGCCGAGGGTCAGTGTGGACGTGAGCTGTGCGCGGCTGACGGCACCAGGAGCACCTGTGACTTGCTGACAGAATATGTCTGTCTGAGGTAGATTGTAAGGCCTGCCCACGGGCAGATCCATCAGCCCCTCCACCAGCTCCCTGACGAACTCCTCATCCTCTGCTGCGTGCAGGATCGCCACACGCGGACCTGATAGGAAGCAACAAGTGCACAATGTCAATATGTTTAATTAAAGCATATGCCAAAATCTTAATTTTTTAATCATTCCATATAAGAAAGCGGGCCGGACAATTTTATCTAAAAGTTAGAAGTAGCTATATTATCTTAAGGGAACTAAAATAAAGACAGAGGACGTGATTTTGAGTGAAAGTGAAAGTAAAAATATTTGACAATATAACGGCTTATCTCTAGAAAAAATGAATGCACATAACATTAAAAATCCATGTAGACCTGCATTTAGAATATGTTGATGTGTTTTCTAAAGTCACCCGTGGTTAAATTACGACATGATGCCATGTAATAAAAGCTTGTCAATAACAGACAGACTGAGTATGAACTCTGACCTAAAACCATCGAGTCTGAGAATATTCCTCAAAGGTTATCTGCGATGAAGGTTGAAAGAAGGAAAAAGTTAATTTGAAGTGAAAGTGACCTGCTCACCTGTCGCCATGGTGATGGGTGGATTACGTCAGCGAAGTTGTGACGTCAGAACCGGAAGGTCAGACTCCCGGTATGATGAGACGGACAGACGACATGCCACACTGCGGTGTTATACTGGGGGGGGGGGGGGGGGTAAACAGAAAATAAAGGATGTCATTTTCTCCAGCAGTACCGGTATACCAAATGGTACAGACTGTCAAGTACTAGTAGTTTATGGGGAGATGTCTGACAATGGCGCTTCGTCACGAGGAAAGTTCTCTTACACTTATACTTATTACATAATAAAGGCTGTTACCTGTTCAGATATTTTCAGTTGTATGATACAGATAACGTTTTACCCATCTGTTTACCGACCATTACACCTACGTAAGAAGGAAACTTACTACTTTTGGCTTGCTCAGGAACGATGCCTGTTCGTAAGAGACGTCTTCAGACCACAAGACAGATCTATCAAGATTCCATAACGTTACACTCAAGGTCTCGTAAGAATCCAGTCTGCCCCTATATATTACTTTTGCATTGTTTTGTTGCTCATGGGCTTGGAATACATGTAAACTGTTACACTGAAGGCTTGAAGATCTCAACTCTACCTTACCTTGTCTTCCTAGTCTCCAATATTTCCAGAATCGTTCAAAAATGCTCCTTTATTTTTGCAAGTCGCTTCGAGACGAAACCGTTGACGAGGAAGTGACGAAGGACGGGCTCATTGAAGTAAAGGGGTGTAGGTTGGTAACAAGGTGCAAAGACACTCCCGTAATACACCAAAATGTAGAGTACTGTCCCCACAACTCTTCAATGCCAATCATAACCTAGCGTTCTTTTAGTCGCGACTGTTTGAAGCCTGTCCCACAGAAACACACCCTTCTGCATGGCGCACTTGGTTCGTCCTCGTCTACGCTAACGGTAAACACCTGTCGCGCCACCTTTGTTGACGTAAGGACACGCCTGGTGGTGACCTCGGGGTCACGCTGTCACAATGGCGCGTTGTTTGTTGGCATACCTGGCGCAAAACACGTCTGTTTAAAAACATTCCTCGCTGCAGTTTAACTGGCAGACCTGAATGGCTATCTTGTGTCTAGTAGTTGGTGTCTAATATCTAATTCTGTGGAGAGAACAATATTGTGATGAATACTATGGTGCTTTACCATCCCCCTCATGTGTTCTTGAAACGTCCCTAAAGGTAAGGTATAAACAAGGCGTTCAAGGACGGGGACAGACCGTTAATGCTGGCATGCGGAGATGGATGCGGAAACACAACAAACCGTAAATGATACTTGGGGGGGATGTTTGAAATGTGACGCGGTAGAACACTCAAGCTCATATGCGTTCGCTGGGAAGGAGAATCATGTTTTCTAAGGGATAAAAATGCAAATAAGAGTGAAGGAACGCATCGGGAAGGTCGTTTAATGTCCAAATTGTTCTAAGTTTTTAGTTTTTATCAATTTTTCTGTACAATTTTATTTTTTATGACTTTTTGTCATAAACGCACACATATTTCACACACACGTACAAACACATTCACCTCAAACACTGCTGATGTGGACTTGTTGACGGAAGTTTATTTCCAAAGTTTTGGTACATGTGCCAGGGCGATTCCATCCCTGCTTCCATGAGGGGGGGAGGGGTGATCACATTCCTTCCAAACGTGATGACTTTACAGAATATAGTCTACCTCTACAAGCGGCAATACACGTCAGATATGTTCAGCGTGGAAAGGAAACAGAAAAAAAAACCTTAATTACAAACTTAACTCCTGGCATAACCTAAATTCTACTTTTCGTGCCTCTATATGTGTTTCTGTATGAATGCTGACATAACAACTGTATTATACCTTAGAAATACCAGAATTATAGCAGACTGGGGGCGGTAGACGCAGAAAATCACGCCGACAGCAACCGGCTGTCTTAGAATGCTTACCGAAAACTTCGGTTTGAGATGTTCAGTCAGTGTCTGGGTCTGAACACCCCGGATGTAACTGATGACATCACGTAAATTTCACTTTTTGTGCCTTTCTATCCGTTATTGTGACATAACGTCCACATTATACCTTAGAAAGATCAGAAATATTGCAGAATGGCTGCGGAATACGTGGAAAGACTTCCTAACCCCAACAGGCTGAAATAACATCTACCAGAAACTTCGGTCTGAGATCTCCAACCAGGGACGGAATACCCCGGATGTAACTGTTAGTGCTCTACTTATTGTTGTACACTTCTTGTTAGAGACAGGTTCATTTTTGGAGCGTGCACGCCAAAAAGTCTCAGTGGAAGAGGATTCGTGGAGTTCAAGCAAGGTAAGAAAACTCATCCAGTACCGGAACACATTGAACTGTTTATCCCGGATTGGTTATCAGTGGAAGTGAGAAGTGTTGTGAGAATTTTAACATATGTGCGAGAATTTTAATTCATGCAAGTGAAACGTATTTCAGCCTGACGGCTGCAATGTTTTACAGTAATAAACCAGTCATTCATCCATTCATTCATTCATTTATTCATTCATGAAATGTTAACGATTAGATGTCATAAAACGTGCATCTATTGAGATTGTAGTGAACAGGTATCTCAGTGTCACCTTTGGTCAGTGTTTTCTTTCAAATACTGAATATACCCGTAACCCCGTATCGGTTAAAAATCCTAACGATTAACCGTTAGATATTATAGGATGTGTATCCATTGAGATCGTTTTTAACAGATAGTTCAGTGTCAGATTTGCTCTGTGTTTTCTTCCAAACACCTTAATTTGTAGAAGCAGAAAACCCTGCGCTAGTAATGACTAACGCCTGATTTAGACAAGTGTCCGATACGAGGTGTGGGGTGTACTACACTCGAGCTTCTACGTATCATCGCTTTTCCCTCAGACTGTTCACGACACCCACAGAACACTGCAGACATGGCGGCGTGAAAATGACGCTTTGTTGGCCTCTATGTACGATACTGTGATACAGCTGACATAAACCCCGTAGGGTACATCATAACGGTTGTAACTGGTGCCGACTGAGTGGGAGAAATGTAGAAATTCACGTTTTCAGCAGCGGGCTGTGCATTCTGTATTCTTTATTCAAATTGCAACAACAACAAAATATGGCGGGACGCTATGTACCAAATCCTTCTGATGCCGACTGCTCCACACGCTATAAAACACACAATACAACCAGCAGTTCAGTAGCCTGTACTCCCCCCCTCCCCATTTTGCCTGTCAGTACGGGAATGTCTGATTGTTTTCAACGCATTATCAATAAAAGATTTAAAGTGAAAACGTAATGTTAACTTATGCAATGTGATAGAAACACAGTTCAGAAGGAATTTTTTTGATCGTTCACCTCAGTGGCTTTAAAATCTTTTAACAGTTTTTTTCCTATCAGCCGCTAATTATTGAGACAAATAATATGGAGAGAAACGCAGCGATCAAGTGCAGATTTCTTTTTAAATTCAAGATGTTGACAACTGTACAGAACACATTTATAAAGCCTTTCTTAACGAAATGTCCGAAATCTATACTTTCAAATTCAGCAGAACAAAATTACTACCAGTCTAGGTGCCTACAAGGAAATGTTAGTTTCTAGTGTATTGTCCAGCGCAGTAACATATATCAACATCATCATACATCAAATATGATAAAACATCAACATACATCAAATACGTCTAAAGAAAGATGTTGAAAACTGTACAGAAATGTATTGACAACTAACTAATGCTTTTAAGTGGATGGTCGGATACGTCTGGACTTCGTCGGTCTTTCCCATGTATCAATAGACGGTTGTGATCAACAGACATTTATCAATGGTGAACGTCAGCTGTATTTGTAAACATTAAAATCTGTCCATAGTATGCCAACAATGACTCAGATTATTCCTAGTATACGATGGAAAATGTTGAAGCACTTTGGAAATCAAAGAATAGATTTTTTAAAGCCTTTCTCAACGAAATGTCCGAAATCTATACTTTCAAATTCAGCAGAACACAATTACTACCAGTCTAGGTGCTTATACAACGAAATGTTAGTTTCTTGTGTACATGCAAATGTCCAGCGCAGTAACATACATCATCGACATTATACATCAAATAGGATCGAATATCAACATACATCAAATGCGTCTAAAGAAAGATTGAATAGATACATGAAATTTATCTTGCTGTGAATCACAAATGAGGTTAATGTCTATTTAAACTCCATTCTATTCTGCATGGTTGGAAATGTTTTAAGGTAGTTTTTTAATTTTTTTTTTTTTTTTTTTATTCCAACATTTCATGACATGACGTGGTGACGACAAACTCAAGTTTTTTCAACTTATTTTATGCCGCCACCAACACAGGGGACAAATACAGAACAGGACCATGCTCATTTTCACCTGAGCTAAGTGAGGAAAGTCGTGTAAAGTGCCTTTCCCAAGGGCACAAGGTCGGTGGCATGTCAGGACTCGAACCCGGGACCTCTTGGTTCCGAGTCGAGCGCTCTGCAGTTGGGCCACGGAGACCCCACGAAGGTAGTTTATCACTAACATAATTGAACATTTGAATGATACGATGTTTACTTAGATATCATGATCATAACGTTTAGCACTAAAACCCTCTGTAAGTACATTGTAGTTTATTTACATTGTGTGACGTGCAGGGTCCCCACTAACGTCAGAACCTCAGTCTGCGTCATCGATTTCAGCATCCCCACCCTCCGCTTGAGCACTGCGGGCGTCTGTGAGGTAGATGTGTTCAAATGATGAGCAAAGACTGCTTTAAGGAGCATTATGACAGTATTCAACTATGTCATGGTCGACAGAAACATTGTGCATGGATTTACACTTACTCATTTGTTGAGGTATAGTTAGAAATGACCATGATATCTTACCAGTGATGCCACAGGCCTGTAGGAACTTCTGGTGAGACTCTTCCCAGTACTTGTGCTTCAGCAGTTTCTCCTTGAAGGCGCGTGCTTCCGCGAACTCTGACTTGGCGTTCTTGATGACATCCTCGATTCTTTCTGCCCACTTCTCTGCATCAGCGTCGGTCGCGGTGTCTCCCGTCATCTTGACGATATGGTGGCGAAACGAGGGCTGCCCCAGCTTGACTGACAGCTCCTCTATTAGCTCTGCGAGTCCCGAGTGCTCTGAGATGAGGACGGGAACTCCTGCCGCGATGGCCTCCAGGCCGACCAGTCCGAACGGTTCGGCCCGGGAAGGCATCAGAACCAGGTGACAGTTCTCCATGTCTCGGCGGATCTCCTCCTGAGTGCCGTACGGGAGAAGGGTGGGTTTGACCCGTCCGGATCTCAGCTTCTCATCCAGGATTCTCTTGCTCTCCTTGAGGTCGTTCTTATCGATGCCGCGGACTCTCAGCCTCAGTGTGTACAGATGGTCAAGCCGCTGTGCCACCTTGTCTATGGCTCCTGCAGCCAGGTCGTGCCCTTTCAGCCTCTCCACATTCCGCACCCTGCCGATGGACAGAATCACTCTCTCTGGCTTTCGGACGTCAACTTCTTCACCAAAGATGACATTTGCATCACTGAACACCTTTGAAGGCTCTGGTAGGAAGATGTGGTGATCCACGTGACGCTTTTGGAGGAACCAGTCGTAGTGGCGGTAAATGCGCGCTCCTACCGAGAAGACCACATCAGCCTTGCCAAGGTCGTCCTGGATGCTGGCTTCCTTCCTCCCCACACCCAGGGCCTTCTCGTCACTCTTGTAGTGCTCTGTCTCCTCTGGCGCCACGTGACCGAACATGGCGAGCTTGGCGCGTGGAAATCGCTCTTCTTTGATCTTCCTCGCTGCTCTGCTTGTGACGTCAACATGGCCCACGATGCAGCAGATATCTGATGGAATGTGTGGAAAGTGGTGTTTGTGGTACACAGTCAGCCACTCTAAGGACGGCTTGGTGCTGCTGTCGGCATCAAGACGAGGTTTGAGGAGTGTCACTCCGTCTCGTTCTGCATCCTTCTCATCCTGTTCACTTGCCTCCAACACGGTAGCGTAGACCTGGGCTCCCGCGGCGGTGAGCTTGCACGCGACATTTAGGTTGATTGTGGAGATTCCGCCCTTCGATGTGCAATATTCCTGACTAACCAACAGGATTGGACCTTTGCCTTGAATAAAATGTGTTTTGCGAAGGAAAGGAAGCATATGTTATTCAAGTACTATTAAAGCGTTCTCAGTATCTCGCGTATTAACCATGATTAGATTTCTATTATACTCAAGATTCTTATACATATTAATATAATGGCATTGACCATGATACTGCATAAAACGGTAAGAGAACACTGTCCTTTGAATGGTAAGTATTAAGCTACAAACTTCTACCAGTCTTACAGGTGTACATACATCAAACATGCAACCTCAAGAAAAATTGCTTTGCTTTCATACTATAATCATATAGTATAAACCAAGTTAGCAAAATGCGGATGCCAATATACAGATACAGCCTTGTAGGTCACCAAATTAAATAATACCTGCAATGTTTGAAGATCCCAGCTGTCTCCTCACAGACTCCACCAGCTGCTCCGTGGGAGTTGAAAGGCCGCTGTCAAAGCCTTCAGCATTGTTACCACGCTTGTAGTGGCCTGGGAGGAAAATGAGAGCCATGAAGGGGGTAAATACGTCCATTTTAGTCAAGGCAGTTTGACTCGGCCCATTCATGTATACGTTAAGTTGACCAAAACCAATAATATGTTTTTATACTCTTTATCGTATCAGCCAAAAACCTGTGGCTGTAGCTACAACTTTAATAATTTAACAATTATGTTTGCTTTCGTTACTATTTACACGAATCTTATTCTATAAAGATTGTACTTACCCAGCGTCAGTTCCGCTACAGGTTCCTTTGCACCATCTTTGGCTTCCTTAAGCAGTTCCAGGTTCAACCGCGAGGTGGTCCTGTTGTCCCAGATGTCTGCACTGACTTCCACCCGGAACGGCTCGTAGAACTTGTTGGTGTCGAAGGTATCCTCAAACATAAGGCGCTGAAATAATAGTAATTGCGGAAGTGATAAACTGTTTATCAAAAAAAGCAAAGTTTATACTCATCTTATCCTTGGATCCGGAGCCCGCACACAGGCAATAATACAGATTGAAAAGGTAGAGATTAAATGTGATTCTTTCCACGTTAGTGCAAACTTTGTATGGATTTTAATAAAGAGCATTCATCTTTACTTTAATCGTTCGACGAAGACAATCCAGAGGTCAAAATTTACAAACCTGCGGTGATGACGACACAAACAGTTCGCTGCCATTTGAAACGCTTCCTTTCAGGTGGTAGATAGCGCCTGGGCATAGCTCACAGGTGGTGGAGTCACGGGGCTCAAACTTCCAATCCATCTCGTCGTTCTTAAGGGTCTATATGTGATTGAAATGAGGGTACAAAATTAGAGCTGCAGTGCTAGTACCAATTTCCACCAGCTCTTCACAGCTGAATAAGTTGTAAGCAGGAATTTTATGACACCATTCTCTAAATAAAGCTCACCTCTTTCATGATTCTTGTGTTGGAGACGATGTAAACTTTCAGCTTGGAAATTTCGAAGTCCTCCAAAGAAGCAAAGGCCATTAGTAGTCCATTCCTCGAAACACTCAGAACCTTCTCTGTCCTCCCTACCAGCCCAAACAGGCTGCCTTTCTTGAACCTGGTGACGGCGTGGGAGGGGGTGAGTTCTGTAACCGGCAGCAGCTCGGGGGAATCTCCCACCACGTGCACCACTCGGACGTCTTCTGGGGTGAGGTCTAAGACGAAGTAAACACAACAGCAGAATTGGGATATTGGGGCATTGAAGACATCGAATACAACCGAGGTGTACATTGATATGTGCTAACAATTCAATAAACTGGCGTCATTTAACACAATATCGACCATAGAGTTCTGGCACTATTACATTGTCTCCATTCAGTCCCTGTTTACATGACTTGTAACATCACGCTGGACGTTGCACTCTATTAAAAAAAAACACGTAGCAATTCTTGATTTGCAATGCTCTTCCTTACCTGTTGCATCAGCCAGGTGCAGCACGTGCGGCAGTAGGATGTCCACCGGCCCCTCCACGTCCTCACACTGGATGGAGAAGAGCGGACCCAGCGGCATCCATTCCCCCACCTGCAGCCAGCGGTCGGACCAGTTCGCACTCCTGTGGGTCACGTGCAGCGGGTAGGGCGTCACCACGCCCAGGTCGGTCCGTCTGCACAGGTACTTCCCTTCACCTGGCAGGCGGAGGGACCTGAGGAGATAAACACAGGTATTGTAGCCAGGTGTTCATTCATACAGGTGTGACATAGCGGGTAGGGCGTCACCTCAGGTACCTTTACCTTTACTGCCTTTGTTGTTACTGGGATATGTATAGTTTGGCCAGTGGCATACATGTAGATGACTACTCACCAGTCTGTGTCTCCGGTCATCTTAGGACTGACCTCTTGTATCGGCAAGGCATCACGGTATTCCTGGATAAAACCGATTGAGCATTTTACTGTTTTAAAACGAATATGGCCTCATGAAGAATTGTGCTTCATACACCACTCATTATGTCAATATCTTCTAATAATTTTCTTGGTTAAAGAACAATCAACATGGATGAGAATTCAACTTTTGTTCCTATTTGTGTTTCTACAGATGTGTTCTTAGCCCAACCAGAGAAGTTGACCTGTTTTAGAAATTTAAGAAAATAGAAATTTAGAAAGTTCATGAACCCACCCTGTAAACCCCCTGTACATATTTAGCCAGGTCCGGTTTGCCGATGTTCTGCAGTGTTTCCTCCAGCTGCGGCAGGTAGTGGAGCGGTCCGTGGGGGGTCTTGGTGCGCCAGGCCTTCAGCATCTGGAACGCCTTCTGTTCTTCCTGGCTACTGTAACTGTACTCCCCCCATATGTTGTCCAACACGGACCTGTTCAGTCCCAGCTCCTGTCCCAGCCGGGTCCACAGCTGCCTCTCCTCACCAACAGCCCTGCTGACCTGGTACAGCCGGTTGTCTGGACAGTAAGGACATGTTTCAGCAACATAAACAAATTGTACCTAATTTAATAGGTCATGACGAAATGGGGGGCGATAGTCGGAAAGAGTGAATAGCATGTGATATGGGGTAAAGAACCTTAACATAGTTATAATCAGAAGGCGGAGTCGTTCGTTTTACTTTAATGTTTGATATTACTTTAACGTAAGAACGTTAAGAACGCATATCTTACTTACCAATGAAGTACTTGCCAATGGCGTCTGTCGGCGTTATAGAGACATGAAGTGGCCCTTCCCAGCTTCCCCTGGACATTCTCATCAAGTCACCCGGCACGTGACGCCTCACAGCCTCTATAGTGAGGGACTTTGTTGTTTTCCTGCTTCCAACGCTGTTACTAGAGTACAAGGCAGGAAACTCGTCCCAACAGGCCTCTATCTCCCTCACTACCGTCTGAGCCCGGCGCCACGCCTTCTCCGGCTCTCCCCGGATCCGGATTTCTTCTCTTGTAGCGGAATGGCGGTACATGACGTCTTCTGAGTTCTCTCCGACATGAACGACAACTGCGTCCTTGGCGAGGAGACGGCGTGTGGTCTGCTCCATGGACAGGATACGGGAGACCATGGTTTCCGGTAGACCCAGAGGAGGCTCGTGGCTGTACTCTATAGTAAGAGAGATCTCCTCTCCGCCTGATGGCACAACCTCTGGCCAGCAGTGCGCCACCTCGTCAGGCTGGGCGTCAGGAAGCTCTGTTGGAAAGATCACCGACCCTGAGTAACACAGGCCGAAGTGCTTCATCAGGGGAAGGAGACTGTTGAAGGTGACAATGTTGTCTCCAAGCAGGTTCTTCATGAAACTGTCGCTGGCCCTGCCCGTCTTCAAGAAGGACTCCCTGTCTTCAGCAAACTGCGCTCTGGTATGCTCAGAGAGAGACTCAGCTATACTGTCCAGATATCCCGGTAGGTCATGCCTGAAGATCTGCTTGAAGAGTGTGAGGATGATGGTTGGGTCCGGGAAGACCAGATCTTCCATCCCCCTGATGTGGTTGTAGAACAGGATCTGTCCGGTCACGTGCAGATAGCTGAGCGCGTTCAGGACGTCTGCCTTCTTCATCCCTGCAGCTGCTCCGACGTCCTGACAATCCCTGACTTGAAGGTGGGTCCGTCCTGTCGCCTGGATGTTTTCTGACAGTTTTGTCCAGGAAGTCGGCATCTCTTGGCGGGCAACAGGGAACAATCGCTCGTCCTTCACCATTTCTGCCATCTTGTCGCGCAGAGCTCCGATACCCTGGAACGTCTTGCTGCTGACCGGGATAACCTGTACGTTCAACAGCCCTTTGGGTCGTCCGTCCAGTAACTTCTCCAGTGCCTGTTTCTTGGCCAAGATGTCGTCCCTTGTGAGACCGTAGAATGGTTCGGGCATATCTGATTCACTGTCCACTGCATCCACCGCGTTCTGACAGAGTTGAATCTCTTCTGTCAGCTTGGTTTGTATTTTACTCTCAGCGCCCTGGATGTCTCTCTGGATGGAGGAACAAGCTGCTGCTATCATCTCCTCGGCCTTGTCTGGCGGAAACATGTCAACTTTGGTTCCTACGACAAGGATAGCCGGGTTGAAGACGTGGGAAATCACGGATGTTAGCCACGTTCCCACTCGTTCCTGGAACTCTTCTGACTTGTATGCTGGCAGGTCTACATTGAGGATGTGCAGGGCCTGACGTGTCAGGAAGAACCGGTGCGTGTAGTGGTAGATCTGGTGACCTCCGAAGTCGTACATCGCGTACTTGACGTTATTCTTGGTGTCATGGAAAGGGATGACGTCAACACCGATGGTTCTGTCAGTTTTAGTCTCCACGTGACCTTGACCCTTCACCATACAGTTGAGCAGACTGGTCTTCCCTGCCTCCGTCTGTCCCAGAAACACACCCTTCACTTCCAAAGGTGTTGTGACGTCGTCCGCATGCGCTTCGGGATGACGTAGATGTTTCTTCACGGTTACTGCTGTAGAAACGGTTACATGAGGTAAGATTGCTACAGGAGACAGCACACAAATGTAGTACATAAATACTGCTGTTATATATATATGGACAGTGTAAATAACCCGCTTCTTACCATTCGACTTATTATGCTTTCTAATTTTCCCTCCCCAATGATTATAAGCTACTACAGGTGAGACAAAAATGTACGTGGAAATGAAATTACTGTTAGCGGAAAACTTGCAATTACGTATCAAGGGGATATTTTCTAACTAAGAGGTGGTTAAACATTTTATTCTGAAACAGTCCAAATTTGATCCTGTGTTGAATGAGTGATGAATAAAGAAATACTGATTGGCAAGAAGTAAAGCTCAAATACCATAATCCGCACATTTCAATGAGGTACAAGCATACCTCCACAAGCATACATTAAACTTTCACTAGAACTAGAAAATCACATATTGTAATTATGTATCAAAGGTAGTAATATTTAGACAATAAAATGAAATCATAGCGTATTTTTAGGTATTAATGATTAGGGAATGAAATAATGTCATAACTGTGCCCACCCTGACTTTGTAGTGTGAAATGTTCCGTCTGTGCGGTTAGCTGACCAGGTTGTGCCGCCTGCTGTTTCCCGATGCCGAGTTTCTGCTCCCAGTGCCGCTCCTGGTCCTCCATCTCCTCCACCAGGAAGTCCTGTCCTTCCTCCCGCAGGACCCGCACTAACCAGTCGTACGGCTCCTGCCGCCTCCTGTCATACAGCATGTCTACCAACCGGTCGGCCCGGCTTACTGGTGTCGGCTCCGTCTGGGGGGAGGGAACATCGGCAGGGGTGGGTTGGCCTTACAGTAACAACTGTTAGTACATGCGTTTGTACTATGTTTTTGTATCCTGTCTCTGTGGTGGTCAGGCTTTAAACAAAGGTTGAATATAAAGCATAAGTGTATACGCGTACGTACATATTGACTAATAGCCATTTCAAGTATCTTGTCAAAAGTATTGCTACTCAAATAGGAATTTTAGACTAGACTAGAAAAATTATCATGCTAGCCTAATAATCGTAGTGTTTAGCTACATCACACTACATAGCGCCTGTACCGGGAAGCGAGAGTTTCTCTTACGGACTATGTTGTAGGTAGCGAGAGGGAGGGAGCGGACATATATAATATATGACTCTGTCAACTCTATGCCACATGAGATGTGCACTTTTCAAACCTTAAAATGCCTACGGACCTTCCGTGAGAGCGAAAGTTTTATCTTCCCAGAAGTCCGTGCGGCTGCAGCCCATATAAATACAGGCTTTATGTTAGAAGAGATTAATCATGTGTGAGTGTGTGTGTGTGTGTGTGTGTGTGATTAATCTTTGTGCACGTTTCATATCTTACATCTAAGTATAACGCAGGTGATAGGAAGGGTCTCCTAAACGTAAAGGCATTACTGGATATAAAGGGTAGAACCCTATAGAGAATTCTGTATTGCAGTGTATACTATTGGGTGGCCCCGAACTACATATTCAGGCTTTTTTTACCCAGAAGTCCGTGCGGCTGCACACCATGTAGTGATCGTTACATGGTAAATACAGTTTGAGAGGGGGGCGTATCTAAGGCCTATATAAGCTTTATTAACTTAATGTGAAGTATGTGTAAAATGGTCATTTTGCTAAGACAAGTGCCGGTTCCGCCATGTAACTTACCTTGATAGACCGGACGTCAGCCGGACTCAGCTGGTTCTCCTGTTCCAGCCGTGTGAGAACAGCTGGGAGGTTCATGTTGTCAGCCAGGAACGCACGAGTGTCGTACAAGGCGTCCCAGCACGGGGGCCTCAGTTCACCTGTGGAGATGAACAGATAAACGGCACGCGTCATTCTAACCTGACTACCTCTATGTAGCAAATTATTTCACAAAGTGTTAAAATATACACTTTCTGTTGCGGCAGTAAATTGCAAGAAATGTGCAGGACATAACTTCATTTGTTCTAACGAAACAAAACAAATGTAGCAATTATTTCTAATGATGATCTATACTTATGATTCGTCCTATTTTGAGGTTTTATGCACCTCTGCAATTAACTAGACTAAGTTTGAGTTCCGTCGACTTATTAAAACGTCCATCATGCAAAGTACACCAAATTTATATTTTCCGTATCACCAAAGGCACTCTGTGTGATTCTTTTGAAAATGTTTATGAATATGAGACGTGTGACGAAATTGCACCTTTAATTTATATATCCAGGAATTCCATTCTACAAAACTTTGGCCTTTCACAATAGATCTGCGCTTCACGCACATTAAACGCTGAGCTTACTTTGAGCTTTTTATCCAGTGAAATTGAAAGTGAAAGTTCCACTCTTGGTCACAGAAACACGTTAATCATTGGACTATGCACCTAAAGTAAACCTGTACTTTGTATGGGCAAGTGAAAAGGCTTAGCTTTCAATATAAGTGACAACAAGAATCCCTGTTTTTGCGTTAGCCATGATATGTCCACCCTCACCTGTTTGTCTGCAGAGCGCGTCACGCACATCCCAGGCGGATATTGTCTCCCCAACCCTGTCCCGCTGGACCCGCCTGGCCGGCGCCTCCAGGGTTGGGTACTGCCGGCTGACTAACGTACCGAACTCACGGAAGTCATCCTCGTTCTGGTCCAGCCAAATGACGTATCGAGGCTTGTTGTTCCTCACGGCAGTTTCCAGTCCGACCGTGAGCGAGGACTGGTCAGCAAGCAGGTGTCTGCTGATCACGGGCACGACAAGTTTCACGCTGCCGAGGGTCAGTGTGGACGTGAGCTGTGCGCGGCTGACGGCACCAGGAGCACCTGTGACCTGCTGACAGAATATGGCTGTCTGGGGTAGACTGTAATGATCCCAGACCTGATCCATCAGCTTCACCACCAGCCACCTGACGAACTCCTCATCCTCTGCTGCGTGCAGGATGGCAACACGCGGACCTGATAGGAAACAACAAGTTTACAATATATATGTTTCTTCAAGTATAACAACAAGTAAAATTCTATGATGAATGTATTTGAAAGTGTCACATGATATAAATGTGGGTAATAGCAAGGACGTTCAACAGACGTCCTTGGTAATAGATTGTATTCCTGTCTGTACCGTTTTTAATGTGTAATTAATATAATATAATATAATATACTAAAATATAGGCGCTATAATGGCATGGGCTCATGAGTAAATCTGCCTCTTTGTCAGTTTTGTCCGTTTAGTAGTGATACTTTCTGGTCAAAGCCAAAACTTAGGCAGAAAATCTTCTTCATTGCAAGTATGTCAAAATCTTAAAATCGTCATGAAATAAAGACATTGAGTTTGAAGTGAAAGTAAAGGTATTTTACACAAACGACAAACAAATAATACGCAATAAATTATGAATTGATACATACCGGACCGGTAAGATATACCATATGTCACCTTTGGAGTGACTTTATATCATGTGCACGTCATGAAAGCTAGGCCTCTCTCCTCCCATTCGTTTATTCATTATATCGATGCAGAACTAGCTAAACTAAAGTTTCAAAATGTCCATCTAGTGCTGTCTACATTGAAAGTTATAATCGATAAAGTTATAATCCATCATATTCCTTATAAGAGTTACTTGAAAGTGACCGATGTAGCTCACCTGTTGCCATGGTGATTGACAGTCGTGACGTCAGACTTCCGGTAAGATGAGACGGACAGACGACATCTCAGACTGCAGTGTTCCTGCGGGAGCGACAATTAAACAGGAACGGTACAGATGTGATTTTCTGCCCAATGACACTTAGATTAGAACTTAATATGAACTTACAGAGAGAGGGAGAGTGCTGGTTACACATTTTTAATCTTAAGTAACTCATCGTGTCCATAACCCTTACTTTATATCTATCTCCACCCATCCACCCACCCATCCATTTATTCATTCATTCATCCATCCATCCATCCATCCATCCATCCATCCATCCATATTTATACTGTGGAGCTACGTATACTATAAACAAGAACATCGCAACGGTCTCCAAGCGCCTTGCTTTCATTGAGCGAGGACGGTTGCCGTTAGTGTACTTTGGCTGTGCGGACCTTGGACCGGGCGGGTCACGGCTAGCTCACGAGTTCAGTCCGCCATCTTGTGGTGTACAGGAAACTTATCTCCTCGTAGATCTTTCGGTAGTCAACTTACCCACTAGGCACACCAGTAACCAATAGGCTTCAGACGCTTGTGTATGGGATACTGATGATTGGAACTTAATTCAATAGCATGGCTATTGAAACTTTAAAAGATCTACGTGGAGATTAACATGAAAGTACAGTAATACCCAGTAACCCCTATAGAGTCTGTGATGCCCAAACGTTCTCGCATTGCGCGCTAGTTACAAGAGAACGAGTCTTGCAAGACCCGCATGCACAGTTCAAAAGTTAGTTGAAATCCCTTCGTGTTGGAAGTTAAACTATGGGTTTGACTCATAATTCTTGTGCTTATTCTCGAAAATGAAAAAGACTATACACTTCAAGATATAATGTTGCCGAATACACCCCTTAATGCGTTTATTCTTAGCACGTTTGTTACGTAACGTTATATAAAGGTTTCTCAGAGTCATCGAACGTCGTTTTTGTTTGCTTGTAGTCGGACATATTTATTCATTGGTTCAGCAATCATAGTCAGACATACACATATAACAGTTAAGGATGTATAACAGGCCAAAGGGTAATGACAAAAAGCTAGCCCCACTTACACTCACGAGGAAAGAAAACACCGATTCATGTGATATGTAACTTAAAACGTTCACGTTAACTTTAGAACAGAACTATGACTGTACGAAGTGTTGAAGGCTTACGGTTAACCATACCTGTGCCAAGGAAAATTAAACTATACTAAAGGCAGAAGACGTTATTTGGAGTGAAAGTGAAAGTAAAGGTATTGCACAATATAACAATTATCTGCAGAATAAAAATGACAAAATTCATGCAGACCGGACATTTAGGATATGTTTAAAGATTTTTTAAAGTCACCCGCGGTCAATCAACACACATAATAAAAGCTTGTATGCTTGCGATAGTAGGCATGGTATGAAATCGGACCTAAAACCAAGAAGTTTGAGTGCACTCCAAGATTACCAGCACTAAAAGCTGCAGACCATATTATAACAGTGACTGGTGTCGCTCACCTGTCTCCATGGTGATTGGCTGATGACGTTGGCGAGGTTGTGACGTCAGACCCGGAAGGTCAATCTCCCGACATGACAGACGACATCCCAGACTGCGGAGGGAAATATAAACAGGAACGTTAATTAAGGACGCCATTTCCCCATCATCACAGGAGTACCAAGTCGTGCAGAAGTTTGTGTAGTTCAAGGGGAGATGATCGATGTCTGACAATGGCGGTTAGTCACGAGGAAAGTTCAGTCACACTTTTACATAATAAAGGCTGTTCCACCTACCTGTTCACAATATTTACACTTGTATGATTACAGATCTGCTAACTCAGTCTTTGCATCAACCTGACTTGCCCCCCCCCCCCCGCTTCCTTCAATACAGCTGTGGACAAATTCCAAAGTCTGCTAAATCCTGAACTTAATACTGAACGTCAACAAGGAGCGTTACTTAATATACTTAGCCATTGACTGTAAAGTGGACATAGAAGAATCCAAGTTGACGTGAAGGAAACTTGCTGCTTTTGGCTTTACTTAGAACAATTCATATTCCTAAAAGACGTCTTCCAACATGTCCTAACGTTACTCTCAAGGTCTGGTAAGAATCCAGCAACTAGTCTGCCCCTGTCACTTCCGCATTGCCTGTTGCTTATGGGCTTGGCATACAGGTAAACTGTTACACTAATGATTAAACTGAAGGCTTGAAGACTTCATCTCTACCTTACCTTGTCTTACTGGTGCCCTATTTCTCCAGAATCGTTCAAAAATGCTCCTTTATTTTTGCAAGTCGCTTCGAGGCGAAACTGTTGACGAGGAAGTGACGGCAGGACGGGCTCATTGAAGTTAAGGGGGGTGTAGGTTGGTAACAAGGTGCAAAGACACTCCCGTAATACACCAAAATGCAGAGTACTGTACCCACAACTCTTCAATGCCAATCCAAACCTAGTGTCGTTTTAGTCGCGACTGTTTGAGGCTAGTTCCACAGAAACACACCCTTTTGCAAGGCGCACTGGGTTCGTCCTTTTCTACGCTAACGGTAAACACCTGTGGCGCCACCTTTGTTGACGTAAGGACACACCTGGTGGTGACCTCGGGGTCACGCTGTCACAATGGCGCGTTGTTTGTTGGCATACCTGGCGCAAAACACGTCTGTTTAAAAACAGTCCTCGCTGCAGTTTAACTGGCAGACCTGAATGTCCATCTTGAGTCTAGTAGTTGGTGTCTAATATCTAATTCTGTGGGGGGACCAATATTGTGATGAATACTATGGTGCTTTACCATCCCCCTCATGTGTTCTTGAAACGTCCCTAAAGGTAAGGTATAAACAAGGCGTTCAAGGACGGGGACGGACCGTTAATGCTGGCATGCGGAGATGCATGCGGAAACACAACAAATCGTAAATGATACTGGGGGGGGGGTGTTTGAAATGTGACGAGGTAGATCACTAAAGCTCATATGCGTTCGTTGTAAAAGAGAACCATGTTTTCTAAGAGATAAAAAATGCAAATAAGAATGAAGCATCTAGTAGGTCATTTGATGTCAGTGCAACTTTTTAGTTTTTATCAATTTTTCCGTACCACCTAATTTTTTATGACTTTTTGTCATAAACGCACACATATTTCACACACACGTAGAAACACATTCATCTCAAACACTACTGATGTGGAGTTGTTGACGGAAGTTTATTTCCAAAGTTTTGGTACATGTGCCAGGGCGATTCCATCCCTGCTTCCATGAGGGAGGGGGGTGATCACATTCCTTCCAAACGTGATGACTTTACAGAATATAGTCTACCTCTACAAGCGGCAATACACGTCAGATATGTTCAGCGTGGAAAGGAAACGGTTAGAAAAACCTCACAAACTGAACCAAAGGGATTCTATACCAAAGCAGCTCAGTCGCTTTATATATTTATATAGATATATCTATACGTAGTAACATAGAACTCTGTAATGTTTTCAATCCTCTCAGAGGAGCCAGCTGCTTCTCTCAGTGCTTTCTGTCCGGACTGGCTACGCGGAGAAAATGGTGAAGAGACTAGTTCCACGGTTTGAAGCGACTATTGCACCATGGACACTGCATGGAGAGTTGGACTTACCAATAATGGTAAATGCCAGTAAAGTCGGATAATGTTTACTTCATACCGAACTTTACAATACTTATGATTGTAAATTAAATTAAATTAACTTTTATTTCTATCAGGTATTCCAGTTCGGTACTGTTTCTATCTTTCAATCTTTATTCATTTCAATCAACATAGCAGAAATACATGTACGCATATACATCGTATTCCTGAATTTCGTTTACTAGATACACATTACCCGACAAAACTGGCATTTACTACCATTGGTAAATCCAACTTTTCGTGCAGTGCGGAAATATGCACGGAAATAAAACCTCCGGGCGAGACCCTGAAAAACACCAGCCGAGATGGGCCGTTTGGAACACTACACGGTAGAACTGGATAAGACATCACTCAAGATCATCCCTTAAAACAGGAACAGTGCATTTGTAACATGGATGTTTTGGCAAATAGTATACCATTAATACATGTATAATGGTACCTATACTGTCTATGTAATCGTGTTGCAATGTAAACAGATCTTTCTGTGTACGCTTACCTAAGTATTTAAAAAAACGACATGTCAGATAAAGGTAACTAATGCATGTTGTAACTTACGGCATACTTCACAAAAACATTGTATTAACATCGATTGGAGATGGCAACCATGATACCATTTAGAGTAGCCGGATTGTTCGATAGTGACTAGATTTGCTACTATCCTTGTACTTTCAACTTTCCCATGTTTAAATGTGTTCACATTTATGGATGTCTGTGACAAATATTGTGACAAATGTTCCTATGTTAGCATGTTATAACTATCCTTCCAAAGATGTTTACCTTTGTAGCCTTTCTCTCAAAACTAATTTTCCCATGATGCTTTGTAGATATTCCATGGACCAAAACAAGTACACGGTTGTAGCAGCAAGAAACATATACACGGGCAGTCCCAGTTATTAAGTGCGGGAAAATATTTTTTAAAGTAAAAAAAGTGGGGTATCCACCCTTTAAAGCCATTTTCATTCACTTCTTTTCCTGCTTTCATTCATTGAAAATTCTCCACATTTCTGAACGCGAGATGGTTTTCTTTCCAGAACAAGGTCTCCCCTGAACTTCATGAAATGGAACCGCCCAACTAGCATCCCGACGTTGTCAGCCAATGAACGGCAGTGTTCCAGTCAGCCAATGAAATGACAGCATCAGATTTGGCCAATGGAATGAAAGCATTGAGATTAGCCAATGAGATGATAACATTCCAGACTGTCAACATTACATTCAGAATAGGACTAGAATTGGGCCCGTATTAAAAAAAACAAAACACAAATAATATATATATCACACAACAAGATGTAAACCTTGCAACACAATGGCATGCCTCTATCCACTGGCAACATACTGGTATGAACACAGCAACAGCATTACATGTATGTGGGGGGGGGGGGAGTAACGTAGTATTTTCACTTTTCAAAACATACATAATTCGTAGAGAAAGCCAAAATTGGGCATTTTGCCGCAGTTCTAACACAAACTGAAACTTTTACTCCAACAAATTAAAACAATTGGACGTCATCCTTGCGATATGACATTATTTAACTTAAGTCTGTTGTTCCACACTTGTTGTCTCTATGTTTAATCCATCTTATCATTGGTGTTAAGCATTGGCACAACCTTAAAGTGTATATTAAACCTGCACTGATTCAGTTTCACTAAATATGCTGTACACAAAAATGGCAGGGTTGGAGAAATACCAGGAAATCTGCCTTCTGATTGGTTAGCACTCAGTGGTGTGGCCTGTTATTGGTGGAATATCAAGCTGTTTAAAGGAAAGCTTTGCTTTGATTGGTTAATATGATTTCTGTCTTGTCCTTCATTGGTTGTCCCAAGTTTTAAAATAATTCAAATGTGAAGCACGGGTGATCGATTCAAAACATTTGAGAAAACCGTTAAAAATATTGAAAACAATCTTTGTCAAAGAAAATATGTTTCTATGCTAGGTAAAAATGAATTTTGCTTAAAACTAGAATTTCAGCACATCTGAAGTGTTATGGTAATGATGATGGGGTACAGGGAGGTGCAGAAGGCCTGGTGTTTTGCCAAACCTTGGTAGAGTTTCTCCTATTTACAATCAGGAAATGTTACATGTTTCTTATAACAACTCAACATCTGTTAACTGTACACTTGGCAATGCTTAGTCATTTACTCAAACTACAGTCTTTTCCGCTGTTGAAAAATGGCAGTTAAGGCTTATAATAAGATAGTGTAACACATAATGTGGTGTCATATACACAACAGGTATTCCAGCCTTCTTCCTTTTTACATTTATTTATACCATCTGTCTGCCTTATGCATCCAATTTGATACAACGTACAGTATGTCATCTGTGAGGTATGCAAAACTCTAAACACGTAACATGTATCAATATCTATTCATATATATTACGAATTCTTTTCCTTCTGTATAGCTAGACGCTACCTATTGTACTTTTATACAGCGTTCTTTCCATGTAGAACAAACTGAACAATGTACATTCAGGAATGGTACAAAAATATGACTGTTATGATGCAAAATCAGACAATAAAACGTTAACATTGCACTAGCAATACTTTAAAAAAAGCCTGTACACATACCCAAGTTCATGGTGGGCTAGTAAGTAAAATTTAAAAAAAAATGCATGACAAAAAATCTTAAACAGGGAACCAGCATGTAGCTTTCCCTCTACTGTTTATTTATTAAATCTGAAGTTATTAGAGCATACGTCGGCAGGGCATATTGCATGGGTAGATTTCATTCCAGTTCATTTAAGCAATTTGATCCACAAACTTTAACATCAACTTTCATAACTCCGCTGGGTACTCTAAGACCGCCACATTGAAAAAAAAGTTTCATTGTAGTTTTCTCACCAATGTCTTTGATACTTGGATAATTATCTAAATTGTAATACTGATGCTGTATTTAATAGTAGATCTCTTTAATTTTACTGTTTTTACGAAGTGGTTTTAGGGCACTCAGTGGAATTATGGAAGTTGACATAACTACTTCATTCTGTTACAATAACCTACATTCAACAAAGTGATGAATTTTAATAATTATCAATTTGCTTTGTTCTGACGGATGCAGAGAACTTTGCAGTTGTGAAACTGGGTAGACTTTCAAGTTAACCTTCTCTCTGCTACCTAACCCTGTAACCATTAGAGAATTGGTGTTGAAATGACTACTTTGGTGTGCTAAAGGTTAAATGCCATTCTTCATGTGAAGAGACTGACATCGACACCATGAAAGCAACATCCACCTCTCAGCTCCAAGTGTTCAATTTCTCATCACCAAACCTGTTCCAACTTGCAACATATCGAGCATGCAAACCTTCTCTTCATGAAAACCACAACAACAATTCAGCATGTGCATGCAAAACAGAACACAGATCAGATGGCCACAGAAGAGCTTGGATTTGAGGAAATTTGGAAAACAAATCTTAACTATTCTCATGTTCCATAGTGCAAAACTCAGAAACAAGACTGTAATTCTACTCTGTTTGGTTCATGTATGGGTTTATGTAAGTCACTGGTGTACTTTTATGTATCTAAACCATAAGAAAAGTAAATAGTTATATAGTTCTCTCAAGAATGAAATAAGGCTGAGAACAGAACCTACACCAAATGGTCCATCGATCTAAACTTTTCTGTGTCTCTACACAAAAATACCGATGTCATCTGAAACTGTGCTGGATACCTAGTCACCCATACATCCTTAGACAGCTTAAGGAGGTTATAGTTTTAAGAAAAACTGATATGAAGAAGGTCTGAAACACCTACTCTGTAGCAAACATGGGACAATCATGGCTTTTCCCCGACTCCTTTGCTTTTGGCCACAGTGAATAGACAGGAGGGGGAGGGGGGCAGTACATATGGCACATTGGATCACATTGGACTTTCTGAGCCGAGTGTGACATCTACACACAGTGTCATGGCACGTGAATTCGTGTAGCTTTTCTGTACATATGGCTTAGGACTAGCCTGGTATCCAGTCTTGTCAGCTTTGGTCCGCTCCCCAAGATCCGCTACCCTGCCAACAAGACTGGGGGCCGTTACCATTCAAATGATTTCAGCAGGCGTATGTAATGACCTAGTAATGAGCTAATTCAAGCGTCGCGCGCCGAGGCGGTTGTTGCCGATTGGGTGACCCCGCTGCGCGGTAGTCCAATCACCTTGTTGGCGGGTAGCGGATCTTGGGGAGCGGACCAAAGCTAAGAAAACTGGATACCAGGCTAGCTTAGGACATCATCTTGAAGTGAGTATCGGTAATATAACGCCACCGTGTTCCCTAAAGTTGCTTCGTTCATCCAAAATTTAGTTACAAACTTCCTTCCCACAATACACTGCACCGTTGCCTGCGCATCCTAAAACTGACCCTGCTTGTGACATATTGCATCCTACTGTCACCATGGCAACCATTGCCATGGCAACAGGTACTGCATTGCGTTTATTATCAGTCTTGACAGGAAAAATCTGAACTTTGACCTCCTTGACAGTTAGGTGAAATTTGATTGGCTAGTGCACATGTGGAATCTAGTGCTGTCATTGGTCAATCTACACATTGATCTAATTGGCTATTGGAGCAAGGCCTCTGATTGGCTATAACAACTGCAAACTCTGATTCGTTACCGAAACTTTTTCAGCTTGGCTTGTGGTTGGGTGGTTGACTCTACTGGCAAGACATCTCACTGGTTTCTTCTTTTTCTTTTTTCTTTCGAATCCCCAAACCTCTTCACGACTTCAGTTGCACTTTCCAGCCACTTTCCTCACTTGCTCCATAGAAGTCGACTCTTTGTGTTGCTCTTTCACCTGCTTCGCTTCCCAAAACTCGTTCCGTCTACAACACTTCTTATTACCTTTAAAATCCGTCGTCTCTCTTGCACCGAAGTTAAAAAAAGCCTCCCGATCGTTGCCTGTAGGTTATGGAGTTGTTCTTCACTACATGACTGCACCTCGGAGCTGGTAGCTGGAGGGATGAAGCTGATGCAGCAGACACAGTGTCCGTCCGGCGAGAAGCGTTATCGTCGGCGGCGCTCCCCGTTTTCCTAACTGTACAAAAAAAGTGCAGGGAGTCCTTGCATACGCTGCGGGGGGGCATTTGTACAGGATAGTCATCAGCACGCGGCATTCCCGCACTTTACCAACAGGAGAAACGGCGCCCTGACCAAGGTCCTACTCTATATCATACATCGTCGGTTGCTATGTATGTTCCGGCCTGGTTGCTCGGTCCCCGGGATGCGGTTGCTATGACGACGGTTGCTAAGGGCCGTCGGGGTTACTGTTCATGATGGCCTGGCGGTAGCTGTAGCGGTCGGACATGCTGCGGTGTACTTTGGGCGGCCTCTGGCGGGTGGACACGGTGGAGTGGGACTTCTTCAGACCCTCTCTCCTGGTCTCTCCTGTAGGGGGGAGGGGGGCAAGATCGATGTTACTGAGACTGTAGCTGTTACCGTGTGGTTACACCGTATTGCACCCAGAACCGTGCCTATCTAGTGCTATGCCTGACTCAGGGTTAGGATCAGGCATGGCTGTGGATAGTCTCCGCGTATCCAAGAACGTAGATTTGCCCCAGGCACGGTTCTGGTCACGCATGGACTATCCAGAACCGTGCCTGACCAATGGTTCTGGATAAAGCACGGTTCTGGATACAACACACCCCTATTAGTCCAATAACTCTACGTCAAAACACGGGTGTAACCACGATGTTGATACTCCTCACAATTTCATACATAGCAAGGAAAAAAATTAATATTTTGTCGGAACCTGTGTGACTGTCTTAGATCTCCAAATGATTACTAACATAGCTAGAATGGGTTGCTTTTAAATTGCCATAAACAAAACAAAAAAAAATGTCATGTCATGTTACATGTATGTCATGTCTTGAAAGCTTTCATCTAAATTCTGGTAGTCTCTGAGTATTCTAAAAAAACAGCAAAAGATCTAAATCAGTCTAAGTTCTTCCATAGATAGTGTTAGATAACATTGAAACAATGTTGTTCAGTGAGTCAGTAGACAGACAGAGGAGAGGCTAAATGTTAGTTATAGTTTAAAGTTAAAGGCACTATTAAAAACATCCGATCTGAAGAACAATGAGGCGTATCAGGACCATACCACGATAGCTCTTACTAAATAATTATCATGAAATATCAATAAAGTTGTCCAATTTTTACTTTAGCTGAAAATGTTTTCATAATAATTATATATGGAGGTTCTTGAAATTAAACAATATATATTTTGTTCATTTCAATGTTAAGCAAAATGATACTAAAATCCATTGTTTTATCACTTTATCAGCATATATTTTTGAGCTGTTGTTGTATGTTGTAGTTCTGTTCTGCACACTTATATTTTGGGATGATGTACATGAATGTGTCAAACACTAGAGATGTAGCGCCCCACGGTTAGTTAATTTGTTACGGATTAATATCAACATGTACAGTCAAACCTGTATAGAAAACCACCTGGGCCTCTACATGTGTTGACAGCCACTCCGGAGAGTAGGGCAAGTCCACAGAGTCAGTTAGTCCTTTTGTTGACGCTCCTTCCTTTGTTGGGCCTCTACATAAGGACCATCTGGCCAATGTGGATTCACACTTTTTGGTGGTCCCTTAGATATATTTAATTTTCCCATTCACACAAGCATTAAGAATCCTGTCCACAGTGGCCACCTGTCCACACAGACCAGATCTTATTGGTCTCGTGAGGCAGTTTTGACTGACGTGTACAATGTGAACCAAAACAACAATGTAGTAACAACAAACAGAACACATGACTGTACACAGACAAAAAAACGTTTGCCAGAAAAAAAAAAATCTTTTACGGCATGTGGGGAGTTGGGTAGACGTGGGTACTACATGTATACCTTCCCACCCTTCCCAGAATGCCGTGCGGTGCACTAAGAAAAGCCGGTTGGTTGGTGGGACCTCCGAGTGACAGAGCCAGCTGTGGGGGGGTCAGGGGTCACAGGTGGAAGAAATGAAGTGATGAGTACAGAGCAAAAAGGAGGCATAAAATCGACCGACTCATCTTTGATACTTCAGTGAATAGTTTCATCAGGTTGGAAGAACATTAGGACCTACTTCGGCAATAAATTATAATAAGCGGCAAGATGCAGAACTCCAGTCAGAAGCTCTGAAGAAGGTATCTGCTAGACATCGAAACGTAAGCAGGTGAGGAACTTTATACTGGTTGTGTAATTGAAAATCCTATATCCTCATCTTTGATACTGTTTTCCATGATTCTATTTTACACTTGGGAAAATTTATTCAGTTTACCCATTTTGGTGCACCTCCGGTGTTGTTGTTTAATCCTTATTTGTTTTAAGCTGGATTTATATCCTACCTAAGCTTGTTTGTAATTATTAGCCAAAAGGCTCCAAGCTCTGCTTCAATCATTTAATCACAAATTAGGAGTTAATAAATAACTTCACCCTTATCTGCTCTACTGTTACCCCTACAACGACTGTGCACTTCTGCATTTGAAATCAGCAAGAGAAGAGTGGAAGAAATGCACCAATAGCAGCATGCAGGCCATGAACTTGCAATGGCTACAAATTAAAAAAAGAGGCATAATGATAATGTGCCCAAGAGTACATACAGGCACTGATACATAAAGTATTGTTTCAACCACAAGTTGTTGAAACACTCTTGACGTAAGTTCCTTTCCTAACACAACATTTAGTCCCCATAAATGAAAAAAACAGTACCACAAAACATAGATATGGACATCAACTTGACATCAAAAAACATAGATATGGACATCAACTTGACATCAAAAAACAACAACAAAAAAGCAAAACAGACATTGGTGATGACTTACAGCAAGTCTTGTGATTGTGTTATAATTTGTTAGTAGTGGTAATCATTTTCATCATTGGACAATTTTGTAAGCATGCGGTTATAGTGAATAACCTCCAAATTTCCAGGACAGTGAGATTGCTGGACTGATTCGGAAATACGTGCAGCAAGTGTGGTTGCCATAGTTACCTCATAGCCAGGTTGCCATGGTGACAGAATAGCTACCTGTCTTGTCTAGAAGAGGGACAGAAGGTGAATATCTACTCTACAGGCAACATAAGCAAAGAAAAATAATAATTAGTAACACAAAAATAATAGAAAAGGTAAATAAAAAGGGAACTAAGGTCATGCCACATTTTTGGACAGTCATTTTTTTCTACCACTACAAAAAGTATCTGTTTCAATGTTTGAAATTTGGTCATATTTCATCATTAATTTCCTTATTGTTTTAAACCAATATACATTAAGCAGCAAAACAAAAGCACTTGCAGGAAAGAAAAATACCAAGTATGCTGCATACTAAAAAGAGTAACAAATTGCAATATATTCTACATGTAGGCTGTAACATATTTATGTAAATATGTTAATAATCTTATTCTTAAGATTCTGTCTTGGAAGAGAGTTCTTCATCATTGGAGATGGGAATGTGTATGATTTGTAGAAGTGCAGTTCAAAGGTGTTTTACTAGAGGGAGCAGTTGCAGCAGAAAGAAAACACAAGGTAGCTGTAGGGAAAATAAAACAGAACGACTTAATAGAAAAAAGGATAATGTAACTACAGTAGTCAACTGAAAATAAATATAATTTCACATACGAGTGATATTCATTTGAAACCCTGCCATTTTTTTCCAGTATGGGCTTTTTTGAGTGACTTAGTGATGACAGTATTTGCTCTTTGCTTCTCTGTTGTACATGTAAAGATTTCAGAAGCACAATATAAAATGCTGAAATATTTAGGAAGTAGCGGACTTTACAAATCTGCTTATTTTAATCCTTTTCATGCATGGCTACATGTAAGTTATTGTAAGTAGTTCTGTATGTTTTCCTTTTGCACTGATCTCCAATTTTCTTCCTTGTGCTTTTATCCTTGTATCCCGCTACCCTCTCCACCAGTCTTCAAGGATTCACAGGAGTTTAGGGAGCTTCTTTATTTCTTTATCTTTATTTCTTTATTAAACTTCACCATAACAAGATGGAGGGGGAGACAAAACAGGTGACGATCACCTCTTCACGTTGTCTCCCCTCCTCTCTTGAAGGAGGAAACAGGTACAAACTTCTGCTTGTCAAACGTGAGTTTCGAGACGTTTGTTCTGAAGCTCATATGGTTTTATCCTTGAATGTGGGCAGCTCATATGGATTTCATTACCTGTCAATTAACAAGACTGTCTATTTCCACAAACTCCAGAAGGAATTCATACATTTGCAGCAAGAATTCTAAGATAGAAGAAAAGCTTCAAGATGAGTGGACTCAGGACCACAGTAACATAGACAATCCTGGTTTCTATACTTAACCTCTTAGAATAACTGCAATCAAATCGTTATTTCTGACCTAAAGCAAATTCCTGATCAGTGGGTTACCAATTAGCCATAGTGTGTAGGGAGTAGTAATTACAGGAGTATATAATGTTAACAAAAGCTCTTTCTTCTCATATAAAAATTTTTTTGAAAGAGTTCAGCTTTGTTATCATGATTATGGTAGATCCAAGCTGAAGTATGGATCTGTGATTAACCATTAGTGATTGACAACGGATGGAAAAGCCCTAGCAACAGTTGCTATGCACCTGTCTGGTTGAATCCGGTTGGCATGGAGGTGGTTCCGCTGATGGGGCGCATCATGGCGGTCTCTTCGTCTTGCGCAATTTTGGACTGGAGCAGATAGACGTACGTCTTAAATCTGGTAATCTGAGGGGGGGGGAGGAGGAAACAGGTACGTTCAGATCATAGACAGGGGAAAAATGTCCAGACTATGCATGATGTACAGTATAAAATGACCAATAAACTGGTGGATGTACCTACTACCAAGTACCTAGTACCAGCCCAGAAAAGAACAAGAAATAGTCATGCCTTCAAGAACCAGAGTTATCAACCAAGGATTGACGTGTTCAAAAACTCATTTTTTCCTAAAACTATCGTATCATAGGGGTCCTTCCCAGTGTGAGTGGATCAAACCTTACAGTCCAGTCTTACGCAGCTTGTACTTACTGTACAAAACTTGAATGTATGTTATACCTAAAGGCTGTTTACCGGTTATGCTTCAAACAAACAAAATAAAGCGAATACAGAGTTGGATTTTCCAGCGTCCTCACCTCAAACTCCAGGTAGTTGTGCTTCTCGTGCCACTCCCGTATGACGTGCGACCTGGCGCGCTTGTCGGGCGCGTACTGCCTGTGTTCCGCCAACTCCTGTTCCAGAGACTGGACCTGGGGAGGGAGCGGGTGTCAGCTTAGAACTGATAAAGTCTTCTTCAAGTGACAAGGCTTAGTAGAGAAGAGACTGGATCTTGGCATACAGGACAAGGTTGTGAGAATAAATAGAAAATACAACACAGTGTATTCCGTATTGCCCGAGGTTTCGGCCCGACCCCGATCCGACGCGTGGGAGGGCCGAGACTGAGGGCGATGCGGAATACACCGTGTTGTATTCTATTGATATCATACCCATCCTAGAAAACACGTCTTTCAATGCGAAATGAGCAAAAATTTGGTGTCCCTAAACAAAAAAACTGCAACAATGTCAATTCCAACGTCCGAATCTTGTATTCAAACTTTCGAAAGCGGCGCACACGGTTGGGGCGAAACGCGTTCGAATCGTTCTATGGAAGCCCGGTTTATACACCCGGTCGTACAGTAGAATACAACACGGTCGGGAGCACTGTTTCGCCGCCCGGGTATGATTTAAAAGGTTGTATAGACCTTACCTTGTTCTCGTGGTGCTGCAGCTGTTCTGTAGGAGTTAGCCTGGTGGGTGCCACGGGCATGACGGGTCTGCGGAACTTTTTCTGGGAGCCAATGGCAGCGGGAAGCGGTGGAGAAGACAGGGAAGCTGCGGCCAGATTGATCATAGTCATCCAGTCCTGCATTTCTTCCTGGTCACTGTGGGAGTTAGTTAGGTTACAAATAATAACTTTATTGCACAACAATTGTTCAGGGTACAAAGTATGGCACCTAGTACTACATATTATTAACTACCATTTCATATATGCTAACCTAACTAATATATGAGTGGGTGGCTAGTATAGGAGTGAACTTTTACAATGAATTTCTAATGTTTATACAGTCTTTTATATATATATCCCTATGTATACCATGTATGGATTGTCGCATGTCAATATGTATTCAAATTTGCTCTTTAAATCCATGGAGGTAAAACCTGGTATGGAAGCTGATAGTCTAGTGTACAGTGAATTACGTATATCAGCATATTTAGGACATACGATCAAGAAGTGATATTACAAAATTTAATGTAAGTTAAAATGCCGTCCCGCATCAAGTGACATATTGGGCAGCACCCATGCCATCTCTGTTTCAGTAGCTCTAGCTTCAGTTTCACACCTACAGATTACATAATTTTACAAAATGTAACATGGTTCTGTGTGCATCAGTTCTATAGAAACTGTATTTTAAGCCTGAGCAGGTTCTAGAACAGCAGCCTCGGCACTGCTGCTGTTTTGAGCCAAGAACACCAGCCCTAGAAACCATGGTGAGGTCGTGTGGCGTAGCGGTATGGCGTTCGGCTCAGAATCAAGAGATCCCGGGTTCGAATCCAACTGCATTGTCACCGATCTTGTGCCCTTGGGAAAGGCACTTTACACGACTTTCCTGACCTCACTCAGGTGAAAATGAGTATGCCAGAATGATCAATATGATGATCGTGGGCATTAAAAAGAAAACCAAAACCAAACCATGCTTAGAAACATGCAGATTCCTCTCACTGTGACAGTAAGAACAGGAAGTAGCAGACCTGGCTTGGAACAGAAAAATCCTCCACTCCGCCGTGCGTAATCTGAAGACATTGGGCCTTTTCTTGTAGTCAGTGGCCTTGCTGGCCAAGGAGTGGTGAATGCTGATAGAGTTCCTAATGTCTTCAGTGTACACTTGACGCTCGTATCTGTACTCCTCCTATTGGTAATAATCAATACATGATCAATAATCTATCACGTGTAACTCCTCCTGTAGGTAATCATCACTACATAATCAATAATCTATCATATTTGTACTCCTATAGATTATCATCAATACATAATCAATAATCAATCGTATCTTTACTCCTCCTTTACTCTATCCCAAAGCTCCCTGTTTGGGCTAATTCACTCACTAGCACGTCGGCAGAACATACTGCACCTGCACGAAACCTGTAACGTATTGTGCATAGCTGTCTTCAGCACTGAACGTCTTGTTTAAGGTCGTATTCGCGTCTACAGTTTTGAAATGTTGTGTCGGAAAAGATATCATCTACAATGGTAAAAATTCTGATGAAACAACACTGACCAAACATGCAACAAAAACCATGAAAAATCCGAGTTTTGCGCAGGCGCTGTACGTTCTGTCGACGTGCCTTCTAGGTTATAATAGCAGCAATAAGCAGTGAGAGGCTTGAAATAAAAATCTGTCTTAAATAATCACAAGTACCTGTATGAAAGATGAAAGCATGAAGAGGAGAGAGGCAAAAATAATTGAATTAATCATATGGAAGCACATTTTACTTGCCTCTTCAGGTATATCTTCCTCTTTCCTGGGTTTCTTCTCATGCGATTGTTAATATACAAACAGAAAAATGAGGAAAGAAAACAAGACAAAATTAAATCAAAATCACTTATAAACAAAGCTATATGTGGAAAATGTGGAAAACTAAAGTGGAAAGGCATGAAATCAAATGTGCGATGACGTTATACCTACAGCTATAACAATTACCTAATATGTATAATTATTATGTGGATTGTACAGAGTTTTTAATAACAATCTAGCACCCAATGAATTGGGACATAAAACTTCATTCCTCTTTTATTTCTTGGAAGAGTTTCCTTAAAATATTAAGATATCAGTAAACTCTCTGACTTCAGAAGAATGACAGTCGAAGGAGGTTAGAGAGAGAAAGGAGCTCACCTTGTGCATGAAGAGTATGAGCCCCTTTAAGGAAGCGTAGAACATCTTCCAGCCACGCTTGCCAAGAGGTGCTGGGGAAAACAACAGTGGACCGTAAATTTAAAAATATTTGCAGTGGTTTCACTTTCATGGTTTCCATGGCAACTACGACACCAGCCATATGTGTTTCCAATATTCTTTCCAATTCTTTTTTTTGGCATTTCACAGGTGGTAACAACTCAAATCATCAGTACAGCAAACAAAATTCTACAAACTTTTGCATACTCATGGGCCAGTGTGGGTTAGGTGCAGGTAGACATCAGAAATACCTGCACAGCTCCAATTTTACCTGCACTAACCTGCATATACCCAGTACATGGGCCAGTGTGGGTTAGGTGCAGGTAGACATCAGAAATACCTGCACAGCTCCAATGTTACCTGCACTAACCTGCATATACCCAGTACATGTATATGGACCAGTGCAGGTTAGGTGCAGGTAGACATCAGAAATACCTGCACAGCTCCAATTTTACCTGCACTAACCTGCATATACCCAGTACATGGACCAGTGCAGGTTAGGTGCAGGTAGACATCAGAAATACCTGCACAGCTCCAATTTTACCTGCACTAACCTGCATATACCCAGTACATGGCCCAATGCAGGTTAGGTGCAGGTAGACATCAGAAATACCTGCACAGCTCCAATTTTACCTGCACTAACCTGCATATACCCAGTACATGGACCAGTGCAGGTTAGGTGCAGGTAGACATCAGAAATACCTGTACAGCTCCAATTTTACCTGCACTAACCTGCATATACCCAGTACATGGACCAGTGCAGGTTAGGTGCAGGTAGACATCAGAAATACCTGTACAGCTCCAATTTTACCTGCACTAACCTGCATATACCCAGTACATGGACCAGTGCAGGTTAGGTGCAGGTAGACATCAGAAATACCTGCACAGCTCCAATTTTACCTGCACTAACCTGCATATACCCAGTACATGGACCAGTGCAGGTTAGGTGCAGGTAGACATCAGAAATACATGTACCTGCACAGCCCCAATTTTACCTGCACTAACCTGCACATTTAGGTGGTATTTCCAGCCCTGTGTCAACCATTGTTGATGATACAGTGTGCACTCAGAATGTAAAGTACAATCAGGCTGGCTGGTGAATCGCTTTCATTAATCAATACTGAGTCTCAGAGGCAGAGTCAACAACAGTCAGGCACCGTTTAACACATTCCACACAGCTGTCTAGCACATTCCAGTGACGTGCTGTGTAAACCATTATAAGTGATGTTAAATACATTTGTACAGTGATCACACACCAAAACCTAAAGCCATACATGGCAGTAACATGTTCCCGTTAAAAACTGACAGAAAGTGGTGTAGAGTAAAACATTGTCTCAAGTTGTGATCTCACCACAACTACATTGTACATTGTAGGTAGTAGCACCATACACCAATATACATAGCTGAAATAGAGAATTTTCTTTTGTTTGTCCAAATAGACTCTTAGGGTTATAATAATCAAAAGACAATTGTAACCCTACAGAAATATCTACATCAAAAATCAGGTGCACAGCACCAATTTTGGGTGCACAAACTTATCCACTCAATATTTCAAAACCGTTTTTAATTCCAAGAACAAATGAAAATAAAATTGTTGTGGCCTAAAAACAGCTAAGTTTACGAGAGAAAGGAGGGAATAAATGAGAGACACCTGAATGAGCAGAAGGCTACTCACCCGGCAAACAACAAAGTACTGGAGACGGGTGAGTCGGGGAAACAAACAAACAAACAAACAAAAATGGGTCCCGAGAAGAAGAAACGATGGAAGTCACACGTCGAAATGCAAAACATGGACACACAAATGAACACTGTGGAGCTAAGCCATGCCGGTATGTACACTATAGTACTGGCACTTACATTCTGCAAGGCCACACCAATTCTATTACAGTCAGACCTGTATTAGTGGTCAATACAGCTGCCTTTTGTGGTCACTTTTTGTTGGTCCCTTGGATCATGATCAAATATATCTTTATCTGATAACGTTATAATAGTGGTCACCTGTTCATAGTGGTCAAATTTGATCAGTCCCTTGAGTTGACTGCATATACTTGCATGTTGGACCAGGTCTTTGCAACTCCGAAAGAACTGAGTCTGCTTACAGATGTGTCTTATGTGGCATGCAGAGGCTGCCATTCTTGTACAAGACTGTTTATTCAAAGCTGATGCAAATTAGGATTTGATCATGTCAATATCTTGACTGACAGATGGACAAGTCTTCAATATCTTACATTGTAGGTTTGGCTGTATGATAAAGTCAGCAAATCCCCTGAGCACTCTGTGATGATAGCATTGATGTGGAACGTCTATAACCCATCTAATTTGGTCTAGTTTTCCTGAAGTTTTCCTTTTTTTTCCTTTTAAAGTTCGAAAATCCTTTACCACAATCTGAGACGCATCAAACTGAATTAGTGTGGCCTTCCAGGTCTCTTGACAATGTCTAATTATGCTTCTCCCATCTAACAAGCGGTGCATCTGGGCAAGGATTGACAGCAATGAACAGCAATTGGCAAGTTCGGAAAAGCCAGCCATCAATTCCTTAGTTTGCTTATATCTAGACTATGTCTGCAGTTTGTGTGAACTTTAGGAGACGGGGTAGGCTTGTGCAGGGGGAGCAGTGCAGATCTCAGGCCACACTCATTTATTACCTGGCTTTCAGAATTTAAAAACGAAAAATGAAAATTAAGACAAAATTAAAATAAGCCAAATTACTGTCAATGGAATTATGATGTACAAAATGTAAAGCAGCAAAAGAAAGAAGAAAAGACAACCGGACATAGTATTTAAAATGATGGAATGAATGATTAAATCTTTAGCAACAGTCATGGGCAACTGGTGACCATGCTTTAACTTCTTCTTATAAATAATATTGTTATTCAACACAGCCCTCCAATTCAATAAGAGCAAAATCATTATGTAGTTGTGTAACACACTGTTAAGAGACCTGGTTCTTCTCTGTTTTGTTTGAACATATATTAAATAACGTGGTTTAGATGCTGAATTTTATTTGTCATTGTCTTTTCAGTTTCAAGATTGAATCACAACATCTGACAACCAAGTAACAGTATTGGTGTGGCCTAGGACATGCCTTGATGTATATACAGCGTGGAATACAGGGGAAAGAAAGGTGCACACACACACACACACACACAACAGAAACAAACATACAAACAAACAAATTATGCTTACTTTTGCGCCCATCCGCCTCGACCGTACACTTCCTAAGGAGGAAGCCTTGCTTGAAGGTCACGGCGTTGGGGTCGCGCGGAACGTCTAAGAAAGGGTTGTCTCCGATTCCTGGAGACGACTGGACGGGAAGATGTGACGTTTCGTAATTTGACACCAGTGATAAATCATATTTGATGTATTAGTGGATTTGGTAGGACTGCAATCATGTAAGGTTAACCTTATGTTGTTACATTTTGTCTGACTTGAAAACGAAACATTTTTAATTTCAGACATACATGATTTTGGAATTCGACAACAATTAATTAATTAAATTGTTGCAATCATCAAATTAATTTGATGTAACGTCAACTACTAAACATAGATATATGTAATCCTGCCAGGTCACATATACATGTACATGTAACCGTCACTCCGAAATAATGTGTCCAATATACATTGTAAAGAGATCTCCAATGCAACGTTTTAATCTATTATATACATGATTTCGTAATTTGACACCAATGATTAATTTCATATAACATTAACTGACATACATGTACATGTAATTCTGCCAGGTCTTATATTTGCACTACCCTGATGCAAAAATGCATCTGGGTGATTTGTAGTGAATCACCGACTCCAGACTGTAGAATTTGGACCAGTGCACATTGGGGCATGCCCCTACTTTTTCTCAAAAGGTGTGAACAGTTTATGTCCTGCGAGCTGGCGAAAAGCAGTTTAATTTACTTTTTATGGGTCTCATCAAAGCTTCTATTGATTTCTGCAGCCCTCCTGGACCAAAGAAAGGACAAAGGTCATTCAATAAGTGCTGAAGTCACCTTCAAACAGGGGGAGGGGGGCAGATATAAGTCATAGAATGTGTTCTCATCAGGTCTGACTGTATACAATGTACGTCATATTAATTATAGCCAATAGTCTTCTTGTACATGGCCAAGTGTGGAATAACCTGTCACTGAATCAACGTAAGACTTTGGGGCTGGCAAAATTCATACAGGAACTGTGATGCTATGATAGTACGGAGAGGCGAAACTGTGTGAGTTTTTTGCTGTTGTTATATGTCATTCTGTATCGTTTGTGATTTCGTAATATTGTATAGTCTCATACCCAGCATTGCCTGAAAAACAGGTTGTTATATACCTGAGAGTAATTGCTGGTGAAATAAATAAACTGAAACATTGTACAAATCCTGCCTTGCACTGTACATTGTTTCCTTTATCAATATAGTGTACCTCTGAATCTAGATGTAGATTGTACTAGTTTAACTAGTAGTCTTATATAACGCTTTGCCCTACATTATACCTGTTACAGTTTGTGCAATTTGGTAATTTTGATTTGACTCTATGGGCAGGGAAAGAGCCACTTTTCTTCTGCTGAAAGCACCAGAAATATATAAGGGAAATTGAGAAATTTTTATCTCCACTGAAATGCTATTTCCAATCTTTGGGCCATTAGACTATGAGCAAAATCAGCACCTTGGCAGAACATACTGCACCTGCATGAAACCTGTAATGTATTGTGCATAGCACTTTGGCAGACCGTCTCATATAAAGGTTGTATTAGAGCATATAAGGTTGACAGCCTGTCTGTAGTTTTCAGATTAGGAAAATATATTGTCTGCAACAGGCAAAATGTGGATGCGATGTTGACCAAACATCCAAAGAAAAGAAAAACGTGAAAAATCAGGGTTTTGCCCAGGCGCAGTATGTTCTGCCAACATGCTAGTAAAATCATGTACTGTAATCTGCATGTAGGAGTCCCTCTGGGCATGTCCCTTTACACAGCACAAAGAGGGATAATTGTAGGAGACAATGGAATCCATTTTTCTTCATATCAGGGAGGATATAAGGACAGCTATGGCATTTAGATTTAGTTCACATTGCTGGCATGTCAGAAGGTAAAAATGTATTATCATCAAACCATCATTATCATTATTGGCTTTCCTGAAACAATGTGATCAGACCATTTATCAAATGATAAATAGAATTGGTTTTGCTATTGAAATAACTTTCTGCATTCAAAATACAGGAGTGTTTGGGTAATCAACATCCATTTTCCAAGCCTTGGTACCATCCTCTGTAGTTGATGACTGACTCTTCATTGTTGCTGCATGGGTACCAGTGTACAGCACGTCGGCAGAACGTACTGCGTCTGCGCAAAACCCTAAGTTTTTCACATTTTTCGTTGGATGTTTGGTCAACGTTGCATCAAAATTTTGCCTGTTGCAGACGATATCTTTTCCTATCCAACATCTGAAAACTACAGACAGGCTGTCAACCTTATATGCTCTAATACGACCTTATATGAGACGTTCTGCTTAAGCGCTATGCACAATACATTACGGGTTTCGCACAGGTGCAGTGCATTCTGCCGACGTGCTCCAGTGTACCATGTAGGATAACAAAAGAGGATGGTACCCAGGCTACCATTTCCCCCACTTATATGGAAAATCCCAGTTAATTCTGAAGCTAGTCACGACTAGGGACTGCTGTGTTTCATACCCGTTTACGGCCAGGCCCGTCTCCACGCCCCATTTACACTGATTCCTCTCATATTGCCTATTGCTGACGGCCGTCACACCAACCACATCAAATAAAGGCTTCCCGCTGATCAACACTCTGTACTGTTGGCTGTTCTGATGGGCTAACGGAAGAATTGGCTCCGCATGAAGGAATACCCACTTTCTATAGCATACTATAACGTATGAGAACTTATAAATGACCCTTGCTTACTACGAATGATTTATGTTTATTAATGACTCTACTACGAATGATTTATGTTACTATAAACAAGCATCGAAATTCAGCCTTGTATGTCACGGCTGCCAGTTATGCTGATGTTGATACAAATATACCAATAAACAACAAAAACTACATTGTATAAGGTCTAATGTAGGGGATATTCACATGTTGGTCATCTTAGATTGGAGAACCATTTTCGAAAGTTCAAGGGTACCTGGCATGTGCACACCTCAAGGATTACTGATGCTGTATTCAGTACATGTAGATCTCATGAAATTCACCATTCTTTTCAATATGGTGGTCTTTGGGTATCCGGCAGAAGTATGAGAGTTGACGTTATGTGATGTTAAGCAATGGTCGTGTACGTCGATGAAGGTTAGACATCCAGATAATGAGGCACATTCAAGAAAACAGTTACTCAAGCAACTGGACAGATTTTGAAAACTGTTAGACGTTTCCAGTAGCATTTACTACTTTTCGTCGGTGACTGACAAATGTTGGGCTTTCAGTCACTGACAAAAAGTAGTGGATACTACTTGAAATGTCCCACAGTTTTCGAAATCTACCAGGTTAAGTGAAAACGAAAAGTGATCTCAAACCATTTTTAGCTCACTGAAGTATACATGTAGTCTTCCACTGGTCGTGACAGAGAAGACAGACGCTATATACAGTATTTACAGGTTCATGTACCAGGGAAATTCCCCTAGCTCTTTTCGACAAGCACAATGAACAGTGAACCACTGAGGACTGTGACCCTTTCCAGTAGAGTGAATGTCGGGTGAGCGACAAAAACCTGAGTAACAGCTGCTTGAGTAACATTTTCCCTGTGCGATGATTGTTGTACTTACTGTAGATTCATTGCCAGTCTTGTTTGCTGCTGCTCCTTCCTTCTCTTCTTCATCACTGCAGACAAAACAAACGAAAAAGAATCCACAGTTATTCACTTTCATCATGATCCACTCCGAGCAATGTTGTCACCCTTAACACATCTCATATCCGGACTGACTAACATCACCCAACATTAGGAACATATTAGGCATTTCCTGGCCTAATGTAGCACACTGTAGTAACAAAGTACAATAAACATGTGCACTCCATCCCAGGATTATTTGGTTATCCAGCTCTTGATTTGGGAGGGTAAGGCCAGATTAGGTAGGGTCAATCAAGGAATTGCAAGAGTAGGTTTATGTATTGATTACCCTGATTGCCTGCGTGGGTGATCAATACTCTGGGATTGGGAGAGATTCTCCGCCTTATTGTAGCTTTAGTTTTGCCAATCAGCTCTCATTAATGCCGCTTGTTTTTTTGTGTGGGCAGTTCCAATTTCCATGCAAGACTAAACATTCAAGAATATGTAGATTTATTGGAAGTTATGGGACGGCCCACGCAAATGGAAATGCGACCCAAAAGAATGAGATATCTACATGTAGTGTAAAACCTTACTGTTTGTAGAGCTTTAAATGATAGCTGACTTTAAATGATATCAGAGATTCTAACAGACTAGCATAGCATGTCGGCAGAACGTACTGCGCCTGCGCAAAACCCTGATTTTTCACGTTTTTCATTGGATGTTTGGTCAACGTTGCATCGAAATTTTGCCTGTTGCAGACGACATCTTTTCCTATACAACATCTGAAAACTACAGACAGGCTGTCAACCTTACATGCTCTAATACAACCTTATATGAGATATTCTGATTCTGCCAAAGTGCTATGCACAATACATGGCACAGGTGCACTACATTCTGCCGACGTGCTGACTAGCATGGCTTTACAACACTGTAATCAAGCTGAATGTACAACAGACAGGCTGTACAAATGCCCCATCCACTAACAATGTCTCCCTGAACAACTGCTGATCATTCAGCACCAGGGACAGGGCCTGCCCACCACTAGCCGAACATGACATTCAGTGTTCGAAATACTTTTTTGAACCAGGTAGCACAGTGTGCACCTTTGAGTTCAGCGGTACATATTTACGCATTGCGTGGTGCGCTACCTGAGTCAGGGAGCAACTAGCGCACAAGAAAATCAGGTAGCAATTGCTAGTGTGCTAGTGGGTATTTCGAACACTGACATTTCAAAGCTTTTGACACCGTTTATCAACACATTACCGAAATAACACTACTGAGTGTCCCAAGAGAAACCACAACTACACCACTAGCTAAGTCAATGTAGGTTAGACATCCAGATAATGAGATACCAAGGTAACAGTTACTCAAGTAACTGGATAGCTTTAGGAAACAGACGTTTCAGGTAGCATTCAGTACCTTTCATCATTATATAATTGTAAATATTGAAATTCATAGACCGAAAGTGTTTAACCTGTCATTGTAGACATGATTAACTTATCAGAACTTATTGATGACCCTACTACGAATGATTTATGTTTATTAATGACCCTACTACAAATGATTTATGTTATTGTAAACAAGCATCGAAATTCAGCCTTGTACGTCACGGCTGCCACTTATGCTGTTGTTGATACAAATAAACCAATAAACTAACATCAGTGACTGTCACTAATGAAAATCACTGATGACTGACACTGAAGAAAGGTAGCAAATGCTACTTGAAACGTCAGACGATTTTCAACATCTATACAGTTGCTAATAAGTAGCTGCAGCTTGGTAAAACAGTAGCTGTTACACAAGCTTTCAGAGGAACGCCGACAGCAAATGATACCCTTCCTGATGAGCTTATTAGAGCAGCTTTTATAACTTAGTATGAATTAAATGTATGCTTTTTTACAGGACTTTCAATGACGGAAGAAACCACATACATGTACTGTGGAAAATACGGTGCTTGTTGTACCTCTAATTTTCTTAGCCATAGCATGAGCTCCACGCTCTACACCTGAAAATGGTGATTACAGTTCTAGAGTTGTCTAGACTAATACAAACACAAAGAATTCACCTTACAACAAAAAGAACCTCCTTACCTGAGATATCTAAGGAAAATCTGGATCATGATGCTGCACACCTCCCACCCCCTGGCAAGTAAACTGGCTAAAGCGATTCCTAAGGTACAACTCCGGATCCCCCGACTCACACACAGGTTTATATACCAGATTAGGCGCATGCTAACGCAGCAGCGGATCCATTTTGTCTCATTTGTCACACTTGGGCTGAGCTCTGCGCTCTGCCGTCTGACGCGGCTGTTTTTGTTCTTGATTAGGGTTTGATTAGACTTAAGAAATCCCCCGTCCTCGAGGGGAGTCTGTCGGAGTGGGTCTGATGGATCAGGCATGGCAGATAGAGGGGTGGAGCGGGGAAAAACGTGACTAGTGCATAATCTAAATCTAGGTGTAGATTGTACTTACAGAAGGGCCAGATTACATAGCAAAGACATAAGTAACATCATCTTGAAATGGGTGACAAAAGGTAATAATGATTAATAGTCTACTAGACTTGTAGTCTTACATGTATATAACGCTTTGCCCTACATTATACCTGTTACAGTTTGTGCAATTAGGTAATTTTGTTATAATTTGGTAATTTTGATTTGACTCTATGGGGGAAGGGAGGAGCCTTTTTTCTTTTGCTGCAAGCACCAGAAATAATTTTAGGGGAATCGAGAAATTTCCATCTCCACTAAAATGCTATTTCCAATCTTTGGGCCACTTTGGGTCTGATGAACCAGGCATGGCAGAAAAAACTGATGATTCCTGTCAGAGAGAAATATGAGGAGGAAGAAACAAAAGGAACTGGGTGGATAATGGAAACCAGCTGGCTGCAGACTGATCTACCTGGTTATAATGAGTGAATCTGTCACCTGGCCGACTACTGTCGATATCAGCTACGGTTCTGACCTGCCTTCGACATTTGGCTAAATTTGGTCGCTCCTGAGGCCAGACTGATTTGATTATATGGATGACATCCTCTGGGGACACCAAAACTGAGTGCAAAATAAGTTGGGCAATAAAAAAAAAATATACCTTCATTGTAAAATCTAAGTTGTCAGGAAGGTTGAACACACACAGCATGGTATACCAAACAATAAGTTCTTTATTTTTGTTCTTTTACATCTTCTTTGACTTTGGAAGACTTAGTGGTGCAAGCAAATGATAAGTCGACATTTTCTTCTTCTTTTGACCTGTCATCCTTCAAGTACCTAGAAACAAGCTTTCGAGTTTAAATAAAGGCTTACTACTACTACTACTACCTAAAGAAACAGCGTGGCCAGAATTCAAACTTTTTTATTTGTAAACGGATGACAAGTGATGCGGACGCCATCCATATAATCACGCCAGTGCGGCCTGACAGACAAAACTTATTGCCATTCCATCATCAGGACAGGGGAAATTGCCGTGTTTAATGTGAACATGATTAAAGCAGATCGCTGGAACGCAAGAACAACTTTTGGTGACATGACGGGAAAAAATTCAGAACTGGGAAGAAACCAGCACGTCAGCAGAACTTACTGCACCTGCGCGAAACCCGTAATGTATTGTGCACAGCACTTTGGCAGAACGTCTCATATAAGGTTGTATTATAGCATATAAGGTTGACAGCTTGTCTGTAGTTTTCAGATGTTCTATAGGAAAAGATATCGCCCGCAACAGGCAAAATTTTGATGCAATGTTGACCAAACATCCAATGAAAAACGTGAAAAATCGGGGTTTTGCGCAGGCGCAGTACATTCTGTCGACGTGCTGCTCTCCATATAAAAAAATGTGAAGTTTTCACAGATGAGGGACCAGTCTTAGACAGGAACTGCCTGTAATTTCCATGGGCTTATCTGAGATGCACAGACTGGGTTGTTGATACATGTGGAGTCACGGGTGTTTAAAACATGCATTACAGCACCGCCCTTATTACATATCTGTTGACGTGGGGGTTTATTATGGACTGATAAGACAAAATGATTGGCTTTTCTGTCAGTACAAAAGAAAAAATGAAAAGTTTTGTTTACAAGTTGCCGAACGTTGTACCTGCTTAAATTGCCATGCAAGAAAGGTCTTCTTCTTCTATATATCATATATCACCACATGAGAACTTGGGGAGAACCCACCACAATTTTTTTGAAAACGGTATACATGTTGTCAGCCCCTTCCACTGACTCCACTTATAATGTACTATGGCAAGTCAAGGTACAAACATCATATACTGCATTGTACTGTTTTGCTTGTATACATTACAATGTTGTTCTATTCTGTGTTTCACAGTGTGTGAAACACGGCATTTGCTGCCTAGTGCTCCACCATGTATTACTGTTGTTGTAATTTGAATAAAGAAAGAAAGGTACAAAATTAAACTAGTACTGTACTTGTTTGGCAGTGTACAAGATATAGGGCTCATGTCTAGACTCAGCTCTGACGATTCCCCACACACTAACCCCCTTCAGGGCCCCTTCCATCGATCCACACAGAATCAGCAGCTCCGCAAAACTGACTCCAGAGTTGACTACCAGCCCCACTTCCCCCCTCGGTGACATCAGAGAATCAATATATGAGTTTTTCAATAATTCTCGTCTCGTCGGCTGAACAAGTGACAGATGGTACCGTCCGACCCTGAAATTTGGTCAAAAGTCGTCTTTCGGGGCGTAACATGCACCTGTAGGTGATCACCTGTCCAATACTGGCTGTATTTTCATTTGGTATTCTAGTGCACTACCGGGGCTGGAAATACAGTAACTTCTAGTTACACCAAAAACAGTTACTCAAGCAACTGGATATGATTTTGGCAACGGTCAGACCTTTCAGGTAGCATCCACTACCTTTCGTCAGTGACACTAAAGGACTGCAGGAGAATTGCAGGTTTATAAGCACAAACTATTGATTGATATGCAATAGATGAAGACAAATTTTGTAAAAGTCCAAAAGGAAACAAAGGTTAGACAAGTCAAGACAAGGATAATGCAAATTAGTGAACAAGCTCCTGTTACTGTACAAACATAATTCTGCCAGGTCACATATATCCAGCAGCATAACAAAACACGTCTAAACAGATTTGCTTTGTAAGGTCCCCAATCATAATGCACTCCATGTTGCTACATTGTACTATAATGATAAAAGCGTTACTTGGATTTTGCCATTAGCTTCATACACATTTGTCTACAAAGCTATTCTTCCTGGAGATTTTTAAAAAGAGACACAAATACATGACAGATCAAAATAGAAAAAATACAACTATTGACAAATTTACACATACAAGTATAGCTCCCCCAAAAAATTGCTTTTTGTAGGTTTGGATGTACATGTAAATATTAAATGTAGTATACATGTTGTTATCACATTTTAGCCTGAACCAGTGCAGGTATTTTATATCTACCTGCACAGCTCCAATTCTACCTGCACTATCTGAATATACAGGATCTGGTGACAGCCGAAACTATCCAACAACAATTTCTCAGCTGCCTACGTTTTTCAATACATCAATAAAGGTATAATGACTGTGGTATGGTAGTTCCCCATGGACAGAATATAAGCCTTTATAAGGTTGTTCTATGATGTAGTAATCTTTGAGATAAAGGATGGGGCAACAGCAATGGTTAAAATAGAAAAATAGAGAAAACAGAAATTACAGTATTTTTAATCTTTTGTTTTTTACTTTTCCACAAATGGGCAAAGAAATGATTGAAAAATAGCAGGTAAAAATGTTCCTCACCACCCCTACTGTGAGAAATGGACTAGCCTGACAGGTAATTGTAATGGAGACAGAGACCGTTCATTTATTCAAGATCTGATCAGCAAGGAAGCTATCAGTTATTTGCCATGGTGAACTCAGGTGTCTTTAATTCAGATTTATTTAAAAACCCTGGGAACTTCATTGTCAAACTCACAAAAGTTCTCAGCCACAAACAGACTGTGTTACAAAACTCAAATTGCAGGGCATCAATATACATGTAAAGTATGAAGCCTTTTATGTTCATCCATCAAAACTCGAATAACTGTGGTCATTACTTTCCAGGCAATGCTTTCTGTTCTGTATAGCCGGTATAACCGCCCCTCGGCGTAACACACCAGCTATTGAAAATCAGTCACCTTTCAGAGAAGATAAAACCATGGACCGATGCTACCTGAAGTGTCTGTTTCCAAAATCATATCCAGTTGCTTGAGTAACTGTTTTCTGGGCATATAAAACCGTGCACTTTATATTTTATGCCATGGAATTTGAGTTGTGCCTCATGTTCTGGATGAGGGTGAGAAGTTATTGAATGTCTCTCCTACCGTGTCCCAAAATAATTTATAGGGGGAATTGCGTGCAGTAGCCGTAAATATGCCGACCCAGGCCTGACCGTATCACCTCTTCCCTACATCATGGCTTGAGAAACTGAGCTGTGACCTCACTGCAGCATCACTCACCAGTTATACTAGTCTTACATGTACCAAGATGCCACTGCAAAGTTCACATTGACACAGATTAGGAGTTTGTTTGTTTGTTTATTTATTCTCACAAAACAATAAACAGTATATAAGAACCCAATTTTCGGGTGTATTTTGATTTGTCTTCAACAAATCCAGCCATAAATGAGATGCTTCTTTAAAAAAATCCAAAATGTCCTTTTTTCTCATGTTCATTACTGAATAACTAACTTAAGGGATAACAAACAAACAAACAAACAAACAAACAAACAAACAAACAGACAACATTTTTATGATATGTAAAGAAGAAATACTCACACAGCCCACTCGATAGGTTCAGACTTGATGGAGTGATACAACGCCTGCAAGAAAAACAAACAGGTTAGACAGAACAAACAAACAAACAAACATAAAAACAAACAGGTTAGATTATATTGGAGCTTTGTTGACACAACAAAAAGTACTGCAACCTTTGTAAGTTCAACAACAAACTACAAAATGGAAATACAAAATAAATCTTAAAATCCTACTTGCTATTAGCAATAAGGCCTAACAATAGCCTTAGTCTTAACATAAATAAGTTTTCAATAACTTGTTATTACAATCAGGTGGGGCTAATTGTGGATTACAATATTTTGCTAATTTTGACTGTGGCATCAAGTCTCTAGACAATATACATGTATGCACAGTTTAGATACATGTATGCAGGGTAGTGCATTATACTGGTGGCACTGCACCAGCTATCTATTAAACACACTGTTTTCCAAAGTGGCGGATGTACATGTATGTAACCTGGTGGATAAATGGCTGCAGCGTGATACGTCTTAACCACGCCACCACGTTATCGTGACAACGACAAAGGGGCAGGCGGAGTCGTGAAATCTGATCACCTGGGCAGGTAATCAAACACGTGGATAAAATCAATTGATGTATTCGAGACGGGCTGGTTACTGAAGGGGAGAGGTGTGGGAAACATAAAAACTTCACCATATCTTTTTATCGGAAAAGTTGCCTCGACTTTGACTTGACTAGTCCTTTGAACTGACTAGTACATACATCCTACTCTCAGGAATCAATGCATACAATAAGAAATTGGAAGATCTTAATGAGGAGTAGGGTAAAAATTACCACAAAACATACAGGGCAGAATAACAATGAAGGCAATATAGCAGTAGAAAACAGTCAGCTGAGCAGTATATTGTAGACTGACAAAATAACAGTTACTGCCCTCAAACAAAACAGTAACTGTGCAAAACTGTGTGGCCCCTCAAAAGTAGGAGAAAAACTCAGGGGTTACCTAAAACCCACACAGGTGAACATGACTGTAGCTGGGGTTAAACTAAAGCCCACACAGGTGAACATGGCTGTCCCAGGGGTTATACTAAAACCCACACAGGTAAACATGACTGTCCCAGGGGTTATACTAAAACCCACACAGGTAAACATGGCTGTCCCAGGGGTTATACTAAAACCCACATAGGTGAACATGGCCCTCCTAGGGGTTACCCTAATTGCTAAAATCTACCAATGACTGAGTCTTAATCTGACTTCATCATCTGGTTTTTAGGCAGCGATTTTATCACCTAGCAGAGTCACAACAGTCACTAAGATCAGACTAAAACTCATATGACTGAGAAAAGACTAAAACCCACACTGGTGAACATGGCTGACTGAAAGGCATCAAATAACCAACCCAACATGAAACAACAACACCTCAACTGACAGCTGTGATCAAGCAAGATCACAACAGAAAATGTACATTCATCCAAGAGCTGACTGAAAATGCACCAACAATAAGTCTAATTGGCCTTAGCCCACAATGGCCAACATGGCACCGTTCTAAGAATGTCCTTTAAATGGGACAAGCATGTTAAACAACACTCACTTCATCAATCTCATCGATAGCCTTGGGAGCCCGGAGGTTATAAAAGTTGTAGTCGTCAACAAAGGCATTCATTCTGGGTCCAACCCGCCCCACGTCAGGCCGAGGAACATTCTACACACATGCACCGGCAACTGGAAGTAATCCGGCACACGAGACACCGGCGAAGTAAGTCGGCGGATCGCGTTGGCAGCGCTGACCCGTGTTAATGACGACGGACGCAGCGATCATGAATGCATGACCCGCGCGGCGCTGTCGTCATTAATACAGCGCAGAGGCGCTAAGTCGTCTGATTCCTACGCCAGGCGGCTGGCACCTCCACAAATGGCCCAGTTCATCACATGGCCCGACATGACATCACCGATACTCCAATCACCTCGCTGGTGATGAAACTACACCTGCAGGAATTCTGCGCTCAATTTTTCATGTTTCCATTTAAATTTGCTACCGGTATATCTTCATATGAAGTCATAAGTCGTAAGAAATGTGGACCTTTATTTCCAGATTAAGCTGTTGGTATTGACCAAAAAAAAAAGCAGAAGTCTTTACATCTGCTGATCGAAAGTATGTAAATTTCGGTTGCTTTATGGTTTTGTCACCAGCATTTGATATTGATATAATTTCTGTTAGAATGATGTATATGTAAAGTCCTGCATGTGAATATGCAATTCTTTACATGCCATCCTTTTACCTGGTTACCAAAGTACCAGAGATCAAGCCACGAAAATCAAAATTCATAACAAAACATGCATAGGCCAAAACTGATACCTAAACATGTTTTATGTCTATAATTTCCTTTGTAACTTGTTTTGTTGGGCTATCTTGGAAATCAGTTGTTCTAAACTGAAGGTACTACCCAACTGTTTAAAGATCAATCAATAAATAAACATTAACTCTGTATATATATACAGGATATACAATCAGTTTGATATTCATATGTCACACTATATAAAATGCAACAAAACAGCCCGTTCTAATAACATCTCAATAGTTTTGACCTCTGAAAAAACATGACATGCTAAAATTAACGAAGTGCAAGATGTGCATTCATGAAACAAATCCTGCATTTAAGGTGCCATCTGGACAAGAGGCAACAAGGCATACATCTCTCTCTAACACACAAGCTGGCACGTTTTGACTCTCACACATGTAAATAATGAAAGTAATCCATATTGATTTCCAAAATGATTTTAATTACTGTCGAGGTATGCATGGCCGGTGCTCTTTTGTCATGAAGCCAATTGTGCATACATAACGACCTAAAATATGGTATAGCAGGGATTGAAATACTTTTTCATGGATACCTGTGCAGGTAGCATCCAAATGACATGTACCAGACACAGTTAACCTACATGTAGTAGCTAATACTTTATTATACTGCTGTGGGGGTCCCTGACACAGTCAGAGGTGGGCAGCAGTCGATTTCTTCCCATTTTATAGTCAATAAAAAAAACACCTTTATTTTTAGATATTCCCAGAAGGGCAATTTTGGATCTTGTAATCTGCTGTGTTAACTTAAGGAATGCTTTAATATACAAACAATGCAGGCATTTTGAGGGAATGCCATCCTAGTTTCACAGGGTAGTTTTATAATGGACCAGTGCAGGTTACAATGTAGGTGCAGGTAGAGATCAAAATACCTGCACAGTTCCAATTTTACCTGCACTAACCTGCATATACCCAGTACATGGACCAGTGCAGGTTAGGTGTAGATAGACATCAGAAATACCTGCACAGCTCCAATTTTACCTGCACTAACCTGCATATGCCCAGTACATGGACCAGTGCAGGTTAGGTGCAGGTAGACATCAGAAATACCTGCACAGCTCCAATTTTACCTGCACTAACCTGCATATACCCAGTACATGGACGAGTGCAGGTTAGGTGCAGGTAGACATCAGAAATACCTGCACAGCTCCAATTTTACCTGCACTAACCTGCATATACCCAGTACATGGACGAGTGCAGGTTAGGTGCAGGTAGACATCAGAAATACCTGCACATCTGCAATTTTACCTGCACTAACCTGCATATACCCAGTACATGGACGAGTGCAGGTTAGGTGCAGGTAGACATCAGAAATACCTGCACAGCTCCAATTTTACCTGCACTAACCTGCATATACCCAGTACATGGACCAGTGCAGGTTAGGTGCAGGTAGGCATCAGAAATACCTGCACAGCTCCAATTTTACCTGCACTAAGCTAGCATGTCGGCAGAACGTACTGCTCCTGCGCGAAACCCGTAATGTATTATGCATAGCACTTCGGCAGAACGTCTTATATAAGGTCGAATTCACGTATATAATTCCCGTCTGTAGTTCTTAAATGTTGTGTAGAAAAAGATATGGTCTGCAACAGGCAAAATTCTGATGCAAGGTTGACCATAATCCAGGTTTTGCGCAGGCGCAGTACGTTCTGCCGACGTGCTCACTAAGCTGCATTATTATAGTACAGGACATATTTTGAGTCCTGTAGTTCTTAATGTGGAACCTTCCAGACTGTGAGGATGGGATTACATCACGTTCCCATTGATTCTGCTTCACTTCCGCTGGGTTTGAAGAATAGCGAGAGCGGGCGGGGGATCGAATGGAGGCAATCGTACACCAGAATCAGCCGGGCGGAAAATGAGAACCCAGAATGAGGACATCTGGGTAAATCACGCTGACGCAGTTCACAAGCAGGGCTTGGATTTCATTTTGATGTTAAAAAATGATGTTTTAAACCCAGATTTAACACTTCTGTTAAGGTTCTAATTACGTACCTAAACTGTGTCAAGAAACCCACGAAATTTGGGTTTGCTGTTCAAAGAATTAAATCCATGAAATAAACCATCATTATTATTATAAATTTCATTTTTTTGGGAAGAGGTGCACTGATGCACCTGACCTAAAAATTGGAAAATTTGGGTGCACAACATAATATGGAGTAGAATGTACAAACTTTATGTTATCCTGGGCCCTCTTGAAAATCAGCAGTTAATGTTGAAGGTGCTACCCAGAAGTTTCTCAACATGAGATAAATAAATGAATAAAAATGTCAGCAAAAGCTAACGTCAGATCATTTGAGCTTTGACAGATTGCAATGATATAGCTAACTTTGAAACTCAAGTAATACAATGAGGTTTTAGAGTAAATATTCTGACACTCCAAGAATATGCTGTAACTAGCATGTGAAACATAATATGAACTGTATGGAAAGCCAACCCAACGAAACTGACTTGATTGGATAATAACACCTGGATATCAGCACCAAGGACAGGGACAAATATATAGAATTGCTCAACAAACTTTCAGGCTGCTTCAAGCATCATAATATGAACTGTGCAGAACTGTTAACCAAATGAAACCAACACTTTGACAATTTGGGCCTATATAGCTAGGAAGACCATTACACTGGACGTGGAAGGCCAAAACCAATGAGGTCAACCAACAAAAGATGGATTGACAACGTGACGTCATGGAAGCGGTGGATTTCTCATTCCTTGACAAAGACTGGAGTTGTACAATCAAAAATTTGGGTAAGTTTAATTTTCCTTGTGTTGGAAATTACAGTTTAAACTCGTTCATAACGTGAGGGAGGATTTCCACCACCTTAACTTACACAGTGTGAACCCACAGGATAGAGGCAAATGGCAGGCAGCCATCAAGCCTCAGCATTCAACATGCAAGCACGTTCTTTCCCGGTGATGGAACAACAGACGTTAAACATGCACCCAAAACAGAGCAACACTTTGCTGCTTTAATACAATTATCATACTAGTCAAACAAATGTGGGCGTCAGGCAAACCCTGCACATCATAAGAGAAGGATCCTGCAAGCATGTCAAACCCCCGTTGATGGGGAACAACGGACGTTAAACCGGATAGTAAGTGAGTGAATAACACCAGCCAATCAGCACCAAGGACAGGGACAAACCTGCACCCAGAACTGAACAACACTTCCTGCTTCTAACACATTTATCATAGTCAAAGAAATATGTGAACGTCAGGCAAATCCTGCACAACATAAGAGAGAGATTCAACTTTCTCCACTTAGAAACACATTCCCTGCACATGTTCAGCTGTATTACGTCTACCTGCCTTCGGGCGATTCATGAAAAATTCAGTTTCCCATTTTCTCTATCCATTAGGCCGACGGTGCTGGGATGCAATATGTAGGAATGGGATTTCACAGTCCCATATCTTATGTTGTGATAAAAATGTTAGTCGTGCTATGTGTGTGTTGCATGCGGAAAGAACCTTGGCAAAGTGGCAACATGGTCTAATCTTGTGGCTTAGGTTGTTCACTTGAAATCTAAAGGTTCTGGGTTTGAATCCCTGGGAGGCCCCAGTTCTATCTTTGTGAGAGGCACTTAACACCTCTTTCCTCGCTTGACTCTGGTGAATATGAGTACCTAGCTGCAGTTAGAGACGTCCTCTCGGATGGGACATAAATTTAGGAGTCCCTTGTTTAAGGAGAGAAACACCTCGAGCATGCAAAGAACACCACACTTATCGTGAATGCAAACTAGAAAGTGTACATCTATGATTACAGATTTTCTCTCAGTATATCATCTTGAATCCAGAAGTTATGGTCAGTAGTCTAGCAAAGTAGATTCTCCTTTTAACTCTTAAAGTTAAACCTTACATGCAAATGAGTTATAGGGTTGTAACTGGTAGCATGGGCTTAAACTTGCACCTAGCTGTTCAGCACAGTACTGCAGCATTCTGATCTTGTGCTTAAAGTAAAACTGCCAGCTAGCTGTTCAGCATAGTTCTGCAGCATTCTAATCTTAAGCCTAAACTAGAACTGCCACCAATCTGTTCAGCACTGTACTGCAGCATTCTGATCTTTTGCCAAACCTAGAACTGCCACCTAGCTGTTTAACATTGTACTGCAGCATTCTGATCTTGTGCCTAAATCCAGAACTGTCACCTAGCTGTTCAGCAATGTACTGCAGCATTCTGATCTTTTGCCTAAACCAGAACTGCCACCTTTATAAGGGGCTACCCAGTTGTGTCAAGTTTAAAGTTGAAAGTTTTGCCTGACCTTGAGAGTGTCCTTGTTGAAGTTGTTTCCGTCGTTCAGTCCGGACAGGTTGTCGATGAAGGCCGTCAGAGTCATCCTCTTCCCTCCATGCTGCGAGTAAACAGTAACCATGGCAACACGGGTGTAAACAATCACCATGGCAACACTGGTGTAAACATGTCATACACCAATATCTTACTGCAATCACTACCTGAATATGAGGGGCCAGAATGTCATTCAAGAAATTGTGTAAACAATTACCGTGGCAACACTGATGGTAAACAAGTCATAAATAAACATCAAGAATATCTTGAACCTATGATGCACAACTGTTCACTCAATGAATTGCAATTACAGAGCTTATCAGAAGTCATCACACACTGATTTTTTCACTTGTTATTTGCCACGTTGACAGACTAAAATTCTGTGCTTGTGAAGATTTACGTAACAAAATACAACAGAATTACGCACCTGTCCATGCAGATCCGTGTTCAGGAGCATCAATGCACACGTGAGCGTGTGTACAGCATCTGTGGACAACAATAAACAACAACAGTAAACAACAATAAACAGCATCTGTGAACAACAATAAACGACATTGAATGGACACTGAGTAATATCTAACAATATCATTTAATGTTGTATATAGTAGCGTGGATTCGTTCCTCAGCTAAACGACATCTCACACACGTACGCAGTCGTCCCTCAGTAAGACATCTGGACCCGCATAGTTCCCGTTTTGAACTTTTATTCAGCCTGTCACACGACCGGTTTCACCCTGTGTGGCTTCTTCAAGTGTACAGAGGCTAAATGACACAAGTACATGAAGTTCTCACTTATAAACCTTTCCAGTGAATAGTGCCCTCAAGTCAGTTACAACATCAATACCGGTTTTTACTCCTACATGTATGATGTGTACATTTTTTAAAGTACACTCGACAATCAACTGTAACAAAAAATGACATTCAGTCTGTAGTTGTGAGGCACCTTTGCCGATAAATCATTGTTCCTACCTTCTGAGCCACACATGGCCGGGTTACACTCGTGGTAGCGATGGGAGAAGTGCATCAGGACGCGCTCTCTCTCCTGGGTCTCTCCCGTTAGAGAAAACGCCTTCAAAAATGTCCTGAACAGGAATGAAAGGAAGGAAGTTTAGAACACAATTAAAACATACACACAAAAACACACCAATACACACAAACACACACATACATTGTAATACACATACACACATGCAGACACAAACACACACAGACACACACATGCACAGACACACACACATGCACACATACATACATACAAATACACACACACACACACACACACACACACACACACACATATACACACACACACACACAGATACACACTCACACACACACAAACACACACACACACACATATGCACACACACACAAACACATTTGTTGGGAGAGTGTTCCTACCTAAGAGCGATGTCGAGCTGATGCCCGCTGAAGTCGAAGTGTGCCAGGTACTCTTGCGCCACCAGGCGGTTAAACTCATTTCTGCAGGACAGAGAGCAGTGTCATTTAAAACACACTCAAAGAAACCCTTGGATACTTAATTAACTCCATTCATACAAAACTACCTGTTAGCCTCTGGGCAAGGATTTGCGAGAAATGTAAGTTAATGAGGTTATAATAAGAAGATAGCACTCACTTTTTACTAAGATGTCTTGCTACGTCGGACTTCTTAAACCCGTCCAAGTTATAAAGTCTCTTCGCCAGCCTCTTGGCCGACGGAATGTCCACTTTCTTCGGACTTCCCGGTTCTCTATCGAGCGCCAAGTCGACATCTGAGTCTGAATCCGACCACGCACGCGATTCGTAAACTCCCTTCTCCTCCCCGTCACTGTCGCTATCATCATCGTCATCTTTCCTCTCGTCTTTTTCCTCGATGTCGGGGATGTCATCGTCGTCGATTTCCGCGTAGTCGCGGGCGAGAAGGGCCGCGTCCCGCGGTAACGTGGCGGCTTCGGAGTAGCTCCGCGGGAGGTCGTGCGAGGTCGGGTCCTCCATGCTCCTCGGGCGAATCGGAAGCTGCAGCCACGGAGGGGGTTGGGGCGGCTGGGGAGGGGGGCAAACATTGTTACACCTTGTGAACTTGTGGAATTTGAATAGTTATTTTGATAACAGATTGTTAGATAAATAAAATGTTATACAGTAACATCTATTACACAGTAAAACCTGCCTAAGTGGCCACAAATGAGGCTGGGTTGGCTGGGGAGGGAAGCAAATGTTGTTACACTTTGTGAACTTGTTGAAAAGTTAGGCACCAGAAAAAAGAGAAAGAATATTATGCTTCTCGACTCCCTAGAAGCAGAACACTGAAATGAAAACCATTTTCAACCATAGTCATTGTTAGTGATAGCAAGAATGTTGAGAAAATACACATCAGAGGTATCAGAATGGCACAATCACACACACACACTCTTACAAGTGATAGCAAGTAATAAAAATGGCTCCCATTTATAACAAAGATTGCTGAAATGATGAGACAAATTGATGGAAGGATGGCTGGACAAATGAGGGAACAACAGACATATTGACAGATAGATGAATGACGGACTGATAGACTGATGGATAGATTGGTTGCATGATGCTTGAGAAACAGATGAATATGTGAATGAATGAATGAATGAATGAATGAATGAGAGATGGAGGTATGAAAAAGGACGACCCCCAAGCAGAACTCACTTTGTGAGTGACCACATGACCTATGAAGGTCAGAGTTCGTGCCATTTCTCCGAGAGAAGACTCGTCAAGACTGCGGGGCCGGACAGGCAGCTGACAACAGAGGGGGGAGGGGGGCGATGATGATATGTGTGAAATGTGAGGGAGCAGTGAATGAACAAGACAGATTTTAAGAGAGGAAGCTCTTAGACTACATATCATATAGATGATGAGGATTGTTCAATCTTATAATGAAGTACTTATAAGAGTATAAAATCTTAGTTTTGACTTCTTGATGCTAAAATAAACTATCTGTAAAACATAACGTTGTAATGTTTCATTATGATAATGAATGTTAACCAGTCTCAGATCACCATTGATGTTAGAGACAACTAGAGAAAAACTGAAGGACTGACTTAGGATTAGCAATCGATAATGATTCATGCTAGAGACAAATAAAAGAAAGTGAGAGAGAGACTGAGAGAGAAAGAGAGAGAGAGAGAGAGAGTGAAAGATAAAGAAACTAGGGCTGACTTGCTTGTTTTTAAATTCATACTGAAGACAAAAGAGAGAGACAAGAAACAGAGAGAAATAGAGATAATGAACAAATGACTGAATGAATGAGTGAATGAATGAATGAATGAGTGAATGAATGAATGAATGACAGGAGGACATGATCCTTGCCATGATGAGAGATCGCTCATCCAGGCTGCGAGGTCGGGCCAGCTGGCAGGCGTGGAGCGAGGGAAGAATATGAAGATGAGAACAGATGACAGAAACATGATCACATGAAGTGAAGGAAATGGATGAAGACAGAGAATGATGAGTTGTGTGTTATATTAATTAATTATTTAATTAATTGATGAAAACCTTTTATCACATTTCTAGATGAATGGCAAACATGACTAAATGCATGTGAATCACTGAACTGAACGAAAACTTTTTTACACATTTTTTTCTGATGAATGGCAAATATGATACATTGGAGCAAAAAAATTCATAAAAATTAATATAGAACCTCCAAAAGCTTGTGACAAACAGTTTATGATGAACAGTGCAGCATACAGACTGGCACATCAAGTAATTTCACTCACTGTTCTGCTAAATATTGTTAAAATTATCCCAAACATAACCCCATTAACTGATTAAGTTTTCTTTCACTTCTCAAATCACCAAAGGTTAAAAACTATAATAATTTTTAACCTTTAAATTTTCAAGTCATATGATCCAGTGTTTTCGTGGTGCTTAACAATAGCACTTCCTGAGTACCAGTTTAGTCTGTTAATTACATATAAGTATTTGTTTGTTAAGCTGCCATTAACAAACAAACGGGCAAAACAATAATGTCTATGATGTTATCTTATAATCATGATTATCTGATCTTCTAATGCACACAAACAGTGTGTAAAATTCTGCCCTCAAAATCCACACTCTTGTATTCTGCATACAATGTACTAGTCATTGTACTATTGTGCTAGTCATATAGAATGTGGTACAATTACTGTATATAACATGTAACATTAGCTCCTAATCTCCAAGCAGATCATTGGGGGCAAAATCATGATGGTAATTCTGATTGGGCCTAAGATCTGACCACATGTACAGCCCCTGGCTAAGACCAGATCCTTGTGGTCCATGAGCTGTTAGACTTTGAGTCAGAAATTTTAAACTTAAGACTTTCCCCCCAGGATCTGCTTGGAGATTGTTTTCGGTGACTAGCTAGGCTTAACTGTTTTCACCCCCCCTCCCAACAATTCACACACCCTTGTTAACTTATTGACAAGTTAAACTCTAGCTTCCGGATTTCAGGACGCAAGTTACCGCTTCATGTTAAATTACCAGAACAGTTTAACTGTAAGGTTTAGGTTGACTCAAAAGAAGGAAAAGATTTCTTTCCTACCTGACGTACACGTGTACCTGTACGTGTGTGTGGTTCTAGCACGTACTATAAGTCTAGAGTTTGTCACGTTTTCTTGTTAGCAAGGAAGCTAGTCAGAGTGAAAATTGGTGACGTCCTTTTGGTTAAACAGGGCTGGCCCACCTCCGGTGAACTCTGAGTCATTATTTATATTGCACGGCTCCTTTTGCTTCTCTGTTGGCTTTTCTGGCAAGGCAAATTCAAACGGCTGTTTCTGGAACCACCAGTCAAAAATGAAACTATTGTACTTTGGGGAGGTAAGCTCAGAGAATTTAAAGGAAATGATTCCTGACACAACAATCTGATGTAGGGTTTTTAGACAATAAAATTTTTATTTTCTGCAATGGACTAGTACTTTTTCAAATTTATCTTTATGTGAACTGTAGAAAACAGGGCCTACAGGGTCAACAAAAGACCAAAGGTACATTAAACAGCAAACTAAAGCACTGTTAAACCTAGAACTGTTTGGAGCTACAAAATTGTAGATAAAGAGTAACTGTGTTACTTAATATACTTACTGTACGTAATGTACAAAGTCCAAACTATAGAGAAAACAAATCAAAAGAGGTCTAGACTCTGTACAAAACACACAGTCACTGGACTATGCCTACAGAAACCCTATTCTTCCTAAAATGGGCAAAACTAAAGCAATGTGCTGTTTCAGTTCATATTCTGCTTTTAACCCTCAAAGTAACATTGGCTCAGGTTTTAAAGCCTACTTCTAATATTCCCTGACACTTTGAAGGTTAACCTTCAGTAAATGGTACAAGGTGATTTTTAAGAATGGGGATAATGGACTGATGGAAAATATCCAAGTCTTATTCACGTGGAATGTAGTGCCCCCCCCCCCCCATCCTATGGTGTACAATAGGTATAAGCTTGGGGTAGTTGCATATTTAGAACAAATTTGGAAAAGAGCCAAAGCCACAAGCTTCTCATGCAAGTTCCATTCCCAGTGTACACATTGCATTCAATGAGAGGAACATACCAGGAACGTTTGCTTTTGTTTAAAGAGCATTAAGTACATTTTTGAATGCACTGTCACAGCTTTTATAGTCAGACTTAAAACCAACAGCTTTCCCATTGTTGTGTCATTCAAGTTAAAAACAACAAAAAAACTGCACTATGAAAATCTAGTCATAACCAATTCTGAAACCATGAACAGTTAAACTTCATTCCAGTACCACAGACTAGTCTGTCTTTTTTTTGTAATAATTATTCAGCTTTAATCAAGTGATCTTTCTTTATTTCTAATTCTATTTAGAATTCATCTTTAGCATTTTTAGAAACCTAGTTTTGATAGAGTTACCTTCAGATGCAGTACAATGTTACCAATATTGCATAAATTATGTTCTCTGCACTACACACATAGAGCTGTGATCTTTCAATATAGTAGTTCATTCTGTACCATAAGTGCTTGTGCAAGTGGGGACCTCTAGGAAATCTGCTGTGTACTGCAGCACTGAATTTCTTAGGGAGGGGTCCACAATTAGGGTTTGCAATTCAGGAAGCAGAGGCCAGGATTGTATACTTTCCGGAAGTCTAGACCTCTGATTTCTTGTTTTATCCAGTGAACTTTACTGCAGTCTGTACAGCACAGTCAGTTGATCAAAGGGGTGGATTATTTTTTTTTAAAAAGACGACAGAGAATTATTAACCATGAGTCTATGTAAAAACATTGTTCTGGTGGAAACACTCGCAACCTACATTAAGAAGCAAACGTTTGGTTTGTTTCAGATAACCTGTAAGCCACCTTTAGGGGTAAGTAACACACCAGTTTTGTACAGTATAATATTATAAGTACGTACCTGCTGGTAGAGTGGGTTGTGATGTGTGGCCAGCCCATGCCCATCGTGCATTACTGTAACTATCCTCTCGCTTGTAGCAGTCCCAGTTTGGGGGTCGACCCCGTTGATAACCGTTTCCCTAACTACGTGCATGGTTGGCGTTGTGGCCTCGGAGAAACCCGAGCTGCTCTCGGAAGACTTTTCCGGCGACTTCAGTCCCTCCAGTCTCCGCAAGGTGTGCGCCCCCGGGCGCGTTTTCGACGGCGAGTGTTCGAGATTCACATAAGTTTGCGTGCCGTCTCTTTCCTTCTCCCGTTTTTTGTGGACGTCGACGGAGACAGTTCTGGTTGGGGGGTCCGGCCGCGGCGGCCGTGGGGGCGCGGCTTCGGCGCTGTAGCCTCTCTGCACGTACATGTGCTCCCGTTCTGCCGCGTGTCGCGCCGGCGCCCGCCGGTCAAACGAACGCTGCGGCTTCACCGCGATCGGCGGTTTCTCCACATCCTTCACGGACAGAAACCTGTCGGACTTCTGTTCGAGGTTTTGTTGCTGCGCCTGTAGAGCTAACGCTTTCTCCTCCTCGCCTTCTACCTTTGCTTGTCGGACGAGCATGTGGGACGGGGATCGCCCCTGTAGTCTCGCCTCCGCGCCGGTACCTAACACGTCCAGACTGCTAGACTTCTTCTGCTCCAGCTGCGCGTGAGGCTGTAACGAGTTACTCCGCTGCGCCGAGTACAGCAACTGGTCCGCGCTGGGGCTCTTCGTCCCCGACTCTATCCTCGGCGACGCGTTTGGAAGACTCACGTCAAACGTCAGCTGCCCGACGACTTTCCCTGGTTTCCCGTCCTGCGGCGTCTGCGTGGGCGAGCCCTCTCTCGAGTCCGTCTGGTCGCAGCAGTATCTGTGGTCGAACGACTTCGACCTGGTTGACGAGTAGATGTCCAACAAAGGCATGGAGCTGTGCAGCTTGGACTGGATGTCTCCGAGCCGCGGGTTACGCGTCACGACCGGCGGCTCCTCTGGCGGCAGGGCGGGCTCCGTGTTGTTGTGGACGGGAGTGTTCGCCGTCGAGAGGCATTTTCCCTCCCCCTCGGACTTGGCCCTCTGCCCGTGGTGGAGCTTCTTGCTCCCCACCCTGTGGTGGTGGTGGTCGTGCCTGGCGTGGCGGTCGTCCGCCATCTCGGGCGGGATTCCGTCGTACCCCAGGTGGGGGAGGGGCTCGTACGCTGGAGGGGGCGGGGTGTGGGGGGTGGCTGGGCGGGGGGGCGGCAGCTGGGACAGAAGTTCCTCAGCCTTGTCTCTTACATCGGGATCTGGAACACATGAATAAAATTTATTGCACAAATAGAATTAAGGTTACTGTAATTCCTGATTTTTTCACTCTGTACTGTTATGTTCACTGTCACTTCTGTAACGTGAACTTATCATTACCGTTATCAAATAATTTGTCATTTGCCTGTTCCCTGTACTTGCCTCCACAGTGAAGATAAAGTTCCGTGAACATGTCCATTTTCTTCAGACCGTGAAATTTTGCTACCGTCAACAGAAAGTGAATTACGTACATTTGCAAAACAAATTCATTATGTTTACCTTCACTTGGTTAAGCCTAACAAACTACTGCTCTGTTTATTCTTACTTAAACACATTCATATACAACATATATATATAGTGAGCCCCTCCAACTCTGTCCTGCTACATAATTTAACCCAATACCATGCACAGGGTATCTGCTACAGTACCAGTTACCATGGTGACAGACGTCTGGTCCAGGTCATTGACCAGGTCATAACATGTCAAGAATACATGTAGTAAACTAAGTGTACAATTACTATCTAGAGAAAGTATAATATTATCCTACACAAACAGTGAACTCAGTCAAAAATTATCACGTATACAGCTTCTTTATTCAGTGCATAAATTGCACACCCAGTATTTTGAGCCTTGTAGATGTGTACAGTTGGGTCCCATAAATGCATGTTATAATTCTGATCAGGACCAATACAGAGCGGGCCGCCATTTTATGAGCATGCCCCCTGAACTGACTCCTATATCATGTGCCGCACGGCTGCGCCCAGAAATCCAATAAAAAACGGTCCATACTGTAATCACCCTCATCTCCCGATGGCATTTACTGGTTAGGTCTCGGGGAAAAATTCTGTGTTTCTGGCTACTGGACCTAACGTTACATTGTACCCTACTAAAAACCTGCTGACCTTAGCCTTTTGTTTACTGTACACTGTGTACAGTTAAGATATCGTTTTGTAATGTTTTTAATGTGTAATTTTTTAATGTGTAACATATATTTGCTAGTTTTAAACAAATTGTACAGTGCCTGTGTCACTGTGAATGTGCAATAAATACATCTTGAATCTTAAATCTTAAATCTTTACAGCTTCTGAAAACAATTTCAACATACCTTGTATATAAAACCATGTGTTGGACATTTTTTAAATGTAAATATTAAGATACGTCTTTACTTTGTAGAGTACACTACAATTCAGACCTTGGGCTGCAATGTTGTATTTTATGAGTGTGGTCAAATTAACAAAATTAAAGTTCTCTATCCCTTTTTTGGAGGGCGGACGCTGACATCTGAGAGATGAAAATGTTGTAGATTCGTTTTCCAATATGTTGTCCTTATTTCAGTCTAGACCCTTATTTTTTTTCAGGGCTTTCATCGGAAACATAATATTAACTGGGACAAACAAACAAACAAACAAAAATCACATATTCTGCTCAACTTACAAGGATTTGCTTTAAATTTTGCAACCTTGGGTTATTTCAGATGGCAATCGTATTAATTTAAAATTAAATTCTATCCAACTTTGAATGAAAGGTTTTCCTAACTAAACATATTAGACCTCAAAGATCACACAAAAATAATGCATCAATATTACACTATTTCAGCCAATAATCGCTGATATTTCTTCTCCATCTCCAGTTCTAACCCTTTTCTATCTAAATCTGCCCATGTGAACTTCATACACCCGAGTACACTCTGTCTACATTACATGTGAAAATGTCACTAGTCTGTCTTCATTGTATGATTACCGCACTGTACTAAAGTCTCATCTTCTGACATTTAAGCATTGCTAATGGCATCACTTCCTTTCCAACTGATTGGCCAGAAAAGTGATATTTATATATATATATGTAGACAGAATAAACTTTAAGGTACTTTATCTTGTATTACGGAGATGATTATGAAGTAAGAAAATCTGTTATATAAACAATATTAAGAATCAGAGAAGTAAAATGACTCTGACATGCACAACTTGGACATTCTAGAAAATTTCATGAGAAATCTGAAACATTTTGAAAACAATTTATAGGTTTTGAAAGTTTTTTCTCTCTCTCGATAATTCATATTTAATGGATTATGAAGTTATGGTTAATTATGAACTAGATTCATCTGCACTGTGTATTTTTGGAGCTATTTTCCATCATTTCCAACCATTTTAATCTCCGAAAGGACTGCATGTTCACACTAAATTTGAAATTACATGCTGAACCAGCCACATCTATATTATTAGGCCACAACAATTTAAATCCTTAGTTTTCGGATTATCCCACTCCATTTTTATCTGATTAAAAAAACAAAACAAAAAGATCATACATACCATTCAGGTTATGTACAAAAATGCTAATATTTTGATACTATTACAGTTGAAGAAAATCCTTGTCTTCCTAGCTGTGAAAGTTCCAATCATTCATGCATTAATTAATGTTTAATATTCATTGCTTGAAATGTTAACCATCATAATATGTCGACTTTTGGATTCCTGTAGTAGTATTTGAGTATCACAGAATCTATCTATATGTTTTTTTTGTTTTTTTACTTAGCCACCTGCTATACATTTTTGTAGCTACATTTCCATCAAAAATCTGATAAGAACCAAGAAATAAACTTATTGTGGCCTAATCAAGAAATCTATTCATTATGCATGTGCCACAAACGCACTGCATGACATGCCAAGCATTACAAACAGCATCTCGCCGTTAATATTTGCAGACCGCACATTTGCATGCATGCAGAGCTTTCCCCAATAACTCCCACCAGAAGTGCTGCTTTATAACAATAAATCAGACTGCACGAAATAAAGCGAATACCAGACAAACTGAATCTGTTATAATGGTATGTTATTGTGTTTCAGATGAACTGGAAATTGATGACAAGGCTCAATAGATGTGGATATTAGCTTGAAAGCAAGCAAATTAGTTTTAAGGGGAGTGAATTTTCTGCGGTGAATGAAGAACAGTTTCTCAGACTGGTGAATCCATGAGTCGGTGCTGTAGCGAATGTGGGGTGTGAAATGTGGCGGTGGTTGGAAATTTGAGAAGCGTGGGAAAGTCTGGATGCCCTTGAGTGGCTGAAGGTCAGTCAGAGGGTCCTACCTACATCCGACGCCCAGCCTATCCTCTCTTGTTTGTTTGTTTGTAAGACAGAAGGAAACAAAAATAAGAAAACAATGGAAGCCTTAAACAGGTGTGGGCTTAATATGTATTACTAACTGCTACAATTAATGTGTGTAATATTTTTATGTGTTTGGTTACAAATAACATATTGTTTAGAATTGTACTTTACATATTTCTTACATTTATTCTGTCATCTAAGTAGATACCAATTAATCTTAATTGATTATATTTAGGAATGCATGATTGATTTAATTAGTTTATCTTGCAAGAGTGTCCAGCAAGCATCAACTTAATTATCCTGAGTAGCTCAGGATCAATTTTCCAAATAACATGATACATGGAGGCTGTGATGACAGGTTTCCATAGTGACAGAGAATCTTGAGCTCATATTGGACTGATTTTTACAGTGATAAAAAAACCCTGAGCTCCTATTGGTAGTTCTGGGAACTGGAATAGTTCTCATAGAGTTAGAAGTGTTGGGCCACAAGCTCTCAGTGAGGAAGTCCAATCAGCCCCGGATTACGAGAGTTTGTATAACACAGGCTACTAGTAGTACTACATGTACATGTATATCAAGGTACTATGTACATGATTGTGTAAATACTAGATGTATATCGAGATTCAATCGGCAACTTTATTAAGAACGTACATTGTATGTTGTTCCAAGTTCTCAGGTCTACTGTACATCAATATCAAGTGGATTCTGGACATTTACATGATATTATCAATTTATTTGTGGTTAATCTTGGGGCCCCCTGGCAGCTTTAATGAAAACTGCACATGCTACAGACAAAATTGCAGTGACTCAGTCAAGGTTCGTGCTCTCAGTAGGGTATTTTCAAGACTAGCTTTCTTCAAATTTATGCGAACAAATGATTTGGAAATACACTGGTCATCAATTTTTCCACAATAGCCTACGATCCCAAGTGAGACATAAATTCATAATCAGGTACAAATTGGTTCTACAGTATGCGATTGGCACATGGGACAATGGAGAGGTTAAAACACAACTTTATTGCCGTACTAGAGTCTTCCACCATGACCAGAAATATTGGGTAAATTTTGATATCGTCTAGATGGAGAAAAGATGTGTCCGTTTGTGTCATCTGTCTTCATGAAACAGCAGGAGTTGTGAAGGGAGTAATGGTTTAATCAATACAGGAAGGAGAGAGGCAGACTGGGCTGCATATATACGCACTTCCACATGGGGAGGGCCTGGGAAAATTATTGTTGTGTTTCTGATTACAGTTGTGGAAAAATTAGTATCAGCAGGTAAAGGGATTCTTTCTTTTTTATCTAGATTTCGGCAAAAGTTTAATTACTGAAATGTATCAGGACATCATGTTTTGATTATACAGAGTTACGTACAAGCACAGGGATGTCAATAAAATGTACAAAAACGTGCAACGGATAATTAATGTTTAGCACAGATTGTTCAAAGTCTTTAATCATATCATTTTTAAATTTCTAATATTTGCACTAGAAATGGGGAGAACATGTTGGAAAACAATTCTACAACATTTTCATTCCTTATTTTGATGATGAAGAATAAAGAATGTTGAACTGGGAGATCAAAATGGAGGGAAAGTCTTCATCTAAGTTTTCATCTGAGCCCTCTTGCTAAATAATACTTTAAGATGTCTAACAGCCAAGGAAATAACTGGTGTGGCCTTAAAGTCTTTAAGGAATGCACTATATTTCTTGAGGCTTCCTTTTCCAGCCTCTCTAAGTATGCAGACCACCGCCTTGTCATTGATTTCCAGTACGGGGAGTGCCAGGCCCAGCCAGGGGCTCACAATGCCACAACTGTTGCTGCGTTACTGGGGGGATTATGCTGTACGTTTTCATTTCCCTTTTGCTACATCTTAGCTACTGTAAAATTAATGCATTTACTTTTGAGGTGGTTTTATTTTTACATTTTTTAAAGTGTCCTGAAGCTCATAAATCGAAATCATGAGTCAGACACTTTTTTTGTTTAATCTATTGTTTATTGTTATTGTACTAATATTGTACTAAAAATTGTTTCAACCATGAGCTTCAAATACCACAAAAAAACTCCTTTTCCCATACTGCAAAATAAACCACCAGAATTTGACATTTCTTGTTAAGGGCGGACAAGAATATAATATTCTTAAATCCTACAGACCCCAGATGGAGTCCTGGCAACCAAATTTAAACCGTACATCTCCTTCAAGGTCGATATCTTGTTCTATTTATACCATGTGAAGGTCTTATTACTGCCAGGCCAGAAGGAGAAAATGTCCCGTCTTCACAAGGAAGCGAGGTCAACATCTGGATCAATTTTTCTTCCTTTTCTCCCACTACAGAAGTTCTGATATCTGAGGTCATTGGTTGAACAAATTTTAACCACAGGACATCTTGCCAAGGGTCAGGGGTGAGGGGTCAAAGGTAAGGAGAGCTCCAACTCACCCTCTCGTAGTGCCAAGACAACATCTTCATTGGAATTCTGCACCAGGTTTAGAACTGTAGAAAAACAAAAGGTGTGGTTAGTCACAGTAACCACAACAGATGAAAATTTACACCTGGAAATGTGTCAGCCCAATGTTGGGCAATACCATGTTTGAAATGGGAAAATAGTGCTACATATCATCAAGCCAACATCAGCATACATGGGCAGATTGCTAGAATACTTCTTCTTCTGTCTGCTGCAATATGCATGCGACTGTGAGTCTTTTCCAGTCTGTTCTGTTTCTAGCAAGTTCAGCAATCTGTTTTGGTAGAAGGTTGTTGCAGTCTCCGAGGAGCTGTTGTATGTTTTGTAGATATGCGGTTTGTTGGCGACCTCATCTGGGCCTACCATGGGGAGGAACATACTGTGCATAGAGCCTGGCTGGTTCTTCCTCTGGCATGCAGAGAATACAAGACTTTTACAATATGAATAAGAAAGATAAAGCAAGGGCAACATATCTTTTTGCATTTCTAGGATGGCATTGAGCATTAATGATTTTGGATGTGAGTTCTGAAGAATTTGTGTTCACACTGCCTGAGCATACAGAAACCATGTCTGTCCTGGGTACTGAAATATAAGTTGTCACCACAAGTACACTATCTGCATTCAAAATGTAATAAACTCAATAAACTACATGTAATAGTATCCAGAACTGTGCCTATCTACATGTATGCCTAAATATGTTAGGGTTAGGATCAGGCACGGTTCTGGATAGTCTCTGCATATCCAAAAACATAGATTTGCCCCAGGCACAGATTTGGGTACGTGTAAACTATCCAGAACTATACCTGAGCATGGTTCTGGATAAAGCATGGTTCTGGATAAAGCATGGTTCTGGATACAACAGCTATACAATGTACATACAGTGCACTTCTGAGCTATCAATGCTATATCATGGCTTATAACCAATAACTGTACCAGGCATAGCATTGATGCCTACATGGCTACCATGAAAACCTAATTTTAGAAAGAAAAAAAACATTGCATGATGCCAGGTTGTCTCTATGGGAGGTCCTCTAATTCTGCTGTCAGAGTATATCCATTGTGGTCTGCACCCCCCCCCCATAGTGTAGTAACATAACAGCACATTTACACATGTATAAGTAGTTCCAGTGTGCAGTGCCATCACTAATGCTGAGTCTGACGGCCCCTAATGGCCTCTGGCCGTGGTGGGAACAGTTTATCCCAGTTCTGTAATGACTTGTTTTCTCACACATGGCCACCTGAGCCTGCAAAGATCATTAGTACAGGGCACAGCACACATCTCACAGGCATTATGGCTGGGCTTGAAAGGCATCCTTGTGTATATTAGGTGTTAAGGTTAATGAAGTATTGAAAGAACCAAACAAGCTTATTGAGAAAAGTATGGGCGACCCAGGGTGTTCGGCCATAGGAAAGCTGCAGTGCACCACAAGCTAACAAAAAAGCGTCATGCTTCGTCCTCAGTCTAAGGTTCCCAGTTATAAGGGCACCCCTTATTTTATGTGGGCTAAAACTTGCAGTAAGAACGTACAAAAAGGCAAGGTAGTAAGCGATGTAGTATGTAGTATGTAAGTAGTAAGAACTGTGGATAAACAGCCCACTGCTCCTACACCTATGGCCTCCAAAAGGATATTTGACTACATTTAACCTTACATTTTATCACAGTAGATTTTATAATATGTGTAAATAGTTTCGTAACTTTTGGATCTGATGCATCTGATGAGATAATGTACAAATGTAACAATGGGCACAATTCAGCCTACATGCAAGTAGTGCTGCAAAGAAAGTCAATTGAACAATTAACCATTTGATGAACATTTTACCTACAATATCAAGTCTGTATTCAAACATTACAGCAGTGACTATATGACTGTACAAATATTGTTCCTATCGGGTACCCATAGCCGGTTAGCTCCATTCACAGCTGGTATGAAGCGGTCCCACCGTGTCCATTAGTGGCAGCAGGGGAACTTCTGATGGGAGTCAGACCAGTGGTGTGGGATCAATACAAACTGTTCCAACATCCAGGCAGTACAGGGTAGGCTTCTATAGAGGTGTGGTCATGATCACCTAAGCCTGGGCCACTTTAATTCATTAAAGTTTTGTCCGTTCTCCGATATTGTTTTGAATAGTAATCATAGTAAGTTTATTGCACATTCTTGCTTGAAGGCTAATTATAAGTAGGAGCACATGTACATGTAGCATGAAAAAGAGAGAAACAAAATTGAATAAAGAACAATATTTGTGGCTACTCTTAGTATAAATGCTCACTCTGAATTCTAGCTTGACTTCTTTTTCTGAATCAGTGGAAGAGAAAAGACCCCTTTTTATCTGTAGCAGTTTAGCAGTTTTCTTTTGTCTGTATTGAAAAATTAGGATGGAATTTTGTGGCCTGTATTTAACTAGATCCATTGTCTACTGATCATATAAGAGACAGTTTGAAATAAAGTGTTAGTGTATATCACAGTGCTAGTGTATATCGGTTTTGTTCGCCCAGTGTTAGAATACGCATGCCAAGTATGGCATTCTGGACTGACTGTTGTAGAATCAAAGTCGATTGAGAGGGTCCAGAAACGGGCATGTAAGATAATACTTGGTAGGTCTTACACTAGCTATAACTCAGCTCTACAGGAACTCTCACTAACATCGCTAGCTCAACGCCGATGTGAACTCTGCCAGAACTTTGCTCAGTCCTTGTTGAAGTGCCCTACTTTCAGGAACTGGTTCCCTCCGTCTAGAGGTGACATTTCCAGCAGAGACACTAGGCAGAAACATCTACTGGCTACCCCCAGAACAAGAACAAAACGATTCCAGAACAGTCCGATTGTCCATATGACCTATCTGCTAAACAAGCAGTACCAGTGATAGTAAATCAGTACGCATAGGCATAGAATGAAATTGTGACTCGTACATATACCCTACTGACCTGTAGGTTTTAAGCATCACTCTCTTTTAATTGCGTTTAATGTGTTTAAGTATGTACTGTTAATCTTTAAGTGTATGTTTTAATCTGTCATGTAAAACACGCAATTCAGCCATTGGCTGCCATGTGTTTTGATGAATAAACCTTTCATTCATTCATTCATTCAAATAAAATGTATGATTAATATTTTAAAGTTAACACTGCGGCAACAAGATCAACCAAAATCATGGGTCTACAAGCCTAGGGTTAGTCTGTACCTTTAATTTTGGTACACCATGTTTCTGAAATAAACATGGTCAAATTCTAGTTTTCCTTCCAGCTCTTTTTTTCTTGTCTCCTCGCTTTATGTTTGCTTCAAAAGTGTTCAAGAACCAAATTTGTATTGGTTATGGGGTTAGGCAGCAGGGAGAAGGACAAAGGAAAAAATCTAGCGTTGCCTCTGCCATAATTGTTTCTGTCATTTTGATAATAACTGTTACCGTAACCGTTTTCTTTCAACACTGGTATGAAAAGAATGAATCAATATTGATGAGTTGAGGCTGCAGTGTTTTACTACCCAGTGGTACATGCATCATGCCTGCCAATAGTGTGGGCAAAATTAACGACGAATAAACGTCGTTAATGGCAAAACGTCAGATCTCATTATACTCAACATGGACAAGTTCGTCATACATAAAACATCTGACACAATCTCTGAAATTAAAACAGGTTGATGGCTGCTAATCAAAGTATGAACAGACAAAATATGAAATAACCTATGGTTGATCTCAACATAGAATGGTGGCAAATAAAAACATATATGTATCCATTGCATTTCTGTTTAAAATACAACTTAGTGATTACAATTGACACCTAAGCAAAAATAACTAAAATTCAGGCATGAAAGATACATGGAATATAAACACCTAGTACGTTATGTACTGGATCCCTAAACTAATAGCATAGCAGGAAGACGTTTTTGAAATTAAAAAATCCACAGAATAATATCCTATTTTTAAGCACAAGGACAATGTTACACTGTTTTCTGTTTCCCTTGAATATTTGGACGCCATAAACATGTCAAAAACTGGACAAATTAGTATGCAATTACTGTCGGGCCTAGGTCAAACGTCGGCCCACTTCTGCCGATAACGGCCTAGTTTAAACACTCAACCATCAATCCAACCTCACATGTACAAAACATCCGACATCTGCACACACCCTCCCTTCCCTTCACACAACCGTGAACCCTGTATGTCTGGAGAAATAACCACAAATCTGGCACCAAATGAGACGGAAGGCAAGCCACCTTCTAGGCTCCAATCAATCCATTCCAGGGCCTCCGAGATCTCCATGTTCGCTGCGTGCATTTCTCCGGCTCGATCCGATCAGCCGCACTAACAACCTGATAGCGTCGTTATCTTGCCCGGTTCGGGGACGATCAGGACGATCCTCAAACTGGCTTCGACTGGAGAATTATGAACATCGCAGACGGTTGCAGAGAACCTACGCCAGATTCTTCATCTCGTGGTTCGTTTGATGGACGAGGGAGTGCGTTGGTCCGGCCGGTGAAAATGGCACGTTTCGGTGGCGTCGGGACCGCAGCCACAAATGATCCGGAATGGGACGTTTTATGGCTCCGTGAATTCTGTAATTAATTCGTGGGGAGGTAATCTGAATACCAATCACTGCAGCCCCCACAAGGCCACACCAAGTGGATTCTGCGGTTCTTGTCCTTGAAAAGAAATGCTGAACTGCAAATTTAACATATTCTGAGGGGAAAGCCTTGCATGCACCTTGGTACACATATTATTTTACATTACTGATCTGACGCCTTTTACAGGAACTCTTTCTTCCGAAGGACTCACAATTTACTGTACATCTAGGTTTGTTTTCTGTATTATTTGTATGTCTCTAGAGTTTTGTATTATTTTAATGATATACTGTGTTTTATGGTTTTTTACCTGAAATAAAGAATGAATGAATGAATTACATTTCAGGAAATAAAATTATTATTATTATTCAGATTTATGTAATTTCTTCCCAGACTGTTTCTGCTTTTAAGCTTCATTCTTACTTTATAATCATTCAGCAAAAACTTAGATTGCACTAGCCTATAACTAATATAGTATAAGCCACTGTGGTACAAACTGGCACCTCTAAATGCCCCTCCACACTAAGGATAATGTATGACATAATGAGCACAATCATTCTTAATTTCCTAATCCTGGGCTTTTGTCCCTAACGTACCCACAGATATTACATCTTTATTGCAGGTAATTATGTATTTGTGAGGGATTTTATGACATTTATTAATATTTTCATAATGTGTAAATTGTGTCTTATGAAATTTTTCATAATGTGTAAATTGTGTCGCCAAAAACAGTTACTCAAGCAACTGGATATGATTTTGGAAACGGTGAGACGTTTCAGGTAGCATCCACTACCTTTCGTCAGTGACACTAAAGGACTGCAGGAGAATTGCTGGTTTATAAGCACAAACCATTGATTGATATGCAAATAAGTAAAGACAATTTTTTGTGAAAGGCCAAAAGGAAACAAAAGTCAAGACAATTTTTGTGAAAGGCCAAAAGGAAACACAAGTTAGACAAGGATAATGCAAATTAGTGAAGATGTAGTTACTGTAGTGGATGCTACCTGAAACGTCTGACCGTTTCCAAAATCATATCCAGTTGCTTGAGTAACTGTTTTTGGCGTATCTTATCACCTGGATGTCTAACCTTCACCGACGTGTAAATTGTGTCTTATGAAAATTTTCATAATGTGTGATTTGTAAACACTTTTGTCTGTGTTACTTCCCGATTATGGTTGATTTTTTCTCATAAGTTAAATTGTTTATTCCTTATTGCAGGCATGATGAAATAAATCAAATTTAGTATACATATATATAACAGTGGCAACATTTGTGCAGCTGACACCAGAGGTATGAAGTAGTAGTAGACTCAGGTTTATTCATTCATTTCATACACATTTGAAAGTCATGTTAGCCTTGAGGCTGAATTGTAGATTCTCATCTTACATCTCGAAACACTTTGAGATTGTTATCTCCAAACTCAAAGGCACATGATACGGTTAAACACTGATTGTGCAATAAACTTTGACACTCAAAGGCCAAAAGCTTTTGCTGGTTTACTGCTGTTGGCCTTTAATGTCAAAATGCACAAAACAATCTGCAAGTCAAACAGCAAATCATCCGAGGTAACAATGAAGAGGGGAGTCACCGTGATTATAATAAATCTCGACATGTAATCAGAAGGTATTGCTGTTGAATTATCTATAATCACACATGATTGTGCATAACCTCACAACTGGAATATTTTTAATTTCCAACAACTTAAGCTGGTCTAAAGTAGACATTCTTATTCCCATTATAAATTTATATAAACATAATTCAGTGATACATGTACATAAGGTGCAGGTAAAAAAAATGCATTGAATGTAAAAAAAAATCGAAACAGAAATGACTTTGAATGTTAAACAAAAATTATCCCAAAATTGTGCCCTCCCTTCCACCTTCCCCTCATTGATGGAACTTTAATAACAAAATCCGTTCACCCCGATCCATATCATAATTGCAATCTTATCCCCATTTGGGAGGTTATTTTTTACCATATGGACTGGCATATTGGAGCATCAGTTTTGATGATGATGAAGATGACAGTAGCCTGACTGTTGACTTGCTGGTGTAATGAATGTCGGTGGACCTGATTTGTCTGATGCACCCTGACTGGCAGAGTTCCCCTTGTAACATACAGAACTCCAGACTGCAGGCTGGGTCTGATCAGTTCTGGGGATCTGGGTCACACTGGTAGTGTGTGTAGTCTCACAACCCTGCCTTTGGATCAAGAGGTTGGGAGTTCGAATCCCGGCTGCTGTCGCTTACCCGACATGCACGCTACTGGAAACTGTTGCAGTCCACTGTTCATTGTGCTTGTCGGAAAGAGCTAGGGAAATTTCCCCGGTACAATGAACCTGTAAATACTGTACATAGCATCTGTCTTCTCTGTCACGGCCAGTGGAAGACTACATGTAGCTCTTCAGTGAGCCAAAACTGGTTCCAGATCACTTTTCACAAAATGCGATATTTGAGCCACTTTTCATCATCTACAATCAGCTGCAGTGCAGGAAACTTAAGTTACTTCCAGTTTCTTTGATTCAGTGCTTGAATACTGCTTTCTTACCACTGAAGCATCAATCTTCAGTCACTTACCCACACAACTAGATAGATTTTGAAAACAGTCAGACATTTCAAGTAGCATCCACTACGTCGCTGAAGGTTAGACATCCAGGTAATAACATACCCCAAAACACAGTTACTCAAACAACTGGATAATATTATGATTTTGGAAAAGGTCAGACGTTTGAGGTAGCGTCCACTACCAGTGTCACTGACGAAAGGTAGTGGATACTACGTGAAACGTCTGACCATTTCCAAAATCATATCCAGTACTAATTGCTTGAGTAACTGTTTTTTTGGCGTAGCATCCATGCACTAGTTTTCATTAATCACTGAAATCTATCCGGTTGCTTGAGGAACTGTTTTATTGTGCATCCTTATATACTGTGGTACTGTATCTTTAAGGTAATGTTCCTGTAGCCGTGTAGCGTGAGTAGTCCAGTGGTTAAGCGACCCTGCCTCTGGACTAAGAGGTTGGGAGTTCGAATCCCGGCTGTTGTCGCTCACCTGACATGCACGCTACTGGAGAGGGTCGCAGTCCTTAGGATGGGTCATTAAGCCGTGGTCCACTGTTTATTACATGCTTGTCGAAAAGAGCTAGGGGAATTTCCCCGATACAATAGACCTGTAAATATTGTACATAGCGTCTATCTTCTCTGTCATAACCAGTGGAAGAGTAGCTCTTCAAAGAGCTAAACTGGTTCGAGATCACTTTCTTTCTTTCCTGGCCCTGTGTCAGCAGTGATGATGTTACCATTCGTTGCGGCGTCCCACTGTATTGAGCTGCAGAAATGGGGCGATTCCTTCTCATCACACACAATGGGCAGGGACATATTGATGCTGCTGGATTGCAAAATCCATATCCCAGCATTCAAAGGGTCCAGGAATAAACCATTACAGGCATGGGGGTGGACAGTTGAATGTTTCCATTTTCCACCTTGTGTTCCTACCCAATGTAACTGTTTATTGTTTTTGAAGAGATGTTTTTTTTATAACTTAAACATCTTGCATTTTACTTCATCCTCAATGAATAAATAAGATTTATTATTATTATGATTGTGAATGAAATAAGAATGTCCAAAATCTTATCTTGGACCAGGACTTAAATACATGTCAAGACATCGCCAAGGAGTATGGGAATTGGTGAAAAATGACAGCTATTGACAAATTCCACTGGAAGGTTTTTGTTAAAATAGCAAAAACAAGATATGATTAGATGAAAATGATACATTTTCATCTGCCTTGTAATTTATTATTGCCAATGTCTATCATAGATTACCCAAGATGCCCTCCTGCCGTAAGACTGACAGCCCTCCTGACTGCTGACCTTTTGACCTTGAAGAGAAAGGCCTGATGGGAAGGGTGAATAATACATGGTCTAACATCTGTTCAGCGTTGGTTGGGAACAAACTGCAGTAAATCGATGCGCGACTCTCCTCTTTAATTGATAACAGTTGCAGCCCTGCACAGTAATTCACACGGGTAGGGAGGGTGTCCTTGACTTTAGCACACCGATTCGTCCCAGAAGACATTCTTGTAAAAATCCAATAAGGAGGCAGTCTGCAGAATCATAAGTCATCCAGCCCCTGAGTCTTATGCGTACATGTACATGTAGCTCGGTTTTCTTGTTGGAGCTACAGTCAAAACTGCCCAAGAATACCACTATGTGCATGGACAGGTGGTCACAATAGACAGGATTCTCAAAGCTTGTGTCAATGGGGAAAATTATAAAGGGACCAGCAAAAAGTGTAGAGGTGGTCACTAAATTTACATGTACAGGTTTGACTGTATTTGCATGGAGAAGAAGAAGTCATAGTATTTTGGGAATATCTGAATGTAGGTTTGGAGCTTAGAAATTTGTAGTCTAGAAAAAAAAAGTCTACTCTACAATGAATTTTTTTCCTTGGGCAGCTTCTCTTCTAAACAACAAGCATTTCACAGTTTTGACAATTTTCTCTCCTTCTTTCTATCAAAATAACCAGTATTCTTCCCCCCCCTCTCTCTCTCTCTCTAGTGTTCTTTCCCACCAGATATGCTGACATTCAACAGCATTAATGCCAGTACAATTATAGTGAAAGGTCCTCAATCTTCAGAAGATACAACTTTTCTGAAATGCATTTGCCAGTCCTTGATAATAATACTCATCAGCTGCATCTACAGATTTTAAATCGGTCTTTATTTCCAAATCTTCACGTCTCCTTCTTTATCGACGTTCCTTCTCACCCACTAACCCACACGTCCGGGGTGGTACAGAAGGCTTTCTGTCTTCATCAGTTTTCATCCAGGGCAAATTCCCTCATTTTCCTCTCCTGATTATGGCTAGCCTGGATTCATTTCAAACATTAATGATGGTTTTGATTGTTTCACATGACCGGTAAATTCAACACAATCCAGATCCTTAGGTTGGACACAGTTTTGTACAGTAAGTACTACGAGCTGCATAAGACTAGACTGCAAGGTCACTTAGTTTGATCCACTCACACTGTTCACTACTTTCGTACCTGATGAACTATAAGTCATGTAGTTGATCAGACAGCAGTTGTATGTTCTCTATTATCTACTTTTCTTTGACACTGTATATGCAATAAGCCTTGAAGTCATGCATGATTTTGCAAATAAAAGATTAACACTGGGAAGGATCCTTTATAACTCTTACTATTATTATGCATGAAAACAACTCATTTATACATTGTTATTGTGCACAAACGTTTTAAGCCACCCACCCTCTTACTAACTCTGTAACCTCTATATAACACTTGGTGCATACATATGCATGTACATCATGTAAAGCCATTGTATCAGTCTGAGCTCCTTTTGTAACTAACACAGCTACCAGAAACCCTGTATTGTATTCCCCCTGCCCAATGAATGTCCAAAACTGTTACATGCAGCTCCATGAGTAATCTGGCTGCAATTACAGCACAGATTGGAGCCACCTAATTTATCTCCTACTGTGCCCACAGGGAGCTATATGTGGTACTGTACACAATGCTTATTAAAGGACAAGTAAAGTAATTTCAGTTTTGGTGCCTTTCAACCCAAAATCCTGTTTGCAAAAGAAGATTCATTGGTTTATACCCGTCCTGTACACATTGGGGTGATATTTGACCCAAATCCATGTTCAAGTTCGGGTGGACTTAGCAGTCATCAAACGTGAACATGGATTTGGGTCAAATGTCACCCCTATGTGTACGGGACTGGTAGAAACCAATGAATCACCTTTTGCAAATAGGATTTTGGGTTGAAAGGCACCAAAACTGAAATTAGTGTTTTTGTCCTTTAATAATTATAATATTGTGTTCTAGAGTTATTTCATTTTAACCTTCTCCCTGCTGCCTAACCCTGTAACAAATAGGGAATCGGTAGAACAATGGCTACTTCAGTGTGCTTAAGGTTAAATTGCAGAGTCATATTCTCTGAGTCAATCCTATAGATACCAGTTTATCATAAACTACTCATATTATACATGATAAACTGATAAATGATAATCGTGTTAGGTACTGTAGTCTAATCTACTTCAATGTGCATTATGTATAATTATATTATGTACACACTCAATTGTATACCAGTAACTGAAATCAGATAATATACATAATGTACATGATATACTGATGATACATAGCAAATATTTCAATACAATTATATTATAGGTTAAGGCTGATACCTAGCATGTATAAGGATGCTGAAACTAAACAAAATAATTATACAACTCAGCAGGACTTGAGTGGTAACAATAATAGTGTAGAAATTATGTGCAGCAATGCCAGCACTGCCCTTCTTTGCCAACCTGCTAGGAGGCGCTTTAAAACTGACAAGAAATCATTAAACAAAATTTTAGCATCTAGATCGTCCAAGGAGGAGATGGATGGACAACGTGAGGCAGGACCTTCACCACCTGAACCTTCTTAACATCAACCCACAGCATCAGTGTGCAAGCACGTCTAACCCTCGGGATGAGGAACAACAGACGTTAAACCAGATAGTGAGTGTGAGTATTCGCAGCGTGTGAAAATACAGTTGCACCGTGCAACCATATTTTGCTTGATGCAACCTATTTCTACACCCAGGTAGCTCAGTGCACTACCTAAATTTTGTGGTAAGGATGCCCCTTTTTTCCATTGGGAACTGTTTATTGAGAAGTTCCCATGGAAGAGCTGCACTTCAGGTAAGGGGGAACAGCTCTTTGTCAGAAATGTATAAATGCACATTGCATTCTGACAAAGTTAATCACAATGTAGAAGAGCTTAAATTTGGGGCAACCTGGAATTTTGATGAGCAACCTAGCTTTCATCCCACTGGGCAACCTGGCACAAAAAAGTATTCCGTACACTGGTTCCTACCTTCATCTTTGTAAACCGGAACAACAGACGATAAACCGGATAGTCAGTGAGTGTTCCTACCTTCATCTTTGGAAAGCCCATGGACCGGTCTGCCATCCACCTCCAGTATTACATCTCCCACATGGATCTGCACAGGACACAAGGACATGGGTCAGTAACGCCACCTGTCTGACAGACATGGTACTGCATGTCAGGGGACTCTCAAGTACAATGTATATCACCAAGTTCATGGCATTAGTGGAACCATTCCTGTGTAATTTGAGGCTTTTTTATACAATTCCCCCATTTATTTGTATTTGTATTTGCATTTATTGTCAATGATACATGTTATTATGTCGGCACAGGCAGACTTAGGTGGTACATGGTAACGGCTGATCCACAAAACGTAGTACTACATAATCTCATGTAATGCAAAACAAATAAATATTGATTGATAAATTATGCACAGGACACAATTGCCTGAAATAACTCTGTACAAAGCAAAACCACATGGTTCAAAAATGCCACCTGTCTGTCAGATTTGGTACTGCAACATCTTCAGAATTTAATGAGGGACCAAACACCATCAAGTTCAAGGAATATGTAACAGCAGAACAACCTTCAAGTTGATTTTCATATAATTTTTGCTAAGTTTCTTTTAACATAAAGCTAACTTGAAGACAAATAAGAAACATTATGACATGCCAGCTATTTTTAGAAGCATGACAAGCTTCATTTCATCCAACTGCTTTCTGCAGTCCAAAAGCGCCACCTATGTCCTGCAGTTGGTACTGCATCTTTCATAACATTCAGGTAAGGGCAGTGGAAAGGACTGAATTCATTGTACTTTCACATTCACACACTGCCAGCTGATCAAATTTGTACTGTGGTACAGAAGTAATGCACATGTAGACTCCAATATCCATGTATCCCTGGCAGTTTTGGGACTGCCTTTACATTTTCCACTTGAAAAATGAGTCTGTGGGGATTATTAAGTACACATTGATATTATTATCATTATGTTTACCTTCGCAGAAGGAAAACATGCGAAGGTAAACATATTTTTTTGCTCAGTTTCCTCTTCTTCTTCTCCAAATAAATAAGGTCAATGACCTAGACAAGACGCCTGTCACCATGGTAACTAGTGCACTAGTGCTGCAGCACCCTGTGGTGTTGGATTACATTTTGTAGCAGGACAAAGCTTGAGTTGGTTGTCACCATATATATGTACAAATGTACATGAATGTGTTTGAGTAAGAATAAACAGAGCAGTACTTTGTTGGGCTAGACCATGTGAAGGTAAACATCATGCATTTGCTTTGCAAATGTTACCTTTCTAGCTACCGTTCTAGTTTCTGCCCAGCCAACTATATTTGTCTTAGGCACTTTTACTTTAAACTGGGTCTGAAACAATGAAATACTTTAATGTTGCCATAATTCATTTCAGAAGAAGAGTTTTCATGCTGACCCCTGACCATTCGGTGTCAAACTGATAAGGTCACTTCAGATCATTGACCTTTTGACCACCTCTCTAACTGATGACATTTAGGATCACTTACTGACAGGCTCTAAGAGAAGAGTAGATTAGTCTTGCCAGGCTAATACATTCATGGTTTAGCTGGTCCAAGTGCTCAATTTGCTTTTGAAATAAAGCCACTGGTTCAAATCCTGCTTGTATTCTGGAGGTTACTGGTTCAAATCCTGCTTGTATTCATGATCAGGAGGTTATTGGTTCAAATCCTGCTTGCATTTGGGAGGTTACAGGTTCAAATCCTGCTTTTATTCAGGAGGTTGCTGGTTCAAATCCTGCTTGCATCCAAGAGGTACCAGGTTCAAACACAGGAAGGGTCATACCAAAGACTAAAAATTGTACACACTGGTTTCTCTGCTTAGCACTCAACAACTTATGAGAATTAGCCAAATGGTAACTTAAACACATACCACAACCAGTGAGGATGGGCTCCACCCATACACCAAAAGATGGAGTAAGGATTTCAAGTTAACAGCATATTCTTGACATTCAAGTGTCACAAAAAATGACAAAACCTTCGCTGTTTTACTTGTTGAAAATGTTGAAGTTTGATAGAATTTCATTTTCACTTAGCTCTGAAGACAGGCAGTAAGGTTTGTAATTAGGGTTTGTTGATCTTTTACTTTATCCTTATAATGTTTATCTTAAAGTTTATTCAAACAACCATCAAGAATAACTATGTTATACACCCAAAAATTTTTCTGAGTACCTGAAATGTTGAGGTTACATCATGTAGGTGCACCATATTCCCAAAATGGAATTTTAGCCTTCTAGCAACACCACCCTAGCCATCCCCTCCATGCCAGCAAACAATAGTAAATCCTGTGTGTGATTAACACACCATTCCTCATCATCATTCATTCAGTTTGAGTTTATTACGATCCACAATTAGCTTAACAATTTTCATCCTAGCTATCCTTCCTGTGGTTCTTATTACCCTAATTAAATTACATGGCATATATATATGGCACATTGCACAAAACTACATGACAGAAATTATACAGAATATACAGATGTGTAGAAAATTCACAAAAGAGGTGATAGCAACAATATAAGCCTTTTATGACATACACCAATGTACAATATATCATCAAGTCTGTCTACCACTCAAACTAATATAATACAGAATATACATGCTGATGTGCAGAAAATTCACAAAAGAACTGTGATAACAACATAACATAAGCCTTTTATGAGGTACACCAATATACAATATATCATTGAGTCTGTCTACCGCTCAAACTAATTCCCGTCTCTGCCGCATCTGTCCCGTTGCCATGGCAACTGCCGTCTGGCTTGTCGTCATGCCCTATTGTTGGGTCGGGCGTGACGTCAGGCCGTCTGTTCCCAGATGGAAATAGAAAACGGGGCGGCGTGAAACGGCACGCTGTTTCCTGGCGCATGGCATGGCTCCTGGCCGCCTGAAATTCACCTGCAGTTTGCTAAAAATAACTGTATAGATCCACTGGAGACTATACAGTATCACAACAGTATACTCAGGGCTCTCCCCAAGCAATGAAGCAAGGGTGCTCCCCCTCTCCCCAAAATCCTAGCACCTCTCCCAAATTTTCAAATTTACCTGGGTTTCTCTTAGTTTTTTCATGAAAATTTGCTGATTTTTTCATCTCCCCTAATAACTTCTGGGGAGACCCCTGATACTAATTATTAGGAATATAGAAATGTCATCCTCTGGTTCCATCCATTTTTATATTATACATACTTCTCAATCATGAACTCAAAAGACAGACATTTGCATGATAACGTGAATGTTATTATTTTCAACTGCAGAATAAATGTATAGATCCACTGGTGACTATACTATAGGAATACAGAAATGTCATCCTCTGGTACACCCGGTTAAAATTCCATCTATTTTTATACTTCTCAATCATGAAGTCAAAAGACAAACAACTGCATGATAAAAAAATGTATATTTTGTCATCCTCTGGTACCCCTGGTCCATTCCATTCATTTTTATATTTATACTTCTCAATCATGAACTCAATAGACAGACAATTGCATGATAACTTGAATGTATATTTTCAACTGGAATATGAAGCAGATAATTATAATATTATCTAGCATTTTAGCAACTTTGATTGATACATTATCACATGTTCATGTACATGTGGCATACAATATTGTTTCTGTCATGTCTATCGCCACACACCATATAGACAATATGTCTATCTCTTGTCAGAGTCAAAGAAAATGACTGAACAGTGGAAAGAGTAATAAAGGATCGTTAGCCAAGTATAAATTTCTTAGTAATGTAAACCAAAATCTTCACAGCAGTTCTTATAAGAAACAACTAATCAAATTAAAACGGCCCAAACTAAGCATGCACAAAATGCAGATTGAAACAGTTTCTAGTCACCCTGACGAAGATATTATCCACGAATGCAGAAGCAGTTTCAAGATGCCCCTGACCTCCGTCACCAAGTCCTCATAAATTCCACGCAGACATTCCGCCCGACGTCCCTACGGGCTATCAACCACCGAATTGACCAATAAAGATCCAAGCCTGATAACAACACGGGAGTTCCATGGCAGAAACACGAAAATCCCCCCGTTTATTGGGCCCGTTCTGACGCGTCGCTGCCCCGCCCACCCAGGTATGAAACAAGATATCATCTCGGGCAAGCGTTGACGTCAAGGCCGCTAAGTGGTGCGTAAGCGTCGGAAGAGGAGGGAGGCAATCAATGTTTTTACTCCGGAGGGAACAGTTTTATATTCTCCCTGCCTTTCCTCACGCTGAGATCAACGCATGGATATTAGGATTAACTTCAAATATACCACGCAAGAAAACAGTTACTCAAACAACTGCATATAGATTTTTATCCAGTTGCTTGAGTGACTGTTTTCTTGTGTATCTCATTACCTGGATGTCTAACCTTCATCGATGTATATAATATACGACCCTTTATTTTAATCGTAACATACGTTAATGTAAGATAAATGTATAATAAAAGCGTAAAATAAAAGTATTGTAATTATTGAATTTCCTATATGTAGTGAATTGTAAACAAGAACAGTTTTATATTCTCCCTGCCTTTCCTCATGCTGAGACCAACGCATCTATATTAGGATTAACTGTGGATATACCTCGCAAGAAAACAGTTACCCAAGCAATTGTAGATTTTTATCAAATTGCTTATAAAGTGACTGTTTTCTTGCATTGTGTATCTCATTACCTTTATTGAGTCATTACCGACGTATTATAATATACCTGACCCTTTATTTTAATCGTAACATACGTTAATGTAAGATAAATTGTAATTTGTTTATAGTATGTTTATTGTATTGCTATGTGTAGTGAATTGTAAAAAGGAACGGTTTATTTCTCCCTGCCTTTCCTCATGCTGAGACCAATGCAATAAAAGGATTAACTGTGGATACCTCACAAGAAAACAGTTACTCAAGCAAAGGTTTTGAAAACTGGATACTAGATAAATCTATCCAGTAGCTTGATGAGTAACTGTTGCCGGGTATCTCCTTACCTGGATGTCTAACCTTCAAGGACGTATACATACCACATGTAAGACTAACATGTACAAAAATAATTATAAACATTCATTTGTACATATTGTGCTTTATTGCACACACACAGTCTCACATACACAAAGACACTCACACACACACACGCACTGACACACACACACACACACACACGCACTGACACACACACACACACACACTCACACACACACACGCACTGACACACACACACACACACTCACACACATACAGTCTCACACACACACACACACACACAAACACCCCCCCACACATACACACATACACACATGCACACACACCCCCACACACAAACACCCACACACACACACAAACACCACACACACACATGCACACACACATGCACACACACACACACACAGCATACGTACACAACTGAAATACCTGCACAGCTCCAAATTTACCTGAACTAGGATTCAGGTTCATTGTAAAACAAGTAAGCACACTGCTCTAGCCTATATGTATAACTTAAGCAAGACAGATGCAGTCTTCGTTGTCAGATCAAGTGGGAGATACCTGCTTGCCTTCTGGCTATCAGATATATGCACACTATGTCTTCAATCTGATGGAGCTCCAATTGATATGATAAGGGCTGCAGCCTTGGATACGTTAAGCAGAATCTGTAGATTAAAGAAGAAGCAGAATTTGTGTGATCTCAAAGCAATCCTGATATACAGACTATATCTTAAATCTGATAGTTGTGGTCCAAATAGTATTGTTGATATGATAGTGGATGCAGCTATACATTATGAAGACTCTCAAATTTTTAGTAGATTTTGAAACAGAATTTGTATGATCTCAAAACATTATCCTGACAATATCTTAAGTCTGATAGTGATCTAAATAAATTGATATATGATGGGGGGTGCAGGTAGACATTAATAACATGAAAGCTTTAGATATGCAGAATTTGTACAAGAAGCAGAATTTGTGTGTTCTTAATTTTAAAAGCAATCCTGTCGACTCGGTATCTTTAATAAGAAAGTTTACCTTCGATGATTTCTCCTTCAGTTTACTCCTACATGATTAAGAAATGAGGTACAGCCCATTTTGCAGCAACTTCTGGCAGCTGCAGCATTTATAATTTTTCAGCAGAGGATTCACTGAATTTTTTTTCCCTCTTGTTCACATGATGACAACCACAAGCAATTTTTTTACAAACAGATGATTGAATCTATAAGGCCCTGGCCTTTAGACTACAGCAAACCAACCCCTCTATACTACAGTCCATGACCACTCGTGGGACCAATAAAATCTGGTCTGTGTGGACAGGTGGTCACTATAGACAGGATTCTTAATGCTTGTGTTAATGGGGAAAACCATTATATTTATAAGGGACCACCAAAAAGTGGACACATTGGCCAGGTGGTCCTTATGTAGAGGTGGGCACTTGTACAGGTTTGACTGTATATCAATGGCCAGGTGGTCCTTATGTACAGGTGGTCACTTGTACAGGTTTGACGTTGTTGTTGTTAATTATAAGATTCGCTGCTAAAATTTATTCAAGGTCAATTAGGGTAGAGCCAATTTGTGTTAAATTGCAAGTAATACACCATAACACTGCAACTAGAAAAGGGAAATAACATACAGCTACCCTGATATATACTCTGTAAGGTCTCACTCTACTGTCCTCCTCTATGTTATTGCTTGGCCGCTGCTCTTTCTCTTGTTGGGTTTTAGTTGGAAGCCACCCTGGGCAATCGCATTGATTTTCAACATCGTTGCTGCATATCTGAGTAACTGCCTGCACTGAGGCGGGCAGTTATTGTTCTCTGATTGTTTCTTGCTACTCGTTGTGCCCCCCACCCACACCCACAAATCATCTCTGTAAAAAACTGTCATATCACTAGCTTTATCTTTCCTAAACCTCATCTGTATAAAGGTTATTTGCTTGGTACAAACTTTAGGTATTATATTGTTGTGAGGGATTGTATATATTGCCTGTCTGTAATTTTTATTTTCTGTACGCAAACTCTTCCAATTCGAGGATGTTTCTCATCCCTGCTGCAAGGTTTGCTTTTTGGTGGCATGAATAAAGAAAGAAAAACGCTGTATTACGGAAGGGAAAAGGAAGATTGATGACCACATTTACTCTCCTAAATCCTACGCCACCGTCACAAGAAGGTAGAAACAAAATCTCAGCACACCTCGGCCAATTTTGGGGAGAAAGACGGAGGATTCGCAGTGTGAGACGGCTAATTGGACACTGCAGCTGAGATAAATGTCATCGTGAATATGTGAGTGAAAGCTAGACTAGCACAAAAATATTCTTTGTAGTGTTGGCAGTTAACGTTTAGTTCCATTTCATTATGAAAGCTATACTAGTATTCCTACCATTATACAGCACACTGGTTTCCTCAACTGAGGACAAATAAGTCGATTCAATTTTCAATTTTGCAGATAGACACAATTTTGACAATTTCTGGTAGAAATTTATATCTATCAGTCAGATGCAACACAAGCGACTGTGAGTTCCTTCCAGCTCCAGAAATTTACCACACTGCATCAAAAATATGTTTAGCTTTCATTCCAAAACCACACACTGCATCAAAAATATGTAAAGCTTTCATTCCAAAACCACATACACACTGCATCAAAAATATGTAAAGCTTTCATTCCAAAACCACACACACTGCATCAAACATATGTAAAGCTTTCATTCCAAAACTGCATCAAAAATATGTAAAGCTTTCATTCCAAAACTGCATCAAAAATATGTAAAGCTTTCATTCCAAAACTGCATCAAAAATATGTAAAGCTTTCATTCCAAAACCACACACTGCATCAAAAATATGTAAAGCTTTCATTCCAAAACCACACACTGCATCAAAAATATGTAAAGCTTTCCTTCCAAAACCACCTCGCAATCCAATTCCAATTGATGGATAAGTGTGCTTGGGCGCTGCAGCAGTGCCATCGATTTCAGCCTGATTCCTCTGCGATGCCGCGGCTGCGTCTGCCCCAGATTTGGAAGCTGCTTTACATGTAGAAACTGGAGCAGTAGGGCAGTAATCAAGCAAGGATCACACCACAGACGCAGCAAGGGCAGAAAATATGAACTCCTGAGGCTTTCACATGCACAGCCAGGATACAGCTTCTCAATCTTACACATAATACAGGCAGATTCCCCCCAACTTTGATGACAAAATTACGATTTGTTTAATATGCTATACTACTGCAGCAATGGAATTATCGAGCCTAAATTATCATGTCTTCAGAATGAATCTTACACATAATACAGGCAGATTCCCAATTACAAAGTTACAATTTGTTTAATATACTATATTACTGCAATGGAATTATCATGTCTCCAGAATGAACATTCTTCAAGATATGCAAAGAATGGGAAGTAAGCCTAACCACATAAGCAACATACAGGTATGCACATATGTTGGGGGTGGGGGGATCCTGATATTAGAAAAGAATATCCAATTGTTTCCAGAAGTATCATTCAAACTATGATTGGAGAATCACAATTCGGACAGTTTACACTTTGATCATCATATCCTATAAATACCTTTAACATTGGGTTTCAGTCAGCATGTTTCAATTTCTAAGAACTGAATTACACAAGGTCGTTGCAAAGTGGAACAACGAAGCGAGTAATTAAGTCTTTATATCACTCTGAACCCTGGGAGAGATCTGCAGTGCCTAATAAGGTAAGACCTGTCTGCGCCGTTCCCACAGGCAGCATACGTACTTGTCACATCCAGGAGTACTGCAACAAAACAAGGTCACAGAAAGGCTTTCTGTGTAACCCGATATGCAGCAGCCATGTAAAAGAACAGGGCAAGCACAGTAGGGACAGACAGCAGGTCTATATAAGGCTCTGGATCCCATTTATCAAGTAAAAAGCTGCAAAGTGGTCTTTAACTCACATACATTTATCATGACTTAGTCCCAAATGAAACATAAAACCATTTTTTTCGTCTGTTTTTTTTTTAATGATAGAATTAGCAAGACCTACAAACATACCTGGTACCATGTGCCACAGTGAGACTATTTGAACTAAGCTGGCAATATACCACAGTGACTAAACTACAGTAGAAGATTAGTGCTCTTAAACACTCGTACTGTACATAACAGTAAGACCTTTCCCCGTGTCCATTTCCAAACACGCACTGTGGCCATTTTAAGTGGCTGGCGGGGCTGCCTCCGGCCATATTGACATGCTGGTCGTGTGTATAATGGCTGGAGTGGGGCATCAGAATGGTGCGCTGGTCACAGGATAATATTGGCACGGAAACAGAGGCGGAATAGTTAAGGTACTGTAGCATGGATGGGGTGGGCCTCTCAGATACACACTGAGTGGTGCAGGTAATGTTGAGTGTTCCATGTACATGTACTAGGGGCTATGGGCTAAAATTTTGTTGGGGGCATGTTGGTCCTAGAGCCAAGGAGTTGGTCTGTGTAAGCCCTGGAAACAGTCTGGCATCCAGGCTAGCATGTTGGGCCTGGAGCTGAGGAGCTGGTCTGTGTAGGCCCTTGAAACAATCAGGCATCCAGACTAGAAAATTGGCTCTGGAGCTGGCCTGTGTAGGCCTTGGAAACAGTCTGGCGTCCAGGCTAGCATACTGGCCCTGGATACAGTCTGGCGTCCAGGCTAGCATATTAGCCCTGGGAACAGTCTGGCATCCAGGCTAGCATGTTGGCCCTGGAAACAGTCTGGCGTCCAGGCTAGCATCTTGGCCCTGGCAAGAGTCTGGCATCCAGGCTAGCATACTGGCCCTTCCCTAAAGCTGGGAGCTGGCCTGCCTAGGCCCTGGAAACAGTCTGGCATCCAGGCTAGCATACTGGCCCTGGAAACAGTCTGGCATCCAGGCTAGCATACTGGCCCTGGAAACAGTCTGGCATCCAGGCTAGCATACTGGCCCTGGAAACAGTCTGGCATCCAGGCTAGCATACTGGCCCTGGAAACAGTCTGGCATCCAGGCTTAGCATACTGGCCCTGGAAACAGTCTGGCATCCAGGCTAGCATACTGGCCCTGGAAACAGTCTGGCATCCAGGCTAGCATACTGGCCCTGGAAACAGTCTGGCGTCCAGGCTATGGCCCTTTCTAGCCCATGGGCTGGTTGCTTAGATCAGGGTTTAGCCGGTCTGCCCCTCCCCCCGACTTCACACCGTTCATTACCCATTCACACGCTGCGATCACCAGCTTTATGTCTCAGTCAGCCCCGCTTTTAACTGTTGGGAGATATCGCCGGTTATTAGATTGAGGTTTGTCCCACAAGGGACCAAATTCTGCAGCCACTTAATTGCACACGGGCTGAAACAAGTCCTCTACAGGGTTCACGTTTGCAAAATTATTGTAACCACACGTTTCTGGTCACACATGTACAGTCATTCTGATAACCATGAATTAAAGCTTTTTCTAAGTGTTACATTGTTATCAGAATGACAGAAGGACACCGAAACGTCAGATGTTGAGTACCTTGATTACCTTCTTATATAGTATATATTGTAGTTTTTAGTTGACCTCAGAAAAGTTACTGTATGGTCACAATATTTCAACAATTTTTTTCCTTAGAATTGTTTTTGGACAATTTAGAATAAAATTTAACTAGAGGTCAAGGTGAAAATGGAGCTGGGATTCAAGGTTTAGAGATACTAAAATTCACTAAGGGGAACAATGATAGGAGGAGGACAAATCAGAACAGTCATTGTTGCCCTGAAGAAAGACGGTCACCAAAACCTCAGTTTTAAACCTAAGTTTTATAATCCACTGGTTGTTGTACAAAGAACTTTCTTACATGTACTGTACCAGCCTGATAAAAGTATAAATGAGTACAATATATAATATATATATACTTTAGAGATATACAATTCAATGATTGAATAAATCTTAAAATTCTACTTAACAATAAGGGCTAAGAGAGGAACTTTATTGCACGACAATTGTACATGGTACAATGTATGGCAACAACTATTGGACGAAGTACAAAAAAGTATAGAATAAAACCTTATATAGAATAAAACTTAACAAATCCTAACATGAGTAAACCTGTAATATCAAGGCGGGTTAATTGTGGGTTTCAGTACCTTTTCTAATAACAAAGCAGTCTTGCCTGTTTTTGCACAGTGTGAGTTGTCACGGTGCAAAGATATATGTATGACATTAGGCTGTTATGAGGGCACACAGTGTAAAATAGACCCAGTCTGGGCCTGGCTTTTCCTGCACTACTGGGTACCATATAACTACCTGTCGGTCCGGCAATCTGTTTCTGGGCCACGCAAATACAATCATCTGTTTTATATTTATACAGCAGACTCCTTTGGGAGTAATATAATGAAATAAAACAATAAGAATTAAGAATAGTTATTAAATGGAATTAGACATGATTAATTTTTATAACAGTTATCATGTTTATGGTGCTTTTTTAAGTGTCTTTCTTGTGAAAATCAGTATCCTGATACATAATTATTGTTAATTTAAAAAACATTTCTATACATGTATATAGATCTTCAATTTAAGTGAGACCGTGTTCATGTTTTGTATGCTGCCATGTTGCTATACAAGTATCTGTAGGTTACAGACAGAGACAAGCCCAAAACAATACCTCACTTTCTAGGGGTCAAGTTGAACCACGGCAAAAGCGATGGCATGCTTCACCACTTTAACCCATACGCTTTACAAGTAGACTATCGACACACAGACACATACAAACACACACACACAGGCAGGTGCACACACACACACACACACACAGACACACACACACACACACACACACGCACAGACACACACATACAGCCACTTAACCAAAACCAATACTTGAAAACTCTTGGGGTGAAGCAAAAACAATCATGTTAAAAGTGATGGCTGACTTCACCACTTTTAACCATTGCTTTATATATTAAGTAGGACAATGACACAGACACACAAACACAGACACACAGACACAGACACACAGACATACACACAGAGACACACACAAAAACAGACAAGCCAAAAATAACCCTTCACTCTCTTGGGATGAAGTACAAACAATCATGTTAAGAGTGATGAACAAGCTTCAGACTTAGCCAGTCTGTCAGACAGCCAATATGAGGTCCCTCCCCTTTATAGGCATTTTCCACTACTTCCGTTATGATATCGTGATGGGCATACCCTAAACAGCTCCTGTGGATGGCAGCTGTCGAGCATTGATTTTTATGCATGTGATAAAAAAGAAAAAAACGGAGTTATCTTGTCCAATCAGGTTGATTTCAATAGTGGAACATTGTCTGGTATCCTGAATGTGACTAATATACTACGGTACCAAAATTTAGTTACTTAGTTTTGTTACTATATCATAGTTTGCCAACTGCACATAAACTGATGATGTTGCCCATGCAAATGATCAAGGGCAAAATATCAGTTTTTTTCCCTGGAACTTGCAGAGCTGCAGAAAATGTTGGTACAGTTCCAGAAGTTCTGTGGATGCGCAGAAATCCGGTGTTAAAATGAACTGATCAGCCTGCACTGCACCAAAGATATGGATTGTAATTATGAATTTTTCTTAAAAAGCTGCAGGATTCTCACCTTTTTTTTCACCAACTTCTTGGGAAGCAGTCAGCGAAGCAAACCTGAGTCTCGGGTCAGGAATTCCGACTTCCCAGGGCAGAATTTTCCGTGTAACGGTTCGTTGCAGGTGCTGAAGTAGATCCTCAAGGTTGCACAAAGACGATCTGAACAAGTATCACTGCGAGCTGCCGCACAGCTAATTTGAACACTCCATCCTGATGGCCATTTGAGGAGCAACAGGCTTCTTCCACGGAGGCGGGGTTCCTTCACATTCTTCCTCACGTCTCGCTCCTCCTCATCCCTGCACGAGGAACTTCCCCGCCACTCCTTAAGGAACGGAGACACTCCCTCAAGATGCACCCAACGCAGCGCGAAGATTAAGGAGCTCGGAGGAGGTACAAGGAGGAAGGAGCCTTGAATCAGAAGATGGGATCTGTAAGTGACACCATTTTGAATGAGCCCCAATCAATACCCCATCCAAGATGGTCTGCCCAAGACGTGAGGAGGCGAGAATTACCTGCCAGGAGACGCACGACGTCTCAAGTGTCTGCGCCGCGTCCCGTCGTCGCGGGGTCCATGCGGAACAGGTATCCGCCAGTGACAAGCCGACGGCCCCTTCTCCGCAACTGCAGCGCTTCTTCCTATGATAATCAGGGCCAAATCCGATACAACAAACGTGGTAACTGCAGCCCAATTCCCAGGATAAGGGCCGGTGCCGCGCGCGGAATACTAACCAGGCTGCCGGCAGCCCGAGGTGGCAATTTAGCATTCCGTGCACACATCAGCGGCTGGGGATGCTGTCTGCCTGGGACATCCGTCAGCCTGATGCACTCCCAGCTGATGCAGTCCAGCCTGCTCCCTCTGCCAGCCGTGCACACCACCGTCCCCGGGCCCGGGGGAACCTCCCCTCCCCTCACCACCGTCGCACCACACCTGCATCGGGAGTCTGGCGAGGTCTAATGAGCAGCTCGGCTGGAGCCCGTAAATACGGGATTGACAAGCGAGAAGTGGGCGCAACTTGACCCCAGCCGGCGGTCCGACATCAGGCATATAATAAACATGAGGATGCTTTACCGTGTGTGTGTGGGGGGGGGGCAGGGTAGCAGCAGCATGCACCATCGCAGTCTGCACACTGCATTAACATGAACATTAACCACAGGACGGGTCCAGGGACCAAGTGGGGTGGAATTGGTGATGAGGCAGACTTCCAGTCAAGGTTCCACGGGCAGACTCAAACCCAGCTCTCAGCAGGGCATGCTCAAATGTAATATTTGGTTCGAAATTTCAACATTCTAAAGACCTATTTATTGTCTTTTTAGTTTTAACACCTGGGATGGAATTGGTGATCTTGCAGACTGCAGTCAGAAGCTTCCACTGGCAGAATTAGACTCAAACCCAGCTCTGAGCAGGGCATGCTCAAATGTCTGCTAATCGTATGAAATTTCAACATTATGAGATCCTATTATGTCGTAATGGTTCATTGTTTTTTTAGTTGTACCAAGTGGAGTGGAATTGGTGATGAGGAAGACTTGATACTGTAGTGAGCTTCCACAAGCAGAATTAGACTCAAACCCAGCTCTGACCTTGACAATCAAATCTAAATGTAACTTAAGATAATAGTATGATTTATACAGTTTGAAATTGCAAAATTCTGAAATCCTATATGTTACTGTAACACTGATTTTTGCAAAATTACACTCAAACCTAGACCATGATGGGCACAATCAAATATAACGTTTGGTATCAAATTTCAACATTCTGAAATCCTATATGTTATAATGATTGTTTTGCTTAGTCGTACATTGACCTGTTGTTTTGCATCATATTTACTAATATTCTAACATATGTGCTTCTAGTGTGTATTGCACAGTGCACTTCAATTCAGCCCTTGGGCTACGACGTTGTATCTTTAAGGCTGTGATCAAATAATAATAAACCAGTTCAAACGAAACAGACCTTTCCATTAATTTACTAGCTGGTAGCTGGAAAACCGGGCCATGCAGATTTGGGGGGGGGGGGGCAGTCGGCGTCTCGGCTGGCATCAGGAATTCCGACCAGCGTTCCTTCCCATTGCCAAATGGAATGTGAATGTGAACACGCACGGAATATCAACAAGTACGGGGTCACTCCAGGACAAACCTGTCCGTTACGTGAGGAACGCAGATTTCCAATAAGACTGCATTATTGGATCGGTCCATCACAAGAATACGGGGAGGGGCAGGACTGACTTTTGCTGTCTTTACCATATCTGATTCAGTGATGTTTGCTACCAGTTCGCCACTGCCTTTAGTTGCTACACATGCATGACATCCATAAAATGTAGCAAAATCATTGATGATCATATCTATTTCAATTCACTTACTTTGATGGTTACAAATGTTGGCAAGGAATATGTAATTTTGCTGCTGACATTGTAGTGAGCTATTGGATTGATCCATTGCAGAAATGAGGGGAGGGGCAGGACTTTAGAGTGATGGTCTCTATTTCTGCCCACCGTGGCTTTGCTATAGAGTCACTGTTCTTCAATCATGGAGCATACCAAAACCATATCCCAACCATCTGATTTTTAAGTGCTAAATATTTTAGAAGTCATCTTTGAGATGCAATATATATATACCTTTGGAGTAAAAGATAGTGTTCACTACTGTTTTATTTTGTTTAGGTACAGGTACACCAGATGTTCAGATCCGGACCTGTATGGTACTTAGATAATTTTCAGGTACATGTACAGGTAGCAGGTATTAGGTTATTGCAGTCTGCTGAAGTATGGGGCTAACATATGGCCTTGACTCGAAGTCTCCAACTCCCAGTCCCAACACAGACTTAACGAGATTGTATCTAATGAACCTAATTAACAAGTCAATAGTCTCCCTGACATCATCGACCAATTAATTCCTTTGATTACCAATTAAACCTTAAGCTGCAATACCCCTAAATAACAGCACACTGACGAGCTGCTAACAGGAAAAATGCAGACTTCAATACTCACTCTACATGTATCAGAAAACTGGAAAGGTCGATTGTATTGATTATTTCAAGCAAGGAGCCTGTCATGTGGCCCTTTTACACTGATGGACAGATAGGAGTGCTAATTATAGGTAAGGTCGTTAGCTGTTTTTAACGATGACGCTGTGTTTCTAAAATAAACTCTCTCGAGCTAGTCACAATAGGTCAACTGATCGTAAGAAAACTTTCTAAACAATTTGATGTCACACAGGGTTTATGTTTCCCAAGGCCCGAGAATTGAGCCTCATTAAATATACTTCCAAGTTAACCTTCCCCCTGCTGCCTGACTAAACAGCAAATACAAATCTTATGCAAGAAGGCATCCTCTGTAGGTGTGAGGTTAAGAAATTGAGAAAAGGAATGTGTTATAAGGTTTTTGCTTCATGAGAAAATTAACAGAATGTCAACATGACACCTGCTAGCCCTAAGCACAATGGTTTTATACGATATTACATACTAACAAAAGTTTTCACGTTTTGAAACATCTTGTGACAATATTGTTGCAGATTGTGGCAATACTGTTGCCTTTCCAGGCCGTATCACATGGACAGTATCAGTGTAGCATTCTCCACACAATCACCAAGGTCGCAGGAAAGTCAATGGAACAAGCAAGGGCACGGGATGGGGAGGTCAATCGGACAGAACATCACAATAACCAGCGCTATCACTGACTGAAGGATAGGCTGGCAGAGTGGCAGCAGATCTCTGATATCAGTTTGCATGAAATGACAAGTTATTATATGAGAAAGATATCTAGCAGTCTTCTGACTCTTTCTGTGGTAAATGCAGGCTTTTCACTGGATTTGTGGTGGCTCAAATAAAATGGTCAATCATAAGTGACAAAACACAGTTAATGAAAGAGCTTATTGTGCAGAAGGTTATTCGACTGCTAACTCTTTTTAAGTTAAGTGTAGGTTTATTTTCCCGCTACCTCTGAGATTGAGCAGTCATGTGAAACCCAAAAGGAAGTAGAAATGTTCAATCATAAAAATGCCAGGTTATGAAACACATGCAACTTATGAAATGGAATGATAGCTTATTGTACAAGAACTTTTCCATACTAAGGTCTCCGGAAGCCTGGTGTGTTATAACCAAAGCGGTTCCTGCCAGATGAAACAGTTCTACAGTTGAAACTCAGTGGCAATAACTACTATATAGCTAGTAGCTGACTGGCGTGTCCTGTCCTTGGTACTGAAGTTAAAACTCAGTGGCAATAACAAGCTGACTGGCGTGTCCTGTCCTTGGTACTGAAGTTAAAACTCAGTGGCAATAACAAGCTGACTGGCGTGTCCTGTCCTTGGTACTGAAGTTAAAACTCAGTGGCAATAACAAGCTGACTGGTGTGTTCTGTCCTTGGTACTGAAGTTAAAACTCAGTGGCAATAACAAGCTGACTGGTGTGTCCTGTCCTTGGTACTGAAGTTAAAACTCAGTGGCAATAACAAGCTGACTGGTGTGTTCTGTCCTTGGTACTGAAGTTAAAACTCAGTGGCAATAACAAGCTGACTGGTGTGTCCTGTCCTTGGTACTGAAGTTAAAACTCAGTGGCAATAACAAGCTGACTGGTGTGTTCTGTCCTTGGTACTGAAGTTAAAACTCAGTGGCAATAACAAGCTGACTGGCGTGTCCTGTCCTTGGTACTGAAGTTAAAACTCAGTGGCAATAACAAGCTGACTGGTGTGTCCTGTCCTTGGTACTGAAGTTAAAACTCAGTGGCAATAACAAGCTGACTGGCGTGTCCTGTCCTTGGTACTGAAGTTAAAACTCAGTGGCAATAACAAGCTGACTGGTGTGTCCTGTCCTTGGTACTGAAGTTAAAACTCAGTGGCAATAACAAGCTGACTGGCGTGTCCTGTCCTTGGTACTGAAGTTAAAACTCAGTGGCAATAACAAGCTGACTGGCGTGTCCTGTCCTTGGTACTGAAGTTAAAACTCAGTGGCAATAACAAGCTGACTGGTGTGTCCTGTCCTTGGTACTGAAGTTAAAACTCAGTGGCAATAACAAGCTGACTGGCGTGTCCTGTCCTTGGTACTGAAGTTAAAACTCAGTGGCAATAACAAGCTGACTGGTGTGTTCTGTCCTGGGTACTGAAGTTAAAACTCAGTGGCAATAACAAGCTGCCTGTGTGCTGGCTGTCCTTGGTACTGAAAAACATTGCTGAAGAAGGAAGGTTTATCAAAAGCCCGTCTGGAAACCTGCAATTTGCAACAACAACTTTGAGATTACAGATGGAAATGTTTTCGCAACTTGGAAGATTAAATTGGCAGGTTAAAATGTAAGCTTGAGCATTTTCTCATTTTTTTCAACAACAGAAAGTCAGAAAGAAAAGGAAGGTTGACATGTCACAAGTTTTATTTTGCATCTTTTGTCACAAGTTTAATTTGGCATTGTTTAATTTGGCATTTTTAGCAGCAATGCCCTTCAACTAATTTTTTTTCAACTTTTCCATGTCCGCTTTAACTAATGGTTTATTAAACAACAACCCCTAAAAAGTAAAATCATTTTAGACTTTTTTTGACAGCAACGAATTCAATAGTATCCCGACCACAAAAATCAAATGACTGGATGACCTAAGCCTGACTCATTTTGCTCTAAAATCCTTTGCACCAGAAACAAGCAACCCCCTTCCCCCTGCCCATATATTGATCTATGGCGGTCAGGAGAGGCCGGTATTACCCCTGCATGTTGTGCAAGGACTTTGTGGGGATATCTGATATGTACCGCGCATGAAAATGCACCCATTCATTATAGACAGCCATCTCGCAATTGGACGCTGCAGTCATTCGGGTCGAACTTGGACTTGGCAGCTGAGACAACCAAGCAGCCAACTGCAAGAATATAGCCGAATGTAATTATGTTTACCTTCAGACGAGCTAAACATATTGTTTTTGCTCGGTTTCTTCTTCTTTGTCTTTTTGAAACAAATAAGGTCAATGACCTGGACCAGACGGCTGTGACCATGGTAACTGGTACTGTAGCAGACATCCTGTGGTGTTGGGTTACATTATGTAGCAAGTGGCAGGACAGAGTAAATTCACACATAATTAAGCAGGGTGAATATAATTACCTTAACAGTTGTTACTACTTTGAATGTAGATTTCAAATGAACTTATGTGGAGACCATGTACTCCGGAAATAAGAAGTAAATTAATGCAAATCCATGAGTAAACCTCTATCATATGTCCAAACTGCCAACCTATTATTATACACAACCTATTATTATAGTATAAAATGTCAGAGTCACCCTCCTCCAGAGCCAATAATGACTCCCCCCTGGTTGCCATCTGACACACACCCTCCCTACAGTAGCAATGATTTCTCCCCAGTCTGAGCCCAAGATTGCCGAACACTAAATTGATTCCTAGGAATCATGTCATCGACATTAATTTTTCTCTTCATTTTTTAATATTTCCGGCCAATTTTCTCCCCCAATAGCCCAGAGGGAGCACAGACGTATTGACTGAAGACTGCAGAAGTGCTCAGAAAACCAAACCAGGATGGTACTGGCTTTGTGCATCGGAATTTCTCACCTTCAAGTTTTGCAGCATGAAATTTAACAAGATGTTGTGTCCCTAATTATATTTACCTTTGCAGAAGGAAAACATAATGTTTTTGCTCTGTTTCTTCTTCTTCTTCTTCTCCAAACAAATAAGGTCAATGACCTGGACTAGATGGCTGTCACTGTGGTAACTGGTGCTGTAGCAGACACCCTGTGGTGTTGGATCACATTATGTAGCAAGTGGTAGGACAGAGTCAGTTGGAGGGGCTGGTCACCATGTACATGAATATGAATGTGTTTCGTTAAGAATAAAGAGAGCAGTAGTTTGTAAGGCTGGACCATGTGACAGAAAAACATTATTTTGCTTTGCAAATGTTACCTTTTCAGTTTAACTTGATATGCTAATCTTGAACTTGTGATCTCATCAATTTGACTCATCTGACGCAGCATACAAAAAAATCTAATAAAAGATACTGATAATTTGTCCCCTTGAGGAGATTTTCAACGAACTGGTTGGATAGAAATGATAGAAACTGTTGTCTACTCCATTTTCTTCTTACTTCAAAAAATCATAAACATATGATTGAATGGACATACGATTTGCATAAGTTATAACACAAACATTGGTCTAACTTGTTATCAATATCATTTAAATCATAGATATCAATTATTTTGCTTAAACCTTTCCGGGATCCGGGAAACTAATTTGATTCAGCCTGAGGGTGCAAAATTAATTTTTACCCAGAAAATCTCTACAATGGTCGAAATGTCACCGAGGGAGAACCCCTTCCGTTTTACCGACACTCCAGATTGAATCACCTGCCACTGACAGGTTCAACCTCCAACCAACATGTGAGCGGCGGGGGAAATTTTCACCAGGAATTTATTTGCATGTCAAGAGGAACATATAGAACAGACAATGACATGACAATAAATGTCCTCCCCTATGCTTTAAGTTGTATTGCATTTAGGCCACAGGATATGAATTTATTGTTTTGTGAGATGTATATTTTTAAATGCAATATAATCCACCATGACCCTAGTAGGATATATATTCATACTGATATAATCAGCAAAAGAACAAACAACATTACTATAAAATTCTAAAATATGGTTAGCAGAATCTGGTTATTTTTAATGAAAATATACGCACTCTGACCCTGGTGTGATATACAATCATGTTGATAAAATCAGCAAAAGAACAACATCACAGATGAAATTTTGTTTCCCCTAGTACCTGCAAAAGTTCTTATGCCTCATTTTCATTGTCTAAAAAAGTTTGAAAAAAAAAGAATTTCTTACTTAAGTCTGCAAACATCCTGACTTACTTCTGCCATTTCTTCTCACCTCCTTTACTATAATTCATTGTTATGGATTACAAATAACCCAACCATTGTGAAGACGTGCAGAAGAATTTATGTACAAACAACATCCTCAGGATTTCGTCAGCGGTCCCTCACCAATCTCCCTCCCTCGACCCGGCCGACCCAGCCATACACCCATCACTCAGGCCTAGGAAAAAAAATGTTGTGTTTCCTGTTTCCCGACCGACCCTTGAAAAAAATGCCGACCCTAGCCTTTTTTTTGGGTAGACCCCTGCAAGGAACATAAATTTTCCAGCTGATCGACCTTTTCTAGCTCCATACTCTGACGTCTTTGTGACGAAATGTTGTACAATCAGTTTTCCAACATTGACATTGAAAGTATAATTAAGTGTCCTCATGCAATTTTTACTTTGTTAAAATACTGTATTGTATAAGTTGGATCACTAGAGATTGCCAAAGTCTAAAAAAGACAAAGAAAAAAGATAATCCCTACCTACCGACCCTAATTTTTTTAGGACTGAAACAGGAAACACAACATTTTTTTTCCTAGGCCTCAGGCCAGCACAGTCAATACAACACCGGCAGGGTGCATTAGCAGATTGGACAAGTCCATGTCTAATAGGGAGATTTGCTCAGGCTTTCACAATGGATTAGGGACAAGAAAGAAACACAGCAACAGTATACACAAGGTACAGACAATACTGTTGTTGTTGTACATTTGTTGTACATATCTTCGGCTTTCACAATAGATTAGTGACAAGAAAGAATAAACACAACAACACTGAACACTGAACATACAATACTGATATTGCTACATACATAACTCAGGGCTCAAAATACTTTTATCTGCAGGTAATTTTCATTCTTACAAGTTTTACCTGCACCACTCAGAATTTAAGAAGTATGGATCGTACTAAAAACTGTTCAGAAACCATTGCCATTATCTCTTTCACCTTTCATAGGTGGTGGTACATAACAGTCAATGCAGCAAATAAAAATTCACATACACAGTCATAAGTAAAAGTAGCCATCAGAAATACCTGCACACCTCCTATTTTACCTGCACTAACCTGCATATACCCAGTACCTGGACCAGTGCAGGTTAGGTGCAGGTAGACATCAGAGATACCTGCACAGCTCCAATTTTACCTGCACTAACCTGGATATGCAGGTGGTATTTCAAGCCCTGCATACTGATATCTGATTCTTTAATCAGCACCAAGGACAGGTACAGAACTAGATGCATTAACCAATCAGCACCAAGGACAGGACCAGAACCGGTCTCATCAGCCAATCAGCACCAAGGATAGGTACAGAACCATGCCAGTCTCATCAGCCAATCAGCACCAAGGACAAGTACACAACCAGTGTCAATAACCAATCAGCACCAATGACAGCTACACAACCAGTCTCAATGACCAATCAGCACAAAGGACAGCTACACAACCAGTCTCAATGACCAATCAGCACCAAGGACAAGTACAGAACCAGTCCCATTGACCAATCAGCACCAAGAACAGCAATGCAACTCAACAGAGATCCTTGTAACACATTTTTCAAGTTAACCTTTACCAGGCTTAATTCCCCAGAATGTGGTTTAATCTTTCCATGTCATTTTCCTTCCTAACCTATACTGTGTATAAGAGACTGAGTAATACTGCAATGTGGCCTGCAGGTACAGACTGAACAGATTTAACTTGGATTAGACTCAGCAGGGGGATGAAGGCATACCTGGTGAGATTCAGACATGCATGTTCCTGCTTGATTAAAAATATACATACAATAATGTTAATGTTATAATTCAATCCATCATTGACATCTACATTATGACCTAAATATAATTCCCAGAATTTGTAATCTTAGCATGCTATAAGAAACACACAGTGCAATCTGCATTAACACATGGATATCTACATGAAGGTCTCAGAAAAAATGTTATGGAATTTACTGAGTTTTTTAACATGATTAATGATGGTGAAAACAGAACAATGTGCCTTTCTTGTCTCTATTCTAAGCAAAAAAAATCTTGTAATTTAAGTATCGTTTAGTGTTTGTACAAGATTCCCAATATTCCGTCTTCAGTTTCAATTATATTCCTTTCCTTTTTTTTCCTTTATTTATCACTCAGGGCAATACACGGCCGAAAATAGATCTGTTTTCTAGGCAACCCTGACATTCAAAAACCAACTTCCACGAAACAAATTGGGGAAGCACCAGTCTTGTTAATTTTACAAAATGCCGTCTGACAACTTCTAAGAAAAGGACGACGGATTCAAAGAAACGGTTGTGACCTAAAAACCCTTGATTTTCTCCTTAAAGAAGCAGCGCAGTCCTTTGTCTTGTGATCCATCTTGATGGAAGAATGAGACAGCGTAGGCGGGACTTAATTCAATTCCCCACGATCACCTGCTTGTCTGGACAGTTTATTGAAGACGCCGACTGGAAACTCTGCCGCCAAGAGAGTTGGAGAATGTGATCTATAAACACACAGTGGTGTGTGACCACTGCTTCTGGAACATATAGTTCAGTTCCTCTGTAAATAGTATATAGATATAATCAAACCTGTACAAGTAACCACCTTTACATAAGGACCACCTGGCCATTGATATACAGTCAAAACTGTACTAGTGACCACCTCTACATAAGGACCCCCTGGCCATTGATATACAGTCAAAACTGTACATTTAGTAACCACCTGTACATAAGGACCACCAGCCTAATTTTGCTACAGTTATTTCTGTAGTTTTCTGACCAATTCTTGCATCTAAAGTTCATCTTGACTTATAAATTTCATGCTTCTTGTGCTGAAAATAGACAAGACATGGTTCAATAAAACACAGCCTTGTGTTTTTCAAAACTGTTTCATCAATTTCAAGGAATTCCACAAAAATTCAAGAACCAGATGAAGCCTAATAGCTATGTAGTAGCCTAATGGTAAACTCACACAACAGGAACTCTGGTCGGAGACATGGCCGTGAGAAACCCTGGTGGGAGACAGTGATACATAAGCCACGGCGTTCAATAATTCATGTGAAGTTTGAGGGATGGACTGAAGGTGTGTGGGACAGACCTAACCACAACACTCAATTATTTATACACAGATATGTTAACTGTCTTATCTGTGCCCCTGGAACACACGCAAAATTAGCACAACAATTCATCCTCTTTCACTGTGTCTGCCGTCAACACAATATCTATTTTATCACTCTGGTCTTTAGGATGACATGTCCTGAATTTTGCAATTCAATCCCTTGAAAGATACACACAAAGAAATTGCTACATTAATACAACAATCCTGCTTTACTGTGTCCACCTCAGAATGAAATAATGTCACAGCCATCTATGTCAATTTCTTTAGTTTTAGAAAATGTCTTAGATTATGCAGTTCACCCCCTCAAACAACAGATACACACAAAAAAAATATGCCATTGACTGTTAAGGTTGATCTCAGTTCTATGCACTGCTAGCATGTAGGGAATTACCCATGTCAAATATTATACAACGTATGAAGTATGAAATTGCATAAAACAAATCTAAATAATGATATTATTTTCATGATTAACCATGCATTACAGAAATGTTTTTGGTTCCAGTTCTTGTTTGAACTTCATCATAATATACATGCTTTCTTTTTGCTGGTAGATTCGCATACAGTACAATAAAATCTCTGCATGCAGAACTGGTTGTGGTGTTATGCAATATGGCGGCTTGCCAGTTACGCAATACAGATACAAAGACAAAACACATCAACATACAGGAAGGGACAGGTGCAGAGGTTCAATATTTCACAGGATCAACATACAGGAGGGGACAGTTGCAAATGTTCAATATCTCACTAGCACAGACCAGTCTTCATCTGTATCATTGTGATGGAGGTGTGTGATTATAAGAATCACTGATATTATATCTCATCTTTTAAAATTCTTTTTCCTTTTTATGCGTTGATAATTTATGGCACCTCATATATTTGTATCATTAAATGCTTCAGTCATGATTTTCCGTATCAGTAGCACATTTGAAGGTGGTAAATCAGTGCCTGATTCATTATTCATGAGGTCAGACTGGTGTTTATTAACAGTTTAACGATGCCAGCTGATGACCCACAGTGGGGAGGAACCCTGGTGCCATGTGTGAAGTATATCTTGATGATGATGATCTATTTTACTTATTTATTTGGCTGTTCTTGCCCATATGGACTAAATACTAATTACCTGCACCAGCCTGCATATAGCCGGTGCACCAGTTCAGGTAGACATCAGAAATACTTGCACAGCTCCAATTTTAACTGCACTAACCTGCAGCTGGATATACCCAGTACATGGACCGGCTCAGGTATACGTCAGAAAGACCTGCACAGCTCTAATTTTACCTGCACTAAACCTGCATATGCAGGTGGTATTTCCAGCCCTGTGACATCGAATCTACCACTAGAACTACAGGGACCTGGATACCCCCAAACTCCCGCCAACCTCCGAGCAGACACCATCAAATCATGGATATATTGATCTTTAGTTCAGTGGGATTATCGCCAGAACTGTCCGGCAATCGGCCACAATTGGACAGCTCCATATATTTAGTTTACGGGTATTAGTTACTGTGATAACAATCAGCAATATGTCAATGTTTATAAAGAGATAGATAGCTGGATTCGTAGATTTTTTAATCTATCGATATACTTTTCGAAACATAGATATACATGTAGATGGGTGGATGGATGGATGGATGGATGGATGGATGGATGGATGGATGGATGGATGGATGGATGGATGGATGGATGGATGGATGGATGGATGGATGGACGAACGAACGGACGGGTGGATGGATGGATGGATGGATGGATGGATGGATGGAAGGATGGATGGATGGATGGATGGATGGATGGATGGATCGATGGATCGATGGATGGATGGATGGATCGATGGATGGATGGATAAGATAATACTTAACTGTTGATTCAAATAAATGCCCAGAAGTTCAACTGCAACTTGGAAATTACAGTCATGCATAGTTTAATTTATCTCTACCAACCTGCAAAGCCTATAGCTAGTTGTTGCCACACATCATGCAATGATAACAAGTCTTTCACTTATCGACAGTGAATTATTAATTCATATAATATTTCTGACAGTGCCCAGCAGGCTCCAGTGTACACTCAGGGGACCAGAGAAATCTGGTTAGTCAGGATTTACATACTAACGCAGTCCACCTCCTGAACTCTGTGGTTTGGGTTTCCTGGGAAATTTCATTTGGAAATTATGACCAAGCAGATCACAAGGCTCATGATCAAGATGTCAAATATTAAGTCAAACCTGTCTATACTGGCCACTGAAGGGGAAGGAAGAAACCGGACACAATATAGACTGGTGGTCATAATAGACAGGATTCTTCATGTTTAATGGTTTAATTAGAAACATATGTCTGGGGCCACACAATATTGGCCACACTAGCCAGGTGGTCCTTATGTAGAGGTGATCTCTAGTACAGGTTGTCAGTAGAACATTTATAGAGATTAATCATATCAAAGTAGTCTGGAGTTGGACATTCGAATCAAAGCTAAGAAGAATATTAAATGAAATGTATGATGAAAACAGTACTAATATTTAGTAATACTAGCAGCAATCAACTGGAGTTGATTAATAAAGGATAAAAGTAGCACTGTAATATAAAATATTATTATTCAAGATATACATCACAACATTATACTACAAACACAATATTAGTATGACATCCAAAGATATCTACTTAAGTATGATACAGAAAGAATTATTGATTACTGTATATAAAAACTATATATATAATTTATAAAACTTGTGATCATAATCAAACATTGACAAAGATAAAGCTGCTATACAGGAATGTCCCTAGTTTATATCTAACCTCCTCCCTGCCAAGCAGCCCTCTAGTCCATCACAGAAGGGGCATTACTGGAGAGACAAATGGCTCAGCAAGACGCACCGTGCTTTCATTACTGCAGGAATATTATATAGGTCATGGGTTCACATCTACAGATACATCTCAGGCTGAAAAACATTCCAAGGAGGGATAGAAGGTTTGTTTACAGACGTTTCATCTTAAGGTTTTTTTTCTACACCAATTAAGACAAAATACAAACACTGCTAAATTTAAGGGTTGCATAAGTGTCCAATATTTCATGTTTGAAAATATAAGTGTACATTTCATTAATTGATAGATTTGTGACTAAATTTGCTATAATACCAGCACTCAAGACACCAACCTTCTATGGACTCATTTTGAGATTGCAGAAAAAACATCAACTTACAGTAATACAGGTTCAGTTTACATGTATAATACGAACATCTATTGCAGAGAAAACTGAAATAAAGCATTTCTCGTCCTAAAAGCCCCTAATTCTGTGCAAAACACACACACACACACACACACATGGAGGGAATGTTGGAAACCCCAGCCTCTGTCATTCAGAATCTGACCGAACTGACGTCTGAGTCAGACACTTCATTATCGGCGATGACTGGGGCGTTTACTAATAAAGCAGCTGGTGCTAAATATGCCACGGTTATCAGACCCTAACAAGTCACGGGGAGGGGGGTGGTACGATATACCCGTACGCTGGAAAGCGCTGTACAACAATGGCCGTCATTATGTTTATCACCACTCTATTATAGATTTGCCCTTCAGGAGGCCACCGTTGGAACACACGCTGAAAGAGAGTGATTAAATTGAGCGGCTCGCTAATTATCACGCGTGAGAAAGGACGGCCCCTCCCCGCCGATAGAGTCACGTGGACCGACCTCCCAGAAGGAGGGGAATTATCTGAGCGGAAAATGCGCTTCCTCCCCACTTATTGTCCACATGATCCTCTCAGAACGGATTAAAAACGTTACGAACAGTCCTGAATTATAATACCCCCCTCCCTCCCCACGTCCGCGTTGGAAGCAGAAGGTGTTGTCCCCACGGGGAAGCCGTTTTGATTAACGTTGGCTGTTTGTCAGCGCATCGCCAGCATGTCATCCCCACGCGCATCACGCCACCAGGTGTGACACAATGAGGCTACGCGACGCCATCTCACCTGTCGTACGCAGACGAGACTCGTGAATCGTGCCCGCGTTGGAAGCGCAACGCTCGAACCCCTTCCTCCCTCCCTTTGCTTGATTCGATCTGGCCTTATTGAGGGAAGAAAGGGGCATTTTTCTGCCTCCTGCTTCCCTATAGCCTCCTGCTGTGAGCAAGTATGACCCCACTAACACACCTACAGGCAGAAGAAAGGGAAGGGAAGACCTCCTCAACCCTACCCCATTCTGACCATCAAACCAAAACATCTGAATTTGCCAGGAATTTTCCGAGAGGACGGACGTTACCTGGTGGGAGAGCTAGCGGTGCCGCAGACGGTAAGGACGGCTCGGGAAGCGCTCCGGGCCGGCTAGGCGCTGCCTCCAGACGGGAGAGAATTGGGCGGCCGGTCCGTGTGCCCGCCCGGACGAGGCAGGTAAAACGGAGGAGGCCCGGAGCGCTGACATCGATCGCCCATCGCGCACGCCGAGAAAGTCAATGAACAGCCATGGCCAAACCGGCGGATGAGAAACATCCTTCATTTGCGAGAACCCCCTTCGAACTACCTGTCCAGGGAAACATATTATACTCGCCGGTTTTATTATTTTCGCGGTGTAGCGTGATTTTTAACGCCTTGGACACGCCCCCAATTAAGGTGTGTTCCCTGGCCAACACGGACATATAACCGTGTCGTTTTCCACACCTTAAAACCGGACAAATAAGACGGGAGATCCTTTAGACAACACGGCGGGTCAAACCTGCCTGAATGAATGACCGACTCGGATCCGATTCGCTTTCGGTGGGTCCGCCCCCCTCCCCACATGTCGTGTTTTCATCGCACCTGAGCGTCGGCGGAACGTACCTGGCGGCTGTAGTCGGCCGGCGATCCCTCTATCACGGCGCCGATGCACAGCGGGACCTCGGTTCCCGGCCCTCCGATGACCGAGAAGCCGTATATCCCGGTCCCTCCCGGCCGCTCCAGCTTCACAACTTTCACCCAGCCCGCCATCTTGGTTGGGATGCACGTCACGGACTCCCCACCGCGGCCAAACGCACCGCCCAAGGCCCGACTCCCACAACCAACCACACAGGGCAACAACAAGGAGATTTCCAACGGCAAAATACGCGGGAAATTCATAAGATTATCGTCTCCATGGTGACACGTTGCCATAGAGATTTTAAGACGTCATGACGGATAGATATTGAACCCACTGGACGAACTCATCATACAAAGAAGACCTAGTTGAAGTTCATTCGACAAGTGTATTAAACCCGCACAAAATATAACGTCAAACCAAGGATCAAAACAAACTTAAAGCGCGTTGTTGTTGTTTTTGCCCGACATTTAAATCTGATTTTGATTGATACCAGTGTTATCTAATGTATCCCTTTGAGATTGAAGGAAGGAATTTCCGAAGGAAGGAGGGAGATAAGAAAGAAATGAAGCCAGGAAGGAAAATTACAAATTAGGAGATGAAGAAGACCGAATATGATTATAAGGGAAGAATGAGAAAAGAAGAAAGAAAGAAATAAAGATTAGAAGGAAAGAATGAAATAATTAAGAAAGAAAGAAAGAAAGATTAAGAAGGAGAGAAAGGAAAAGAAAAAGAGCGATGAAGGCATGAAAGAAGGCTGAAAAAGAGAATCAGAAAAAGAAGGAACTTTGAGATATCAAAATGATTTTTTAAGAATGAGGAAGATAAAAAAAAGTAGTCATGCAAGTTGAGCGCTTTTTTACTGAGCATGTGAGACAAGGGAAAAAGAAGCGCACTTCAAAATATCAAAGACACACACTGACGAGCGTAAGCAACTTTAATAATACGAAAACGAATTCGTTCATCTGCTTGAAGACAAGCGTAGAAAGTAACTTTTTTGTACTAACGTTAACGTTATACCATTTAACGTTAAAGCGATCCCTGAATAAACTATATACTCATCTGATAATCCTCTACAACACTAGCTGTCAGAGTCAATATAATATTGTGACTTTAACCAAGGAGGTTTAAAAGGATAATTTTTAACCTCCTTACTTTAACAAAACCATGGCAGGATACTCGCATTACCCCCGAGACCTCTAGCTCTACAAACTACCCCCCCCCCCCCCAAAAAAAAAAGAAGACATCAGTGTTACTGTATTTCAAGCCGGCTGATTTTTTGTGTGTGCAACCTTTTTTTTCTAACTTTCTTTATTTATTTATTTTAATACGGAATTGTACTGTTGGCGGTAATAATGCATTCTTATCCTGTGTGCTAACGTAACTCGATATTTCCATTTCATTAACTTCCAATCCATCTGTCATTTTATTCATTTGGTAATTCAGTTTCGTCTGGCGTGTGCCGGTTACTCCCCCGGTGAAGTAACGGGTGCTGGGGGATTTGTAGTAATTTCCCGGGGGGATTTGTTTACAAAACAACAATGATAAGGCATGGAAAACCTAGCGGTCATTGGGTTGTTCTAGTAGAATTCAACAAGGGAAACATGTGAAAAAAGAAAGCATAAGTTATGCTACAAATTACTCATATTAAGTAGACAACCATTTATACAATTATATATATATAAAATGTATAACATATGATTTCACATATCACAATATTTCAACAATAAATACAAAATGTAAAATAAAATAAAAATTAGATCCCCCAAATTTGTTATGGACCGTTCCGAACGGCGCCCATTGTGACCTGTCACCCTTGCCCCGGTAACCGGAGACATGGAGTTCCCCGTGGTGGAGGTGTTTTTGCACTATCTCGTAAGTTTCTGCGATTTCTACCATTTCTACCCGTAAACTAGGCCTCATATTTTGCTGAATGTGGGGTGAATGTCCAGGGTACACGTGGGTTGAGTCGGTTTTGCTGTAGTTTGTTGGTATTTGTAGTAATATCGTGTTGAATTGAGTGTCCCTTGTGTGGGTGTGTTACACAACAAATTTCTGCCGATTCACTGTCCTCGCAGTCTTGCCGTTCCAGTTTGTCAAGTTCGTAAATGTTTTTGTGCGACTGTGCCTAGACTTGCAGGGTTTTGCAAACCTCTCCCACATTTACTATGTACTGAGAGAGCCAATATCTGGGAACACAGGTGAACTTTGAAACCTGGAACCTGGCCTACTGCCAAACAACCTACAATTCATTGACCTTACAGTTACACAAGAAAAAACGTCATTCTACATCCACCCGTATATTTTGGACGGCGGATCAAAATATTAAAATTTCTTACTGCTTATAACTTTTTTTCCTTTGTTAATTGGAGTACATTAATAAATTAATTTTCCCAGAAATGTACAGATCACTCCCACTACAATTTGGTTCGTTGTGGTACCCTTTTTTTCTGTTGCTTACGACTTAGTTACCTTCGCCAAGAAGGTTATGTTTTTCGCCAAGAAGGTTATGTTTTCGTGGCCGTGTGTCTGTCTGTCTGTGTGTCTGCCAACAGCATAACTCGAGAAGGCTTAGATGGATTATCTTGATATTTGGTAGGTGGATAGGTCTTGATGAGAGCTCGAACTGATTAGATTTTGGGCCCCCTGGCGGCTTGTTATGGTACTGCAGCGGAACTTCCGGTTTTGATATCTCGTGATCTGGACATGCTAGGGTCATGATTTTTGGATGGTAGGTAGCTCTTGTGCTCGGCAAGAAGTGACGTAAGTTTGGGCCCCCTAGCGGCTTGCCCTGGAACTGCAGGAGCATTTGTATGAAAATGTTTAAAGTAGGATAACTCAAGAACCAGTTGACGGATCGTCTTGATATTGGGTATGTAGGTAGCTTACGTGATGCTTGACATAATTAGATGACAATTATGCAAATTAGGATCTAATTTGCATAGTTAATGAGGGAATTCTATAATTCACCTATCTTCCATTAAGGACTATTCTAACTTGTGACATGTGTAATTAAGAATGACAGGAACATCGCCATATATTAATCATGTAAATGAAGACCTAATTTGCATAATTAATGAGAAAATACTGTAATTCCATAGTGGTTGATGCTGGCAATTTCATACTTGCGCATTTCGAAGTTGACTGGAGGTGAACATCATTCAACATAACTTATTCAAATCAGGACTTCATTTGCATAATTTATGAGAAAATGCTAGAATGGCCTTCTTTGTTACGATAACACTGCCATTGGGAGGAGAATATGATCAACTGACGTAATTCATGCAAATGGGGATCTTATTGGCATAATTAGGGGGAAATCTATAATTCGTCAGTCATATAATATTAACCTCATTTGGCGAAGGTATGAGGTCGTGGAACTCTAGTTTAAGAATGTTCCGCTAGATTTTGACTTCCACTTTTCCACATTTCGCCTCCCTGGATTTTCTTTTTCTTCTTCGAAACTGCTAGCCTGTATGACTTTGAGAAAGAAATAGCTGGAAACAACTTAAGAAAGGTTTACATTGATAGATCAGAGAGGAGCTTACATGTGCTTTGTTCTTTGGACTTGTTTTTCTGTGCCTTTGTTTGGTCAAGCCACCATCACTAAATGTATTTTATTTGTTTCTCAGAGTGCTAAGTTAGGGGTTATCAAGTCCACAATACTGTGCCAATAGTTCCCACAATTATGTGTGGATGTTTCTTTGAGTTTCACCTTAATACCTACTGGTTTTGCTGGAAGAAAATTCATGTGATGTAGTTCTTGGTACATGTACATTGATGTTGTGATAACATACATGTACGTTCAGAATCACTCTTGCTGTATTTTTCTTGAAATTATTAGTAAGAAATGGTTTAGAAAATAAGTGTATTGTCTCAGAGAGCAGTTTCCAAAAGCACAGAACAAACAGACCTATCAGGCACTGATCTAAACAGAGATAAAATACATTGTAGACAAAGAAGGTACATTGTTTGGTGCTTTTCAGATTTGTGTTTTTGTGTCATATGATAGGCACTGACTTTTAGGGATGATGATCTGTTGTCCAGATATGAACTGCAGAAATCCAGCTTTGGGGTCACATTTGGCAGATACCTCTGGTCTCTGTAGTTATCCAGTGCCCTGTATGTAGTTTTTACACCACTGAGTGTATTTTCCTAGTCTTGCTTTGACAGTGCCTATAGCTACATTTGGTGCAGTTGCTACTTCTTCTGGTAGATTGTTCCACTTTCATGCAGTCTGTGAATTTTCTTTTGGCTGTTGTTCTTGTTAGTGACTCTTACTCTTAGGTTGTGTCCCCTGTTCTCACCTGTAGGCTGTGTTTTTATTTCTAATCATAGATTTCAGAAAACATGTTTTTATTACACCCAAGCAGACATCAAAAATAAGCAGGAAGAAATGTTAGCTCTCAAAACAACTCCACACAACACTTTTTTTAAAACTACAGAATAATGATTATTGTATCCACACATGACTGACATCTTTCCTTTATTTTCCAGTTCCATTTTGTGAGCTATGTTTCGGATTTTGTTAACGACATTGAGTCGAGGTTCAACTCGTATATTGAGAAGAATGCTTACGAGCCCTACCAAGTGTTCCTGGCTGCAGTTGCCTGCACACTGTCAGTGGTATGGCTCTACAAGTTCATGTATCTCCACGAACTGAGTAAGTTTTCTTTTTATCTGTTTACTTAAGTGTATGATATGACATTTTTCGCCATCAATGTAAAATTTTACACTTTGTAATGTACTTGAGAAACATATTTTATGAACATTGGTCACTTTTTAGGTGAAAAGTATACGTAATTTTTACAATTTTGTAACTTTGTGTATTATTTTAAAAAAACTTTTCCTGTTCTTGTAAAACTTGAATTCTTGCTTAGATATCCAATATATATACTCTGCTTAAGGATTTAGATATATAATTAATGTTTTCATTTGATAAATTGATATCGTTACCAATTTTAATTCAATTCAGTGAAGATTATAACTTGCCAGTGTTTGAATATGTGTGTGTAACTGTAACTGTAAGATTTTGTGTATATGTCTTACCTCCCTCTCTCCTACATTGTACATACAAACAGGTTTGTGGGAAAGATTCAAGATGGCGACTTTCAAGACTCTGAGGAGTCTACCCTACGTGGGCCCCTCGGTAAGTTCATTCCCTACACTGTTCACCTAAATTCAGGGGATTTTAAAAGAAAGTGGACAAGGCCCATGGGAACTTTAACAGGCTAACAGGCTTATACCTTTTTAAGTCAATAGTGGAAATGCAATTCAGCTTCGCTACCGCTCATGTTTTCAGCCAAGCTTGCTTGACAATCTTGGCTTAAAACATGACTATGACTAATAAACTGGTTGATGTACCAACTACTTACCAAGAACCTAATACCAGCTCAGAAAAGAACAAGAAATAGTCATGCCTTCAAGTACCAGAGTTGTCAGCCAAGGATTGAAGTGTTCAAAAACCCAATTTTTCCTGGAACTATCGTAGAGTGGAACTTGCTGCCACCAAGTACAGTAGGGGCATCATCACTAGATAGTTTTCAAAAATGTCTAGAGTTAGACGTTCAAAGGTCAGGTGTAACATGTCGTTTGGTGTAATGTAGTCAGCTGCCGCCGTGCCATGTGCCTGCGAAGCTGGCACATGATGATTTTTAGATTTCCAATACCTATGTAACCAGTTTGAAAGTTTTGACTTCTGAGTGCAGCTTTGTAAAGGGCGGTTATACCGGCTGTACAGATACAGATACAGATAAAGGTACAGAAATCTGGTTGTTGATGTCCACAGATTCAGAGGGAGGTTGACAAGGCCCTGGAGAACATGGCAGGGTCTCTGTTCAAACTGCCTGCTGGGATGAAGTACGTCAACGGACTGCCCGTGACCGGCCTGTCTGAGGACCAGGTCATGAGGGCCATCAAGGGATACCATCAACTGGGTAAGGACTGACTTTCTCTCCATTTCAGTGGAGAGGAAAAGAGAAAGGGAGAGGGAGAGAGAGGGAGGAAAAAGACAGATAAAGAAAAAGAAAGAAAGAGAAAAAGAAAGGAAAAGAGAAAAACAGAAAGAAAAATCAAGAAAAAAGAATGAAAGAATTAGCAAATGAATGAATAAATGATCTTTATTGCAAATTGATTCTGTGTGAAAGAAATGACTTTTCTCCGTTCCTTGTGTGATGCAGAAAGCTATAATCTATAAGGCATCATCTTATATTCCCAAGAATTTGCCTTAAGAAAAGTAAAAATATTTCCTCTTTTTTTTTGCAGGCCACGTTGATTGGAAGAAAGGAAATGTTTCGGGCACTGTATACAGTGGACAGCCCGAACTGACGCAGCTCTGCACCAAGGTGTGTTGACAATATTTGTTTGTTTCTTTGTTCGTTTGTTTTGCTCAACCTCTGCCAACAGGTATGTGGCTAGTGAGTTGTAATCATCTACCTTCAAAAAATTAGTAGGATTCTCTCTCATCTATGTTACCTAGATTACAAAATTGGCGGATTCTTTACTCTAGTTTGATGATGATGAAAGAAACTTAATGTTTTGATTGACAGGTGTATGGAGAGTTTGCGTGGAGCAACCCGCTACACCCGGACGTGTTTCCCGGGGTGCGGAAGATGGAAGCAGAGGTCGTGGCTATGACCTTGAAGATGTTCAATGCCGGAGTGAACGCCTGCGGCACGGTAAGGTCAAGGAGAGGTCACAGCTGACTCCCAACCTGAGACTTTTCCTCCGAAAAGATAGTTGTCATCAATTGTTTCATCAGCAAAAGTAGGATCAAGAAAACAAAACTAAACATATGTTATGGTACTCCTTAACAACACACTGCCCCTACAGCCTTAAAAAGGCTTTGGGACTACCTTACCTTATTTTAGACTCATGAGTCTTCCACAGATCTGACTACACCTTTCAGCTTCCAGTGCACAAAGAGCAATCTGCCTGCCTGTCTGGCACTCAGGAATGCAATGTAACTTGTTTGCTTACACAAGAAAACAGTTACTCAAGCAACTGGATGGATTTTGAAACAAAAATCTATCCAGTTGCCAGAGTAACTGTTCTCTTGTGAATCTCATTACCTGGATGTCTAACCTTCATCGACGTAACTTGTTTGTTTGTTTGTTTGTTTACAGATGACTTCTGGCGGCACAGAGAGCATTCTGATGGCCTGCCTGGCTTACAGGAACATGGCCAAGGAGCGTGGAGTCACCATGCCGGAGATGTGAGAATCTTTGTTTGTTTGTTTGTTTGTTTTTGGATGAGGTGACCCCCACAATGTGAAAACCATGGTTCTTTCAAAGTGTGCAGGGCTGAAAGAAGGTTACTAAGATAAACCTACAGCAAACCTTTGCCTGATTTCTTTTCATGTAAACCACAACAAAGTCATGACTGGTTTGATGCTTAAAATTTGTAGCTGTAGTTTCCTTATATTAGATCTAGACTTAAGAAGTTTACAATGTCAAACCTTGATGTTCAAAAATATGTATGTAGAGTGTCACTTCTTCTGTGTTTATTTACTTATTTATTTCATCATAAAACGTCTGAGTAGCCCATTCAGCTGGTAGGAGCTGCTTTCCAATGGGGCCCAGCATACATTGTCACAACACGAACACACCAAAAGACATGAATCACATTTAGTCAAGCAATAAAAGGTGGACAACAGTGATACAGTACAGTATAGTGTTGTATTAAGAAGTCTCCAACAACAAGTCCCTACGATTGACCATGTGTATTTTCCTCCTAGTGTTGCCCCTTTCAGTGTGCACGCTGCTTTCGACAAGGCTGCTCACTACTTTGGCATGAGGGTTATCCACGTAAGGATGGACCCCAAGACTTGGATGGTCAACATGAAGGTAGGGCGTTACATCATTAGGGTCACTTTAGGTCAAGGTTCAGTACAAGTCAAGGTTTATCTAGGGTCGTTTTCCACAGAACGTAAACCACAAAATATGGATGGTTAGTGTGAAGGGAGGGTGTTACATCATTAGGGTCAATGTTCATTTAAAGCCCCATCAAGAGCAGTGAAGAAAATGGTTGTTCTTTAAGACTTCAATAATATGATATATCATGGCAAAAAAATGCACTGTATCACCATACTGTTGTTAGCAACTGTCACTGGTTCATGTTATTGTGTTCCTATTAGTCTACTCAAGGGTAACAATATGAAAGCCTGGTACATGTAACTTGTAACACTGTCTATGACACAGACATGACAAATGGTTTGTTCTCTTCCCTTACAGAGCATGAAGAGGGCCATCACTAGCAGCACCTGCATGGTAAGTCTGGGCACAACATGGTTCCTTCAAACATGCTCATTCTTTAACCTTCTCCCTGCTGCCTATCCTTGTAGCCAAGGCAGATTTGGTTCCTAAAGACTACCCCAGTATGGAGAATGTTAAACAAAAGAGGATGTGTCACTAACACTAACCACAGTATGACATACTGTATAGTCACATATCCACCCATAGCCTGGAGTCCAGCCTTGTTAGCTTTAGTCTGCTCCCCAAGATCTAATACCCCAAAAGCGGATCTTGGGGAGCGGACTAAAGCTAACAAGGCTGGACTCCAGGCTAATCCATGCATTTTGTGCTGTTTGCCTGTACAGTAATGTTGAGCTTAGTGCTACAGTTGTTTATTTGTTATTTATATGTTTTTGTTTGTTTTGTGTTCCAGCTGGTCGGATCTGCCCCACAGTTCCCTCATGGAATCATCGACCCCATTGCCGACATTGCTGCGGTAAGTACAGAAGTTTAATCACATTTAGTAAGTGTTGGGTGTTTGAGAGTTGTTTTTGTTTGTTATTGTTTACAGCTTGGCAAGCCTTGGAGGGTTCCTGCTGTAGTGGCTATTTGAGAGTTTATTTGTTTGTTTATTTGTTGTTGTTTACAGCTGGGCAAGCGTTACGGGATCCCCATGCATGTGGATGCCTTCCTTGGAGGGTTCCTGTTTTAGTGGCTATTTGAGAGTTTATTTGTTTGTTTGTTGTTGTTTACAGCTGGGCAAGCGTTACGGGATCCCCATGCATGTGGATGCCTTCCTTGGAGGGTTCCTGTTTTAGTGGCTATTTGAGAGTTTATTTGTTTGTTTGTTGTTGTTTACAGCTGGGCAAGCGTTACGGGATCCCCGTGCACGTGGACGCCTGCCTTGGAGGGTTCCTGCTCCCCTTCATGAAGAAGGCCGGCTTCGACCTGGTCCCGTTTGACTTCTCTCTGGACGGCGTGACCAGCATCTCCTGTGACACGCACAAGGTGACAAACATGTTTGTAATGACATGTAAAAGTAAACTGTCTATAAATCATTACTACAGTCAGTACTACTACTACTAATAACAAGTCCAACAGGAGTTCAGGATTCCCTGTTACCATGAGAATAGCTGTTGGCTTTCTAGTGTAGTCTCAAAGTACGGCTTTGCCCTGCAGGGCTCCTGACCCCTGAGACTGATTTTTTAAAAAGTACCAGTAGGAGCTCAGGATTTTCTTTCACCATGAGAACAACAGTTGGCTTTCTAATGTAGTCTTACATACCTGTTATTCTCCCCAGTATGGCTTTGCCCCAAAGGGCTCCAGTGTGATCCTGAGACTAATTTGAAAGGGAAGAAGTACTAATAGGAGCTCAGCATTCTCTGTCACCATGAGAACAACTGTTTTCTGGCCTTCTAATGTAGTCTTATACCTCTGTTGTTCTCCCTCAGTATGCCTAAAGGCCACTCTTATCTTATCTAGTGTAATCTTATAGAGTTGTAATTAGTCATCAGAGGTCCTGCCAGCAAGGACAACCTGCATAAAGTCTTCAATCACAAAGACAAGACAGAGTAATCTTACATCTCTGTTCTCCCCCTTCCCAGTACAGCTTTGCCCCAAAGGGCCCCCGCATTGTCCTGACTCCTGAGATCTGATTTAAACACAGTTGTTGGCTGTCTTGTGTTAGCTTACACTCCTGTTGTTCTAATTCCCCCCTCCACAATACAGCTTTGCCCCAAAGGGCTCCAGTACAGTACTCACTTCTGAGATCTGATTTAAACACAGTTGTTGGCTGTCTACTTACATCTGTGTTGTTCTCCCCTCCCCAGTACGGCTTTGCCCCTAAGGGCTCCAGTGTGATCCTGTACAGCGATAAGAAGTACCGCCACTCCCAGTACTTCGTGCAGCCCAACTGGCCGGGGGGAGTGTACGCCACCGCCACCATGGCCGGCAGCCGAGCCGGAGCCATCGTCGCCGCATGCTGGGCCACCATGATGACTATTGGAGAGGACGGTAGGTGGAGTTTCCAGAACCGTGCTTTATCCAGAACCGTGCTTTATTCAGAACTGTGCGCTATCCAGAACCGTGCCTTATCCAGAACTGTGCTTTATCCAGAACTGTGCTTTATCCAGAACTGTGCTTTATCCAGAACTGTGCTTTATCCAGAACCGTGTTTTATCCAGAGCCATGTTCAGGCACAGTTCTGGATAGCACACATATATCCAGAGCCATGCTCAGGTACGCTTCTGGATAGCCCACGCGTATCCAGAACCGTGTTTTATCCAGAGCCGTGCTTTATTTAGCACCATTTTCAGGCACAGTTCTGGATGGCCCACATGTGTCCAGAACCCTGCCTGGAGCAAAATCTAGGTTCTTGGATACGCGGAGACTATCCAGAACCGTGCCTGATCCTAACCCGAACCCATTCATTCCTAGGCTACGTTGAGAGCACCAAGAAGATCGTGAAGGCCGCTCGCTACATCGAGAAGGAGCTGAGGAAGATTGAGGGGATCTTTGTGTTCGGGAAGCCGGAGGTCAGCGTGGTCGCCTTCGGGTCGGAGGAGTTCGACATCTACAGGGTCTCCAACACCCTGACTGCCAAGGGCTGGAACCTGAACTCACTGCAGTTCCCATCAAGGTAGGGGGGTCTTCAGGAAAGGGGGGGTCTTTAAGAACAAGAGGGTCTTCAAAAGCAGGGGGTCTTCAACAATAGTGGGTCTTAAACTAAGATGAAAAGCTCAAGGTGTGGAACTTGAACTCACTGCAGTTCCCCTCAAGGTAGGGGGGACCTAAGCTAATAAGTTTCATGGTAGGTGGTGGTCTTTAGATGAGGGGTTCAAGGGCAGTATAGCTTGAACTCACTACAGTTCACCTCAATGTTAGGAGAGGGGTCTTCAAAAGCAGTGTATAGATTATTACATATTTAAGTAAATGGTAAATTGATAATTTACACAAAACATATTACGAAACATGCTTGAGTTGTAGTGTATTAGTAGGTAGAGGGTTTTGACTTAGAATGATAAAAAAGTTTTTAAAAAATGGGGGACTTGAAAATCGTAAACAGACCCCTCGCTAAAGCCTGAGTGTTTGGTTTCCCAGCATCCACCTGTGCTGCACGCTGCGCCACACCCTGCCCGGCGTCACCGACCGCTTCCTCACGGACGTGAAGAAGGCTGTTGCCGAGGCGTTGGCCAACCCCATGGCAAAGACAACCGGCAAGGTCAGTAGGAAAGTTCATATACTGTTTTCTTACGATATCTGTATCTGTATAGCCGGTATAACTGCCCTTCGACGTAACACACCAGCTTTGCAGGCAGGCGGCGCGGCGGCAGCTGGTTACATTACACCTCTTCACGATAGCGGCAAGTGCAGGGAGTGGGGCGAAAGACCAATGATTTGATAACGGTAATGACAAGTTCACAGTACGGAAGTGACCACAGTGAACATAAAAGTACTGTGGAAAAAATCTGAAATTACCATTAGTAAATAACGCATATTGTATTTCTTTACTTTTGCAGGGTGCTATCTATGGGATGGCCCAGAGTGTGCCAGACCGCAAGGTGATCTCGGAGATCGCATGGGGCTACCTGGACTGCATATACGACACCAAGCGCAAAGAGGATGATGGCCCGGTCAACGGCATGCATCACTAAGCAGTGCTAAGTGTCCTTGGATTTTAATCAGCAGCTCTATAAAGGCTGTATAGGGCCTTGGATTAAGTTTTTATCAACACCCATGTTTCCCAGTAGACTGCAGTTGAAGAAAACATTGTAGGAGTTGTGCAACTTACTTAATGGGTGGATTCCACACAGTTTTGTAAGTAGTACAAATTCTAACACATTGTAGTGACAGTATCCTTGTCCAACTCGGCAAAAGCAGATCTTAATAACCATGGTGCAAAAAACTTAAAAAGAACAAAAAATGTTGGGAAATGAATGTGGGGGGAACCAGTCACTTTAACTGGTTATCAATTCTCATGTTGACAAATAGTTTACAGAAAAAGAAAACAATATTGTACGAAGTTTGCTGCTTACAGGATTTGTGAATTGTTCACACTGTCTTCATAAGTGGTATAATTTCTACTCTCATTAGCACCAGTATTCTTGTCCAATTTGGTAAAGACAGTTGTTAAACGCAGTACAAAAATAATCATAAAGATTTTGGAAAAGATCTACTGGAAAAGAGAGAGAAATATTGGAGGATTGGCAGTTTTTTTTTACATTGCAGTAAGTGGAGAAAGTAGTGGGTGGAAGTTGGGAAGCACTGTTTGATACAGTCTTCCTGCAAAAGTGACAGAAACCTGTTGTAAACTGCTGTAAGTTGTGACAGACAACCAGACTGTGGTGGAAGAGATACTTTATCAAACCATCTGTACTCCAAAATATACTTTTTTCAGGAGGAAAGAAACATTGAATAGAAGACATGATGTTGCTCAAAAGGACCACCTTTATGCCTATGGTGCTTAGTGTCATTAACCACTACTTTGCTAAAACACGTAAATTTCAAATTTTAGCCTCTGACGTGTCACTTTTGTGGCAGCCAATGGGATATAAGAGAACAATTTCAAACAACCAACGTATTGTTAACGAATGTTGCAATAAAAAAATGGGCTTAGAGCTGTCCCAAAGAACCAATGGGAGAAAAGATCAATTTAAAACGACCAATGGGGTGTGGAAACAATTGAAACCTACGTAGAGAGATTGTACATTATACTACAACCATACTAAGGTTGTTCAGCCACATACTGTAACATAGACTACCCCAAACCATTGTGGAGAAAAGTTTTGAACAATCAGAAGGATTTTAAGTTTAGACATGTCCAACTCTGTCAAGCAACTCAATGGTGAATACCGCTGTTAAAGATGCAAAGACCACATACCGGTTAAGAAAATAGCAATAACCATTGCTGTACGAGATCTCCCCAGCTATACTAGCTGTGGAATAGTCAATGGTTATCAAAAAAGAAATGACGAAATCCACAACCAGTGTCTAACGCACGCATGCTGCTGTGTTGACAAATCAGTTTTCTCAATGTGAGAAAGAAATGCAAGAATTTTTCTGCTAATATTAACATGATTCTGCAGTAGGTACTGTGACTTTAAAAAAAGGTTTGTTTTTTTTTTTACACTGTTGCAAACCTTCCTGGTTTCCCATTTTATGAAGCAACAAAGAAATGCAAGTATCTGTTTTTGTTATGTTTGTGTTCTTTGTCAGGTTGTATAATTTTGGTCAGCGTAACTGTATGTATGGTAACAGTGATGTACTTATATCTAAGAGCATGTATGTGATGATTTTACTATTACTGAAAGATATACATTTCCATTCCTTTAACATTGCCAGTATTACACATGTGCATCACTTATAGTGAATGATGACACTGTAATATCTGTAAAAATCGAAGTAGAGACTTGGATAATAATACAGAACCCTATACACTGTTCTGTTGCAGCATAATATATTCAATTTGTAATTACGTGAACAACCAAACAGTTACTGCATACTATCAAGACAGTAGCCACCCAATATTAATATTGTCGAAATCTTGAAAACAAAGACTTTGCCAAAGTCTTAGACATGAGGAAATGACTTGTAGCCCTGGCTAGGTGCTTAACACTGTACTTGTGCAGTGGTGCTATCTTACTGACTACAATTAGTCATTTTTGTATGGTCACCTCTCTATTGTACCAATCTTATGCAGATAGAGGTTCTAGACTGAGTAATATGTGGTGAGCATATACAGAGAAACACACATGTAACATTACTTCACCAGACTCTGACAACAGAAATGGGTCCCTATGGTTTGAATACAGAATCAATGTGAGTTCAGTCTTCGAGTGATTTTTGATGTGTGGATTTTTCGTGTAGTAGGTATGTCGATGAAGGTTCGACATACAGGTAATGAGATACACAAGAAAACAGATACTCAAGCAACTGGATAGATTTCAAAGTCTTTCAAAAGGTATGGTAGTCAGTTATACCACTTTTGGATCAGGGTATGGTTGGGGTATGTTTATTTCCCTAACCCTTGGGGCCAGTATTGTATTTATCATCAGTGAAGCATTCCCAGAAAAACTTTTTTCCATGTCAACATTTACTTTGTACTTTTCTTCGGTTACAAAGAACAGTTACTGTAAAGCACCCATGACAATATCTTCTGACAGATATGAGGACCAGGCTTATTGTCAGTGTTAACATCTATTTCAGTGTTAACATCTACTAGTATTTCAACTACATTTAGTATACTCTTTTCTAGTATTCCCAGTTAAAAAGTGCTGCAAAAACAGGCGTAAAACACTGAGAATGGGCCGGACCTTTACATCTGCTTGGAGACTAAGAGATGTCTGCAGTTGTGGCCAAGGGTGAGAGAGGGCGCTGCCGACTGAGGGAGTTGCATTATGGGTCAAAGGTCACAAAACATTCAGGAACACCGACAAGAACAGTGTCCCTGTGTTTCGCGCCAACTAATATCCCTGGATCCGCCGCGTCTGAGCATGGGCCGAGTTCTAATCGTCGGAGCGGGCCTGACTGGGGCCGTGAGCGCGTGCCTACTGAGGAGGGAGCTGCAAAAGGCCTGCAGTATCGTGGTGTGGGACAAGGCCAGGGGGGCGGGTAAGAGCTAGCCGCGGCGACTGTTGTAGGGCTTCTCTTGCTTGCAGTCTTAAATACATTAGCCCTAACCTCCTTGCCCTAATGTAAAAGACTGCAAGGAAGAGAAACCCTACAACAGTCGCCGCGGCTAGGTAAGAGCTAGACCTGAGATCTCAAACATCTTTCAGAGTAGTGTAGAGTTGTTTTGGTCGGGTAGGAACTCCGGTCCCAGTTTGGGCCGCTCTGTATACATGTAACGTTAAACCTATAGCTAGCCTGGTTACCAGTCTCCACAGGGCGGCTTTGGGGTGTTCTTGGGGTGGCCCTAGTACTACTAGGCTACTGTGCAAAACTGACCAGTATGTAACCTAGCCTGGGTGCAAGCCTGTTTCCAGGGCGTACACTGCACAGGCCAGCTCCCTGGCTCCAGGGCCAACATGCCCCAAGGAAATTACACCACAGCCCCCTCTCAGTTAGGCTAACTCTGGGCCGTAAGCGTGACATATGGGTCTGGCATCCAGGCAATGTGTTACCAGGTATGTGAAACAAACCAGCAAACACACTGACTGTGTTGTGTTGACTATAGGAGGGCGCATGAGCACCAGTCGGTGTCCTGAGGACCAGCAGTGCACGGCTGACCTGGGGGCCCAGTACGTGTCTGCCACTCCGGACTACGCAAAGTCTCATGCCAGGTACTAGTACTGCTCTCAGGTTCTTGTCTGTATATACTTACTAGTACTAAGCAGCTGCAACAAGAAGTCAGACAATCTGGCAAGTAGATACAGTTTTTCTTCAGGTAAAGTTAGATCACACTACAAACAGGGAAGTCAGACAATGCATCAAAATTTACCTAATAGGTACTAGTACACTCCTTAGCAAAAAAAATTAATACTAATCCCCTACAGGGTACAAAAGATGGGTACCTAAGTAGCAGGTCCATTTCCTAGCTTTCTATATACTGTACTTACAAGTGGTCAAGAGGAAAAGGTTGCAGTGGTTCGGACATGTCTAGCAAGAGCAGATGAACAATACTGCAGGGAAGGGTGGAGAGTGCACAGCTTTGGGGCATCCATGTCAGTCATGGACCAGTGACTTAAAAGAATTTAGTAAAAGAATGTGGCTAGGTAAAAGAACAAACCAGCTGACCAGACTGCCAGAGGTGGAAGACTTTTGTTGAAAGCTGTGCTGCCCATACAGCAGATCAGCTATGGCACTGATGATAATGATGAAAGGTAGATCAATCTACATTTTGTTTGTTCGTATCACATTTTCCCAGTTTCTATGATGACCTGTTGACAGCCGGAGTGCTTCGACCGCTGTCCGCGCCCGTGGAAGGCGACCGTTCCGACCCGGCCACCAGTCACTACGTCGCGCCGTCTGGCATCAGCTCCGTGGTCAAACACTTCCTCAAGCAGGCAGGTGAGGGAAGTAAGTCAGGCCTGCTGATCGATCCAATGATTGATTGATTGGTCCATTGATTAATCCATCAATTGATTGATTGATTGATTGATTGATTGATTGATTGATTGATTGATTGATTTGTTGACAAAGGTTTGACATGCAGTTAATAAGATACACAAGAAAACAGTTACTCAAGCATATGGAGAGAGAGAGATAATGTTTGTGTACAATCTATCCATGGATGCTTTAGTTATTGTTTTCTTGTCTGATTGATTGATTGATTGATTGTACTTTTTATCAATGAAAGTTGGTCGGTTGGTTGATTGATTGACCCTAATGTATCGGTCGATCTTATTATTTATTTCAATTGATTAATTGATTATTGATTAATTGATTCATTTTGCAACATGTCAGAAAAAAGATGGCAACCCTATGAGCTAATGATAGTAATGGTTTAACCATTGATCCTCAGATGCCGAGGTGCATTTTGGACATCAAGTATCAGAGATCAGAGAAGAGAAGAGCGGAGGAAAATGGCATGTTGCGGCGCAGAATGGGACAGAGGCGGAGTTCGATGCCGTTGTTCTGACGATGCCCGTGCCTCAGATCCTGGGACTGGCAGGAGTCAAGACTCTGCTGGGTAAGGATTTAGGCCATGTCAAAATATTTCCTTTAGTTAGTACTCGTTCAGACCTTTTCAAGTCAATGGAAAATGGTTATACTGGTAGGATACTGGGGTGATATACGAGGTGACATCCAAAAAATGTAGGACTCATTTTGGGACTTCTTGCTATGCTGTTTTAAATGCCTAAAGTATGAAATGATGAAATGTGCTAATGTGGGGCAGTGACTGAGAATTCATTCAGTTGCTAGATATATTTTGTAGTACGTCATGTAACATTATGTTCCAGAAAGCAATTTGATATCTTTCATCAGTGACTGATAATTTTATCCAGTTGCTTGATTAATTTTGTAGTACATCATGTAATATATATAATGTCACGTTTCATGTAGCAATTTTGCTATCTTTCATCAGTGACTGATGATTTTATCCAGTTGCTTGATTTATTTTGTATGTCATCATGTAATGTTTATGTATCCTAATCTGTCACTCCAGAGGCCCAGCCAGCTCACCTGTCCCAGCTGCAACAAGCGTCCTACTCCTCCCGCTACGCCCTGGCACTTTACTTCTCACCAGGCACCCAGTTAGATGTGCCATGGGCAGCTAAATACGTCACCGGGGACCCCTGTGTCAGGTTCCTGTCGGTGGATAGCAGGAAAAGGGGTCTCGGTGAGTCACCTCCATTTTTCATTTCGGTTTTCTTTTAGTTATATTAAATAGGAATGGCAGTGAAGTCAGTATAGGACATTCAGTGTATTCCTTACTACACCATTGTAGGTTCAAATCACATGGACGCTTGGTTTTTTAAAAACAATTTTGCAAGTACTGCACGCAAAATTACATTAAGAACATTGTTAGTACTGTACCAGTTCTGGATGTAAGGCTAGGCAGCAGGGAGAATTGTAAAGAATTGTGAAGAATGCCAAAAAAAGATGAAGAGGAAGACAACTTGCATTTCCTTGCAAATGTTGTTTTTTTATCATAATTTTTGTTGTTGTTGTTGTTTGTTTCCCCCCAGATGGCCCAGAGGTTGGTCCAGCCCTGGTGGTGCACACTGGAGTTCCCTTCGGCCTGAAGCACATCGACCAGACCCTGTCCGAGGTTCAACCTATCATCATGCAGCATCTACAGAACGTGTTGCCACGGTTACCCGAACCCCTCAGCATCAAGTGCCAAAAGTGGAGATATTCTCAGGTATGTACTCAAGATATAGCCTCTACCAGGCTTCAGAGGTGGCTGGAAAGAGTAGAAATTGGCCAAAAAGACAGATAACAGACCAGGGGAGCTAGTCCACTCCCGGATCAGTAAACTGAACTCTTTGATAGGAGTCATTTGTGTGAACTGATGTTTTCATAATTTTCTCTTCTGTAGCAGGACACATAATCAGAAAGACGTGCCATTATATATGCCTGACTTCTACTTTTTCTGGTGTTTTTTATCCTAACAGGTTCACCAGCCAGCCAAAGGCAGTCCAGTTTACATGTACGGTATAGATCTGACTTGTCCTATTTTGTTGTTTTGTATCGTCAGGTTCACCAGCCAGTTGAAGGCAGCCCAGGTGCCCTGGTGGTCAGCAGCCAGCCTCCTCTTGTGCTTGGAGGAGACGCCTTCACACACTCCAACTTCGACGGCTGTATAGAGTCGGCTCTGTCTGTTGTCAGACAAGTTAAGGAACTTCTAACAAACAGTGGTCAACTGTAACGTCTACTAACATAATTTTGCCAGGCCACCCTGAAAAATGCATATCTAAAGAGATATCCTATGCACTGTCAATGAGTATTACAGCATATACAAGCGGTTGAATATGGAGCTTTTTCGTCTCAGTATTTCTGTCATTTCTTGTGTTCAAGAAACCAATACTCTCTGAAAAATGCATCATTTATAAAAAGAAGAAGAATCAGAGCAACTTGTGTCCACACCAAAACAGTTTATTGTCAAAACAATTTACAGTTTTAGATAATAAAGACAGTAACCATCTTCAACACAGTGTTTATGTTTATCACTTTTCTTGATTTTTAGTTATAAAATCACATCCTCTGTTTGACCAACCACCGAACTCACATAAATTAGCAACATACTCTTTGATTTGCAAAACTCAATCTTCGTAAAAAGTAAAAATAAAAGAACTTTCAACACAACATACTTCTTTTTAGGATCCTCTTTGAAAATCACTTAGATCAAACAACAGATCATGGTGACTAAATACTTTATCGACAAGCTTGACTTACATTTGATATGAAACCTCAAATAAAACGTCTATTTACAAATAAAGAGCTTAACTTTGTCTACAGGTACATGATACATGTGTAGCTATGCTAGAACATTTCAACAACCAGGTAAACAAAAGTTGTAGAAAAATGAGAGTAAATATTTATCTTATAACAATTCACGCTGCCTCCTTCACAAACAAGGACCAAATATTCTGCTGATTACTTGTCGAGTACGTATCATAAGTTAGGTTATCATGTATAAAAACTACTCATTGTGGTGATGATTGTTGTAATAAGTACTTCTATTTTTTTTATTTCATTTCCTACAGATTTCTCTAAATACCTTGTAGAGAGCTTGTTCCTGGTGTTCTTCCTTAAGGCAAAATGCATCCGTTGTAAGACCTAACAGTAATTATAACCTATATAATTAGACTCACACACAAAACAAGTCTTGTTTACTCTATAGTGTTCACTCACACACTTAGTTATGACAAGTCAGATCTCAGTGTCAGCATTCATATTATTCTATTATATTATGTTAAAATAATTTCATCTTCAATAAGCTGCTAAACATAGAGGACTTCTCTGGATATCTTATGAAATATACAAGTTACAGATTTCCAAGTCGGCAGAACGTACTGCGCCTGCACGAAATCGTAAATGTAATGTGCACAGCACTTCTACAAAAGCTTCCACAGATCTAGAACATATCAAGGTAGGGTTTGCATATTGGAGAATGATAGCTTGTCTGCAGTTTTCAAATTTTGTATATGAGAGACATAAAGATACGCAACGGCCGAAACATCCAACAAAAACCGTGGTTTTGCACAGGTGCAGTACGTTCTGCTGGCAAGCTCAGATTTCCACCCTGCTGGAAATTAAGTGGAAATCCCAGTGCTGGGGACTGCTAAGTCCAGAACCGTGCTTTATCCAGAACCATATTCAGGCAAAGATCTGGATAGTCCACATGTATCCAGAACCATACCTGGGGAGAGATTTCCACCCTGCTGGAAATTAAGTGGAAATCCCAGTGCTGGGGACTGCTAAGTCCAGAACCGTGCTTTATCCAGAACCATATTCAGGCACAGATCTGGATAGTCCACATGTATCCAGAACCATACCTTAGGGAATGGGATATGCAGACACTATCCAGAACCTGATCCTAACCCTAACCCATTCAGACATAGAACTAGCTGGCACGGTTCTGGATATGATAGAGACTATGCAGAACCTGATCCTAACCCATTCAGACAGAGATTCTGAACTACTTGTAGATAGACACGGTTCTGGATACGACAAGGACCGAGTGGAATGGACTAGTGAACGTCTGCCGCTCTTGTCGTGGGCTCGACCTGCCCTGACCCCTTGTGGTGACCGATGTCCGTCATCCCCTCCGGGAGGCTGCCACCCCCGCTGGACAGCTGCATGGACACAATGGACTGTTCCAGCCCGGAGTCAAAGGTCGGACTGGTGATGTGAGGTCTGCCCTTTTGGGGCTCCAGGAAAGCTGTAGGGACGGCAGGTCAAGATGTTAGGAAAACTGACAACAGAGAAGTTACTTTTTGTCATGTTGATGAAGGTTAGACATCAAGGTAGAACATTACGTTGACAAGTACAAATGTATATCTACTGCTTGACTCTCCTCAGTAACTCATTTACATATCAGTTCAGACACTCATTTCTATACAGGATACACTTGTCTTCAATCTTTGACTCATTCTCAGTTACTGACGAAAGACGGAATGCTATCTGAAACGTCTGACTAATCAGCGAGTTTATTCACAATTGCTTGATTTTGTGTTATGTTGACTTTTTAATCACTTCAACTGCAATACTTAAATTAACACAAAACACAGACTGTCTTTGCCAGAAGACTAAAGAGTGGTGAATTACTATCTTAATAATGATACAGACAGCTAGGAATTCTGTCAGTTACAATGTGGATCATCAGCTAAAGCAGAACATCAAGGTTCTTAAATGTTTGTATAGATTAATTTTTGTTATTTGAATTTGTCATTGAATATAATGGAGGGGGAGACAAAACAGGTGATGTAAATCACCTTTACAGGTTGTCTCCATCTTCAATGTCCCCATTCAAGGTACAGGTTGTCTGCCCTCTGTGTACGATACCAGCAGTCAGCAGGCAAGTCTTAAGTCTGGGACAGCCCTTACCTTGTGGAGTTGCCGTGGTATCTGCTTGCGTTGCCATGGAAACATCAGGCTTGCCCTTGATGGCTCCATCGATGATGTCGATGGCGTCACGGCGACCAATCTCCTCCAGCCCTGCCCGTAACTTAGCAACCGTTCCGTCCATCATCTAAACAACAATATGTAACTTAGCAACCATTCCTGTCATTATCTAAAACAGGAACACAAGAAAGATTTTTGGAATGTTTCAAAGAATGGAATTTTCTATTTTGCTTTCTTCTTCTAGTTGCTTTGAAATTTGCATGTCAGGTCTTATATTTCCTATTTCAAAGTTGTCTGCAATGCTTTTGTAAGATAACTACACAGTCCTGGTTTGGAAAATGCCCTGTGCAAGATGATTCAGGTATACAACAATAAATCAGAACAAACAAACAACAAACAAACAAACCTCAAAGTTCTCCAGAAGAGCAGTGGTGGGGCTTGGGCGGAGCTTGAAGGCGTTGCTAAGGTTACCGAGGCCCAGCCTCTCCGCCAGTGCTGCCCAGTCCCGTCCGGGGTTGGCCTCGTCCAGTGCCTTTGAAAGGAACAGCCGCGACGGGCCGTCCAAGCTGCTGAGGTCCCCAGTGCCTGTAAGAATGTCAACACTGCTATCAATTTTATCCTTCTTAATCTTAACAAGAGTCTATTTTCTATCTGTTGCCCAATCTTATCTTCGGCAATTACCTTGCTAATATACGTTTGCAGGAATTTTGCACTGCACTTGAAGCACTTTTAAAACATAATTTTCAATATACCCTAATTCTGTGAATTGCATACCTACAAGATTTCGATCCGTCCTCTGATGCTCCTAAAGCTTGTTCTAAACGCTTGAATTGAATAAATGTATGAGACGAGTTGATCCTGACCTTTGGTTTGTGTGAAGTGAGGCACGTCAGGCCGCTGGTGTTTGGGCACGTATGGCTTCCCGCTCAGAATGTCTCTCATCTGGGGAAACAGGCAGATTGGTTAGGAACATGTATACAAGGAGCTTACATGTACAAAGCAAGAAATGATACAAAGTTAACATGGACTAATTCACTTTGTCTTCACGGAAGCAAAATTTCATAGTTTCTATTCAAGGCTGCACACCCTCAAGTCTCTTCCAGGGAATAATTCAGAAGCGAAATAAATGTAAATGGGATGGAATCTCTTCAGCTACAAGACCAACTGAGTTTTGCTTCTTTAACTTTGGTAAAATTAACAGAAAAACTATTCTTTTTATACCAAAGTTAATGCACAAAACTGGTTTTTACCTCATCTGAAGCTGCAAGGTCCAGTGGAGTCTGACCCTTAGCCTCGGTGACCTCTGACTCTTGACCTTCGTCCTCCTCCTCCTTGGCCTCATAGTTCTCCAGCTTGGGGTCGGCGCCGGCCGCCATGAGCAGCGCCGCCATTCCCAGCATGCCCCTGCCGCTCGCCACGTGTAGCGGAGTGTTCCCGTCAAAGTTCTGTGCGTCGACGTCTGCCCCAGCCTTGTGAAACAGAAAATCGTGTTGAGCAACTAGAAAAGTAGAAAGGTAACATTTGCAAAGCAAAATACATAATGTCTACCTTCTCATGGTCTAGCCTAACAAACTACAATGTACTGCTGAGACTGTTTATTCCAACACATTCATATATATGGCCTTGAGAAACAGAAATTCGCACTTCGTAGTTTAGCACTGCATCTAACAACTAGAAAGGCAACATTTGCAAAGCAAATTACGCTATATTTACCTTCACATGGTCTAGCCCAACAAACTACTGCTCTGTATATTCTTACTCAAACATATTTCATATATATGGTTACCAGCCTCTCCAACTCTGTCCTGTCACTTGCTACATAATGTAACCCAACACCTCAGGGTGTCTGCTACAGCACCAGTTACCATGTGTTTTCCATCTGCGAAGGTAAATATAATTTAAAAAGCGGTCGGAGCTCACCTCGAGGATGAGATAGCCGGTGATGGCGAGGTTCTCGTTCTCGACGGCGTGGTGCAGCGCCGTCCGCCCGCTCTTCCCGTCCGGAACGTTCACGTCGACCTTTGCCATGACCAGCTCCTTCAGGGCGCCCAGGTTACTCGCCATCACGGCCAGGTGCACAGGTGTGAACCCTGCAGGTAAGGGGGGAGGAAGACATGGATTAAGACATATAGAATAAGAGTAACTCAAGTAAAGGGCTTACAGTAGGGAAAGTTAATTATTTGCAATTACAGATTCTGAATGTCGTGCTTCTTTCCAAATCCACTGATGCTGGCAGAATGTACTGTGCCTGTGCGAAACCCATAATCTGCAGTGGGTTTTTAAGGTCGCATTCACATCCTGTCTATAGTTTTCCAATGTTGAGTTGGAAACGATGTCGTCTGCAACAGGCATAATTCTGAAGTTGACTGAACATCTAAAAAAAAAATGTGAAAAACTTGGGTTTCACGCAGGCACAGTACATTCTGCAGACTTGCTATAGAAAGCAGCGTTGAACCTGACCTTCAAAGTTGTGTGCGTTGATGTCAGGTGTGTTGGGGATGCCAGGTGCCTGGGCGGGGATGTTCCGCAGGATGGCCTGGAGGCTCTTCTCATCACCTGCAGGGGGGAGGGGGGCAGCGACCTTCAACTCACCTTCAAGGTTACAATTTATCATATCATCTTATGAAATATGATATGTATATTCTTTAGAAACAATTCTCCAATCAACTTCAAGATATTTCTTTTATTTCTATTTCTCACTGGTAATGCTACCCATCCCCTCTAGATACACACAGTGGTCCTTTCTAGTACCCACACCATTTTTTTCAATGAAAAAAAATTTCTCCAGTTCTGTACCTTACCACTACCACATTGTTTGATGCTCTTAACATCTTATTGGATGATTTAAAAGTTTCTACTTTTAAATCTGATTGGATAACTAGAAAAAGTTCCTCAATCCTGATTGGACAAGCTCAGAGATCCCCCCAGTCTGATTGGATGATTTGAATGCTGCCTTACCAGCCTTGGCCGCCAGGTGCACAGCTGAGTTGCCATGGCGATCGGGCAGCCAGGGGTTCGCTCCGCAGCGCACCAGCAGGTCCGCCACCTGAGGCTGCTGGGTAATCACTGCCAGGTGCAGGGGAGTCTGGGTAAAAAAAACAAGACATGAAAAGATGCTTGAAAAGCTGTTCCATTTAGAAAATGGGGGGTGGGGGTGAGATGCTTTTCTGTCACAAAGGTTATAGGTCAGGGGGTAAGGGTTGGCAGTCAAAGGTTAAGCATGACTGACCTGTCTGAGGTGGTTGTACTGGTTGATGACCCGGGGGTCAGGCAGGGTCAAGGTCACATGCAGCAGGTTCTGGACCACCAGGGGGTTACTGTGGATGATGGCCAGGTGCAACGACCTTCAAGTAAAAAACACATAAACTCAGCATTGTTGTGTCCTTGTGAAAGGCACTTGACGCCTTTTTCCTCACTCGACGCAGGTGGAAATGAGTACCTAGCTTCATTTAGGAACGTCCTCTTAGATGGGATGTAAAGCTGGAGGTTCCGTGTTTAAGGAGAGACACACCTCAAGCACGTTAAAGATCCCAGCACTTATCGAAAAGAGTAGTTGAAACCTTACAGTCCAGTCTTGTACCTACTGTACAAAACTGGCATGTTGTGCCTAAAGGCTATTTATCAGTTATGCAAAACAAACAAACAAACAAACAATAGACGAGAATTTGCTGCATTGACTGTTACCACCTATGAAGTATACTTCCTAAGTTCTGAGTGGTGTAGGCTAACAATGTTACCAGGTATGAAGAAAAAAGGATTTCAAGATCTGGTTTAGACAAAACAACAGAAGAGGAACCCACGTGTCTCCCTCGTCATCCTGCACGGCGGTGAGGTGGCGCTGCACGGCCAGGAGCATCCGAACGTCGCCCGTGATGGCGTAGTCCCGCAGGGCGTTCGCCGACCTCTCCGCAAGCTGCCAGGCAACGTCCCCATACTGCAGGGCCGCCCGGCTGGTCTCCGTGGAACCTGATTTAAGAGAATAATAGAAAAAAAAAGAAAGAAAAGAAATAATCAGTACTAGAAAGGTAATATTTACAAAGCAAATGCATAATGTTTACCTTCACATGGGGACAGTCTAGCCTCACAAACCACTACTACGTTTATTCTTACTCACACACATTGATATACTAGTATATGGTGACCAGCCCCTCCAACTCTGTCCTGCCACTTGCTACATAATGTAATCCATCAGCAAGTCACAACAGAAAGCAACTGTTAGTTTTCGCAGAAATTATCTAAATAAAGATGATCAAAAGCTCAGTATTCTTGCCTGAAAACTTTTAAACTGGCCGTACCTTTCTGTTTGTCTGCTGGGGTAGGTTTAGTGAAGGCGCTCGGCTTCCATGGCTGCGGCCCCATGCTGACGGACTGCCCCTTCAGCCCTGCCTGGGCATCCCCTCCAATCTGGGCCTGGCTCATCGCCACGGAGTCTTCCGAAGGGGCGGAGTCGGTGATGAGGTCATCGTCGTCGGGCGGGGCCCTGTCGACGACCAGGTCGTCATCCTCCTCGGGCTGCCTGATTGGTCGATCCACGGAACCTGGGAGGTGGAGAAACGGGCAAGGTCAAATCATGATCCAAGGTCACAGACATACATCAAGAAGCATACAAATCACTGTAACAGAATGTCCACTTTACATACAATAACAAACAAACAAACAAACAAACATGTGCAGCTGTTTATGATACACTTCGATCATGACCTTGACCTCACCTTGGTCCTTCATGCCGCCCCCTCCACCGTACGCCTGGAAGGCACCACCCCCTCCAAAGTGGAACGTTCCACCGCCTCCGATGGTGCTACCGAATCCAAAACCACCCCCATACATTCCTGGAAACAAAAAAAGATTCATACACTCAGACTCTTTTAGTTTGAAACTTTATTTCAGCTGTCTTTGCCAATATATTCTTAAACAAAAGCTAGTCCAGAATTGTTGACAATAATGGACAAACATCAACATCATCATCATTATCAGTCCAGAATTGAGCAACTCACCAGGTCCGAACCCCCCTCCTCCCGCAGTGGGCCCTCCCGGCCCCCCACCCCCAAAGTGGGTGTTGAAGTGTGGAACTGTCTTCTTCCTCTTCTTACCGATCTCCTCCTTGTCTGTATGAGGGAGTCAGAGAGAAAACCACATCAACACAACATACACAGCACTCCTACTCTACTCAAACTATTCCCACCCCTGTCCTTGGTACTGAACGCCATCCACACTAAAAAAAGATCTGTCCCTGGTGCTGGACACTGTCCATATATTATAAAACTGTATGTGGATGGTATCCTTTTTACAAACAATACTTTTCTCCGATTAATTTGTATAGTTTGTTACAAACTACAAATCACAAATAGAACAGTTACTAGAACAGCTTTCAAACTTTTTGTTCCTACATAGACCCGAGCCAAGACAGACAGCAAAATTTGCTGTAATACCTTCTGCTGTATTTGAAAAAAGTCTAAGAGTCTAAATCAACAAATGCAATTACTAATGACTACAAAATGGTTAGATAAGTCCTAATTCCTTTGCGTTGTAAGTTCAGAATGTGTTTGAAACAGCGTACCGAACTGTTGAGGCTGATAGGTGAAGGGTTTGGGGTCGCTGAGCTCCCCGTCGGACTTCCTGCGCAGCTGAACGTGCACACTGATTGGTCGATCGATGGCCACATTGTGGTACGGCGGGGTCTTAAACACGATGGCAAACTGTAGAAAAGGTACATCGAAACTTAGCAAGGAACTTACAAGTAAACAATAGAAAACAATAAAAGGAGTTTTTATCTCACAATGGCTGTAGAATAGTTACACCGGTGTACGAAATACTTTTTTGAGCCAGGATGCCCAGTGGCAACCTAGAATGAAAGCTAGGTTGCCCATCAAAAATCCAGGTTGCCCCGTATTTAAACTTTTCTACATTATAATTAACTTTGTTAGAATGCAATGTGCATTTATGCATTTCTGATACAGAGTTGTTTCCCCTTACCAGAAGTGATGAGCTCTTCCATGGGAACTTCTCAATAAACAGTTCCCAATGGAAGAAAGGGGCATCCTTACTGCAAAATCTAAGTAGTGCACTGAGCTACCTGGGTGTAGAAATAGGTTGCACCAAGCAAAATATGGTTGCACAGAGCAACTGGGCAACCTAGTATTTTGCATGCTGTTACCTGTCTGTGGACGTCTGCAGGCCCGAAGTCCCCGTAAGCCTCCCACTCTGAGCCACCATTGGTCGAGTCATCCGCCTCCTCAAAGAAACGCACCTGGATGTCATCTGTACAAACAACATTAGTCAGTGTCAGCTTCATCTTTTTCTACATTATTGCTGACAAATGATGTATTATCATATCATAGAACATTGGAACTAACTTTCTACCTTGTGGTAAAAACACATATTAGAAATGATTTTGTTTCAGCCCCCCTACACACAGTCAGATTATGTTTACAATTAAACAGTAATTATAAGGCTAGCAAATTACATGTACAGGTAAAGCCAAGATATCTCCTGTTTATGGTCAGTGACTATAAGGTAAAAGTTGTGTAGGATCAAATAAAGGTCAGGCCGGGTCATATGAGGTCAGGTCATGAGAGGTCTCTTGAGGTTAGGTCAGGTGAGGTCACGTGAAGTCGCTCACCTTTCTGCACCTTGTCACACAGCAGGAAGACCTCGTCCCCACCGGTCACACAGCCGGAGTGCCGGTCCATCCGGCAGATCTTCAGCGTGGAGGCGTTTGGGGCCTCTGGAATAACACGGAATGAAAGAAATCAATATGTATCTTTTAGGTTGAGATGAAACAAAAATTCAAAACATACTGCTGTTGAACATTGGATTGGAGTACAGAAAAATTTCAAACCTTTTTCACACAATAACATATTTTATCTTGTGATTTTGGTTGGAAAGAGACATTACTGCCAAGCCTGTTTGATTTGTTGGTTCTCTTATTTTGGTACGAAATCAATGAAACAAAGGGCTAAAGATGGTACATTTTTGTAAACCAGGAAAAAGATGAAGAGGGCGAATCCGAGAACCAGGAAATTAAATTGGAGCGTCCTAACAGTTGACAATTTGTACGTACTGCTGTCAAACACGGCGTCGGAGATGACGGGCTGGAGGGTCCGCGTGTACGAGCCGTTCTCGTCCTGCAGGAAAGCCTGGAAGCAAACCCGCACGGCGCTCAGATCCATCTGCTTAGCCTGCTCCTGCGACTCCTTCACAATCTGACGCTTGTCTTGTTCTGAGGCACAGAATTTATCTTACTGAGTTACCCACATTCAGTTATTGAGGATGGAGAGAAAAAAAGCAACTTGTTTATGAGAAAGCCATCTCCGCAAAAAAGACAACATAAAGCAATATTCAAACTCTTGAAAGAAAACCATGGGACATACTGCTTAAATCTAATTTATCTCAAATGTATCATGTCACTGATCGACAGAATGAAAGATTAATAAAGAAAAAGCGTGAGAAATGTGGGTCCCCACCTGTAATGTTATTGATCGACAGAATAAAAGACAAAGTTAAGAAAAAGAGCGAGGGATGTCCGTCCCCACCTGTGATGTACTTGTTACTGTCGTCTTCGTTCAGGTTGTCGAAGTCGGGGATGATCTTCCCCGTCTCCTGGCAACGGCGGGCGGCGACGAGCTCCTTCAGCTTCCTCTTCTCCAGGATGGACGGGACGTTCTTCTTGGTCACGTGGAGAACGCCCAGGTTTGGGAACCTGTGAGCAACGAGGTGAGAGAGATCGTTTCAGGGTTAAAGCATCACCTCCACATTTATTTTGAGTTGGGGAACCTGATTAGGAATATTGAAGAAATCATTACAGGGTTTACGATATGGGTTTACATGCATTTCACAAACTATTTATCAGGTCACATACAAAAACACCCCCAAAACAAGACAATGTACCTCTGTACCAAGAGATAATAAACTTATGATAAGCATTATCACACAACGAACACATCTCACAAAACTCTGCACGTAAATAAAGCCAAGGCTGATGTTCATGGAACCTTTACATGACATGCTCCCAACCATTCTCCAAGCAATGTCAGGGCTGAGTTAGGAGTAGCTTGGAGTCTATCCTATCCTGTTCTAGCTCCAGTTTGCTCCTCTGAGAAAAACGTTGCAGTCATATCCTTGGGTCCAACCTGCACCACATGCATACATGTACACACAGACACACAAACACACACAAAACAGTACCCCCTACCCAGTAGGTAATAATAGACTCACGTTGCTGTCATGTCCTTGGGTCCAACCTGCACCACACAGAATCCGTCCTCGTTACACTGTTTCCCCACCAGGTAGTGCGCGTGCGGCCGCGGCTGGTCCTCATTGGTCATCAGCGTCACCACGATACGGGCGTAACCTTGGTAACCCACGATCTGAGCGATAAGGAAAAATAGTTCAGAGTTAATTGATGAATCATCACCATCAGACTTACTCATTACAAGTGCTGTATCAAGTGAAGTTGAGCTTCCAGAACTGTTTGTTATACATTGCTGGCAAAAGTTCCCATCAATCTAAATTAGTTTCTTTTTCTGTGCGTTTCTCATAGAGTTGATTAATATGATGTGGGATCATGTTGTGGTTGTTACCAAACGTGCAGACAAAAATCATCAAATAACAACAAGCAGCAACAATGGCCATCCCTATTTTGTTCCACGTACATGTAGATCAGTACTCCTTAAAAAATGTAGTTTTTATTAAAATGAAGAACCTACAATTTTCGAAAATGACAAAAAACAGAGGAAAAACTCTGCCGTTACCTTGACAGCGGGGTAGGTTTTTCTGTTCTTCTCGCTGTGGATCCCTGGGATACCTCCGTGGGACGGACCCTCGCAGCCGTACCGGAAACGGAACCCTCGCTGGGGGGAGGGACGACATGACAAATACTGTCAATAACGTACAAATTATTCAGTGTGTAAACTGGTCATGTTTAACTAGCTATTGTTTCTAAACTCCATCTGACATATGGACAAATGATCATTATATAATTTTTGCCTCACAAATGCTGTTGGTAAGTTTCATGTAAAATTATCAACATGACAGCAAAACATATTATGTTGGAATGCTGATTCGTTGTGAGAATTACTCTTTAATAAATTGATTAGTTTTTAATTAAAGTAATTCCTATGATGCATCTTTGCAGCTAAAAGTGGATTGAATTAAAACTCAAACTGATGGGCAGATATTCAGAACCAATTATGTATCAGACACATCCTTACATGTATGTGTAATTATTAATCATCACTATACAGTATATGTAATCTACATGTATATATAGAGACATGATATAGAAGTGAAGAAGGAAGTCCTTACTGATTTAGGCTGTTCAGTGATCTGTAGGTAGGGTTGTCCCTGCATTCCTATAACAGAGAAAGAGACATGATCATGGTTTATCAGACACACCAAAACATGGACTATTCACTTATTACGTAATGTTCATACCCGTTTGTAATTTTTATCTATTCAAAAGTTACAGCATGTTAAAGCTCAAAATTAAAACTCAAAGTCAGATCTTCACTTCTGAATGACTACTCTGCTCATCCTGACCTCTCCATAAAATGAAATCTCTCTTATTATGCTTCCTTGTATTTTGTGCATTGTTATTGTCCCCAGGACCGGCCCCTTGTAATAGCTGTATTGGGCAGACCTGGCTATACATGTATGTGACATTGTCTCCCAGAGCCAAACCAGTAGTACTGTATGTAATAGAAAGTGTATCTGTGTGTGTAAGTTACCTCAGGTTTTGTTAGTTGGGCTGACCAATATATGTTTCTTACAGCCAAACCAGTATGTATGAGAAAGTTAGAGAAAGTGAACACCTGCCACAGGTGTTTACTAAGTTACCGGGCGTTCCGTTCATGGCGTGCTGAATCCCCGTCATCTTCTGCAGCAGGCTGATGTCGGGCGCCCCGTCCTCTCCGTTAATTATCTCGTTAACGAGCGACGCCGGCAGTTCCACCGACTCCAGGGCTGTGTCCGACATGGCAGGCGCAGGTCAGAATCAAAATCCTCGCTCAGTTTCCGTTTTACTTCAACAACGGCGTAACAACAATGCAAAGTCTTCTGTGTCAAACAAGAAAAACAACAAGAAAGGGATAAAAGTCAATAAATGTGTTAAACTCACCTTGTTTAGGCTCTACTTGGAGGGGTTTTTGAGGAAATGTTGCGAGGAAATTAGTAAAATGCCTTCTAACGTCGCTACAATGTAGCCACTGTGGTTCTATAGACGCAGGGACTCAGAAAGGGGAAGTTATTGACTCATTTGCATATGATTTGCATACCCAGTGGAAATCCCCACCAGCGTCAGGCAGTATTTCTGGCAGGAGGTACTGACGTCATTACTAACCAAACAATAGACTACCTGAGGTCTGGGCTGTACCATTTCGTTTCCTTACGGGGGTAAAAACTTCATTTCTAAATCCCTTTTAAAAAAAACTTACAATACCGACCTTGATTTAGGTTTATTTCGCATGTCACTGTGGATCTGGATCATTTTCTCTGAACCCCCTGAATTTTTACACGAAATAGAAACACGCTTCACACCCCCTTTCAAAGACTTAAAGTGGGCCAGCCCTCCCAGGTTCTGGGTGTAACAGTAAGTGGTATGGAAAGGAGAAGTGCTTGTTGCGTAGTTTTAACAAATGTCAGGAAATTTCCACAGGTGGTCATGTTAACACTTTAATGTAGTACTTCCTTCCTGTGCGAAAGAAAGTTTCCATGTTTTTCAGTTCCTGACAGTCAGTGCCACAAGATCCTGATGATATAGAGTGATGTTGTCATGTCTACTCTAGAATAGTTTTTAATGTACAGTGAAAACTGTTCAGTACAAAAAATCCACAAGAGAAATCCTTTGCTAAAAAAATATTGATGCATTTTACAGCAAACTAGGCATTTTTTAGGGATCTCTACCAACATACTTACTTTGAACATTTGATCAGCTAATAATAGTCACTAATATTGGCTGGCCAATGGCACACTGGACTTAGTGTACAAAGATGTCCTTATAGTATACCAACTATATATTCTGTACAAAAATCTATATGTAAAATGAACAACTACATGTCTGTTATTGCAGTGATTCTTGAACCCAAAAGTCACTGACCTGCTATAACCTAACTATACAGATCATGTCACCACATGTTTGTATGTACATGTATACATGTGTCATCAAAATTCCCCGGGTCATTTCGGAATGCCCCACCCAAATGTGTCAACCAAGCACTGAAACTGAAACTATGATTCTAACAAGTTGTAGTAACAGCATGACTGTATGTGACTGGCAACTGATGACAACTGGGGGACAATAACTGGCTTTTAACTTATTAAGTCTGCTTGGGGGGAAGTTGTAAGGTGTGAGCTATATACACCCAGGTTTTCAACCCGGCTTTTTCTAGCTTTGACTGAGCTGTAAGTCTCCCAAACGATCCATTCGGGGGGGATCGGAGCTCAGACACTTAGTTACCTTGGATTTGAACCCAAGCCTATAGTCCAGAAGCTGGCTTAAATACAGGTGGTCCTCTACTACTAGTACTAGTACATGAATTTTCTACATGTGACCACAAGGAAATACAAACTCCATACAGACTACAAAAAAAGTAGGTTTCTTGCTAGCATACTGTAATTCACTTTATGTTCACGGTAGCAAAAGTTCACGGTTTGAGGAAAATGGAGGTGTTCACGGAATTATATGTTCACGGTGGCAACAGGAGCAGTAAAAAGAAAGTCGGTGAATTATTTGTTAACGGCAATGATACTAGTAAGTTCGCGGTACAGAAATGACCACGAAAGCCACGAACATAAAAGTACTGTGAACAAATCAGGAATTACAGTTGTCTTCTTAAAGTTCTATATTACATAGATCTCTTTGCTGCCCTGTGTACCTTTTTATAATCTCCAAATATGATATGCAGTGGTTGGGGTTTATATACATACTAGTAGTAAGAACCAGCTTCCCAATATGACCACTTTTTGGTGATCCCTTAGAAGATCATTCTTCCCATCAACACCTGTCAGTATAGACCAGATTTATTGGTACCGAGTAGTGGCGAGTACTCTTCTTGAGCAGTTTTCACTGCAGTTCTAGATTGAGAAATGTTTTTAAAAAATCCAAATTAAACTGTACATAAACATGTCAACGTTTTGGACACCAGAACTTAACATCTAACTGTTAATAGTGTTATATATCATCAGAGCCAACGTCTGTTGTTTTCCGCATCCTCGCCCATAGCCCATCCCCCTACCGGCTCAAAACGTTACACACATGCACAGTTTTAGCACACCATCTCAAGTTAGGAATAGGAACTTCCTCGTCCAAATAGGAGAAACATCTCGCCACAACAAATAAATGCATTTACTCGTGTGACAAATTATACCACCATGGTATCCAGGTGCGAGGATTCATATCAACACTATTGGTTTCTCATCAGACGCCTACAAATCGCACTTTTTGCGATCCTATACTGCAGGGTGACACTACGAGAGCGGAGAAGCCTACAAGTTCCGAGATACTACTAGTACATTCAGGTAAACAATAGCGGCCTATTAACAGCAACAAATACGATTTATCGAAGCTCTGACTCACCAAGATCGTGCCCAGATCTTCAGAAGTGGCGTGAAACCCCGTTATTTTGCAGTTCTAGGGTAGATTTGGACTTGGACGTGGGAAAAACACTACGCCAGACTCCAGCGTAAAGTCCCTGAACCTGGGAAAACCCCGCATTTCCAGCTCAGCTCTGATTGGTCGATTCTGGTCAGCTGGTGGGAAATTAGAGCCTGTGATTGGCTGAAGGCGGGACGAGCCCAAAATAGATTTGCGTCACCAGGAAGTGTTCCAGGTACGGCTGGCCGTGTAACAGCGACCTCTAGCAGTTTGATATAAAACTGCAAGCAATGATCTATTGAATTGCACTGCATTTCACTTAGATGTCGGCTGTCGGCAACGAAACGTGTGCAAAACAACCTGATGATGTTTGCAAACGTAGTTAATGCTTAATCTCGGTAACGAACCAAGTCGGGGGTAAACTTTGCAACGGCTATCCTACTAAAAAAAAAAACATCTCAACGAAAAGTACGCAGACACGTTGTTTTGCCACACAGTACAAAATGTATTTAATATAACACTACATTGTTTTCTTGTTGTGTGTGACTGTACAATCACAGGGTTGTAGATTCTCGTTCCTTTTCAACCTGTCCCTACCCCCATGACCTTCAAACTTGTGCCCTTCTCAGGGGCGGACATTTTCCTAAAGGAACACACCTGGGCACAGGTATGGTGAAGAGAACAGGTAACCGTAAGCCTTAAACGCTTCGTACAGTCATAGTTTTGTTCTTAAGTTAACGTTAACGTTTTAAGTTACATATATGAATCGGTGATTTCTTTCCTCATGTGTGTCGGTAGGGCTAGCACTTTCCCATTATATTGGCCTGTTATGCATCCTTAACTGTTATATGTGTATGTCAGACTACAGTCACTATAAGCAAAAATGACGTTCGATGCTGTGAAACTGAACCTTTATATACGTCACAACATACAGTATGAAGAAGTGTATTCGGCAACATTATATCTTGAAGTATATCGGTCTTATTAATTTTCGAGAATAAGCAAGGTAATTATGAGTCAACCCAATAGTTTAACTTCCAACACGAAGGGATTTCAACTAACTTTTGAACTGTGCATGTGGGTCTTGCAAGACTCGTTCTCTTGTAGCTAGCGCGCAATGCGAGAGCGTTTGGGCATCGCAGACTCCATAGGGGTTACTAAGTATTTCTGTACTTTCATGTTAATCTCCAATTAGATCTTTCAAAGTGTCAATAGCCAATTTCCAATCATCAGTATCCCATACACAAGACGGTATCCAGCAGACAGTACGAAAGCGTCTGAAGCCTATTGGTTACTGGTTTGCCTAGTGGGTAAGTTGACTACCGAAAGATCTGCTTGGAGATAACTTTCCTGTACACCACAAGATGGCGGACTGAACTCGTGAGCTAGACGTGACCCGCCCGGTCCAAGGTCCGCACAGCCAAAGTACACTAACAGCATCCGCCCTCGCTCAATGAAAACAAGGCGTTTGGAAACCGTTGCAATATTCTTGTTTATAGTATACGTAGCTCCACAGTATAATTATGGATGGATGGATGGATGGATGGATGGATGGATGGATGGATGGATGGATGGATGGATGGATGGATGGATGGATGGATGGATGGATGAATGAATGAATGAATGAATAAATGGATGGGCGGATAGGTCGAGATAGATATAAAGTTAGGGGTATGAACACGATAAGTTGTGGGGTCGTGTGGAGCAACGACAGAGTACTGGACTCGGAACCAAGAGGTCCCGGGTTCGAGTCCTGACACGCCACCGACCTTGTGCCCTTGGGAAAGGCACTTTACACGACTTTCCTCACTTGACTCAGGTGTGAATAAGTATTGTCTTGAATTTGTCCTGTGTTGGTGGCGGCATAAAACCTTGAGTGTGCCGTCACCATGTCGTGTCTCGAAATGTTTGAATAAAAAATAAAAAAAACACGATAAGTTACTTAAGATTAAAATATGTAACAGAACGACACCAGCACTCTCCCTCTCTCTGTATGTCATATTAAGTTCTACTTCGTAATTTAAGTGCCATTGGGCAGAAAATCACATACCGTTCCTGTTTAATTATCGCTCCCGTAGGAAAACCGCAGTCTGGGATGTCGTCTGTCTGTCTTATCTTACCGGAAGTCTGACGTCACGACTGTCAATCACCATGGCAACAGGTGAGCTACATCGGTCACTTTCACTTCAAACTAGTAACTCTTAAAAGGAATATGGTGGATTATAACTTTCAATGTGGACAGAACTGGATGGGCATTTTGAAACTTTAGTTTAGCTAATTCTGCATCGATATAATGAATAAACGAATGGATGAACTTGAGATCCGAGCTCATATTCCAGAGAGGTCTACATTTCATGTACATGATATGTAGTTACTCCATAGGTGAGATATGGGATATCTTACCGGTCCGGTATGTATTGCGTATTATTTGTTTGTCGTTTGAAAAGTCTAGATATATGTAGTGTAAAATACCTTTACTTTCACTTCAACCTCAATGTCTTTATTTCATGACGATTTTAAGATTTTGACATACTTGCAATGAAGAAGATTTTCTGCCCTAAGTTTTGGCTATGAACCAAAAAGTATCACTACTAAACGGACAAAACTGCCATAGAGTTAGATTTACTCATAAGCTCATGCCATCATAGCGCCTACATTATATTATATCATTTACACATTAAAAATTATACGGACAGGACTAAAATATATTACCCACGTCTATATCTATTACTAAACATCTATATCATGTAACACTTTAAATACATTTATAATAGAATTTTATATAATTACTTGTTGTTATACTTGAAGAAACATATATATTGTGAACTTGTTGCTTCCTACCAGGTCCGCGTGTTGCGATCCTGCACGCAGCAGAGGATGAGGAATTCGTCAGGAGGCTGGTGGAGGGGCTGATGGGTCTGTTCCCGGCGGATTACAGGTTACCCCAGACAGCCATATTCTGTCAGCAGGTCACAGGTGCTCCTGGTGCCGTCAGCCGCGCACAGCTCACGTCCAGCTCACTTGTCGTGCCCGTGATCAGCAGACACCTGCTTGCTGACCAGTCCTCGCTCACGGTCGGACTGGAAACTGCCGTGAGGAACAACAAGCCTCGATACGTCATTTGGTTGGACCAGAACGAGGATGACTTCCGTGAGTTCGGTACGTTAGTCAGCCGGCAGTACCCAACCCTGGAGGCGCCGGCCAGGCGGGTCCAGCGGGACAGGGTTGAGGAGACGATGCCCGACAGTTTTTACAGCCGGATGGAAGGCATCGCCTTTGATGTGCGTGATGCGCTCTGCAGACAAACAGGTGAGGGTGGACATAGCATGGCTGTTACACAACGCAAAAATGGTCTCTTTATTTGGTCACTTTTGGTCAAATTCAAGGCCGTTCTCACTTGCCCGGTAAAACACGTTTACTGGTAGCGTGTGTAGTCCAGTGATTAACGACCCTGCCTCTGTAAGCAAGAGTGAAACTTTCACTTTCACTGGATGGAAAACTCAAAGTAAGCTCATTGGAATGTTTGGCACCGTCTTTGATGTGCGTGGTGCAAACTTCACATACAAGACAAACATTGAATTTGTCCCTTCATAATCTAAAATTATACCAAACAAAACAGCTAGTGATAAACACAAAGCACAAGACCGATGTTTCGTAAAAAGAATTCCTGACTATGAAAAGCTGCAATTTCGTCACACGACTTGTATTTATTTATTTTCACAAAAATCACACAGAAGGCATTTAGTGATGCTGAAATTATAAGTTTAGTGTACCATTGAATAAGTTTCCGGGATGTCAGACGGAATGCGAACTAGTTAATTGCAGAGGTGACCTCTTGGCTTATAAAATTTTGAAATAAAAATAATGAATCATAAGTATAGTTCTTAGCGAGAAATACTTGCTGTCTTTGTTTTCGTTTAAAGGAACGAAGTATTGTACACTGTATCAATATGGAATGTATGTCTTAACATTTTGTGAACCAATATAATGTCTCTACATAGAGTGAGTCACGTAAGACTGACGCGTGCCGTTTGTCTGTTCATCTCCACAGGTGAACTGAGGTGGCCGTGCTGGTGGGCCTTGCGCGGCACTCGTGAGTTCCTGGCTGACAACATGAACCTCCCAGCTGTTCTCACACGGCTGGAACAGGAGAACCAGCTGAGTCCGGCTGACGTCCGGTCTGTCCAGGTAAGTTACATCGTGGGACCGGCACGTGTCAGAGCTGTGATAACAGCATCACTGCACCACATGTACTTCACATGGATAAAGCTTTTATACGCCCGACTCTAATCTGTACTTACTATTATGGTCACATTGGTAAGCACTTGTCTCTGATCTGTATTTACCGTAATTCAATTCAATTCAATTCAATTTAATTCATTATTTCAGGCACAAGGCCTATATCAATACATAACTTTAAAAAACAGATGCACAAACATAAATATAATACAGGTATGTACAGTAAAGTTAAAATACAATGGTGATGGAAGTTCAAATGGTAATACAATGGTAATGGTCACGACATGGCTGCAGCCGCACGGACTTCTGGGGAAGTAAAACTCTAAATATGTCGTTTGGAACCACCCGATACACCGCACGACGACGTATGTTGTACTGAGAAAGTGTAAAACGTGCATATAGATTCATCTCTTCTAGAATAGAGTAGAAAGTCATATATATTGTCGAGAAGTGCCTCAGTGTCCACTCCCTTCTTCTCGCTACCCACAACATAGTCTGTGAGAGAAACCTTAAGTTTAGCTTTTCAGTAAAGGCACCATGTAGTGAGATTAGCCGTGAAAACGATGTCTACTAAGAATGAAAGTCAATATTTCGGTGAGATTTTCATACTAGTAATACTTTTTCTAGGTTAATACTAATAATAGGCTTTTTTTCTGAACTAGTCTTCATCTCCAGATTCATATGATATTCATCAGTAAATCTAATAGACAATTTCATTAAAGTTCAGATCTATAGACTATATATTTTTAGCAATTAGTGTCGTCAGCAAGCATCATAATTAATGACTAAAATACAAGGTTTAAAACCACAGCCCCACTATGCATAGTTACCTCAGGGTCTAAGGTCCTCGGCCAGATTTTCTGGATACAAAAAAAAACTTGGCTGCAAGTTTTATCAGACTTGCCAGGTGTCGCATGTAGGTTGGCGTTGTAGATGGCAAAATTGCTCCAACACAACGTAGGACAGCTTACATGTACGTTATCACCAATTCATACATGAAAAGTTAGATATTTACGCTTTTCTAGGTAGCTGCCAAATTAAGTACTACATATTGAAATACTTGGTACTTTGCACTGGACACCTTTTATGTGAAAAAAGTATCATCTTGCGAAATTAAATTGCGCCAGTAGCAATACTTTTGACAATATACTTGAAATAGTTAATGTCTAATATATAACTTTTATACATACACATACATAGTTCATACTATTAATTTACTCTCTTTTAAAGTCTGTCCACCACAGAAGAAGGATAAAAAAACAGTAGTACAAAATTATATACTAACAGTTGTTACTGTAAGGCCAACCCACCCCTACCGATGTTCCCTCCCCCCAGGAGGAGCCGACACCAGTAAGCCGGGCCGACCGGTTGGTACAGATACTGCGGGACAGGAGGCGGCAGGAGCTGTACGACTGGTTAGTGCGGGTCCTGCGGGAGGACGGACAGGACTTCCTGGCGGAGGAGATAGAGGACCGGGAGCGGTACTGGGAGCGGCAATTCGGCATCGGGAAACAGCAGGCGGCACAGCCTGGTCAACTAACGGCACAGACGGAACATTTGGAACATTCGGCACGGCAATTAAAACGTCATGGTAGGCATATATCTTGTAATGCTTTATTTAAGATGTCATAGCCTCTAATAGACAATCACAACTTTTAACTAGTTTTCTTCACTTAAAACTCTAGTCATCAAAATAATATTAATGATAAGAGATAGATGTCAAATTTTTTACCGGCAAGGCAATATATGCTATATATGCTATATATGTTTCTAGTCAACCGTTGTGTAAATGTTTTTCTAATAAAGATATCTTTGTCATGGAAAACATGTATTAATGTAATCTTCTGTTTCACCCATTTGTAAGTTCTCCAGTAGATCTCCAAGGTTGTATATACATAATACTCCATAAACGGTAGAACTAGCTAGAAACAGCCATGTTCTTGTACCCTTAAGACCGATGTGGCAAAGCCTGCCGCTCAAGGATCGGCTTGTTCAGTCATCAAAGAAGGTGCCGGGCCCATCCTGGACCACTGATCCCATCGTCCCACGAGACGGAAGGAGGCCGATGATGATGATGAAGACCGATGCCTAATGAACGCTGTCTTTCGTTATTTCCTTCTATTTTACATTGGTTTGTTACACAATATGGACACTTGTCAACAAACCAAAAGCAACAAAATAGCAGGGCTTTCTCATGAAGCGTGTTCTATGTTCTCTATAATTCTCTACGCGAGACATAAGGTACAGCTACATTTATGCTATTCAGACATTACAAGCATGTTTGTCAAGCCATGATTTGTGTGTTTCCTGCGTAGCAGCCATGCAGATACACATACACGATCCCGAAACGCGTATGGGCCATGCACAATCACCTTTGGAAGTGAAGGGCGTGTTTCTGGGACAGACGGAGGCAGGGAAGACCAGTCTGCTCAACTGTATGATGAAGGGTCAAGGTCACGTGGAGACTGAAACTGACAGAACCATCGGTGTTGACGTCATCAGTTTCCATGACACCAAGAATAACGTCAAGTACGCGATGTACGACTTCGGAGGTCACCAGATCTACCACTACACGCACCGGTTCTTCCTGACACGTCAGGCCCTGCACATCCTCAATGTAGACCTGCCAGCATACAAGTCAGAAGAGTTCCAGGAACGAGTGGGAACGTGGCTAACATCCGTGACTTCCCACGTGTACAATCCGGCTATCCTTGTTGTAGGAACCAAAGTTGACATGTTTCCGCCAGACAAGGCCGAGGAGATGATAGCAGCAGCTTGTTCCTCCATCCAGAGAGACATCCAGGGCGCTGAGAGTAAAATACAAACCAAGCTGACAGAAGAGATTCAACTCTGTCAGAACGCGGTGGATGCAGTGGACAGCGGATCAGACATGCCCGAAACATTCTACGGTCTCACAAGGGACGACGTCTTGGCCAAGAAAGAGTCACTGGAGAAGTTACTGGACGGACGACTCAAAGGTCTGTTGAACGTACAGGTTATCCCGGTCAGCAGCAAGACGTTCCAGGGTATCGGAGCTCTGTGCGACAAGATGGCAGAAATGGTGAAGGACGAGCGATTGTTCCCTGCTGCCCGCCAAGAGATGCCAACTTCCTGGACAAAACTGTCAGAAAACATCCAGGCGACAGGACGGACCCACCTTCAAGTCAGGGATTGTCAGGACGTCGGAGCAGCTGCAGGGATGAAGGAGTCAGACATCCTGAACGCGCTCAGCTATCTGCACGTGACCGGACAGATCCTGTTCTACAACCACATCAGGGGGATGGAAGATCTGGTCTTCCCGGACCCAACCATCATCCTCACACTCTTCAAGCAGATCTTCAGGCATGACCTACCGGGATATCTGGACAGCATAGCTGAGTCTCTCTCTGAGCATACCAGAGCGCAGTTTGCTGAAGACAGGGCGTCCTTCTTGAAGACGGGCAGGGCCAGCGACAGTTTCATGAAGAACCTGCTTGGAGACAACATTGTCACCTTCAACAGTCTCCTTCCCCTGATGAAGCACTTCGGCCTGTGTTACTCAGGGTCGGTGATCTTTCCAACAGAGCTTCCTGCCGCCCAGCCTGACGAGGTGGCGCACTGCTGGCCAGAGGTTGTGCCATCAGGCGGAGAGGAGATCTCTGTTACTGTAGAATACAGCCAAGAGCCTCCTCTGGGTCTACCGGAAACCATGGTCTCCCGTCTCCTGTCCATGGAGCAGACCACACGCCGTCTCCTCGCCAAGGACACAGTTGTCGTTCATGTTGCAGAGAACTCAGAAGACGTCATGTACCGCCATTCCGCTACAAGAGAAGAAATCTGGATCCGGGGAGAGCCAGAGAAGGCGTGGCGCCGGGCTCAGACGGTAGTGAGGGAGATAGAGGCCTGTTGGGACGAGTTTCCTGCCCTGTACTCCAGTAACAGTGTTGGAAGCGGGGAAACAACAAAGTCCTTCACTATAGAGGCTTTGAGGCGTCACGTGCCGGGTGACTTGATGAGGATGTCCAGGGGAAGCTGGGAAGGGCCACTTCCTGTCTCCAGAACACCGACAGACGCCATTGACAAGTACTTCATTGGTAAGCACGACAGGCGTACTTGACTATATTATATATAAAAGTAATATTAAACATGAGAGTAAAAGGAACATCTCCGTATTCTATTTCTTACTATGTTAAAGTTGTTTACCCCCTGTCGCATGCTATTCGCCCTTTTCAAAATGCCCCCCCCCCTTACGGATATTACATTAGGTATACAACTGTGTGATTAGTTTATGTTACTGAAACATTGATTTCCTTTTGGCAGACAACCGGCTGTACCAGATCAGCAGGGCTGTTGGTGGGGAGTGGACCCGGCTGGGACAGGAGCTGGGACTGAACAGGTCCGTGTTGGACAACATACGGGGCGTTGGAGACACCCAGAATGCGTTCCAGATGCTGAAGGCCTGGCACACCAAGACCCCTCACGGACCGTTCCACTACCTGCCGCAGCTGGAGGAAACACTGCAGAACATCGGAAAACCGGACCTCGCTAAACATGTACAGAGGGTGTACAAGGTGAGTAAATGCACATCGATTGAGATAATTTCACAAGGTGAAGCAAGACCCCCCAAATTGTTTTCATGGTCTAGTTCAAAAGAAAAATACTCTACTGCAATAGATTACATTACCATTTCTAAAACAGGGCAACTTTCCTGGTTTGGCCATACAAGAACCTGTCTGTGTATGTAAGAACAAAAGAATTCCCATCCATGTTGATGGTTATCCATAGAAACTTAGATAGATATTCACATAATGAGTGGTGTAATGAGTGGTGCACAATTCTTTATGAGGCCATGTCGGCATTCCTTTTGAAGCAGTAAAAAATACAATTTGTTGTTTCTTCCAGGAATACCGTGATGCCTTACCGTTACAAGAGGTCAGTCCTGAGATGACCGGAGACTCAGACTGGTGAGTACAGGTAGTTATAATCTGTAACACTCGACTATGCATATCCCAGCAACAACAGCAAAGGTAGTCCGTGGTGACACGCTACCTGCTATGTCACACCTGTATGATTGAACACCTGGCTACAATACCTGTGTTTATCTCCTCAGGTCCCTCCGCCTGCCAGGTGAAGGGAAGTACCTGTGCAGACGGACCGACCTGGGCGTGGTGACGCCCTACCCGCTGCACGTGACCTACAGGAGTGCGAACTGGTCCGACAACTGGCAGCAGGATCAGGGATGGATGCCGCTGGGTCCGCTCTTCTCCATCCAGTTTGAGGATGTGGAGGGGCCGGTGGACATCCTACTGCCGCACGTGCTGTACCTGGCTGATGGAACAGGTAAGGAAGAACACCAGAAGTACGACTTTTTTGTAATGTAACATAACTTCGAGTATGATGTTCAACTCATGTGAACAGGCCTAGGGTCAGAATGTAGACAATGTAATGATGCGAAAACTCTGCGGTTAATATTCTGTCAAATGAGCCTACTATATTGAACTGTTAGCACATACCAATGCACACATTCATCATATTTCATCCCCTTTTAATTCCACCTCCTGTCTCGTATGTTTCTTCTCAGACCTTACCCCAGTAGACCTCCAAGTGGTGCACGTGGTGGGAGATTCCCCCGAGCTGCTGCCGGTTACAGAACTCACACCCTCCCACGCGGTCACCAGGTTCAGGAAAGGCAGCCAGTTTGGGCTGGTAGGGAGGACAGAGAAGGTTCTGGGCATCTCCAGGAACGGCCTGCTGACGGCTTTTGCCTGTGTGGACAACTCTGACATATCCAGGCTGAAAGTCTACATGGTCTCCAACACCAGAATCATGCAGGAGGTGGGACTAATACTGATGATATACTGATATGTGGATGACACCTAGCCTTGTTACGCTGCCATTCAGTCGAGTCGATTAATGTTCTTTGAAGCAGCTGTAAATTCAATACTTGTTTCACAGAATTCCCTTTTCATCTGTGTCACTTATAGATCCTTACGGAGGAGGCAAAGATGCTGAATTTTTCACTCCGCGACTACAAGACCTGCCAGCTATGTCCACGTGATACCTACTATCTTGAAGGAAGTGTTACGAACGGCAGAGACACGTCTGTATCCTCATCGCCGAAGGTTTGTTATAGCTATAGATTTTGGCTACTCAACACTTGTTTTCCCGAACAATACATAATAACATTCCATATTTCCGCTCCATCCTCACGTGACAAATTGGGTACACCGAAAAACTGATTTGTGTGAATCTGTAAAAAATATATTCACTGGTCAAGTTAGGTCGTCCGTTATTTGAATGGCGTCTTATTGACATTTTATTTCAGTGCCTTATGTTTGAGGACACCTTTGACACGAACAAGTTCTACGAGCCGTTCCGGGTGGAAGTCAGTGCAGACATCTGGGACAACAGCACCACCTCGCGACTGAACCTGGAACTGCTTAAGGAGGTCAAAGATGGTGAAGGGGAATCTGTAGTAGAACTGACCTTGGGTAAGTTAAACCTTTAGAAAATAAGAAACATTACTTCTTCTAAATACTACCAAATGTTACCAAAAACAAACAAACAAATGAGTCATCAAATTATTGGCATTGTAGCTGCAGCTTTGACTGTATACACTTGTCAACGATACGTAACTGCCTTGACAAAAATCTAAGTACAGTATTACTCCGTGAAGGAGGTATACCTCCTGCAGGAGTATTGTGGTCAGCCGGTTTTTCGTGTTCGCAGCTAGGACCCACGGTTCCCTTTGTTTAATCGGCATGCAATTTTATACGTTGCTGCAGGCATGCCCGTGATGATGCACATATTCTCATTTTTACCGTAGCTTTTTTCGTGGTCAATGTAATATTTTAGAAGCACCCCTACATTTAGAGGCATATGAGACTGACCGCAAAAAAACCCATTGTTTTGAGTAGCGGGGGGAAAGTAAACTTCAGGCAGATGTGGGGTATGTTCGTTAATGAGGACCAGATGTGCATCGCCATGGTTTAAGTATGGGCTGGAATTCTCCAATGTGTTCGCACCTAAAAGTCATGGTTCTGTACGTTGTATTTCTATGTAATTGGGCATGTGGTGTGCCGTTATGTCCGTGGTGATGTGCGTGTTTTTGTTTTAACCGTAGCGGTTTTTATATTGAGGTAAATTCATATTTCAGAAACACCCCTATTTTATAATCCTGTGGAATAGGCTGTAGGTTAAGTAGTTATGTGGAAGCCGAGGTTCTATAAGCAGATATTAGGTGGTTGTTGTGTATATTCGTTTGTGAGTATCTGTTGGGATTGTGACTTATGGTTTGCACCTACTACGATACCCTATCAAATAATGATATGTAGTGCACTACTGTTCCCAATCTTCAAAATATAAAAATTCACGGAGGATTGTCGCCTATGGACACTTGTTTACTTTTCATAATTACCCCGTTCACCTCTCTCGTTTTTCTCTAGGCCATTACAAGCGAGGTTACAGCGCTGAAGGACCAGACAGCGGACTTTCAACCCCCGAGGAGCAGCTGGTGGAGTCTGTGAGGAGACAGCTGGAATCTTCAAACATGACAGGTATTGTCCGGTCAGATGATCTACAAGACTAAATTCATATATTGGCATATATATGATTATAGTATGAAAGCAAAACAAACAATTATTCTAATAGAAGCATGAGGCTGCATATTTGATATATGTACTTCTGTAACATTTACAGTATCCAGAAGCAGTTTGTGGCTTAATATTTACCATTTAAAAGGCAGTGCTCTCTTACCGTTTTATGCAGTATCATGGTCAATGCCATTATATTAATATGTATAAGATTCTTCAGTATAGTAGAAATCTAATCATGGTTAATACGCGAGATACTGAGAACGCTTTAATAGTACTTGTATAACATATGCTTCTTTTCCTTCGCAAAACACATTTTATTCCAGGCAAAGGTTCAGTCCTGTTGGTTGGTGACGAATACTGCACATCGAAGGGCGGAATCTCCACCATCAACCTAAATGTCGCGCGCAAGCTCACCGCCGCGGGAGCCCAGGTCTACGCTACCGTGTTGGAGGCAAGTGAACAGGATGAGAGAGATGCAGAACAAGACGGAGTGAGACTCCTGAAACCTCGTCTTGATGCCGACAGCAGCGCCAAGCCGTCCTTAGAGTGGCTGACTGTGTACCACAAACACCACTTTCCACACATTCCATCAGATATCTGCTGCATCGTGGGCCATGTTGACGTCACCAGCAGAGCAGCGAGGAAGATCAAAGAAGAGCGATTTCCACACGCCAAACTCGCCATGTTTGGTCACGTGATGCCAGAGGAGACAGAGCCTCTCAAGAGTGACGAGAAGGCCCTGGGTGTGGGGAGGAAAGAAGCCAGCATCCAGGACGACCTTGGCAAGGCTGATGTCGTCTTCTCGGTAGGAGCGCGCATTCACCGCCACAACGACAGGTTCCTCTATCGGAAGAACGTGCCTCACCACATCTTCCTACCTGAACCTTCAAAGGTGTTCAGTGATGCAAATGTAATCTTTGGTGAAGAAGGTGACGTCCGAAAGCCAGAGAGAGTGATTCTGTCCATCGGCAGGGTGCGGAATGTGGAGAGGCTGAAAGGGCACGACCTGGCTGCAGGAGCCATAGACAAGGTGGCTCAGCGGCTTGACCATCTGTTCACACTGAGGCTGAGAGTCCGCGGCATCGACGAGAACGGCTTCAAAGAGAGCAAGAGAATCCTGGATGAGAAGCTGAGATCCGGACGGGTCAAACTCACCCTTCTCCCGTACGGCACTCAGGAGGAGATCCGCCGAGACATGGAGAACTGTCACCTGGTCCTGATGCCGTCCCGGGCCGAACCGTTCGGACTGGTCGGCCTGGAGGCCATCGCGGCAGGAGTTCCCGTCCTCATCTCAGAGCAGTCGGGACTCGCAGAGCTGATTGAGGAGCTGTCAGTCAAGCTGGGGCAGCCCACGTTCCGCCACTGCATCGTCAAGATGAAGGGAGACACCGCGACCGACATTGATGCAGAGAAGTGGGCGGATTCCATCGAGGACTTCATCAAGAACGCCAGGTCAGAGTTCGCGGAAGCCCGCGCCTTCAAGGAGAAACTGCTGGCCTCCAAGTACTGGGAAGAGTCTCACAAGAAGTTCCTACAGGCCTGTGGCATCACTGGTAAGGAACTATAACTTTTGCAACAGAAAAATACTGTGGATGCATGTATGAACTTTCAATGTTTTCATTGATAGTAGCATGCTAATAATTTTGTACGATGATCCATTGTTTTCAACACTAATTTTGCTCACTCTTTGAACATACATATACTTACTTCACAGACGACACCGGTGACCAAGCGGACGGTGGCGGTGCCGAAGCTGTTGACTCGGACTGAAGATTGGGCAACAACAGAAACCACTGACGCCATGTAATTGTAAATAATAAGTGATTTGCGAGCAGTGAGTTAAGAGCAGGGGACATCCTCCCATCTCGTGAGAATATGTTAGCGTTCTAACTGTACAGCTGCAGATAGAACAATATAGGGACTGTATTACCAGAATCTACAGATGTAATGAATGTAACCCAGTTTGTTCATTTGGACCAATGGACAATGCAGTTGTAATGGGCATAAGGTAGAAACATTTTGTTGAGGGCATTTTTATAATCTGCATGGTGATTATGTGTTTTCACAGTGATATTTGCATGTAGGAAAGTAAGACTTCGTCGAGGAACTAACATTTTGTGATGGACAACTTTTCAACCTTTCATTTGCTGACTCTAATTATAATAAAGATGTTGCCTTAGTTTACCAGCTTAAGCTTATGCAAGAAATAAAGTAGAAATCATTTCTGTAAGTCATGTATTAATTGGAACTTTTACCAAAGTAGGAACTAACTCCACTAAAATTCACCATTCCCACATCGATCACTGCCTATACATCACGTGCTCCGTTACAGATTTTTAAAAAATCGACCTAAATAGCATCCATGCTTTTTAAACATAATTGTAGCAATGGTAAAAAAAAAAGAGTTACAGTCCAAAGAATTAACGCTTCACCAAATGTTTATACCGCTGTCAATAGTCAATTTTCGCCTGATTGCTGTTTGGGTTGTTTTCTGTATATCAATTACGTATACAACTGACAAATGGCACAAACATGTAGGGACCAAATGCTATCGATAACAAGTGTCTATAAATACATTGCAGGCTCCTATACAGAGGAAAAATAGACCTCATAATAGCCATGTAGTTGAAAAAAAAAACTTCATACAATCCAAAGCACCATCGCTTGAAATATTTTTGCTGCTGTCAATACATGTACATCAGATTAAACGTCAATCTGTACCTGATCGCTGTTTGTGTTGTCTGTATTTCCTGGCTATATTTGGTCACGGACGATAGCTATTTCTGTTATTATAGACTTTTAGATATTTTACGAGGGAAACGCTAGGAAGGAAAATAAAATTCCCTGTCTGAGTCTATTTAGTCACGGCTGGTAGATATTTTGTGGTATTCTAGGAGGGAAGCGTAAAATAAAATAGCGGTAGAAGCGTAACATGCATATTGTACTTTTGTTTTTAAAAAGTTACATGAAGCACAATACTGTTCTGATGAGAGAATGGTATGTAATTCAAACTGCAAGCACTACCGCGATGTGTGACAACAAAAACATTGGGTAGGTCAGACAGACGGAAGAGTCTGCCGCTAAAACGTGAATTTCTACATTTTTCGCCGCCAGTCAGCTACAGTTACATCCCTTGTTAGATACCAGACGGAGTTTATATCAGCTGTATCACAATATTGTTCACAAAAGCCCACAAACCAGCAAGCATTTTCCCGTTACCATGACTACCATACACAGTGAATAGTGAACGACCAGCTCCAGGTTTGTTTACTTGAAAAGAAGCGATGATATCGGCCAGTTGCCCTGCCTAAGTGTCAGCCATTGCTTGTGACCATAACTTACGGAATTTCACACAAACACTGGCCAGTGATGACACAGGAAGATTTGGCTGTTATAACTCCGATAGATGCACATTCTATGATATCTAGTGTCACGCCTGTGTTACAGGAAGGAATATGACCCACCTTTGCCTTGCTTGAACTCCATCGTTTAGTCCTCTTCTAGACCCGAACAAAACTACTCGACGTGCACGCTGTAAAACCGTATAAACAACTTGCTTCAGCCATAGAAAAATACACGAATAACAGTTACATCCACGGCCTCCCTGCAATATCTGAAGATCTCACACCAAAGTTCCTGGTGAGGAAGACAGATTGTGTAAGGCCTGTTGCTGTTAGCGTGGATTTGTGAGTCTTCCGCACCCAGTCGGCAATAATTATGAACCTTTTCAGATACTGAATAGAGTTTATGTCAGCAATTTGGCCGGACTATCCACAGAGGCACACAAAGTTAGATTCAGTTCTAGTTCTGAGGAGGTCGAGGTCAATCACATGGGTTTTTACGAAAAGACATTAGAAACACCATTGGTACGATTCATGTCCGTACCGTAGTAGACAAGTTGCTACTGTATATCTAACAAGTAACTGTTTAATGGTAAACAACATAACCCGAGACCCTGAAAGCCGGGAACGGGTATAGTGTGAATAAGAGTTCCATGTTGGGCAGTCCTTATATTAACGTAATCTCCAAGCAGATCTTGGGGTTGGGTAGCAAGTTGGGAAATGGATACTCTCTGGCTAATGGATACAGCTTGGCCAATTTGATACTGTATTTTTGCCTATTTTCTTTTTGCTACCCAAACCCAAGATCTGCTTGGAGATTAATATTAACGCCCTTCTGCAGTTTGCCGTAAAACTGCAAGCAATTCCCTAGAGACCTGCGTTTCACTAAGAAGTCGGCTGTCGGCGCTTCTACACGGCCGCAACGAAACGTGTGCAAAACAACCTGATGATGTTGGCAAACGTAGTTAATGCTTAACTTCGGATACGAACCAAGTCGGGGGTAAACTTTGCAAAGGCTATCCTACTAAAAAAACAACATCTCAACGAAAAGTACGCAGACACGTTGTTTTGCCACACAGTACAAAATGTATTAATATAACGCTACATTGTTTTCTTGTTGTGTGCGATTGGACAATCACAGGGTTGTAGATTCTCGTTCCTTTCCAACCTGCCTCTACCTCCGTGACCTTCAAACTTGTCCCCTTCTCTTCGGCGGACATTTTCCTCAAGGAACACATCTGGGCACAGGTATGGCGAACAGAACAGGTAACCGTAAGCCTTAAACACTTCGTACAGTCATAGTTTTGTTCTTAAGTTAACGTTAACGTTTTAAGTTACATATCACATGAATCGGTGTTTTCTTTCCTCGTGAGTGTAAGTAGGGCTAGCTCTTTGTCATTACCCTTTGGCCTGTCATGCATACTTTAACTGTTATATGTGTATGTCTGACTATGATTGCTGAACCAATAAATAAATATGTCCGACTACGAGCAAACTAAAAAACGACGTTCGATGACTCTGAAAAACCTTTATATAACGTTACGTGACAAACTTGTTAAGAATAAACGTATTAAGGGGTGTACTCGGCAAAATTATATCTTGAAGTATATCAGTCTTATTAATTTTCGAGAATAAGCAAGGTAATTATGAGTCAAAGTCCATAGTTTAACTTCCAACACGAAAGGATTTCAACTAACTTTTGAACTGTGCATGTGGGTCTTGCAAGACTCGTTCTCTTGTAGCTAACGCGCAATGCGAGAACGTTTGGGCATCACAGACTCCATAAGGGTTACTGAGTATTACTGTACTTTCATGTTAATCTCCAATTAGATCTTTCAAAGTGTCAATAGCCAATTTCCAATCATCAGTATCCCATACACAAGACAGTATCCAGCAGACAGTACGAAAGCGTCTGAAGCCTATTGGTTACTGGTTTGCCTAGTGGGTAAGTTGACTACTGAAAGATCTACGAGGAGATAACTTTCCTGTACGCCACAAGATGGCGGACTGAACTCGTGAGCTAGCGGTGACACGCCCGGTCCAAGGTCCGCACAGCCAAAGTACACTAACGGCAACCGTCCTCGCTCAATGAAAACAAGGCGTTTGGAAACCGTTGCAATATTCTTGTTTATAGTATACGTAGCTCCACAGTATAATTATGGATGGATGGATGGATGGATGGATGGATGGATGGATGGATGGATGGATGGATGGATGGATGGATGGATGGATGGATGGATGGATGGATGGATGAATGAATGAATGAATGAATGAATAAATAAATAAATAAATAAATGGGTGGGTGGGTGGATGGGTGGAGATAGATATAAAGTTAGGGGTATACATTACGTGGATGGACACGATAAGTTACTTTTAAAGATTAAAAATGTGTAACAGAACGGCACCAGCAGTCTCCCTCTCTCTGTATGTCACTAGCATATCAAGTTCTACTTCGTAATCTAAGTGTCATTGGGCAGAAAATCACATCTGTACCGTTCCTGTTTAATTGTCGCTCCCGTAGGAACACTGCAGTCTGAGATGTCGTCTGTCCGTCTCATCCTACCGGAAGTCTGACGTCACGACTGTCAATCACCATGGCAACAGGTGAGCTACATCGGTCACTTTCACTTCAAACTAGTAACTCTCAAAAGGAATATGGTGGATTATAACTTTCAGTGTGGACAGCACGGGATGGACTTTTTGAAACTTTAGTTTATATTAGCTAGTTCTGCATCGATATAATGAATAAACGAATGGATGAACTTGAGATCCGAGCTCCTATTCCAGAGAAGCCTACATTTCATGTACATGATATGTAGTAGTTACTCCATAGGTGAGATATGGGATATCTTATCGGTCCGGTATGTATTGCGTATTATTTGTTTGTCGTTTGAAAAGTCTAAATATAGTGTAAAATACCTTTACTTTCACTTCAAACTCATCAATGTCTTTATTTCATGACGATTTTAAGATTTTGACATACTTGCAATGAAGAAGATTTTCTGCCCAAAATTTTGGCCATGAACCAAAAAGTATCACTACTAAACGGACAAAACTGACAAAGAGGCAGATTTACTCATAAGCTCATGCCATTATAGCGCCTATATTATAGTACATTATTTACACATTAAAAACGGTAAAATCTATTACCCACATGTATATCATGTGACACTTTCAAATACATTCATCATAGAATTTTACTTGTTGTTATACTTGAAGAAACATATATATTGTGAAATTGTTGCTTCCTATCAGGTCCGCGTGTTGCTATCCTGCACGCAGCAGAGGATGAGGAGTTCGTCAGGAGGCTGGTGGAGGAACTGGTGGATCTGGGCCTGGGCGGGCCGTACAGTCTACCCCAGACAGACATATTCTGTCAGCAGGTCACAGGTGCTCCTGGTGCCGTCAGCCGCGCACAGCTCACGTCCACACTGACCCTCGGCAGCGTGAAACTTGTCGTGCCCGTGATCAGCAGACACCTGCTTGCTGACCAGTCCTCGCTCACGGTCGGACTGGAAACTGCCGTGAGGAACAACAAGCCTCGATACGTCATTTGGCTGGACCAGAACGAGGATGACTTCCGTGAGTTCGGTACGTTAGTCAGCCGGCAGTACCCAACCCTGGAGGCGCCGGCCAGGCGGGTCCAGCGGGACAGGGTTGAGGAGACGATGCCCGACTGTCGTGTCAGTGGGATGAGAGGCATCGCCTATGATGTGCGTGACGCGCTCTGCAGACAAACAGGTGAGGGTGGACATAGCAGGGCTGTTACAGAACGCAAAAACAGGGGCTCTTTTTGTCACTTATAAATGAAGATCAAGGCTGTTCTCACTTGTCCATACACGTTAAGAACGAGTTTACTGACAGCGTGTGTAGTCCAGTGATTAACGGCCCTGCCTCTGTAACCGTTGAAGAGTGAAACTTTCACTTTCACTGGATGGAAAACTCAAAGTAAGCTCAGTGTTTGGCATCGCCTTTGGTGTGCGTGATGCAAACTTCACATACAAGATAACATTAAATTTGTACACTTCATAATCTAAAATAGCACCCAAAAAAACAGTTAGTGATAAACACGAAGCACAAGACCAATGTTTCGTAAAAATAATTCCTGACTATATAAAGCAGCATATCGTCACGCGACTTGTATTTATTCATTTTCACAAAAATCACACAGAAGGCTGATGCTGAAATCATAAGTTTCGTGTACCATTGAATAAGTCTCCGGGATGTCAGACGGAATGCGAACTAGTTAATTGCAGAGGTGACCTCTTGGCTTATAAAATTTTAAAATAAAAATAATGAATCATAAGTATAGTTCTTAGTGAGAAATACTTGCTGTCTTTGTTTTCGTTTAAAGGAACGAAGTATTGTACACTGTATATAATGTATCAATATGGAATGTATGTCTTAACATTTTGTGAACCAATATAATGTCTCTACATAGAGTGAGTCAGGTTAGACTGACGCGTGCCGTTTGTCTGTTCCCCAACAGGTGAACTGAGGATACCGTGCTGGTGGGCCTTGTACTCCACTCGTGCGTTCCTGGCTGACAACATGAACCTCCCAGCTGTTCTCACACGGCTGGAACAGGAGAACCAGCTAAGTCCGGCTGACGTCCGGTCTATCCAGGTAAGTTACATGGTGGAACCGGAACGTGACAACAACCTCACCGCGTCGATCACATTTCGCATTGATAAAGCTTTTATACGCCCGCCTCTAATTAAATGATCTGTATTCATGGTCAGCTGCAGTCGCACGGACTTCTGGGGAAATAAAACTCTAAATATGTCGTAATACGTAAGTCATGAGTATGAGTAGAAAGTCATATATTGTCGAGAAGTACCTGTCCACTCCCTCCTCCTCGCTATCCACAACATAGTCTGAGAGATAAACCTTTTAAACTTAAAAGTTAGCTTTTCAGTATAGGCACTATGCAGTGAGATTAGGTAAAACGACGTGGACTAAGAAAGAAAGTCAATATTTCGGTGAGATTTTCATGCTAGTAATACTTTTTTCTAGGTTAATATGCTTTTTTTCTATTCTGAACTAGTCTTCACCTCCAGATTGATATGCTGTTCGTCGGTAAATCTAATAGACAATTTCTTTTAAGTTCAGATCTATAAACTATATATTTTAGCAATTAGTGTCGTCAGCAAGCATCAAGGATAATGACTAAAATACAGGGTTTAAAATCACAGCCCCACTATACAAAGTAACGCAATAATGCAATACCTCAGGGTGTAAGGTCCTCGGCTAGTTTTCCTGGATACTAATAATCGGCACGTCGGCAGAACGTACTGCGCCTGCGCGAAACCCGTAATGTATTATGCATAGCACTTCGGCAGAACGTCTCATATAAGGTCGAATTCGCGTATATAAGGGTGACATCCCGTCTGTAGTTTTCAAATGTTGCGTAGAAAAAGATATGGTCTGCAACAGGCAAACTTCTGATGCAACGTTGACCAAAAATCCAGCGAAAATCCTGGTTTTGCGCAGGCGCAGTACGTTCTGCCGACGTGCTCTAATAATCTAATTTGAAAAAGACTGCAGTTTTTATCAGACTTGCCAGGTGTCGCATGTAGGTTGGCGTTGTAGATGGCAAAACTGCTCCAACACAACTTATAGAACAGCTTACATGTACGTTATCACCAATTAATACATGAAAAGTTAGATATTTACACTGTTCGAGGTAGCTGCTAAATTAAGTACTACATATTGAAATACTTGGTACTTTGCACTGGACACCTTTTATGTGAAAAAAGTATCATCTTGCGAAATGAAATTGCGCCAGTAGCAATACTTTTGACAATATACTTGAAATAGTTAATGTCTAATATATAACTTTTATACATACACATACATAGTTCATACTATTAATTTACTCTCTTTTAAAGTCTGTCCACCACAGAAGAAGGATAAAAAACAGTAGTACAAAATTATATACTAACACCCACCCCTGCCGATGTTCCCTCCCCCCAGGCGAAGCGGACACCAGTAAGCCGGGCCGGCCGGTTGGTAGGGATGCTGCGGGACAGGATGCGGCAGGAGCCGTACGACTGGTTAGTGCGGGTCCTGCGGGAGGAAGGACAGGACTTCCTGGTGGAGGAGATGGAGTACTGGGAGCGGCACTGGGAGCGGTACTACGGCATCGGGAAACAGCAGGCGGCACAACCTGGTCAAGTAACGGCACAGACGGTACATTTTACCGAGGAAAGTCAAGGTGACCAAAAAAGCTTTAATTTATTTTCTAAACATTAATACCTCTGATACACAATTACCGTGAATAGGTAATTCTCTAGTTCCAGTTTAGGTTTGAAATATGTTCGTGCTTCAGCGAAAAATACGGATCATAGTGTTTGAGCTTTACTTCTCACCAAACCATATTTTTCTATTCATCCTACACGCAAGTCACCACCGGATATAATACTAGACTGATTGACAAGAACTAAAACAAATTTCTCCAGTTAGAAAGTATCCCTATGATAATTGATTGAAGATTTTGTCGCTAACAGTAGTTTTACTTTAGTGTACATTTTTGTCCCACCTGTTACACCTTCACAGAGGAGTGAACAGTAGAAATGTATGTCTACAACAGGTCAGAAGCAGGTAATTGTACACTGTTCAATATCACAGCAATATATATGTTCGACATTTGTGTGTTGTCTATTATAGTAACCATAGCTCATGTGACCGTTCCTACAGTAGTAACCGTGAAAAAACATCTACGTCATCCCGGAGCGCATGCGGACGACGCCACAGCACCTTTGGAAGTCAAGGGTGTGTTTCTGGGACAGACGGAGGCAGGGAAGACCAGTCTGCTCAACTGTATGATAAAGGGTCAAGGTCACGTGGAGACTGAAACTGACAGAACCATCGGTGTTGACGTCATCAGTTTCCATGACACCAAGAATAACGTCAAGTACGCGATGTACGACTTCGGAGGTCACCAGATCTACCACTATACGCACCGGTTCTTCCTGACACGTCAGGCCCTGCACATCCTCAATGTAGACCTGCCAGCATACAAGTCAGAAGAGTTCCAGGAACGAGTGCGAACGTGGCTAACATCCGTGACTTCCCACGTCTTCAACCCGGCTATCCTTGTTGTAGGAACCAAAGTTGACATGTTTCCGCCAGACAAGGCCGAGGAGATGATAGCAACAGCTTGTTCCTCCATCCAGAGAGACATCCATGGCGCTGAGAGTAAAATACAAGCCAAGCTGACAGAAGAGATTCAACTCTGTCAGAAAGCGGTGGATGCGGTGGACAGTGAATCAGACATACCCGAACCATTCTACGGTCTCACAAGGGACGACATCTTGGCCAAGAAAGAGTCACTGGAGAAGTTACTGGACGGACGACCCAAAGGTCTGTTGAACGTACAGGTTATCCCGGTCAGCAGCAAGACGTTCCAGGGTATCGGAGCTCTGTGCGACAAGATGGCAGAAATGGTGAAGGATGAGCGATTGTTCCCTGTTGCCCGCCAAGAGATGCCGAAGTCCTGGACGAAACTGTCAGAAAACATCAAGGCGACAGGACGGACCCACCTTCATGTCAGGGATTGTCAGGACGTCGGAGCAGCTGCAGGGATGAAGGAGTCAGACGTCCTGAACGCGCTTAGCTATCTGCACGTGACCGGACAGATCCTGTTCTACAACCACATCAGGGGGATGGAAGATCTGGTCTTCCCGGACCCAACCATCATCCTCACACTCTTCAAGCAGATCTTCAGGCATGACCTACCGGGTTATCTGGACAGCATAGCTGAGTCTCTCTCTGAGCATACCAGAGCGCAGTTTGCTGAAGACAGGGTGTCCTTCTTGAAGACGGGCAGGGCCAGCGACAGTTTCATGAAGAACCTGCTTGGAGACAATATTGTCACCTTCAACAGTCTCCTTCCCCTGATGAAGCACTTCGGCCTGTGTTACTCAGGGTCGGTGATCTTTCCAACAGAGCTTCCTGCCGCCCAGCCTAACGAGGTGGCGCACTGCTGGCCAGAGGTTGTGCCATCAGGCGGAGAGGAGATCTCTGTTACTATAGAGTACAGCCAAGAGCCTCCTCTGGGTCTACCGGAAACCATGGTCTCCCGTATCCTGTCCATGGAACAGACCACACGCCGTCTCCTCGCCAAGGACACAGTTGTCGTTCATGTTGGAGAGAACTCAGAAGACGTCATGTACCGCCATTCCGCTACAAGAGAAGAAATCCGGATCCGGGGAGAGCCAGAGAAGGCGTGGCGCCGGGCTCAGACGGTAGTGAGGGAGATAGAGGCCTGTTGGGACGAGTTTCCTGCCTTGTACTCCAGTAACAGTGTTGGAAGCGGGGAAACAGCAAAGTCCCTCACTATAGAGGCTGTGAGGCGTCACGTGCCGGGTGACTTGATGAGAATGTCCAGGGGAAGCTGGGAAGGGCCACTTCCTGTCTCCAGAACACCGACAGACGTCATTGGCAAGTACTTTATTGGTAAGATGCGTTCTTAACGTTCTTAAAGTTATATCAAACAATAAAGTAAAACGAACGACTCCGCCTTCTGATTATCACTATGTTAAGGTTCTTTACCCCGTATCACATGCTATTCACTGTTTCAAAATATCTCCCCCATTACGTCACGATCAGTTACATTAGGTACAACTTGTTCATGTTGCTGAAACATATATATCCTTCCTGTCCAGACAACCGGCTGTACCAGGTCAGCAGGGCTGTTGGTGGGGAGTGGACCAGGCTGGGACAGGAGCTGGGACTGAACAGGTCCGTGTTGGACAACATAAGTATGCGCACATCAACCCAGGACGCGTTCCAGATGCTGAAGGCCTGGCGCACCAAGACCCCCCACGGACCGCTCCACTACCTGCCGCAGCTGGAAGAAACACTGCAGAACATCGGCAAACCGGACCTGGCTAAACGTGTACAGGGGGTGTACAAGGTGAGTTCATGATATTCGATTTAGATCATTTTACAATGTAATTAAAAAAGCTCAATCATGTGCATAGTTTAATTTTTCTTTAATATTTATGCTTTCTTGTATAGTAATACTACAATAGATGGCATTGTAATTTTTCAGATAGGGCCATTTTTCTTGGTTTAGTTATGTAAGACCAAGTGTAATTATGAAAAAAATAAAGGAATTATCTACGTTTATGAAGATTAGACATCCAGGTAGATAACAATAGTAGAAACAAATGAATCCATACTACTGGACAATTTTTATTTGTTATGATCGATTTTAGAATGTAAATAAGAACACTTTCGTTATTATTCTTTATTCCATATTACTGTATTTATTCCATATACTGTATGTAAATTTCCATTCGCTATGCACTGATGAAGAAGGCTGGATGGCCTTTGAACCGTCTGAATATACTTCAAAAATTGTCCAGTAGTATGGATTCATTTGTTTCTACTAAAGGAATTATCATTTTGACACTGTTGTTTTTCCATGGAAAATATTTATTCAAATGATAAAAGGCGTATCAAACACAATTCTTTATAATGGCATGTTTATATGAAACAGTAAAATGTACGATCTGGTTTATCCAGGAATACCGTGATGCCTTGCCGTTACAAGAGGTCAGTCCTGAGATGACCGGGGACACAGACTGGTGAGTAGTTTATCTACATGTATGCCACTGGCCAAACTATACATATCCCAGTAACAACAAAGGCAGTAAAGGTAGTCTGAGGTGACGCCCTACCCGCTATATCACACCTGTATGACTGAACACCTGGCTACAATACCTGTGTTTATCTCCTCAGGTCCCTCCACCTGCCAGGTGAAGGGAAGTACCTGTGCAGACGGACCGACCTGGGCGTGGTGACGCCCTACCCGCTGCACGTGACCTACAGGAGTGCGAACTGGTCCGACAACTGGCAGCAGGATCAGGGATGGATGCCGATGGGTCCGCTCTTCTCCATCCAGTGTGAGGACGTGGAGGGGCCGGTGGACATCCTATTGCCGCACGTGCTGCACTTGGATCAGAATACAGGTATAAAGGTATACATGTTTGGGTAGATATCCCTGTACTTATATGAATTGATATCTGAACAGGTTTTCATTTTGTTTTATTTGATCAACTTAAAACGCAACACGACATCCCCGCAATGAAGATTGTGTAAACTGCACGTAAGTAAAAAAGCAAAATGTGATATAATCATATGCACTGTGATTTCTATTACATTGTACATTGACTTGTTATTCAGCATTGAGTCCAGATGACATCGCGATCGTACACGTTGCGGGAGAAACGGAAGAACTCCTGACGGTGTCTGACGTCAGCCCCACCCACTTCACCACCAGATTCCGGAGGGGAAGCAAGTTCGGTCCTGTGGTGACAAGTTACCTGGGAATAAGCCTGCGCAGGAACGGCCTGTGTGTGGTGTTCGCGCCTTCAAACTTTCCTTCGGTCTTCCAGCTTCACGTCTACATCATCTCCAATGCTGTCTTGATAGTAAAGGTGAGACGTATTTCTCACGAAACTGATGTCAGAATTACAAGTCTTCCTTACTTTCAATTCAGAAAATATGTTATATTCTGCAGATATCTAAGATAGTACATTTTTTTTATTAACAGCAATCCTTATGGCACTTTCGACCAATTGCTGTGTCTGCGGGCTCACCTTTCCTGGTCATCCGAACGTCCAGAGTTCCTTTTTTGCCATTATTGTGTTGTAACGTAGTTTAGCATTTTTACTTTGTTATAGATAGTACAATAATGTGCTTTTATGCTAACGTTGTTTTTTTTATTAATTATGGTTTAAGTATCTCAAGGAACTGGAGAGGGAGTTTGGCTACTCCAGCTGGGACCCTGAACAGTGCGTGCTGAAGCTGGGGGAGGAGTATCGCCTGGAGGTGACAGCCAAAAATGGAGCAGACGTCGATGTGGAGACACGGCCTGAAGAGGTTCAGAGCAAATCTCTGGTTATATAATCGCTTTGCAAATAAGCCAATACTGCTTATACGTTCTAATATGACTTTGCCTTGGCTCATGCATCTCCATTTGCGAAGACGCATTGCCTGTTTTGCATTACATTTTGGTGTCACATACAATATGATGCGCTAGAAAAACAAACATATTGGATAAATTCTAGCATATAGTAAACGACTACGTGGAAACATTTGTACAGACATTTGTACCGTCGTGTGGCAATATGTTATGTAAATTAGTGAATTTATTATTACCATTGCAGGGTCTGGAGTTCGACGACACGTTCGAGACAGGGCAGTACTACAAGAAGTTCCGTGTGGAGGTGGACGCCAGGAAGTACAGCAGAGCACAGAGATCCAAGCTTCGGTTCGACCTTCACCTCAAGAACACTGACCAGACCGTCTGCAGATTTATCCCAACCAAAGGTTATAGAAAATTATTCATAACATTTGATGCCGATAGTTAAGTACACAAACCAATAAGATCATCTGTGGAGAATCCTTGAGATGTCATCGTAGACAGTAAAATGTACCGAACGACTCTTCTTCTTCTTGGTAGTCCTTCGTAGTCGAAGATGACTGTTACGTTCACGGGGTGTGTTACCTCAAGTGGCTTCAACCGAACGACTACGAACATGGTTATTGTCGAATCTATTGCAAAGATTTGTTGGAGGCTGTATTGGAAATGATAGGCTAATCTATGACGTAATTCATAGCATGCAGATATTCAACACCACTGTGTCCATACCGCAGGTACCCTGGCTCTGGAAGGCACAGATGACAGCGACAGCGGTGTTTCGGAGGCAGACGGCGCTGATACAGACACACGGAAGTCAGTTGTGAACTCAGGTGAAGAAGCACCCCTTATGCACATCATTTCAGTACTTTTTGGAATATCAAACACAACGGCAAGATATGTATTACGATTCTTGACTAAAAACGATCCCAATAATGCAAGTAAGGTAACGTCCATTGCTACATGTTGACAAACTACTCCGTTTGATACAGACAAGCGTGCACCGAGTAGTGCAGGATTACCAGTCACTATGATAAAGACATTAGGACCAACAACAGGTAAGACTTTAACAGCTGATTCGATTCAAAGTCATTTCTTTTAAAGAGTGCTTACGTACATCGAACAAAATCAAGCTTCAGTCCACAAAAAGATGAAGATTGATTAGTGATTTTTGGTAAGTTTTCATGGAATCCGGGCGAAACAAAAAACATTTTATTGCAACCAAATGTCGATGTAAGAGAATGGAAAATTAAATTTTATAGTTCTTTGATTATTGCTTATTTAAAACCAGAAATATAATTACCACATGCCCGTTGTTAATAAATAAGCACAAAAATAGACTTGTCATAGATTTCGACAGCACCTCACATATCGGGTTTATCAATTGTCAACCTATGATCGTTTACCAGTACAGGTTTGGTGCTCTTTTTAAGAAAGGTTTGGTGCTTTCTGGTTCAGTTCCAACTCTAATCACCTATAGAAATAGTATTTGCTGGTAGAGCATGCAAAAATAAACACAACGTTTCTACTATCAACGAAATTCTCCTCCAGTCAGAAGATCATTCCTACTGGTCAGCACAGAATATGGCACAACAAAGGGTGGAATCTCCACCATCAGCCGCCAGGTGGCACACAAGCTCACCGTCACGGGAGCCGAGGTCTACGCTACCGTGTTGGAGGCAAGTGGACAAGATGAGAGGGACGCAGCACGGGACGGAGTGAAACTCCTCAAACCTCGGGTCAGACCGGGCTACAATGCGAGACCAACCCTAGACTGGCTGACAGAGTACCACAGCGTTCACTTTCCTCATCTTCCTCTAAATGTCAGTTGCATCGTGGGTCATGCTGACGTCACAAGTACGGCGGCGCGGAAGATCAAAGAAGAGCGATTTCCGCGCGCCAAGCTCGCCATGTTCGGTCACGTGATGCCTGAAGAGACAGAGCCCCTAAAGAGTGACGAGAAGGCCCTGGGTGTGGGGAGGAAAGAAGCCAGCATCCAGGACGATCTTGGCAAGGCTGATGTCGTCTTCTCGGTAGGAGCGCGCATTTACCGCCACTACGCCAGGTTCCTCCGTCAGCGTCACGTGGATCACCACATCTTCCTACCTGAGCCTTCAAAGGTGTTCAGTGATGCAAATGTCATCTTTGGTGAAGAAGATGACGTCCCGAAACCAGAGAGAGTGATTCTGTCCATCGGCAGGGTGCGGAATGTGGAGAGGCTGAAAGGGCACGACCTGGCTGCAGGAGCCATAGACAAGGTGGCACAGCGGCTTGACCATCTGTACACACTGAGGCTGAGAGTCCGCGGCATCGACGAGAACGGCTTCAAAGAGAGCAAGAGAATCCTGGATGAGAAGCTGAGATCCGGACGGGTCAAACCCACCCTTCTCCCGTACGGCACTCAGGAGGAGATCCGCCGAGACATGGAGAACTGTCACCTGGTCCTGATGCCGTCCCGGGCCGAACCGTTCGGACTGGTCGGCCTGGAGGCCATCGCGGCAGGAGTTCCCGTCCTCATCTCAGAGCAGTCGGGACTCGCTGAGCTGATAGAGGAGCTATCAGACAAGCTGGGACAGCCCTCGTTCCGCCACTGCATCGTCAAGATGAAGGGAGACACCGCGACCGACGCCGATGCAGACAAGTGGGTGGAAAGAATCGAGGATGTCATCAAGAACGCCAGGTCAGAGTTCGCGGAAGCACGCGCCTTCAAGGAGAAACTGCTGGCCTCCAAGTACTGGGAAGAGTCTCACCAGAAGTTCCTGCAGGCCTGTGGCATCACTGGTAAGGAACCGGTAACCATGATCATCTCATAATTCTTGTGAATGATCAATATGCGCGTGATTTGTAGTGTTTTTAATGTTTCTGTTAAGCATCATACAGTACTTATATTGACCTTAGCCTACATGTAGTTCCTCTAGCTCCTGGAACGCTGGACAGTTATAGTATTTTTCCGAGACTAATGTGAGTACTATACAAACCGCCATAGTTGATATTCATAATCACGGATATCGGCTGAATAAAACACTTGGTTGTGTAGAAAGAGTATCTTTATTCAGTGACTTACCAACCTGATGAAACTATTCATGGATAATTCACATTAATTCTTTTATATTGAAAAATGTTTACATATCTTGTGTTTTTCCAGCTCACCCCCCCAGAAGAACCGTGCCCACCATTAAACCAGTCAAGAAACCGGACCAGGTGCCCTTGGCTGAGACAGTAGAGGAAGGTGAGTCCTTCAGTCGACTGGAACAGCTCAGTCTGACACGCACCCCAACAGCGCCCATGCCGGCCGGTAAAGTGGACGCACCCAGGAGACCGCAGTCAGACGACAGAGTACAGTCAGCTGAGAAGGCTACTGGCATGGCCGATGACAACGAGTCCAGCAAACGGGTAGACAAGCGCCCACAGTTGGGTCAGTCAGAAAGAGCGCCTGGGGTCAAGACCTCGGCCCGGCTGCCGGAAGAACAAGTGCAACAGGAAGAAATAGAACTAGAGGAACTGGCTGCAGTTACAGAGACAACAGGTCAGCCAGCCGGGGAGGAGCAAGAGGGAACAGGAGAAACTACCCCGGAGAGGGCCTGCTGCCCACGCTGTCCGCATGGCGCATGCTCTGTGTTGTAGTCAGTGACAAGGTACAAAATGCAAACCCTAACCTCTGCTTAAAGCTGGCAACGAATATGACATAACAGAAATCTCGTATCTCCATTAACTGCTTTATGCTTCCTTTGTATGACTAGCAGATGTAGTTCAAGATGCGATATTGATAAGTCAATGGCCATGTTTTCAAATATTTCAACAAATTTGGGTAAAAAGCTTTTATGAAGCTTTTATCTCGTTGCCTAAAATATTGTTTTTAAGATGAAAATAGTATGGAATTGACGTAATTCAGACGTCACAATTGAGGTTAAGACTTTGACTTAGGCAACTCCATTAACAGGTACTGTGGCTTTTTTAATTGAACGGTCTATTGGTCTTCACAGGGAAATCGCTGTCATAAACTTTCTTTTCTCTGAAATTTCGTACCTCATGTATCATAACGAAAGTATTTTAAGGTTATTAAGAAGCACTAATTTTGCTCCAGATTTTAAACATCTCCAATGTCCAGGCATGACATACATGGAATGGAGTGCTGATCCAGGCATGTTTTGTTTACAAGTCATACATTTTAAGACGAGAGGATGAGCAAACCACTGAATTTCACTTCACATCAATTGCTGACAGCAATATAACACAATTTATGTACAAATTACCAATAGCCAGATATTCGTTTTCTTTGTAAAATGGCATCTAATGCCGTAGGACACCAATTTAGTACCTGTATGAAATATCTATTGAAAAAATTTGTAGCCGAGAGGACTGACTTGGCATGATTAAGACAGCTTCTGTTTATTTGCTTGTTGTTCCTGCTGTTTTGCATCCGATTTCATATCCAAAGCACAAAGAAGAAGACGTCATTCCATGAATTACTCAATATCTCTATTCGGTATTGACGTGGTGCGTATTTTGACTTCAATGATCAAGTAAAGTATTTGACTGCATGACAATAATTCAGAGCATGTAACAGAAATAGACAACCTTTGGGAAGTTGCTTGTACTGTCACATGCTATTCATCTATTTGATCAGAATAAATGCCGGCCTGCTGCACAATATTGATGGCTATTTGTCCTTTCCTTATCCCTTGTCTCGAATAGCGTTAAATTTGTGCGCCTTGGTCTGGGAAATGTCTGATCCGTTATATCGATAAATTGGAGAAAAACGTGGACAAACGATACATGAATAGCAGGTACGTTATTCTATATCATAAGTGAAGTTGAATATGCAAGCATGAGCACCGAAGTAGTCATTTGAAATTAAAACACAACTGATAGTGACAGTGTCACTGATACACAAACACATCACAGCTATATTGTGTATTGTCAAGAAGATATCTGAAAACTCAACATTCATTCCCATAAGGGAAGGCAATGATCTATACTGAGAGAAGGAAGAGGACAATGTCTCAGGGGCTGGAATATCATCGATGTAACGTTAAATACATGTAACCGTCAGACAGACTGGACAGCCTGCCGTTAAAAACGTGAATTTCCGCACATTCCTCCCCCAGTCAGCAAGAGTTTCATCCCATTTCATATACCAGACGGAGTTTATGTGAGCTGCATCATAGTATTGGGCAAAGAAGCCCACAACGTGGCATTTTACCGTTACCATGACTACCATGCTATAATGGGACAGCTTCATAAATATCGCAACTACAACAACTAAGACTTAACGCGGCGAATTCAAACAAAACGCTTCAGCTAACACGGGGAAATTTGTTTTCATACACAAGTTAATTCTAACTAAGATGCACCGTTTGTGACATTTAGCCCCAGTCGCAGTATAAATCTACATGTAAGATATTATTAGTATTACTCACCGTTTGTCTCGCTTGAACGCCACTGGTCAATCAAGCTATTTGGCGTGCACGCTCTACAACTGAGCCTGCGTCCTGAACATGTAAGAAACAGTTTGAAGTTGACTGATCTCCAAGCAGATCTTTTGGGGGGCTAAATCCGTACACTGCATACAGCCTGGCCAACATAGTGTCCGAAGAGATCTACTAGAAGATCAGACTGCAATCATCAGCAGAACATATGGCTACATGTACATCCGGGTTCTCCGGAGTTGGCTGAAGATCTCAAACCGGAGTTTCTGGTAATAAACGCAGACGTTCTGTAGCCTGTTGCTGTCCGGGCGACTTTCTGTGTCTTTCGCACCCAGTCGGCAAAAATTCAGAACCTTTTTAGATAACAGACCGGGTCTATTTCATCAGCATCACAGTACTATACATAGAGGCACATAAATGATTCCTCTATTTTGTTTGAGCCTTTTGTAAAGTTATTATAAGTAACGTTGTTATACCCAAATCGGGCGGCTGGCCGCTTTTCATTGAAGTCAAGAGGGAAGAGGTCAGCGTCAGACGAAATATGGTTAAAGTACATCTTAGACTGTAATGTCAAGAGACATGAACCGGTAGGAGGAGCTTGCTTTATTGCAAACACAGATGGAAGGACATTCCACAATGTAGTTTATTATCACTCGTGAATGAAGTGCTACAGCACTGCTAATGACTTCTGCATTCAGGCTGTGACAATCATGCAATGCATATAAAATGCAGGGGTTTCATCATATGAATGAATCACAACAGAATGTTTCTATACTTGTCTAATGTAATACAATCATATAAATGATCAACATGCAAGTTACATTTTTTAAGGGGGAAAGTGCTGCAAACATTTACCCACATGGAATGCATGGATTTAATAAAACACCAATTACAATGGAATGGTCTTACAGTGGTAACATAACTCCCAAAGTAGTATCCTAGTAACCATCCTCGGGCCAGCAAAGGGGTGTTTTAACAGCCCCAGTCCTAAGTACAGGCCTTGTACACTGGCCTATCTGTAAAGTTTAGCTGTATGCTTTCCAAAGGGCACTTTTAAAAGGCTCTACATCTACAATGGTGACTTCCTGAGCACTTCCTATGGTCTTGTTAATGAGCCAAATCTCAGACCACCTTACAAGTTTACATGTGCGTACACAAAGACAAAGCTAATAGCTAACAGCCAAGGTTGCTTTACGTAGTTCTTTACTACAATGATGTCCCATTTTGTAAACACGCTTTTTTTCTGCATGTTATACTTTATCCCAACTCTTTGCACAAAGCATCATGAAAACTTTACATACAAATTGGTGATACAGTAATCAAATACATGTACAAATACTCTGCATTCTGAGCAGAAGTCCACAATTGTGCTATCCCTACGGTTCTGGAAGCTTCTACATTTTTATCCAAGTGATTTTACAGCACTTGACTGTAGCTAAAACTGCCTCAGTTTACAATAATGTTTCTTCTAGTCATTACAAAGGCCAAATCTACAAACCATTTTCTACTTTTCGACTAGCACTGCAGGTACAATTCTTTTGGAGATAAAAGTCTGGACAAAAAAATTTAGAAGCATTCATAGTTGATGTCAACAGTCATTTCAGATTTGCCAGATTTCTTTACACTTTTGCAACCCTGCAATCCCTTTGTCTACTACGATTTCAGAGAGAAGAACAGGTACAGGGGATCTGTTTGTTTGTTAACTGTATTTTGTTGTTGTTTACTGAGATTTAGGAGAGAGGAACAGGTCCTTTGTTAACATGGACATGATACAGGGGATCTGTTTCTTGCGGTTCATGTAGGGGTTGTCGGAGTTGGAGTGGAAGTCGTAGGCCACCAGCTTGTTGACCCGGGTCAGAAGCTGCATGATCTCCAGGTCCGTCCCCTCCTGCTCCAGCACCGCACACAGCGCCTGGATGTACCACGACCCACGGCCTGGGTTACGCCACGAGTAGTAACCTGGGTGGGTAACACAGTAACTGGGTTAGTATGTATCATGACCTACAACCCAGGTTATACCAGTAGTAGTAACCTGGGTGGGTAAACACAGAGGATGGGTTAGTCTGTACCATAAACCATGCCTGGGTTACGCCACGAGTAGTAACCTGGGAGGGTAAACACAGAGGATGGGTTAGTCTATGTACCACAACCCACGTGCACTGTACACAGGGCCTGGATGTACAACAACCCCCATCCCAGGTTATGCCACAGTAGCTGGGTTAGTATGTATCACAACCCACAACCTGGGTTATGCCAGTAACAGTAACCTGGATGAGTAAACACATTAGCTGGGTTAATATGTACATGTACAGCACAGCTGGGGTGTAGCATGACCCATGTAATGCTATAATCTCTGTGTATCCAAGAGGCAACATAGCTTTGCCTCAGGCACATATCTGGATGCTTGTGGACTATGAGCATGATTCTGGATAAAGCATGGTTCTGGATACAACAGACCTATACCTGGTACAGTGCTGTAGACCAGTCTGTCTCAGTCAAATAGACATATATGGACATGTCTAAGACAGTCCTGTAGACCTACCTGGCACAGTACTGTAGGCAAGTAGGAAGTCAGCCTCAGCCAGGTATCGCCACAGTAGACATATAAACATATGTCACATACATCACATGCACATGTACATTGTATCTAAGACATTCTAGTAAACTTCAGAAGTTTGTAGACCCACCTGGAACAGTACTGTAGGCCAGTAGGACGTCAGCCTCAGCCAGGTATCACCCCAGTAGACATATCCATGCATAGCACATACATCACATGTACATGTACATTGTATCTAAGACATTCTTGTAAACTAAAGTCTGTAGTCCCACCTGGAACAGTGCTGTAGGCCAGTAGAAAGTCGGCCTCGGCTGGAAGTGTGGCCTTGTTCCCTGCGTCCAGCTCGTCCTGCACCTCAGGCTGGGCGTCCGGCATGTCCACGCCGTGGTCAAACTCATTCCCTCGACATGCCTGCGCAAAAAACATTACCGGTTTTTCTTAGGCTATTTCTCAACAAATTTAATACAATATGTGATAGATGTATTAAAAAAATGGTAGAGTACATCTTGAAATAAATGATGTGAAGATCAAAATAGGTAGTATAGCAGGAAAGGTAATAATTTCCTTCTGAAGCTTGCCGTTTATTGAAGAAAGACTTTTCACAGAAAAAAATTTTTGAACAAAGACCCCAGCACCTTACAACACTTTTGTTGGTGTTCTTTCAGACCACACAGCTTCATATTGTATTGTATTGTATCGTAGGACTCCATGATGATTAGTATACAGTTTGTATTACACTAATGGAGCTTCTAAATAAACAAACAAACAAACAAACAAACAAACAAACAAACCTGTAGGAAGAAGAGCTTGGGTTTCCCCACTAGTCCAGGGCAGCGGTCTCCGCGGAACGGTTTGGTGATCTCGGTGACCTCCATGCAGCCGTCGGTCCCATAGATGACCCCCTCCTCCCCGTGACTCAGGATTGCACAGGCGAAACAGTCCACATCCTGGTGGTCTTCTCTAGCAGCTGGGGGTGGGCACATAGGAGTGTGGTTAGGTCAGAAGCAATTACCTTCCAATTCTACATGTTTCTACACAAATTGTTGTCTAATTGTAGTTGAGTTTAGTTACTCTCCAGGCAGAGGTTTAGGCTTTGGTCAGGACACATTTATATCTGTACAATTCCAGGACTCAAAATACTTTTTTTTCTGCATACCTGCACTAGACAAATTTTATCTGAACTCTAGAAGCTGGGGAGTGGGCACAGTATGGTGTGGTCAGGAGACATTTACCCCTGCAATTCTACACATTTTGTTCGAGTGCGCAAGCAATAACCGACCTGTTCAAGAAGACCACTTTACCTCGGACCCCTTGGTGGCCTTCTTGGGCAGGTTTGACTGTACTTATTTCCTTACCTTTCAAGCCATAAACAGTGTTTTGAATATCATGGAAGTTCAACTTTGAATCTTGTTACCTGCTGTATTCAAGGTGCTTCCATGAAGAATACAAGGCTTTTAGGGGCTACTACTGGACTGGCATCATCATGGGCTAGCTAGTGCAGGCTATGTGCCAATTTTACCAGCACTAGCCAACATATGCAGGTGGTGTTTCCAGCCCTGCCTAAGAGAATCTTACAATCCTTACCCAGCTGCAGCACTGAGAGTATCTTCCGACAGGGCAGATTGTCGAACACTTTGGTCTCAAAACCGAACTTGGAGAAGATCCTGTACAGGTTGTTTGCATCCAGGTCTGTCCCTCTTCTAGTGTTCATGCCTGCATGTGGACAACAGGAGTGAGGAGAAATGACATACAAGGCTACAGTATTGTACGTAATTGCTGGGATGCAGCTTTGCACAGTAGATACTGTACAAGTTGCATAAGACCAGACTGTAAGGTTTGAACCACTAACACTGGGAAGGACCTCTACTCTTTTCTATAAGTGTAACACTTCCAGGGTTCTTTGTCTCTCCAAAATCAGACTACATTCAATATAAGGACAAAAACAGTTACTCAAGCAAATGGATATGATTTTGGAAACGGTCAGACATGTCAGGTAGCATCCACTACCTTTCGTCAGTGACAGTAAGGGACAGCAGTTTCTTAGTGTCACTGACGAAAGGTAGTGGATGCTACCTGAAACGTCTGACCGTTTCCAAAATCATATCCAGTTGCATAACTGTTTTTGGCGTATCTTATCACATGGATGTCTAACCTTCACCGACGCGACATTACATAATATGAAGCAAGGGCTAGAATTCATTTGTTTGTTTCAAATAAACAGTAAACCACATTTAGACATACATGTATAATACTCCAGTTTTGTACAGTAAATACGAATTGCATAAGCCCAGACTGTAAGGTTTGATCCACTCACACTGGGAAGGACCTCTACTCTTTTTGTTATGTGTAGTGAGATCTTACGTGTAAACATGCTCGAGGTGTGGCTCTCCTCAAACATGGGACCTTCGGCTTTACTCTAACTAATCTTCCTACATACTAAGACTTAATTCATGCCCCCAAAGTTGTATAACAGGTTGTATGAGAAGTCAAACCTGTGTGTTTCTCGAAGTCCTTGTTGTTGATGATGATGGCCTGTCCCCGGCGGGCGTGGCTCATGTTGTACACAAAACTGAAGTCCTCGTCTCCCGTGCCGGTGTCCATCGGAGTCTCCCGCGGGCTCCTCCCCTTAATGCTACTGGTACAGACACAAAATGTTATTATCTACAGGTTAAAATGCTTTAGTTCTGAACTTTTGTTTTAAAGATGCATGTATTTGATTCATGATGAGAGTGTAAAATTCAATTTCTACTGGTACAGACACAAGATCTGATGATCTACAGGGCTTAAAATAGCTCTCCGTGAATAGATTCATCAGGTTGGTAAGTCACTGAATAAAGAGACTTTTTCTACACAACCAAGTGTTTTATTCAGCCGACGTTTCGGTGACTGTCTGGCACCTTCCTCATCGCTGTTGTAGAATAAAAAGCTTAAAATAGCTGTTTTATAAATGCATGTATGTGTGATTCATGATGAGTGTGCAAAATTCAATTACAAATTGTATCTTTTCTTCTGCAACCTTAATTTTTTCTCTGCAAATTGCAAGTAGCAGGTGAGACTTTTGAGGCCTACTGAAACTGATCTATTTTTAATGCCTGAAGGTTGTGGAGACAATTGGGTAAGCATTGGGCTTGGTTGGGTAAGGTTTGGATTTAGTTAGGCTAGGACTAGGCCAGGGACTCACATACAGTGATTCAAGGTATGGCTTAGATTGGGCTGAGTTAATTCTTCAGTCCTTATCAGGGGGAATTTCAATAGATATGTGCTCTGTTTCAAATCATAAAGGGTTATATAATACATGGCATCCTCAAAATCAAAGCAACAAATCCAGAAACAAAACATGAATTCTCAAAGTTTGTTTATTACCAGCAGATCTGCATGTACAGTGTTAGGAATACCCATCTGCATTTTGCAGAGACATTTTCAATATTGCAGAAGAAAAATTATGCAATCTGCAATTTTGCAGACTGAAAAAATCAGGATAGGGAGTTCAAGATTTTGACGTTCTGCAATATTGCAGGACACTGAAAAAAAGGATTTCTACCACTGATGTACAACTTACTACAAGTATAACAAACTCACCCCAGAAATTTCATGACCCCAGCTGAAGCGCCCTTCTGTGCGTCTGTTGTGTCTCCGCTCGCTGCCACAGCGGCTCTTCCGCGGGCGGGCGCTGCGTCATGTTCGTCCCGAGAGTCCAGCCGCGGGCTGGGGAGATCCTCCGCATGAGCTGGTGGGGAAAAGTTTCAAAAGTTTTAGAAATGGATTGTTACGTACTCTGTAGATCTTAGCCTGATTAAATCGCTTTTACGGTTGGCCGCCGCCCAACATCCAGCCGCCACGGACGGCAGAGTTTGCGTTACACAGACTATGTAGATCTAGTTTACCTTGAAAAAGATAACAATAATCTTCCACTGGTTGACAGAAAAAGGACGCTGATGCACAACTATTCGAGCAATCAGAGATGGAAGACTTTTTCCTCTCAGTCTGAACACAGACAGATACACACAGACACACAGACACACAGACACACAGACACAGACACACAGACACACACACACACACACACACACACACACACACACACACACACACACACACACACACACACACACACACACACATACACACACACATACACACACACACACACACACACACACACACACACACACACACACATACACGCCTGTACAGGCATACAGACAAGCCAAAAATCAACACTTTATTCCTTTGGGGCGAAGTAAGCATTCCTGCATGACATTGTGGTGTTATCTCTTGATCTGTGAATCCTCCCTTTGGTGTCCTTACTACATATACATATACTGTACATTGAGATGTTTTTATACAGCTTGGTCATGTTTCTTCAGATTAAGTACATCCTACCAGCTTATCTAACAGACATGCCTTGAATCAACATTGACAGGAAATACTTGAGTCCACGTTACTCGCACATGGCAGTGAAATTCCTTTGAGATAAGTCATTTAACTTCTCTACTAGTATATCATCTAAAATATACTTAGGAAAATTTTGATTTTAATTTATCTGCCGTATGTACTTCTACTAGAGACAGCAATTTTATTCACTATCACCTATATGCCATTGATACAAGTACTTTGTATTCAGACTGGTCAAACAATAGCAATTTTTTCCACTGACTCAGTAAGGATTTTTGCTGTAGGACTAACATATATATAATTATAATAGTCTAGTTATTCATACACAAACTACTGTATATGGGTTAAGACATCTAGTGTCATTATAGCCTGGTGACATCATATGTGTTAGCTGGGGTTCAGATAAAATCGTAATAAAACAAATTGGATGTCACCCAGGCTAACATTATTAGATCATACCAGGTTGACTGTTACAACCCAGTATATTAATACATGGCCTCCCCTACCCAATCACATGACATGACATCAGTGCATGCTTTCCTGTCTCCGTTTGGTTCAGGGTTACCTGATCTAACTTGCCTTGGCTACTAACTAGTTCTGCTGATAAGAACCTAAGGGGCCTTGAGTATGCATGTTCCTAAAGCCTCTGGCATCATTGCCAGATGCACGTATGTCATAAGTGGCCTTGGCTTCTGTGCCAAGAGCGTGACATCATATAGGCAGTCAGTGAGTCTTACATGTAAATCATCAGAGCAACAAAAGGCTTTCTTTAAAATTTGTTGGGCTGGTTAAAAAAAAAATGGACTGCAAGATGATGAAATTGGACAAATATGTGAAACAACAAACAGAAATGAGCCAAGAATGTACATGTACTGAGGCGCAAATACAATTAAATTAGTAATGTATATGTGATGCACATTTACAACTATGCATATATTACTATATCACGTAACATTTATTCCTCGCAGTTGCACATATAACGGTAATTTTGTAATATATGCTTGAACACCCACATTGAAATCTTGCCGGCTTTGGTCCCCTGAGACCATGAGTCATACACCTCAACATAACCCTAACCAGCCATGGAGGTAAAATAACAATTACAATAACAACTTATTGAACCTCCTTGAACCAGCTAAGTACATGTATAAACACTCATTAGATAATAGAAATGTTAGAATGGACCAAGGAGGTTCAGTCAACCTCCTTCAATGGACACACATTTCTTTTCTGTAACTGTTAGTGTTATGTGCATGTACCCCTGTGTTTTATGTTATTTTGCGTTGGCAGCCTGCCCAATAATTTCATATTTTCATCAAATTGAATGTCCATAATTGACATTTATTAGCTCGAAAACGTTAACTGAATAATATGCCCCCTTTCCATAGTCGCATTGGGCCATTTCAATAATAAACAATTAATCTACAGTCAAATTTCATGCACGGTTGCAGACCAATTTGATAATTCACTAGCCAGACGCGATGAAGCAAGTCAAAACATGTCGGCGTTACATGTAAATATTGATCGCTGAAAAAGAAGGGGGAGGGGGGCAACAGTACCAAAACTTACCGTCGCTCGAATCGTCCATGTTTCTGAGCTTCCAACCAGGGTACAGATGAGTGTAAGATCTTCTGAAGTTGCACGATGCCTGTATGTGCCTCGGGGCGGGTACTCCCTTGTGGTCAGGTCCAAAATAGCTCCACAGTCAGCCGCGAACTTCCCGCAAATGAAAGCCGGAAGTTGTCACACTGACTCATCCAGAAAAATAAATAGACTCGGAATTTTTTCTGAAAGTAATTTTCAAACTCAGAATTCTTCCGTACACCCGAAAGAACAATTTATAAAAGTGGTTGTGGTACCCTTCATTAATTTTTTGATGTGTGTAAACGGTGGAATATTTAATTTTTCTTGCGGTGGGTCAAAGGTTGTAAAGGTCAAAGGTGCTTAGGAACAAGACCTGGTTACTTCCGGGTTCCGACTGTCAGAAAAAAGTTTCGCTTTCATATTATTCCTGTGACGTGTCATATTATTCTTAGAACTTTTAGAGGAAAATTTGAGTCACCCTTGCGTTTGGGAAACCTCAGTGGTCAGTGACTAATAATAGCCGATATTTTAAAGCTAGCTAACGTTATAGTTTGTTGAAGAGTGAGGAGATCACACAACTTGGAAAAGTTTTTGAAAAGTTTGGAAGCAGAAAGTTTTACAACACAGGTGCATCGACGGACCTTCAAAATGGGCGACATGAACACAGGTATGTGTACCTTGGATCTTTGCTATTCGGGGGGGGGGGGCTTTTAGAAAAGCCTAACCCAAGAGGCTTTTCATCAATATCGTATTTGAATACCCAGGTTGGTCAGGATTAACACTAGAGCAGAAACATGTTAGCGTGTTTGTAAAAGTTTTACCAACTTGCCTGGAGTCCTATTGAACCTCCTTTGTTTAACAAACATCACTATAATACAACATGGCGTATAGGAGTGGTTTTTGTTGTAATTTTTTTCTACATTAACTAATAAGGTTTCTGAAATCAAGTACTCTGCCAATTTAGTAGAATTTGATATGACTATCCTATGCCAACAATAGTTAACTTCATGCCATGTATACTCACGTCTGTAACATGAAAATCTGATAAATGAGCTGAAGCTTTCAACAGTAAGAAATTCAACACTAATCAATTCTTCAGAAAGTTCTTCAGATAGCTGACGAGTGATATATAATCAGTCCAAAGTTCTGTCCAATTTTTTTAGCTGCATACACTGAGACTATCCAGAACCGTGCCTGATCCTAACCCTAACCCATTCAAGCAATAAGATACAATCCACTGCCACCTTTGTTAAATTGTTCCATAATATTTATTTATTTATTCACATATATTTAATGCGTATTGGGCAGGAAGCACAGTTACTTATGTATGTTGCTTGTTCTATAATATAAAGTTTATTGCAAATTCATGCCCAAGGGCTAATTGCAAATACAAAGGGACATTTGATATAAAACAAGCAAGAAATACATATCTAGGCACAAGAAATAAAACAACAACTACCATAACTCCTAAAAACTACTGGGTTTGACTTATTTTTTTAAGACAGAGGAAGACACATAATGAAGTGGTGTAATGTCTTAACCCAATCAGAAGGAGACGATGTGACGGACGCCATCCCGTCAGGACCGGAGGTAGCCGACATCACCGGAGCACAGGTCATGAGAACCATGGAGAAACTGTCAGTGGAGGAGACTCAGGAGAAAACTCCAGCCAGCAGGTGCGTGTTAGCCTGGATACCCTTTTAGCTTATAGTATGCTCTCTGTCTCACTTCAAGTTGGGTGACAACAGTTCAGACTCAAACTGAGAATTCCCAGAGAAAGATCAATCTATTCTGAAGGTTAACATTATTTTTGTTTTCTATCCATGTTTCTCAGGTCCCCTGAACCCCAGAGTCGTATTGGGAGCATGTCTGCTCCGACTATCGATGTTCACAGTCAGTCTGGCATTGAGAAAGTACTCCAGGAGCCTCCAAACCCTTCAGAAACAGGTAGGGGAGAGAACTCTTAAAGCAGGTACACAGCACACAACTTAGCTCTATTAAACTGTGGCCAATTCTGTACTTTTTTATTCTGGGCCCTTTTTCATGAAAATAAAGAAAACATTGAATTTGTTGCAGCACCCAGCAGTAAAATGGCATCAGTCCATGGAGAGAAGAGCCCTGAGCCCCAGACAGGCCTGCCCAGTGGAGGAGAGAAACATCACGCCCCTCCCACCTCCCACCAGGACCTGTCACACGTGTACGACATGAGGCATGCCAGGAGGGGACTGGCTGTTGTCATCAACAACAGGTAAATAGAGCATACAACACGGTGTACTCCGTATTGCCCGACGGCCGGAGAATGATTTGAACGCGTTTCGCCCCAACCGTGTGCGCCGCTTTCGAAAATTCGAATACAGGATTCGGACGTTGGAATGGATGTTGTGGCAGTTTTTTTTGTTTAGGGACACCAAATTTTTACTCATTTCGCCTTGAAATACGTGTTTTCTAAGGTGGATATGATATAAATAGCATACAACACGGTGTAATCCGCATCACCCTCGGTCTCGGCCCTCCCACTAGTCGGATCGCGGTCGGGCCGATACCTCGGGCAATACGGAATACACCGTGTTGTATGCTCTATGTATTACACTCTTAATTTGGGACCACATTTGTAATACTGTTGCAGTAACACCTAGCTGCAGTACAAATCAGAACCAGTCATCAATTTTACCAACTGCATGAGACTTTTTGTGGATTTTCCATCCCAGCTTTTGTTGGTCTCTGTTTCAGGGAGTTTGACAAGAAGACGAAAATGAAGGTGAGGAAAGGCACCGACATCGACGCCGACAGTCTTTTTAAGCAGCTGACAAACCTCGGGTTCGACATGCAGATGAACGACAACCTGACGTGTAAGGAGATCAAGAAGGTCCTTAAAGAAGGTAAGAAACCTGGTATTAAGAGTTCTAGCAGTACACAATCTAGAAATCTTACTGGTTTAAGAAGGAACCCTTCTGTCATGAGACAATGATAGTCAGGCATATTTTTGTTTGTATGTGGGACCAGAAGGGTCACAAAGCAGTATGATGGTGTGGCGTTAAATGGTCGGAATAGCTAGGCTAGTGAATACGAGATCAAGGGGCCCTGGCTAGACGTTGTGTCCTTGGGAAAGGCACTTTACAGGACTGGATTTTCCTCACTCCACCCAGGTGTAAAATGGGTATCAGACTTTAGTTGGGAAGGTAAAAGGTGGTGGAAGGAGAGGGATGGGCTCTGCCTTCCAATAATGTGCCTGAGACACAGTGGATTAACGACCCACTGCCCCTTCGGCCTAAAAAAGACTATGGGACTACATTTACCTTCTTAGGGGGGTGAAGTCTGCCGTCTCTGATTGCCTTGTTCCCTTAGCTGCTGCTGCGGACCACAGCGATGCGGACTGCGTCCTGGTGGCGCTGCTAAGTCACGGGGAAGAGAAGAAGGTTTACGGCACGGACGGAACGCTGGAGATTGCAGACCTGGCGGCGTACTTCAACGGCCTGAACTGCAAGTCCCTCGTGGGGAAACCAAAGATCTTCATCATACAGGTATGGGCTTGGTGGCTGCTTGGCTGGGGAGGATTGAAAGTTATATGATCTAAGTAATTATCTATCTCTCTTATACAAAACTGCGCAAGAAAACCACTCAAGGGACCAATAAAATCTGGTCTATGTGGACAGGGAGACAGGATTCTTAATGAATGAATGAATGTCTTTATTTCAGGTATTTCACCCATAGAAAACAACGGTACAAACACAGAAACACAAACTATACATACAGCATCTTATATATATTTTTTAAAGAGTTTCTGTACTGACAATCAGACCTCAGCAGACATTGTATTATGCTATTGTTGGTGTTGTTTAGCCTATTAATAATGCTTGTGTCAATGGGAAAAAATTGTCTAAGGGACCACCAAAAAGTTTAAATTTGACAGTAGCCTCTTTTGAGAGATACAGACAGAGATAGAATGAGATAGACAAACATCAACCTCTGCTCTTTTCAGGCGTGTCAGGGTTCAAAGTTAATGGAGGGGGTGGACGTGCCTGATGCAGCTGGTTTCCGTGACGACGACCTCTTCACCCCGCCACAGACACAGACGCTTCCCTCAGAGGCAGACTTCCTTTACTACTACTCAACCATGCCAGGTTAGATGGATGAAATTGAATGTTATCATCAGTTTACCTTCACAGAAGGAAAACATACTGTTTTTGCTCTGTATCTTCTTCTTTGTCTTCTCCAAACAAATAAGTCAATGACCTGGACCAGACGGCTGTCATCATGGTAACTGGTGCTGTAGCAGACACCCTGTGGTGTTGGATTACATTATGTGGCAAGTGACAGTGCAGAGTTGGAGGACCTGGTCACTAAGTTATTTACTCTATCGGAAACACTTTATCATCATTATCAATTTTGAAAATGATGCTTTCTTTGAAGTATTTGAAACCATTGAAACCCTTAAAAATTTCCTGGCATGTGCTAATGGGCCTGGGCAGGCATGCAACTCCCAGTTCCGAAGAGACAACGTGTTCCTGACTGTCATTTTTCCCAGGGTACCTTTCGTGGCGGAACCAGGCGGGCGGCTCGTGGACCATCCAGTCGCTGTGTGCCGTGCTGAAGGAGCATGGGAAATCTGGGCTGGAGATCATGCAGATCCTCACCAGGGTCAACAGGACGGTAGGCGTTTGTCATTTATTTTGTATTCGTTTATTTATTCCTATCTATGAAGATTTACCACACATTGGGAAGGATTGACATAACAAGGTGACTATCATCTCTGCAAGATGTCATCCTGAGACCAGACTGTAAAATTTGAACCACTCACACCAGGAAGGACCACTACTCTTTTTGATAAGTGTGATGATTTCTTTAACGTGCTTGATGTGTGGCTCTCCTCAAACAGGGGACCTCGACTTTACCTATCCAAGAGGATGTCTTGAAGCAAAGCTAGGCACTCATTTTCACAAGTCAACCACCTTAGCCACAAGACCACTTCAAACTTCTGCACGTAAAAGAACCCAACACACTTGCTGAAAATGCAAGTTGTCATGAGGCCTCATTTCACTCCCAACTATCAACACAGCAGCAGGCTTCATCCTTGGACTGAGGTTGGCTGCTTAACTAAGTTACTTTTAAGATCTTTCAATATTTATCCCCAGGTTGCCACCCAGTTTGAGTCGCGCACCCGAGAGGAGAAGATGAACAGTAAGAAGCAGATTCCCTGCATCATGTCCATGCTGACCAAGGAACTCTTCTTCACCCCCAAGAAGCTGGCAGGGAAGTCTTCCTTCTAGCTACCAGTTCATGTTTAGTTGTTCAGAGCATATCATATATCCAGAGCCGTGCCTTATTGATAATAATCTCAGTTCTGTAAAAATCTGTGGGTTCAGAACCCGCCAGAACCGGGTCAAAATGGCTTAAATAGGGTTTGATTGGGTTCCAAGGGTGACATTGGGTTCTGGTGGATTTTCGGTAGGTTCAGAACTGCTGCAGTCCAGTGATGACTCTGAACCCACATTAACAGGGACGATGAGTTCTAATATTTTAAATAATGGGTTGAACTGGGTTCAGCTCTCCCAGAATAGAGTTAGAGTTAGGATCAGGCACGGTTCTGGATACAACAGAGCATTGGACTGACTGCCAAAGTGCTGTGAATCTGTTTACTTTTGCTGCAGTAGGAGGAGTGGAGAGATTTTAGCAGTGCTTCAGATCTGGGACTAAAACAATTCTGCAGTACAGAAGTCATTTAAGGGGGGAGATACAAGATATGATTTCTAAATGAGGTTTCTTGTATGCAGGCAGCTTATAACTATTTGTAAATCTGATTGAGACCCAGCATGAAGTTAACTCATCAATTTTTTGTTTATTCAATGGTCTGGCAGCAACTTTGCAAGAACATCCAGCTTGAAATACATGTATCATGTAAGATTTCTTACAAATCCTTACGTTATTTGATCGTCATCAAAATATAGAAAATCTTTTTTTTTTCAGCATCTCACTGAGATCTGAATCAATTATTTAGTACTGTATTGAAAATGTGAATATCATTCCATAGAATAATCTTTTCAAGTCATGTGACAAAAATCTATTTTGCATTAAATCCGCTATAACTGTATATGGAGACTGTCATAAGGCATTGCTTCACGTTTTTAGTGTACATTGCTGGTAGACTAGATCATTTCAGAAGGACAATCCACATTCTTAATTTGCTGTTAGCAAATTTTTTTCCTTGCAAGCAGCATTGAATTAAGAAGACCTATTTAAACAGCTAAGACATTCTATTGCAACAGCAAAGACATCCTATAGGATCCGTTGCTACAGCTAAAGACATTCTCAAGGATCTATTGAAACAGCTAAGACATTGATATTTAAGTATCTGCCCAAGATCTCAAGGTTTCTTATAGATGCCCTCCAAAATCAAAGGCATTCCTAATGATCTATTGCAGCAGCTAAGACATTGGATTTCTTAAGCATGTACTCCAACATCTAAGACTTTCTTTAAGACCTTTTTCAACAGCTAAGGCATTGTTAAAGATAAGACAGTGACTTTCTTAAAGATCTGCAGCACAATCTAAGATCGGTTCCATAGTTATTTTTAAGAATCAATGTTCCCTCAGCTGGGACATTGCTGAGAATCTGTTCCATCATATATGGCACTGTTAAGGGTCTGTTCTATGATCTAAGACATTGCTAGGGATCCAGTCCGCTAGCTGAGACGTCTTAAGGGTTGTTGCGCATGACGTTGTTGATCCAGTTGGTGTACTCGGAGACGCGGGTGTAGACGCCCGGGAAGTTGGCATCGGCGCAGCCGTACCCCCATGACGTCACGCCCCACAGCGTCCACTTCCCTCCCTTCTCACATGCCAGTGGGCCGCCCGAGTCTCCCTGGGAATCACAATTCATATCGCAACATTATTCATCTGTGTTGTCATTAAGCCTCTGTCATATCCAGAACCGTGCATTTAAGTTCTATGTCTGAATGGGTTAGGGATAGGATCAGGCACGGTTCTGGATAGTCTCTGCACACCCAAGAAGGCAGGTTTGGCCCATGCACGTCTACTATCCAGAATTGTACCTGTGCAGGATTCTGGATACAACAGTTTCTCTGCTCATTTTCGCCAACCCGACTGAATGGATACATAGTGCGATGCACCTTACAGAAAAGGCTGTCCTTACCGGTGGTTGGTTCTGTCACAGAATGCTTGACAATCTTACTTTACGGGATTACGACAAATTTGAAAAGGCTTTGTAAGAATAGATTTCTTGTGTTGGAAATCACAGTTCAAATTTCTTCATAAGAACAGCCACAGTTTTCCTCACCTGACAGGTGTCGACCCCTCCCCTCATAAACCCTGCACAGAACATCTGGTCCGTCAGCTTGTCTCCGTAACCGCGGCGACAGGTGGACTGCGGCAGGAGGGGAACCTTAGCCTTCATCAGGGTCGCAGGCGCGCTGGGGCGACTCGGGTCTGGGAAAGACGTTAAGGTTTAGGTACACAGTCATTTGCATGTGAGAACGAATAGCCGCCCACAGATGCTGCTAGGTTATAGACAGAGGTAGAGTGCTGTTTGGGGGTCTAAAAAAGATACATATACTAGTTATCAGACTCAGGGACCAACCAAAAAACGCCCTGCCTGGCGCTTTTGGCCAATTCTGTGAGCATGAAGTCCGATTTCGGACTCACATGAACGGCCACAGACGCTACCGGGGAGGAATAGACAGAGGTAGAGCGCTCTTTCCTCCTCTTTTCCGTCTCATGCGTACTCACTGAGTAGCATAAACACCCTGGCGCTTTTGCCCAATCGACAACATAGCCATCACGTGTCCCAATCAATTGGTCATTCTAACCTGACGAAGAATGCAGTGCCCATAGCCATTTAAAACATGAAACCTTGGGGTCTGAGGAAGACATTATTGCCTTCGTCAAGAAGGGTATGTTTTCATGGGCGTTCGTGTGTGCGTGAGTCTGTCAACAGTATAACTCGAGAAGGCTTAAATGGATTGTCTTCATATTTGGTAGGTGGGTAGGTCTTGATGAGACCTAGAAGTGATAGGAATATGGGCCCCCTGGCGGCTCGTTATGGTACTGCAGCGGTACTTCCGGTTTTGAAATATGGTGATCTGGAGGAGCTAGGGTCATGATTTTTGGATGGTAGATAGGTCTTGTGCTCGGGAAGAAGTGACATAAGTTTGGGCCCCCTAGCGGCTTGCTTTGGAACTGCAGGAGCATTTGTATGAAAATGTTTAAAGTAGGATAACTCAATAACCGGTCGACGGATCGTCCTGATATTTGGTGTGTAGGTAGCTTAAGTGATGCTTGACATAATTAGATGACAATTATGCAAATTATGATCTAATTTGCATAATAAATGAAGCAATTCTATAATTCAGTTACCTTCCATGATACTCTACCTTCATTGTGACACATGGGCTACAGGCTGTCCCAGAGGGAGAAAGTCCCAGAGGGGATAGTCCATGTAGCTGCAGGCGGTGTTGCCTTACAGCCTGCACATGTGTTTTTTCCCTTGCCCAATGCTCGATTGCAGACTGCATCGGCAGGGGTAATTTTCACAATCCAACTTCCATATTTAGGGGGACTAATATATCACTTCTACCTTCTTAAGTTATATAACGATAACATCTTTTGACGAAGGCATGAGATCGTTGACCTCTAGTTAGCTCTGAAACAATAAGAAGACTTGCAACACTTCATGTGAACCTGATGAAGCCTGCAATACGTACAGCCGAAACATCAAACGTTGAGGTCTGAGGATGAAATTGGCTTTGAAAAACTAAAATGACTTGAAAAGGTCCATGAACAGAGATATGCATGTGCTGTGAGGAAGACACTGGCTCTGGAAAACTAAGATGTCTTGTCTAGCTTCGAGACACCTGTTAGCTGCTCACCTGTGTTGCCCCAGCCACTGATGTGACATTCGTGTCCATCCGGGAACTGTTCAGCGGACTCGGGGAGACACGCCAGCGTCACGAACTGGTTCGTCTGCGCGCACCGTCCGTTCTTCCGCCGCAGTTTCAGCAGGGCGATGTCGTTATCCTGAAGATGGGAAAAACACGCTAGGATCACAGTTAATTTCACTAAAGATGGAAAAACGTGCCAGAATCACAGTTTATTTCACAAAAGATGGGGAAACGCGCCAGGATCGCAGTTTATAACAGGTCAGCAAGGCGATGTCTTATCCTAAAGGTGGGACAACAGGTTTGGATCATAGTTTACACCAGCTCAGCTGGACAATGTCGTTATCCTGAAGATGGGAAAACACGCCAGAATAACAGTTTACATTAGGTTTTACTTGATATCCCCGTCAAATTGAAAAGAAGGGTGGAGAAATATCCCTAATAACGTTATTGCACAACAATTGTACAGGGTACAAAGTATGGCACCTACTACTACATAACTACCGTTAATACTGGGTACTTGTTAGGAGGGCTTGGTTTGTCTCTGACGGTGGTTTGTCTCTGAGGGTGATTTGTCGCTGAGGGTGGTTTGTCTCTGAGAGCAATTCTAGCTCGACTGCTTGGTTCTGCTATTTTTCCAGGAACTCACTGACTGCGTACTCTGTCCAGACAAACAGACACACAAGCCCACAGCCCAGCCACCCAAAACAATGCTTCCATGCGCTGAAGTAGAAATGAGAAACTCACGGTTGTCTCGTCGCTGTAGAGCTGGTGTGAGAAGGACTTCTCCACGTCAAACCTCTGCTCCGACCCTTCGTCAACCCGGTTGTTGTGTTCCCCAAGAACCACTGTGTACGAGCTGTCGTAGAACCTGAAGACCAAAACAACCATTTTGAATAAACAAACAAATGGATACATAAAAAAAGCTAAAACTATAATTCAATTTTAAATTTTTTTTCAATCATCGGTGAAGGCTAGACATCCAGGTAGAACATTACATAACAGAAAATAAATCAAGCAACGGGATAAACTGTCTAGCTCTGGAGAGCCAGCTTCAGGTTGCATCTATTATCTTTCATCCACGATTTCAGTACCAAGGAAAGGCACCAGGGGGCCGAAAATCTTATAATTTCATTGAATGGTCAAGACCTACCCACATACCAACTCCCATAACAATTCATTCGTTGCTTCTTGAGTTATACTGTTCAAACACAAACACCGCTACAGACGCTGCCGAAAACATAACCTTCTTTGCGGAGGTAAGAAATACAGTTCCTTACTCCATACAATGTGCTGCTGTTACCACCCAGCATGGGTCGATCAAGGTTCCTCCGCAGTGGTGTCCGCGGCCCTTCACGTGAAGCGCCACCTAGATGCAAAAGTCAGCAACATAGAAAATAAAGCTGGGTTTCTTCTTAAGAACTTTTCACCAAATAAGAGGTATTCAGTCCTTTGCCTGCTATCCTCTCGCAAAGTGTTAGTTATTTTGATGCTATACATGTACATGTAGCTGACTCAACCACCCATTTAGTGATTTATCATAATCTAACCAACAATCCATTACAAGTTACACTCGTGTGCCGTTTTGTCCTTTCTGTTTTAAAATTCTGAAAGCTTAAAGGATCAGAACTTTTTCTATCTAGTTCTATGCCTGAATGGGTCAGGGTTATAAATATAGGATCAGGCACGGTTCTGGATAATCTCCGCCTATCCAAGAACGTAGTTTTGCCCCAGGCACCGTTCTGGGTACGCACGGACTATCCAGAACCGTGCCTGAGGAAGGGTCTTGATAAAGCACGGTTCTAGATACATGTGAACTAGCCAGAACCGTGCCTGCGGATGGTTATGGATAAAGCACGGTTCTGGATACGCGTCGACTATCCAGCACAGTTCTAGATACAGCATTACCTGCCAGGGGTATTCTCCCTTCAGAGCCGTGGAGCCTCCGACGATCCGCTCGAACATGACGGGGCCGCTGAGAGGGGCGCTCCCGGAGCTTTCGGTCTTCACCCCGCAGGTGCCGTCAGAAGGCTGCGGCGGTACTGGGTCCACCGGGTCCACCGGGTCCACGGGCCCAGGCTCCTCACCCGGGCCCTCAGGCTCTGGGCCCTCGGCCGGCAAATCTGCGGGCAAAGTGGGAACTGAATTTTTTTTTCTGTGTCTGTACTTTACTATACTATAAACGCGCTAAGCCTTACGTTTTGCAGGCACTGGGCGCTTGCTGGTTGTATTGCATGTGCATAGTTTGTGAATAGCTAAACCAAACCGTTGATAAAGTCAAAGTTGTTCAGAGACAGCTTAAGAGCCGATACCAGCTCAATACAGTCAAACCTATATGGTCACCTTTGCATGACAGTCACCTGACCATTGTAATCACTTTTTGTCGGTCCCTCAGATGTTTAAAACGTCTCAGAACTTCCACCCTTGGGTGACCACTATAGACCACTGTAGAAGTGAAGTGGAGGACAATGAAACTTGCTTTCAAATTCGGTTCGAATGGGAGATTGCCCACAAAAGTATAAGAAAGTAAGTAATAAAACAAAGAAGTACAGAAATCACCTGTGCACTTGGGGATGTCACAGCTGCGCCAGTTGCGGCCGTTCGCGTCCACCACTATGTAGCACCAGGGTTTCTCGTCCCGGTCGGGGTTGCGGCAGTAGTTGTGGGGGCCCAGTCGGTACTCGCCGCCCGGGTAGTCCCGCGTGTTGTAGTTCCGGTCCAGGGTGGCGTTCCAGTACAGACACTCTTCACCCAGTTCCGTGGTGTGGTGGCGGCCCTGGTAGTTGATGCCCTTCCCCTTGTAGCATTCTGCGGTACACGTCATTCATTGTTACCATTTATCTTGCCTATTGGATACTGTACATGTCTTGCCTATTGGAAACTGCCTTGGCTATTGGATACTGCATTGGCTATTGCCTAGTGGATACTTCACATGCCTTGCCTATTGGATACTGTCATGTCTTTCCTATTGGATGCTGCTTGGCTATTGGATTCTGTCTTGCCTAGTGGATACTGTCTTGCCTAGTGTATACTGTACATGTATTGCAATTGGCTATAGGATACTGTATTGGCTACTGTAAGATCGATCTGCTTGGAGATTAGTAAGTAGGGCCACACTGTAAGATCTGCTTGGAGATTGCCTACTCACCACACTGTTTCTCGTCGCTGTCATCAGCACAGTCCAGGTCCCCGTCACACACGTAGTCGTGCGGGATGCACTCCTGTTCGTCTGCACAGGTGTACTCACTCGCCAGGCAGCCTGGGAGGAAAGATGTAACACACTTCAGCCTTCTCTCACCCTTAGGAACAAACTTCCTTGACCTTTTGCCTTCCAATACCCTGCCCTAGACATAGTGGATCAACAACCCACTGTCTCTATCGCCTCAGAAAGGCTAAGGGTCTTTTACCTTTACCTTAACGTTGAAGAGCCACATCACAGAAACATAGGGGTTTTGCGTAGATGTAGATGTAGATTGCCGAAGCACGAAAAACGAAAAAAGCAGCTGCAGCGGCACCTTGTGTACACAGCCAGTTTGTCTTTCACCACTGCGACACTCCCGATCTGGCCTTATTAACACAGGCATCTGCGAGTTCACAAAACTTGGGAGGGCGAGCGCACAGACGTCATCTACGTGAACGAAGGACAACCAAGAAGATGTCGACCTACCTTCTTGTACTTTACATGTGACGCCGGCAGCCTCGGTGGGCGAGCAGTCGTGCTCCCCCCAGGGATCGTGTTCGCAGTCCTCCAGGGTCGACTCCAGGCCCACGCAGTCCACCTCGTCCAACAGGAAGTCCAGCCGACTGCCACCGAACGACGAACCGCCGTGGACACTCTGCGCTCCTCTGGGGGATAGAGGTTTACAATGAAAAGTTTATTGCAAACACATGCCTGAGGGCTAACTGCAAATAATGAAAAAGAAGATACAATGATATGAGACTACGTGATACTACATTCTACAACATGCGTGGTACTAATTTTGTTGGGTTTGACTTCTTCTTTTCAGGCAGTGGGAGACGAATTTACCCACTTACAATAAGCCACCTCACAGTTCTCTGTGTACATGTTTACTGTGATGCATTGTGGTCTAGGGTCAAAGTTTAAGGCCCCTGACTTGTAAACAACCCATTGTCTAGTTATAAACCTGCGGTTCCTAAGGTTTCTCTAGAGTCACTGACGAAAGGTAGTGGATGCTACCTGAAACGTCTGACCGTTTTCAAAATCATATCTAGTTGCTTGAGTAACTGTTTTTGGCGATTGTATGGATATACTGGCCAGTTTTCGTCTCATGTGCCTTGACCTAACGCAAATCGTCTACACTGTGTGGTGGGGGTTTCACTTTGTTTAGTATTAGCAACACAAACAAACAGACAAACTCACAGAGGATATCCCAGCTGCTTGCAGATGACATCAGCGTCTTTGAGGTCCCACGAGTCGTCACAGACAGCTCCCCACTCTCCCATGTACTTGACCTCTACACGACCTTGACCCTCACGCTCACCGCCGCGCAGCCGCACTTCGAATGGTGCCACATTTTCTGCGAAGAGAGAGTTGTCTGACTCATAACTATCTTCAACACTCTGCAATACATTTTATACTGCGGTGTGGAAGTGTTTTTTTCGGAGATTCTGAAAGGTCAATCCATAAATGACATGTTATTTTATTTATGTATCTATTCAGTTCATAGCAATGGCTCATGAAGGCGCATCTGCTGTAAGCATTTTTGTACATGTACAAATAGTTGCATCCTGTTAAAGATACGAAATATGGCTAAATTGTCATGTTGCAATTTCTTTATCCATTTAATAGTCTTAAAACTAATTATAGCTATTTAAAAAAATCACCCACCTGTCGCAGTTGAAGCATGAGTCTGTGATGGAGAAGAATTGTTTTGGTGGAAACAACCTCTAACGAAATGAGTTATTAATGTCATTAAAAGCAATCATAGCTGACGGCTTTGGCAAAAGGTGGAAGCAACCTCTGACAGAATCAGATGTAACCTGCGCTCACCACAATTTTCCTCATCAGAGAAGTCGCCACAGTCGTTGTCGCCGTCGCACTGAAACGCCTCCGGGATACATTTTCCGTTGGGGCACTGTGTGAAGGGGCCGCCTGGCAGCTCCGAACAATCCTGGGCTGGAAGGGTAGTGGGAAATAACGTTAGGAGAAGGTATAAGTGGATTGTTACTTTACAGGCCACCTGATATTGAATTACAAAGTATGTTTCAATCTCAAAGGTGAACACAAGTTACACAATTCTGCAAAGGACAACAAGAAATCGGAGATTTCAGATCTCAAGGAAGTATTTGGGGTGTTTGAGACCTTCAAGTTTACCCCATTTCCTACATGTGTCTGACCTTTTGGCATCCTGTCATTCTGCCTGTCAGGTTTCCCCCGCCCACGTGCTCTCAACCTACTCTGTCCGGGCAAACAGACACAAACCCACATGCAGCTCAGCCACCCAAAACAATACTTCCAACACAAGGTACTTACTAGACTGATCCACGCGTTCGTAGTGATCCACATTCTCGTAGCCCAATCCGCTCAGGAGTCCGCCTGTAGTCAGCTGGTTCTTGTGTCTATAACAGACATAAACACCAATGGTTAGTCCATATCGCTAAAAACAGGAAATTTGGAACCCTTAGTACACTTGTCAGGCCATTGAGACTATCCAGAACTGTGTCTGATCCTAACCCTAACCCTAACCCATTCAGGCTTAGAACTAGATAGGTACAGTCATGAATCCATTATCTGGCTAGTGATGATGCAAACAGAATCTGTTTAGGGATCAGTAGACTCACCAGCTGCAGCAAGGCCATGCTAGGGTATAAAGACCATGCACAACTTACATACAACAACTGTGTGAGGATGCATGTTGCACCACAGATGAACTACCAATAGCTATGAAGGACAGAGAGGAGTGAAGGAAAAGAGTCATGCTCTTCTGCACAACCCAAGGGCAATGATTAAGTATTGTAAGTAAGACTCACGTGAGATCACACTCCCCCCTCTGCTTGTTGTAGTCGAAAGCCTTGCAGACGAAGTCGGTGGTCTCGGAGCAGATCTGCATGCATGTTTCCGGGTCCACGTTGGTGTAGCCGGCCAGGTACTCGTCCTCCTCAAGCTCCAGCGCAGCATTGCGGTAGATCCGATACTCTCCTAGGAACCCGCCTGGAAGAAAAAAAAACAGCATTTAGGGCCCGTGTTGTATTCGGGACCGTGTTTTAAGCCCCTGCCAAACATTCAGAACCTTCCCCCAACCTTGCCCCCGAACAGCGGCCAACCAAAGTTGGCTGAGGTTCTGGAGCAGTCCGACCAGATTTAGGCCAATACGAATCGAGTCAAATTTGAGTACCAACCATGCCTCAACCACAGGTGACCTACTCCCGAACACCAGCCAACCACCAGCCAATTGCAACCATGACCGAACCGCTATGAGTGACAGGGGCTTTATCCAGAATGATGCTCACGCACGGCTCTGGATAGTCCACGCGTATCCAGAATCAAGTATGGGGCAAATCCACATTCTTGGATACGCTGAGCCTATCCAGACCTGTGCCTGATCCTAACCCTGACCCATTCAGGCACAGAACTAGATACCGGTAGGAACCGAAAAGGAACTTAAGTACAGATAGAGAGCCTCACCACATTCCTCCTCGTCAGTCCCGTCCTCACAGTCAGTGTCTCCGTCACACTGGAACTCATTCGGGAAGCAGCTGGAGGGGAACAACGCAACGTTTCAGCAGACTGACTCTCTTAAGTGTAGTCGTCGGCATTTTTGCTAGCTTTTCAGTCCACAATCATGATCGCTTAGCGCTACGTAAGAATCTACAATGATATCATGTGGGTAATGACACTTCTAATACATGGGCTCTTGACGTCTTGTCAGACGATCTGCAGCATATGACAGTTGCTCTCTGCGGGTCTGGCTCTGCAGTGCCTCTCGTGGCGTCCTATTCTGGCCTGACAGGCTCTACCACAGAACCTGCAGCAGTGTTCTTGGGTTTTGTCCTTCTCCTCCAGGAGCCTCTTACGTCTGCTCCTTGTGTCCGCTTTCTTGTGCTCTCTCAACGTGGAACAGTTTCATCCCCGTGTGTATTGCTGACCTCCATGTGTTTGTATCCTTTGCTACTAGCTCCCATGTGTCTTTGTTTATGTACACTTCTTATATGTTAAAGAGAAATGTTGCAATGCCTTACTCTGAAGAAGACTTGCATTTGAATTGTCCTTCCGGGCACTCGACCTCTTCTGTTGTTTCTGGGGTAAAACAAGGGAGGAATGATAAGTAAACTTTTTGTTTTAATTATAAGTCTATGGTACAGTACCAGGGTTTCAGCACACAGTGTTTCAATAAGTCAAGGAAGGAAGGGAGGAGGAAGGAAGGAGAAAAGAAGGAAGTAAGGCAGGAGAAAAGAAAGGAAGAAAGGAAGGAGGAAGGAAAGAAGGAGGGAAGGAAGGAGGGAGGGAAGGACATGGTTAATGAGTTTTTTACCTCCACACTCCTCTACGTTGCAGTAGGCCCATCTCTGCTGGGGGTCTGTGGTGTAGCACCAGGGTTTGGACAGTTGAGCTCCGTCAGGTGACGGATTCCTACAGTAGTTCTCCTCCAGACCTGCAGCGTCAGAAAGCTCAGAGTCAGTAGGTTAAAAAGAGATACCCGATGGTAATACTGATGGTCGAACATTTGTATGGAGTATCTGTATCTGTATAGCCGGTATAACCGACGTTCGGCGTAACACACCAGCTTCTGTATCTGTATCTGTATAGCCGGTATAACCGCCCTTTGGCGTAACACACCAGCTTCTGTATCTGTATAGCCGGTATAACCGCCCTTCGGCATAACACACCAGCTTCTGTATGAGGGTCTGCATGCTCTTTTCCGTAAGGCGTAGGCGGGCCTTTTAAATTTCCCGTAATTCGTAGGGAAGTTATTTTATTCAGCGTAATTCGTAGTGAGGAGGTGAAAATTTTGCGTAAAGCGTAGCCAGTGCATTTCACGTAAAGCGTAATCGAGCCAAAAAATTCCCCGTAAATCGTAGTTCAGACTCCCAATTTTTCGTAGGCCGTAGTGGATGACCTTGCGGTTGACCTGTTGGGTCATCCTTGTACGCAGGATTTGCACGTAAAAAGTTGCAGAATATACCGTTTCAGAGGGTCAAGATTTCAAAATTTTCCCGGGGAAGCATGCCCCCGGACCCCCCTAAAATGTATGCGATGAGTCACGCCTTCGGCGCTGCAGTAAAATATTATTTTGCCCCCTCCCATAGAAGTCGCTTTGCTGCCGTCTCTGCTTTCCTTCTCCCATCTGGGTGCAGGTGTGGTGCACGATGGCTCGACCACATAACGCCCGTGATGGTCTGCATTTTATCACATTCTGGGTCCATTCTGACCCAGTATCAGTGCAATTTGGAGTCGTGACAGTGTTTAAAACAGCGAAGTCACTGATGTAAATCAGTTGACAAACAAAATAGACCAGTCAACTCTGCCTGAATTCGAAGCGAAGCGCCAGAATTTAGCGTAAAACGTTGCCGGCCTTCTTAAATTTTACGTAAAGCGTTGCGGGCCTCGATGAATTTAGCGTAAAGCGTAATCAGGACCCCCCATGCAGACCCTCCTGTATCTGTATAGCCGGTATAACCGCCCTTCCGCGTAACACACCAGCTTCTGTATCTGTATCTGTATAGCCGGTATAACCACCCTTTGGTTTAACTCACCAGCTTCTTATATCTATATCTGTATAGCCGGTATAACCGCCCTTTGGCGTAGCACACCAGCTTCTGTATCTGTATAGCCGGTATAACCGAAATTCGGCGTAACACACCAGCGTCTGTATCTGTATAGCGGCCATAACCGTCCTTCGGCACAACACATAAGCACAAGATCGTGACAGGAACATGTAGCTATAAAACTTCATATTGCAAGCGCGATTCTGGTATGTTTGTAACGACATGAACGCTAGTTGTTCCGACCTTTGTCCGGGCTGATCTCGGGGGTGTTCTGGTGTTCGTGCGGAGTCTGCACGTCCCACCGCTGGCACCGCACTCCATCCACGGTCTCCCTCTCAGTACCCCTGCGGGAGGGACGGAGGGAGGGCAATGAATGAATGAGTGAATGAATGAACGAACGCATTTGATCCAAGTTGAGCTTTCACTCAATTGACTATTCATTTAGCTCTCAGTTTATCCTTGCTTGGTGTCTCGCTGGGCAGCGATTGCCTCTGTTCAGTATGATGTAGGCTAAGCGTAGTCCTGATTTGCTAGAACTAGAATATAAATGTGAATATACACCACTGGAGACTATCTAGAACCGTGCCTGATCCTAACTTTAAACCATTTATGCATACAGCAAGATAGGCACGGTTCTGGATAGGATATCCCACCTGTAGCTGCGTCCGCCGTCCTCGGTGCTGTAGCAGTCGGGGGTTTCGGGACCCGTGGAGTCGCAGGACGGGATCCCGCAGGCCGAGGCCTGGACAGGACTGCTTCGGGTCGGTTTCACGTAACACCAGGGCTCCCTGGCGCCGTTAGGGTTCCGGCAGTAGTTGTGCGCACCTGTTAATGGGGTTGAAGAGATTCATTTGTCACGTAGAAGATACAGTTACTGGAAACTTCTTTCAAACAGTGACATGTTGAAGGGTAAGGATACTAACCTCCAAATTTTCGATGACTATCAGTTCATCTTGTTCATCTGATGCATCTGATGCAAATCTCGGGCCTAGTCTCGCGTTCTCGCGAGACTAGGTCACTCCGTGAACAAGATGGACTGATAGTCATCGAAAATTTGGAGGTTAGTATTCTTACCCTTCAACATGTCACTATTTTATATTTGAAAGAATTTTCCAGTAACTGTTAATGGGGGAAGTAGAAAAACCGTAGCGTCACCATCAAGTCGTTGGTTGACCTTGTTACGTTGTCAGACTAAGAGGCTGATTGTATTGGTTGTATTCGTCGAAAATAAGCAAAAATCAGAACAAAACGCACTGTCGGCCATTTGAATAAGTTCACATTATCCTATGTCACGAAAATAAGCAAAAAAACACTGCCATTTAAATTAGTTAACGTTATCCTGTGACACAAACACACAATTGTCGTTCCCATGAACGCTGCAAGTTTGAAAGTTAAAGCTTTTGTGATTCCAATCCCGACAAACATTAACAAAAAAGACCACGATAAAACACAACGTTCTTTACAAAAAACGCAGGCAACTGCAGTTCGAGAAGAAGTTGCTAGGGGGCTTAAGCGACACGCACCTATGCCGCCCTTGCCGTTAGGATAGCTGTAGACGTTGACGTGCATGCCGGGCTCCTCTTCGTCCCACCAGAGACAGTCGTTCCCGTCCCTGTCCGTGCTGTCCTCTCCGCGGTAGGTGGCGCCGTCCTCGGTAAAGCACTCCACTGTCGGAACGTTAGGACTTATATCATTATCTCTGCTATATTTTGGTAACAGTAAAAGGCTGTCTCAAAAGTGTAGATTACTCTTGCAGTGTAGTACTTTTCTACGTTTAGAATCTACAATTTGAAAGTAGCCTATCATGGTATCATCACGGAATTGTGATTTGACATGTTTGGGCTCCTAAGGAAATGTGTGAAATTTTAAATCTCGAACCAGCTTAGCTCAAGTGAACTCTGTGAAAAGTTGAGCTACTCTTCCACTGGTCGTGACAGAGAAGACAGACGCTATGTATAGTTTACACATTCTTAATACCAGGGGAATGCCCCTAGCTCTTTTCGACATGTAAGTACAATGAACTGCGATCATTTCCGGTGAGCGACAACAGCCAGGACTCGAACTCCTAACCTTTTGGTCTAGAGGGTAGTCTCTACCAGACTAACTACGCTGGCAGGGGAGTTTGGCCGCCTTGTGGTTTGACTGGCCGCGTGGGGAAATTAACCCTCCCGCGGACTGACTCTACTGGCCAGCTTATTCCATTCTTTTGCCGAATTCTACGATCCGTACCCCCGTAGGAAGGCCTGGTGGAGGCTATCTAGAGGCAACGTCGTCGCTAACCACTGGAATGAGCACTCTGCCAAATGTACAAGGCCGAACCAGACGAAACACAACACATCTAGGAGACTAAGTTACCGTCGCATCTGGGGATCTCGCAGTAGTCGAAGCCTTGCTCCATGTTGACGTAGCACCATGGCTGCCTGTCACGGTCGGGGTTGCGGCAGTAGTTGTGATCTCCCAGCCCGAACTCACCGTCAGGATACCGCATCGTGCTGTACCTGCAGGACAACCACATCAGGGAAGGTTAGACATCCAGGTAGAAATTACCCTGATGAAGCACATAGGACTAGTCGACACTTTGGTGTATCGTCAGGGATCTGGAGATTGATTGCGAAGTGGGGAAGAATAGTCTCTACCTGGTTTCAGGAATCGGCTGGAAAGAGTGGAAATTGGCCAAATAGACAGCGGAGCGGCAAACTGTACTTTTAGCGGACCAACTCCCCTGGCATATTATCTGTCTATTTGGCCAATTTCTACTCTTTCCAGCCGTTTTCCGTAGCCTGGCCGAGGCTAGGAAAGAAAACAGCAAAAACGCCTTGAGTTGGCTCGAAGTTCTGCATGCTTCAGACGGAGCCAGGAAGTACACTCAAACCTGTACAAATGACCACCTCCAGATGAGGATCACCTGGCCAATGTGACCACTTTTTGTGGTCATCGAACATAGTTAGCTCCTTCTCCATCGTGGAATAAGGAGTGTCCTTACCGCATGTTTGTAGCCTCGCTCCAGTTGATGCAGGTCCTGCCGGAGAGGGTGGTACTGGCGGTGCCGCGGTAGGTCTCACCCTGCTCCACATAGCACTCCCGGTGGGACAGCGACATCGCGACTGCCGGACAACAACAAGGGATGAAAGACCTTTATTGTGCGTTTATGCTCTTACAACTAAGTACAGGGCTAGACTATCCATTCATTGAACGGTTACAGCGTAGATCATCAATCTTTAAGCAGATCTTCTGGGACAAAATCTTTACAGTTTGTAATGGACATTGGTAGCTAAAAAATGTATTGGAAACTGGCCATGGTCACAACAAAAAGTGACCTCTCTCTCTCTCTCTGTATATGTCTATCTATCTATTCATCTATATATCTATCTATCTACCGATCTATCTATCTATCTATAGATCTTGCTATCTATCTACCTTTAGCTATCTATCTACATTTCTCTATCTACATTTCTCTATCTACATTTCTCTATCCATATCTGTCTACTCATTCATCTATCTATTTATCTATCTATACGGGAGGACTGCCAATCGACATAAGTCAAGTCATATGTATATGTATATGTATATGTATATGTATATGTATATGTATATGAAAGTGTTGCCACACATCTGACGATCACTCACCGTCGTTGAGCAGACAGACGACCCCGGCCACCTCGTTCCTGTCGCAGTCGGACTCCCACCAGCCGCGGTGCGTGCACTCCATCAGCGTCTTCTCGTTCCCAGTGCACGTGACGTCATCCAGGATGAAGTCCCGCCGCCCGTCGCCGAACCTCGAGTTCTTGGTCGCCATCTTGGCACCACTATAGCGGTAATACATAGATGCAATCTTAGGTATATTTGGTAATGATACATACAAGGATGGTGTGTTGTGAAATCTCCACAGCAGTCTCAGCATCTGAGGCGTTGCCAGTGACAACAGTTGAGGGTTTTGCTCGATTTTCTCGGCCACCATTTGTACTAGCTGACCAACACACAAACTCCATGACAGGCTCCGCCTCGGAGGTGTCGCCAAAAAAGTGCTTTTAGCACAAGTTGTACTTACTTCCTGTACCATGATTGGCTGCAGACGACATCGGCCCCCATTTATATCTATTGACTAATGCGTATATCCTATAACATGCTCCGCCCCTGAGGCGTCACCAAAAACAGACAAGTTGTGCTTACTTCCTGTAGCCGAGCTGCCTGCAGACGACATCTGCTGCCATCTTGTCCCACTCGTCGTCGCAGATGATGCCCCAGTTCCCGCCCTCCACCTTCAGCTCCACCCGCCCGCGGTTAGGCGCCATCCCCCCACGCAGTCTGGCAACAACAACAAAAAGGACAAAAAAATTTAAACAAGAAATCAAACATCCGTAAATAGTTTCATCAGGTTGGTAAGTCACTGAATAAAGAGTAACTCTTTTTTCACAACCAAGTGTTTTATTCAGCGAAGTCAGAATTGCCCTGAGGAAGGTGACAGACGGTCACCGAAACGCGGTTGTGAAAAAAAGTCTCATACGATTGTATGACGAAGCTTACTCCGCTATTACAACATGGGTTGTGTTTTTTTATACATTACTGGCGACCACATCAAATTGAACTCAAGGCATACCGGGTCAAAACCCTATCAATGTAAGACCCCCCCCCCCCCCCGGCCCCGTTCACTTTGGAAACCAAATATACAAACCTGGTATAAATTAGCGCCACCCAAAACAATACTTTCGTCCCGGAATTTAAAAAAAAACGTGCACGACGATAAAAGCCCACTTTCCAAGGTTTAAACGATTCTTTGGCCTTCGTCAGGTATTCTGACCCATACACTTATGACACGTGACTTGCCGAAAATATGACGTCTATGCAAAACTGTTCAAAAGTGTAGGACTGACCGCATGGCCCAGTTCTCGGTCCGCGCGATGGTGCCGCCAGGCCGGTTGTCAATGTTCACCTCCACCTCGCCTCCGCGCATGCTCGACACTGGAGCCTCCATCAGACGCATGCGCAGCTGCTCGTTCTCCTGTGTCAGGTTGCGGATGAGCGCCCTCGCGCGGATCAGTTCGGACATGCAGGCACGGTTGGGCGGGCCTGTAGGACAATGTCACGCGCACCCTTGTCACTTTTCTCCAAGCAGACGTTGGGAGATCATGAAATTCTCTGGATTTGGATCTCCCAAACGGTTAGCATATCCAGAACCGTGCCTATCTAGTTCTATGTCTGAATGGGTTAGGGTTAGGATCAGGCACGGTTCTGGATAGTCTCCGCGTATCCAAGAACGTAGATTTGCCCCAGGCACGGTTCTGGATACGCGTGGACCGACCAGGACCGCACCTGAGGATGGTTCTGGATAAAACACAAGGCGTACCCTTGTCACTTTTCACCAATCATACAGGCGATTAACTTCTGTACGGCATTGAAATCTTGCATATAAACACACATTCTTGCTAATGGTTATAAGATCTACCCTGCACTCAAGAACAGTCCTTGTGAATAATAACTCTAATAGCTAATTCTAATTGCTGTCCATTAACATTAAGATGCATCTATTTAAGACATTGTGTGATTTTTTAACATGCTCACCACGCTTGGGCCCCTTCTCAATTTTCTTGGGTTTCTTTGGTTTCCCAGCTTTCGGCTGGAACGAAGAACAGAACATGTCATGAAGATGCTCACTAAATACATGTACATGTGCACGCCAAGAGACCATTGGAGTTGTGAATACAAGATCCTAATATAAATGTCTGTAGACCGAAGCTATAAGCCTGACCCACACCAGTTTCGGGAGTCATGAATATAAGATCCTAAATGTCTGTAGACTGAGGCTACAGGCCAGACTCAGACTAGTAGCGGGAGTCGTGCATAATCAGTCCTAAATGTCTGTAGACCGAGGCTACTAGCATGACTCACTTCTGTATTCTGAATACTAGTATAAGGTCCTAAATGTCTGTAGACCGAGGCTACCGGCCTGACTCACGCCCAGTAGCGGAACTTCGGACTTTCGCCCGTCTGAAGTGTTTTCGCGGCTTCTCGCGATCCCGAACAGCCCAGGCACGGGGAATGTAGGGGGTCAGGGAACCTCGATCTCCAAGCAGATGTGTGGTAAAGACTAGTGTTTCTTAGTCTTGTTGCTCGTTTCGTACACCTTTTTAAATGGTGCGGATTTTTACGTTCTTCGAGAGTTACGATCTTGCCTTCCGACATCTGCTTGGAGATCAAGCACGTTCTCCCAAATATTGTGCCAGTCGCGCACTTCACCCGAACCACAGTTACAAAACTCACCGAAATCAAGTTTAGATTACTACTACTATAATATAAGATCACAAGGTTCCACATATGTCACTATTAACTAGCTGCGTATATTACTAGCTTTCATAAACTCGATAGCAAGCCAATTGATTGATTGATCAATTGATTTGCAACTCATAGTCAACAGTTTAAAGCGACCCATAAACGCATGCCTCCGGCACCACGATTTTTGCTGAGCTTGCCATATTTACCCCCACGTTACAAGCCTATGTTGGTCTGTGCTACATAGGAGTTTGTTGGTGGGCAACTTTCAAACGGTGTGAAGGGATATCCTAGCCTTAAACCTGCCCAAATTTCACCAACACGTTCTCTCCCGTTGTTACGTCGCAGACCGTCACAATCTTCCCTCCAAATAGTAAATTTCTAATCTCCAAGCAGATCTTTCGGTGGAAAGTCAACTGGCAAGGCCCTCGAAATTGTATAGTGTCTTTCGTGCCTATTGGATACTGTATTGTACATGTACTTTGCAAAGGAAGATTGTTTTCCAAACCCCAAACCCAAACCCTTAGCTAAGATAACTCCATTCCTGTTATATTATAGTGTCAGAAAACGTTACGATTTTTCCTCCCAACATCTACTTGGAGATCCAAAGTCCCCACCTTTCGAGCCTCCGCGTCTTGAAGAAGTAGCACGACCACAAGAAGCAGAACTGCCGCCTTCCAAAACTTCGCCATGGTGTCCTCCTGATCTTACTCAGCCTGGAGCGCCTTTTTTCGGTCTGAAGATGTTTTCTACCGGAGTCTAACTGAGAATCTCTGCGGCTCACACGCAAACAATGACCGGAAGTGGACCCTGTGTTGTGGAAGTGACGTGTGTGTGCACGAATGTGGCGATAGGAACTCAGTTATCTCACCTCCCTGACCAGAGCAAACACCGAGCGACGCCGACATGAGGCAAACAAATATAGCCTCTAAACAGGCTCCTCAGGGGGTGCTGTGTTAATGTTTTTTTTCAGATTAGGTACTGTTGCTTTGATTGCTGATTGCTTTATGATCAGTGTTGGCTTAGTTTCCACCAGACTAACAACGCGGGACGGGATGAAAAAATTGAGTAGGGAGAATAATTTGCCAAGGGGACTTTGGCCACCGTAGAGTTCATTTGCCCGCGCCAAAGAGAAATGTTACTCTTTTAAATGCGGCTCACTTTCCTGGTCAATTAACCCTATGTTTGCCGAAATCTATTATCGTATCCACAAATTATAACTCATTAGGAAGGTCTGGTGGAGGCTGGAGCTGGCTGACAAGTATTGTTGTAAACGGTAACCACTAGAGAAACAACGGAGGCCATCACAGAACAACAACTAGTCAGACGAAAAGAAAACACTCAATATTAAATAAATACAAACGTCCGATAAGAAGTCTGCTATAGAGGCTACAAGGTGACGTCACTAATCTGACCTCGCTTGTTCCGTGATGATAATAAAGCGATCTTGGAAACAGTTGTTTGTCGTGAACAGTCTGTACTCCAATGGCTGGCTGAGCCATCAGATGAAATATTCTAGCCTCCTGTGCAAACTTTTCTAGCTAGCGACCTTTCATGCAGGCTATTTGCGCGACGGTTTCCTATCTTTTTTGGGCAGGAGCTGTTTCCTAGCGGACAATACAGATATCCCAATACAGATATAGCCAAACGTCTGCTTGGAGTTCAAAGTATGACGACATCACCGAAGATTATGCCCGAAGATCATGTGTGGATGACTCACTAGTTCAGGCTAAAGGACAACCCCCTCCTGCTACTGGTGCTTCGCCCACGCCGGTACGGCACTCAGCAAGATGTTTTCAATAACAACTGGCGATGAAAACACAACACAGACTAGTCCGTGGTCACACGTGAAATCCATCTATTATGTGAGTCACGACATTTTGGAAACTTGCACACCAGTATGGTTGACTCATGTGGTTTATCTTTCACGAAAAGGTGTCGGCTAAGTACACACTGTCTCTGTACATTCTGTAATACAAAATAAATCAAGCAACTGGATAAATTCTCTGAAATGTAAAACGTTTCTTGAAATAGCATCCGGTATCTTTCGTCAGTGATCAGTTGCTTAATTGATTTTGTATTACGTAATGTTCTACCTAGATGTTAAATTTTATGAACGTGTCTTTGTACATATAGTTCTTGGCACAATTATCTAGCGACGGATGTTCTTCAGAAATAAAAACAATCGCACTGTTCTTTAACTACCACAATAGACTAATTTTTGAAACCGTAACAGCTACATCTTATTAAGTTTATTGCCGATACTGCCTAATCAATTGTATACTGCAGTTCGCAAACAAACCGTGAGGGGCGCTAGTGACTTTGACTTTGCCTGACGCCTTCTAGCTTCTACAAAGCCATCGTAGTAATTATACACATCATTTTATCGTAACACGGTTGTGCATGCGTCAAGTTCAACATTTTTAAAATAAACCATTCTTCATCTAAGATCCTCATCCATAGACAGAACGCTAAGTAACAGTCGTGCTGTCAGTGTCCCGAAGACCAGGACAAAATGGCTAATACCATCTTTTCTACACTGTGCTATCAAAGTCTATAATAAGTTACATCATAGTTTACACAATAGCCATGGTTTGGTTTCCTGCCCCAACAAGTGTATCTGTTTGTGCCAGTGTATATAATCTTGTTAAAACACCACGGGCTGTCTGCTACATCACCAGTCACCATGGTGACAGCCGTCAGGTCCAGGTCATTGACTTCATTGTTTAGAGAAGAAACAGACCAAAAACAATATGATTTCCATCTGCAAAGGTAAACATAATAAAGTATAAATCCTGATAATCAGCAGATAAACGTTGCTCAGCCGGCAGCCTGGATGGTCTGGTGAATCCAGCCCATGAACTCCTCCACTGCAGTGTACACTCCCGGCCACTCGGGCCGCGCGCAACCGTCCCCCCATGACGTCACTCCCCACACCGTCCAACGGTCGTCCTGTTGGCATAGCAACGGTCCTCCGCTGTCACCCTGAGGGAAAATGATTCGAATCGATTATTTCAATGCTCCACGAACAGAAAATGGATCTATATCTGTATATATATAACCGCCCTTCGGTAATAATACACCAGCTTAAAACACACACAAACACATACACACACACACACACACACACACACACACACACACACACACACACACACACACACACTCACACACACACACATACACATACACACACTCACACACACACAAACATACACACACACACACACACACACACACACACACACACACACACACACACACACACACACACACACACACACACACACAAACACACACACACACACACACACACACACACACACACACACACACGAAACTTGCCTGACACGTATCCACCCCTCCTTCCCAGAATCCCGCACACGTCATCCTGTCTGTTACCATGTTCCCGTACGCCCTATCCCGGCATTCCTGTCGCGGGATGAAGGGAACGGTCGCCTCCCTGAGGACATCCGAGAACGAGGTATCACTAGAATCTGAAAGAAAACAAAGTACTTGGAATTACGTGTTGTATTTTTTTGCAGAAAATTTCATTCATTAGGATCAGGCACGGTTCTGGATAGTCTCCGCCTTTACAAGAACGTAGATGTGCCCTTGGCTCGGTTCTGGATATGCGTGGACTTTGACTATCCAGACTATCCAGTGTCTGAGCATGGTTCTGGATAAAGCACAGTTTTGGATATGCGTGGACTATCCAGAACCGTGCCTGAGCATGATTCTGGATAAAGCACGGTTTTGGATACGTGTGGACTATCCAGAACAATGCCTGAGCATGGTTCTAGATAGAGCACGGTTCAGGATACGCGTGGTCTATCCAGTGCCTGAGCATGGCTCTGGATAAAGCACGGTTCTGGATACAACAGCCACACTTACTGGCCTTCCCCCATCCCACGATGGAACAGTTGCTGCCGGGTTGCAGGGTGTCACCAGGGGTGGGGAGACAGGCCGGCCTGACGTAGGGGCCTGTTCTGGCGCAGGTCCCGTCGGCATGCTGTCTCAGCCGCACCAACACTGCAATATAATAAACACATAGAAAATGTAACGCTGTAGGGACGCCCGGGGGTGGGGGGACAGGGTGTCACCGGGGGTGGGGAGACACGCCGGCCGGACATATGGACCTGTCCTGGCGCACGTGCCGTCAGCATGCTGTCTCAGCCGCACCAACACTGCACAGGGATACAATAAACAAACATATGTAATGCTGTATAGCGGTCCCGGGGGTGGGGATACAAGGCGTCCCGGGGGAAGGAGATCGGAAGGGATGAATTTCTTCACCAGTTTTAGCCAAAAGTAAGTATGGCAGAAGTAAGTATGCAATGTACGCTACTCACCTATATCGTTCTGGTTGGTGAGAGGGTGGTAGTCGGGGTGTAGAAACATGCGCTCTATGGAGAAGACCTGCTCACCACTCTCCGCGGAGCTCAGGTTGTATTCTCCCAGCCGTATCGTGAACGACGACTTGGAGTAGCTATAAAAGGAGTCACTATAGTTACAATGTACCGAGGAAACAAAGGATGCAGATAGAGCTGTTGCGTGGCCTTAGCACATGCTTACTGGGGACTGCGACGTCTGGCTTTGTGAGTATGCAGGACCAGCAGGACAGTCGATAACACTTTCAGTACCAAGGAGAGAGCCAAGTTACGATTTAAAAGGGACCAGATCTCGTAGCGTTGTCCACACTGAAAACGTACAACTACACAAATTTGGTTAACACGAGACACTCTCTTGACAGCTACATGGGCTAAAGTGTGTTGGGATTTTCATACTTTTTCTGGTTTAGGCTCCGAATAGCCTGCTACATCACGCTTCTAGCAGCCCTTCCACTGGTAAGGCCATTGGGAGAGGAGGGGGCCCAGTTAGGCCCTTATAGCGAGAGATTTTGTAACGCAGCTAGGTTCCGGTAATACTTGGTATGATGTTGAGAAAATGTAAAGATACTTTTTTTAAACCTTACTCGTAGAAGCAGTGCGCTGCGCTGAGAACCCAGTTTTCACCCCATTTCCTGTGTCTGACCTTTTGACCTCCTGTCGTTCTGTCTGTCAATCTTCCCCCACCTACTCTTCCCAAAACACAAACGCACAGATAAACCCACCCAAAGCAATATGTTCGGGGATAATAAAAAAAACAGCACTGCGCGAAAAGTTAGATTTACCGATGGTTGTAAATGCCAGTAAAGTCAGGTAATGTTTACTTTGTAAACAGTACCGGACTTTACAATGGTAGTAAATAAAAGTCAAGTCCGGTAATTTCGGACTTAACAATCGTGGTAAATGAAATTACCCGTCTTGACTTTTATTTACTACCATTGTCAAGTCCGGTACTGTTTACAAAGTAAACATTACCCGACTTTACTGGCATTTACTACCATTGGCAAATCCAACTTTTCGTGCTGTGTAGCTTACTCGTAGAAGCAGTGTGCTGCGCTGAGGACCCAGCAGGCTCGGATGAGCGCGCCGCCGCACCAGTGGCCGTACCCGTTCAGCCGCACCTCGGCCACCCACGGCCACCTTCCCCGCTCCGCCAGCACCCCGCCCACGATTCGCGCGTGGGCCGACAGCGGCGCGCGGAAGCTGAACCGCTCTCCACAGTTCTCTGGAACAGAAGACATGTAGGAAAACTTGACAGGAGTAATGAGTTTGAACTATTTTCCTTTTTTTTTTTGGTTAACTTATTCAACAGTACAGAGACTGTCTAGTTTTCCTTCTTTTTTTGATTTAGTTATACCCCAATTAAAAACGAGAAGAGAAGACGTGTATCAAGTCACCTTTCTCTGTAAGATTACTAGGCTATCTCTTTGTACTTACAACCTATCTGAATCCATGGACATCAAAGAGCTCAGCGACTATCTACGATACAGCTACTGCATGGGCCAACGGAACATTTTCCAGCCAACTAACTCCTCTAAATCGTCCGCCACAGCAAGGAAGAATAGACTTGTATCAATTACCACTGCTTGCATCACACAAACCGAGTTTTCCCTCGCGCCTCTTTTTCCTTACCTGGCTGTGTAAAGTTCCCGTTGGGCCCAGCTGTAGTAGCGGGAGCAGCCGTAGGCACACTCGGGGCGGCCTCACACAGGACCCCGGCGTCCTCGGCATGGCTACAGTCGTGCACGTACCAGCCGCTGTGAAAACACTGCACCACTGACCTCTCCCCCCCGCCACACTCCACCTCATCCATCAGCACCGGACCCGCGCCGCGCCCGAAATAACCGAACGATATGGCGTAGGCCTCCCCGCTACATGGAAGAGATTTAAACAAAACATTTAAATTACAGTCTTAAATTACATCTTTAAAGTCAGTTTTGGTTGTGGTTAGTGTGGTAAACCAGCTCAACTGCGTTCCGAATCAACGAATAAGTCTCTTTGAATTTTAGGCTAACCGTACTGCGGCCTTCATCAGGATTGAGTGACCAATCACTCATGACACGTGACCTTACGAACACATGACGTCAGACACTGGTCGAAAATGGCGGGAAATTTACACCGCCCCCGTCTCTATTGTCATTTGTCCATTTTAAAGTCCATGAGTAATGGTACATTTGAAATGCTACTAGTATTCCTCCATTTGAAACACTTCTACTAAGGTTTGTAAAAACAGGAGGAAGCCGGAACACACTTGTACGTTACGACCTTTCCTCCCTACATCTGCTTGGAGACTAGAACTGACCTGTATCCAAGGTTACTGCAGACGACCCTGGCGTCGCGGTCGTCCCACTTGTCGTCGCAGATGGTTCCCCACTCCCCGTTAAAGTAGATCTCCACCCGCCCCTCCCCCGGGGCCGTGCCGTTCACCAGCCGGATCGGGCGGCTTCTGTCTGCAAAAACAAAAACAAAAAACAAAATCCGAGATTTCAAACATTGCTAGGTCAAAGCTGGTTATGACAAGCCTTAAGTGCGTATCCCCAGTAACTATGCGGTTACTTCCTCCCAGCCTGCGGGGAGACCATATGGCCATGTAGCCTTCCAACCTGCGGTAACTAACCCCCCCCCCCTTCATGCAACTGCACTGCATTCAAATACCTACGAACACACAAAGCAAACACACACACACACACACACACACACACACACACACACACACATAGACACACACACACACACACACATACACACACATAGGCAAACACACCCAAAACAATACATCCGCACCCGGAGGTAAATTTAAATCTTGAGTCGTTACATAGGAAACCATGGTGACAAGTTAGATTTGTTGGCTTATATAGTGGTTCTGGATTCGAATCCCCAGCAAAAATCACAACATGTACGTTACGGTCAGAAGATGCAAAAATACGAAGTTCCACTGCAGTACCAATGGAAGCAGAAAGAGAGATGAAAAAATGAAACAAACAAGCAAACAATCTTACGGCCGTCACACGTGCAGTAGGTCCACCTGACCGACCCGTCAGCCACGTAGAAGCACCACGGAATGACGTCATGATCCGGATTCCGGCAGGAGTTGTGGTCGCCCAGGCCGGCATCCGGAAACCCGCTCACCACACTCGGGAAGTTCATCCAGTTCAGGCACTGCATCCCGGCTGCCGTGGTCGTCACGTTCCCATGGTAACCGCTGGGGTCCCCGAAGCAAGAGGTGTCAATGGCTGTGGAGAAAGGTCATTAATGTTACTGTTATTGGACAGAAAATGAGCTTTTACAAATGAAAATGTGAATGGTCACGTCATAACTCTAGTTATGACAAGCAGTATCAGGGAAAGAAGTGCTATTGTACACTGATCTATTGATAACATCGACTGAAAATAATTTAATAACCTTGTAACAGGTGTAACGCCCTTCCCAGAATGCACCATAAAGCCAACTTCTAATTTGCATATATGGGACAATTGAGTTACTACCCTACAGCCAACTTTGTGTGGATCCAGCACGATAAAGGTCAGTAAAAGTCGCTGTTTACTCCCTATATAAGATCACATAAGACACCATTGTATCACATAGAAACATCTGAGGGCAGTCTTTCTGGATTTCTGACAGAACAAGCTTTCAGATTTCGCTCAAACGACTATAACTTTGGTATTTTGTGTGGGGAGGGGGGCCATCGTACTCTTTGCTCCCAGCTTGGAGACCATAGTGCTTTAATAGGGCCGGTCACGTGTCGTCGTACGATATCAAACTGAGAGCATTCTTGAGGTAGCCATGGATCCAAAATTCAGCTGTTTTATGTCGAAAACAACTTTCCTATATCCTTGTCGGCGGTTGGCTCTGTCACAACCTGCTTGAAACTTAAAATTGTTTGACGAATGTGACCGCGCCGTAACATATACTCCATATGGATCTTTTCTTGGCTACCTTCCCATCAGAATGAGGTGGTCGTGTGGTTAGGGTTGCTGACTTAGCATATGAAGGTTCTGGGTTGCCCATGTTGTGCCCTTGGGAAATGCATTTTACACCTTTTCACAAATATTTTAAACAATACACACATTTTACACCTATTTTCTCACTCGACTCAGATAAAAAATCAGTACGTACCTTTTTTCAATCAAGGAAGTTGACATTTTGAAAAAAGGTTACGGTCACCTGTTATATGTCAATCCTTCCACAAATGTGGTAAATATCAAGAAATAGATAGATAACTAGAAAGGTACCATTTGCAAAGCAAATACGTAATGTTTACCTTGACATGGTCTAGCCTAACAAACTGCTGCTCTGTTTATTCTTACATAAACGGATTCATATATATGGTGACCCATCCTGCCTACCATTTGCTACATAATGTAGTCCAACACCACAGGGTGCCTGCTACTGCACCAAATACAATGGTGACAGCCTGTGATCAAGGTCATTGACCTTATTTGCTTAGAACGAAGAAGATGAAGAAGAAGGAATGAGGCAAAAACAATATTTTTTTCCTTCTGCGAAGGTAAACATAAAAATGGACCCCTCACCCCTCTCGCTGACGCAGATAACCCCTGCCGCTTCGTCCGGCCGGCAGTTGTTCTGTCCCCAGCCGAGGTGCGCGCAGTCCTGCACCCTACTCTCGGTCCCACGGCACTCCACGTTGTCCAGGGCGTACCTCCCGTTCCCAGAGCCGAACCAAGACTCGCCCACCGCCCGTATGGCTCCTCTGTAGTACATACAGGGTTTGTAAGAACGCAGTCAGCAACAAGAAAATCAGTGGCCTCGATCTACCAGGGTCCCATAGCTTGAAATCCAGCCTTGTTAGCTATAGTCAGTATAGGTTCGCTTCCCGCCAGCGAATTTTTGGGAGCGGACCTATAGCTAACAAGGCTGGATTTCAGACAAGAATCCCTGGGTTTCTGGAAAACTACTAGTACACACAATGTAGTAGAAATTTGCAGAATAGTATGCCAGTAGTAGATTGAATAGTATGCCAGAGGAGATAGTCGGCTAGTGAGTACAGTTTTGCCTAGGCTGCAACTTCTAATCTTTTCCACCAATATTGCAGAAACGCACAGACGCAAAGAAACTTTGCAAAACAAACATTAGGGGTGAATTACATATAGCAGCAAAAAGGGCTTGGGGAGGAGGTTTTGAAGAAGCAAAATCACTGCCAACCTTCCCTACTTACCCTCTGAACCCAAGTTGGCGGCAAACGACGTCGGCGTCTTTGATGTCCCATACGTCATCGCAGATCACCGCCCAGCCGCCGTTCCACCAAACTTCCACCCTCCCTCGGTGTGTAACGTTCACCCCCGCGCCAGCCAGGCGGATGGTAGGGTCCGCCCGGTGTCCGGGAGGCCCGTGCCGCTTGCTTCTGGAGGGCCTGGGTGCGATGCTAAGCCGCTTTGGTACGTCTTCAATATTGGACACGATGCCCACAGGGCTAGCTGGAACGTTAGCGGAAGTGTTTTTAAAGTTGCCACACAAGAAAAGCAAAAGTCGTCATCGTCGTCAATTTACAGCTTTGAAAAATACCCCGTTCGCTTTATTAAACGAGTTTGCTCGGTGTAAGACCAAAAGACCACTTCTGGGAACTGGTAGGAGGTAAAGGCACTATGCTAGGAGATGGCGGTCAACGTTGGTTTTGAAGGCTTGTGAGTTCTGTTCGGGAGGTAAAACTTGTCAGGGAAAGAATTTTGCAGTCCATGCAAGTAAGATTATTACTTTCTGACCCAAAGCATTACTTGATAGCGATTGCTTTTACACAACGTAACGTTCGTTGAGGATGATGACTCAGAGCGTCAAACTTGCTGACGATGCTTTATATATAAAACCCGCGGCCGCATTTTTACAGTCAGTATAACGTGTACGAGAGGAATGCAAACATGTACCTGGGAACGAGCCCTCCGCGGTGCCCCCTTCGACCTGAAGTGACAAAGGAAGGACGGAACAATTGATGAACACTTTCGTAACCTCTGACCTCCCTTACTGGTACCTAGATTTCTTGATTTGGAAAAAAAGCACACGATAAAGGTGACTTTCAAGAGAAAGGCGCAAAACATGACAAACATTTGCAAGCACATAAGAGTCTATTGTATAATCTACCAAGCAGCCAATACGAGTTGAGCTTTCTTTTTACTTAGAACTAGCTATAGAAACCAAGTACAATCAGAGCTGATATACAAGTAATAAACCAAACTAGAGCCCAACTAGTAAGCCTGCTAAGAAGGCTACCGTATTCTGATCCTTACTCTTTCCTCTGGGAAAACACAATCATGCATGGGAAGCACAATCATGCATACTATTAATATGGAATATGTCAACAAAGATTTCGCAATGGCGCTGAGGTTTGGAAATGGGTCTATTCCAATTGTCTTGTAGTACAACAACACTGGTGTCAGATTGTTTTCCATAGCTGTTGTCCAAACAAAATCTACAAACAATAATGTCAGCATAAACAGCATATTTCGTTTCTTCAAGTCGGGTATCGTGCATATTACATCTACAGTTCTGCCTTCGCTGTTTCGGAATTTCCCTGTGACATATTCTCAAGATACGCGTAACAGGATTATCCGATTCAATGACTTATAAACGAACGAGGCGAGCGGCCTTTCTGGCTTGATCCACCGTGCCCGACCGAGACATGTTTTACGCACATGGAGCGGCGGGGGTTCCCCTTTTTCTTTTCAATATTCCACTCGCCGTTACCATGGCAACACAAGCGAAGCCGCCGGATTTCTGAATTGATTATTTATCGGTATTTTTCCCAAGAGCTCCGCGTCTATGAAAGCGCCGTTAGTGACTCAGAAACCCACGTTGTTTTTGTCTGAAACGGTTGTGATGTAAAACGTAAAAAGCGAACAAGGAAAGCAAGGTTGGAAATTGTGGGTTCTCTCTCTATACAAAAGCGAATAGGAGAACAAAAATACTAAATCAACCAACCTACCTCGTGTCGCCTTTCCGCAGGATCGGCAAGCACAAAAGCCTTGGCAGCCCAAACACTGAACCAGAGAATGGTGGACAACATGCCTTCAGTACTGCTTTGCTGCGTATACGCCAGTGTGCTTGTGGAGACTACGGTATACAGGTATATCCACCCACGTACTGTACAGGTGCGTAAGTCGAGCGCGTCCACATACCACCCAAATAGTTCTCATGGTCTCACCATTACAGATTCGCTAACCCTTTGGCCAAGGGGGAGGTCTTGCATGCGCATTGATTTGTCCAAAGTTTGGTTCGGTACTATTTTAGCGTGGCGTAGGAACACAGTACGTTCCTTGGCGGTGCTTCGCTCTCTTTGGGTGTATGAAGCAAATATGAACAAATAGCGTGAATTTGAAAAATTTGATGACTTTTACACCGGGCTTTAGGCTTTACGTCCCATCCGAGAGGACGTAAGGTGATGCAAGGTACTTATTTTCATCTCCGTCGAATGAGGAAATAGATGTAAAGTGTCTTTCCCAAGGGCACAACACTGGGGGCTGCTAGCGATTGGAACCCAGAACCTTTAGAACCAAAGTCAACAACCCTGACCACAAGACAATCGTAAGTCACATCTTTCGTCAAGAAATAACCTGAGAACCTTCCTGAAACAGCTGCATAGTCTCGTGGGGCAGACTTCAGGCAGGTGGTATTGCTGTAAGCATCCTAACCAGACAAAGCAAGACCACCCGTAGGTTGAGGCTAGGACAGGTGCATTAGTTTCCCTCTGCAGGAATGTGATGACATGAGCTGTTGTTTAGCTTTGCTCTGCTCCGAGTCATCGAAAATCGGTTTATCTCAGTTCATCCTCGTACGAGGTGCCACTCAAGATGTCACTCCGTACATCTCTGTCTAGCATAGCGGCTGACAGGTCACGGTCCTTCGGTCCAACCTTGTCCTCCAACACTTTCTTGAGCGTCAGGTGGATGACAAAATGGATATGACAAATAGTCCTCGTGATTCGTACTTTTCGGATATGCGTGAGAAAATGAGTGGTAGTATCCCAATCCTAATCAGACTTTCTAATCATAATCTACAATAGATACATGTTAAAGGGTCAACTACAAAACACGCAGTTCTACTCTGCAATCAAGTTCATGGTCTTTAGAAAGCGTCATTGAAAAATCAGGTTTGTGAGTCTACGTTACTGGAGCATCGACTGACTATACTAATCTCCAATTAGATGCTGGAAGGCAAACCCTCGACGTGTTTCTAGCTCCTTGTTTCTGCTACAATTTGCCTTCCTAAGAAATTTAGGGAGTTGGGAAGACAGTTTGTAGCAGGAACGGAGAGCTAGAAAAGAAATCGTCACGATCTCGCCTTCTGACGTCTGCTAGGAGATGAATGGCAGTTCACCTATTACAACCTTTGTAGTCGACGCCGGGTCCGTTTTCCGCCAGCGTAGCACTCCTGCAGGTGTGACCGGGCCAAGGCTCACAGATAACCGCCGCTTGGCTGACGATGGACACGGAGTCCCACCGCGGAGGTACCGGCCTGGTAACCACCGGGAGCTTCCCGGGAACTCCTCGGCGCTGGGGGCGTTGTCCGCCCGCCCAAAACAACTAGCGCACTCGGGGAATTCTTACGGGGTCGGATTCAGTTACTCATTACATAATGGCTTACTGTCCAAGCAGAGATTTAGGCTTCGGCTTAATTTTGACGTGTTTTACGCGTTTTTATCGGGCTTTCTTTTTTTTGTACCGGTACGATGAAAATACTGAACAACATGATTAGATTTGTACACTAGAATGTCACCGTAGAGGATAAATTAAGGGTTAATCCTGCATTAACTCCCAGGAATGGCAGGTATGCCCCCACCTAACGCATATACTTTTTTGTAAATTTAAAGAATCTAACCTCCCAACATATAATACATAACGCTTTACAAATAATTAACGTCGCCAAGAGGGTTATATTTTCGGTTGTGCCATGGTGGAGTGGCTGTGGTCTGGGTCTATGTCATCAGCATAACTCAAGACGCTGTGGATGGATCTCCATGATATTTTGTAGGTGGGTAGCGGTTAAGGAAACGAAGGTTAAATTAGAAAATGGTTAATTTTTTAAAACTTCTTTATTTGGCAAGTCTCAGTTCCGTTTTCCTATGGTACATGAAGAGCTTTACAATTCTTCCGCGTAACGTGGTTTGAGAAGAAAGCTTGATACATGGTTTGCCAATTTCATACACCTTCAATTGTAAATAATACAAAGCTTAACACCACAATCATCATGCTTAATAAACGTCTATTGATCAAAAAGTGAAATAATAGGGTTTGATTAACAAACAAAAAACTACACGTAATTAATTATTAACGTAGTTTCTGTACATCTTCAATATTAAAATATTACAATATCATGTTTAAAGTTCATTTGTCTTAACACTTTACTTAAACACTGCCGATATCCCTGCTTTGACGTGACGGAATTTTGTTTCTTTCTGGTTCGAGTCCTTGTAAACTTGCCAGTGATCATGATTATGAGAAGAGTATTACTTTACAACTGTAAGTTTGATGTTCATGGATTCAATCAGTGTACAATTATGGCATGGCCATAAAACTAGGACCACTTAAAAATCCTATAAATATCACAAAGAACTGCAATAATGTGGAAATTTTAGATTTCAGCATTTAGAGTAACTAGTCCTCTATCCTTTCAGTTAGACCTGGAATTCTTCTTGGATACATTTCATACATTTTTATATGATCTTTGACACAATGTGTCATATTTTACATAACTTGCTTATGCTTAGGCTTTGCTTGTTTGTTTTGTCCTAATGTCGTTTGTTCTGGTGACGTCACAAACAAACGTCATGGGCTTGAGTGTGACGTCACCACGTTTTGTCATGATTTTTTTAAATAAATGTTGCAATAAAAAATAATAATGTGGAAATAGCACCAAAATTACAACATTCATAATATAGAAGAAACACTTTTGAATAAAACAACATATACGATCGCTTCTAAAAATGCTTTCCATTCCAACATGTACAGTACAGGAACGAATACTCAGATAACATTTTTAAACATTTCATAAAGAACTTTTCGTTTAGTAATAGCGCCAAAAGGTACAGTTACAATGTAAAGTTCTGCATCTATATTACTTGCACAAGTATCTATACGCAATATTTAAGCAGGTTTTACGATTCTAACGTTCTAGAACTTGTCATTTCCGGAATGTTCCCAGAAGTCGAATGCTTTTAATCTCCACATTTCTATCAATACTAGTTAGAGGAATATTGAAGCCAACAAGAATCTATGATGACAGGTTTTATACTATTCTCACCATTACTTAAAAGCTTTAACCGTTAACCAACATTTTTATAATAGTTTTACACATCTATGTACAAATAACACAACAAATAACAACAATAGTAATATAACTGTTGCCATGTTATACAACGTTATCCAGTGACGTCAAAAATTAACAATATCAATCTACATTTAACGTCATTATGACGCATGGCGACATGAATATGACGTCACCATTCGTCAATATAAAGATAGAAATATATACCCCCCTCCCCTCCACATCCATTTCCTATACCTAACCACGGGGCCCCTTGTTTGATGACGTCACCGGAGACGTGACGTCATCATACACGGGAACAGGTGACGGATGGTGACGTGTACACATCTTCGTGACGTCATCATTCCTCACCCATTATGCCGTTGAGCCAGGAGGTGAATCGGGAAACCCTGGTGTAGACACCGGGGAAGTTCCTGATGCCACATCCGTAGCCCCAGGAGGTGACCCCCCACAGCGTCCATCTCCCGTCCTGCTCGCACATGAGGGGGCCTCCCGAGTCGCCCTGGCACGAGTCTACGCCGCCCGCCATGACGCCTGCGCAGAACATGTTGTCCAGGAACTTCCAGCCGTACCTCCGCCGGCAGGTGTCGCGCGAGATGAGGGGAACCCGCGCCTGCCGCAGTGTGGCGGAGTAGCCGTGGCCTGTAGGGAGGGACAACAGAGGGACATCGTTACAAAAACAATCAGAGATTCATCTTCAGACAGATCTTTCGGTGGCAAAGTCGTAACCAAACGGCAAGACACTATCAAACTGGCCAGACATCCAATTAGCCAACTGTGGCGGTTGGAGATTAGTCGAAGATGCCTAGCAACGCCTGTGGTGTCGCATGCAGGGCTTTAATAGGTGAAACAAACCGCTAAATGTTGAATGTTGAGTGATGTGTAGGTCGGTGTCTTACGCCAAAGGGCAGTTAAACTATTTAGAGAGAGACATCAAACAGTCTTGAATGGAATTGAAGCCTCTTCGATCGTAAGGATGGAGGCATGCAAGATAGATGCCCACTGGACCTTTCAGCTTTGACTCTACTTCTAACTTGTTCTGGCATCTTAAGCATTTTAAAGCCATTTCTTACATTCTCTTACGACTTTCCGATCTTTGTATACTCTTATGACGCTCGGCTTATATTATGATATGTAACTTATTCCTGAATTAACACTATCAGCCGGTAGCCCCTGGCAACCATCTCACCGTATCCACCTCCACCAAGTCCCGCCACCGACCTAGCCAACACGACAACAGACGAACTTACCGTCGCTTCCCCAGCCTGCAATATAACAAGGGTGTCCCTCCCTAAACTGGTTTTCTGACTCGGGCAGGCATATAGGGTTTACAAACTGTCCTGTCTTGACGCAGCGGCCGCCTTTTCGCTGGAGCTTGATGAGGGCGATGTCGTTGTTGGTGGAGTCGTGGTCGTAGTAGTAGGTGAAGAAGTCCTCGATGAGAAAGTCCTCCTGGTAGGGCTCCCGCCGGGCGTAGTGGAAGTCTCCCACCCGCACCACGTACTCCTCCTTACGGTACCTGGAAAACGTGCGAAAAGTTTCAGCGCCAGCTACATACAGTACATTGTACGATGCACCTACAATGGAAGGTTTTTCGCGACGATCGTGACATATATATACGCTGCACATTTCATAAGAAACGGGTGCAATACTTTAAAAAATAAGCCATTGCACCCATTTCTTCTCAAACCTAGGACGCACGGCGACATCTTCATGAAGAACTTTGTAGAAAACTGGCTTAAGGGCTTGGTTAGGGACGTCCTTTCGGGTGGGACGTAGAGCGGGAGGTCCCATGTTTGAGGAAAGCCACACTTCGAGCATGTTCAAGATCCCACCGCACTTATCGAAAAGAGTAGGGGTCCTTCCCGGTGTGAGTGGTTCAAACCTTACAGTTGTTGGGTCTTACGCACTTACGCAGCCTGTACTTACTGTACAAAACTGGTGTGTTATGCCTAAAGGTAATATGAAACAAACAAACAAACAAAACGGGTACCTGTGAAAAGGTGCCACCGTGACCATCTAACAGTTGGAAGCGACGTCATTCCCTGGCTTTTGTTTTATATAAAGGTTTGTTGAAACCTAGTGAGCTGAAGTATATGAAAAACGAGTACCTGTGCCACCGTGACCGCCTAACAGTTGGAAGCGACGTCATTCCCTGACTTGCGTTAAATACAACGGCTTGTCCGAACCTAGAGAGCTGAAATATATGAGAAACTGGTACCTGTGGAAGCAGTGGGCCGCGGTGACGACCCAGCAGTCCCCCACCAGGGTGGCCCCGCAGGAGTGTCGGCCGTCCTTCAGCTTCAGCCCGACCATCCAGGGCCAGGCGCCGTGCGTCGCCTCCGTCCCGCCCACGATCCGCTGGCCCCGCGAGCCCGTCTGCGGGTGCACGTACCTCCGGCCGCACTCTCCTAACGGGAGGGTACAGAGAGGTACCTAGGTAAGAGGTCATAGAAGGAACAAGTAGCTCCATGGAGAGCTCCATCACCCAAGATTTTGAATCCGTTGCAATCCTTGGTGACTGAGGATCCTGACCGCCCATCAACATTTCATCCATGTTCTAGATAGGGTTTTAAGTGGATTTTATGTTCCTTTTATCCTTCTTTCATTAGTTTAGGAGAAAGACTTCTGCCTGTGATAGAAATACTAGTGTGAAGACAAACTCCACTTTATCTCTACATGCTCCTTTTAAAAATGAGAAGACTACAGTTCATGACTCATGTATGGAGGAAGGACAGCCTCCGAATGGCAATAATAGCTGCAAACTAGAAACCACAAGGGAAACTACCCCGGGGAAACCCAAGACCACACTTAGTGTTGAAGGACTGTCAAAAGCTTGGATTAAAAGAAAGTGCCTCAGCGTGGTTCTGAATAAAGCACGGACCTTGATACATGTACAACAGGCTGAAGTGGAGCTACATTTTGTATACATACCCGAAAACGATGTCTCGTCGAAGTCGCAGACGACCCCGGCGTCCTCCTTGTGGCTGCAGTCGTGTGCCTGCCAGGCGGGGTGCGAGCACTGTTCCAGGCTGTCCTCCGTCCCCACACAGTCCACGTTATCCAGCTGGATCACTCCCTCGCCTCGTCCGAAGTACGCCCCCGTCCGAGCTAACGACCGACCGCTGTAGAACAAGGGAAGAACCCGATGATTAAGTTCTAGTATCCAGACCCGTGCCTATCTACTTCTATGCCTGAATGGGTTAGGGTTAAGATCAGGCACGGTTCTGGATACTAGTAGTTTCCGCGTATCCAAGAACGCTGATTTTCCCTAGGCATGGTATGCGTTAGTTAGTTATTCAGAACCGTGCCGAGCATATATATGGTTCTGGATACAACAGCGTCTCGTGACATAATGGTCCGAGTGGTTGCCTCAGAACCAAGAGTTTGGGGATTAGATTGGGAATGGACTCGCGCTTTTAAAACCACTTTGTTACATCATTCTTATCTATAACAAGCGTATTCATCTAAGCTTACTTTGTGTTCATTTGTTCTTTTTTACATATGTATAGTGGTATTGGCGGCAACATAAATTCAGTCAAATTGAGTGCGACAGCACTATACATGTCTTCTTATTTTCATTTTTAATAGAAGTGGGGGACGACTACGTACGTGTATCCCAGCTGTCTGCAGACGACTGCAGCGTCCTTCTTGTCCCAGTGGTCGTCACAGATCGTGCCCCACTGCCCGTTGTGGAAGATCTCCACCCTCCCCTCCTTCTCATTGGAACCGCCCACCAGGCGGATGGTCGGACCTGGTCAGGGGGTGAACAAGGTAGATTGTTCCATTTGCAAACCTTATAACTGGTAGACAGTGTACCACGGAATTTGGTAAAAAGAAACAGCGCTCGAGACATAAGCCTTTCAAGTTGAGCAGCGAAAACTTTAGCGTTTCTCTGGTCTGGTAAGCAAATGGTTGGTTCTGTAGGATGTGTCTGTTAAGAATGAATGAAAGACCTTTATTGTACGTTCATGCCGCGACGGGCTAGGTACAGGTCAAGACTTCACAAACACATAACAAAAATATTACAGAAAAGTGGAGACAAAAGATACACTACTTAGTTATACAAGCATAAGGATCATGTAAAGGTACTATACTAGGCTAAAACAAAGGTGTTCTAGTTACTGAGCTAATACAGAGTGGTCAAGCGTGTTCATGGCATTGGGAAGCGCCCCCTACCTGTTCTCTGTGGCGTTGCCGGCTGCACGTTGCACCTGACCCCCGCGTCCTCCATGTGCGAGCAGTCGTGTACAGTCCAGTTGGAGCGCGGGCAGTCGGACAGGAACTTCTCGCTGCCCTCGCAGCGCACTTCGTCCATGAGGATCGGGCCCTCCCCCCGGCCGAACGCGCCTTTACCGACTGCTTCAGCAGCACCCCTGCACAGGGAAACATGACATTCAGATTTTAATCATTGTCGAATAGACTCTAGTCTGTGTTATACAAGCTCTCGCTCTCAGGGGACAATTGGGCCTCTTCCCTGAGGGCCTGGCCAGTGGAAGGGCTGCTAGAAGCATGGTGCAGTCAGGCTAGGGGCCTGAACAGTGGAAGGGCTACTAGAAGTGTGATGTACAAATGTATAGTCAGGCTAGGGGCCTGACCAATAGATGGCCTGCTAGAAGCATGATGTAGCCAGGCTAGAATGGACACCATTCTAATATCAATCAAATTTTGGCGTTACCAATTTCATTGGTTTTTACTCGAGGTAAACTCTTAAAAGTATTCTAACGTTTAGAAATGACTGTTCAATCTTTTGTGCCGTCTGGACCTGCATGAAATGTCCCTACTTGTTTCAAACTGAGTACGTCACCACGCCCCCAGCCAATGGTATCGCAGCGTTTACTCACTCGATCCCTAGCTGTGCGCAGACGACTTTAGCGTCCGCCTCGTCCCACCGATCGTCGCAGACGGTCCCCCACTGCCCGTTATACAGGACCTCCACACGGCCTTCATTCTCACTGTCACCGCCAACCAGGCGCACCTGGTACTCTGAAACGCCAATCAGATAACATTGATTTAGCCTTTTACTGTATCTGCTGCCTGATCCCACAACCAACACAGAACTGGTACCCAACAGCTACTTAAGTGTGCTCAGTTAAGTCCTGTAGATGTTAAGAAACAGAGTATTTGCACATGATTTAACAGTACTTTAAAATTGGATTGTAGGTTAGTCTTGTGGTTACGTTTGTTGACTAAGACTCTAGCGGTACCGGTTCTGCCTTCAAATCCCAAATAGGCCCAATGTTGAGCCCTTGCTTTAAAGGCGCTTGCGACAATGAGTACTTAGCTGCAATACGAAGCCATGCGCACTCGGAACTGTGAACTTGCTTATACAACGAGGCGCGGGTGACTGACCTTGCTGTACTGAGCACGTGACGCCGGCGTCCTCGGAGTGGTCGCAGTTGTTCTCGCCCCACCCGTTACTGCTGCAGCTCGCGATCGTCTCCTCGTTCCCAAGGCAGATGACGTCATCCAATAGGATGCTTCCCGTTCCCCTGCCGAAACGAGCTCGTGACCAGGCTTTGGCGGTGCCGCCACTAGACGACAAAAGGCAATACGAGAAGGTCAATCTTAAAATCCAGTTGTGGAAGTATTGTTTTGGGTGGCTCAGCTGTGGATTTGTGTGTGTGTGTCCGGACAGAGTAGGTTGACAGCACGTGGGTGGGGAAGTTTCACAGGAAGAATGACAGGAGGTCAAAAGGTCTTTACACAACCAATAGGGACCAATTATCCCCATCGTTTCTTAAGTTGTGTGTTTAGGATCTACCTATTCTTATTTGAAAAGGGACCGATTTTTACCGAAATAGCGTCCTGGCTTTCCTTACAAGTAAGTCCTTTTATGGCATTTCTTGACAACGTCAACGCCCAGAAACAGATAGATACACAAAGCCGAGCTCCTTGCAGACGTTCTCACGACTTTCATCAAAATAGTGTCCTGGCTTTCTTTAGACGTATGGCCTTTTTATGACATTTCGTGACAACGTCAACAAAACAAAAGCAAGATACTCACACGAAGCCGAGCTCCCTGCAGACGACCTCCGCGTCCCTGTCGTCCCAGTTGTCGTCGCAGATCGTCCCCCACTCCCCACCGTGGTAGACTTCCACCCGGCCCTCGGACTCCACGCTCCCGCCCACCAGCCGGACCACCGCCGGAGCTGGCGACTCTTCGGCTGACGAGAAAAGAAGCAAGACTTGCCTGTTAGCCTAACCACCGTAGGCTCCCCGGTATCTCTACGGTGCTTGGAGCGTTTCCCATTACCGTACGCCAGAGAATTTTACGGTTTGGTTTCAATTAAGCTTGGACATGTTGGAAGGCAGTAATCAGAAAGGCCGACTGGAAAGATAGTCTTGTCAGAAAGAAAGGCCTTTGCTCAGTAGGACTGGGGCCAGTAAAAACACTCCTAACCCGGCGTGTAGAGAATGGTCATCAGGCTAAAGCCAGACCACATTGTACGAAAATGTTTCTTGCTTCCTCATCGACAGTTTCTCAACTTTCTCATTGAAGCGAGCAAACGACACTGAGAAATCTAACAGAACATAAGTCTAGTTTCTCTGATGATTGCGTCTTTGTGAAATATATTGATAGCTGTCTTAGACATTGCTAAAATACAAAGCCGAGCAGATTCTTACTTTCTTGAACGCCACACGTCACGCCTGCGTCCTCGGTGTGACGGCAGTCCATACGGTCCACTGCAGCCCGCTGACAATCCGCTAGATTCGCTTCCGTACCTTGGCAGTTCACTTCGTCCATGAGAATGGGGTCGGTACCCTCGCCGAAGTGCGCCCGTGACCAGGCTCTGACGTCACCACTGAGCGGACAATATATGTATCGAAATAAATACATGTATACAAAAGACAATATCCAGCCCCCCAAATCACTGAATAGTTGGCTTGTTGAAAATGAGCATACCTATCCTTTATTCTGGAACCGAGACGGTGGGCGTTACAAACTTCCGGGTATCCCTGACCCACTACTGATATCACGTGTTCTTAGGATCACGCTTGAGTTCGTCATCACGCGAAGTAGTGAATCAGTCCTCGTTGAGAAGGTTGTTGAGTCAGCAAACTCAGTCTACATTGGTTTTCTACTATAGAGGCATTTCAAACTGCTATCACAGTGCGTGGAAATGTTTTACCTGAAACCTAGCTGCCTGCAGACCACTTGGGCGTCTTTCTCGTCCCAAGAATCGTCACATACGGTCCCCCAGCGGCCGTCCAGAAACACCTCCACCCGTCCCTCCCTGCTGTTCGTCCCCCCCACCAGGCGAATGGTTGGGACCGGAAGCAGTTCCTCCGATTCTTGGGTCTCTGCGGAAGTGACGTCATCATGCTCGTTTTCTCCGGATTCCGAGTTAGAGATTTCTCCGGACTCGCCTGAGCCCGCCTCGGAGGTCTCTCCGGAATCGGTACCAGGGGCCCCTCCGGACTCAGATCCGGACGTGATTCCGGACTCACCACCGGAATTGACTCCGGATTCTGATCCGGAAGGCTCCGAGACGGAGGCTCCCCCGGTTTCAATGCTAGTGTCTGGCGGTGGGGGAGGAAAGAGGAGGGAGTGCACGGTTAGGAAGCAACAGACAGTGACCCACAGTGCTCAGCCAAAGCTGTGTTAAGGGGATAACAGCCCAGCGACTGCGTGCAACGCGTGTTTCCTTTCTACCACAACACAGTGCACCGTCATTAGAGTTACAGTATTACAAATTTAAACAGTTCTATCCAAGACAAAAAGTAGCCTCGCTGACTTTTCTACTAACTCTATAGCCTTCCTCAGGGAGAATGCCCCACACTTCAGTCAGGCGGCCTTTCAGACACGTGACGGCAGTGTTGGGTCAAAGGTGAACGGAAGTCTGTAACGCCCCCCGTCACGCATCAGCCATAGCTGATGGGCCCTATCGCATATGACTTTCGGCACTTTCCCCTCAATGTACTCCACTCACAAAACAATATTTGTTGTTTGTTTTTTCATTAGGGTCCGCCAACCATCGCTGAGAGGATATGGGAGTCCCAAACGTCCAATCATCTTTGACCTACGTCACGTGTCCGATCTAGTGGGTCAGTCGTCCTAAAGAAGGCCGTAGAGTCAGCGGCAAAGTCGGTGAGTGCTACATTTTTGTGTTAGATAGACGGTCTAAATTGTTGTGTATGTTACCCTGACGCCTACCGACAACACAGACAAAGCTTTCGTGCGAGCAAAGGGCGAACAAAGGGTAAGGTGCACCCCTCATCACCACAGCTGAATGGTTTATCCCAAACCCCCAAACCCAGCAAGGCCAATCACCAATACCCCACAACATCCACAAAGAAATGCCAGTGTATGTCAAACCGCGTTACATCATAGCGAAGTCTTACATATACCAAGCCCATGTCTCAAACCACTGCATTGGAAATACACGCCAGCCCCACCACAGTTGGGGTTGGGGATGGGAAGTCCAGTGATTTGAAACCGGGAACATACGTGATATTTCATGCATTCTACTCACTGTCCTTTCTAGTAACGTCCTACAAGATAGGCAGTAACGACACTACGATATTTGCCATCATTGCGCTGCTTGAGAGAAGCGGTACGAAGTTATCCTAGGCTGTACATACAGGAGTTAGATACAGGCTTTTTCTGATCAATATAAGGAAATATAAAAAGTTTCAGGGTTCATACAATTACAAACAAACAACCCTATCATTGTCCAGCCAACACTACTGATTACGTTAGCTGAATAATTGTGTTGGTTACGTTTTTGTGCATTACGTAATACGACATCCATACCTGTGCTCTCTGTGACCGGAAGCCCCGGTGGAGTCTGGGATCGGCAGACCACCCCCGCTGCTTCCGCTTCCACACAGTCATGGCGGCCCCAGCCGTTGTGCTGAAAAAGAGAACAACCACCAAGGCAATCAGAGATTGCAGACTGCACTGCCCTCTGGCAGAACATTCAGAAACTGCACTGCTCCCCCTGGCGGAACATATGGCAACTGCAGTCTGGAAACACACACACACACACACACACACACACGCAAATTACCAAACAAAAAACAATACACTGTTTGCCATTAATTCCAGGTTTTCATTTCTGTGGTTGCAAGGTCCTGATTCGACATCATGAAACAAATCCACCACCCTGCACTGGATTGTTCGGTATGTGTCTTCAGTCGGCGTAACACACCAGCTTTGCAGGCACGCGGCGCGGCGGCAACTGGTTACATTACACTGAACGGCCTGTCACACCCAACCTTTCCACATAATATATATATCCACTAAATATAGTCGTCGGTTAAAACTATCTAGTGATGATGCCCCTACTGTACTTGGTGGCAGCGAGTTCCACTCTACAACAGTTCTAGGAAAAAACGAGTTTTTGAAGACCTCAACGCTGGGTTGATATTAAACTGGTACCTAAAGTCATGACTATTTCTTGTTCTTTACTAAGCTGGTATTAGGTACTTAGTAGCTGGTAAGTCCACCCACCTTGCAGTCCCTGAGCGACATCTCCGTCCCCGTGCACAGCATGTCGTCCAGCACGATCTTCCCGCTGCTCTGCCCGAATCTACCCCGAGTCGTCGCCTCCACGGCGCCGCTAGTGTGGGGTAGAAAACAACAACGACATTTTCACGAGAGTGTTTGGTCAAGGCCATGCCTGGGCAATCATCGCGAACTGGGGTAATGAAGGACTTTGCAAATATAACCAAGGAGGTTTTAACCTCCTTGATATAACACATCAGTTTACACATTAAATGTGTTTGCCATATATGGAGTCCAATTTACAAGTCTCTGCAAACGACATTGGCGTCTCTGATAGCCCATAATACTAGTACTCACTCAGGAAAACCAAGTTCTCTGCAGACGACATCACTCCGGGGACCAATTTTTAATTTTGTATTACAGTTATTACAGTCCCAGAATATCCCATAATAATCACACTTTGCAGACGACAGTACAGTTCCTGGTGGCCAATGACACTTTGCAAACGACATTGGCGCCACCGATATCCCATAATACTCACTCAGGAAAGCCCAGTTCCCTGCAGACGACATTGGTGCCACCGATATAACGTAATTTTACTTATGTGCTTATGAGACCCCTGACCTCCCCCTTGAACACTTGAAAAGTGGCCCTGGCCGATAGTGTAACTTCTCAAGGTTAGATAAAGGTCAAAAGAAAAAGTATCCCATAATACTCACTCAGGAAAGCCCAGTTCCCTGCAGACGACATTTGCGTCCTTGATGTCCCACAAATCGTCGCACACGGCCCCCCACTCGCCGTCATGGAAAACCTCCACACGGCCCTCGTACACATTGTCGCCGTCTATGAGCCGAATGTCGTAGCCGCTGCCTTGGATATCTGTGGGGGGACGGAAGTAGCGTGTGAAACGTTAGCCGATGCGGATATGTTGTATCCAGAACCGTGCTTTATCCAGAAACATGCTCAGGCACGGCAATCTTTTGTGGTTATGATTCCATCGCGAAGAATATAGTTCTTCCGTCCATATATTCGAGTCTTATAATAGGACATTTCGTCCATAATAGTTTATTATACAAGGCGGTTGGAATAGTGTCTTGTTGGTTATTTAATACGATCCCTGTTCTTATTGATTGTTCGAGATTTGAATTTACATCAACAGTGATGACTTTCATGCCATTTGAGAAACCATAAAGGTAGTTTGACTAGTTGTTAGACATTAATCATTGCGACGACTGTGAGGTAGGTAGGAGAGCACAGCACACCAATGTCAGTGACTCCAAACAACATTCAGAGCGCCCATCCAAGAAACCCCGTCTTGCCCCAGAAAACATTCTTCAGACCGCAACAGACCATTAGAAAGCCGTCAGTGAGGTGGCAAGTAGACAACCAAAATGTAAGAAGAAACAAAAAATAGATATAGGCCGGTAGGTCAGCGGTTTGGAGGAGAGAATTATAAAGGTGGCAAGCAAAAATAATCTTTCCAAGAACAACTTTCTTGGATTAATATTCAAGCCAATAAGAGAACTGGCGAGAGTGGTTAGTTGGCCCGTAGGAAACAGGGAGTTATGCACACCACCAAAAGGTAGGTAGTCAGCGAAGCTCTTAACAATATGTCGTTATTTCCCTGGGATCCGCTAACCACCTAATAAATCCCAAAAGCAGGCTCCTCGAGGGTCCAGCCCACCAATGACGTGGATATTGGCACCAAAATGAAATGGAATCATCATAATCCATTTCCAGCGACCAAGGTAAAGTGTCTTGAAAGGTTATGTAGGAGAGCACGCATGCAACGGTGGCCCTAGAGCAGAGAATGTCTCGCGAGACTTTGCGGAAAATCTCGCGAGAATCGTAAGTACCGCGAAATCTCGCGAGATCATAGCATCCTGGTGGGAAATTGTTTACATGTACTAAATCGATAAAGGCCGTTTAAACTAGACGGTGCCGTCTGGGTTTAACCGAAAGGAGCCGAAAGATATGTACTTGCGACGACCACGTCGTTCCCATAGATCAAGACTCCGGCCAGGCCCTGCCAGTTCACGACAGAGGCGCTCTGGGCAGGTTGGGGGTCCCAGGTGCCGTACATGGTGGCGGGAGCCATGGGTCGGACCCAGCGCCGCCCGGACCTCGCCGATATCCACGCGGGGACGGCTGGAAGGAAGGCGACAGGAGCAGCTAAAGACAAGGGAACTACCAGGTAGATAGGTTGATACTACACATTGTTTAGAGTTAGACGTTCAAAGGTTAGGTGTAACATGTCGTTCGTGCCTGCGAAGCTGGTGTGTTACGCCAAAGGGCGGTTTTACCGGCTATATACAGATACAGATACAGATACAGATCTTACGCTATACAGTATTAGGTCAGAGGCATTGCAGAATCAGAAACGTTATTCGCTAGGAGAAACCAGGTTATTTCTTGCGGGTTTTGGGGGATATCGGCAACCAAAGCAGGGGGGGGGGGGGTACATAGCAAGATCCCGTCTGTATCAAAGACAACGTTATTTGAGGAAAGAAACAGCGACATCATGAAAACTGTCTGCCGTGGGGAAGGGTTGGTTGGTCGGTTTCCAGGGCAACGGGGATTCAGAGGGTAGGCGGGTAACCATGACAACGGCAAGAGAGGAGGAGAAAGCCGTTGCCAGGAGCAACGGAGGTTCTGGAGCAGCAAACAAACCGGTAGCCTTGGTAACGGGAGGAGGGTGCCGGAAGAGGAGGCGGCTAGGGTAACATGGATGCATGCCGAGCAGGGGACCAGGGAAATTCCTCAGGAAACCAACACCTTTAATTGGTCAGCACTGAGAATAAGAGTGCGATATCTGTAACTGATCTATTCTACAAGCAGAGGTTAAAGATGTTCCTAATTCTCCTGAGTTATATAGAGGGAGGTGTTGAACATCAAGCTACTATGGGCCTGACCAATGGAAGGGCCTGCTAGAAGGGTGCCATAGTCAGGCCACATATTATACGTACTGTACGTATAACAGTACTAATTTTGCCTGAAAGCCCATATACAATGCCATATACCGTCTAATATTACGACGAATGTAGTTTGGTGTAGTTCAAAATCTACATCAGTTCAGAATCTATCTACTTCAGTTCAAAATCTATCCAGTGTTTTGAATGTAGTTCAAAATCTATCCAGTTGATTGAGTAACAGTTTTCTTGTGTATCTAAATACATTGTACCTGGATGTCTCACCTTCGTCAACGTAGATTGTGATGTATATAATATGACATTACCGGCTCCATATGCCCTACCTTTTGTACATGTACAGTAGGCCCACTGGACTCGCCCGTCCGGTTTCCGGTAGAAGCACCAGGGTAGAATGTCCTTATCAGGGTTTCTGTGGAAAAAGAAATTATTAATTTTCATATGGTACAGATAATGCGTCGACAGAGACCAACCACCGTCAACACCGTCACATTTATCTGTACATTATGTGGCAGAGCCTGCCACTCAAGGATCGGCTTGTTCAGTCATCAAAGAAGGTGCCGGGCCCATCCTGGACCACTGATCCCATCGTCCCACGAGACGGAAGGAGGCCGATGAACAGATAATGATCCAAGTGGCACACAATGATTGTGCATCTTCTTGTTACCTTCGCCAATATTAGTTTGATACGATTATTTAAAAGCAATTTGTGGATCCGAATCTGAATATAAACTCGTTCTGTCCCGCACTTAAATCGCATCTTCCTTAGACATAGGTCTGAGTATACACGAACGAACAGTCAAGAAAATAGTCATAAAAAACCTCTAGAGATGTCCCGTTTCCAACTAACAACCACCACGAAAACGCCAGAGGCAATTTTTTTACGCATTGGAAATAGCTCTTCATTTGTTTACTTGTATTTCATGAATTGGAAACACAATATCAACGGTGGTTGAATCTCAGCCCACCTGCATAAATTGTGATCCCCGAGGCCAGCTTCATCCGGGAACTTTCCGGTGCTGACCAGGCTATGCCAGCTGAGGCATTCTCCGCCAATCGACGTCATGTTCTCGTTCCCAACGTAAAATCCGTTCTCGTTCAGGTCGCACTCCTGGCCGTCACCTGGTTCATTCAAAAACCAATCAATCTATAAATCAATAAAATCAACTTTGTGATACAATTCAAAAACAGTTAGTACTTTCAAAATCTATCCAGCTGCTTGAGTGACTATTTTTTGTGTATCTTTTTACCTGGATGTCTAACCTTCATCAACGTACAATTTAAATCATTCTCTTGCAGTATGAATATATTTTAATTCATTTGATATGTGATGAGAGATAATTTTTTTCTTATTCTTTCATAACATTAACATTCAGAGGAGTTGAGTTTATACTTTGTTCCATAACGTAGCATCCAAAATGGCGGATGTAAGATGCCCCATGATCACGTGACTACCCACCATCCTTTGTGGCGCAGATGACGCCGGCAGCCTCGTTCTCGCGGCAGTTGTGCTCGCCCCAGCCGTGGTGACGACAGTCGGCCAGCGAGCCCTCCTCTCCCGTGCACGCTACGTCATCGAGCAAGAAATCCAGCCCGCCCGAACCGAACGCAGACCGGTTAGTGGCCTTCAAAGAACCCCTGGAACAACAAGAAATCAGAGATTTTAGACTTCATTTCATTTATGTATTTTATTTATCCAGGGGCCACCTATCGCCACCGATGCGTCTAAGTGGACAGGTGGTCACTGTAGAACGGTTCGTTGCCTTCAAAGTTGGTACAGTCAAAACCGATAAAATCGGCTCTATGTGGACAGGTGGTCACTACAAACAGGGTTTTGCTAATAGGGGAAAATATCTGAGCGGGTTTCCGAACAAGCACGCATAAGATACTGTGAAAAACTGCCACCCAGCGATCTGTAAAGGAACCGCAATTGAATTTCGGAAAACAAGCGGGTCCGTTCAAACTGCAATGTGTTAAAGTTTGCAATAACTTTCAGATTGATAGACGTTAAAACAGTGGAACAGTCGTCACGGACTTGCATGCATGCAACGTGCCGCTATGGGCCAGTCTCCAAGCAGATCAACACCAGCACTGAGTAGAGTTGGGATGGGGTTGGGTGGGTGTGCTGGCTCTAAATGGGAGACGTACAATCAAATGTACTCTCGATCCCCCATCTGATAATCACCCAAGAAAAACGTCTCATTGAACCCCTGCCCTGTTCTGAGCACGTGGCGCCCTGAACAATGAGTCACAACACTGCCGACCTGGCGACGCCCAGACTCGGCCTCAATCATCAATGGCACGTTCTGTTGGCAGCCATTGCCATAGGATGTTGTACCATAGGTACTGCCCTTCAAGCAGATGTTTAGAATCTTTTGATAAGAACGTAGATACTGGAATCTGTAGAACAGATCACATATCGTTTTGTGATCTTTTGTGTGATACTGCGCTGTGCTTATCTAACACTAACACTAATCTATAACACTAACACTACATGTTTTTATAAGCGCGTTTGTATTGTGTGTGTGTGTGTGTGTGAGTGTGTGTCACTATCACTGTGTGTGTGTGTGTGTCACTATCACTGTGTGTGTGTGCGTGTCTCTCTCTCTCTCTCTCTCTCTCTCTCTCTGTTTGTGTGTGTGTGTGTGTTCGTGTGCAAACGTGTGTGTTACTACCACGAAAAGCAAGCATAAAATATTGCCAATTTTTATCCAGATAGCTTTCAATTTCAACTAATAGGCCCCATCCCTTCTCTGTATAGACCCAACGCCCCACCTGCATGAGTGTACGTTTACCTGGCTGTGTTGAGTGACAGCAGTGCCTGTGGGCATGTGTACAGAACAGGTCAGGGGACATGTAGTCTGACTGTTAATCATACCTGTACAACATAAGGCGTGTTCTGTTACAGACGGGCAAAATCAACTGTGAAATGTCTCCTTTGTGTGGCGTTAGCCTTGGTGCCAGACTGTTCCAGGGCCTACAAAGGCCAGTTCCTCGGCTCTAGTTACTCAAGCAACTGGATAGACTTTGAAAACTGTCAGACGTTTCAAACGTTTCAAGTAGCATTCACTACTTTTCGTCAGTTACTAGTTGAAACGTCTGACAGTTTTCACTATCCGGTTGCTTGAGTAACAATCGCTTATGCATTTCCCCACTCGCTTGTTAAAGCAGACTGCAAGTCGCGGAGAATCCTACAGACTAATGATTGTGTCCTCCCCGGAGCTTCTCAGTAATCATGCTGGCGCCTCACATTGTGCGCCTGTCTATCACGGGACGGGCGGACAGACACTACCATGTCAGGATGACTGGCGCTAGCCTGGGTGCAGTCCTGTTCAGTTTACTGGCTACGCGTATGGGTAGCCTGGGTGCCAGACTTGCCAGGGCCAATACACAGGCTACCTACACGGCTGCAGAGCTAGCCTGGGTGCCAGACTACTCAGTGCCAGGGCCAATATACAGGCTACCTCCTCGGCTCCAGGGCCAACATGTCCTCAAGGAAATTTTACCACAGACCCCCTCGGTAGTTAGACTTCTCATATGCATGATCTATCTGAGGGATGGCCTTTTCATTGACCCTGAGAACAGTCTGGCATCCAGGCTAAGTATGGGAGCCCCAGTAAACTTAATACTAGGGTGGCACCCAGGCTAACCACCTGGGCAGGGGTAACAGCCTCCGACTGCGAGAGGCTGTAACACAGGCTAGGTGGTGCAGAGGGATAGTCTAAACATATCACAAGGTGGCCGTGATGTTTGTTTGAATGCTCGGAGAGGGGCCAGTGATCTCTGAATAATGACAGGGGCGTGAGAAGCGAAAGTTCAGTAACGATTTATAATCTCCAAGCAGACGTATTCAGAGGGAACGCTTTCGACTACTAGGAAAGAACGGCACAGTAGCGCTGTATCTGCTTGAAGATTCTGTTGCTTTCAGATGAAAAATTATAAAATTTACGGATCCCTGATTTAGTCGACATATAGTCGTATCAGAGTTAAGATACTAGGCGAGCAACTTGGCAATAGCGTAGAGAATAGAGTAGAGTCCATTCCAATCTTCGGCCAGGTAGGGAGTGTGGAATTCCAGGTTGGGCTCATTTGTGTCACAATAAGTAGACACATGGATCTAAGAAGAAGATCGCCTGTAACACCGTAATTGTAGGTGATTTGGTGTCCTACAGGAAATCTGCCAATCTGATGATTACAGTGTGTTTATGCACGGTACTACTTAGCTAACTGGCCATGCTGCCACAGTTTCCGAGCCTCAGGACGCGGCAAACTGTACTCTCTGGCGGACCAACTCCCCTGGCGTGTTATATGTCTATTTGGCCAATTTCTACTCTTCCAGCCACTTTCCGAAGCCTGGTAGAGGCTAGCTGTTTCCCCACTTAAAGCCTGGTCACATTCGTCGTAGGTCGTCGTACGAGTCTATCGTAGGATTTTCAAGCAGTCTGTGACAGAACCAACCACCGACAGGGATCTATCCAATAGTAAGAAACACTTGTCGGTAACAAGACTTTTGTACGATACATGCACGACTGTCCCAAGAAAGTTTGTACTCGTGCGATGATCGCGCGACGAATATGACTGGGCCCTTACAATACATAACGTACTGCATTTTGTGTCACAGATATGTAAGGGTACATCGATTTGTTGGTATGAAATCTCAAAGGGCTGTCAAATTTAACATTTCTATTTGGTTACCAAACATTTCTTTTATACCCCATAGCTTGTTGCAAACCTAGATGAAAACACAAACAACCTGTGAGGACTCGAAGGACCTTTTCTTAGAAAGTGAAAGTATGTAGTTAGACCAGGTAATTAGAACAAGGTGCTAACGGCTACATTTATATCTATTGTGGTGACACCTGCAGCAGCCATAGGGTGGTTTGCTTCTTTTGCTTTTTCCTATCCTGCTGTGAGTCTATTGAATCTGAATTGGCTAACCGGTATAACTGCCGCTAGGCGTAACACACCTGCTACACAGGCATTGGTGGCTTGTTCTATCACACCAAACGACTTGTCACACTAAAACCATTTGAACATATCTGACTCTAACTAACCGTTTGAAGCGACCTGAGGAAGAGGCCCATACCGTATTAGTTTGTTTATATGTTGAGATTTACCACATTTGTGGAAGGATTGACATAACAGGTGACTATCACCTCTTCAAGATGTCGAACCTGAGACCAGACTGTAAGGTTTGAACCACTCGCACCGGGAAGGACCCCTACTCTTTTCGATAAGTGTGGTGGGTTCTTTAACGTGCTCGACGTGTGGCTTTCCTCAAACACGGGACATCCGGCTTTACGTCCCATCTGAGAGGATGTGATGACAACGAGTCCGGTCCAATCTAATATACTTCATGGAACAAGTAGTTGATATTCCGAAGCCGTATCAGTTCCAGTCTTATCTGACATCTCCTCCGTCTTGAGGAGCCCCAGGGAACTCATTAAGATTCGAGAATAGCTGACGACGTCAGAATCAGACGATAAAGCGACCCCGCGCCCGGTGCTGAAGCCAGCCGCAGGTCCTGTGGTATATCAGTGCAGAGGAATTCAGTTTCCTGTGACAGATAGAGTTTCTAGTCATTTGCCATTAAGACAATACTTTGTAACATGTTAAAGACTGTGCATGGTATACAATGTCGGGTGTCAGTTTCGTATTACGTACATACCCTTGCTAAAACTCTCCAGTTGTTTTGTGGTATATCAGTGCACTGGAATTCCGTTTCCTCTGACAGCTACAGTTTCTAGTCATCTACTATAAAGACAATACTTTGTTACATGTTAGGCACTGTATTTGCATTCTCAATTTAAACGGTTGGGTGTCAGTTTCAACTTTCATACCTACATACCCTTGCTAAAACTCGCCCGTTGTACTGTCTGTATATCAGTGCACTGGAATTCGGTTTCCTCTGACAGCTAGAGTTTTTAGTCATTTACTATAAAGACAAAGCTACAGTTTCTAGTCGTCTAATATAAGGACAATGCTTTGTGACATGTTAAGGAATTACGTGAAACATGTACATGCATCCTTAGTTCAAACGGTCGGGGGCCAATTTCACTTCTGTGTAAAAACACGCTCTGAGTTCTGTGGTATAGAAAAGGTAAAATCCAGTGACCCCAAAAAGGACTTCAATTATGTAACCCTTAAACCTTTTCCCTCATGACCTCAATGAAAACTGGCCTGCAGGCCGATTTGAGTACTAGTATTTCATGAATAAACAAAGACTCAAACAAACGAAACAAATCCATGTAAGACACCTTTCCGTCATTACATGATTTTATCGCACACCATTGCGATGCAAAACACAGCACAATGCGGTGTTAATGAGCGCCATTATGTAGTTATGGGCTGTCACTCGCCCCAGGAGCACATTAAGTCCGTCATGACCTGATTTACCAGCTCATCAAAGATATAACTCCTGCTGAGAAGGATTTTATGTCGTATGAATGATGGATTTTTTGCCCCAAAGTCGTGGAGTAAAAATGTGTCAAAATTTTAAAGAGAGTAGCATCATTTCAATTTTTTTCAGGATACTGACCAGATGCCATGGGCGCACATACGTCACACACATATATAGAAGGCAAGAAATCGGAGGTGTCCGACTTTTTGGGTTTTCGTGAATTTACTTATACAAGTTATAGGAACAACCAAAGAGATTGTATGACGTACTTTAATAGGGACTAGGACATAAAATGTGCAGGGTTGAAGGGTCGGCCATGCTTAGTATAGGTAAACTATAACACGTTTGTGTGCTATGTGCATGAATGTTTAACTTTTCTAACTTGTGTATTGCTGTCTAAACCTTTTTTATATTTTTCTTTCTTTGTTTGTTTGTTTATTAGGTCATACGATAGGCGACCTCTACCTGGTCTTTCAAGGAATGAATGTACAACACTAAAGATACGTCGACGAAGGTTAGACATCCAGGTAATGAGATACACAAGAAAAACTTTAACCAACCAACTGGATAGCTATATTGATAGATTTTGAAAACTGTCAGACGTTTCATGTATCATCCACTACTTTTCGTCAGTACTTGAAGCACCTTACACAGTTTTCAAAATCTATCCAGTTGCTTGAGTAACTGCTTGTCTTGTGTACAACAAAGGACTTTTATCATCTCTATCTTGCACCATTCCGACGTAAAACACAGCACAATGCAGCCTTTACTGACGGAATGGCACGCAGACAACAGACACACACGGTGCGCCCGAGGCAGGAGAAATTATGCCCATTATTACACCTTATCACAGGTATAAATCTCACAGATAAGCTTCTCATGTTGTGTGCATGATGAGTGGATTCCCTGGGCCCCACAAGACAAGGACATGAACAATACGGCAGAAAAAAATCCCTGGTGCACAAAAAATACTTTTTTGAGTCCGTCTGGCCCCCAAACAATTAAGGGCCCGGTAATATACTTCGTACGATCGCAAATTGAGAACATTCTTGGGATATGGATGCAAAATTCAGATGTCCTTGGGGAAAGGCTGTCTTTAGATCCTTGTCGGCAGTTGGTCCTGTTCCAGCCTGCCTGAAAATTGTACGGTATCAAAATCGTACGACGGCTTACGACGAATGTGGCCGCACCTTGACGGTACAGCTGATAAAGCTACGCAAACAACTAGGACGAATTTTACGTGTTGTTAGTCATTAGATCTTGCCTAGTACATATACATGAAAACATCATTCAAGAATGTTGGCCATTGTTCAGTCTTATAGGTGCTGCGGTCAATGACCCTAGGGGGAAGTCATTCAACCTAGCTTGGGCATACTAGGGCTCATAGCAGGCTTCAGAAGCGGCTAGAAAGAGTAGACATTGGCCAAATAGACATATGATATACCAGGGGAGTTGGTCCGCTAAAGGAGTTCATTTGCCTCTGTGTCTATTTGGCCAATGTCTACTCTTCCCAGCCCCTTCTGAAGCCTGGTAGAGACTACAGTTGATTGCGTAGGCCCTTGCCCTGTACTAGTCTGGCATCCAGGGTAGATGACAGTAGCTAGCCTGGATGCCAGACTTTCCACGGGCCATCCCCAGTTGGGTCTAACTCCTTGGGTCTAACTGAGGGGGTCTGTGGTAAAATTTCCTTGGAGACATGTTGGCCCTGGAGCGAGGAGCTAGCCTGTAGACTAGCCCTGGCAACAGTTAGACTAGCCCTGGCAACAGTCTGGCACCCAGGCTAACCTGACAGTTGATCTCTCCGATTATAGCCGTGCCCGAGGTAACTGAATCCCAGCCCGTAAAATTCCCCGGGGTGCGCTAATTGACCTGGGCGGGCGGGCATCACTCCTAGCACCGAGGAGGTCCCGGGAAGCTGCCGGTGGCCTGAATGGCCTCTCTGTGGCCCAGGGGTCGACCCGACTGGTTCCAATTTACCAGTAATCTTTGCCCCAGTTGTTCTACACATGAGTCAGTGTTGACACAGGTTTTCTCTATAATTGCAGGACAACCGTCCTTATCAAGTTTCTTCTCAAGTGTCCGTATCTGAACAATGTCTTAGAGCGTCTGATCTTCGCACAGCTGAGTCTTAATTCTTGGGGTCGCCAGGGCTACAGCCTTTTACAATGTAGTGGTCTTAGGTTTGTATCCTGGTTGTATCTTATTCTAGTCAAACCTCTCTGTTGTGACCACTGAAACTGCTTGAAGAAAATGGTCATAGTAGACAGGTGGTCACCATAGACAGGGTTCTTATACTTGGGTCAATGGGGAAAATTATTAATAATATCTGCGGGACCACCAAAAAGTGGTCACATTGGACAGGTGATCCTTATGCAGAGGTGGTCACTTGTGCAGGTTTGACTGTATATCAATGGCCAGGTGGTCCTTATGTAGAGGTGGTCACTTGTACAGGTTTGACTGTATATCAATGGCCAGGTGGTCCTTACGTAGAGGTGGTCACTTGTACAGGTTTGACTGTATATCAATGGTCAGGTGGTCCTTATGTAGATGAGGATCTTAAGCAGATACAATCGCTGACACAAGTAAGACTGTAGAACCGTATAGAATACTTATGTTCTGTTCGTGCCACCTGTGAGACAACCAATGCCTGTATTCGAGTCTCACTATGTTCCTACGTCGCTCACGACGTCTGTCGATCAACAAATTTCATGCAAGGAGGAATGTAGACCATGTAACCAAAGAAGTATATCTATATATGAAATATTTCCAGGGACACGCGATAAGGAAACAGGTGTTTCCAGTCCGGGCTAAGCTGTCACTTCCCAGCCAGTTGTGCCGTGTTGACCCTATCCGTTCCATCTCAGACCTTTCCAGCTATTATAGCGTCTCGACTGTGTAACCCTGCACCCTTTCTATAAGCCTTTATATGTAATCTCCAAGCATATCTTTCGGTGGCAAAGTCGTACCAACTGTAGCCTGGATGCCAGACCCATAGCACTAGCCCAACGTTATCCTGTGTGCCCTGCACACTACTTTGGGCCTAGTGTGCTATGGGTCTGGCATCCAGGCTAATATCCAATAGGCAAGACAGTATCCAATACTAGTATCCAATAGGCAAATATCCAATAGACAAGTCAGTATCAAATAGGCAAGGCGGTACCCAATCGGCAAGACAGCATCCAATAGGCCACTGAAGATTGGGCAGTCTGTCAGAAACGATTAGTAGAAGATATAGAAGAAAGTCACAATCTTCCCATTCAACCTCTGCTTGGAGAGTATACAGTATATGCAAAACGTATAGTAATTGTAATGACAATGTCAAAAGTAATTATAAACACATGTAACTCAAGATGCCCATTGCACTTTCTCAACTTTGAGCCAAATTTGTTTGATATTTGTCTAACTGTTTCAGATTTGGGACTTTAAAGGGTGTCAACCATGAAATCACGTTAGTTTGGCCTAACGACCTTTTCCACACCCTTCTGTTTCCCACCGTTAGAAACAAACCCCCTCATCAGCACAATTAGGACTTCCCGCCCGTGTGGTTACGTCTGGTCCTGAATCTCAACAGCTGACGGTGTGGCTAGAATGTTCGGGGTATAATGATGCAGCAATGCAACATAGTTCAAGTTCAAGTTTAATAGTCTGCAAAATTCCCATGTATTTAATAGGGCAGTTATCTCCATAATACATGTGGTACATGATAGTTGCAACTTCCAATTTCAAAGGGAGCGTTAGGCCGCCTAAAGCTAGCCTGGACACGCTAGCCCGAGATTTAGCCAGTGTGGATCAGGTAGAGGCGAGGGGGGCTGTGGTGTAATTTCATTGGGGGCATGTTGGCCCTGGAGCCGAGGAGCTGGCCTTTGTCGTAGGCCCTGGAAACAGTCTGTCTTCCACTCTAGCATGTTGGCCCTGGAGCCGAGGAACTGGCCTGTGTAGGCCCTGGAAGCAGTCTGGCACCCAGGCTAGCCTAAAGCAAACTGAACTGCAGAGTTTCGAGGTTAACATGGCTATATAGTAACGATCTCCGACACGTACAATGACTAACACGGTACCAGTTTGCCCTGGGTCAGCCCCTTCACCTGGTCCGCATGTCGGCAGGTCGGAGGTGAGCGCCAGGGACGACCGGCGCAATCCGCGGTGCAAATTACCGTGGCGACCCGGGAGCTGTAAATCACCGCTACGGGGTCGTGCCGCACTCTCGGTCCCGACACCGGGGGTTTAAGGTTGCCCTACGGGGTCAGATCCCGGCAGCAGGTAGGCTCCGCTACGGAGGCGCACCTAACGTGCTCCCGACGCTGAACGCGAGCAGGTGCGCCCTACACCCTCGGCGAAGCAAACGTTAATCTGACATTCAGTCAAAACTATCGAGATCAACAAGGTATGAAACGCGTTCTGTCTGTTGGTGACCAATTAAAATTCTCCGCTCCGCCTAAGTTCACACTCGTCTGACGATGTCTTTGTCGTCAGATTTTCACCTAGCCCGGATTCCAGCACACTTTAAGCTCAAAGTTATCACTAGACCCAAAGTTCCGGGCTAATTTTCAGCGAGGCTAACAGAGCGATAAGGATCCATACGGCAACATTTTCCGTCACAGGAATCTAATTTGTCGATGTACAACACATCCACGACTGTCCCAAGAATGTCGTATACCTGTCGTGCGACGATATGACAGGTGCCTGTTGTATCGGACTGTGAAACACTGCACCCGAGACAAGAAGTCGTTCCATGAAGTATCACAGAATCGCCGCCAAGACATAAAAAATTTTGGCCCTGATCCCCAAGGGCACTTTTCTTTACGAGTACCCCGAGAAGGCTTGTTAACATGTTTGGAGTTCGTAACACTTTGGCGGCATTCCCAACACAGCCCGGTTTGCACAACACGATACTTAGGTGGATCATAGCTTGGCTGATTGAACACTGACTCTCCGATAATATGTTACAGAAACCAGAGGAACTCACAAGCTCCAAGTACGTCTCGCCAAGGACATTATATCAGCTGATATAATGTCCTTGGTCTCGCGAACTTGAAAGCCGGAATCGTCGCCCTTTCTTAAGAAATATTATGTAGCCAGCTGCCGCGCCGCGTACCTGCGAAGCTGGTGTGTTACGCCGAAGGGCGGTTATACCGGCTATACAGATACAGATACAGAAGCTGGTGTGTTACGCCGAAGGGTGGTTATACCGGCTATACAGATACAGATACAGAAGCTGGTGTGTTACGCCGAAGGGCGGTTATACCGGCTATACAGATACAGATACAGATTATGACGCGCTGAAACCCAAGGCAAAACGACAAGACCCTCACTAGAGGTTAATAGGTTTGTAAACACAAAGCACATCAAACACCAAATTGGTAAGGGATTTTTTAAAAATCTCCAAGCAGATCGAAAATCATAACGATTTAGGGCTGCATTTGAATATGAAAGGGGAAAATCAAGAACGTCGTAGTTTGAAAAAAACTTACTATTTAACAAACGTACACAAAAAGATATAAAACACCAAACGTCTACTTGGAGATAGTTGAGAACGGTATGATATCTTTACAATGCTAAGCGTTAACTATGCGGAGAATGATGACGTCATCACGACTATACGTACTGCCTTATCAACTCAATTCAAAATGGCGTCATTCTGTGTCCTTGACAAGTATAATCTTTCCTCGTTCTAAAACAGGACACCAAAACAGCGTCTTCACTCAACACAACACAACAGTAGCACAGCTGAACGGGATTTTTTTCTTCCCAAGCAGTCTTCCAAGAAAGGAGTCTTAGAATCCTTGACATTTGTAAGAAGTTTGTGCGGAGAAGTCGTCCAAAATATTTTGTTTACGATCGAACGTTAAAGGTCAGGTATTGTCCGCACAGCTGGTGATCAGTACAAGTTGTGTAAGTCTGTAATTTGTTATTTCCGCGATGCAAACTCTTCCCTCAAAACACGTTTACGAGAATGTTCTTGGTGGAGTTAGCTTACAAGTTACATGCATTGGGTGCCTTTGTCTGTTTTCAACAAATATCCTTTTCCAAAAATACAGAAGGACACCAGTGCCTGGCACTAGCCTTTATGGAACTGTCCAAAACTATTAGAGATACATAAAAACATGAAAGAGGGCAAACAAAATCTAACAAACTGACAAGACCACCCACCCCCCACACACACCTTACACGTTACGTACAAAAACAAACTACGTTGTTGCCGACCCCAGCTGGTTATCATTATGACGTGTGAGGTGGTAGTCAATATTATTCACCCTGTGACCCTGGCAGAGAACATGGGTCTTACTCCGAGCTCTAAGTATTAAAGTAACCGGCCGTTGACCTTATTTACACCAAGGAGCTTTAATCAGATTTGATTGAATTGAACGAAGGAGGTTCATTGAACCTCCTTAGTGAAAGCGAATGTTTTTGAACACCTCGATCCTTGGTTGATAACTCTGGTACTTGAAGGCATGACTATTTCTTGTTCTTTTCTGAGCTGGTGTTAGATACTTGGTACGTCCAGCAGTTTATTATTTGTTTTATACATCATGCATAGTCTTTGGTATCTAGTCTGTTGAGGTGTCTGTTGTATCTATATTGACTATAACTATGCAGATGGTCCACGTGTATCCAGAACCGTGCCTGGGGCAAATCTACGTTCTTGGATACGCGGAGGCTATCCAGAACCGTGCCTGATCCTAATCCTAATCCTAACCCATTCAGGCATAGATATGCTCGGTTCTGGATACGATAGTGTCTTCTGAACTGTGCGGAAGAGAAATGTGGTTGTCAGTACGGACTGATGAACACACGCCCTCGCCGAAGGGTTGCAACATTTTTCGCAACAACGTGGCGACCTTGTAGCATTTGCTACGGGTGCATTTCTCTCCCCCATTAGTTATACATGGCGGTAAACACGGTAGGCCCTTCCGGACTTGTCAATCAAAACCAATCTCCAAGCAGATATAAAAAAAACGCGATCCTCCAACATGTCCCGATGTTGTGTCCTTGGGAAGGGCCCTTTACACTTAAAGTCTACTTTCCTCACTTCACTCAGGTGGAAATGAGTACCTGGCTTCAGTTAGGGACGTCCCTCGGATAGGACGTTCAATAGAGGTCCCGTGTTTGGGGATAGCCACACCCCATGTACGTTAAAGAACCCACCACACCTTTCGGCATTTTTTTTCAGTTCGAATACACCTGGAAAGTCCACGTGTGACCTCCCGTGTCCCCTGACCCCCACCGCGAGGGCAGTCGGGAAGGGTTCTATTGTTCCCTTCCCGCCACAATCGGAGGATCTCTCACGGGAACCTTTCGGATTTCACAGCCGACATGGCGCGAATAATGGCGACGTGCTACAGGTAGGTGCGCTGCCCCGGGCACCTCGTGCGGTTAGCTGTTGGCACCGATCCACGGACGTCTAACCTTGGAGTCGGCGACGGCAGAACGTACTGCGCCTACGCAAAGCCTGGATTTTCACGGTTTTCGTTGGATGTTCGGTCAACGTTGCATCAGAATTTTGTCCGTTGCAGATCAGATATTTTTCCGCGGATCCGACACAACATCTTCTTCGTATTGTTTTTATCTGTATTGCGGGTCAAGATTTTAAGATCTAAGATATTTTAAGCGAATCAAAATGTTATATGCTTCTCAATTTGTACATGAGTCTGCCAATTCAGCCTATAACATTTGAAAAATATAGACGAGATGTCATCCTTAATACGCGAGCACGACCTTTGGCGAGGCACCCCTCAATTAGACCCTGTCCAGGCTCTACTGAGGAGCTGACCGTCAGTATATTGACCCTGACAACAGTCTGGCACCCAGGCTAGGCTACTCCCAACCCAGGGCCGACCTTGTTTGTGGAGTGGTCGGGAGCAAAGTCGTCACAGGGAAGGTTCTGAACGCGTGACGGGGCTTTACCTACATCAGCCTGTACAGAGAGCAGCGCACACACTGTTCGCGGGTCACACTGTGTAACGCTATTAGCCACAACCGTCAACTTAATTTAGCGGGCAAGTACAAGAAACAACACGCAGGGCGAAAAACAGACTCTAGCGTTAGGAACAGTTCAGACTTATGGCGCGGTCACATTGGTGGCGTCGAAATGCCAAGTGGTAAGGCTAGCGGACACGAGTTCGATTCCTAACATTCCTTGCAAGACATTGTGTCCTTCAGGAAAGCCCAAAAAAGGTACTTTGCACAACTTTCCTCACTCCACCCATGTGTAAAATGGGTACCTGACTTCGGTTGGGGAGTTAAAAGGCAGTGGAAGGAGAGGGATGGGCTCTGCCTTCCAATACCGTGCCTTAGACACAGTGGATGAACAACCCACTGTCCCTATACGGCCTTAGAAAGGGTTTGGTACTATGTATACCACATTCGTCGTAGGCCATTGTACGATTTTCTTGGCGTATACAATTCTCAAGCAGACTGTGACAGAACCAACCGCCGACAAGGATCTAAGTCAGCCTTTTCCGTAACAAGGCATATGCATTTTGCACGACATATGCACGACTGTCCCGAGAATGCCCTCAGTTTGCGATCGTCCGACGAATATGACCGAGGCCTTTAAAATCTGACACTGCAGTCGTGCCAAACCAGGGACGACAGCTACAATACCGGAATAATTGTGTGAATTGAGTTCATACAGGTCAATGCCACATAGTTCGATATGGCCTCGCTTGCGAGGACAATTTTCAACAGAAAAGTCTCACATGCTGCTGTCAAAGATAAATCTAAAAAAAGCTCGAAGCAACTTGACAATTTTGATAGCACACAAATTTTCACCGTATGCTTGCATAGCTAGATGATTGGCGTGAACAGTTGACAAGGCACTCGAGTGATTTATCGCTTACTATGGACAGGAGTTAACTCTAATACTCTGCTAATTGAGCGGAATTAATGATCATCGAGGCTGTCCATGTCCTCAAGTAAAGACTGTCCTGAACACGAGGTCAGGTCTTATACCGAAACCTTGTGGACGGTGTCACATTACAAATGTCTCAAACTTCCATTGTGTCGAGGTAGACTTCCCTTGAACGTTTGAATAGCGAAATTGAGCAAATTTAATTTTCTACCGATATCCTTCAATAGCACCGAGGACAATTCTCAAAAGGGAGTCTCGTTGTATAGCTGTCGCATCAAAGATCACCAACATGTCTTTCAGGAGGCAAAATCTGGATTATGGAAAGATTCCCTACTTTCTTTAATCTAACTTCAAGGCAACACCATAGAAAGTTGGCAAAGCACTAGAGCAAGTGCCTCTAAACCATTCAAATATAAATCAATGGAAGGGAAGAGGAGTGATGCGTACTAGTAGTGAGGTCGACTAACTGCTAGCCTAAATCACGTTTTAGCAGCCCTTCTACTTGTTAGGCTTATAGAACGCTGTACAGTGAGAGCGTGTGAGAAACAAACTGCTAGGCTAACAACCATGTACTTCGTCTGGTGGTCCAACATTATCATAAACCACTCACTCGGTGTAATCTGTTCTAAATGCGTTGTCAGCTATCCCTATAATTACTAGGACAAGAACGTCCTCCCAACAACACAGTCCTTCGTGTCAACATGTAGTTAAACGCTGACTCTCAGCTTTGGATGCACAGACGAGTGAACAAAATAGTCTCCATAGCAAGGCCTCCAAACATATGCGACAGTATTCTTTCAATTGCCAACCTATCATTCACGGACAAGTGCTGATTCAGAAGTATATACAAGACATACGGTTGCTTTTCATCAAGTCCTAATTTTCCTGAATTTCAGAGTGACTAAAGCCAGAAACGTAAACTATGATGGAACAGCGCAGCGAAGGAAAAATGACTGAGGGCATATTATATCCATCAAAGAAAATGTCCTGGAGATCTCTGATGTTCCCCAATAATTTAGCCCTGGTCCTGGAGCTAAAGACCTAGCCAGACCCTGGCAAAAGTCTGGCACCCAGGCTACTTTAAATTTACACAGGACTCACCGTGAAAAGCCGAGCTGTCTGCAGACGACGTCTGCGTCAGGCTTCCCCCAGTTGTCGTCGCAGACGGTCCCCCAGTTCCCCTCGTGGTGCACCTCCACCCGGCCGCGGTGCGTCACGCCCTCCCCGCCGCCGCGCAGACGGACCTCCCCCGTCTCTCGCCCTCTCAGCCGGCCTGCGGGGAACAGACAACAGAGTCAGACACATGCGACTTGGTGCACCTCTGTGTGCCATACAGCCCCCTCCCCCTATGTGTTACACCATCCCCTCCCCTGTGTTTCAACCCCTACCCCCCTACTACAGAGTCAGACACATGCGACTTGGTGTACCTATGTGTGCCATACAGACCCCTCACTCGTGTATTACACTATCCCCCAACCCCGATGATGATCATGATAATGATGGTCTTCGTGGTTATGATATAGATGATGGTGATGATGATGGTATTGATGATAAAGATGATGGATGATGGTGGTGATGATGATGTTGATGATGGTGGTGGTGGTATTGATGATGAAGATGGTGATGATGAAGATGATGGATGATGGAGGTGGTGGTATTGATGATGAAGATGGTGGATGATGGTCTTGATGATGATGATGATGACAATAATGATGGTCTTGAGGATGATGATGGTTATAATGATGATGATGGTCTTCATGATTATGATGGTGGTGATGCCGCTGATGATGGTGATGATGATGGTTGCACGGCAACGTATCCCAACAATTCTTCAACATCACATGTCACATGACACTCATCACGTGTACCCGGGTCCAAGTGCCCCGGTATGTATTCTGTACCAAACTATACTATACACCTGTGGACTCCAAGGAGTGGCTGTCAACATTGTACCAAACCTCTTGGGTTTTACAGTTCTACAGAATCCGGTAGTATGACTTAGACAGGGACCACAGCAGTGGCAGATGAAAATAATATTATCACAATACTTCCCTTACTTCACGCGTCACTCATCCCTTATACCTGATCCAAGCGTCCCAACAGATAATTCTTGTAGCAGATGTACTAGCTGTCCTGAGATGGACAGATACAGAACTCGATACGGCACTTGAGTAGCAGATGCACTAGTACATGATATTCTAGAGCACCTTATAACAACACATCCCTTCCATCGCATGTCACTCATCAAGTATACTCTGTATCTAAGAGTCCCGGTATGTATGTTGTACGGTTGTACCAGGCTTCTTACTCGACAGACACAGAACTTGATACGACTTAAAAGGGACCACAGACGCGGCAGATGGAGCTGGTAGTCTAGAGCACCTTATCGCAGAATTTTTCTTTACGTCACATGCTGCATACAACATACATGCATCCAATGTACGTTTGCTGTACCAGATTTCCTTCTAGTCCTGGGTTGTACAATAATAATGATCATTATACATTGTAACTATGGAATCTAATTGACAAGCCAAATCAGTGTATGTCTTTGTCAGGATTGTACGGGTACAGAATCTGATACGACTTAAAAGGACCCACAGCAGTAAGCAGTGAGACTGATACTGTAACACAGCCTGTCATGACTAATCGACACTTTGTCTCTATCACACGTATACAATATCACATATATCTGTGTATAATCTGGATCTGATGATTCTAATCTCCAAGCAGATGTTGGGGTTAGATCATAACACTCCCCGGCTTGTTCCAATTGACACACAACTATTACCTATATACTAGTACAGAAATAACGTCTTCCTGTATTTCTTAAGGATAGGAACTGCTTTTGTACCGTCTTCCCATCGGAGACAAGACAAAACGAACGTCTTGAGTGTGCCTTGAACTAATTATCGTCTTGTAGACTCTCTTGTTCAAGAGGATCATCTTGTTGTGTCTTGAGGTGTTTTGGCGCGACGTTGAAGTCCTGTGATCATGTCTACAATTGTCTCCATGTGTCTAAGACGTCATGTCTTGTCTCCTTCTTTATCTTTATCATCATTATCCCTAAGGCAATGGGAGCCCGGGTATACAAATAGGACGGCTATCTGACCTTGAACCTTTGACCCCATATGGACCACACCCTTTGCTACAATCGTACAAAGGAGAGGAGCAAATAATTCAATGAATATTTTGAAACGAAACTTCATGAACTGATAAAGCAGGAACCAAGGATTACAAAACTGCATTCTTGTCAAGCCCTAGCCGTGACCGGAACCAAACCACCGGCCACCTTTCTCGTTTCAAATGTGGCCTATGGCTTAGTAATCCCGTTTCCGGACCCAAGGGTCGCGAGTTCGAGTCCCCACCCCCACCCCACCCCTGCTCACTTTCCTACCCACCGCCTTCATCATATCCCTCTTCGGAAACACGGCACGGAAGGGTCACGGGTTCGAGTCCCAGTCCAGTTTTCAGGAGTTTTCAGGCCACCCTGGCCGCTTCCCTTGCCCGGTGGCCCCTATTCCCTACTTCATGCAATTTCTCTTCTTGACCAAAAATGTCAGGAGCTTGTATCCGCACTCCTTATCAATTTCCATGCCTCGCGGCCTCTCCTCCATCTAAAGTCACCCAGCGTCTAGACCACAGCACCGAGAGGTCGCGAGTTCGAGTCCCGGCGGGGTTCTGAACCCTCCCAGCGGTCACCGACAACAACTTGAATTTCACGCTCCATTTCTGCCGGCTGTGCAGGGGATACGTGTCTGATAGTGCTGCGTAGTTAATAACATTAGGTATAGGTACGGCCCGGTACGGTATACGGACGTCCAGGTACAGGTACGGCCAAGTACAGGTTAAGAGGTACAGGCCCGGACCTGTGCCTCTAGAACTCCAGATATGCAGAAAACCCAATATTTTAGAGAGGATCTCAAACATATCAAATCAAAGATGGTGCTGATTTCATCGCCCATACAATGTTTTTACCCTTTTCTAGTGCTAAATTTTCATTATTTTTGCAGGAATAACACTTTATTAGTCACAAAATACTTCAAAAAGTTCTACACTTGAGTATAAGTCTATTCAGGTACAGCACCTGTACATTGATGTTCCGGTAGTTTGGACTCTGGACCTGTACCTAAATGATTTTCGCGGTGCTGTACGGTACGGCAGCAGTCATGTCCCTGCTGTAGCTAATCCTGACGGCAGGTATTTGTAAGTGATTAGCCGGTGAGATTGGAGGTGACTTGTGTCCGGGTGATTACGGGGTAGGGCGTGACGGAGGAGCAAGGTCAGCAGGGCAGGACAGAGGCAGAGCAGGGGCAAGTGGTCTTCTGTTTCAAATCTTATGTCTGGTTCGATTTTGCACACCAAATATCATGCCAATCCATCCACAGCTTCTCGAGTTATGCTGTTGAACCGACAACAAACAAACTAACGCCTTCTGGCGAAAGTAATTAACTTTAAAGACCTTCAAAAATAACAACGCGACCGCAAAAGTCCTTCACTACATGTTGAAAACTTAAAACACCATCCGTGTTGGTGACAAAAGAATTAGATATTCTGACAAATGAAGACCGAAGAATCGGTTGGAAACTTGTATTATGAATCTTACAGTAACTTTGCTCTTGTGTTGGGTAAATGTTTCAACTTTAGCTGACTTACTTAGGCAGCTTGGCATACAGGGCCATAACAAGACGTCTTGCCTTCGAGCTTTCAGATTATTTGGACTGCAGTGAGAAAGACGCAGAGTAGACAAATAAAGTGTTTTGTCAGCAACTTTTTTATCTGTTTGCCAACAACATGTACTTCTTGCTCCACCCCCGTGTTGACAATGGTCTGTTCCTGTTTATACACAGTGTAACCAGGGGAAAAACTCACAGGAATGACTACAATATTTGGACTGCGAAACATGATGTAGCCAGATACAAAGGTCCTGTGCACTGGGTCCTGTACAAAGCTACAAGAACGTGTCAGCCAAATGTATGGGCTCCGTACTGACGGGTCAGGGGTCAAACCAGCTTCTCAATACAGCCTTTCGGCTCTTTTACAACAATCGCCTTTTATGTGGTCGCCTTTCGGCGAACCCAGGAGGTTCTATTCAACCTTTCTTGGAAACGGCGAGGCCTATGGTTGAACCCCTGACTTTAGCATGACTGTTTATCGTTCGTTAAAGGCATCCAATCCAATTGTAGGGCGGCAAAACAGCATTTTCAATGTCAATTTTCTGGTCATTCTTTTAATGTAGTAAGTTGAATCAATCCTACCCCATAGCATACTGATATCTGTAAGGCAAAAATGCGATGTCACTGAAGGAAAACGGTTGCTCATTTGTATCGTAGGCTGGTTGTAGCTATTTATGGGCGGTACCAAAAAATTAAGAAACGCCTCTCGTACCTTGTTTTCGGTATTTCAAGTGTGAAATGATGACGAAAATGTGCTAAGAAATGGCAGTAAATGTCAATATCAGACAGATTTCCTCATCCAGGATATTTTTTCGTTTTTTTTGCCTCCTTGAAATTGCATTGGATGCCTTTAAAGTTTATGGCATAAACTACAGGTGAGAAAACAGGTGCAGAACACCTTTACTTGTTGTCACCGCGGGCAGGTAACACAAAATTACCGCCTTGAAATCACAATCTTACAATTAGACCAAGGATTAGACATAGTAATTATCAAGACTATTCTAAATCAGAGGGACGGACCATTATCCCCATGGGGGTGCTTTAAAGAAGTAAATGTTGTTGCAGACCAATATTGTCAGCACAAGACATTTGTTTACACCAGAAAAGCGCTGTTGAACAAAAAGGCAAACTGAATACAGAGGGAGATTTAAACTCGAACAATTTCTGAGCCGGCTTAGCCTCTGTGCAGCTTTGAAGACACAATGACGGGAGAAAGAAGTAGAAAAACAGGAGATTTACATTTTCAATGGAGAGGCTTTCACCGCTACTGGTGGCACCCGTCCAAGTCCTGTCAAAGATCGTGCTCTTTTCTCCAAGCAGATGTTGATCGGAAGTGTCGCAAGTGGCCCCACGTGCATTCGAAAGAACACTGGATTCGAACGAGGAGATTGTATTCCTTGGTTCGAAAAGAACACTCGGTTCGATCGAAAGAACACTGGATTCGATCGAAAGAACACTGCGTTCTAATTCTATCTAACTAGCAGTAAATCAATGCGTGTTGGAACAATATGCCAGAACAGGCATCCCATACTAGTAACAGTCTTTTGTAGGGTAGATTAATTTCATAGTATGTTCGTTATTATCTGGCAGTAACGTTACATGACATACGATGCGACAATTGTACAATAGTTGTGCAATAAAGTTTTCTTTTTTTCAAAAGTTCTCTACATGCCCTCCCGTTTGGAGACATTCTACATGATTCCGATGACAGCTAGTCAGTGACCCGGAAACTTAGGGACATGTTATAATCCTCTGGGAGCGCCGGCCATGCCTGAGATGTTAGTAACAGCGCATCACAGGAAATCTCTGATGGGGCGGCCTGATACCCGCCATTCCTGCCATAGTTTCTGAATCATCGCGTGTGGGTAGGCTGCAACGAACAGGAAAATTCAAATTCTCTCCTTTGTCCACATGTCTCCTTCTTGTAATGAAATGAAAGATGTTTGTTTTGAATGGGAAAACAAGGAATTTCAAATAAACAAGACAGAGAAGACTCTACAATTCAAACTGCCCAAGAAGATAAAATCTGGTCTATGTGGACAGGTGGTCACTGTTGACAGGATTCTTAATGGTTGTGTCAATGGTTATAAATTGTATAAAAAGACCACCAAAAAGTGGTCACAATGGCCAGGTGGTCCATGAATGTAGAGGTGGTCACTAGTACAAGTTTGACTGTAGTTGTCTCATGCTATGTTATCACGTGAATTCAGCTATTCCCTAGCATGACCCTCAAACTGTATCATAATGTGTTCATTCTCTTTGGCACCTTATTTTCCATAGTATCAACAAAGCTGACTAAACTAAATTGAATCCAAAGCTCAGACTGCTCTAAAGTATGATCAGCTCTTGTGTGTTCTGAGTATTTCTCCGACAGAGGCGGTTTCCTTCTGCACTGTGTAAAACAAGGACCGTATAACCGCAGGTGGCGAGCACTTGACTTGAACCAACTCCAACAAAAACTTCCCTTCGCCCGTATCATTTCTGCCACGCAAACTTCCCCTGAGTCATCCCCATGCAGCGAAGTGATTGTCTCTACTAGATAGAGACAAGCTTTCGTAATCATAATCTACAAGTACAAGCAGATCTTTTGGTGGCTGCAAAGACAGTATCAAATAGGCCAGGCAGTATCCATTTGCCGGACAGTATCCAATACGCCACCCAAGGGCTGGCGTAAAAAAAATACCAGTACAGAAAACAAAGCCCTAAAACACGTCAAAAATAAGCCGAAGCCTAAACCTCTGCTTGGAGAGTAAAGCTTTCGACCGTCTATGGCCTATGGACAAACTACTTATTCTATTTAGTCAATTTCTGCTATTTTTCAGCCACTATATATAGGAGTCGGGAAAAAATACCTGACAAGATACGAGTGACGTGCACGCGTGACTACCTTTGGCTGGTGATAGAACAAGAATTAGGGTAACGGGATAAGGGTAACCGTTTAATAAGTTCGCGCGGGCAAGCGCAAATTCTTCTCCCTCTAGCCAGCGTAGTTAGCCTGTAGAGAGTAGAGACTACTCTATCCGTTGGGAAGCGTGGCGAAGACATTAAATTTAAACAGGAAACGTCGTTGAGAATTCCCACGGATGTTGTTGGAACCTCCCGCGAAGTCCAAGTGCATGTTCCTCCGGTGTTTAACCCAGTTTGGGTGACGATAGTTCCGCCAGGAGGCGACACGCTGGGATTCCTGCTGGTTTGATAAATAAGCTGAAAATAACGGGAAATTGCTAGACCGCAGAGAAACCTTGACCTACAGACACGCGAAACGGGGCCGATATTCTGTGCCGGTGTTTTTGAGACTGCCCTATCTACCTATTGCCGATCTGTTCAGATGGAACCAGACCAAAACAAATTTCTTTCCATAGGGCCCTATCTAACATTGCTTTTTCTAAGTAGTCAAAATCAATACCAGTGTCTCTGACTTAAAGGAGTCAGTAAAAGTCAAAGTTCTGGAATGCACTCTGTCCCTAGGTTTCCACAAGAGGACGGATGATACTACTTCTTGCTTGCTTGCGTCGTGGACGTGCCGCACAAAATTCAGTTGTTTTCTCACCGAAAAGGTAGTCTTAGATCCTTGTCAACGGTTGGTTCTGTCACAGCCTGCTTGAAAATTCTACGTCATCGAAATCGTAGGACGGCCTATACGACGTTTGTTTTCTAGTCCTTACTGGGCCAGTGTAGTATTAGTTGACGAACAATAATGTAAAAGCGTCGATATTATGGGTAAGCTAGCATTCTGAAATAGACTTGGGGCTTTCTGAGGTCGCAACAGCATTGGATTTTGGCATTTGGTGAAGCACCTGTTACTTACTTAAAACTTTCTACCATAAACTGATAATGGCTCCGTGTGTGTCATGGGAAAAAGGCAGCTTTGAGAGTCACCGGTCACGGACGAACAAACACATGCAAGAACTCATGTCAACCGCAAAAGTTGTGCACTCTTAACAACTATTGAGTACTATTAGTACAAACACAACATCTGCATCGTAAACTGTCAAAATCTAAATACTTTTTCAATATCAGATGAAATATTCTTTTATTCATCTTTCTTTGAGTTCTACATCAAAATGATTAAGTCTGATTTTAAACCGAATGAATGAAATTATTTATGACTTTTCATTCATTTTTGTGGTTGGGGGGGGGGGGGCGAGAGGAGTTCCGAATCATCACAAGGTCACGGCAAATAACGCGAGAGGTCAGGTGTAAACGAGAGGTCATGACCTTTCGTGACGTGACCTTCTCCGCTTTCCATAATATTTTGATGGCGGGAGTTCAAAACAAACACCGGTTTACGTACATGACGCAGGCGTCATCCTCGCGAGTTCTGGGTTCTCCATAAAGTTCAACTAGGATAAGGCCTGACGTAACCGTGACGTCATAAAGGTGGGTGGGGGCCACATTCGATATGGGATTCCCTGATGATGCAATCATGAATGTTACTTTCACATACACGAGGGAGAGGTACAGAGGCTTTGGTAGGGCCATTGGGGGTTATACAATCGGAATATTGTATTTTCCTGCCACGTTGATGTACATAGATTGTATATCGTCAGTCAGTCAGTTCATCGTATACGAATCAAAATTGTATATCGTATACGTATCAAAATTGTATATCGTATACGTATCAAGATTGTATATCGTATACGTATCAAGATTGTATATCGTATACGTATCTATCAATTATTAGAAAGGTACACAGCGAGTACAAATTTAACGGTTTATTAAGGTTTATATCCCGCGTACCGGATCATTTGATAATCATCGCATTTTCTATAGCACAGGCTTTACTATGTGTATAGCTTTTCATATCTAAACTCTCTTTGATGTATCTGCGGCGGGTCTCTGGGGCGGATGTTTTGTGTTCCAAAAATAGAAGAAAGGTAGAGATGAATGGGGGTTATGTCCATTGAAAACCAACTACAACTATAGACATTGTCGTGGGTTGTTCTGACGCCAGTTATTCTATTGAACGAGTCAAGGGAATGCTGTTCCATTTCGTTTGTCGACCCCCTCTATTAAAACCCCACGCAAATGAACGTCAGAAGTTAATTAGATAAATACTTTAGTCTTACCTGCAGCGACCATTCGGCTTCTAAAGTGTCGTATTCTCTCGTTCTGGGGAGAGAAACAGAAAGAGTGACATAAATACATGTTATTACATTTCTCTTCCAGTGTGTATATATTATATATATATACATATACTATAAAAATCAGTTCAATAGGAACTCAGGGTTCTCTATCACTCTGAAAATCGAGGGGTCTGACTTTGACCAGTAGACGGGTTGCTAGAAGCGTGATGTAGTCATTATAGTAATGCGAATATCTTTTTACACAGAAACGGGCAGCTGGAGAAACGTCACAATTTTGCCTCCCAACATCTGCTTGGAGATAAAGACCGGGTCGTCGGGTCTGTGAGGTCAGGGGTCACGAGACGACACCTGAGGTGTGTTAGCAGCTGGTTCGGGTTGCCTCAGGTTTCCCAGCCGATCTCATGACTCAGAACCGATCCGTTCCACACACAACAATTCCACACACAGACACCTCTGCACCCAACATCAGACCTCTGCCTTCAACCCTTCAAAGACAAAGCTAAGGTCAACAAACATCTGTCCTCACTGTCTGTACAGTATAAACCCAAAACATTTGAGTGGCTCCCATGTGCCTTGTTTTGTGGTGAACTCGAAGTAAATAAAAAAATCTCTTAGCCTGGCGATCAGTGAATAGGGTTGCCAAGGATAGACCCTAATGGAAATGAAAAGTCAATTGGCCTTTATGTCTCGCAAGGGTTGAAGAGGATAACTAACTAAGTAAGTAAGGGGATATGTTTCTTCCCCCGAAGGGTATAGCCGAAAGGATTGGTATCACCGCGCGTGCTATGGGTCTGGCACCCAGGCTAGCTTCCCTGGGGGCTAAAAACACAACAACAGTAAAAATTGGCCTCAAAGGGTAACAAAAAACTTTATCAGAGTTCATGCCACCCTAAGGACTATTCTCCCTCACAGCTAACTCCTCTGCCAAATTGGTAACTTTGTTTTTACCGTTTCCTACTGTTTTGAAACCCCAAAGAGCCTGTTGCAGGCTACACCTCCCTGTGTGGACTGTTCCTGATCTCAACCTGATATCGGAACAAATCAGGGTTTAATTGGCTACAAACCTGTCCCCGAAACGTCTGACCTTTCACCCTTTGATGTCAAAGAATACTAAATCATTATTCGGACAGAACCTCCTTCTTTCATGCTCGAGAAAATCTTAGATAAAAAGTGGTGAGTAGGTTTTACATTCTACGGGTTCTGACTACTATCAGCAAACAACTGTCTGGTCTCTAGTACGATATTTCCAACTATTTGAAGCTCCTTGATATTTCTTTAAAAAAAAAACGAATTTTGGAACGCCTCAACCCTTGGTTGATAACTCTGTTACTTCAAGTTCAACGTATTTCTTATAGTTCTTGTCCTTTTATGAGCTGGTATTAGATACCTTAAGGTAAAATTGTTGGTAAAAATTGGTGTGCCAGTTTTACACAATTTACGGTCGTCTGACTACCCTCAGCAATTTTCTTACTAATACTATGTATCTGTATCTGTATCTGTATAGCCGGTATAACTGCCCTTCGGCGTAACACACCAGCTTCTGTATCTGCACAGCCGGTATAGCCGCCCTTCGGCGTAACACACCAGCTTCGCAGGCACGCGGCGCGGCGGCAGCTAACGATATTACACCGAACGACCTGTTACACCCAATCTTTGCGCATCTAACTGCACGAGTTGTTTAAAGCTTTCTAGTGATTCTCTATTCTTAAATTTTTCTGCTATTCTTTTTAAGCAGCCGAACGGGTCTAGTGTAGACTGATTAGGATACGGGGACTACTGAAGTTTAGTCTCTACCAGACTAACTACGCTGGCCATAATATTTGCCAGGGGAGTTTGGCCGCCTTGTGGTTTGACTGGCTTTGGAGGGGGAAACTAACCCTCCCGCGGACTGACTCTACTGGCCAGCTATTCCCTTCTTTTGCCGAATTCACTACGATCCGTACCCCCGTAGGAAGGCCTGGTGGAGGCTAACTGAAGTTACAAAACCCATATTGTGCTCAGACATGGAGAGACTTTTGTTCATGGAATGTCCAATCAAGTGAAGAGGAATGCGACCCCGCCAAACGTCTGTCTGGTAAAGCTGGAACCACCGGGTAGAAAACATACGGAACTGTTAACTGCTCCCCTTCCACTTAACCTTGCAGTTCGTCGCTAAGATTTGACGGTCGAAGCCGTATAATTCTTAAAGGCCCTTAAAATCTCCAAGCAGATGTTGGGGTTTAAATAACAATTTCTGACAGCCAGGCTTCTCTGAAAGCTACCCACCCGTTGTCAGAAAACGTTACGTAACTCACGATCTCCCAGGCACTGCCTCGGTATCTGCTTAAATCTGTACGACATTTGTTTTTAATAGCCTGGGTGTCAGACTGTTCCCAGAGCCTACACAGCCTTAGTAGTAGCTCCTCGGCTCCAGGGCCAACATGCTAGCCTGGAAGCCAAACTGTTTCCAGGGCCCGAAAGGCCAGCTCCTCAGCTATTATAAAGGCCAACATGCCTGGATACCAGACTGTTTCCAGGGCCTACACAGACCAGCTCCTCGGCTCCAGGGCCTACACAGGCCAGCTCCTCGGCACCAGGGCCAACATGCAAGCCTGGAAGCCAGACAGTCTGACTGTTTCCATCATCCATGGCCTACACAGGCCAGCTCTTCGACTGTTTCCAGGGCCTACACAAGCCAGCTCCTCGGCTCCAGGACCAACATGCCCCCGAGGAAATTTTACCACAGCCCCGTGAGCGTTAGACCCTCCAAGACAAAACCACAGCTGTGTCAGAGTTGGTATAACATGTTTCCATGTTTAGCCACCCAAGGGCGACATTTCTGAACCTGTGCCAAGAGCAACCCTCGCGCCACCACAGATGTGACTGTATAGATGCCCTACTTACTTCAAGAATGGGGAATGCGCCGTTGCCATGGCAACAGCCGAGGGTCGATATCGGCACGTACGTCATGATTTGTCAGACGTCACATCGCCCCCGAGGTCCGGCTCGGAGATTTGTTTTCGTTCGGATAATTTCACGTCAATTTTCCCCGCCACAACAAACAGATGTTCCCCCCACATAACAACAACAACAGCAGCGTGCGAACGGATTTCGTCAGATAATTTGAGTCGACTGCCACGAACGAACACAAGGAGTTTTTTTTAAACCGGGATGTAAGTGAATTTAGCGCGGTGAATACGTGTTGTGAATAGGAGAGGGTATCCTGTGGCGCGATCGCCGCAGCCCGAGACACAAAACTTTCTCAGGCGGAACGATCATAACTAGCACGACGTGTGAGTCGACCCTGTAAAGAAAGGTTCAAACTCCCCTCCCCGACTCTTTCTCAAGATCTCCCAACTCACCTGTGGTACGGACCTCCCGTCTGTGAGTCTGTACACCTCCGAACTCGCCACTAGCAGCAGAAATAAAACTCGTGCGACAGAAACCGTCCTGTGATCCATGGTGGTGTGCGCGTAATGTCCGTGCGTACGCTCTCCCGTGTGTAGTGTTCTGTTGTGTGTATGATATGCAGTACCCGACCTCTCGCACTCCCCCGGTGAGAAACCAATGACGGACCGGCTCGACGACTCGACTATACCGACATGCCCGCGGCGGTACAAATGCCGCCGCTTGGGTGGAACAAACTCAGGTGAGAGTATGAACACCGGAAACGCGTGATCTCAGCACACCTTTTTCTCGTCGTGACCGACTGTTTCAGGAAGTGAGGATGAACGCTGTTTCTAAAACAGTGCCCCGGTATGCACTGTAACCAGTCAGTCGCACTGATTCTTCAGTACAGACACGGAGAACACCACCGCCGCCTTATATACACGGGAGACACTCCTAGACACGTCATGCCGCAACCGGAAACCGCATTAAAAACGCCCCGAATCATTTCTGAAATATTTCTCTAAACGTTCCTCCTTTCCAAACAACTTTCCATTGTTGTTCCCAGAAACACCGGTTGTTGTTATGGTTATTGTTGGACGATAGCCCACAAAACTTGGCCTCTGGGTCGTATGTATATCCTTGGTCTTCCTCAGCAGTGGTCGGTCTTCCTTGGTCTGTGGAACACTTCTCAGTAGTACGGATATCTGTTTGTCCGACTGACTGGCTCAGCGATGTTCCACCAAATTCCCGTCTCGCTCCGTACTTATCGAGTTAAATATCCCATCCACCTTGCTCTTATTAACCTGTATCCGGCCTTTCTATCACGAACGGCAGCGAGAGAGGAGAGAGGGTCACAGCGAGCGGCGTGCCTCCTCACTCCCTCCCGGGGCTGGGTGCGTCTCACCCCGCCGACACACACAGGCACGCCCGGTACTGCTCTCCTAGTGCGTCCTCTACTCGTGCGTGTTCTAAAAATCACGCTGAAATCCGTGCAAGAGCAACAGCAGCTCACGAGGTTGACGCGATCTTGGTGATTGTTAAGGTAGCTCCGACCCAGCGCGTCTTTAGCACTCTTGACGAGGTGTGAGAGTAAGCTACAGGTCAGGCTCGGTCGGCCCACCTTGTCTGCATTACCGTGACAGGCAGGGAGAAGTTAATAAACTGGATCAACGGACCTCACAGTAGCCTGGGTGCCAGACTGCTGCCATGGACAGTATACACCTATACAGGCTAGCTTCTCGGCTCCAGGGCTAGCCTGGGTGCCAGACTGTTGCCAGGGCCAATTTACAGGTTAGCTTCTCGGCTCCAGGGCTAGCCTGGGTGCCAAACTGTTGCCAGGGCCAGTAGTATACAGGTTAGCTCCTCGGCTCCAGGGCTAGCCTGGGTGCCAGACTGTTGCCAGGGCCAGTTTACAGGCTAGCTCCTCGTCTCTAGGGCTAGCCTGGGTACCAGACTGTTGCCAGGGCTAGTATACAGGCTAGCACCTCGGCTCTATTAAAGGCAGCCTTTTCTGTAAGAAAACAGGTAAATTTTGTAGGGCACATGCATGACTGCCTCCAAATGCTTCCAGTTTTCGATCGTACGATGATCGCACGACGTGACCCTTAAGGTCAAGATTTGTCTCTGCGTCATCACGCTGTGCTTCAAACACCTCAGTGATAGTGTTATCCTAGCCCAACGCGGCAAACTGTACTCTCTAGCGGACCAACTCCCCTGGCGTGTTATCTGTCTATTTGGCCAATTTCTACTCTTTCCAGCCGCTTCCCGAAGCCTGGTAGAGGATAGTGCTATCCGTTTATTTAATCTGTTTGCTGTGCCCATTGCTCTGTTTCTGTAACAAGGGTAAGGAAATATAGATTAAAGTGAAGTTCGCTTTAATCTATATTTCCTTACCCGTAGTGATCGTAGCACAGACCATAGACGGAAAAGGATGTGGTTTGAGTTAACATGGAACCAGATTCTATTCTTTCCTGCGAGATGATCTGCTTTATCTTTCAGGACATCCGCGGTAGAAGACACGCCTTGAATATAGTATGAGCTGATAACAAAACACTCACTTACTGGCACCTGCCATTGCTGACTCAAAGGGTAGAGGGGGTCGACTCGTAGACGAATCTAGTAGCTGGACGATTTCTTTAAGATATGTGGACGGCAGTCTCCAAGCAGATGTTAGTGTGGGTAACGTTTCTGTCTGTCCTGTTTTTTCTGACATTTTACGCCAGCCAAACGTCCGGTGGCAAATGGATACTGTCCTACCAATTTGATACTGTCTTTCCAATTTGATACTGTCTTTCTAATTTGATACTGTCTTGCCGATTTGATACTATCTTGCCGATTTGATACTGTCTTGCCAATTTGATACTGTCTTGCCAATTTGGTACTGTCTTTCTTTCCAATTTGATATTGTCTTTCCAATTTGATATTGTCTTTCCAATTTGATACTATCTTGCCGATTTGATACTGTCTTGCCAATTTGATACTGTCTTGCCAATTTGATACTGTCTTTCTTTCCAATTTGATATTGTCTTTCCAATTTGATATTGTCTTTCCAATTTGATACTGTCTTGCCGATTTGATACTCTCTTACCAATTTGATACTGTCTTGCCAATTTGGTACTGTCTTGCCAATTTGGTACTGTCTTGCCAATTTGGTACTGTCTTGCCAATTTGGTACTGTCTTTCCAATTTGATACTGTCTGTCCAATTTTATACTGTCTTGCCAATTTTATACTGTCTTGCAGCCTGCCAGCACTGCCAGCGGACCAGCCCCCTGCTGTAGTGCCTTGCACAACTGTGTGTTGCCTAAGGGCTACAGAAATGGAAATGGGCACCAACACCCTAAGCTCTGTCAAGAGCACGGGACCTTCTTGCAGCCCCCCACGATCTGCTTGGAGACTAGTTTGTGATCGCACGACGATCGTACGACGATCCCACGACGATCATAGGACGACGAATGTGACCGGGATTTGATTCGGACCCTCGGGCCAAATTAGCCTCACCACGCGCACCTGCTGGCCCTTAGTCTGTAATCCGTACAGAAATTCTTAGCTGTAAGACAATTTCCTCATCTGATCTCCCTAATCCCGCTAATCCTTTTGTGATGGGGTCTTTTGGAAGAAGCTTATCGGGGGGAGGGGTCGGATTATGGACTGCCACGCACGGAAGAACAGACGTAGCCTGGGTGCCAGACTGCTTCCAGGGCTAGTAGACAGCTCGTACTCAGCTCGTATCCAGGCCAGCTCCTCGGCTTCAGGGCTAGCCTGGGTGTAAATTTGCCTGCAAGCTCTAAGGTTTGAGAGCTTGTAGTTTGTTTCTGATTGCGTGTACTAGACTCAGTTGTAAGCCTCCCTATGACCTTTTCTCAGTTGCGGCCTTGCAGTCACAGTGTGAGCACCTTAGTGATTTTCGACTGTACAACTCCAGTCTTTGTCAAGGAATGAGCAATCCACCGCTTCCGTGACGTCACGTTATGCAGATGACACACGTGACTCCGTGAGCAGTGGATCGTAAGTTGCAGAAAGTCTGTGGCGCCCCCCGTCTCTGTTGAGTGATGGTTGTAAAGCCCTGATGTACATGTATATTCAGAAGTCGCACAACATATACATATAGAATCGCTTGGACATTCGGTCTCATTGGACAAAGTAAGAATCTTGGACTCCGAGCCAGACTTGTTTGAACGAAGTGTGAAAGAAGCCATATACATCAGGGCTTTACAACCATGGTAGAGGCTAACTCACACCAGCGTAGGCTAGTATAGTTCTATTACTTAGGTCATTTTAGTGACACTGAATTGAAATAAGAGTGATGGATGTCACTTTGCGGGAAACATTTGGAACTAGTGTCCGTAATTTATCCAGTAGTGGAGTTTGAATTGGCAATGGGCATCAAAATGTTTGTACGTCGATTTATCTATTTTTTTTTTCTGGAGACATAATTTGTAGACCCTTCCTACCACCTGTGCGCACCGCAGTTGTTTTTTTTTTAAACTGATGAATTTCCGAGACTGTATAATAGGTCTACATTGAGATTATTGTGTATTTCTCTGGTTCCGACATTTGTATATGACTAAGAAAAGGTAAAGGTAGTCCCATAGCTTTTTTGAGGCCGTTTGTTGTGGAAAAATCACACTGCCGCAAGTTCCGCTATGCATACTGGGATGTTTTTTTTTACACCCCAGCTGCAATGCATCACGGGAATGGGAAACGAAACGAACGCGCGAAATCCAAGATGGCGAAAGAACATCTCGCCAAGGAGGAACATCTCTGAAAACTGCCGGACTGGAGGACTAGAAACGGCTGTTTTGGGCGGTAAGTTGCACTCAACTTTGTTCCTGTATTCCTGTGACCATTTTTTTTAGGAAACTTTCGTGAAAAAAACGGCGAAGCTGCAGAAATACGGCCGTGTTTCTATAGCAAATATTACAAGTATATGGCGTGGCGTGGCGTGCTATCACTAGCGAAGGCGAGACTGATTTGCATAATTATACCAACAACAAACAACAAGCAAAATACCGTGCCGGGTAGGAACTAAACTAAGGCCGCTTGTGCTGCGTCCTCCCTATGTCGCTTCTATCCTTTATTATGTTTATCTTGTATTTTTGTCAGGCGTCAGTCACTTGGTTTCGTTCTATCTGTGTGACGTTGAACTGCATTAGTGAAGTTGGCCGCATGGTGGCGTTGGTTTGCTGTGTGAGCTCGCTGGTTCGTGCTCTGGAAATACTAGTGTATACTTCAGGTTGGCGTTTGCAATGAATTGTCTTCTGTGTCCACATATATACACATAATCACATCTAAATCAAACCCAATCTGCGATTTATTGTAGAATAGTATAATAGTAGTAATCCAGTTTGTCTTTCACAAGTCTTTCTTTTTATATGACATCTAGCTACCTACCAAATATGTTATATATTGACTTGAACGAATTTTATGAAAATTATTGACCAATTTACAAAGTGTGTATTTTGAATCTGTAACATAACTTGTATTTTGATGAATATGTGACACATTTGTAACACCTTGTGTCAAAGCTGTGCAATTCAGCCCTAAGGCTGCAAACATGCTTTTATCACCTGTGCGAAATAAACCAGTCTACTAACTACTACTACTAGTATACTAGTTGAAGTTTTGATACTGTCAATCAACACAAGATCACCTCAAATGAAATGTTCCATATCGCATAAGCTATAAATATAGCACAAGCTATAAATATAGTATAATATTTATGTTCACTTTTGGCTGTGTTCTTCGCTGCCATATTGTTTTCCTAAATGAACATCCTGGGAACGAGCTCTGCTCTTGTCCCCGGGTGAAGTCGTGTGACGCGAAGGCATTACGTAGCTGATTTACCAAATATGGTAAGACGTGCGAAAACGTTGCGCGGCGCGGGACGAAGTCCTTCGGCCGGGTGCTTTCAGCTTTTTCGCCTGATTTTGGGTGAAATTTGGTGAACAATAAACCTTTCGTGTGATCTGTCAGCGTTCCTGTCCATATTCCTGGAGGATCTGTCTGCGTTCCTGTCCATATTCCAGGAGGATCTGTCTGTGTTCCTGTCCATATTCCAGGAGGATCTGTCTGTGTTCCTGTCCATATTCCAGGAGGATCTGTCTGCGTTCCTGTCCATATTCCAGGAGGATCTGTCTGTGTTCCTGTCCATACTTCTGGAGGATCTGTCTGTGTACCAAAATTTGTATGGTTCCTTTTAAGAATAGGAAGCCTTTGATTGTAAAATATCAATATGAATAAATGGATCTTTTTGTGTTGTGGGGCTCAGGGTATTTAATTCTACTGTTGACACTTTGATAATGTGGGGGCTAAATGTCAATATTAGGTGAAACACAAGATTTCTTTTTAAATAATTGGAGCTATATTTGGGGTACCCCAAACGAGGGTTTGCACGACGTGAGGTTCTTCGTTACACGTACGTTTGCACGCGTGTAGTTCCTCACGCCGCCGTAATTTTGCACGTGTGTAGTTCCTCACGCCGCCGTAATTTTGCACGTGTGTAGTTCCTCGCGCTGCGCTGACTTCGCACACACGTGGATTTCCTCACTACAAACGGAGTAAACACGCATTTTGTGGGCGCAAAAGTGGAGGGCAGAACGAGGTAATGTCGGGCTAACTACCCGTGCGTGCATTTCCTCGAGGCATGCTAAATTTACCCGTAAGTGCATTTCCTCCCTACGAGCCGATTAAACACGGATTTCGCGACCGTATGGGAGACGGAAGACTGGACACTTTGACTGGCATAGGTGTGCGGATTAGTTCACAGACGAGTGCATAATTTGGCTCAAAACAAGAGAAGTTTCCAAGCGTTCCGTGGGTACAACAAGCGGGGGAACGGCGACGTAATTTTAACCGACCACTTTGATACGATGCGTGGTATTTCTCGTAGGGACATATCACTGAATCAATCGGCAGGGGTGTACAACGGCGCGTCGGTCCTTACAACAACAGACATGAGATCGTCGGCACGGGCGTACGTTTCCTCAATACAACGGTGTTTTGCACGTATGTGCTTTTCCTCACTACCACCTAGATTTACACAGACATGTTTACTGACTACAACTCACCGTCTACAACAGAAATTTGTTAGGGTATTTTTATCGTCTTTTCGTGTTTTTGCGTCTTTTACTTTGATGGTCTTTTCGATCCACAACTACATGTATTATAGTTGATTTAAAAAGTGTACAACGTGAAAGAGGAAACTGAAAACACGTACGAAAAGACGCTAAAAAGTAAAACTATGCCCAGCATTACGACCTAACGCCAAAAACGGTTAAGTAACCACTAAGATAGAACTGACAAAATTCATACCTGTGCAGAGCAACATGATAAATCGGCAGTTTCACCACTAGTCAGGCTCCAAGCTTGTAAATCCGAGTTCTGTGGTTCCTAGTTCCAAGTTTAGCTGCATCTTGCTTTGTTGTCAGAATGCAAGTGACGCGGTCTCGCTTAATATATGCGCACATGCGCACTGCTCACTCATGCGTAACCAAGGTAACTAAATCGTACAAAGCATCTGGGTGATTCTATTGATTTTTAGGGGTGTCTAGTACAATTTTTATGAATCTTTCACACCATACAATGGTTAAATATACAAAACACAGTAAGCACACACATACACGTTTTCACTTGTGGGCTCTGGGGACGCTTATAATTTGCAAAGATATATAACGTTAAATAATTTCGTTATTTCGTCGTGCTTCTCCAGTACAGTGCACCATAACTTTTTACCGCGTCGAAGTGAAGACACCACAAAAGGAATGACCTTTGACCTTGACACCGTCCATGTCCTGTTCAAGTCATGAGTCCAGATACAGGAGCTCGTGCGAGGCATAATCACAATAATTTTTGGTGAAATGGCTATACAGCTATCCTTCCACATTAGTTAGTTTGGTATCAATGGTTGAAAGAAATACACGGACATGTAACGCTCAGTTTTTGAGGGGAAAGTGTGGTCCAATTTAGCGGTAATTTGGCAACGTCGACGCGTCATAAAAATACTGTTACAGCTAGCTGACAAAACTTTCGATATTTGACCATTCTTTTTTTTCAAAACTTGGTAAGATCAAACAAATTAGACCTTTCAATTTAATAGCTCTCCTTGAGTTATCCCGCTTCCCGACCGTAGCCGCCCTGCCAAACACGTACCACGGGGCTTGGCAAGTTTCTATGCGGCTCGCTAGGAACGATAGCCCCGTAATTGAACCCAACCGGCCCGCGCCCACGGAGTTATTTGCGGCCCGAAGCTAGCTGACAAAGCTTTCGATATTTAACCATTAATTTTGTAAAGACTTGGTGCGAGTACATCTAAAACTTTAACTTAAAACAATGTTATACCCTCTTATTGATGAAATTTGAGCGGAAAGCGCCGCAAATTTAGCGGGAATTTGGCAAATTATCAAAAGAATGTCCTGTCGTCGCTATCCGTTACAGCTAGCTGTCAGGAGTGACAAAACTTTCGTTTTTCAGTTTTCCATCTTCTACATCTTCAGCAACCGTATAATAAACAAATGTTAAAACTCTGACTGATCATTGTAGAATTTTTTTTTTCTGTAGACAATTATTTCAACAGACAATTAGTATTATTAAACTCGCAGTCATATCAAGACAACACACTACACATAAAATCTAAATCACTACACAAGCAAATGCTCTCGCCATTTCAGAAAATATCATTGGAACAGCATACAGAATAGAGAAAAGTCATTCTTACAATGTTTGGCGATTTGTAAACCTATTCCCATTTTTGACATTCATGAAATCATGATACGAACATCCAAATGTGATAGAAAGTTCCACCCCTATGTTACGACGCACCTATGTTACGACGCACCTATGTTTTGACGCACATTTGTTTCGACACACATTTTTTCCACGCTAATTAGGGTTAGGGTTAGGCTTTTTTCGGTGCTAATGCCGCAATTTTTGCACGATCTTTGCCCGGGATTTAATCTTCCATTTTTCAGGGCAAGTTGCATTGCGTAACCATGCCATGGTAACGGACGAGGCCATTTGTTCGGTGGTTGACTAACGCGCTCCTTTCATTATGCCCCGTTTTGCAAAGATTTACAGTCATATTACGTTTTGAAATGCTGTCATAGTCAATGATACATACACAAAAGATAATTCCTCGACTATCTGTATTGTGTAAGGGGTTTATAAAGCAAGGACTGACAAGCACACGCTCGCAGATTATATAGAAATCGTCATAGTATTCATCTGGGCAGGAATATGGAGTAAAGATTCATTCATTCATTCATTTTGAATATTTCCCGAGTGCCGTAGACCATATTACAAGAAATACATTTCCATAGGAAAATCACTTGGCTCTCATACCTTACTATCGCTCTCATAAAGTCATCCGCGGACACACCGAAACAAGAAATAGTCCAAAAATCATGCGACGAGAACAATGACAACAACATTGATAGCGACACCAAAGCCCTGTACCAGTTGTATAATGTCCTTGCCTGTACCATCGTGGAAAAGGATCTATTTTGCGGGCGAAAAGGTTATAGAATTTTTATAGACACACAAAGTAGCGAATATTTTACATATTTTGGGGACGAGAAAATGGGTACGCATCCACAAAAATGCCTGTAAACTCAGCAATCTTTATCGCACAGCGCCGAAACAAATATCAACATGTCCGCCTCTTCCGGATCCCCTCTCTCTCTCTCTCTCTCTCTCTCTCTCTCTATCTACATACACCTGATCTTATGGTCAGCAGTCAATGGACAAGTTCAAAGTAAAGCGCACACATCTTTAGTATTTGATTCTTTCCTGTTCTGTGGTTTCTCAACTCTAGCCACAATTTCATAAGAACATCTAATTTCCGTAATTGACGCTTCTAAGGTTTAGCGTGCTGTCCGTGAATTTCGGTTTATAATATTATTATTTTCCCGAATGTTATATTCTCACATTATGCATAGGTGTGTCGCAACATAGGTGCGTTGTAACATAGGTGCGTCGTAACATAGGTGCGTCGTAACATAGGTGCGTCGTAACATAGGTGCGTCGTAACATAGAGGCGACCCCGTAAGAAAGTACAGCATAATTTTTGTTTTTTTCTCAATTGACTTTTTAACAAACTTCAATCATAAAAAGTGTGGGCTTAAAATGCCCCAATGTACAAAACTTACACGTTATCAGTCATTGTAGTTTTCCTTGTAGGAAGCACAATTTTGTTGCATACATTGTTTTATCTTTATTTTATTTTACTCTAAATATCAACGACCGAATAAAATCTTCGTATATGAGCTCCAGGATTCATCCAAGTAAAAAAACAGGATTACATGTACTTTCTTTTGGCTCGATGACAAAATCACCCAAGAGCACAATGGAGGGAATGTCACACGCATTTGCGCCAAAATGACAAGGGGTTCATGTTTTTGACCGTGCATAACAATAATGAATAAATTACGAGTTTTCTCTCACATAAAACAAAGAAGCGGGTCCGGAGTGTCATTCTCAAATAACAATACACGGCTTTGTCTGGCACTGTCTGTCCCTAGCCATACAACGTCGAGAAATAGCTAGTAAACAAAGGCGGTTTTAGGTGTGCAACAAACATGGATTCCAGGTCCAATGTTTCACACTTACCATGTATTAGTTGAATACTATGTAATTGAGTATTTGAAGAAAATCAAGGACAATATTTTCCATGGCGAAATCTATAAAAATTCTTGCAAAGCGGTAGTATGTAGTGCTACACATTCTTTAGAGTCTCTGTCACTACCTGTACTTTATGATTATTACTCGAGTCTAAATGGCCAAAAGTTATGAATACTATTACTATAACTATTATTTTTGCATTTAGTAACTCTAGTATGTTTCTTTTTCTTTTAACAGGCACGCTGATATTGACCCTCGGGGAAAAGCTACCGTTTCGTCTTGTCATTAGGATTATTAATTTGTTCAGGAAAAGTTCTGTTTGTTCAGTTTTGACTTACTTTTTGCAAGCTATATGTTCTTACTTTTTACTAACATGTGCTACGTTTGTAAATAACATTTTTAATAGCTCAAGTTGCACGTGGATTTACACGATTTACTGTTTGAATTAGCAAGTATAAATATAAAACATAATTGTTGAGAATATCTGCAAAACACAACAAAGTTTCCATCCCCAAGCTCACAAACGAATGGCGAGTACGGTACCGGTTCTATAAGAAGAAAGTTAAGATCACTGATTGAACTGCATCAGAACCTCCTTGATCATACAACGAATCTGCAATGTACCTCGGATCTACCTCGGATCTACGGTAGGTTTGTAATCACGACGGTAAAAAAGTGGGGGTAAAAAATTTGAATTGCCAAGATGTTTTTCAACGACGAATTTTATTGTGACAATACGGTGTATATAGGTTCCAGACTTCAAATTTGCTTCGTTGGCCCAGTTGTTTGACCACACCATCGACTATTCACAAAATCAAAACCGAAAAACATATCATTCTGGTCCGCGGGGCAAATTTCCGTCTTGTAAACGGCCGTCGCCTTTCGATGCCATATCGCTGACTGGTCGATGCTACATCCGAACGTATAATAATTTTCGCCGTTCTGCGATATAGCATCTGCCGTTTCAAAAGGCGACGACTGTTTACGAGACGGAAATTAGTGTCGGCGGGAGACCGCAACCATTAGACTAGACGAATGCAGCATAACATTAAACGCCTATCAGTTTAGAATCGATTCATTACAGTTATTGCATACGAATTGCATGTTGCTAGTATAATAATTCTAGTTGACTTACTTTGCATCGTATATTCATTCTGTATTTTCGATTTATAACGTTCAGGGAAGAGGAGTTCCGTTCAGATCTAGCTAGCTTGAGAGTTTAGCCTACTGCCTAAAACACACTTCAAAAATGTTCAAAACACAGTCTAGTAAGCTAGTTTAGTACTGTACTAGTATATCCATGGTGGGTTGGAGATGAGATGTTATACGAGTTCGGGAAGGCGGCCATTTTGTTTGTTTTTGTTATCCTGCTTAGTGACGCTAAAAAAAACTGTACGAACCGCAGGCAGACTGTGCACATGTTGCATACCAATATCACCTAGCGAATTTATCGTAATCTAATTTTCTAACATATACTTTTGATTTAATTTAGATTTATTTGACCTGAAATCCTGTGATGTTGTAAATTCCTTTGTTTGATGTTCGCTTGGGTGTCGCCATCATGAACACACCACATACCAGAACTTCAGGGTTTGCAAGGATTTGTAATAAGTGAGCAAAGAGACACAATTTTGTGCTTGTGGATTAAATATTCTATTTTTATATTTTAGATTATGAACGCCAATAGGTACAAAGTCTCGAAAATGCTAGTTGGGGGGAGGCGAATGCGTAACACAACGTGTGTATGAGTATGTGTGCAAACAGCGGCTAAGGAGAAGAGACACGTGAGTGTTCCTCGCCGTACGGCAGGCTCCGTACCGTTAATACCGGGCGGTAGGGCGGGCGGCCGCGGCGTGCGAAGGGGATGTGTGCAAACAGCGGCTAAAGAGAAGAGATACACGTGAGTGTTCCCCGCCGTACGGCAGGCTCCGTACCGGGCGGTAGGGCGGGCGGCCGCGGCGTGCGAAGGGGATGTGTGCAAACAGCGGCTAAAGAGAAGAGATACACGTGACGTGTTCACCGCCGGGCCCGGTAGCAGATCGTGGGGAGCGGACGAAAGCTAAAAACAGGCTCCTAGAAAGGCTGACACTCAGGCTCCGACGGGCCAGACTTGGCCGGCGTTCAGCTTTGCGTAGCGTGACCAGCGTACGTATCAAATTCACCGGCGCACGTATGAAATTGCCGACGGTGGGACACGTTCCACAGGGCCGCCGGTAGCGAGGCAAACTTGCGCAGCGTTCCAAATTCACAGGCAGGCGTACGAAACTGCCCCCGCAGGCATGCAGGTTCCGTACGCACGGCCGATAATTTCATACGTTCCGGTGTTTCATACGCGTACGAAATTCATACGCTACCTGCACCGCTGTACCGTTAATACCGTACCGGGCGGGAGGGCGGACGGTCGCGGCGTGTGTATGAGTACTAGTATGTGTGCAAATAGCGGCCAAGGAGAAGATATACACGTGACGTGTTCACCGCAGTGAGGAAAACCACATGCGTGCAAGGTTATAATTAGCGCGGCGCGAGGACAAACACGCGTGCGAACAGAGCACGATGCGAGGAACCACACGCGTGCAAAATTACGGCGGCGTGAGGAACTACACGCGTGCAAACGTACGTGTAACGAAGAACCTCACGTCGTGCAAACCCTCATATTCGTGTCCCCGTATATACCTGATAATTGGAACAAGTGAGTGATGCACACTCACAATAATATTATAATTACGATACACAATAATTACAGTATAATATAATTTTGTCTGTGGCGGAGTCGATATGGAAGACCAAACCCACGTGGGCATTCAAGGAAGAGATGGATGGACAACATGACGGAAGACTTCCACGACTGAAACCTACATAACGTCAACCCACATATATAGACTGAGGCAAATGGCAGGCATCAGGGTGCAAGCAAGTCTAACCCTCGGGATGGGGAACAACAGACGATAAACCAGATAGTGAGTGAGTGAGTGAGTGAGTGAGTGAGTGAGTGAGTGAGTGAGTGAGTGAGTGAGTGATGAGTGAGTGTACTACAGATAAGCTGTGTGACACCGATGGTTGAAAGCCTAAGGGGAGGAATCAGCGAAACAAAAATACATCTATTCTTTTTAGATGGAGTTTACATGTATACTGTAAAGTTGCTTTCTACTTTAAATACAGTCATTTAGTCAGGTAGTTCAGGATGTAAAACTAAACGGTACTGTAAAGACAAAACAGTAAAATAGGTTGATAAAAGTCTAGTGTCTCTGCAACAGATGAGACACAAAAACATTAATTCAGGCTTTCTAATTTAAAAGTAGCCATTTTAGAGCTAGTACAACTAAACTGTAGACAGTTGCAGTGATAGGTTGATAAAAGTGTCTAATAGCAGTGTATAGCCAGTTAATGTGGTGTTGACTGGTGCTCAATACCAGTAGGCCCGGTTCTCTGCAACATATCAGACACAATTATCAACATTAATGCAGGCTTTCTAATTTAGAAGTAGCCATTTTAGAGCAAGTACAACTAAACTGTAGACAGTTGCAGTGATAGGTTGATAAAAGTGTCTAAATAGCAGTGTATAGCCAGTTAATGTGGTGTTGACTGGTGCTCAATACCAGTAGGCCCGGTTCTCTGCAACATATCAGACACAATTATCAACATTAATGCAGGCTTTCTAATTTAGAAGTAGCCATTTTAGAGCTAGTACAACTAAACTGTAGACAGTTGCAGTGATAGGTTGATAAGACTGGTGCTCAATACCAGTAGGCCCGGTTCTCTGCAACATATCAGACAAAATTATCAACATTAATGCAGGCTTTCTAATTTAGAAGTAGCCATTTTAGAGCTAGTACAACTAAACTGTAGACAGTTGCAGTGATAGGTTGATAAAAGTGTCTAATAGCAGTGTATAGCCAGTTAATGTGGTGTTGACTGGTGCTCAATACCAGTAGGCCCGGTTCTCTGCAACATATCAGACACAATTATCAACATTAATGCAGGCTTTCTAATTTAGAAGTAGCCATTTTAGAGCTAGTACAACTAAACTGTAGACAGTTGCAGTGATAGGTTGATAAAAGTGTCTAAATAGCAGTGTATAGCCAGTTAATGTGGTGTTGACTGGTGCTCAATACCAGTAGGCCCGGTTCTCTGCAACATATCAGACACAATTATCAACATTAATGCAGGCTTTCTAATTTAGAAGTAGCCATTTTAGAGCTAGTACAACTAAACTGTAGACAGTTTTATTTCTTGCCAAGTATTGACACCTGGTCAGTCAATGCATTCTGTGTACTCCCTTGAGGATGTCTTTGCTAGCGGGGACATTGATGCTTCAACACATCAGTATACCAGTGCGATTGACTGACCAATTAATTAACCAGGGGAGGGTCCCAGTTATTCTATTTTTTAAAAACATAACCGATAGATCGACCAACCGATTTAATATTTGATTTATATATATTTACTAGACTCAGTTGTAAGCCTCCGGATCCCTATGACCTTTTCTATTGCGGCCTTGCAGTCACAGTGTGAGCACCTTAGTGATTGAATGGATGAATAGATTATAAAATGAGTCATTCTTTTCTGACAAGGACGCCGGACATTTATATTTTCAACATTTTATAATAAAACTCTTATATCTCCTTGGCATCAATTGAAATGCTCAGTTGAAATATTTCAGTAGTATGTACATGTGTAATGTTAGCATAGTGCTTCTAAGGCCTGTGGGAGCACTAACTTGTCAATGTTCATTTTCTCATTGAAGAACACACACACATGCACGCACACACTCACATACACACACACACACACACACAAACTGGCGCGGTCTTACATGTATGAGCAAAGAATGAAACCAAGCGATTTGTTTCCTTCATCGAACTTATCAAACTTTACTTCCAACCATACATACATACATGATCATTCCAGTGTACAAAATGGCCAGAAAGAAGCGAAAATCTGCAACAAACATCACTTACTAGTACAGAAACACAAAATACAAACGTGATGAGTCAGTGAATGCAGGGTGTGCTTACACCTCCTTAATCTTTCCACTAGAGGCTGCAACTGCTGAGTGACCAAAGGTTTGACAGATCGCTCAATGAATGGCCAATGCCCATGGGCAATGGCAAAGTGGGTAGAGTGTTAATGCCTTGCATTCGGTAGGTCGTGAGTTCAATCCCCAGCCGAGTCATACCAAAGACTTTAAAAATGGTACATACTGCTTTCTGCTTAGCACTCAGCATTTGGGAAAGAGTATGGGAGTTAAACACACACACCACTACCAGTGGACTAGCCCCCTGCTGTAGTGATTGCACTGCTGTGTGGCCCAAGGGCTACAGGAACGGAGATGGGTGCTGCCCTATGCACCATATATAGGTGCGGGATAAGATAAAGAACAATTTTTTTCTATGTTTTGTGTGTTTTGCTGACTTTTAAATCATACTTTTACATCTTTACTGAACATCTTGCATCATACTCCATTTATGAAATCAAGGGTCACACAAATCCAGTTTTGGTCGCTGTATAGTCACTCAGTGATTGCTGTTAAGTGGAAAAGGAGCCTAAACAATAAGTATTTCCAGCCACAACTCAAATCTAGACTAACTCATGATATATTGCTTGTGATAACAGATTTAACGCATAACCATATACAAGAACAGGGCAGTAGCTTTTCAACAAAATACCTTCAACCCAAGCAGTTAAGCCAACTATCTTACACTCGTTTTTGGTTTAAGGAAGATTGCATTTACACAAAATGATCTACATACCATTAACAAAATCCTGTACAAAAAATGCAACAATGGCACAAAAACATATTGAACACGCAAATGTATGTTTGCCCTAATCTTATGAATAGAATGTCCAGCATTCCTACTTAGCAGCTACAATACAGTTACAGATGGAATTGAGTTATCAACTAGCTAGGCCACACCAATTTTCTTTCTTGGTTCACGGATTCACAATTTTTTTTTTTTAACTGGAAGATCAACATGAAAATAGAGTCTGAGGGGAAAATCTGTCCCTTGCTACACAGTTTCTGTTACTGTTGTGAAAACTACCAGGTCCAAGTTTTTCTCACAGACTTTTCGTTTTTTTGTTGACCTTCTTTTACTTTATACTTCATAGAACCAAGGCAAAAATTGATGCGGCTTCTCATGTGAAATACAACTAGGTCCAAGTTTTTCTCCCAGCCTTTTCAGTTTTTATGTTGACCTTAAACTTCACTTTTACACTTCATAGAACTAAGGCAAAATTGATGTGGCTTCTCATCTTTAAATCATTAGTTACTACATGTACATGTGGCCCAACTAGCCTGGATACAAACTCAGGCAGCATCCAGGATATCAACGAACCTCAAAATACAGAAATGTAAAGCGGTGTGGATTCATTCCTCAAGCTGACATCTTGCACACTGCAGTCATCCCGACAGGCTGAATAAAAGTTCTAAATGGGAACTCTAATGCGGCTCCAGATGTCTTACTGAGGGACGGCTGCGGTGTGAAAGATGTTGGTTAGCTTGAGGAATGAATTCACCCCACTTTATACTCAAAATACACAAATGCTCAATTTTCTTAATCAATGACCTCTTGGGTTGTAGAATTGACAGTAACAACAATGCTGTGACTTCATTCCAATAAGATACCAGAACAATCGTCAATACAAGAGTAACGTAATGTCTACATAATGATTCAAAAATACATCTTCTTCCTGTTTATATGATTATGTACATCAAAAGGTAATGCTAAACATGTAACATGCCAGGGTACTATGGATTGCTTAAAACTACCAGAAGAAAATGGAACTCGAAAAACTTAATGTCAGACCAAAATCTTGTCTACAAATAACTTGAGTAACTAATAAGTACTATCGTGGAACCTTAGCACTTATAATCAGTGTTCTCTTAGTGTAGTGTTCCTCAGTTGAGGTGATTTGTAACATCTTGCACAAAATGTCAATAATGGAATCAGTTTATTACACTAAGAGTCCTGACCTGTCTACAAAATTATCAGCCTTCAATAGAAACAAGATTAAGTCTTCATAGAAGACAAAAAATCAGGCAATTGAAATTCAGTTCACTATTTCTTAGACCATCACAAACTTTGCAAAAAGTGCAATGTATGAAAGTCATTGCAGATGTGTGAGGTACATTTAAGTTAATGCATTATGATTTATGATCATTTACAGAAATGCTAAGAAAAGGGTTTCAGTTTGGAGACTGATTGTGTACTTCTGGGTTTCTACAATTTGTAAATTTCGATCAACTAACTTCACAACAATGTAGCTCCTTCCACATTTATCAACAGTTGAATGATTCTTTCACTGCTTCAGATTTTAACTACAAATAGTTTCTGCACAGATTCCAAACACATAGTATGTGGACAGGGTTGTATCAGAAGGTTTGATGTTGCTATTTTTGTACACCTGCAAGTTGCTACAGTGAGTATGTAACACTGTTGCGACTGCTGTAACAACTACTGAACAATTGTAGCAAAATTCAGATCACTGGTAACTACAATTACTTAACCAGACAGAAAGTATTTTGACTTAGCAAACATTGTCTGATGTATCTACATGTAACAAACTTTTCCAGACTGTGTAGCAATCGTTTGTAGACATTTACAGTAAGACACTTCTACACTGCCACAGTCTGACAACATTGCAACATTTTTTTTCAATACTATTTACAACAGCAACATAGAGGCATAGAATCTCATCTCAACAGAGGACAAGTGATATGACAAAAAAAGGACACCTGCATTTTGAAATAAGTGTATCAAACTGTATCAAACTGGACTGCGACACCGTGGCGTACTGTGTATGGGTGTAGCCAGTTTGGGTAAGATTTGTTTCTGTTCTTTGTAAAAAGGTTTCTTTTTTTCGGGGCATTGACAGACTGTGAGATGCTGTTACAGGTTTCATATGGCATTAATGTTGCTTTTTTTTTTGGGTAGCAGACTTCTGTAAGTATTGCGTGATATTTTGACATGTATCCATGACATTTGTACAGATTCTGGAGAATTGTTTCATTCTCCACCAAAAATCTTTCAAAGACGGCCCTTAACTAGCAGTAAGGCAGACATGGAGAAATCTTACTATACACAAGGCCTTCACAAAAACCATTACTAGTGCAGCATGTCAGCAGAACGTACTGCGCCTGCGCAAAACCCTGATTTTTCTCGTTTTTCGTTGGATGTTTGGTCAACGTTGCATCAAAATTTTGCCTGTTGCAGACGATATCTTTTCCTATAAAACATCTGAAAACTACAGACAGGCTGTCAACCTTATATGCTCTAATACAACCTTATATGTGACGTTCTGCCAAAGTGCTATGCCCAATACATTACGGGTTTTGCGCAGGTGCAGTACGTTCTGCCGACGTGCTCACTAGTGCCAACTGTTACAACAGATATGGCTTTTCATACAAAAAACACCTGGGCAGCACTGAAACATAAGACACAATCATTGCAAAGTCCTGACTCCATCTAACGCACCGACCGCTGATTCAATGTTACAACAGTCTCTGACCTGTCAGAAACTCATCAAAATTGTACAACTTGAGAGATAAACAACATTGACCTTGAACTTTGCCCTTAGAAATACACAGTAAGAGAGCACGTTAGCAAAACGTACTGCACTGATTTCACTTGCACATTCGTAACAGAACTGACTTTGTTTGCAATGACAAACATCTAATTCTGAGAGCAATTTACTTTGAAATTCGTAGATGAGTGAATTTCTTCTACATTTGTGTGCTGGTGTCTCCTACATAAGCCACGGAAAGGTCACTTCCAGACACCCCTCATGAAGAGTGGTACATTCCTAATTTCTGTAATGGTTCTGTCAGAATGTGGAGCAGTCCACTCTTGAATAGGGGTGTCCAAGGTGGCCCTAGCACTTTTCCTGTTTGGATTTCTTGGAGTTGGATTCGTCGTACATGGCAGCGGGAATTTCATCTATTTTAATGAAGTCCTGAAAAATCAGAGAAAATTAACGATTAGCAAAACAACAAAGGTTTTCCTTGTAAAAAACAAACGAGGTGCCCAAACAATGTTAAAAATTTATATAGAGCCATAATAAAGCTTGCCAAAAACACTGCAAGCAGTCTTGTTCAACAGCAAAACTTGCGATGCAAAAAATTACTTTGATCAAAGTTTGATGTCAAGCATTTCAAGCACCTTCTCTCCTTCATGCACTTGTCAATGTAAAGTCAAGGGGACTTGTTTAATGTTTAACAATAAACATTTATGGATAACTTTTTACAAAAGGTACTGGCTGTTATGTTAGGCTAAGCCGTCCCCTTAGGCTTTTCACTGACAAGTGCACGATTGCAAAAACACCGTACGAACGGAAGAGTGATGACGTTACTTGTTAGTTGTGCGTTTGTGGGTTTGGTGTTTAGATTGACATTTCGAACATGACGGCAGGGATCTCATGCAGATGGATGTACTCCTGTGGGGGAAGGGGGGCAGACGGGGACGGGTTTAGTCATGGCAACGTCACAACAAACAAATAAACAAATAAGCACATACTTCACAACAAAAAACAAAAACAGTATTGATGATAGAATTACAACAAAAACAAATAAACTGTTTTAAACACATAGTTAACAACAGCAACTTAACAAACTGTTTATCACACATACTTAACAACAAAACAAGTAAACTGTTTATTACACATGCTTAACAACAACAAAACGATAAAAACAAAGAAGGGCCTATTGATGGTGGAATCAAAACAAAAATTAACTGTTTATTACACATACTAGTATTCAATGTTAACAACAATTAAATAGTGAATGAAGTGTGAACACTCGTGCATCGATGTTTCACAATACAAACAACAAAAACAAGCAAACTAGCTTTCACAAAATATTTTACAAGCAAAACAAAATGAACTGTTGTTAATGATGATACATGACATATACACATACACATGACCAGACAGACAACAATACAAGAACTTTACAATACAAGTTATCAAGGTGTATAACAATCAACTGTCCACATAAACATATACAGGCTTGACATTATGTTACTGCTGCAAAGATTTTAAGGCATTCTAAAATCTCTCAAGAGTTGTACTGTACAATTTATAATATCTAATTTGTCAAATTCAATCTACTGCTACAGTATGACCAAATAAGGAAGAACTGTTACAGTATGACCAAATAAGGAAGAACTGTTACAGTATGACCAAATAAGGAAGAACTGTTACAGTATGACCAAATAAGGAAGAACTGTTATAGTATGACCAAATAAGGAAGAACTGTTATAGTATGACCAAATAAGGAAGAACTGACCTCAGCCTTGGTGATGACGTCCTCCAGCAGTCTGACAAGGTCGATGAAGGTCGGTCTGTCCTCTGGGTCATCTTCCCAGCACTTTCTCATGATGTCATAACTGTGTGTGCACACAAAGTGAAGTGTAAGCATGAGTACACACTGTCAGATTTTAGAAACCTACTTATTGTACTTCTGTTGTATCCAGACCCATGCTTTATCCAGGCACGGTTCTGGATAGTCCGCTTGGATCCACAACCGTGCCCGGGGCAAATCTTCGCTCTTGGATACGTGGACCCTATTCAGAACCATGCCTGATCCTAACCCTAACCCTTTCAGGTATAGAACTAGATAGGCATTAGGCACGGTTCTGAATACAACAACTACCTTCCTGTATATGGTATTTATATTGAGAGCATTGCAATATTTATAAATGCACAAACATGACAACACAGCCTGGCTATAAATTTGTGTAAAGGAGAAAAAGGTTGTAAGGTTGTCTTGTGGTTAGGGTTACGTATTGTTGACTCAGAATCTGAAGATTCTGGGTTCGAATCCCTGGCAGGCCTCACTGTTATGCCCTTGGGAAAGCCTAGGGTAGGACGTAAAGCCGGAGGTCCCGTGTTTGAAGAAAGCCACACCTCAAGCACGTTAAAGATCCAATCACACTTATCGAGAGGTACATCTTAATGTGGTACTTAATCTTAATAAATAAGTGAATAAGACGTTTTCCCACTCACACTTCGTCGTTACAGTGCACGGGTTTGCTCATCCTGAAGCCGTTCCTGAGTCTTTCCATCATAGCAGGGGGTGACAGACCGGGGTAGGGGGTGCACGCTGTGGAAGGAGAGGCAAGATCTTATCTTCATTCTCAAAACTTTGTCTTATCAAATCTTACAGTGTACAAGGAAGACATGTAAGGATTACAACCCATAAAACATTTCCATCATAGCAGGGGGCGAAAGACCGGGGTAGGGGGTACACGCTGTGGAAGGAGAGGCAAGATCTTGTCTTAATCTTACAAGGAAGACGTGTCGATGTTACATTCAAGGAGAGTCAAAATGTTGTCTTAGAGTTACAAGGATGACATGTTTCGTTACTTACATCCTTTCTATTACAACTACAATGTACAGGGTACTAGACAGTGCACACTGTAGAAGGATATTCAGAATCTTATCTTTATTTCAAAAGAAGACAATGTCATGTGAACACTTCATTCCTTTTAGCTTTACACTCATACATGTAGCTGGGGGTACGGCTGTAATATTCCACTGAGGCAAAATTCTTTTAATTCATAACATCAATATTAGATGTCCTCTGCTTCCTACTCGAAAGGGTATAACAAGATAAAGATACATCAATTTCATTTATTATTTCTAAAAGGTACTAACCTAATGTGAGGACTTCCCACATGGTGATTCCGTAGGACCAGACGTCTGACTTGACGGAGTAGACGTGGTCAAACAGGGACTCTGGTGCCATCCATCTGAGCGGCAGGCGGCCCTGGGATGGGGTAATCAAACTGTTACATTGTACTTACACAGAAGACACTGTGGTTTTTACAGTTAGTTTGTGTGTGTGTGTGTGAGTGTGTGTGTGTATGTGTGTGTGTTTGCGTGTGTGTTTGTATGAGTGTGTGTGTGTGTGTGTGTGTGTGGGGAGGTGTACATGTATGCTCACATGTGTGTGTGTTTGATTGAGTTTCATAAACAAGATAGTTTGTAAACAAGTTAATTCACGAAATTACACATGTTTATACAATAATTTCAATTGATTATGGTTGCGATTGACTTAAGTCAATGGGTTTCAATTATGAAAATAAAAAAAACTGTTCCTGTTCATCAGTCTTACCTGTGTTTTCTGTTCATACTCCTCGTTGTCTGTATCGTACACGTCTCTGGACAGCCCGAAGTCCGAGATTTTGCAGACTTTGTTTTTGTCTATCAAAACGTTTCTACTGGCCAAATCTCTGTGGACAATCTGGAAAAAAACAAGTCAAGTTGTTTAGACGCTACAAGACATGAATCCGGAATGTTGGAATACGCGTAAGTGAAAAAAACTTCCTTATAGTGGAGACCATTTTGACCTCCAATTTGACCTTCCTGTCAGTCTGCGGTTACACCATTCCCCCTTACTTCCTGTGACTCTATATTGTATTCAAATAACTATGTACACACAAGCAAACAAACAGACAAACCCACCGAAACCCTTTGTACACAAAACCTTTGTACACAGAGGTAACAATCACTTTAAAATTCATACCTTAACAGTTTTAACAGTTTTATTCATAAAATCAGCCTCACAACATGTACATGTACATCAAGCTCAAGCTGTATAACACTGATTTGTACAATAGTATGCAGAATCTAACTATGGACACAGACCAATTTTTGTTGTGAATAAACAAAGGCTCAAACAAACAATGCAAACAATCAAACAAACCTTCAGTGATGCTACATGTACATGTGTGTGACTCCATACAGTCAAGTAATAGTTATTTGAATACAGTAGAGTCACTGGAAGTGAGGGGGATGAAGAAAGTCCTAAATGCCTTCCTTGTTTTACCATTTATTCCAGCAAAAGGCCAATTTGAGTTTTTCACGAATAAACTAATGCTAAAACAAACAAACAAACAAACAAACAAACCTTTAGTGATGCTACGTGTGTGTGACTCCATACAAGTACTAAATGCCTTCCTAGTTTTATCATTTATTCCAGCAGAAGGCCAATTTGAGTTTTTTTATGAATAAACAAATGCTAAAACAAACAAATAAACAAACAAACAAACAAACAGACCTTTAGTGATGCTACGTGTGCCATTCCTCTGGCTATCTGCCATATAAAGGAAGCGAGGTCACGCGGGGTCAGTAACCTCTCGTCGACCTGGATGTTGGCGTACGTTGAGTCTCGTTTACTGCGGCACTTTCTCAGGAAGTTCTGCAGGTTTCCGAGTGCGCAGTACTCCACTATCACATACACGGGCTCTGGAAGGGGACGAGAAAGAAGAACAGATTTTGTAACTTGCAAAAACGGTGTACAAGACAGTCATATAGTACATTGTAAGTGTACATGTACATATAACAGTGCCAGTAAGCATAAACCCAGGGTACAGTGCTTCACTATCATATATACTGGCTCTGGAAGGGGAGGAGAAAGAAGTTAGGTTTTGTAAGCACAAAAATGGTGTGCAAGTCATAAAGTAAGTGTACATGTACATTGTACAAATAACACTAAGCATAAACCCAGGGCACAGTACTTCACTATCATACATGTACATGTATATACTAATTCTAGAAGTGAAGGAGAAGGAAATTAAGTTCTTAATTTCACAAAAAATGGTGTGGGTAGGGTAAGTGTACATATTACATGACTTTTTGTACAACAGTCTTCAAAATATATGTTGTTGGTACAATGTACACTTGCCCATGCCCCAAGTATGTATTTTTATGTATTTTAAAATATCTGTAAACCAAGGACCTGATTGGCTAGGCCTCACCTGTTTTTGTACAGTATCCTATAAGCATGACGACGTTGGGGTGTGGTGGAATCAGCTTCATCATCTTCAGTTCCTTTAGGAGGTCTTCTTTTGCATCTGCTGAGGATCCGTCTGTAGCAACCAACAGGACAAGACAGGAGGAAAGATTTAGGTAAAGGCTTTTTGAGGCCATAGGGGCAGTGGGTTGTTAGTCCACTGTGTCTAGGGCACGGTATTGGAAGGCAGGGTCCATCCCTCTCCTTTTACCACTTTTTTTTACCTCCCCAACCGAAGTGAAATACACATTACACATACATACATATTGTACCCACACTGGTGCAGGCAACATATTCCCCAGACAAGTTTACCTACACTACAGTTTCTTTGCTGCAGTTCAGTTCATCCCAAAAATTGAAATGTTTTGGAAAAAAAAAAAGGTTCCTAGTAGCACCATTTTTAATTTTACTATAAAATTTTTCACTGTCTTCAATGACGCTGCTTTGAAGAATGTAAGGCACTTTTTGACCACTGCTGGTCATACATGTACATGTATGTCCCCCTAGTGTCTGGGGCTGGTTTTGTCATGGCTCATTGCAGGTTAGGTGCTGAATTACATAATTTTCGGTAATACGAATACCGGAAGAAAACAGTCAACTTGCTTGTCACATATTATCAACAGTCAAAAATTCACCAAAACTAAATATTAAGACATCACTATATTATTCATTTATCAAGAAATGTCCTACCTAGCAGCTTAAACACTGAATCTTCAGTTATCTTACTAGTCAAGGTAATCACACAACAGATGGGTTTTTAAAAGGTAAAACATCTCACCTTTGGTAGTCTTCACAGCCACCGTCATGGGTTTGTCCGCGCCCCCCACCCCCTGGGCCTTGGCCTTGATGACCTGACCGAAGTTCCCGCGCCCCAACACCCGCTCCAACGACAGCTTGTCCCGAGGAAACTCCAAGTCTCGGATCAGGTCAGGCTCCTGGTAGTAGTTGGTAGGATCATCCTGGAAAGATAGAGATTATCGTCACAAATCAGGGTTACTGTGATGTAGCTACGGTAACCTTAATCGAAAAGCTAGGTGTTGAGGATATCACCTTGGTGCTTCGGTCACGTCGTCTTTGGTGGTATGGGCACGTTAAGCGTGCCAGTGGCTGCATCAACACCATTACAGACTTACAGTTACCAGGCAACAGAGGTCGTGGTAGACCTAAGAAGACTTGGATGGAGTGCATCCAAAATGACATTAGAACGTGCGGACTGTCCAACATTGACCCACAGGACAGGGTCGCATGGAGACATGGTGTCCAGTCTAGCTGACTGCTGCCCACCCCTGAGTCAGGGAAGCCGACAGTAGAATAATCAAAGCCCGGATACGTATGTATGTATGTATTGGTAAAGCACTAGACTTTTGGACTCTCTTTTTAAAGTTTATTGGAGTTGGTGTTATTGGTGTTCAACCTCTCCTGTTCATGACTAAGTGACAGCTACTCTTCCAGGAGAGGACACAAGTACATTTGACTATCCAGTCCAAGTACTCACCCCTGGGAGAAGAGGCATGGGTGAAGCCGAGTCCTGAGCTATGGGGGGCAGGTAGTCCTGTAGAACATAGAACAAAACAACATTTTACAATCTACATTCAACACAAAATGTGACACTACACATTACTAATGTACCTGTCAATGTATCAAGTTCATCAAGTTCAATGCTTTTAAGTCAAAGATAGACAATTACTGGAAGGGGATGCAGTACAACGTTGCTCCTACCTAACTACAAACTCTCACATTAACTCTGAACACTATATGTATAGTTAGCTTGAGAAGCGGATTTTTATAGGATTTTTATAGGCTGTTAGCCTCTTTATCCAAACATTATGTATGTATGTATCTTATCATCGTCATGTTATAGAAAACTTGGTGGAACTTGTGGCATGGCCAAGGCAAGGCATAAGATAGAGTTATACAGGATGATGGCTCCTTGACTTGACAGCCAAATTTTTATTTGAGTGCAAGATGCAGAATTTATAATTCACTTACATCTTCTATGGCCCTCATCTCCATATCCTTGTTCTTAAGGTACTTGGGAGTCCACGGTAGTTTCTGTGGACAGAACAGAGGCAGATGTATGGTTAGTATTCACATGACATTGTATTTACAAAATGTAGTGTTTAGATGATGTTCTAATTTGAACTTTTGATGAGTAAACAACGGTTCAAACAAACAAACGGCACTCACCCTTTGCCAGTACTTGCGTAAGTAGTATAGAAGGCCCAGAATGACCATGATAAAGACGAGGATCACGGGGAGGATGATGGCTACCAGGGGGATGGGCTGGGGTGGGGGGGCCGTTGCTGGAAAAAAATATTACAAACATCAATAAACAATCAGCAGCAGCCCCATTTGATAGTATTAAATATGATTGTTAGCTTTCTGTGTCGCTTTCTACCTGTGTGTTGAGGTGTTGTTTTCAGTGTATTTGTTTGAAAGTCATTGTATGATTTTTTTCACCATTTTTTAAATTTATGCCATTTGTTCTCTGTTAACTTCACAGTACATGAAACACGTATGATGGTCACTAACTGTGTAATTTTAATATCATACACATACATGTATATCGTAAATCTGTATATTGATGACGTATTGATGTATTGATTGATATATAATAATATTGATTGATCCCTAAGTCTCCTTCCCATATACATGTATGTTCACAGTCATGAATAAAACTTTGATAGGTTGGTATATGTATTGATTGATGTGTTGGTATATGTATTGATTAATGTATTGATTGATGTATAATTGATGATATATTGATTGATCCCTACTCCTCTCCAGTACGATGACCTGGGTCTCCTCCCCGTGCAGGTTGACGGCGAGACACTGGTAGCTGCGGAAGTCGGACGCTTGCACGGACTTGATGGTGAGCGTGCTCAGGATGCTGTGGGTGGGGGTCTCCTTCTGTCTCACTGAGTAACGCCCGACCTACAGACAGAGCGCATTACTGGGTTATTTCTCAAGAAAAAGATAAGAAACCTACAGACAGAGCACATTACAGGGTTGATTTCTCAAGAAAAATACAAGAAACCTACGGACAGATCATATAACTGGGGTGATTTCTCAAGAAAAGGACAAGGATACTGTGGGTGGGGGTCTCCTTCTGTCTCACTGAGTAACGGTCGACCTACGGTCAGAGTGCATTATAGGGGTGATTTCTCAAGAAAAGTACAAGAAACCTACGGACAGAGCATATTACTGGGGCGATTTCTCAAGAAAAGTACAAGAAACCTAAGGACAGAGGGCATTACTGGGTTATTTCTCAAGAAAAGTACAAGAAACCTACGGACAGGACACATTACAGGGGTGATTTATCCTTCTGTCTCACTGAGTAACACCCAACCTACAGACACATGTTTGAGGGACTTAGTTTTATGGTAGGGGTAAAAGGAGGTATTTGCGGTGTTACTAGCAAAAATCTGCCTGGTTTCTGATGTGATGATTTTGCAAACAATCACAAACATAACACAACAGTGAATGCTTCAAATTTTAAGGTACAGTCAAACCTGCCCAAGAAGGCCAACCAGGGGACCAATGTAAAGTGGTCTTGTTGGACAGGTGGCCTTCTTGGGCAAGTCACTTAATGTGCCTGGACCAGGGAAAATGTGGTTCTTATGGCCAGGTGGCCAGCTTGAAGAGGTGGCTGCTTGACTACAGGTTTGACTGTATCGATAAACAGATGAGCACAAACCGTTCCGCTCTCGATGGAGTTGCTCTCCCACTTCCAGGCAACCCTGGTGGCGGGAGGGTCCGACTCGACCTCACACTCCAAGGTCACGCTGTCATTCTCCTTCGCCGAGAAGATGGTGTTCTGTTTCACGATCTGTGGGGGGCCTGGGGAACAAAGGAAACGGTCTGTCATACTACAGTAGGTAAGCATGTCGGCAGAACGTACTGCACCTGCGCGAAACCTGTAAAGTATTGTGCATAGCACTTTGGCAGAACGTCTCATATAAGGTTGTATTAGAGCATACAAGGTTGACAGCCTGTCTGTAGTTTTCAGATGTTGTATAGGAAAAGATATCGTCTGCAACAGGCAAAATTTTGATGCAATGTTGACAAAACATCCAACGAAAAACGTGAAAAATCAGACTTCTGATGCAAAGTTGAGCTGTACTTTCCAACACAACACTTGGAAAATTCAAATTTAGCACTGGAAATTACAGCTTAATAGCCTCAGAATACTGCTCACCGAGTCATGTGTGTCACCTGCATAACGTGACATCACAGAAGCGGTGGATTTCTTACTCCTTGACAAAGACTGGAGTTGTACAGTCGAAAATTTGGGTAAGTCCAATTTCTTGTGTTGGAAGATGTAGTTTAAACTTACTTCATAATGACTTCTACCAACACATATGAACTTTCAAGACTTTGTAAGGAGTGTCAATACCTTTGACATCCAGCCTGAACTTGGCAGTTGACTCCGGGAAGTTCTGTACACTTGACCTTGCCTTGCAGATGTAGGAGCCGTCGTCTGTGAAGTTGATGCTGGAGAAATACAGGGGGTCGTCTAAAACCTCCTCGGAACCCTCACGACTCCAACGGACTGCTGGGGTTGGGTTGCCGTCGACAACGCAAGCGCGAGTGAAGTTTTCTCCGACAAGTGCCTCGGCTCGGTCCAAGACTTGGCTTGCTATTGATGGGGCATCTGGGGAAGGGGGAGAAACAAGAAATCATCAACATTTGTATACAATTGATATAGAACAAACAGTGACTTTGCATGTATTTGTTCATTGTTTCACCACCAAAGGAGTTTGACGTGTCTGTGTGTTTTAGCGACCTACTCGCTAAACAGTTCAGTTCAGTTCATCCTGTTAAGGTGACACAACAAAGTGCCTGCACAAGTTCCTGTCCTGCATGACCGAGGACAGTTCAACACCCTCTAGACCTGTGTCCTCTTCGATCACCTTCTTCGATCACTTGCTAAACAGTATGGGTAAAGGGGTGAAGCCTGCCATCTCTGACTGCCTTGTAACGTTACAGGGATCAAATTTTAAACATCTCGAAAGACCAGTCACTTTTTTAACTATCATCATCATGGTAAAGAACAAAATGGCCACTCAACAAGCATAGATAGCAGTAACGTCATACTCTTGGACCTTACTGTATCCAGAATCATGAATATCTGTAGTTCTATGCCTGGATGGGTTATGGTTAGGATCAGGCACGGTTCTGGATAGTCTCCGCGTATCCAAGAACATAGGTTTGCCCCAGGCACGGTTCTGGATAGTCTCTGCGTATCCAAGAATGTAGGTTTGCCCCAGGTACGGTTCTGGATAGTCTCTGCGCATCCAAGAACGTAGGTTTGCCCCAGGCACGGTTCTGGATAGTCTCTGCGTATCCAAGAACGTAGGTTTGCCCCATGCAGGCATGGTTCTGGATAAAGCAGGATTCGGGAGACTACAAAGGTGCTGCAGACTTACAGAGGATGTTGAGCCTGACAGAGGTAGTGCTGACGCCGAGGTTGTTATCTGCCCTGCACTGGTACGTCCCGTGGAACTGCCTCGTAATACCAACTATTCTCAACAGGTGGCGCTCTTCGTACAGCCTGTGGAAGGGGAAAGAACATGAACAGTAAAGAAAAGGAAACTGCAGTGGTATGGCCACGTCTCACAGTCATCTGGACTAGCCAAAACTATCATGCAAGGAACAGCCCAGGGACGAAGAAAGAGTGGTCAAGGCAATGGAAAAGATGGGAGGCTAATATCAGAGAATGGACAAGCAAGACACTAAGTGAAACATTAAGGGGGGCCCGCATGCCCTTTTCCGTAGAGCGTAATCGGCCGTTTTAATGCATTGTAGCTACCCGGAATTTATCGTAAAGCGTAATGGGGGAGGCTTTTTGAATTCAGCGTAAAACGTGGCCGGCTCTCAGAATTTAGCATAGAGCGTTGTCGGGACCCCCCCATGCAGGCCCTCATTAAGAGGAACAGAAAACTGAGAAGGGTGGAGAAAACTGGCAGCCAGATCATCTATGGTGCCCCAACGGTCGAATAATTAGAGTGAGGGAGAGATGAAAAGAGATGAGTTGGGAGCACAATTTTTGCTTCCATGGTTTTCTTGAAAAGCTACATCAGGTACATAAGGTTTATATTTATGAGGCTGGCATACTTGTGGTTAGTTGGCATGTCTCCCTCCAGTCTCTCCCAGCTAACCGTTGCCGGAGGGTTGCTGTCCACCACACATCTCAGGAGTACGTCATCCCCCTCGATAACCTGGGTACCCAGGGGGTACATCATGGACGTGGTGGGGGCATCTGGAAAAAAATGCAGCAAGATATACTCACTCATAAATTTAAAGATAAAGGTCCCATAGCCTTTGATGACATAGGGGCAGTGGGTTGTTAATCATGTTCTCCTGTAGTCTATTTTGTTCTATTTTATTCTGTTCTATTCTAGTCTATTTTGTTCTGTTCTATTCTAGACCATTTCGTTCTATCCTTTCCTTTTCTAGTCTATTTTGTTCTGTCCTATTCTAGACTATTTCATTCTATCCTGTTCTTCTCTAATCTATTCTGTTCTATTTTGTTCTATTCTGTTCGACTCTAGTCTATTCTGTTCTATTCTCTTCTCACTAGTCTATTTTGTTCTGTCCTATTCTATCCTGTTCTACTCTAATCTATTCTGTTCTATTTTGTGCTTTTCTGTTCTTCTCTAGTCCATTTTGTACTGCTCTAATCGGTTCTTTTCTAGTCTGACTCACATCTGATGTCGAGCGTGACCTTCTGCTCCCTGACCCCCACCGGCCCGCGGTACAGCGCCTGGCACCTGTACGCCTTCGCGTTGTCGTACTTCGACACGTCCAGCACGTAGTTCAGCACGGCGGTCGTCGTGTCGGGCTGCCAGACCGACGGCTCGACTCTCGACAGCTCCCGGGAACCGTTGTACCACACCAGGGTGGGGCGCACGTCACCAACGATCTGCGACTCACATCTGGAATTATAGAAAAATAGAGACATGGAAACATCACACACCATTGAATAGTTTACGAAATACAAAATAAATCAACTGTATAAATTCCTGTAGAGTCAGATGTTTTGGATGGCATCTGCTGTCTTTATCAGTGACTAAGCTTGTCTACCATTGTGCACCTTAAGCTTAACATTTTCTTCAAAAGACACCAATTTTTTTTTCAGGCTGGTATGACATAAATAAAATACAACCGGTGGGAGGGATATCTGACTGGTGGGAGGGCTGGGACCGAGGGTGATGCATAATACACCATGTTGTATTTTATATACTATATAGACATATAGAATACAACACGGTGTATTCCGTATTGCCCGAGGTATCGGCCCGACCGCGATCCACTCGACAGCGATGCGGAATACACCGTGTTGTATTCTATGTATATCATACCCACCCTAGAAAACACGTCTTTCAATGCGAAATGAGCGTAAATTTGGTGACTCCCAAAACAAAAAACTGCAACAACATCAATTCCAAAGTCCGAATCCTGTATTCGAATTTTCGAAAGTGGCGCACGCGGTTAGGGCGAAACGTGTTCGAATCGTTCTATGGAAGCCCGGTCGTAAACCCGGTCGTACAGTAAAGTACGACCAGGTCGGGAACACTGTATCGCCGCCCGGCTTTTATATAAATACGGGTATATCTTTACACATACGTGATAACATGTTAAACTCACCGTAAATGCAGAGTCTGCCCGGCAAAGAGCGGAGGGGAGTAACCAGTGATCCTGGGTCCATCGGGGGCTTCTAAAACCTGCAGACGCACTTTTGACAGGATCGTGTCGTAGTCGGCCGTGGGAACCTCACACTCATAATCTCCATTGTCTGACATGTACACAGTCTGTAGTCTCAGGTTAGCATTGTCCACCACTGTGGCTCTGTCTGTAATATAAGGAATATGTGAAACCATTTAAACACAATGGAAAAGGAACATAGGGGCATGTAGTGGTCTTAACATTCATTGATCATCGTATTGTATACTTATAATAATAGTTTTTAACTATTTCATCTATGTTTTGTCAATTTTGTACTGTAAGTAAGTGTTGTTGTAAAAACATTTGCTTTTGTTTTGGGAGTAACTTGTAAAGTTTCACATTGTGGTGATTTCTAGAGAATAAATTACACAAACCAGTTTTTGTAGATTTGTAAGATGACTCCCCCCTACCTGTGTAGTTGCCGAATGCAAATGTTCCGCTGCTGTCGTGGTAGAGAAGGTGCGTTCTCTCCTGCTCCGAGTCCAGCCCCCCCGGCAGTCGGTACCAGTCTACGGAGTCGGGCGGCTGTTCCGAGCTGTACCCGCAGGACAGCACCGCAGGGTACCCCGCCAGCACAACAGTCGTGGAGCTGATCGGCTCCTGCGTACTCCCTGGACAGGAGAAACAAGAAAAATGATAAGCAAATGATAAGGGTCTGTTTTTATTTTTTTTAATAATCTTTTTTTAATTTTTACTTTACTCCCGGTGACTTGTCTGTTGATGTCAGACATTGTTTGTCCAGCACAACAGTCGTAGAGCTGATCGGCTCTTGCGTACTCCCTGGACAGAAGGAACAAGAAAAATGATAAGTTTAGGGTCTCTCTCTTTTTCTTTTTACTTCACTCCCTTATTTTTTCCTAGAACTATCGTAGAGTCAGGAACTCGCTGCCACCAAGTACAGTAGGGGCATCGTCACTAAATAGTTTTAAACAATGTTTAGAGTTAGACGTTCAAAGGTTAGGTGTAACAGGTCGTTCGGCGTAATGTAGCCAGCTGCCGCCGCGCCGCGTGCCTGCGAAGCTGGTGTGTTACGCCTAAGGGCGGTTATACCGGCTATACAGACACCGATATTGTAAACCATATTCTGAAAGACTGCATGATTTACATGTACAGCCTGAACAAACATCACTTAAAGTGGAATGCTGTTGGGAAAAGAGAACCATGCCAAGGCAAAGGCCCACACTGCTGTTCTCTTACTGGTCACTAGGGGGTGCTCTCGCACTGCACATGTAGAGAGTCTGACTACATCATGTCTGTTCAGCACGTCGGCAGAACGTACTGCGCCTGCGCAAAACCCTGATTTTTCACGTTTTTCGTTGGATGTTTGGTCAACGTTGCATCAAAATTTTGCCTGTTGCAGACGATATCTTTTCCTATACAACATCTGAAAACTTAGACAGGCTGTCAATCTTACATGACTGTATATGCTCTAATACAACCTTATATGAGACGTTCTGCTAAAGTGATATGCACAATACACTACCGGTTTCGCGCAGGTGCAGTACGTTCTGCCGACGTGCTTGTCTGTTCACAATGCATGATGTACTACACAAGAGAGGGCAGTACTTTGCACTCCTCTCTGAAATAACAAACAAGTGCCAAGTCTTGTTTCTACGTGCGGAGCCTACTTGACAAAAAGCCAAGTACCATGTAATGGGCCAACTTCAAGAACACCCCTGAACCTGGGATCTGTTGTCTTAGCTTGAATGTAATATAGAAACCAGTGGCACAAGAAGTTGAGTCCAATGTAAGGCTTAGTCCTGTACTACGGAATTGTTTGTTGCTTTTTTTCATTCCAATATTTTATCACAAGACATGGTGGCGGCATACTCAAGTTCATTCAACTTATTTTAATGCCGCCACCAACGCAAAGGACAAACGCATGAACGGACAATTAATAGACATACTCAATTTCACCCGAGTCAAGTAGGTAGGCAAGTGAGGAAAGTCGTGTAAAGTGCCTTTCCCAAGATCGGTGACATGTCAGGACTCGAACTCGGGACCTCTTGGTTCCGAGCCAAACGCTCTGTCGTTACGCCACACGACCCCACGAATTGTTTCAACCGCTACTTTAAAACCCTGCAATAAAACTCCTTTCCCCCCGCCATGAAAGTAAATGAATTAACAGTAAATGTAACAGTTTACTCATTCCAATCAATATATGTAAAAATCTTTACAATTGGCCCAATAACTTCCCAATACAAACCAGACAGACATTATTGCCTGTCTCCTTATTATCCCTGGCATCGTATTGATTTTAAATTTGGGAATGATGGATGTGTTATTTATTTTTAGCACACCTGATATTGCACCAATCTAAACCAGACAAAAAGCTTTGCCATCGACAGATGAAAATTGGTCCCTCAGCAGAACATAATAGTGGCTGTACCACAACAATAGTCAGAATATGGCCAAACCAATTTATCTACCTGGTTCCTGGACATTTTAAAGATGAATTTCTGCAAGAAGTTGTTTTAGAGGATAAAAGTACAGGCCTGCATACGAAAACTTGAATCTGACTTAAGGTGGCAAGGTGGTCTTGTGGTTAGGGTTGTTGACTCAGAGTCTGAAGGTTCTGGGTTCGAATCCCACCAACTGGGGGTTAGCGACAGAAAAAAACGGGGCATATAAAAAGGTAACGATCTTCCCCACCAACCTCTGCTTGGAGAGTGGGATCTGCTTGGAGATTAGGATATTATATACACTATGTAGTTTGACAGTGTTGGTCTTCCATATTATAAGTATTGTTTTTTTGTTTTTACTCCAAGAACCATCAAAATACCATGTTTAAGGCTGAACTTGGCAGCCAGGCTCCCCATTACCTAGAGCTATCTTGGCCTGTAAAGCCTGTAAAGCCTATCCCTACTTTTTATTTATTTCTGAGAACCATCAGAATGACTTGTTGCTGCCCCAACAGAGAAATATACCATGTTTAAGGCTGAACTTGGCAGCCAGATTCCCCATTACCACCAGTAGAGTTGGCCCAGACCCCTTTGGAAACCCTAATACAGTTTAGGGAGGGGATATAACGTTACATTTAATTTATTGATACAGTTATGAAGTCTGAGAACTACCAAAATAACTTGGTGTGTCCTAGGAGAATCCTAGGAGAGAAATACACCATGTTCAGGCCTGAACTTGGCAGCCAGATTCCCCATTACCACCAGTAGAGTTGGCCTGTACCCCTGCTGGGATGGCCTGTCCTTACCGGTTAGTGGAGGGATCCTTTACCATGTGGGTGGCTGGGGCAGTTTCTCACATGCCTGTCTAAACTGTTCAACTCTGGTCACTTCTGGTTTGGGAAGTCGTTTTCCAGACTTCGGGAGCAACAAGGTGGCAGCGCTACAATTTATCTACTTCTGTTTTCTTTAACCAGGGTAGCACTGCTTTCCAGGGAGGCCCTACAGTACAGGCGGCACGTACTCACTCACTCACTCATGCATGCACGCATGCATTCACTCACACTCTCTCACTCACTCAGTCACTCTCACTCAGTCACTCTCACTCACTCACACACTCACTCACTCACTCAACGTCTGACCGTTTCCAAAATCATATAAAGTTGCTTGAGTAACTTTTTTGGCATCACTCACTCACTCACTCACTCACTCACTCACTCACTCACTCACTCACTCACTCACTCACTCACTCACTCACTCACTCACTCACTCTCTCTCTCTGTCTGGAAGCATTACAATCCTACTTTTCACTGTGTGACACACCAAAGTACAGACTTCAAAGTACTTCCACTCAGACTCTGTTTTCATGTTGATATTCCAATATTATCTAGCAGTATATTTTTAAGCCAAGAACCAAGAAATTAAGATGATGAGGCCTTATCTGAACAGGTGTGTAGGAGGAGGAACCAGGTGGGGGTAGTTCCCTCAGGTATGTACCACCTGGGGAGAATCATTATTGAGAATCAAAACAGGTCACATTAGGGAAGAGAAAGAACAGTTACTGCACTTCGGCACTGCAGCAGCAGTATACATGTACATGTAGGAAGTCAAATCGCTGACAACTTGAAATAGCAGATCTCTCAGGTATTTCCTGCCTGCTGTGTGTGATCACAGAGAAACTAAAGAAAAGGGAGAAGAAGGAGAGCGGACTATGTAATATGTAACAAGTACATGTTGTACATGTAGACCTGTCAGTGCATGGTAGAGGAGGAAATTTTGAAATTTCTGGCAGCATGCAATATATTGGTGGCTCCCTTAAATGTCTGTCAAAATGCTGTACTGTTAGAACTTTAACTGAGCATGACTTCAGAGAGACTAGACAGACAGGCTATAGGGGGAACCACAAGTATGTACTACTATGTGACTGTACGTGACTGTACAAGTCCAACTTGTTCATGTAGATAGGCTGTCAGAGTGTCTGTATAGTGTTGCTGAAAGCGTGGGTGGACTGGTAGAACAAGCCAGCTGCTTTCATAAGAAAGATTTCTACAGTATAAGCTTTATAATCAGAACTCTAGGGGTTATGAATCTTTCCACACAAAAAAAAAAACACTGCAGCTACAAACTGACATTAGCTTACACAGTTTGCATAGCTTTACTATATCATAGTTTCACTTTCAAGTTCAAGGTCTAAATCTGTAGGAAACGCCTTCTGTTGCCCCATCTCCCTCGAGTGTTAATTTTCCAAGTTTGCCCACGCAGTTTTCCAAGGCTGTACCAGGGAGTGGGTGGTGCAGAAACCCTTAGTTTCACCACAGGAAGGCCTGCCTCATGCCTCAAGTGTGGAGACAGCCACTCCTTGGAGTATACATGGCATGTCTTATGGTGCAGTTTCACTCCCAAGTGTAAAATGAGAAGGTGAAGGGTCTAGGATCGCTGGTAACATTCCAGGTGATACCAGCACAATACTACTGTACCATCAAACTCAAATATCTGTATCTGTACTAGTATCTGTGGCTTCCGGTATAACCGCCCTTCGGCATAACACACCAGCTAATACTAGTGTGCTCAATATTAGGCCACACCAATTTAATTGCTTGGTTCTTACTTGGATTTAGAAAGACTAACTGCTACATTGGAAGATGAACATGAAAACAGGGGAATATAAAATATATATATATTTAATTTTAGCAAGAGAACATCAGATTCTGTTGTTTTTTCCAATCTAGCAGTATCTTTTTAAATCTGAGAACGAATAGATTAAATTGGTGGGGCATAAAAAACTATATTCCGCTACCAAGAAAGACACTTCCAAATCATCCCCTGTCAGAGACATGATAATTAACTACATGTTGACAGACTTCGAATCCATTCCCTGTACTTTTCCCACAGGTAAATGACAATGATAAATTAACTACACCAGAAAGTATGTGTATATACCCCAGGCATATAGATGATGAATTATGAGTGCACAGAGGTGTGCCCGGCGCAGACTGTGTGTGAAAAGGAACCTTCCATGACTCATTGGGGAGCAACTGTGTTGACAAAGAATAAGTGAGTCTTATGTCTTTAATGAAACTTAATCTACCATGTCTGTAAGGCCGTGTAATCTTAATTTTATGGATGACATCCACTGTTGACTTAAAATTTGATATGGGAATTGGAAACGGAAGAATGTTTGCTTGCAAGGCAGCCTTATTCTAAACATTGTCAAAATACTCTGTGAATAATTTCATCAGGTTGGCAATTGATTGAATAGCAAAGTTCTTTATTTCACAACCACTTTTTTAACAAGAGCCGACGTTTTGATGGTCGTCTGTTGACGTTTTGAATAAAAATGACCCAAAAAAAACTAAAAGACAAAAGCGTCCATAACAGGGCTAACCTCTGCTTGGAGAGTGGAAGACACTTTCTTCATTTTTAACCTCCTTAGACACCAACTCTTCCTGCCTTCTGGAGTCTGTGCATTATTCACAGTAGTCATCAGCATATTTATAGACTAATCTTCCACCTTCCCAGTCGGGAAATGTTTCCGCGTTCCTCGAGAAAATGACCCAAGACAAGAACAAAGTGGCTCGCAGGCCCTTGTAGAGCGTAGCATGTTCACTGATCGTAAGTCTGGGAATAGGGAATTAGCCTCCATGTAAGCTGTGTATGGCTTCTGATGATAATGACTCTACAGAGAGAAGGCAGTTAGCTATAGCCTGGATGAATAAATCCCCAGCATGCAAGAAGAGTGATGACTTCTTCTTTGCACCTTTTGACAGAATGTGTGGTCATGGCAAGTGGCAGTGAAAACTAGCGTGTAGCTGCAATTGTATTTGATATTCCCCCAGTACAAGACTGTACAAGTACAAAAGATAAAAGGTTTGCCCAGCTTTCAAGGCTTTGAATATTTCAATTGAGAAGCTAGTTTATGAATACATGTAGCATTACTGTATCAGGATACCCGGTGAGAGCACGTCGGCAGAACATACTGCGCCTGCGCAAAATCCTGATTTTTCACGTTTTTCAGAATTTTGCTCGTTGCAGACAATGTCTTTTAGGACACAACATTTGAAAACTACTGTAACAGACGGGATGTCATCCTCATATGCTGTAATACAACCTTATATGAGACGTATTGCCAAAGTGCTAAGCACAATACATTACTAGTTTCGTGCAGGCGCAGTACGTTCTGCCAATGTTCTCATATATTTGTATGTTCCCTCCACCCCATTATCCCTGCTAGCTACATGTAGTTCAGCCGTCATCAAATGATCCTTCCTAGTTCGCCGGTTCTGGAACTCAGAGAGCGCCGACCCCGAGGTTGATTTACCGAGCTATCCTGGTCATCAACCAAGAGGTCACGACCGCCATTAACGTCATGGCGACAGTCTCCGCGGAGACGGCTTAGCACATCGCGTTAGACATGGGTTACTGTTGCCGGGGGTTACTGTTGCCAGGGGTTACCATTACAGAAGAAGATGGGACAGGGTACCCGTGCTTTTATGTTTCCTTTACCTTTAGTATGCTAAGGTAGCCATTTGGCACCAAATGTCCATTGGTTATGGGGTTATGCATCAGGGAGAAGGTTAATTATCTTTGCTAAAAAGGTTACCCGGTATGTTCTTGGTGCATAGGTATCAGGGTTATATATAACAGGCGACACTTTAAATCCGGAACAACACTTTAAATCCGGAACAACACTTTCAATTGCGCTCCGATGCAGAATTCTGCAGAACTGAGCTAGTCCACCGGGACCTACCAATGTTACCTAGTAGACGTAATTGTTATCATGTAGTACATGTATGTGATAATCTAGAATATTAAGTTTCCTTCTCACACTTATGATTATGTCTTAATAATCAAAGTTGTCCGGATTTAAAGTGTTGTTCCGGATTTAAAGTGTTGCCTGTTATATACATAATATGCACCCACCACTTTGAAAAACAGTGTGTTTGAGAGATCTCTAGTGCAGCACCCCCAGGTATGCACAGTTTAGATATGCAAGAGAGCGGCCTGGCAGAATCATATGTTTTACTGTACATCTACGTTCAAGTCAGAATTAAGATGTCATTACAGCTCACTACACCTAAGTGTATTCTGGCAGATGCAATAGCTCCAGTTCAAACTACTGGCATCTCCCCATAGAAACTACTACAGCTTCAAGTCTTTTACACAGAGATGCTTCTGATAGATATGTGGTTGAACAAAGGGACGCAGCCTGACCTTACAGCACATCAGCACTGACCCTTCGGCTCCAAACCACAACACAGCTGTCAGGTTTGTGTCAACAGTAGTGTAAGAGCCTGGCTGGGGTTACCAACAGGGCTGATCTCACTGAAGATACTCGGATGATGTGCCCTCTGGCTGTCAGTACAGAACTTAACTATTGTATAGCCTGACTACATTACCATTCCAGCAGGCCAGCCCTTCCAAGTTGGTCATGACCCTAGAACTTCAAGTTCAAGGGCCCGTCCAATCAGCCAGAGACAGGGAGAGATTGTGTAACACAAGCAACTATCAGTAGAGAGTAGAGAACTATATTATTGTATAGCCTGACTACATCACAATTCTAGCAGGCGGGCCCTTCCACTGCTCAGGACCCTAGAACTTCAAGTTGAAGGGCTCGTCCATTCAACCCCAGACAGGGAGAGATTGTGTAACACAAGCTACTTTAAGTATAACCTGGTATCCAGTCTAACGCGATTGGGGCAGATTTTCTTCGGGCCCGTTGAAACTTTACCCCGCCCGCCACAGCAAGGCTCCCTGGTAAGCATAGGATTTTCATGGGAAATTAATTGGCCCCAACCCGAGTTGGGGCAAACTCCTATCACAGCCAAACTCCTATCACAGGCGTAACACTACTACCGGCCTCAAGAGACCCTGCCCCAATCACGATTTGACTGGATACCAGGTTACTATAATGTAAGCTTAGAAACTTTGCGATTTCTAAGCTGGGTTAATTTGTCAAGATCAGCGAATGTTTTAACTGATAGGTCAAGCTGGGGCTTTCTAGTCGGTTCGTCTAGGTAATTATAGACAACCATATTTTGGCTTCTTAGTGTTATGTTTTTTCAAAGGACTTGTTTACTCTGCCAATGATTAACACCAAGCTGTACTGTCTGGGAGAGTCGTTAGCAGTCGTCTTATGTCTCCCTGGTGGTGTTGTGGATCACTTATCTAGCATTTCTCACCTGCTGGTAACTTCTTTAGATCTTCAAAGAACAACCCCCATACAATGACGGCTTGGTGGTAATAGTTGGCTTTGCATAACTAATGAGCCAGTCGGTCTTATAGGCCGTCAGAGCTGAATTTTTTCAATTGAGCTACCAGCTTGAACCTGACCAGTCATTGTTTTTAGTGCTAGGTCAGGGTGAGCTTTTTCAGCAAGGAGAGTTTCCCCAGAGAGAGTTGTCTAGGCCAGTGTGAGCCTAATCATACAAGGAAACTTCTACAAGGAGAAATGCCTCCGTCTAAGGGTAACAGAGGCAGAGGCAGGAGCAGAAGTCGAGGAAGAGGAGGCAGGTCGCCACTGGATCGCTTGGCAGCACACAACAAGTCTCCAGAAAGGAACAATGAGAAGAACAAGGAAAAGGACAGCCAACAGGACGATCCCATTCAGCAAGAACTACGCCGCCTAAGAGAGGAAGTAGCACGCTATAAGGCAGAAGAGGACAAACGCTCAAGCAGCATAGAACAACTTGGAGTGGGCAATCAACAAGGAACCCAGGTCACAACCCAGGACGGTGAGCAGGGACAACAGGGGAACCAGCAAGAAGGTCAACAGCAGGATCAGCTGGACGCGCAGCAAGAGGGCCAGACGCAGCAAGGATTCCAGAACCATCTACAGCAGGGTGGGCAGACAAATCCAGCCCAATTTCCTCGGGGGAGTAATCAGCAGGTGCGCTTCGGTCCCCAGACACACCAGATGCAAGGCCAGCACCAGTTTCACCCACAACAAAGCAACCTGAACCCGACAAGTGCAGCAGCATTCATGGCGCAAGGTACAGGAGGCCCACAGCACTTAGGTGTAGTGCCTCTTCCTTTACATGTAGATTTACTAGGCAGCTCAGGGGTGTCAGTTGGTGGGAAAGAGACAAGCAGCATTTTGCCCCGTATACCTCCAGAGTTTAAAAAGAAGATCTGGGCCAACCAGTTTGTGGCTTTGGAAACTTTGTTACGGTCTGAGGATTCTGAGTCAGATGAAGGAAAATTGCTGCTTGTCTTTGATCCCAACAATGCCACCAATCCGATGTCAGTCAGTAAGAAGAAGCCGCCTAAGATAACTAGCTGGCAACAGTGGTTAAAGGGCTACCAGATTTTAATGTTGATCATGTTAGAAAATCAGCCAGGTCGAGCTACAGAGCTTATTGGATATCAGTGTATTATGATGGATGCAGCATCGAAATTCCCTCTGCATCTGTGGCTACAATACGACGAGAAGTTTCGCAAATCTGTAACAGACAACCCCACTAAAAGATGGGACGTGGTAGATGTCCAGCTATGGGTAGTCACCTTCACTTGGTCCCCCAGAGCACAGTGTGACCTAGGCCAGTCTACTAATCGCCCCGCCAAAGATTTGTCAGCCTCACCCCGTGTACCCTTTTCCTTTGTCAAACCCAAAGGGGTTCGTTCTACTTTTGGTGTTTGTTTTGATTTCAATACCCCAGGAGGTTGTGGGAGAGGTCTATGCAGGTATTCACACAAGTGCAACACCTGTGGCAAGGATGGTCATGGCAAACACGAATGCTCTGGGGTACCTTCTCTAGGTAAATGGTCTAAGTGATCTTGGTATTTACCCAGTTAATCAATTGGCTTTCAGATTACCACTTCAAAGCAATCCCACTGGTAGAGTCTTGTAACTATGATGCCGAGATAATAACTCCCATCAACGTGGATGTTTTGGAGGGTGAACTCTTGCAATATCCTAACAAGACAACAGTGTCCTATTTGTTGGATGGATTTAAAGTAGGATTTAGCTCAGGATATACGGGTCCAAGGGTTTCCAGAATTTCAAAAAACTTGGCATCCTGCAAACACAACCCTACTAAGATTGAAGAAACATTCAAAAAGAACTTCAAAAGAAAAGATTAGTAGGACCTTTTCGGCATCCACCTTTTCGACTTTTGCAATGCCACCCGATTGGAGTTGTACCCAAAAAACACAGTGAGGATTGGAGGACAATTTACCATTTGTCTTATCCTGAAGGAGAAGGCATTAATGACTTTATTTCAAAGGAAGATTTCTCAGTCAAATATGTGACTATAGACGATGCTATTGCTATGTTGAAACGTCTGGGCAAGGGAGCTTTCATGGCTAAAACAGACATCAAATCTGCCTATAGACTCATCCCTCTTCATCCTAATGAACATGAGCTGTTTGGGATTCATTGGGATAACAAATTCTACTATGATAAATGTCTACCTTTCGGACTTAGAAGCGCCCCTCACATTTTCAGCACTTTCTCAGATATCCTGGAATGGATTCTTAAAAATAGGTATCAAATAGAGGAGGTTATTCATATCTTAGATGATTTCTTTTTGGCTACTGGACCAGAAGTGCAACCTTGCATGGATAACCTACAAACTATGTTGAAAGTGTTTAACAACCTAGGGGTACCAATAGCACAGGAGAAGACTGAAGGACCATCACAAGTGTTAGTGTTCATGGGAATCGAACTAGATTCGTTGATGCAAGAGGCTAGGTTACCTTTAGACAAGCTGACACGTCTAAAAATGAGTTTTACAGATTGGACAGCAAAATCCAAATGCACTCTACAAGAGTTACAATCTCTTATTGGCGTACTAAATTGGGTTTGCAATATCATCCCAGCAGGTAGAGCCTTTTTGCAACGTATGATAGCCTTGACTAGGGGAGTTAAACGAGCCAGGCATCACATAAAGCTCACTACAGGGTTCAAAAAAGACCTAGCGGTTTGGGAAACTTTTGTTCAAAGTGGAATGGCAAGTCATTTTTCTTACAAGAAGAATGTGAAAACCGAGAACGAGTAGAGATTTTTACCGACGCTTCAGGCACAGAAGGGTTTGGAGCAATCTTCAGAAGTCTTTGGTTTAATGGAAAATGGCCCAACCAGTTTCAACTGTCCAAACAGAACAAAAGAGTTAGCATTGAATGGCAAGAACTATACCCTATCAGAGTAGCTTGTGCCTTGTGGGGCGAGGAGTTTCGTAACAAGAGAGTCACGGTCTGGTGTGACAACCAATCAGTGGTAGCCATAATCAATACTATGAAATCAAAAATACCCATGATTATGGATCTAATGAGACCAATTGTAGCTCAGTCTTTAGAACTCAACTTTGTCCTAAAAGCAGTACATCTAACAAGTGAAGAAAACAGCATAGCTGATGCTCTATCTCGCTTTCAGATGGACAGATTCAGGAAGCTGGCCCCTCAAGCAAGCCCAGTTTCTTGTTCCATCCCAGCATCACTGATGCTGAACTAAGATGTCAGGCTCAACAATTTTTCCAAGCCGCTCTAAAACCTAACACTAGGAGTACTTATTCCTCGGGAGAGTCTAAGTTTGTTCAATTTTGCCTAAAACACAAACTTTGGGATGCTAGGGGTAATATTCTTCCAGCTTCAGAACTTACTTTGGTGTACTTTGTTTTATCCCTTGCCCAGACGGTTTCTTTTGGTACAATTAAGGTTTACCTTCATGCTGTCAGAAACATGCACTTGGAGCAAGGTTTCCAAGACCCTACCAAAGGGTCGTTTCTACTTGATCGCATTGTTCAGGGTATAAGGAATTCTAAGGGTCTACAACATAGGAGAGTACGACTACCTATAACACTCAATATTCTTGAAGGGCTATGCAACAAATTGAAGCTTATTTGTCTCAAGGAACCTTACGACAAATTGGTGTTCAAAGCTGCTTTCCTGGTAGCCTTTTTCGGCTTTTTGAGGGTGGGAGAATTCACCTGTGATTCGTGGAAACTGTTCAACCCAGCCTTACACTTACAATGGAGTGACATTTCTTTTATCCCTAATGTGTTCAAGCCTGACTACATCAAAATTGTGATCAAAGGATCTAAGACAGATCCAGGAAGAAAAGGAGTACCCATTATCTTGGGACAAACTTTCACAGCCCTATGTCCAGTGGAAGCTATGAGAGAACTGTTTCTGTCTAGAAGGTACCTAGAAGGACCTCTTTTTAGATTTTGGTCAGGAGCTTTCCTCACAAGGTCAAAGCTAACACAAACTCTTAGAGAGGCCTTAACCATGTTAGGCATTGATTCTAGCCAGTATGCCTCCCACTCTTTTCGGAAGGGTGCAGCCACCACAGCTGCAGAAAGAGGGTTCCCTCCTTGGTTGATCCAAATTTTAGGTAGATGGTCGTCAGAGTGTTACAAGTTGTACATCTCCTTGGCTGTAGACCAATTGAAAGAGGTGGCAGTTAAGATGACAGCACAAGGGAATCCGGTGTTCTTGGGGGGAAGGTAGCATGATCTTGTAGATCTTGCTACCTTGTGGGCGAACTTTGTGCTAAGGGTAAGCACAAAGCCCCCCAATCTCACCTGTAAACAGGTCAAATTTGACAGAAATTTTGGTAACACTGGAAACCTTGTGTCTGACTCCCCCTTTTCTGCCACAGAACTGTGTTGGTGTCTCTGATTCTTGATATGTTTTGTGTATTTAGTATGAATGAGCTGAGTGAATGACAATTAATGTAAGCTTAGAAACTTTGCGATTTCTAAGCTGGGTTAATTTGTCAAGATCAGCGAATGTTTTAACTGATAGGTCAAGCTGGGGCTTTCTAGTCGGTTCGTCTAGGTAATTATAGACAACCATATTTTGGCTTCTTAGTGTTATGTTTTTTCAAAGGACTTGTTTACTCTGCCAATGATTAACACCAAGCTGTACTGTCTGGGAGAGTCGTTAGCAGTCGTCTTATGTCTCCCTGGTGGTGTTGTGGATCACTTATCTAGCATTTCTCACCTGCTGGTAACTTCTTTAGATCTTCAAAGAACAACCCCCATACAATGACGGCTTGGTGGTAATAGTTGGCTTTGCATAACTAATGAGCCAGTCGGTCTTATAGGCCGTCAGAGCTGAATTTTTTCAATTGAGCTACCAGCTTGAACCTGACCAGTCATTGTTTTTCCCATCCCACCCACCCCTTTTACAACTGTACTTTGACTATGTTCTTATTAGAATTTATATTTCTAGTATGTACTTAGTAAATTCTCTTTTAGAGGTTTAGGAGTTAGTTTTGTGTTACTAATTGATTGGAAGTAGGATATACCTGTAGGTTAATAAGGTTAAGAATTATTTGCAACTCGTGTTCCTTTTGTGAAATAATTTTGACTATGTTTAAGAATTTTCAATATGTTTATGTAAACGGATAGCACCTGTATTCACGCACTAATCTCAGTAAATGTACAAATGGATACTATGTTGTTTGCAAACTTTGGTTAACTACATGTAAATTTCTGTTTTTTGTTTCAAGACGAGAGTCTTCTTTGTTTTGGTTATCTTTTGTATTTTACTGTTTATGTTGGACATTTATAATATGTTTACCGTGGCAAGTTGCTTAATGCTGCTAGTTTAGAAATGCTGCTGTTGTAGTGTGTATTGTTGTCTTGAGCAGTTGAATTGCTGGAAAATAAATCGGGAAAGGATACTGGGATTTTCAGTGTTACCACAGATTATGTAAAAAGAACCTTCCATTTAATTACAACAAGGGAGTTTGGGTACTCCAGACTTGTTGGGAGTATTTTAAGCTCCAGGTGTTAGTCCCAGGATGGAGGCCGCAAACATATATTCGGGATGTTCTCGCGGTAGAGACTTCCCATGGTGCCTACCTTGGCTTGCCAAGAGGGTCGCCCGCGGAGTTTCTGGGACTAGTAACCATGGACCATTACGTGAGCTACATGTGTACTGTAATGGGCGGACCATTACGCGTGTTACACTTTGTAGTGTAATGGGTGGTTACTGGGTTAGTAAGATCTACAGTTGGATCTTGGTAGACATGGAAAGGTTGAGTTGAGTTCGGCTTAGCGTGGGGCGAACTTTGTGCTAAGGGTAAGCACAAAGCCCCCCAATCTCACCTGTAAACAGGTCAAATTTGACAGAAATTTTGGTAACACTGGAAACCTTGTGTCTGACTCCCCCTTTTCTGCCACAGAACTGTGTTGGTGTCTCTGATTCTTGATATGTTTTGTGTATTTAGTATGAATGAGCTGAGTGAATGACAATTAAGTAGAGAGTAGAGAACTATAATATTGTATAGCCTGACTACATTACTATTCCAGCAGGCAAGCCCTTTGATCAATTGCTCAGGCCCCTAGAAGGGACGAGTAATCTCCAAGCAGATCCTACGGTGGAAAAAAACAGTTAGTTTTGGCCAGAGAAGGTCTATACCCAGAGGAGTATCTTTCAGCCACAGAGTATAGACCTCCTCTGGCCAATTGAATACTGTTTTTTTGCCACCGTAGGATATGCTTGGAGACTAGGGACTAAGCCCATTCAGCCCTAGACAGTGAAAGATTGTGTAACACAAGCTACAATCTGTATTCACTGTCTATTTCATACTGTGTAGTTGATCTTACAAAAGTCGCTGTACTTTTTGTTGTGTCAATAAAAAAATAAAGCTTCTTCTTTGAAGGATTCCTGTTGCTGTGCAGTTGTGCTATTTTTGTCCTGTCGTCTCGTTCAGCTGACCATGACATTGGTAGTACAAAAGAAATTATGACATCATCATCACATTGTTTTATGACATCATAACCTTGGAGTTATCATCACAGCTGTTCCTATTCCCACCACAACATTAAACTTTCATAGGATAGCGCCACATGTACTTGTACATGTATGTTTTACAATGTATATTATCAACCAGGGGCTTGAAATACCACCTGTAGATCTGTGCAGGTATTTCTGATGTCTACCTGCACCTGTTTATGTACTGGGCATATGCTGGTTAGTGCAGGTAAAATTGGAGCTGTGCAGGTATTTCTGATATCTACCTGTACCTAACCTGCACTGGTCCATGTTCTGGGTTCATACACATGAAGGGCATATGTGGATTTTTATTTGCCGCATTTACTACTACTTCATAAAGTATACAAGAAATAATGGCACTTGTCATCTCTTAACAGATTTTATTATGATCCATACTTTCTAAATGCTGAGTGGTGCAGGTGAAATTTGTCTGGTGCAGGTAATTTTCTATGTTACCTGCACTAGTGCAGGTATGCTGAAAAAATATTTCAAGCCCTGACATGTACTTGAATGTATGTTTTACATCACAAAACCTTTCCTGGGGAACTTCAAGACAATAGGAGGGCAGAAAGTTATGTTTTGACACAGGCGAAATGGCAGATGATTTTCTGAAATGGTTATAAATAAAGCCACACCAATTTAATTACTTTGAACTTTTGAACTTGAACTTTGAACTTTATTTACCAAAACAACATAGCAAGAGTACATCCTGAATTGTGTTGTAGTTTACAATGTACAGCTGTTTAAAAACATTTGATTAAATTTTGATTAAAAGCCTTAACAGATTGACAGTATCATGTGAACATCTTTAAAATATTGTGCTCATAATAAGTGATATAAATATACATTAAAAGATTTAGACCACCTTGCCACCAAATGCTGCTCTTCCTAGTGCAATAAAACCAGATCCCTGTCCTGCCCATGTCTAATATCATAGGCTTACTGCGGCTTAGCTTAATCCTACTTCCTAAGTCCACTTCACCCTTTGGCATTCCTGACTCAGCTATTCTGAATCCTGTTAAACACTGAACTTGGTGGAACCATCGCCTTATCAGGCACTTGCAGAAACTGCTGGTACCGCCCTGAATGCAGCTTTGGTGGGTATAATGTCACTGGGATATGAAAATGTCTTGGACCACAGAAAGAACTGACTATGCCATGGGTGGTATCATGTGCTGTAAATGCATTAATTTTTTACCTTACCTTAGCACGTCGGCAGAACATAGTACACCTGCGCGAAACCCGTAATGTATTGTGCATAGCACTTTGGCAGAACGTCTCATATAAGGTTGTATTAGAGCATATAAGGTTGACAGCCTGTCTGTAGTTTTCAGATGTTATATACATGTAGGAAAAGATATCGTCTGCAACAGGCAAAATTTTGATGCAACGTTGACCAAACATCCAACATCAATGAAAAATCAGGGTTTTGCGCAGGCGCAGTACGTTCTGTCGACGTGCTAATGACACTGGGATATGCAAAATGTCTGGGACCACAGAAAGGACTGACTTGCCATGGGTGGTATCGTGTGCTGTAAATGCATTTACCTTTGGGGTGGTTTTATTTCACAGTAAAGGGGAGAAAATTAAGGTTTCACATTGTTTGAAGCTCACCTAAAGGTGCCGCTTGCTAAATGTTCCCCCATTAGGTCCCAACAATGGTATGTTCCAACAGGTAATTGGCTGATCCAGTAGAAAACAAAACAGAACTGACAACTTTTTCCGTTTTTATAATAACGTGTCCACGAAACAACAAAGTTCCCAGGAAGCCAGCCCTGTTAATGCATACATTTGTAACCCTTTTTGCTGGGGGTAACATGTAATGATGGTTTGATACAAGCTAGACAGGCTGTCTCCAGCCCTGAAATTACATGTTTGTGTCCCTCCGAGAGTCAAGACGATTTGTCAGCATAACCAGAACAGCTGTGGGCAAGAGTAGACTCAAAGGAAATAAAATTTTCCTTTTCTTTCTGTATCTGTATCTGTATCATTCTGACTATAGCCGGTATAACTGCCCTTCGGCGTAACACACATTACACCAAACGACTTGTTACACCTAACCTTTGAACGTCTAACTCTAGACATTGTTTAAAACTATCTAGTGACAATGCCCCTACTGTACTTGGTGGCAGCGAGTTCCACTCTACGATTGTAAGTTCTAGGAAAAAATGAGTTTTTGAACACCCCAATCGTTGGTTGATACATGTACAAATGTAACTCTAGTACTTGAAGGCATGACTATTTCTTGTTCTTTCACTGATGAAGATCACTGGATAGTGATCAAAACATCTGATAAAACCTTGTATCAATCCAGTTGTACAGATTTACCAAGATCTATGCATATTATATTCCTGGATGAGTAACCTTCATGCATGTAAAAAAACTGCAGTTTCTAATGCAGTACTCAAGAAAGCTGCCAGGGCCCCAAAAACTAAAACCATTTCCTTATTAGTAATATTACATCCAGACTTACACACATACTAAATATCATAAAGTTACATACTATTCATACATGTACCTCCCTAGCATAGGTATATACACAAATGTCACTAAGACTTTTTGAAACGATCCCCCCTTATTGATAGATTTAATGTAACAGTAACTGTTATAATACTTATATAATAAGTTTGGAAGCTTAAACTTCTTGTCCACTGACTTCAGTCCTGAAATTATCTGCTTCCTTCTCTAAGTGAAGACAATTTGTCATCCAAACAGCTGTAAGGTGTGCAAGACTGAGTCACAACAGACAGGAACCCACCGATTACCTGTCTCTGTTTGGATGATGTGATTTTCTGCTGACTGGATGGACCAAAGCTGCTGGTCAGGTTTTCACACCTGTTATAGTCATCGTGCAGGAAACAAATGTAGGTCAGCATGTTGAGAACTTTTGTCTCTTGGGTCTGATCGTTGTTGTTGTTTGTTTTTTTTGGACAGTGTAATTACATCTGCTGGGAATGATGGTTGTTGGTTGGATGGTTGGTTACTTGGTTGCTTGGTTGACAGGATGGCTTTGATGTTATGAATGGATTTTTCTATTTATTTTAAAGGATGGAGATGCTGAATTTAGACTATTAGAATTATTAGAATATTAACTACTATACATGTACTACCATTTATGGATGTTTCTTTATGTTCCCTTTTTAAGTCCTATCTCAAGGATGGCATCATCAAAAATACTATTATTCATCATCAATTAAAATACCGTTTTCACCTCCAACCTATTTTGTTGTATTAAAATTTTCACAATTAGTGCTAGAGTAGAAGTTGTTTTCAAAACGAGACACACTGTAACATTAGGACCAGACAGTTCTTGATAAAGATCTCCACAAAACAAAGGGTTGTTCTCAGATAGTGTTTCAATTAGTCACAACACCACAGTAACGCAGCAGTGGGCTGTGGAAAATGAACAGTCAGCAAATAACAGGTGCTACAGGACAGAAGTAAGGCTGTAGTTCGTGTAATTGTTTCTGGCCACAAGGAAACTGTGAGCACAAATGTGAGACCTTTTAGTTTTAATGAGTCATGGGGTATTAGACACAAAAGAATGTTTTGGAATGATTGAGTAAACTCATTTGTACATGCTATAGTAATATATTGATGTGACCGGCAAGTGGAAAAAGTCTGTCAAAATTTCAGCTTCTGTTTTAGGCATTTTACAGTATTACGATATCGATGTGTGATATTGTTGTGCATATATCAAAACCCCTGATGGCTGATATGTGTGACATCGTCCATACGTACAGCTTAAACTTCAAGTCTTCAGCTTTCTTAGACATGATGATCCTTCTCCTGACCTCGCTTTCTTGACATTTTTCTTCAACTTAAAGATCCTCCCATCCACAGTCTGTGACCTATCCATCATATGTGGTGCACCCAGGTGCCCAAATGGCCAATTAGCAGGCAGGAGTTGTTGAGCACCAGAATTAGGTTGAGTTACGATCTGCCCAGCTAGTTTGTTGTGGCTACCGCAGTTCATGGCTGGGCATAGATATACATGTACCAGTAAAGCCACGTCGATTTAATTTCCTGGCTCTCGATGCCAATGGAGTATTTCTTAATTCAAAGGAAGCCAGCTGGGTTTCTGTTAAATGTTCCCACCAGGTGGGTTGTTGACAGGTAACAGGGCACCTGTCAGGTAAAAGTATCCAGGTGAGAAAGGAAACAGTCATGTTTGTGCTGTGGTTTCCAGTCTTTGTTAACACTTTCTCATGTTAACACTTTCTCATGCCCAGGTACACAGGAATGTCACAGTTTGGACTTCTCATCCACTCAGGTGCTTCAGTATCAACAGGGGAAACTTTTAGAGCCTTTATTCTGATGGTTCTGTAAAATGATCTTATCATTACCGGCATCACTTAACATTAAAGCCTACATAACATTAGCTCAGAGAAATATGATTTTAAGTGATTACGTGATTTGGGTTGATATACATGTATTACGATGCACATTACACAACAGTTTAATAAAATATGTTATATGAATGAGTGAATGAATGGATACACAAATGTGTATTATGACTAATATTCCCCCTAGTAGCTGGTCTTCATGAAGAGAACATTGACAGCCACTCAAAAAACGTCAAATGTTAACCAATACAGGTACAAGAGTAACCTACCTACATGTACCTACTGTAAATTCATTTACTGCCTTGGACTTTATTTGGCAGAAGGAGAAAGGAGATTTTTGCTGTGTTTTAAGAATTAAGTTTAAGTTTTAAGTCTGTGGTTGAAACGATTCTGTATAGTACAGTAGAATTGCATTGGAAATGTTTATGAAAAAAAACAAAAAAACTGTTAAGATTTCAAGATATACAGTATTTTGCAGCAGGAGACCTGGGAAATAAGCCGGCAACCTGCCTGAAATACCAAAAGGCGCTGTGGGTCCCTTGGGGAATAAATCAGGTGCAAATGGACAGACAATTGCAATAATTAACTGCGAGACGCACTCAGGAAGCAGAAATTCCCACCCTTGGTGTGAAGCCATCTTAGCATACAGATTCAAAACCCCTATAGAAGGCATATATCAATATTATCATGTAAGATTGCAGCCCTGCACCAAGCCTCAACAAGTGGCATATTGGCACCTCTGATCTTACTAGCAATATCTGAGGCACAGATACCATCAAAATGGGATAGATGAGCACGTCGGCAGAACGTACTGCACCTGCGCGAAACCCGTAATGTATTGTGCATAGCACTTTGGCAGAACGTCTCATATAAGGTTGTATTGGAGCATATAAGGTTGACAGCCTGTCTGTAGTTTTCAGATGTTGTATAGGAAAAGATATCGTCTGCAACAGACAAAATTTTGATGCAACGTTGACCAAACATCCAACGAAAAACGTGAAAAATCAGGGTTTTGCGCAGGCGCAGTACGTTCTGCCGACGTGCTGGGTAGATGGAATTCTAAGGAATGTACATTATGTAGGAAGCATTTGGGCGAACAAAATGGCTACAAATCTAACTTGTGATGTCAAATCTGAAGGAGCTTTGCATAGCGATTTTGGCATTGGGAAAACAGCAAGATGCAAAGTAGGATACAGTATAATTTAAAGAAGATATAACAGATTTACTTATTTATATAACAGATATACCGTTTAGTAAGTAGAATTTTAGGATTTATTTTGTATCCCTATTTTGTAGTCTGTATACGTAGTTGACCTTACAAAAGTTGCTTTACTTGTTGCATCAATAAAGTTTCTATTCAAGTGATGTGAAACAAGTCTATTTTCTGTCATGCCTGTTCAGGTTGAGTGGACCTTTAAAAGCCATTGTAACCAAATTACAGGGTAGGTACAGAAGAAACAGTGTGAGGCCTCACCAATTGAATTTCCTGATTCTCGGATTTAAAAATAAGATGCCAGACAAGAATATCAACATAAAAACAGGGTCTGAACCAGGGCTCTAGTCAGCACCAGTTTTTCCGTCAATTGCAGGAACTTTGTAGCATGTGACGGAAATTTTTTTGAACCAATCAGTCAACCTTGACGGACAAAATTGACAAAAATATTGGGTAGAAATATAAAAACATCCAAAGGACCACCAAAAACCACTCTCAACCCTATGATTTGCCACTCAAAATGTGGGAAAATGCGTTTTTAATTAAAAATCCTAAATTTGCCCCCGGACCCCCCTAGATTGTGAGCACTCTCCATTCAGGTCCGATCATGAACCTGGGCTGACGGAAAAAAAATTCCAGCTGGCTAGAGCCCTGGTCTGAACATGAAACCTCCTGGATGAAACTTACAGGACAGTCATGACACAAAATGAAAGTTTCAGTCAGATGCAACTTTTCCTCCCAGCCTGCTAATTTTTTTTTTTTCTCATGATGTCGTCTTGCTAAAATTCTACGTAAAAATGTCTGAAAACCAACAAGTGAAACTGGTGTGGCCTAACCCTTCCCAGTATGGGTCAGTCCTGAAGGTATCCAGCCCTACAAAACAGCTGTTCCCTGACCAAGCTTCTCTCCATCACTCAGACTTGAACCAGTAATTTGGGGCACAACCCCAGACACTCAGGTTACCACAGTCTGTACATCTACATGAAAAAGCACGTCGGCAGAACATACTGTGCCTGCGCAAAACCCTGATTTTTCACTTATTCGTTGGATGTTTGGTCAACGTTGCATCAAAATTTTGTCTGTTGCAGATGATATCTTTCCTATTCAACATCTGAAAACTACGGACAGGCTGTCAAACTTATATACTCTAATAATACGACCTTATATGAGACGTTCGGCCAAAGTACTATGCACAATATATTACGGGTTTCGCGCAGGTGCAGTGCGTTCTGCCGACGTGCTTCTGTACATCTACATGAAAATGTCCATAAGATGCATGATGTTCAAAACGACTAATAAACTGGTGGACCTACCAACTACTAGTATCTAATACCTGTGCACTGATTTAAGAAAATGGAGAAGAATTCCCAAAGGAAATACAAGAATATTACAGGTAAAACAAGACATCAGAATAGACATTTTCTCTTGAATGTTGAAACAGTGATTGTAATTTATTGCCAAGCAAGCCTTTACCTATAATCACGGTCCCTTTTTTAACCTCCTTGCTACAAATTCAGCTTCATTGTAAGATATTAGCAAAGACAATGAAACACATAAAAAGTAAATAATGATACAACCAACTCTCTCTTCATCAAATCATCATGAACAGAATGATTTGTTGGTGTAATTAGCCGAACATACGGAACGAAGATACCCACTAATTACAAACATAAAGGCCTTCAAAGGGAAAAAGAAATTACATAAGGAACATAGAAGATGAACTACGACTGTCACAATAGACTTCATTGTGATGCAAACTGTTAGGAATTGAGTGCTTTGTATAGATGACATTACCATATGTAAGAAACTAAGGTGGAACCCAATTCAGACACCAATTTACATAAAAATACTGCGAAGTCCTTTGGTGAAGCAGCATCATTATCTGTATAGCTTTGCTCTGCATTACAGAACTTTTGCTGAGCTGATACAAATATGGATTCAAATCAGCGAGTCAACAGTTGGGAAAGAAAGTAATTTTCAATTCCTAAATCAGCAAGTTAACAACTAACTGATGATTGAAAGCATGAAAGTGCTGAAATATAGCCCTACAAATTGCTTACTAGTTAGCTTTTACAGTACTGTAGACGTATTGTTCTTAGTTGCTGAGACATGAAATAATCTCTGACACAGTCTTTCCTGACAGACAATACTGTCAGAAACTCATAGTCAGGAAACAAAACATGGATAATCAAAATACCATGGAACCATACCTGACTGTTTAAAGAATCTGATGTGTTTGTTAACAATTCGAGAGTTACAAAGTCTACTGCATGCATATCTACAGTATAATCTAGTTCTTTTGTGGGCATAACACTTGTAAATGTACAAGGTACACGGGCCTACATGTATGTACTTTAAAAATAAACACAGTACATGTACAAGCATGATGAAATAAAATTGCTGTTTCGAAGAATTTTGAATTGGGTCTTCTTGACAAAATTGAATGAGTTAAACACGCAAGAGTATAATCAAAGGTATTGAATTATTCCAAAATCAAAGGTGTGGTATCTGTGCACAAGAAAATGCCTCTATATAAAAGTGAGCAGGGCTTCACAAATAAATAGTAAACTGTAGCCCAGAATGTACGTATACCATGCCAAAGATGTGTGAGGCTACAAAAAATGGTAACATCAACTGTCACATCTATTATAGTTCTGCAGGATACCTGAAGACTGCCACATCATTTTAATTAAAGAGATCTATTAATTCTGCATTAAGTAATCCGGAGGCATGCACACTTCAGATATCCAGGTGTTCAAGACGCTCTAGATCTTGCAAAGGGCCCTTGATAACACTGTTTCTTTCAATATGGCCTTGCGTTCTGTATTCAGTAGAATTACTTATACGAGAGTCGACATTGTATACTAAACTAAAAGGTAAAGCTAAAGATTGCGCTGCACTGAAGTTCCCATGGATACCTAGCACCTACTCAGGTGGTCTTGCCTGGAGGCATATTATCTCCACACAAACCTGCCCGGCCGACCCTTTGCCCTACAACACAACACCTCCCTGGCTGCTTCGTTAACGATCTATTAACGATCCACAGGGAACACTTCTGTATACAGGAACTGCAGCAAGCTCTACACACCACACATAGCTTTGTACGGCTCTGATATAAGTTGTTAGTTATGCAGTTAAACACTACTGCTATCAACAGGTGGTTGAATCCTGTTTTTTAATAGTCTAGCAGTTTGACAAGCACCGATTTGCATTCAAAGGCCTACAAACGATACAAATGTATCTCTACTTCTTTCTGACTAGGCCTCGAAAAACACATCTATGGTAGTTCTATTATAGATAAGTGTATAAAGCTCATGAAATCTTCTCTTCCAAATACAAGATTTTAAAGATCATACTGTAAGTTGTCTGGTAGCAAGTTGCGGTAGAATGGTAACGTTAATAAGCAAAGAAACACTTGTCAGGGCGATAGGGTAGAAACTTATCCTTTAGTAAATGATATAGATACTGTAAGTATAACAGTACTTCAGCAGCATTCTGAAGCTATGTAAAGTTAATGTAGAGAAGACTGTGTAAGTTAGAGATCTCCGACATACCTGAGTAGTCCCATGTGTCCTCTGTTGCATTTGGGACCGCCATGACTGAACACTGGGACAAACCATTGTAACACCAGAGGGGGTGGGTTTGTAATCCTGTTTTTATTTGTTTGGCGAAACTATAGTGAGCAGCTCCTTTTCCAAATACTTTCTTTCTTTTTCAGCATGTAAAAGCTATCATTTTAAAATGGAAACTCCGAAGGTTTAAAGAAATCTTATCATGAGCTTGTACTAAAAAACAAAATAATCATGGTCAAGTTATGCTAATAATTATATTTCAAGGGAAGGCCAGTGATTTTTCTTTGAAAACAGTAATATAAAAAACAAATTTGGTGCACATGTGCTTTCAAGTATTTCATTTTGCACATTGAACTGAAACAGTTAAGTACAATAATACTGGATTATTTTATCAAGAATGTAAATTTCTCAAGATGAACATGTCTTGGTCTTCTAGAAAGAAAGAAACTTAAGCCAAGACATCAGAAGGTTCACTCCACACAAAAAACAGTGGAAGATCAACTAACCAGACTTAATGTTGTAATCAAAGCTAAATACTTTTAATGAAAAATATGCAAATCACTTCACAAGGAAATTAGATCCTAAAGATGACGTCATAAGATATACACGTATCTAACAGTACGTATTACAAGTCTTGGATTTCTATGAAGAAACATTTAAGACTTCTAACCAAGACATCAAAAGGTTTACTCCAGAAGCAGACACACAAAAGACAGTGGGAGATCTATTGCCTGAGCCAAGGGGGTCTGACCTCCTCGGTAATTTGCATGTCACCCACACCCATACAAAGGCAGGACATCGTGTTTAACAAATCACTGAGACCTGCAGACTTGTCGGCCAAAACTGCCCCAACTACACAACTTGTAACTTGTACCTGGCACCGGACCAACTAGGATACGGTTCACTGCAAGTAAAGATCTCTGCTATTTAAAACCATACCAATTAAATTTGGTGGTTCTGAGCTTTAAAAGGATGCGGCTGAACTGGAAGATCTGAACATGAAAACAGGGTCTGAGGGAAAAGTCTGTACCTTGGTACGCTCATCAGTTTCTGAATATAGTCAGATTTTACTTCTGGTTGGCTGAGTTGTGGTAGCCTGGGTGCCATCCGTTCTGTAACGGGGCTCCTTTGCACTGACTGAAAACAAAAATGGATGGCTCCCAGGCTAGAGTTCTGGGTCTGTATCTCTGTTAAACTTTGTCCTAAAAAGCTTCGGTTGCTAGGTGGGTGGGAGATGATTTTCACAGTTGATTGATAGGGAGACCAAGCCTGAAGGTGACCCCGCATGTGCCGGGTAGCAGTAAGTGGCTGGTATGTGGAGGAATTCAGGAAGTGGTGTACTACCCGAATAAATTGCATCGAACAATCCCCTCCACAGCTCCAATACATTCACAAACACACAAAACTTGACGGTTACAAAAGCCCCAAATCCTTCCGGATTTCTGCAATCTCCAATTTCGTGTTACTATAGAGTTACAAAGACGTATTCACAGCCGTGTTTGTAACTTATTCTGCACCCCTGGATGTAATCTGTTCCTTGTTATCGGCTTCTAATAAACTGGAAGAGCTTCTTTTACAATCCTGATGGGTTTACAGCCCCTCTCCCTTCTCCAATTTACTCTCCTTCTGCCCATCAAGTCTGATTTTCTCACCTGAGCCAAGACGTGGTAAGGACCTTCCAAGGTAAAACCTTAATCTTAGCTGTAAGGGTCTATTGACTTGGTGTGCAGAGAATTGAAATGTGTTTAAGAATGACCGAACACATTATTTGTCTTCACTTTATTTGCATATCAATCAACAGTTTGTGCTTATAAACCTGCTGAAGTCGTTTTCTCTCCAGAGTCACTGACGAAAGGTAGTGGATGCTACCTGAAACATCTGACCGTTTCCAAAATCATATCCAGTTGCTTGAGTAACTGTTTTTTGGCGTATCTTATTACCTGGATGTCTAACCTTCACCGACGACTGAACACATTATCTACTATTTTGAGTATTATATTATTCTATGTAGTATCTTGAGGTGTTAGGGATATATATACTGTTATTAAACTACAACAATTCATTTGAAATTTTCATTGCTTCTCGTATATTTTACGTTTGTAAGGTAATAATATATAGCAAGGGGACACTGCAAAAGACTTAAGTTTTAGTTTTACTAAACACAGTGTATATCATATACAATGTACATGTATGGTTTGCTTATTGGTTGGCTAACACAATACCTCAGAAAAGTAAAGACTATGCTGATTTTTCATTCTATTTCTATTGATCTGTGGTTCAATAAATAAGAAAGTTGCTTTTGAGAATGATCGATATCTTTCCTCTGGCACTTTTTTAGTACTATTCACCATCACTAGATACAGCCCAAAAACTAGCATTAAAGATAATTAATATAAACGAAGTTCATAAGACAAGGGCATCACCAAAGCAACACGGTGACAGCTAATTGCAAGTGAACATCACTTTTCATGTCCCAGTAATTATGAACATACCCGTACACTTCCATGACATATTTGTACCGTCACTTGTTTTAGTACTATTCACAGTCGTTAGATATAGCAAAAAAAACTTATCATTAAAGATAATTAATACAAACGAAGTTCATAAGACAAGCTCATCATCAAAGCAACACGGTGACAACTAATTGCAAACGAACATCAATTCTCATGTCCCGGTAATTATGGACGTACCCCGTACACTTCCATGACATATTTGCACCGTCGCTTGTCATAAAAACGGTAATCAATAAAATCTACATCTGCTGTGCTCCGACCTTTATCAGCCTGGCCCAGCCCCCCTGATCTGTTCAATACTGTATTGGCCGTCTCAATATTGTCGTCTACATGTAATATTGGAAGTGCATTTTTATGACACCTTCCTGGCACAGGACCAGGGTAATACTGTAATTCACTTTGTGTTCACGGTAGCAAAATTTCATGGTCTGAAGAAAATGGACATGTTCACGGAACTTTATCTTCACGGTGGTGGCAAATGCAGGGAAGGGGCAAAACACAAATGATTTGATAACGGTAATGATAAGTTCACGGTACAGAAGTAACAGTGAAAACAGTGAACATAACAGTACAGTGAAAAAATCAGGAATTACAATACTAGGCAGATATTCCGTCTGTCTGCACAGTGGCAGAGTGTGAGATGTATCATTGTCATTCAGCAATGCAGGCCTGAACTTTTAGCCCCGGGCTGGGGAATAGTGCTCTGATTTTTTTGTCACTGTTCCAAAGATTTTGACGATAGAAAAATTCTTAGGCCACACACCAATTGATTACCGTGTGGATAGATATTAATAGAGGCTACAATAAATGAATGGATGGATGGATGGATGGATGGGTGGTTGGATGAATGAATGAGTGAATGAATGAATGAATGAATGAAGCTTTATTAATGCCTCTTGCACTTTATGCACCCAGCCTGTGTGGGCTTATAAAACACCAGTGCTAAATGTCTCAGCGACTCATTTCTTCCTACATCTGTATGTCCTTAAGGACGCCATTTCTTTTCAAGAGTCGTACATGTAGCATCCAGTCTTTGATTATTATCAAGAGAGAGAGAGTTGAAACAAAATGTCTGTGCTCTATAGCCATTGAATTGAATGAATGAATGAACGTCGTTTCAAATTTCATAGGACCACTATCATATCATAAAGTAAATTTCAGCAATTCATTTCTTCCTACATCTGTATGTCTTTCAAAATGCAAATTTTCTTTTCAAGAGTAGTAGTATCCAGTCTTTGATTACTATCAAGAGAGTCTCAGAGTTGAAACAAAATGTCTGTGCTCTATAGCCATGGAATAATCAATGCTTCGCCCAGGCCTAAAGCTTAAATCCATCATTACTATCAGCTGCGGACTTGCCGCAAATGTTAATACTTTCTGGATCTGCATCTCGTAGATCAGAAGTAAGATACCGGGCCGTCACAGCGGCGTCTTGAGTGAAATACAATACCTAATGTCACTTAAGTTAATACATGACATTTTGAGCGCAACTTGAAAGGCCGATACGTATTGACTTGAGAACCACTCCGAGTCGGCTGGCATAAATTTGGGCAGGATAATTGTCGTCAGAATGAAGCCGGCAGTGGGAATAATAAACTTCTATTGATTCCAGCATTATAAAGGAATAAAGTAGATTTAGGGAGATCGATAGATGGAGTAAAGCAATTCAGACTGTCTCCTCTGTGTGAGGAGGTTGGAATATCACTATGGTCGCTTCATAGACCATTGTTATTAATAACACTGGTCACTTCAATTTTGGAATGTCACTTTCCGAATTTGCAGACAGCTATGCAAAAATCCCTGATTTTCAACTTTGTTATTCCTGCATGTACAGTAAACTTTTACATACCATTTGAAAAATCATGTTATCTTCAGTACCAGGTTGTTTTTTTATGGTCAAAACGTACATATTTGTCAAGATATTTCACTTTAAAAATCGCAATCCTGGCGGTGTAGTTTATTACAAATTCATGCCTGTGGGCTAATTGCAGGGGAACAAGACAGTGATGATAATAATTATTATTACATACATAAAGTGAGAGAGTATACATGTGAGGCAAACAATGAGGATTACACTGTATGTTGCTGGTCTATATTTCAATTAATTTGTGATTATTACGTTTAAATGAGGAGGGCTAGTATAAGCCTAACAGGCTTCCTCCCTTCTCCTGCACAGTGTTTTTTATTCAATTTACTCCACTTAGTATTTTGTATTTTCGTACAAACAATAAATAAATAAATAGTAATAAATAAGGTTTGATTTTATTGAAGGTTCTTGGCAGATATTCAGTTGAGTTTGCCTTTTAGAATTGTCTTAGTAGTCAAGGTTAACATGCTAAAAAGCTTGCACATTGGAAACCAGGCATAACACATGTATTACCCACAGAATACCAACAACTTCTTATCATCAGTTTCCTTGATAAATCATGCAGACATTGTTGTATCTGCGGTGGCTGCCTTTGCTTTGTGATATCTCAATTACTAAACGCATTTAGGTCAAGCCAAAACTGGACAAAAAATATGACCTGAGTTCTACACACAAATCTTCAAGACATTCGTTGATATTCTGTTGTAGTTTCCTCTTAAATCCGACTGTCTTAAACCCAGTGAAGGGTAAACCCAATCCAATGTCTAAGACATGTTATAAGACTGACTCGCAGTCAGATAAGCAATAACTGCAGGCTTGAAGGCTGGGAAATCTTCCTCACGTGATAGCGAGAAAAACCCACGGACAAATTGAACTGCAGGAGAAGAATGTTATCAAAGTTGTTTCTCACGAGAAACTAGAACCTGGAGACTTATTATTACCTACGCGTATGAAGGTTTTGTTTTCGTGTGTGTGTGTGTGTGTGTGTGTGTGTGTGTGTGTGTGCACCCACTTAGGGCTTGTCTATAGACAAAAAATATGATCTGCTTCCTTGTGAAATCTTGAAGACATTGGTATTCCCTTGCAGTTCCCTCTTAAATTAGACTGTCTTAACTCACTGAAGCATAAAGCCAATCCTACATCTAAGACATCTATAGGCTGACTTACAGTCAAATAACCAATAACTTGAGACTTGGAAATCTTCCTTGCCTCAGACGATAGCAACAAAAGTTCCTTGACAAATTGCTCCAGGAGGAAATTCTGAAGAGCGTTATCAAAGTTGTTTCTCACGAGCGCCCAAACCTCAGCAGCTGATTATTTCTCTGGAGTGAACGGCGGCTATCTTGTACAAGCTATACATCATATTACCCAGGCATGACCAGTTTCTGTGAACAGCATGTCCAGGGCTTGAAATTAAAGGTGGTCCAATGGCCACTGACCACTAAAATTTAAGCTGGGACAACTAAAAAGACACTTTGGGACATTTTTGGGACAACAGAAAAATAATCAACATCAGAACGTTAGCCCTTTATCAGGCACACATCCCGGCTTTTGGATCCGGAAAGTCCCCCCGAATTTCCCGTCTTTTATAATTATTGTGCGCCTGGGAGTGAACATAAGCAAAATAAAGTTGACTTAAGTTAAAGTCATAGAATACTTCCCAAAAAACAGATTGGGACAGTTCATCCTCACTTCGGGACAACTGAAATTTATTTTTGGGACAGTGCTGGGACAATAGGAAGAAAACGTCGGTGAAGGTTAAGACATCCAGATGATAAGATATGCAAAAAAAAAGTTATTCAAGCAACTGGATATGATTTTGAAAACAGTCAGACGTTTCAGGTAGCATCCACTACCTTTCGTCAGTGACACTGATTATCCTTGTCTTGACTTGTCAAATTTTGTTTCCTTTTGGACTTTTGCAAAATTTGTCTTCACTTATTTGCATATCAATCAATAGTTTGTGCTTATAAACCTGCAATTCTCCTGCAGTCTCTTTAATAGTGTCACTGACGAAAGGTAGTGGATGCTACCTGAAACGTCTGACGGTTTCCAAAATCATATCCAGTTGCTTGAATAACTGTTTTTTGGAATAGGAAGAAAAGTTAATTTCGAGGCCTGATGACTATGAGAATCCCCTCGGCATAGAGGGAATAGGTAGCAATACTGCAGCACAGATAGGGAAATAGGAGATTACTGATCTGTGACCGCCTTCACAGTCAATATGCCCATGTATTTGGCTGGCAATGGCATCATAGCAGAAGAATATTCGATTGTTCTAGAAAAAGTTGCATAGAAAGTGGTTAAAGGTGGCAAGACCTTGTGGTTAGGTTAAATGTTGACTTGGAATTTTAAGGTTCTGGATACCTAATACTAAGTAATAGGAAACTAAAGAATACACGTCGATGAACATATATATTCTCAGTCACTGATGGAAGATAGCAGATGCTGTCTGAAACATCTGACTCCTCAGAGAATCTATCCAGTTACTTGATTCTAACCAGTTAGTCTGGTGGAGACTACTGATATGCTACCCTCTCTGCAGAGTGCCCAGCTAATGTTCCCAGCCCAGCCAGGCTGAGCCCTGTGTCCCCGCTCTGATCTATGGGGATTCCTGAACTCCAGCCAGGAATTGCTGGGGGGAAGTTGGAGTTGACCTCCCCGCTCACCCCAATATTTCAGCTTGGGAGGAAGGTCCATGTTTTATATTCTCTGGACAGAGGAAAAGGAACCTCAGGGAGCTCCACAATTTGTTTCTGGCAATGCCGTATAAAAGGCAGTGATTCCCTTGTTACATTAATGCATGTAGTATATATTCCAAGATATAAGATACACCAAAAAGCAGTTACTCATGATCAAGCAACTGGATATGATTTTGGAAACGGTCAGACGTTTCAGGTAGCATCCACTACCTTTCGTCAGTAGCTGTATCTTATTACCTGGATGTCTAACCTTCACTGACGTATTCAAGATAGTAGGTAATGTATGTACCCGCTAGCAATGTTTTCAAAATACAATCAATGCCATAAGACTTACAAAATGTATTTATGGATACACATTACACTTGCACTTTGGTATTTGACATCTTCACTCAGTCAAGATGTTCATAATTTGATGAGGGGTCAAGTTTCATGAATGTTGATTGAATCAGGACTTCAGTCAATGATAATTATTCCCCCAGCTATTAGTACTTATTCATAATGGATGAACAAGAAATCACAACAACACACAGTTCCTTTGTGGCAGAAATATAAGGCCAGGTACAAGGCCTGTAGATGAACAGAATCCACCTTCAAGGTTCATGAAAGAGCTTTGGTCACTGAAGCCAACACTTTTACTTGCTCAGCTCTAGATCCAATTTTACCTGCACCAAACTTAGCCTCCACCAGGCCTTCCTACGGGGGTACGGATTGTAGAATTTGGTAAAAAAAAAGGGATTAATTTGCCAGAAGAGTCAGTCCACAGGAGGGCGAGCAAATGAACTCTACGGTAGCTAAACTCCCCTTAAGTCAGTTATTCTCCCTATTGGCTAAATTACTTTTTTGAACCAATGTTGTTAGTCTGGTGGAGACTACACCAAACTGCACATGCGGGCGCTATCTCCAGCCCAGGAAAGGAAAATACATGAATGCAAATCAAATGGGACTTCAGTCATTTAAACACACACTTCCATATGCAGCAGAGAGTACAACCATTACAGACATGTCCCATTGGGCCACACAATTCCTGTTAGCCCAAAGTGAAGTCAGCCTCATGGTTTATCCATTTAGTCCCTGACAAAGTGGCATGAATCATGGAGACACATGCCAGCTGTAGTCACATCAAAGTCACTCTTAAGCGTCGGTGCGTTTCAGGAAGGCCGACGAAAATGAAAATGTCCCTGCCATCACTTTGGTGATTCAAGTACTTTGGAAATCAGACGTTAGCAAAATAGCAAGTTTGAGGGTCTATATTTCAACACTTTAATGAAGATAAAATTAACCGTCTGTGCATTTTAGGAGGGCCAACGAAAATGAAAATGTCCCTGCCATCACGTTATGAACGGTATCTCGAGCACCACGGAAATGTGAGATGATTGTATTTTCAATTGGGACTCAGGCGTTAGCAAAATAGCAACAAGTGGGAGGGCCTATACTAGTATATTTCAACACTTATTAACTGAAGGTAAAATGAACTTTTTGATGTACATTGTAGTTCTTAAACTAAAATTAATCTATAACATAGTATCTTTCTTGCTTCTACAACACATATTCATTATGTACATGAAGAGATACATATATATCTGACTTAAGACTGTGTTATAGTGTCTGAATATTCAGTTTCTTTATATGATCTCAAGTGACAAGTTTTAGGAGCTTAAATTGCAGGTCAAACCACAGCAACATCAACTGGTCAACTGATTTGTACACCTGCGCTGAATATCATAAATTAGCATCCCTGCCCCCTGGATACTAAGAAAGTAGATCCATAAATGGATTATGGCCGACCATCCATCCACCAGGGCGCCTCAGTATTCAGCCCCCATTGATCAGAGGAAGAGCAGGCAGGAAATATTCATCATGCCGTCCCACCAAGAGGATTTATATTCCAGACCGCTAGACTGCTGAACAAACCATCAACTCAGCCGATACATCAAGCGATTAGCCGCGCAGAGATGAGGACGGCTTGCACCCTCCTCTGGGCTTCCGTGTTATCAGGAGGGTAAAATAATGAGGAGGTAGGAACACCTTTCCTCAAAGAACCGCTGGAATTACAAATCTTTGCTGCCTATAGAGTTGATCAGTCACAGAGATGAGAAGGACTTGCACTTCTTCTGGGCTTCCGTGTTATCAGGAGGGTAAAATAATGAACAGATAGGAACATCTTTCCTCAAAGAACCACTGGAATTACAAATCTTTGCTGTCTACAGACTTGGATCAGTGTAGATAAATGAAAAGGTCTTGCTACTTCAAAAATTCTGGGGGCTTCCAGTTATCAGAAGGTAAAAATAACGAGGAGATGGGAACACCTTTCCTCAAAGAAGCGCTGGAACTACAAAATTACAAATCTACAGACTTGATCAGAGTAGACTTGAGAAGGCCTTGCTGCTTCCTGTGGGCTTCGAGTGATCAGAAGGGAAGAACTAATGAACAGATAGGAACACCTTTCCTCAAAGAAACATAAGAATTACAAATCTTTGCCACCTACAGCTTTGATCTGAGTATAGACATAAGAAGGACTTGCTACCTCCTTTGGGCTTCCAGTGATCAGAAAGGGAGAACTAATGAGGATGGAGCAGCATGTCTGCTCTTAGAACTGCTGGAGGTACAAATCTCCTCGTCGTGTAGAGGCTTGATGAGGAAAGACGTAAGAAGAGGTAATTGGGAACCTGCAGTGACCGTGGAGGTTTCATGGTTTCTGGTTAGATAGATCTGATATGCGAAGGAATAAAAGACATGTATATCATAAACATAGTTCTCACTAGGCAGTTTGAGCGTAGGGGCCCCCTGCACTGTGATTTAGCCCCCTACACTGGCATTCAACCAGTGTAGGGGTGGCTTTCATTCATAAGTCTTCTTAAAAATGAAGATTTGACTTTAGAATGGAGCTATAACAAAGGGAAAACATAACAGTACAAACTTTCATGTCGACTGGAGAAATCAACAGTTTTGCAAGCATTTGTTCATCTTTCTGGATACAACCATTGCAACTGAAAATCACTTAAGTGCATTTTTTAAACATCAAGGTTGAAATGAAATCACTAATTGCTCTACATAGAGAGTCAGGCTGCACCTGTTGTCCTGATGTTTTAATCATTAAAGGCAACTGTCTCCGATTTTGACTATTAGGGTATCGAAAAATCACAGGAGATTCAATTAAATGCAATTAATCAAATGTATGTCTTTTTCAGGGGCCTTTATCAGTGCTGTTGAATCTACAATACATTACAAACCATTTTGCAATTCAAACTATTTTCCTTTCCAAAATCGATAAAACCTGCAAAATAAATTTGAACCTTCATCTATATCATTACTGAAGTTCAATATTCCAATACAGCAAACACACACTGACATTTTCCCTGAACCCAGACAATTACTAATGGATAAATATCAGAAACCAAAAGGCATTAGGCTATTACTTTAATGGTGCTCTGGCACCCAATGCACATTTATGGCACATTAGCAGTGGAATAATCTTCGCTTCATAGGACATGCATTGCAAAGTAATACAATTATTATTCATCATAACCGAGTCGAGTCCTCTTTGGGCCACACCAATTTTATTTGTTGCTTCTCGGATTTTTTCAGAAAAAATATCAAGCGACAGGGTGAAAAAATAAAAAAATAAAAACAGGCCTGAGCATCCTATTATAGCCCCAAATGTTAGAATAGGTGCCATGAAGTCAACACAAAAGACTGGGTTAAAATTTAAACAATGAATTTTGAACTTTTAATCAAACCACTGCATTGGTAGATGTAACAATTGTAACAACTAGGAAGAAAAGGACTTTCTTCAACTGTTGGAGGCAAAATATGAGCATTTTTTAGTTGATTCCGAACCAGAATTTTTTTTTTTGCAAATCAGAAAAAAATGAAGAGGCGAATCTGAGAAGCAACAAATTAAATTGGGGTGGCTTTGCCAGTTCCTGCTCCACTTATTCTACGACTCTTCTGGGAGGGGAGGGGAGGGATACGGCAATCAAACGAAATTATGTGCCAAAATGAGGTCGATCACGGCTGTAATTGATAGAGCTTTTTGCCGAAGCTAAGCGTTGAAGTGTGGCATGTTTGAAATGGGTTTTATGTTATGGGAGTGAGTTGAAGAGCCGCGGGGAAAGCGTTGGATGTGGACGTAAGTGGATGGGTTGGGACGTGGCAGGGGGATTAGTCTGCCATTTCCTCCTCTCGGTTCTGTTACAGGATGGGTCGGACGGGCTTTACGCTGTCACTTCTGGACGGATGTGCGGATTTTCTGGCTCAAGTGTTGACCACAAATTATCAAAGTCCGCGATTCGCTTGGACTTGTTGATGGACAAGTTTTAAGACAAATGTCTCTTAAATGGTCCTATCAATGCCCATGCCTATTAGCCTGACTACATCACCCTTCCACTGGTCAGGACTACATCACGCTTCTAGCAGCCCTTCCACTGGTCAGGCCCCTAGCCTGACTACATCACGCTTCTAGCAGCCCTTCCACTGGTCAGGCCCCAGCTAGCCTGACTACATCACGCTTCTAGCAGCCCTTCCACTGGTCAGGCCCCTAGCCTGACTACATCACGCTTTTACTAGCAGCCCTTCCACTGGTCAGGCCCCTAGCCTGACTACATCACGCTTCTAGCAGCCCTTCCACTGGTCAGGCCCCTAGCCTGACTACATCACACTTCTAGCAGCCCTTCCACTGGTCAGGGCCCTAGTCTGACTACATCACGCTTCTAGCAGCCCTTCCACTGGTCAGGCCCCTAGTCTGACTACATCACACTTTTAGCAGCCCTTGCACTGGTCAGGCCCCTAGTCTGACTACATCACACTTTTAGCAGCCCTTCCACTGGTCAGGCCCCTAGTCTGACTACATCACACTTTTAGCAGCCCTTCCACTGGTCAGGCCCCTAGCCTGACTACATCACGCTTCTATCAACCCTTCTACTGGTCAGGCCCCTAGCCTGACTACATCACACTTTTAGCAGCCCTTCCACTGGCCAGGCCCCTAGCCTGACAACATCAAGCTTCTAGCAGCCCTTCCACTGGTCAGGCCCCTAGCCTGACTACATCACACTTCTAGCAGCCCTTGCACTGGTCAGGCCCCTAGCCTGACTACATCACACTTCTAGCAGCCCTTGCACTGGTCAGGCCCCTAGAATTTTGAGTACCAACACCTCTAGCTTCTAAGTCAGAAGAATTGGACAGATCATAATCCTGTTGATGAATAGTTCTCTTGAGTTAGAGGCTACAAGCTCTCAGGGAGGAGGCCCAATCAGGTCCTGACAGTGAGAGATTGTGTAACACAGGCTATACATTTGTACATACATATGCCTATGTGCCTAGGCCAGTAGCTGGCCCCTTGCTCCCCTCCATTAGGTTCGTCCATGTTGCCCGGTCCAGGACCCTAAACTCTGCTGCCTTTAAACTAGGTCTTGTGCCTTTCACAATCTGGTCTTTCCAACACTTGGGGGAAGGGGGTCTTCCCGAGGTCTGGGGTTGGGAAACTCCTGGAGGTATGCCTTGTAAACCAAAGATTGTGGTGGTCTTCTTACTACATGACCGAACCGGCTTAGCATTCTACATGTAGTTCAAATGGACTAAATGATGGACAATTGAATATGCCACCCCAAGTTTAACTCTTATGCATTACTGATAGCTAAATCACTAAGTAAACCAAATAGAAAGAATACCAACAAATAAGCAACAAATTAAATGAATGGATGTACAGATGTAATAACCACCAAAATTTCAGCACTTGGACAGCCCCAATCATCTTTCTCCAGTGAAAAACCATGTAAAAATACCTCCAGTGATAAACTGCACGTTCCAGTGGAACCACAGAATAATAGGCTATGAAACGTCCAGTGAAATATTGCTCCTGTCACCCGACTATGGATATCACGATATCAGTCCTTCTGGTTCACTATAAAAAGAATGTTGCTGTCAGCAATTCTGCGGGTAAAATTGCGACCAGGCCACATATTTGGCTTTTACGACCCGTTTCCTCCCAGCGAACGATAAAAAAAAAAACGCCCGGTGCATCACTCTTCTCAGGCCTGCTTGTTATGGTTGTCTGTATGCATCAGACAGAACCTACTCATAAGGCCTAGGGAAAAAAATGTTGTGTTTCCTGTTTCAGTCCTGAAAAAAAATTAGGGTCGGTAGGTAGGGATTATCTTTTTTTTCTCTTTTGATCTTTTGATCAACTTATACAATACAGTATTTTAACATTTAGTAAAAATTGCATGAGGACACTTATATTTTTAATATGAATGTTGGAAAACCGATTGTACAATGTTTCATCACTCAGGTGTCAGATCATGGAGCTAGAAAAGGTCGATCAGCTCGAAACATTTATGTTCCTTGCAGGGGTTCACCCCAAAAAAGGCTAGGGTCGGTAGTTTTTTCTAGGGTCGGTCGGAAACAGGAAACACATTTTTTTCCCTAGGCCTAAGGCACTTGTAGATTAACAGATGATGCTAGTTTGTAACGATGAATACACGTTTTACTCTAACGAGAGGACTTCTACCAAGATCTAGGTTAATTCCAGCTTTATGCAAAGAAATTCATCAAACAGCTGCATACGTCGGGGAGCCAAATTCATTTCTAAAGCCAATATAACCTCAGCAAGTATGAAAGATCATATCAATAATCAATGCAAGGCCGGCAGCAGTTACCGAGATAGTGTAGATAAATCTTGTACGGTACATAAATACGTCAGTTGCGTTCTGGAGCATACCTTATGGCCATCCGCTATTTTCAAAGTACAATATATATAAAAATGTAGCCATCAAATTCTGTAGGAAACTTGCAATACTGTGTGGACATTCCAAGCTCCTATATTGGTCATTAGCCATTTCCAAAATATATAAAAACATAGCCATCAGATACTGTAGGAAACTTGCAATACTGTGTGGCCATTCCAAGATCCTATATTGGCCATCAGCTGTTTTCAAAATATATATAAATGTAGCCATCAAATTCTGTAGGAAACTTGCAATACTGTGTGGCCATTCCAAGATCCTATATTGGCCATTAGCCATTTTGAAAGTATATAAAAATGTAGCCATAAAATTCTGTTGAAAACTTGCAATACTGTGTGACTGGCCATTCCAAGCTCCTATATGGCCATCGGCCATTTTCAAAATATATGAAAATGTAGCCGTCGAATTCGATTGGAAACTTGCAATATTGTGTGGCAATTCCATCCTCCTACATTGGTCATCAGGTTTTTTAAAGTACATAAAAAATCTAGCAATAAAATTCTTTTGGAAACTTGCAATACTGTGTGGCCAAACTGCTACACTGGACCAGTACTGTCATTTCTAAGGATATATGTGTTGCAGTTTGGCTACACAGTTTTGCAAGTTTCCAGTGGAATTCGATGGCTACATTGTGTGGCAAGGGACAGAAGGCAAGGTTCTGAGGGCGATCATGACTGAACGCTACAGTTCTGAACCTAATAGTCCATGAACCTTGAATGGCATTACCTCCCATACTAGGCTTATTTCAAAACCAATGGACAGGAAAGTCACAGGATTCACATCAACGTTTCTGTCCACAAAATACCCTCAAACCACTGGTCTAGCTAGGAAGAAAAACATCAAATCCCCAACTGAATCTAAGGAAAAACAAATTGTATTATGTCTAACATAAACAGAAAATATAAATCTGAAACCTAAACTTCACCTAACCAAAACCTAAGGTTGTTACACAGCCCAAATACGACTAAGAACACAGAACCATTTTAAAACTGTTAGCTGGTTTAAATTAGAATTGTTGTAATCTATGTAACATTACCTGTTGTATGTATATAATTGTTGACTTAAAAAGATCAGCCTAGCTGCCTGTAAGTCAGTGTAATGTCTTGTTGCATTTGAAATAAATAAATAAGAGCCAGGAAAAGTGCACTATACCATCAAATTCCATCACAGCCAAGTCTTCCCTGCTCCTGCCCAGCCCTCTGTAGCTCTGCTGGAGTCAGTACTGAACACAGTTTTCACCGGCGGCATGAATACATGACTATGACTATGAGGAACAGTCAGTTCCACAGGCTGGCTCCTACTGCAGTCTTATCAGCCCCAGCAGCAGTGCATAGCTAAGTCACCCACGCGGCTGTGGTTGGGTGCCGTCCTATCACACATCACCCTAACAACCGTTACCTTGTAACACCCGACGGCAGCTAGAGCAGTAAAAACGGCCCGCGAGACTACTGGGAACAACTCCGAAGCAGAAGGTTCAGCGGAACTCCATGTCAGTGGGAATGGTGATCAAAGCCTGCTAATTTGTTGGTTATTGTCTATTCTGGGAGGTTTCGGCTCCTGTGGTGGTCCCTTAAGGTGTGGCCTGCTGCAGGGCTCAAAATACCCACATGCAACATGCAATTTGCAGGCAATTTTCAAAATATGCAGGCGAAAATATTCTGAACTTGCTATATTGCATGTACAATGTACCGGTAGTTCACAATTACCAGTATATCATGTTTGCACACTGCAAAAGTTTAGTGCAGTCAGGGATACTGTAGTCGCTACATGAGCTGAAAACAGGTTTTTCTTTAACATATTGTAAATATAAATACTATACTGTTTGAGAGGCTTTGTCTTTACTATTAACTATATACGATTTTGCATGTAGATTTTTTTTTAAATTGCATATAACACTTTTGCCAACATGCAATTTTTAATCTAACTGAAAAAGGTATTTCGAGCCCTGCTACTGCGTCCCACACACACAGAGTTCCATGTTACTACTGGGACAGATCCTGATTAAGTATGAACAGTCCATGCACGCCGCGGGGACTGTTCATAAAATATGGTGGGAGCTTATCTACCATTAACCAGAGGCAGGGAGAGAGGTGCTGCTTTCTGCCGGGAAAGAATTTACGACAGTCGGGGTGGAGGAATGTCAATACACATCAACACGAGAATTTCTGATGAAATGGAAAGAATACGATTTTATGGAGAGGAATTTCGAACCATACAAGCAGTAAAGCGTGATAAACAGTCATGCTAGCCTGATTTACCACAGACAAGAGACCTGTGTTGCTTTCTTACGTAGACTAGAGAGTTTATGACTCTTAAGGGAAGAAAAATGTCAATACTCATCAACATGAGAGCAACACATACTTATCAAAAGGAAACATAATTTTTAACCATACAACTAGTTAACCGTGATAAATACAAGCTAACCTGATCACAGCCAACAAGAGAGATGCTGTTTTCTTAGCAAAGCTACACATATGTAGAGAGTTTATGAGCGCCAGGAGGGAAGAACGTCGATACTCATCGACACAAACATTTCTAAAGAACTTGGAGCCATAAAAGCTTCATGCCTGGGTAATATGATTATATAGCATACTACTAGTATTTGTAGCACTCAATATCAGCATGTTAATGACCCACTGAGTACATGGATTTTTTTACCTTGAGTTTGTTTGGAAAAATTCAATAATTTTTTGTAGCATTCAGTCACGATCGCCCTCGGAACCTTGGCTTCTGTCCCTTGCCACACAATGTAGCCATCGAATTCCAGGTACATGCATGTCTCCATTAAGTCAGACCAACTCTATATTTTTATTCGTAACTCCACTGTTCACTTTAAGACTGCCACATTTAAAAAGAGTGTGAATCTACATGACTTGTACTAATGTGACACCAGTAATCACTAAGGTACTAGTTGCACACTTCAGACTTCAAGGTGTTTGAGTAAGATAGGCTCTAAGAATCTTGAGAAGGCCTCAAGACACACATTTTTTTTTTTAATTTGGCAGTCATAGGGTACCTACCAGGATTATGAGTCAGAGTAACTAAACTACAATGTAGAAATTTCTACCACATTCTAACATTAAACTTATGATTTTATATAAATTATAACTCTTGTACACACTTCCTTGCGGTGCCCTTAGAAGTTTCAAGATGTTTCTTAGAAATTTTAAGATGCTCTTACATTTTTGTAATGCTGCAACATTGCCTATCACATTTACATGTATGTACATGTATGCCTATCTAAAGGAGCACGTCGGCAGAACGTACTGCACCTGCGTGAAACCCGTAATGTATTGTGCATAGCACGTCTCATATAAGGTTGTATTAGAGCATATAAAGTTGACAGCCTGTCTGTAGTTTTCAGATGTTGTATAGGAAAAGATATCGTCTGCAACAGGCAAAATTTTGATGCAACGTTGACCAAGCATCCAACGAAAAATGTGAAAAATCAGGGTTTTGCGCAGGCGCAGTACGTTCTGCCGACGTGCCTATCTAAAGGTACTTCACATCTCCATATGTTTTATCCATGCATGGCCACTTACCCATGATATAGCCCATCATCCGCAATTGATCACCACGTACATTTCTCACTTTAGCCGCGGCAAGTAATTTAGATTGGATACAAGCCAGAAACTACTTCACACGAGGCTTGCGTGGCGAGATCGATTAAAAAACATGGACTTTGTAGTTGGTTCTGTCAATAATCTGGGTCCATTAGCCTGCATTCACGACGCTACACTGTCTCTGTGATCTCTATCCTCACACCATCATAGACCAAGACATTTATTATAGATTTCAGTACAGAGTATATATTTCAGCTTGTTCGTAGGAAGCAATGCAACTACATCCCGTAAAATAACTCTTACTGCCCACATATGTGCGCAGTTTTGGGGTTAGATGAGAACTTGGAAATGGTATAATAAGTAATCATGTATATTTTTTTTGTAGTATTTGGGAAGCATAAGTTGCAATGGCACTCAGTTTGTTTGTTTTTTATATCTAACTTTTGACTTTTTAACTTTTGTTTTCTATTTTCCTCCTACTTTTTTCTACTTCTTTTCAGGACTTTTACAATCTATCCTGATTCCTGCCTTTCATATTCTATCCCTATCATTCAAGTTGCCTGTTTAGCTGCAAGTTTTGGTATTTTTTCGTCCACAAAGTCTGTCTGTTGATCACCTCGGAGCCAAGAATGTCCTCTAAAACTTCAATGTCATCCGTACGACCCGTCACACAGGCAAGCCATTTGACCCACAAAGTGACAAGAATAATAAAAAGCTGTAAAAGAATCTCTGGGATGAATTTAATTTTACCCACGGCGTAAAGCGGAGAGTTCTATTACACAAGATTAACAGGATTCTTCCAAGTGACCTACGTAAAGATCTACTCCCAGATAGATGTGTGATGATTCGGTTCTGATTTAATGTACAGTTGATAATGGAAGGCCCTATGATGTGGAATTGATGTGATGATACCCAGTGAGCAGTATAAAGATATGCACTAAGATAGACACGCATATATGACTCCCCAGGGTTTGGTAAGACAAATTTAAGATCTAAACACACCTCGCTTGCAAATGATGTCAGCTAAGACCACAAAAATGTCTAAAACCCTCCTCAGCGTGGCTTATTTCTAGATCTCAGCTTGATGTGACACTAGTACTACCTGCACCTAAACACACCTCGCTTGCCAATGATGCCAGCTAGGACCACAGAAATCTCTTAAACCCTGCTCAGCATGGATTATTTCTGAGCTTGATGTGACACTGTTGACAGTTAAACCCTGTTCTATATGCATGCTGTGGTTCCTGACTTAAGAGTAATCGAATTTGAATTTTACAAACATAAAGGCTCATATCTACAACCACATCAGGGCCAATCAACTATCACTGAACCAGGACAACTTGGTTTACTTGGCACATGCACATTACAGACTTGTTATGTTTACCGAAGGAAAACATATTGTTTTTGCTACGTTTCTTCTTCCTCTTCCACTTCTCCAAACAGTGACCTCTGACCTCTGACCTGGTCAATGACCTGAACCAGACTGTCTGTTACCATGGTAACTGGTGTTGGGTTGCAATTTTATAGCAGGCGGGATAACTCCTGTCTGACCATATATATGAATGTGTTTGAGTAAGAATTAACAGAGCAGACCATATGCGAAGGTAAACATTATGCATTTGCTTCGCAACTGTTTACCGGACGGACTACATAACAGCCTTGTGCTGTGAATTCTAGCGTAGCTGTAACAGACGTCAGACACTCAGAGGTAACTTAATTGTGCGGAACCCAGACTCACTTAATCGCATCAGCGCCAAATAATGGGACGTTTTCTCCGCTCTACGATCTATTATTTTGCTGCGAAGGTGGAAACGGTTACCGTGGTAATGATTAAAACAACGTTATCGGTCACACCAAGGCGGGTTCTTCTTATCAATGTCACACCTTTTGGTTTTAACAGCTTGCTTGATTGCTGGGGTAAAATTGTTATGCTCAAGGTTTATTCATTATATCCACCTCTGCTTTGGGAGATAATAATGAAAATTGTATTCAAACATCATTCTAGTGTCAATGAAGTAGTAGCATCATGCAGTCAATCTGAATGGTTTAATAATACACATTTTGTGGTGATAAAAATTATGTTATGCATGAGGGACAATTGAAATACGTATGCTGCATATTTACCAACCACGCACACTACCAGCTCAAGTTTCAAATCTCCATGTACAAATGTATGATTTGCTTACATTCATCAAAAGCCCCTTGTGTTTGGCCTTGTTTCACCATGTGGGTTGCAAAGCTTCTAAAGGCTAACTGATTACTATTAAACTCCTCTGGCAGATTTTTCAGTCTGTTAGACCGACTTCTACTATTTTCCAGCCTGGTGGCGACTACATACTCTCTCCCTCAAAATAGCCCTGGCAAACTAAATGAGAAGGCACGTGGTGTGAAGACTAGCCAACTGCTACCTACCCTAGTGTCAGGGAACACCGCAGCAGTTATAATAGTGATAATCAAAGATTTGCATTTGATCCTACTACCCAGGCTAGCTACTTAAGCTTCCAGCTGTGAAACGTATGCTCTCTCCCTGTGAATATGGACAGATATACGTTGATGTAGAGGAGCCCTACAGAGAGAAGATTCAGCCAGTAGGCATCCTGGCGCCAGTCTGTCCATATCCGCAGTCATCAGTGCCTTTCTTACCTAGATTTATGTCTTCTCTGCTTCTTTTTGTAGGGCAAAATGCCCAAAATAACCTTACAAACGATCTCTAAAACTTATTCTCTTCAACCTGGTGTGTTATGCCGAAGGGCGGTTATACGGGCTATACAGATACAGATGATCAAAACTAAAGTCCTTATGTTGTTTACTACCTTGTAGGTGCATGATTATCTTTCTACTCCATTTACTTTTGTAGGGCAAAAAGCCCCAAATAAACTACAAACGATCTCTAAAACTTTCAGTAAAGAACTCATCAATCTAAAGTGTTTCACTACACTCTTCAGAAAGTCTTTTACCAGCATCCAGAACTCTTGTGAAAGCTTAATAAGATACTGGAATTTTTTCTTGTGTTCCAAACTTCTTTTGCTTTTTTTATTGTTTAAAATTATAGTTTGGCTGGTATGCTTATAAAGTTATATGCCAATGTACAAAAATAGATAAGCAAATGATATCTGGATTCTCAATCATTTATAGAATTACAGGATAACCGATCTAAGTTCTATACCCCTGTAAATTTCTTTAAAATTCTTGTCATGTTCCCGAGACCCTTTGTTGACTAGATTGATGTGATGTCGGCTGTTTTTGTAGGTCAAAGTGCTGTAAATAAACCAACAAAATGATGTCTGAGACTTTAACATTCATTAACAAGTTAAGGACTCGCCTATAAATGACTTTCAAGTGATTTTCCTGCATCTGTCTTAACCTGACAGTTTTCAGAAGTTCAAATTTTGTGAATAAAGAGACTCTTTCTACACAACTATAGCAGCGACACCTATGCTGCAGTGCAATGTGAACCAGTCAGAATTGCCCTGAGGAAGGTGACAGACGGTCACCGAAACGTCGGCTAAATAAAATGCTTGGTTGTGTAGAAAGAGTCTCTTTATTCAGTGACTTACCAACCTGATGAAACTATTCACGAGTTTAAATTTTCACTCGACCCAAAGTTCATTAAGATAAGCATCCATGGAAACTGCAGGGCTGGGGGCAGATTAGCTAATTGGTAATTATACATATTAATATTAATTAGTACGGCGACTCCGTACATCAGGAGCGCTGCAGGGAAATTTAACAAGATTAGTCTGCAGGAGGAGGCATAAATATCACATCAACTGGGACGGCATCTTCGCAAAACAACCGTCTGAGTTATGACTTCATCGCTGCTGCCAAGAAAGTAGCTTATGTTCAAGATTTTGGGGGTCAATGGGAGGTCACCGTCGCCAAGAAAGTCTTTTTTCCTGGATTTGCAGGTTGTTAGATGGTTGTTATGAATTATCATGGTTTTTTTGTTTGGTTTTTTTATTTACTTTGTGTTCACCACAAAACAAGGCTCATGGGAGCCACTCATTGACAAATATTTTGGGTTACTGTACAGACAGTGACTGAGTGAGGACAGATGTTTGTTGACCTTAGACTTGAAAAGTTTAAGGTTATACCCATATGGGAAACAATCACGTGCTAGCTTGTTCAATAATGATGTTGTTCTAGGAAAGAAGCAATCAGCGTGGAACTTCCTCCTAAGAGGTGGTGTATGGAGGTAGAAAGGGTGATTTGCCTCAGTGGAAGTGGCAAAGCGTGGCAAAGTTCATTGGTGTTGCCAAGAAATTTAAATTTTTTTCTGGGTTTGGGGCTGTTAGCAGGTCAGTGCTGTTGCCAAGAGAGAATTAAGTTGCTTATTTTCAAGAGTTTGGCAGCTAATGTGTTATGTGTTACAAATTCAATGCTGTTGCCAAGTTTTTTTTTAGCGTTTATGGGTTGTTAGCAGGCTGTTATGAACTAAATCATCATTGCCCTTACCAAGAGAGAATTAAGCTGCTGACATGAAAAAAGGCCAACTCTTGTCAGAAAAGTAACTATGCCATTTATTGTTGCCATTATAAGTGTGATACAGTTTTACTATGAAACATAAATCTATTAAAACAATTCAGTCTGCCTAAAGAGTCATTTTGTTTTGATGATCGCAACAATAAAGGATTCCAATTGTATCAACTTTCCATTTAATTACAATGCTAATTCTCATTAGTCATTACTAATGTCTACATGACACCATAAAAATGTAGCTTTGATGGCAGCTACTGGTTAGGACTAATCGATTGTAACAAAATACAATGTAGCATTCATGATTGATTGTATCCAAATATAATCAATTAGTGCTAGAATGACTCAAGCTTACTTCATGCTGGCTTTTGACACTGACAATCTTAATTCTGTTCCCTCTACTTTAACAGTAATTATGACTAAAAGCCTACCATAACAACACATTAGAAATAGAAATTATGACTCAACTGAAAGGTGAAACAACATATAGGTATAAGTAAATGTCATTTACGTAGAGTGGATTAATTCCACAAGCTATTAAAACCGACATCTATCACACTGCAGTCGTCTCTCAGTAAGACATCCGATAGTGGAGCCGCATAGTTCCTGAACTTTTATTCAGCCTGTCACTCTGTAAAATTCTCCATTTACCTGACTGAATTTGGTATAATGCATTCATAGCAGATACATTGTACTGTACATGTCGCACATAAAAAGTTCTGCCATTTGTTAACAGTTTGGTAGTGGACCATGAAGAAACCAAAACCACCATAATATATTACACACTACAAATGTATTTTCCAAACAAACAAATTTTTGTACCTGACTGAATATTCCTTTCTCCTGTAAGAAACTTTGCAGGGATTACCACCAGTTTGGTTTGTTAGTGCAGAGAACTGTTCACCTTTAAAGTTTATCTGATCTGCCATCTACAATGTAGTTACACGGTTACACCTTCCAACTTGTCCCAGAGAAATAAAGAGACAATGTCCAGAAAAATGTCCAGACTATGCATGATGTACAAAATGACCAATAAACTGGTGGATGTACCAACTACCAAGTACCTAATACCAGCTCAGAAAAGACAAGAAATAGTCATGCCTTCAAGTACCAGAGTTATCAACCAAGGATTGACGTGTTTTTTTCCTAGAAATTATTGTAGAGTGTAACTTGCTACCACCAAGTACAGTAGGGGCATCGTCATTAGATAGTTTTAAACACTGTTTAGATTTTAGTTAGACGTTCAAAGGTTAGGTGTAACATGTCGTTCGTAATGTAGCCAGCTGCCGCCGCGCCGCGTGCCTGCGAAGCTGGTGTGTTACGCCAAAGGGCGGTATACCGGCTATACAGATACAGATGTTTTGGAAACAATGCTTACATACATTATACATTTGCAAGTATTCGAGAAGCCAAATCTAGCAATCTCTGTCAAGTCAGCACTATGTACACATATCTTGATCAATGATTATCATAAAAGATATGCTTGAAAAAGTCATACATTATTCCATTAGAAACCCTCTTTTTGCAAAGCATGTAAATGTAGCTATCTTGCAAGATCTATAGTTAATGTTTGCACTTTCTAAAAGCAGCAATGGCTTTGAAAGCTGGAAACACATATAACCTAGAGGCTGGAAATATATACTAGTGCTGTTTCAGTGCTTCAAAACAGAGTCATACATTACATCAAAGCCGTGGGTGTTTCTGAGAAGTATCTAGCTGCCTCATTATTGCCTCCCTTTAAAAGGAAGATTGGTAGTCGTGTTACTGCTTTCTGAAAGCAGAAATGGTTTTGTAAGCCTGGCCCACACATAACCCAGGAGGGGACTTAATGTTGGAGATATATATATAACTTCAAACCGAAACATAAGACACCATTTCGTTGTAACTGTAGGCACATCTAGATCTTATATGGCAGTATATCACAGCCTTGGGTATTTCTGTGAAGCATTGGCTCATTACGGAGCTCATTTAAAGCAAGATGTATATGGCCATGGGATGTTTGCACTTTTCAAATGTAGAAATTGCTGTGAAAGTCAGAACCATACATAACCCAGGGGTAGAGTTAGAAAATATACAGTAAGTGCAAGTGTTTTCGTGAATGTTTTTGAACTGTGGAAGGGATTTAATTCTGCATTGCATTATGACAGTCAACCACTTCCTGAATTCCTCTACATACTGCCTGCTTACTCCCATCTGGCACATGCTGGGTCACCTTCAGGCATTATAAACCTCCATGTCAATCACCTGTCAAAATCACCTCCCACCCACCATGCAACCGAAGCCATCACGACAAAGTTTAACAGAGATACAGACCCAGAACTCAATTTTTGTTTTCGGGGTAGCCAGTGCAAAGGAGCCCCATTACAAAACGAATCTCACCCAGGCTGCCACAACTCAGCCAACCAGAAGTAAAAATACTGTAAATCACAATTTTTTCACGGTACTTTTATATCCGCAGTTTTCGTGGTCACTTCTGTACCGCGAACTCATCATTACCGTGAACAAATAGTTCACCGACTTTCTTTTTGCTGCACCTGCCGCCACCGCAAACGCATAGTTCCGCGAACTTGTCCATTTTTCTCAGACCGCGAACTTTTGCTACCGCAAACATAAAGTGGTTTACAGTAGCTTGGTAAGCCTGACGCACACATAACACTTGGGTGCTGAGTTAATGGTTGGGTTGACTGTACTGATGGATATCAACATTAACACACAGCCAGGGAAAAAGGCGGTCTGGTGAACAGTGATGGGGTTAGAGGTAGTTTGTCAGTCTGGTATCTGACAGGCCGGATCCTATCACACTGGGCTAAGGTCTTGTTGCACATCACATTTCACTCTTGTAGTTGTAGGACCATGATGGTAGCTGTTCATCAGTAATCCAGTTTCTGGAGACCAATAGGTCATGGGTTTGAATCCCAGCCATTATCTATTTACTGAGTACTTAAGATGATTCTACAGAGTGGTAGATCATATGGTAATGTCTAGACTAGAGTCTCATTGCACATCACATTTTGCTCTTAGTTATAGTTCTAGCAGCCATGGTAGCTGGTCAGTAATTCGGTTTCTGGACCAATAGGTCATGGGTTTCAATCCCTGAAATATTAAAACGCTATTCAGTTGCTTGAGTTACAAACTGTTATCCACGGTATCTGATTACCCTGATGTCTAACTTTCATCAACGTATCTAATTTGTTAAAACTTAAAAATCTTCTGAAAGAAATCAGAACGTCCTCATACGCGGCTGACAGCAAGTTGAACCTGCAGTTCAGTACCCATTATCTACAAATGTATTTGGCAGCCAGCCTGAGTTTTTGATCAATAAGAAAGTGGCACTAATAGCACCACAGAAAAGCTCTCCAAACCCCAAGAACCCATTTCTGACACAGACCGAGGCAGTTAGTATCGGTTTTCTGACGTAGAACATGCCGAGATGGGAATTCAGCTGGGAAGACAGTAACATCAATATTGGAATATTGCAAAATGCACTTCAAGGGAAAACGAGAAATTGGAGAATTCAGACCTCTGGGAAGTGTTTTGGGTTTTCGTGAATGTATTGGAACTGTGGATTGTATGATGTAGTTTAATCAAGTATTACACACAACCACTTCCTGAATTCCTCCATGCACCACCCACTTACTCCCACCTGGCAGGTGCTAGGTCACCTTCAGGTTTAACCTCCCTGTCAATCAAGTAACCAGATATCCACCCAATGATGGGAAGCATTCTTCACACAAGTGTCTCCTAGTGCTGTGTACCTAAACCAACGTTTACATGTAAGTTCAGGTCCTGATTCAAGTCCACAGGTTTAGGCTCAGTTCCGGACCTGTAAGTCCAGAACTAAACCCACGGTATACAAAATTGCATGTTGTCAACCTTGCAATGTTGTCTGGGTGAAACTGTGGCCACATAACATGGAGGCCAACACTTGACAATGCCCGATGGCAATGTTTTCTTCATTTTGCAGCACAGATTTTGTGATCTATGGAAGGTTTTATGCGGCTCGGAACGAAAAGGAGTATGTGAAATGTTGTTTTTTTCCAACCAAGTCTGGAACTGGTTCCCGCAATTCAGGATTTTTTGGACTTGAACCTAAACGTTTTTACAAGTCCGGAACTGAGTCCAGCGAACCGGTACACAGCACTAGTGTCTCCTCATTGACCTTGTGCTGGAACATCCTGGAAACTTTCTCCCTCTGACTTTGTCATCACAGCGAGACAGCTGGGTGATCCTTAGATACAGCAGCGCCGTTCTACCAAATCCTGGGGAGCCGTCCGCTTCAATTCCGCAGCAGCCAGAAATGGGGGGTAATTGCAGGTCAGGGAAATTACAGGACAGAAAATTGGAGCGGAGCCAGCAAAAGCTTTCTGATTGAGGGTGTGGAGGGGGTTTCTGAGATTCACGCTTTGGTAAAATTTGTGTCTATAAATGTACATGTAGATCTGTAAGTTTTAGCAATACTACACTATACTTTGAGGCTATACTGGAAATATATCTTGGTGCCAGCAAAAGCTTTCTGACTGAGGGTGTGGAGGAGGTTTCTGAGATTCACGTTTTGGTAAAATTTGACGAGTGTAAGTTTAGAAATAATCACATTGGAGTCATAGTGAGAAATGTATCCCACAACAATAACAGCTATAACTCAACCTAAACTTGTTACTGAAAGCGAGGTGGGTCTTAGAGCGCACCTATACACAGTCACTTTGAAATCGATGTGTACATAATGGATTCAGGTCAAAAACACCATTGAACTTATAAGTAGAACAACCAAATCATAGAACATTTCCATCCACATTTTCAAGGTTAACCTGGAAATCAAATCTCAAGTCCAGAACCCCATGGCTGTTTGATTTATGGAATGTTCCGCATCTCACCTTTCGTCGGTGACCCTTGGTGAACTTGACTCTAATAAACAACTTGTGTTCCAAGTTTTGCCTTTCGATTAAAGCCTGCCACAATGGCAGCACAGACAGGAGCAATTCTGGCCATTACAGGCAATTGTGTAGTCATACATCCAGATTTCATAATCATAACCTCCATCCCTTTGATTGAATCGCTTCTTTCCGATCACAACATTGAGAAAAGGACATGAATACTAAAGCTATCAGAAGGCTCACAGTTATCTCGTAAATTATACCTTGTACCATGCCCTTGGCCCTTATTGTATGACTGTGCATTTAGCCTTCAAATTCTGTTACTCATCGAATGTGGCTCTGAATCCTATCATTATAGTTCACTTTAGTACATGTTTATGCAACAGTGGGGTCTTTATATCCAAAGACTTGATGCTTCGTTTTGCAGAGGAACATGGAATTCAGTTCAGTTCAGTTCATCCTGTTAAGGTCACACACCACAAAGTGCCTCCACAAGTTCCTGTGTTGGACTTGTAAGCCGTAAATGCAATTTCCCATATTTTGAGAGGCAAATCATGGGGTTGAGAGGGGTCCTTTGGATGTTTTTATATTTTTACCCAAGATTTTCATCAATTTTGTCCATGAAGGTTGACTGATTGGTTTAAAAAAATTTCTGTCACATGCCACAAAGTTCCTGCAGTTGACAGAAAAACTGGTGCTGGCTAAAGCCCTGCGACTTGTGCCTGAATACCAGATCTAGCCAGCACCAGTTTTTTCGTCAATTGCAGGAACTTTGTGGCATATGCATATGTGACGGATTAGTTTTTTTTTAACCAGTCCGTCAACCTTGACTGACAAAATTGATAAAAATCTTGGGTACAAATATAAAAACACCAAATGAACCATCAACAGCCACTCTCAACCCCATTATATTCCTCTCAATATGTGGGAAATTCCATCTTTAAAGGCTTAAAAATCCTAAATTTGCCCCCTGTGTTCACCAATAGTAAATAGACAGCCGACTTGTGCCTGAATGAGGGCCTGCATGGGGGGGTCCCGACAACGCTCTACGCTAAATTCTGAGAGCCGGCTACGTATTACGCTGAATTCAAGAAGCCTCCCCCGTTACGCTTTACGATAAATTCCGGGTAGCTACAACGCATTTAACGTGATGATGATGAACGTGAAATAAAACGGCGAATTACGCTCTACGCAAAATGCACCGATTACGCTCTACGTTGAATTAGAGCGGTCCGTCTACGCTCCACGTAGAATTAAAACGGCCGATTACGCTCTACGGAAAAGGGCATGCGGGCCCCCCTGAATACCAGCTTGTCCGACCTGTCCGGGCAGATCAGAGTTCTGTGGAGAGTTACTTCCGCTAATTAGATCTGTACCCATTAGTGAACACATGTAGATGACCTCTTACTGGGGGGTCAATCTTCTCATCTCATCATGTATCAACCTTTCACTTTTACTTTCAGTCAGAAGCCATGGCACTTTTACTTTCAGTCAGAAGCCATGGCACTTTTACTTTCAGTCAGAAGCCATGGCATAAGAGCAGTCGTATTGAGCCTTCGTGGCTTTAGTGCTGATTAGGGCTAACCTCTATAATTGGCCTGTGAAAGTTCAAGCTGTTGCCTGTATTTCAACTGACGCCAGGCCGTACATAAATTCAGTTTACTAGGGCAGTTCGATCAAGGAAAAGAAGCTGCTTGGTTCAATAGAGATGTCTAGTTATTTCTAGCTAGAACTGCATTGTACAATGTACATACATGAATAACAATGATATACATCTCTATATTGGATATTTTCATCTCTGAAATCTGAACAGTTTCTATTTTACAGGTGGGTGGAAGGTAGAGTTTAACTTAGGCATGACTTTATAAGCTTTTCCTTGGCTTGTTTTCCCAGATCAATTCAAATGTGAAAAATGTTGATATGACCCTCCAGGCTGACCAAAAAAAGTTCTGCACTATCCCCTGATTGATCATCACCATTAATAAAATTGCTAAAATAAAATCCTTGAAATCTTGAAATTTTAATCTCCAAGCAGATCTTTTGGTGGCTGCAAGACAGTATCAAATTGGCAAGACAGTATCATTAGCTGGCAAAAAAAAGATAGAGTATACAAAAAGAAAGCCTGATAAAAACGGCTAAAAACACGTCAAACTCAAAGATAGACCAAAGCCTAAACCTCTCGACTTGGAGAATTCCCTTAACAAACTTGCCTCAGCCTAACCCAAGCATTCCATGCCCTGCCATGTTAGCCCAGGGTAAGCATGCCAGAGGAGGACTTCACAGCTCCATGGTAAACTGTTCCACAGGCAGGCGAGAAGTGTGCAGGCTTATTCACACCCAACAAACATCTGTAGATCTCTTGGCACACAAGTACCAGCCATTCGGGTGTGAAAGTGCCTGTCCTATCCATCTATCAATGTCAGAATCCTCATAGACCATTCAGACTCTAGATCTGCTACTTTATATGATATCATACCCGGGCGGCGATACAATGCTCCCGGCCATGTTGTATTTTACTGTACAACCGGGCGTATAAACCGGGTTTCCATAGAATGATTTGAACGCGTTTCGCCCCAACCGTGTGCGCCGCTTTCGAACATTTGAATACAGGATACGGACGTTAGAATTGATGTTGTTGCAGTTTTTTTGTTTAGGGACACCAAATTTTCGCTCATTTCGCGGTCGGGCCGATACCTCGGGCAATACGGAATATACCGTGTTGTATTCTATATATACTACTGGATAAAATATGGAGATTACTTCTAGACATTTTGAGTGACATCCATCACTCTTCTTCAGCATCACTAGAATGAACTGGCAGAACTAGTCAACACTTATCTATAAAAAAAAGTATAAGGAACTTGAAAAAATGGTTTAACATGACAAAGTCACGGACTCGTATACATGTTCTTGTAGTCGTGTCACTGATATGTAAAAAATATAACAACATTGTAGCATGTTATCTATTTGGCCAATTTTTACTCTTTCCAGCCGCTTCCCGAAGTCTGGTAGAGGCTATCTCCAACCCACCGCATCAGAAGCTCTACCTTAACATCTGCACAACTGTAGAATTTTCTCAGAAAACTCCAGCCAAAATTTCTAACAAAATGCCCTCAGACCAACATTGCTTGTTTAGCACATGGTACATCATTATTATAGCAAAATGGATAAGACAACAGACTCACCATACAGTGGAAACTCCATGGTGAATTTATCACCAACGCTGCGCCGACTAACCGAAACCAATGCTCACAACCAAACACTCATCCCCGCTAAGAAAATCACGCTGAGATCCGACGTTCGCCGTTCCGGAAACTCACGGCAATCAGAGGAGCATTTACTACGCCTCCAGGCTACGCAGGGGACCGCACACGCTGAACGATCTGCTTAATTCCCAGGAACTGATAATTGGCACGGCCAGATTCATCCACGGGTAAATTACAGAGAAGCCCCGGCATTCCCGCACTCGGGCTGGCAATGAGCAGCTAGGGGGACTTCGTGTATTGATATGCGTTGTGGGTCGAACCATTCCAATAATACAGGGGAGGACAGGATACTCTTACCTTTGTTTATGTTCAAAAAGGCATGTCTATAGTCAGAATTCAGAGGTATGGTGTCAATGAGCATTCTAATAATGATAGTTAATTTTGATGGAAATACTGAAAAGTTACTGTTGTTGATGTGTATTGTGGGCCAAACCATTCCAATAATACAGGGGAGGACTGGATATTCTCTTCTTTCAAAACCTTTGTCTATGATCAAAAAGGCATGTCCATAGTGAATTCAGAGGTATGAAGTAGCATTTGTGATACGGTTACACTCGAAAAGTTGATGTTATGTTTTTCATAGATTTATGTCCAAAATGGATGTACGAATTGGAACATTCCTGAGGTTGCTATTTACTCTCCAAACAGAGGTTTGGGTTTTGGGCTTATTTTTGGCTTGTTTCTGGGCTTTTTTATCAGGCTTTCTTTTTTCACTGGAATCTGTTTGGTTTGGGATAAAAAAAAGATGCCAGCGTAAAAAGAAAGTCCGTTAAAAAAGCCACAAAACACACCAAAAATAAGCCCAAAACCCAAACCTCTGCTTGGAGAGTAGTTGCCATTGACAAATTGACGTTACGCATGGAAAGGACAATCTCGCATCCAACAAAAATCCCCTTCAAATCAGTTTAGTTTGCTCAAAAGTAAGGAATATCTTATTGACCTTGTAGGTGACCAGGCACATCAAGGAAACTCTCCTGCAATTTCTGCCAAGGCCGTGCCAAGTTATTCGCCGGTTGTCAGACACAAGTAGCCAAAAAAATCAAATCTTAATGTTGCCTTCCTTTTTTCCAACCTGAAAACTGTGCATGCAGGCTAATTTTTAAGATTACTCAACACAACTACGAAGAAATACGTGTAAGGGTGTCTATAAAGTCGTACAGATAGAGCACATGGTCAGAGCTTTCCAACAGTCAATGTTTTCTATTTTTGAATGCAATACATTATTCTTTATATTCTTTAGTTTGCAAAATTGTTCACAAAGGCTAACTGCATGTACAGTGTCAAAGTAAAAGTAATAATTAGTACAGTAATAGAGTACATACAACCACTGCTTGATGAACTATAAGTATAAGCATGGACGTAAGAAAAGAGATCTACCTCCATGGTATAAGGCACTAGTCGTTTACTGAAGTGTGGTTTATATGACAGTGAGCAATCTATTTTGATTCAAAGTTTAAGCCATTTTTACCAGCCTCTTTCTAAGAAGCCCTCTGCGGAATAAACAGCGAGGTATTGGTGAGGAAAAGATCTACGGTCGCTGCTACAATCTCGTCTTATTAAAGATGGTATCAGCAAGCCTGAATGATCGCACCACTATGCACGCAAGTGTCTAAAAGCGCCTTTAGAAAGAGAGAGTCCAATTCAAGCTTGCCAAAAGGCTACCCTCAACAGAATTAGGATATAAATCAGTGGTCAGTGAATGAAAGGATCCCTCTCGACCTTCTTCAGCGCGGAAGTGTCACGGAGGATGTCAGTCAAGACGGTTTGATGCACCTAAGAAATTACCTTGGACAATCCAAGGAGGTTTAAACAATCTATATTGTACGAAATCAATATATAAAGCTCTCAAAATGACAGGAGGAAAATGTCTGACATTAAATGTTAAATTCATACCCTTTTAACTATATATATTTGAGAGTCTGTGATTGAATCTATGTGTATTTTTCAATCACTATATCATATAACTAGGTGTAATGTAATACGAACATGTTTTATTTCTTGTCATTGTGAATGTTCGAAATGAATGAATAGATAAAAAGGAAGGTATGGTGCATCTACGAGAATGGGCATGTATTTTTCAATCATTCATTGATTCATTGATCCATCCATGCATCCAACCATCCATCCATCCATCCATCCATCCATCCATCCATCCATCCATCCATCCATCCATCCATCCAACCATCTATCCATTCATCCATCCATCCATTCATCCATCCGTATCTGTATACTGTAGTAGGTGTAACCGCCCTTCGACGTAACATGCCAGCTTTGCAGGCACGCGGCGTGGCGGCAGCTGGCTACATTACACCGAACGACATGTTACACCTAACCTCTGAACGTCTAACTCTAGACAATGTTTAAAACTATCTAGTGACGATGCCCCTACTGTACTTGGTGGCAGCGAGTTCCACTCTACGATAGTTCTAGGGAAAAATCATCCCTTCAGCACGTTATCCAGTGATTATTCCTATGTGCAGTATTATATGCGGCCTGCCTGGCCTGTGAGATAGCGGACCTGTGCCGTCGGCTCTGACTCCTGACATTCTGACATCTGTATCTCCATTTCCACAAGACGGATCGCACCATTACACTTGAGGGCTCGCCCCCAGGCCAAAAGATTCCAGTTAAGATTGCGCCGAAGAAGAACTGCTACTACAAGACGTTCAGCATCATTTCTTAGAAATGTAAGAAGATGAAGGGTTCTCATGCGAGCAGGCGAGGCGTAAGAAATGGGAGAAGATCCTGATGGGGGTCTGGTCGTTGTAGATAAGACGTCCGAAGAATCCGGTGAGAAACCGGCTGTAAGGAGCAGCGACATTACAAGGACTACGTGGTCATTTCATCTTGTCTGCTGGGGCATGTCTTAGACAAACTCAAGGCTCTTTTTTTTGTGTTCCTTTCGCATATAGCCAGTAAACCACCAGGCATAACAAAGTTAACACAGTGTTTCTGTGCGGTAAGTACAAGGTGCTTTATGTCCTTTATTTCCTCCATTAGCTAGCATACAAGTACAAACAGACCAGTATGAAGCTAAGTCTTCCTGGAGTTAAACAAACATCATGATGTACAAACTACATTAAAATTGCTGCAAAAGTGCCTTTCCCAAGGACACAAGTTAACAGTGGGGCCTGCTAGGAATTCAAACCAAGAACCCTCAGAATGGTAATCAACAGTCCTAACCACAAGATCACCTTGCCACCTTTGCACAACCTACTAAAATTAAGCAGCCCAGGACAGGATGAAAATGGCACTGAGAGGAAATCCTGTTATTCACTCCCTGAAACTGTGTGATATTCCACTTTAGCATATCTTCTTAAACCACACAACCAACAAATGAGATTACTCTGGCCAAACCACAACATCCTTTCCAAATAGACGTGCAAATGATTTGGCCATACCGTCCCCTATAGGCACAGATTTGGCACGGAAGATTTTTACCTCATCACCAGAGAAATCCCTGCAGGCCATTTCACTTGTGGAAACATCCCCCACAGGGCAGTGCCTATTCTACAGAGGATGTTACACTTAGATAACCCAGGTCAATGTGATGGTAGATGTTGTAGGGTTTACTTCTTTAGGATTAAATGTAGCCTTGGAAAACTTAAGTTTTTTTACATGTAGATTATCTGAAATGAATAATATTTATTTATTTATTTATTTATTTATTCATTTATTTATTCCATCTTAAACACTCCTGGGTAGCCCCTTCAGCATTAATTGCTGATTTCCAAGGGGGCCCAGGTAACATACAGTTTGTACAAAAGAGAAATCATACAAATAATGCAAACAAATAAAAGGAAACTGAAATAAGTATGGCTGACAAATTAAACTCAAATAAATAATAGGACATAAATATGTCACGAAACATAAGCTATTTACAAAACCAAAATGTCAAAACATAATCATAATCCGTAATCGTGTCCATTTACCGTTCCATGGTCAAATTATCACTGGAGGTCAGAGGTCTTTTTGATAGCTGCCTTGAAAAGTTTTAGGGTTGAGATCTGTCTTATTATACTGGCTGGGAGTTTATTGAAGTGGCTTGTACCTGAGTGTATATGTATACTGTAAATGCGTTCACTTTTGTTGTGATTTTATTTCTTGGTATAAGGAGGTTTTTGCAGTGTTTAAAAAGCGAATAAAGTTGAAACTGTTTAACATTTCAGTAGTACAGTAGAACCACAATTTGTTCGCAGTGTCATGATTTTGCATTAAGAGGACACCACGAAAGTAAAACAACTGCAAACATTTCATGACTTACAGTAGTTTCTTTGAAGTAGATATTATACCTATGGGAAATTTTTACAAGCCATAGTATCAGGGCTGCAAATACATTTCCTGCATAGGTGCACAGTGGTACCATTGAAAATTATCTGCACCAGACAAATTTGACAATAAACTAATCAACAATTATTAAAAATTGAAAAAAAAAACACCACCACCATTTCTAGATTTACAGTATTCAAGCGTATTTCCCCCCTCAGTTTAATAGAGGGATCCTGGGCCCTACTAGGGTTTGGGTTGGCGTTAGGAAGGGCATCCAGCCGTAAAAAATCCTGCTTCAAAAAAAGACTTGCACTTGATGCAAGCACGTCTAACCCCCGTTTCGGGGAAAAAAAGACGTTAAACTGGATAGAAAGAACAAGAAAGAAAGCGAAAAGGAAGAAGCACATGTAGAATAGCTCTTACTTTAGCATCTGGATTTTCAATAACAATATTTCATAGGGAAACCTTCCACAACTGGTCACCACTACCTCTCCCAGATGACACCATCTCCCTCTAGCTGGAACTGCAGGCATGCCAAACGTATGTTTGATAGATTGGCTAAGGAAGAGTTTATAACATTTTTTGTTCTCAGCATTTTTAACATCTCTGCCACTTGAGGCCATTATCAATTCATTTTCTTAGTTCCTGGCCATTTCAACGTCAATTATTTTTAAAACAAAAAAAAATAAAAGAATCCAATGCAATTTCAGGGTGGCAAAACTGGATTTTCAAAGTCAATTTTCTGGTAATTCTTTTAAATCAATCCAATCCCATTACTGATAACTGTGAGGCAAAAATGCGATGTCACTGACAGAAAACGGTTGCTTGTTTTGTATCGTAGGCTGGTTCTAGCTATTTATGGGTGGTAATGAAAAAATAAAGCTAGCTTGCTTGATGAAACAGACGGCTGGGAGGATTCCTTTATTTTATATGACTAGACTACATCTATATATGACTCCGTGAAACTGTGTGTATCTCTGTATCTGTATCTGTATAGCCGGTATAACCGCCCTTCGGCGTAACACACCAGCTTCGCAGGCACGCGGCGCGGCGGCAGCTGGCTACATTACACCGAACGACCTGTTACACCTAACCTTTGAACGTCTAACTCTAGACATTGTTTAAAACTATCTAGTGACGATACCCCTACTGTACTTGGTGGCAGCGAGTTCGACAAGGTACTAGTACATCCTTTCCCCTCAGAATCTGTTTCATGCATACAAACCCTCCACTCAAACATTTAATTATCTTTTTATCTGAGAACCAACAACTGTATTGATGTGGCCTCGGAGATGACCATGGACTTGGGCTTTCTCAGAACTGCCCGATGATCTGTATCAACACAAAAGCATCCTGGGAACCAGCATTTGAATTTGAATAGCGGCACGAGATTGAAATTATAAGCTCCACAGTACTGGGATGCAATAAAATTGGGTGCGAAATTGCTCCTTTGTTATGGTATGGTTGAGACCACTGCACATGATTAATTTGAAGCGGAGGTTTTTGAATCTCAATAGTGAGGAACAGGATTAAATGTGGTCTGGCAAAATGGAACTAATTGAGCTGAAGTGAAATGGGGTTTAAAACCACCCCCTAGAGTAATGCTGTTGTCATGAAGTGTAAAGGAATTCTTCATCTTTCATTCTTACATTTTCTAATCAAAATCATAAAGATAGTGTAATGATATTTGTTTATTGCTTGATCGTGCAATTCCCAAGTACATGTCAACGATAAAGGGCGCTGAACTACATACTTAGGTTAAAAACATCATTCACATAACAAATACGTAAAATTAACACCTTACAGATAGGACAATCACATTATGTACAAATGTGTACTAGTAACTTCTAGATCTTCATATCAGCACTGAAAAATGCTTCTTTAATATTTAATATTTCAACATGTCATTTATAATACCGTTTTCTCATAGCTTGCCAAACTGCAAGTTGTTGATATGTTTTCCTGCAAAGCTAAATTCATTCTTTGAATTCCAGGTTATTATTTCGAGTGTGTGTGTACTTATAATCAGATCCCTAAAAACTCTTCTATGATAAGACGATATATCTGATATTCATAGAGGATTTGCAGGTAAACAATGCTCCAATAGACAGCCCTTTTGATGGGTTATTCCAACTGACAATGTGTAAAAATGCACAACAAAAGGATATTGACATTGGAAAATTGATTCCCATTTTTCTCATGTAGTACGAATAAAATATGCATATTGTAAGGAATATTATATTCAGACATCAGGAAAGAGTGGTAAAATAACTGTTCAAAAGATGAAATGAGGTGATTATTATAATTTTTATGTTGATATACAGCTATGGTTTTGGGAATAAGGTCAGCAGATGAAAGGGTTCATTCCAGGTCGTTTGGGTTACTGTCATTTTTCTTGATGTGTATCAAGCCGGTCACCGAGGAATTCAGGATAAGATTAGGAAGTGGGTCAGGCTTTTATCAAGGCTTAGCAGGCAGGGCTGGAATAAATAAATGTGGTACATTGGCCACATCCCAAGATACGAGTTGTCCGCCATGAAAAAGATAATACACAATTCTTCAAGTTATAAACTACCACAACGAAGTATATTACATTATAACCATAATACTGATTGTAAAAAATATAATGGCATCTACATGTATGTAACTTAATTAAGTTCATGGAGCCTTCATACACACTTGTACAAATCACAACATATTGTGTATATACAGATGTTAGAAATTCCCCCAGAGGGTTGGGACGTATAAACACTTGTACAGGAAATTGGGACCTGATGGCCATTTGTGTGGGTGGGTGGGTGGGTGGTTGTGGATGGAATTTGGACCTCCTTGGACCTAGAAGGATTTGAAATGAAAGTGAAAGGGATCTGAAAGTGAAACTAGATGGTGTAAGTGGCCAGGAATGTTCGAAGTGGTCCTTATACGACACACCAATTTAATTTGTTGGTTCTTGGATTTTCTCAGAAAAAATATGAAGCGAAAGGGCGAAAAAAATATAAAAAATAAAAACATTATTATAGCCCCAAATGCTACGATAGGAGCCATGAAGTCAACATAAAAGACAGGGTTAAAATCTAAACAATGAATTTTGAACTTAATGAAACCACTACATTGATAGATGGAAAAACTGTAACAAGTAGGAAGACAAGGACTTTCTTCAAATGTTGGGGGCAGAATACAAGCCTTTTTGAATTGATTCAGAACCAGAATCTCTTTTTTTTTTTTTGCAAAAAAAAAAAAAAATGAAGAGGCGAATCCCAGAACCAACAAATTAAATTGGTGTGGCCTAATATATGAAAACAAAACCTGAGGATTTGGTGCACTCAGTTTTATCAAGGAGATTACAATATACCTCCTTGGTTTTACTTTTATGCAGTGAATACAGTTATACTCAAGTTATCCTCCCTGATATTCACCTTGAAATGTCTCAGGACCAAGGAAATGAATTGGCATACGCGAGAGTTAGTGGATACCACACTGTCACACTACAGGATAGAGGAAGTGTAGGCGTGCTAGATGGGCTGTTGAGATGTCTGGCAGATAGAAACATATCCGGTATTGGGAATCACGGAAATCCTGGTTTAGCAGCCTACACACGTACTTTCTGACATTCTGTGTTTTTCGCTATCTTTTTAATCTTTTTGAGGCTGAGGTATAGCCTTTAGTGCAAATTTGCACTAATCAGAGGGGTAAGCAACAACAAGAACATTCAGCAATACCATAGTGTGCACAAGAATTTAAATCATCTAGTAGGTAAAGGTCTGAAAGGCTTGAATGTGTGGGTGTCAGACCTGAACTTTGGACCAAAAAGCCAAGTTAAAAGCAGGATTGGAAAAGAACACCTACAACCTGCAATTTGCAGAAAAATATTTGAAGTCTTAGCAATAAAGTCAACAGCCTGAAATTTGTGAAGCTAAGATAAGAGAAAACAAAAATTGGTATTAAAATTTCTAATGTTACAGCATTGAGGGAACATATAAAGTTATGTACAGTATTTGGAGCCCTGAAAGTCTCTCCCTACCTGTTGACACATATACAGGTATACAGAGGTGGCATCTCACCTGGTGACATTCCCAGCTATAGGGACAATACCTGTCTATCCAGGTGTGCTCGCTCCAGTCTGGGTCACTGACCAAGGTCACAGGTAAGCCAGGTGTCTTTTGTCTGGGGGCCTGACAAGAAATCAGGGGGAGTTGCAGAGATGGCTCACCTGTAACTACTCTTTCTCTTTCAGGGAATTTCATTGTTGCTACAACCCAAGGGAGTCAAGTATTGTTTTTAGCGTGCGTGTGTGTGTGTGTGTGTGTGTGTGTGTGTGTGTGTGTGTGTGTGTGTGTGTGTGTGTCTGCGTTGCCTGTGTGAGCTTGTGTATGTGTGTGTGTGCATCTGTATGTGTGTTGCCTGTGTGTGTGTGTGTGCGCGCATCTGTCTGGCTGTGCTTCACATCATGAATTGGCAAGGTCTGCCATCTCTAGCTACATGTAACTGCTTTGTTTCACTTTACATGCTAAAAAATTTTGTCATAAAATCTAGCAGCTAGGTCCTGCTACTGAGATCTCTCTTCTACCTTTCTGCTTGAAACCATGACCTGGCTGTCCTGAGTTTGGCATTATGCCAAACACAAGAATGTGCTGATGTTAGCAGCTTTTTATTCCGATACATTCAGATATAATACTTGAGAAGGACCATTCATCCACCAACATGCAGCAAACCTGCAACTAGAAGTTAAGAACAATAAAATAAAGGGAAAACCGAAATCCGTCTTTCAATATACTTGACGTCTGTGGTTATTGGCTATATTGCAAAGGTGACAAATATGATATTGCCTGTCGCACGCTTTATTTCCTACATGTTTTTGTACAGTTATTGGAAATGTAACATCTGCATTGTGATGAATTGTTTCATTGTTTCCTGAAATTCCAGAACTTTGATTTCTTCACACAACATGGGCCAACTTCTGGTTTGGCTCTCCTCAAACGGATATCACAAGTCAAAGGAAAATGAGTTCTTTGTAAAGAAATGTGCACTGAATAAAGCTTAGAAGTCTAAGCAAAACAACAAGTCTGACTGTACAACTACAAGACAAAGGTCTACTCTAGTATATACATATACATTTATTATAATAAATGTATATGTATTTGTATATACATATACATTTATTATAATAAATTACAAGTCAAGTCAAGTCAAGTCAAGTAAATTCTACTGGACCATTGTTCCCTGTAACAACAGCGATGTTATCGAAAGTCGATCTCTGAGCACTCAGGGTCGGCGGTGGTTGTTGTAAGACAAGCCCTCTAATTAGTGCCTTAACGACAGGTTCAAGTCCAGCGGCATGGCTTGTCCATGCGTTTGTCACATGGCTGTCACATGATCGTCACATGTCAGGGATGGAAACACCTTGTTCTGCATACCTGCATTGGCACAGAGTTACCTGCACCAGACACAGTTTACCTGCAACTCCTTCTTAGTCCAACAATGTTTATGGTTGTCTATTTGGCCTGGCCTTGTTATTAATTTGATCAATGTGACAATAGAAACTGTAAATAGGAACTATCAAATTCTTTGTTTTGCATTAAACCGGATAGTGAGAAGGTGTGAGTCACAGCACCAACTGGACCTCTGCAGGTAGACATCAGAAATACCAATTTTAGCTGTACTAACCTGTATATACCCAGTACATGGCCCAGTGCAGGTTAGGTGCAAGTAGACATCAGAAATCCTGCACAGCTCCAATCTTACCTGCACTAACCTGCATACGCAGGTGGTACATGTATTTTCAGCACAGCTAGCACAGATAGCCTGGCATACATGTAACATAGTACAGTACAAGCTTAACCTACTTTGGTCAGACATTTTCTCCCATAACTGCAGTGACCTTAGCTATCTGACCTGTCTATGTGTTGCCAGGTAAAAACAACTGTGACATATATAAACAGAGCTTTGTTTAGAGTCTGGGGTTACTTACTAGTAATCAAAACACTTCTTCATGAATAATACAACATGCATAAAAGGATGGGACAGGAAAGATTTGAAGAGAAAATATTTTTTCAGCTAAATAGATTCCATCAATATTTCCTTGTCATTCTGAATCTTTAATTTGGGGTCAGTTTCTTTCATCATAAGCTATAACAAAAATGAGTATACACTAATACTGTAATATATCAAAAGAAATACAATGTACACTTTCTTCAAATATCATGTCATAAAGTAGCAAGTTAAAATGTAGGGATTTCAATGTTGTGTATGGACGTCATGCATGGCTTTGATTTTGAAATCTTAGTACAGAGACCAGCTATATTTCACTTCTTTTTCTTCAGTTTCGTAAGCTGTCTATAACTTAACTATACTACAAGTACGAGTGTCTGTGAAGATCCTAACTTTCTTGCCGACATGTAAAACATTATGGCCACATTTGCTCAGAAATTGGATACCAGTCCTTGAATAATGTCCACTTCAGACTCCAGGTAGCACCTTCCGTACCTTAAGAACACTACTCCGTCCAGGTAACCTAAGGCGCTGTGCTCCATGCTTACCTGTGCCTTGTGCAAACACCTTTGTTTACTTATTTATCCAGCCAGTACAACGAGTCTTAAACTGCTGTAAGACTATCCGACACACGATCGGCGGATTTACAATCCAAGCTGACAAGAAATGAGCTATCACCGGCACTTCAGAATGAATCATGCCAGAGTGACTTATCCTCACACCTCTGCAATGCTAGCATCACGTAGAATGCGGGACGTTGTTTTTACTGAGACAGAGTACACAGTTTATTCTACTTGGGCATTTACCTAACCCAGCTACCAAGGGATGCAAGTCACTTGGACTTAAACTGAAGGCAAGAAATAAACATGCCACAAGCTTGGCTATCTGGAGTGGAGAGAATTCTGATTAAAGTCCTGGAGTGGGTATGTTAGGTCAGGACACACGGGGTAGCAGAAAAAATAAGGAAACGGATGTGCGTGTAAAAACTCAACAACGTGAGTCGTGAGTCAAGAAGATGGCTATAAACGAGAACTTGAACCTTGCTCATGGTGAGTGTTTAAAATTCAACGCCAACTTCTTTCACTTTCAACTTCGGCCTACAGAATTTTGCCAGACATTCCCTGAAGAAGTCAACAAGCAGAGATGTTGAATAAAAGATGAACACAAGGTTTGTTCACACAAGTATAGCTTCCACTGCTTTGCAGAAACCGTGACTGTTTACGAGACTTTAAACCAGCAATCCATGAGCCATTAGTAAATTCTTTCCCCTTCTTAGGTTTCTCCAAGGAGGTTATATCGGTTCTGGGGTCTCCCCCGAAATTCTTAGGGGAGAGGTGCTCCCTAATCGGTTGATAAAAAAAGTGGCAAATTTTCATGAAAATACTTTAAAGGAAACCCTAAATTTGAACATTTAGGGGGAGGTGCTAGGATTTTGGGGACAGGGGGAGAACCCTTGCTTCATTGCTTGGGGAGAGCCCTGAGGTTTCTCTGTGTTACAAGAAGGCAAGTTGTGTTTACAGATTAACTGCCTCCTTGGATAAATTAAACTGAACTTCAATGCATTTTATCCAGTTGTAAAGTTTAATCTACCGTATACATCTAACCTTCACCAATGTAATAACACGCTGTAGATTATAACTACATTGTATATACATGAACAGTCAGCCTACATGCCACTTTACACAGTTTACCTGTGTGGTCTGCTAAACCAAGGAGCTTTCTCCTTGGCTAAACTGTTGACTTCAGAACATGCACCATATGTTTCTGTGGGCCCTGATATATCAGTCAGTACTGCCCTTATGGCCACTGTCCCCAGAGACCTGGGCTATTAACAACACTGCTTAGGATTGAACTCATATACCAGATTTTACTTATAATAAATAAGTTATATTAGAAAGTGGACGATGGAAGCCCTTCAAATTGTGTGGTAGGTAAAGATTAGGAGATGATTATGATTTACATACATGTACTACCAGGAACAATAAATCACAAATATGCAGTTAGCAGAACTGTGACTTTGGATATCAAACACGCACACACGTGTACACACACACACACAGACACACACACACAGACACACACACACAGACACACACACACACACACACACACACACACACACACACACACACACACACACACACACACACACACACACACACACACACACACACACACACACACACACACACCACACACACACACACACACACACACACACACACACACACACACACACACACACACACACACACACACACACACACACACACACACACACACACACACACACACACACACACACTCTCTCTCTCTCTCTCTAGTGCTCAACATGAAATACTCATGGCAAGTACCAAGAAAACAGCAACAGAAACACAAAATGTACGTACAACACAACTTCAAGCTACTGAAACAGTCCTGTTTAACAATTCAACGCATATTTTTTTCTCCAAGACCTCAGAAGCTTGCAGGATGTTGTAATAGTTCTAGATCTAACCTTACCCACTTAAAAACATGTTTGATCACAGGCATACCCCCTACCTTGTTCCTCAAGTGGTCCTGACACCACTCACTCTACACTGCAATTTAAATGCCCCCTAGAAGAGGCAGGGGAAACTGATATCTTGTTTTTCCTTCCAGTTAATTCAAAGATGTTGATAAGACCCTGCTCATGTTGTGCTCTTTCTGCCAATCTTAATAAGTTCAGAACAAGGAAAGCATTTAAACATACAATACAGAAAGACAGAAAACATTACAAGCAGCTATTTGTAGTCTGTGGTAGGTTAATGCTACGCCAAGTGGGGGTAAAATGTGTGTTATCTCTCAAAACACACTAAATGCTGTTTACAAGTGTGCCTCACAAACAAATTACACTTGTGAAGTGGGCTATGTTGTCTTTGTTTATCTGTCATTATCTAGGGTAATTAATTACCTTCTGATAATTAGCAAAAACAATAGCTTCGTTAACATTATACCAGAGGTCACTATACAAAATATAACTGGTACAACAGATAGAGTTATCTAAATAATTATGACTAAAGTGTACAAAGTATTTGAATCTCTGGCTTCTCCATAGTCTACTGCCCAATAAATGCAGCAAATTATAGGGGAGATCAAAGAAAGAGAATATTGCCCCACTGAGCAAATATTCGAGCATGATGTTGGAAACTTCCTGAATCGAACATGCCTCCCAAAAATCGACAAGCATGCCCGGCGAAAATTGACGACAGTACAATATCTTATTATACAACAAACTAGACACCTTACAAAACCGATATAACTGCAAATATCGAACCTAAAAACACAGTAAAACGGACAATAGAGAGGGTATAGAAAAAGAAAGTTTGTGCAAGTTTTTGTGAAGACCTCACGCAAGGCAACTGTCACGCTATTTCAAACACGATAACCAGGTTAAACCTCAGAATTAACCCAAGACTTGTGCGGGGTCTGGGGCGTTACAGAAGGGGTTTGACACAAATTGGAGGAAACCTGGCCAATTTTCTGTGCTTGTGCCGAAACACAGATGTTTTTAGAACGACTTGTCGAGCCTCACGCCTGGATGACTTCCGGACATGTGAACTTCAGGAAACCATCAGCTAGCTACAGCTGTGGAATTCGCCTCGGGTGAAGGCTTTGGATTATTCTCATACTTCCAACAATTTACAATTCCTGCAGCTAAGATTGACACGGAGAGCTCGGATAAATAAAGAGAGGCGAGGAAAAATAACAAGAGCGCCGCCAGTTTTAGGTCAGCTAGCGCTAGTGCAGTCCGATCTCGGTGTCAGCTGTGGAACTCGGCGAGCTCACAAAAGTCATTCGGCCGATTTTGCAGCAATTTTAGACAAATTTCACTTACCGACGCTCCATAAGGTCGCTAGGAGGATCAGAAAGTCCGTCCAGTTCATCTGTTTGTGTCTTGGATGTCGCCAGGGCCCAGCTATTAGCAAAAATCCCGTCCGAAAACAGCTGTGTTGGAAATCCATAGCCCCGAACTCCCTACAACATCATTGGTAACTTGACACTTCCGGAAGTCCTGGCAAATTACGTCATTTCCTCGTTAGCACATACCACTCGTCGGTTTCCAAAATTAAACCTGGTTCCTATATAACATCCTTGCTGGTACGAATATCTACTTCTTTTGCAGCAATACCGAAGGTTTCATTAATTTATAACAATTTTAAAACAATCTGCAGATCTGGATAGGCTTGCGAGTGGCTATTATAGCACCTTTGTTGACCAGTGCGCCCCCAATATGAAAATAGACTCGCCCAATTTCGATCGAACAAACTTTGCCAAACTTTCGCCCTTTTCTATACCTGTTGCATTTGATATTGTCCTAAGTGTCAAGCATAATTTTTGCTTCAGAATTACTTGTACCATTCAGCAGCAAAATATTGAAGTACATGCAACACCTGTTTCAAAAATAGATAACGTTACGGTGAACGTTTATTGGTGAGGTTTATTGTTATATGATAGGGGATCCTGGCAACGCATAACGGTACATTTTAGGAGGCCCGGCAATGCTTAACGTCAACGGTAAATTGCCTTTTGATTACTACTGGATTATTCCATCGTAATCACGGGGTGTCTGGCAAAACTAGGCTGCGAAAACGACACAACTTCCCTATGGTCCCCTATGGCGTTATCGACCTACTTGATGTTTTCTTTCAATCAGACTGAATGACTATTAATAGATTAACGTTAGTTCGTCTTTTAAAGGACACAAAAGACCGCAAAATCACTTTATTCAATGAGACTCTCTATCAGGGGTGCCAAAGAACTCATACGAAGTTTATGGAATTCACACGAATTTTACGGAATTCATACGAATTTTACAGAACACATACGATCCATTATTTGGAAACATACGAACCTTACTAATTTGGTGACCTGCGCCGGGATCACCAAAATAGTAAGATTCGTATGTTTCCGCGTAATGGATCGTATGTATTCCGTAAAATTCGTATGTTTCCCGTACTGGATCGTATGTTTTTCGTAAAATTCGTATGTTTCCAAATAATGGATCGTATGTGTTCTGTAAAATTCGTATGAATTCCGTAAAATTCGTGTGAATTCCATAAACTTCGTATGAGTTCTTTGGCACCCCTGTCTATCTAAGTACATTTGATATAGAGCGGCCTCAGTTGGACAGACAAGTCGCCAGAATGTTTGCAATAATACAGAAGTTGCTAGATGGCGCTGTGACACTTTTAACTTGCATGCTTTTCATGCCTTCAGGGTAGCCCTGAGTTGTAACGCTAGTAAGGCCACAGCAAGTAAATTTTATGGATGACATCCTCCCCAGACTCCAAATCTAATGCGAGAGGGCGAAAAAAAACAAGGCAGGCAAAAAAAACAAGATTTCTATATTTTTAAATTTTGAGATCGTTAACCTTGTTAAACAAGAATTGTGGCGACAAAACATGATATCACAAACCAACAGGTCTTTTATACCTGTATCTAACAGTATTACCGTCCTTGTACATGTGTATAAATCTCAATTAACAAGAACAATTGTAGAAAAGAGCCTGTACCATCATAGGTAGCTACTACATGGTAGTATTTGGGGTATTTGTTTGCAATGCAATAACTTAAACTGTCAACGGTTGCCATCAAACGTAAGTAATTGTGCCCCATTAAGTTTGTTGGATCCCTGATCATGACGGTCTCTGAGATTAGACACTGCCTACCGGAAATTGGGGCTCAATAACTGACAGACTTCATTTATAATCTGAACTGTCCGGAAAGCCATACTCTACTTATATTGAGCCAACTATTACAACATCAATTTGTCTCTGAAACAACTTTGAAAAAAAATGAATTACTAAATAAAAGCTTTCAATCTTTGTATAAATGGTTTTGATTCATTGGCAACATCACTAATAACACTGTATCAAAGTAAAAATGAAATACTAAACAATAAATCAGAGCCTTGCCTTGCCCATGGCCGTTTATGACATATTTTTGGCATGTTGACCACAGTTGGTTGGCATCAAAATTTCTTGTGTTTTTTCCCGAAATCGAGCGAAAATCAATGCGCGCGCGGATGTCATCCATAAAAATTACTTGCTGTGGCCTAACAAGTCTGGAAATGATCAATTCTGGACATTTTGTTTGTGCTATATCTGAATATTTTATTCACTTATATATACAAACAAGACACATTGTACTCACTCACTCAACTTGTTCCTTTACAGAAATGAAACTGTTACAGCACTTATAAATAGTGACTGCCGTAATATGGTGATTTTTTTAAAATAAATTGTTAATAAAAAAAGATTACCTGTTGACATTTAACCTTTTTGAATGAAACAAACTAGTCTTAGGCAATCCTTTTGTAGCTTTTGTTTGGTCCATTTTGTTAATGTTAAGAGTCTTCAATCACTGCTCCTCTGTGGAAAGAGAAAAGAAACATAATTAGTAGGGAGAAAAAAATCTCTCGATTCATTATCCAGTGTTATAACTTAGATTAATGATGACGACAATCTTTATTGTACATTTTTACCCCACTGGGCTCAAAAGCACAGGTCACACATAAATATCTAATATGCATAAGCACAGCAGCCCTTGTATACATATAGGATGGCATCCAGGCTAATAGAGTTCCTCTATGTCATGCATTCAATCATGTAACCTGTCTCTTTTCTGACCCTGACCTCTTCCCTCTTGACCTCGATGAAAAGCAGCCAGTAGACCGATTTGAGCATTTCATGAATAAACAAACAAACAAGCAAACAAACAAGCAAATTTTTTTCATCTCCTCACCTGCCTGCCCCCCCTCCTGCTCCTCCTTCTCCCCCTCCTCCTCAGCTGGAGCCTCTGCCTCCTCCCCATCACCCTCCGTTTCCTGGGGGGGGGGGGGACAGTCTGTCAGTACTGTACAAATGTATTACTGCAACACCAGGTTAGGCCACACCAATTTATTTTGTTGCTTCTCGGATTTGCCTCTTCATTTTTTTCTGATTTGCAAATCAATTGCAAGGAGAATTGGTGACAAAGATGTGCTGTGGAAACTTTGCAAATCAAGCCCCCAAATGAAAATAATGGTGCATTACACAGAGTAGAGGTGCATACATATATGCATCTTGTAAACAAAACTGTACAGAATTCATAAAGACTTCTATTTTTTTGTAAACAAATTTGCCTTCTGTTGTTCACCTGTATCACTATTGTAAGACTTTTTTTCACCCTGGGTGCAAACCAATGGCCAGCTAGGAATACATCTGAACAACTATAACGTTACAGTCACCAATGCACATTGCACCCTTTTGTACTCACACCGGTGACAACAATGCCAGGAACTCCAACCTCACTCATCCTAAACAGCACCTTGGGGTGAGACAAATCATGAAACACGTGGGTGAAATCGTGTGACTGTGATCGAGGTTTGCACTCACTGTGTTATCAGTGGGCTGGACCAAGTGGACATTTGGTCGTTTGTGGTCAATGTACAGTGAAGTTGTGTGTTTTGATTCGGAGAATGATGTGATGTGAAAAATGAACAGTCTTGCAGTGTGCTGGTGGGATGGACTAAGTAGATATCTTGGCATGTGTTTGCAAATAGTTTAAGAGTTCTGTTTTACATCTACAAGGTTGTCTCTCTTTTATTTGCTCCAAGTTGAAGATCTGTCTGTCCAATAATGTATTTTTCCCCATTTTCTCCTGGGATATAGAAAGGTGACAAGTTGCTTGTGCTTTCATGCTGCTTGTGTGAAACATGGAAACAACCTTAACTATAGCCTTACCACAAGCCTCTCTGTAGTTAGATGTAACAAAAGCCCTGCCACAGGCTTCTCTGAAGCTACATGTAAAAGTAATAATAGCCTCTCCACAGGCTTTTCTGCAGCTAACTATAGTCTTCCAACAGGCTTTTCTGCAGCTAGATGTAACAATAGCCTTACCAAAGGCTTCTGTGTAGCTATTGTAAAATGTTTAGCCTTTCCACAGGCTTTTATGCAGCTAGATGCAACGATAGCCTTACCACAGACTTCTCTGCAGCTACAAGTACACATAACAATTGCAATAGCCTTTCCACAGGCTTCTCTGCAGCTACATGTACACATAATAATAGCCTTACCACAGGCTTCTCTGCAGCAGCTGCAGCGTCTGCAGCCTCCATCTCCTCCGTGACCGTCTCTAGTGTCGGAGCGCCGGGCATGCTGGAGGTTTCCTTCACGGGTTTGTCCTGCTGAGCTTCAGCCTCTTTCTGGGCTATCAACTCCTGAAGAACACAACGAGAAAACAATAAACAAATAAATAAAACCATCAGAATACTCTCTGGGCTATAAACTCTTGAACATCACAACAATAAACAATTCCTGAAGATTGTTATAAACAACAATAAAGCCATCAGAACACAGTCTTGGCTATCAACTCCTGAATACCACAAGAAAATGATAGATATAAATAAATAAAACCAACACTATACTGTTAAGGCAAACAACTCCTGAACATCATATAACAAGAACGCAAGTCTTGTGGGAAGTGTTGTCTTAAATCTGACGTTTCTTTGCCTTTACTTTAAAATCATACAATGTAATTTCACTTAAAACTACAGGGAAACATTCAAGTATCAGACATCTCTTCTTTATATCTTGACACCTTTTTATCCCTCCTTCCTTCCTTCCTTCCCTACCTCCAACCATCCTTACCCTCTTCTTCTCCTCCTCCTCTCTCAGTATCCTGTCAGCCTCTTCTCTCATCTTCTCCTGTCTCTCCATCTCCCGCGCCGCCTCTTCCCGCTCCGCAGCGAGTTGCTCGGCCTTCTCATCCTCCTGCAATCAGCAAGGCGTTTCTTTTAATCATTTTTATCTATATATTGTGAAATTAGAATGTACATATTGATGGCTGATGCACAGCCTCCCTTTTTTTAACCTTGTGCTCTAGATCAATGTCGATCTGTTCTAAGGGGCCGACCGAGGTGTACGCTTTTTAACCCTTCATCTTGTTGTATTGTTTTAATGTGTAGTTGATTCAATAAAGATGATGTCGAACAAAACTCTTTGGATTGATGGCAAATGATATTATGAAGACTCAAAACGCTATAACTGTACAGAAGGTTAGAATATTGGACACCGAACATAAGGGAGGATTTCCACTTCATTTACACAGCGTGAACCTAGCCTGGGTACCATCCGGATGTTGGCTCCCCTACGCTCGAATAAATCCGGATGGTACCCAGGCTAGCATGAACCCACAGGATAGAGGCAAATGGCGGGCTGCCATCAAGCCTCAGCATCAACGTGCAAGCACATCCAACCCCTGTTGATGGGGAACAACAGATGTTAAACCAGATAGTGAGTGTGTAAGTGAGTCTGTCCTCCAGTGCAAATACACTCAGGTCATAACTAGACCTGTTTTCCTGGTATCTCTGATGTTTCATTCCAGAGACAAAAACTCAACCTTGTAACATCACAAACAGTGGAAACTTTATCATATTTACACTACTTTCGGTCTATAAAACACAGATGCTATACACATGTGCAAGTCATATTTTCAAACAAAATGGTTGCAACAAAAAACTGCAAACGAAACAAATACAACAGGTATGATAGTAAACATGTAGCTAGAATACCAGCAAAGTTTTTGAATTGAATATACAGCATCTTAGTGACAACTAAACAACTGTGATCAAGTGCAAGGAACACATTTCAGAAATCTCAAGAACAAATGTTACTGATACAGTAGTATCAACGTGCCACCTAAGTAGTGCCACATCGAGGTGAAAGTTAACAGTGAAGTGAGAACAACTGAAGAAAAGAATCTTTCAGTACCTGCTACATGTACGGAGTCCAGATCAGAGGAGAGGCAGGGAGGCAGAAAGTTTTAATGGAAAAAACACAGATTATAGATCTAGAGCTTCACGCTTGTACAAAGTACCTACAGGCTAGAAAGGAATTCGGTAAGGCATCAAGCAATAGATGATTACATAAGGCAGCTTACAGCACTATACAAGTATTTCTAAACATGTACATGAAAACCCAACATGACGGTATGATACAAAAGCTTGGCTATCTTTTTGGCAAGATACTCTGGAATAATCATCATCATATGATGATGATAGTCGAAGGAAAGGAGAAATAGTCAAAGAGAACACATACTAGTACAAAAATGTACATGTACTAATCTGAGAACAAGGATTTACTGAGAACAAGCTACACTGCAGCTCCACCTAGCTTCAACAAGAAGTACTGCAGGGTGTTAAGAAGCTGAGCACAAAATGCGAAGAAGCAAGTATTGACTACTTAGTAATGAAGAAGTAGTATCAATTTTCATCATTCCCATCTGTATAAATATACCAGTAAGACAAGATCTTTTTAGTGAAATATAAATTAAACTAAAACAAAGGTTGCTGAATTCCTAAGTGTGAAGATACCGGATGATAACACACAGCATATGATGAAAAACAGACTGTATATTCCCTTCAGTTTCAGAGAGATCGAGCTTCCCTACCTGTTTCAGGTATGCTTCATTCTCCTTGTACTTGTAGAGCCAGTGTGCGATGAACTCGATGGGATCGAGCGGTCTCTTTTCTGCCACCTCCGCTAAACACTCTGTCATGCAGGACCCAAGGTGTGTCTTCAGGTACTCTGTGTCCATCGCTCCTTCTCCTAGTGATCGCACCATCAACTACCTGGGGAACAGGTGTGCTGGGTTAGTGTTTGTTTGTTTGTTTGTTTGTGTGTCATGCAGGAGCCCAGGTGTGTCTTCAGGTACTCTGTGTCCATCGCTCCTTCTCCTAGTGATCGCACCATCAACTACCTGGGGACAGGTGTGTCATGTTAGTGTTTGTTTGTTTGTTTGTTTGTTTGTTTGTTTGTCATGCAGGAGCCCAGGTGTGTCTTCAGGTACTCTGTGTCCATCGCTCCTTCTCCTAGTGATCGCACCATCAACTACCTGGGGACAGGTGTGTCATGTTAGTGTTTGTTTGTTTGTTTGTTTGTTTGTTTGTTTGTCATGCAGGAGCCCAGGTGTGCCTTCAGGTACTCTGTGTCCATCGCTCCTTCTCCTAGTGATCGCACCATCAACTACCTGGGGACAGGTGTGCCATGTTAGTGTTTGTTTGTTTGTTTGTATCTCATAAGATTATGTCAATAAAAAATTGTAGGAGCCCAGGTATGTATTCAGGCACTCGGTGTTCATCGCTCCCAGCTGTTTGCTTGCTTGTATCTCCTGTACTTTCACATAAGGAAGGGACAGGGTTCGATATGATCAGGGAACATTGAATTTCATACAACTCTAGAGCACACAGTTACTAATCTCCAAGCAGATCCTACGGTGGCAAAAAACAGTATCCAATTGGCCAGAGGAGATCTATACCCTGAGTAGTGTCATTCAGCCACCGAAGATGACACTACTCTGGGTATAGATCTCCTCTGACCAATTGGATACTGTTTTTTGCCACCGTAGGATCTGCTTGGAGATTACACAGTTACAAGCTCACTGTAACGCTACCTATATAATTAGTTCCATAGACAGTTCCTTGCAGTCTGAACTATACAAACATGGAATTCTCTACCAGAAAGTGTTGTAACCACAGAGACAGTGCTTTGCTTTAAGACAAGGTTGGATGAATTCTGGCACAAGACAAAGTATACGATCTGTGAAAACCTTTCTTTTGTTTCATAATTTCAATCGAAACAGTAAATCTATTTCGATCAAAACACAGTTTTCAGTAAATTTCCAACGCCAGCTAACGTAAGTATATCTTGAATGGTGTCATACGTACCGGTAAAAACTGCTGACCGTCAGAAATGTAGGATTTGGACCCGGTAAATCGGCTTGAAACGTCGGAACTGCCGCTGTGCAAGGTTGCTAGGGACAAGTTTGTTTGGACCAGTTGATTTGGAGGTGAAAGGTCAGATCTGTGTTGCATGATGGGAATATTTTACCAGAAAATACTAATTTATGGTAATTCCGTGACAATATGATAAAATGTGGACATCTTAGGCCATTTGTATTTCAATCAATAATGAAAGGACTGTAAAAAAAGAAGATACTGCTATATTTTATCTGATATCTTTGTTTTTGCTCCTTTCCGGTCAAAGGTCAAAACTGTCATGGCCGCCAGGGATGAAATCGTCACCAAACGTAGATTTAGTTGATTATTTTCCGTTTTTTTGGCCGCCACAGTATGGTTAGAATTTTAGCCAACGGTGAAATCGTGCAGGACGACGATCCGAGAGTACGGAGACCCAACCAGCAACAGCAGCAGGCTCCAAGAAGACAGGTGAGAGACAAATAAAATTTGAGTAGCGATAAATTTGCCGTCGTGGACGTCTGCGTCTGCGACGTAAACATTCGATCTCTACGCAACACTTACCCGGCTTCTTAGTTGTATTATTCTGGCCAGTAAACCAAAGGCTATAGTAGTATGTAAAGAAATGGGATAAAGACAACGTTAGAAGATATCGTTTGGCGTTCCAAGAACAATTGAAATCCTTCTATAATTTTTTACACCCCCCCCCCATTCCAGTTTCTGTCGCTACTGTGCACCGCCTACTTTTCCATAAGGACAGCATCAATATTGTTCCCTTAAAATACGAATATACAGTGAAATCTATGTGTATGACCCCTCCAAAGAGCAAATACAATCCCATGGGAGATGAGGCTTGAAGTATCAGCTGTGCCACCTTCTGAGATTTGCTTGTACTGCACTCAGGCTCTCAAAGATTAAATTAAAACAAAACAGTGACATGAAAATCTATATTTAATATATATATATAGGGGCTTTTTCAAATGTTGTTGAAATAAGACTAAGAGTTGTTGTATAACGAGTCAGACCTAAGTAGGAGTGAATAATGAATGCTAAGTAAGATGATATTACATGAAAATTTTGTCTGTCTTTTCTTTACAACCTCCATGGGTATTGTACATGATAGATATACTCTCCAAGCAGAGGTTGGTGGGGAAAGATCGTTACCTTTTTATATGCTCCGTTTTTTTCTGTCGCTGCTGGTGGGGATAGCGACCAAAAAAAAAGGGTCATATAAAAAGGTAACGATCTTTCCCCACCAACCTCTGCTTGGAGAGTAGATAGATACAGAATGAGATAAATTTCAAAAAAAAAAAAACCTGTTCTGATTTTTCTATACAACCTCCAGGGGTACATCCGTCACGAGGAGCAGCCGAACGTGGGTCCAGGGGGGCAGCATGTGCAGCAGGTGTCCATGTTCGACGCTATAAACCAGAAACTCTTGGCGCTGGGGATCCCCCGCTTTCAGCTCGTGGGCACGACCGTGGAACCCATCGCGACCGTCGGCGTGGCTTTGGTGTTCCTGCTGATGGGAGTGCGAGGACTGCTGTTCATCGGGCTGCTGTTCGGAGTCTCGTATCTCAGCAGGCAACAGTGATCGATCGCTGGCAGGGTCATCATTGAAGAAACTTTCATAGATCTCATCCACCCATCCCCGTCTCACAGTCTTCTTTGTGGAGTACCATATATCAGCAGCAACAGTGATCACAGGCTGGGTCATCATCAAAAAAAATGCAGAATATCTCATTCTTACCTCCCTAACTCATAGTCTGATGTTCGGAGTTTCGTATTTCAGCCGGCAACAGTGATCGATCGCTGGCAGGGTCATCATTGAAGAAACTTTCATACATCTCATCCTTAACTACCACCCTCCCCATCTCACTGGCTGGGTCATCATTATAGACACTACAGAAATCAATATTGAATCTCATCCCCCCTTCCCTACCTCGCAGTCTTCTGTTTGTTGTGTGGCACCTCAGCTGGCATTTCTCGCCATTAAAGACACTGTCAAATATCAGAGACTGATATCGAACCTCATCCTCCCCTCCCTTCCCCTATCTCATATTCACTAAGTGGGAGCTAGCAGAGTCATCATAAAAAGACACTGTCTAATATCAGAAATCATTATTGAATTTACCTTAGCTTCTAAGTGACAGCTGGCTGTGTCACCATTTTTTAAGACACTGCTGAATATCAGAAATCATTATTGAATTTCATCCTCACTTTTCCTATCTCATAGTCTTCAATTTAGAGTATCATAGAACTGGGTGAAAAGAAAACGCTGCAAAATAACAAGAGTTCATGTTATATCTTATATGATAATCCTTCTTAAGAAGTACTGATGAAATTTTGTGAGGGTGTTTGTGCAAAAAAGAGTCTAATTCCACTGTTACCAGGACTGCACTGTTAACAAGGCTTGTGGTAAAAAGAGAAGTGTATTGGATATTGGAGTTTTCATGATACACAACCGGTAAAGTGTCTCACCTGCTTACATTTCAATGCCTGTCAGACACCTTCCTCAGAGCTTCTGACTGGAGTGCTGCTTCTCGCCGCTGTATGCAATTAGCCAATGTAGGAGATTTCTAGCCACGTCGTGCAGACACGAGTTGACGATGATCGTGTTCGACCGTACCCTGCACCCACTAGTCATGGCCGTACTGCTTCTGGTGTATGTTCTGGGCGGAGTGCTCTGGTTGCTTCCCGTTGGGATGGTCGCGTGGTTCGTGTACGTGTGGAGGACGCCGGACGTCCCTCGGCCTCGGATCCGGGATAACGGGCCGACAGCCACGTGCTGTTACAAACAATCCGGCAGCAATCCTTGTTTACAGAGCAGTGTTGAGAAGTGAAGGTTGTCCTGCCTTATTGTAAGGCCAGGTTGCCTTCTGGAAAGAGTTGGGTAGTCAAAGAATCTATGTAGAATATAGTTGGTGTGTTATGCCGAAGGCGGTTATACCGGCTATACAGATACACATACAGAAGCTGGTGTGTTATGCCGAAGGGCGGTTATACTGGCTATACAGATACAGATACAGAAGCTGGTGTGTTACACCAAAGGGTGGCTATACCGGCTATACAGATACAGAATATCAGAGGATATAATGAACAGTTCGACATGATGGGATTGATGTTATGATATGTATGTTACTATGCCATGAAAGGTTGTCCTGCCTGGTAGCATTATAAAGCCAGGCTTTTATGCTATTTTGTAGAATGTTGTAAAATTGATGCCACTGTCATGACTAGGTAGACAGGAAAACAAAAAGATCATTGTATTCTGCAGATGTGCATTGTCATGGATTAGCCAGGCTGTAATCGCAGCTTACAAATGTTGTATTCTGGTAGTATGAAACATCCGATTGGATATGTGATAGAACATTGTGCCTTTCCATGTGAAAAATGAGAGTTTTAGACGCTGGGAGATTGGATTAAATCTTGGCTTTTTGTGTCAAAATTGTGATTTGACATGATGTGTTTTTTTATGGATTTCCAATTCTCTGTGTCTTTCCAAATCCAGTGTGCCCCATGTTAAAATATTGATATTGCCAATGGCCCATCTCAATCCCGCTACATTCAATATACCACAGTGGTCTCAGCTGCTAGGACATATACACTAACAGTAATTTGACACGAACGTTTTTTTAAGGTTTCCAATGCTTCATGTCACTCTAAATCCAATGTGACCTATTTTAGATATCCCGCCATCGCTATCCCCCCCACCCAGTTTGTCAGTAGTTCTATGATCCATTATGAAATGGAGTATTTAATTAGATATATTTGGAATGGACGTTTTTATTTTTAGATTTATAATTCTGTATCCAGTGGCAGTGTGACCCAATTAAAACATCGCCGTCCTTTCCAGTCTATCAATCTATCGCGCTGCTCTCAGTTGTTCTGTGATCCACCAGATTTAGTATTTTTAGGCTGCACCAAGTAATTTTTGTTTTGTTTGTTTGTTTTTATACGTAATATATTTTTATACGTAATATATTTTTATGGATGACGTCCTCTGGAGACCCTAAATCTAATGCGAGAGCGCAAAAAAAAAGAAGAAGGGCCGCTCACCCGACATGTACATTACTGGAAAGGGTCGCAGTCCTTAGGACAGGATGTTAAGCTGTGGTCCACTGTTCATTGTGCTAGTTGAAAAGAGCTAAGGGGATTTTCCCGGTACAATGAACCTGTAAATACTGTACATAGCGTCTGTCTTCTCTGTCACGACCGGTGGGAGATTAGCTCTTCAGTGAGCTAAAACTAGCCTGGGTACCATCCTCCGTAGTTTTTGCCGCTCCCAAAGGTCGCTGGCCTTTGGGAGCGGCAAAAACTACGGAGGATGGTACCCAGGCTAAGCTAAAACTGGATCAAGACCATTTTCTTTCCATTCTTTATAATTCCTGAATGGAATGTGACCGGAGTTAAAACATATCGCTGTCGTCCTCAGTTTGTCAGCCCGGTCTCAGCTGGCCTGCGGTCCCCTCCATCTAATAACTCATTTTCCTTTGAACCAATTTCGGCGATCGACAGGACCGACCGTCCTGATCAACTGCAATTGCCCCACTTCTCCCCGCGTAGTTTAATGATCTTTAATTTGGAGGCCTCCAGCGGAAATCAATCAGTTTGATTCAGTGGAACTGCCTGCAGTGACGTATGTGATGGTAATCTCCAAGCAGATCTTTCGGTGGCTGCAAAGACAGTATCCAATTGTTAAAATTTGGCCAATGGTTACAGTCTGGCCAAATTTTAACAATTGGATACTGTCTTTGCAGCCAGCGAAAGATCTGCTTGGAGATTATGTGATGGAGCATGCGGGAGGTAGCTACTAGAAGATGAGAAAGACTCTGTACGAACAACTATGAAAGGTGTACCAGTGTCACGGAAATCAAAAGAAACCTACAGTGGGCGTTAATGGAAGACAGACGGAAAATGTCCAGACTATGCATGATATCGATATACAAAATGACAGAGTGTATCATTCCCCCAAATCATTCATCCAAGATGGTATCGCCTTCTGGATCCCTGACGCCCATCACGTTGCCATGGTAACGAGGTTAAAGGTCACGAGCACCTGTCCGTCACGGTGAAACGACCTTCACGGGCACGCGGAGGATGGAGGTCAGGAGGAGGAAGACGCGATGGAAGGATACAAATCGTCTCATCTTCCGGTTAGCTGGAGGACGTACGCCCACCGACTTAGCGAGCAATTAGACCTGGACAGATGGACCAGGCGATCAAAGGAAACTTTCATCAGTGTCGAAAGGCGCGTCTCTAAAACATGTATTCTCCTGAGTCCACCGCTGTTGGGTTGAGAGAGATATATTATAGGCCCGAGTGGCACGACGGTACGGGAAAGGAGGAACGGAAGAAGAGGAAGAAGAAGAAGAAAATATGTTTGGTCTGTCTGCGAAGGTAAGCATAACAATGATCAATCTCAAATCAGGACTACCTAAACAAAAAAGGCTCATCGGCTAGCTGGCAAACAAACGTTTACTACCTGTCTACTTTCTCCAGCTGTTGCGACGATCAGGGAAGAGTTTGAAAACGAATGGACTTTGTTCGGTGTAACGCGACGATGTTCATGGGCGGTGCCGATCCTGATCGATGCTGAGGGTCCGGTCCTACAGGGAAAGTGAGTTCGGTCCTGATGAGGTCAAATTGGTTTGAATTGGCGAGCTGATGAGTCCGCTAACTGGCCAGCCTGCCTAGCTGCCAGCGCCAGCCCGGGGACCCTGCAGCACGCACCTGATACACATAGAGTTTACGGTAGTTACTGGGTAACGGTGTTCACCGTTAGTCAGTAGTTACTGTGCTGAGATGTCATTCCCGCCTCCTAAGAGGAACGCCGGTAACAGTAGCGGTAACACATAGCGTTTACGGTAGTTACTGGACAATGTTGTTCACCGTTAGTCAGTAGTTACTGTACTGAGATGTCATCCCCGCCTCCTGAGAGGAACACCAGTAACAGTTTTACTGTCGCCAAGATAACGGCAGCACGACGCACCCGTGGGGGGTGGGGTGGGGGGTGGAGTACAGCGCTGTCGGCTGAGAACTTTCAGCCAATTGGCAGGCCCGGCACATTCGTCCCACCATATGTTTAATGAATGAAGGAATTAATATTTTATTCGGTAAATACCTGGATTTAGGGTTACCCCTTCTGTGGCGTCGAATGACAGAGGGGCTAGCCTAGCACGAGATCAAGAGGTCACAGGTTCGATTCCCTGCATTCCTGGATAGACGTTGTGTCATTGGAAAAGACACTTAACGAAACTTTCTTCACTCCACCCAGGTGTAAATGAGTACCTGACCTGACCTGCCATAGACACAGTGGATTAACAACCCACTGCACCTACGGTCTCAAAAAGACCATATGGGGCATTTACCTTACCTTCTATTACGTTTATTACCCCCAGAAGACCTGACATTCTCATAGACTATAACACGATGTGACAAACGATACTCGAGTCCCAGTTACGTCAATGTTTATAGATAAAAACGCGCGTCAACTTGCCTCCGCCGGGCGTCAAGAACATATCTCGGATCGGACTAATTCTGGAGACCGCAGCATCCTGCCAGATCGTATCTGTGGGAACGGGTTAGTAAGTGTCAGGATGGGTAACAGTGGACACCAACAGGTTAGGATGTAACAGAATGGGTAAGAATAGCCAGGAACAGGTTAGGATTGGTCAGGATGGGTCAAGATGAGAACAAGCTAGAATGGGTCAGGATGGGTAAGGATGGATAGGAACAGGCTAGGATAGGCCAGGATGGGCCAGAGTGGACAAGAACAGGTTAGGATGTATCAGGATGGGTAAGGATGGATAGGAACAAGTTAGGATGGGTTAGGATGGGTCAGAGTGGACAAGAACAGGTTAGAATGTATCAGGATGGGTAAAGATGGATAGGAACAAGTTAGGATGTGTAAGGATGGATAGGAACAAGCTAGGATGGGTAAGAGTGGACAAGAATAAGTTAGGATGTGTACGGATCTATATGAACGAAAATGCTGTCTTTACGGTTCTCACATATTAAGACTTCCAGCCGAATCAATACCATACATTGAAGTGACGAACAACGCCACCATACCTTCATTTACTGCTGTCGATATGCATCCTTAGTCATGAATTGCTTGATGAACGGTGTTGTATTATGTATGAAAATACGCATCTATTTGTCATAATGCCTGAGCTCGCCGACTTATGAATGCTGGAAGGTATAAAATAGGTCAAATAGAACGTTGGTAAATTGAGATTTAGAAAATCATATTTCACAATTCAAGGCCATCATGTTGAAGTAAGCGTCACCTTATTATTCTTGGATGTTCATTGTAGTTTCAGATATCGTTTAACTACAGGTTTAAAATTCCTTGCCAGCTTCTAAACCACGCACTGTAAGGTACTACTGTTGAATGCAGACATGACCGTTCTTTGACTAGAGCCATGCTCAGGCACGGATCTTGATAGTCTATCCGTATCCAGAACCGTGCCTGGTGCAAATCTACGTTCTTGAATACGCGGAGACTATCCAGAACCTAACCCTAACCCATTCAGGGATCGAACTAGATAGGCACGGTTCTGGATACAATAACTTTATCCTGCATCTTGGCGAACCTTGTGAAACGTTATTCAATCGTGTGGCGCCACGTTTTCCTCATTTGGTATTCTAACGGTGTGAGAGAGCTCGCGTTGGTCTCAGTAAATGCTTACACAACCCAAATCACCGCGTGCTCAGTCACGCCTGTCGCTTCCATATGCAGCCTGGAACGACTCATGGTGAGCGAACATTTCATATCGAACCGCAGCCTTTAACGGCCTATCCACACACACACACACACACACACACACACATACACACATGCACACATGCACACACACACACACACACACACACGCACACACACATACAGACACACACACACACACACACACACACACACACAAACGTCGTACGATCATCGCACGATCGCAAACTGAGAACATTCTTGGGATAGTCGTGCATGTGTCCGGCTGCACAATTTAGCTGTCTTGTTAGAAAAGCTTCTTACGAAAAGGCTGTCTTTGAGGCTTGTCATTGGTTGGAAATATTACGATCAAAATCGTAAGACGTCCTACGACGCATGTGGCCGCGCCCTAACTAAGTTTGCCCTTGTGGTTTTCACGGTCCCGACAAATATGGCGTGTCCATGTATGCATGGCGGAACTTCGCGCCATTGACGTTGACGCATGTCCCGTTTCATCTTGAACTTGGTCGGCGCCGTGGATCGATCCAAAGCCGTGCTTACGTCGTCAGGACCGTCACGTCTGGACGTGGAAACAATACGTGATGTGAGAGGGAAAATAGAAAGGTAACATTTGCAAAGCAAATGCATAATGTTTACCTTCACATGTTCTAGCCTAACAAACTACTGCTCTGCTTATTGTTACTCAAACACATTCATATATAATATATGGTGAGCAGCTCATCCAGTTCTGTCCTGCTACAAAATGTAACCAAACACCAGGGTGTCTACTACAGCACCAGTTACCATGGTAACAGACGTCTGGTTCAGGTCATTGACTTTATTTGTTTGGAGAAGAAGAATATGAAGAAGAAGAGGAAGAAGAAACATAGCGAGCTAAACAAGGTAAACATATCTAGGAAACAAAGGGGCCGATACCTACACTTCTTTATAAAAACTTAAAAAACCCTAACACCATACACAAAGGTAGAGTGCTTTCGACCAGCACTCTGGTCCTTCTCAAGTTGAAATGACCCAAAGCCTAAGTCACGTGGGAGTGTGACGTCATCAACGGGTCAAAGGTGCCCGGCAATCTGTATCGGCCCCCGTCGCGGTTGAGGGATGGTCTAAGACAAGTTTTTCTGCAGCTACAGGGGAAGCATCTAGAAGGCCCGAAATTAAAACTGTCTTTTGTCTTCCCAAGACCTACCCACACACACCGAATATCATCGCAATCCATTTTTAGCTTCTTTAGCTCTGCCGGCCATGCTATGATATGTGGAAAGGTAGAACCAGACACACTGTACAGACAGATACACCAAAATCCAATTAAAGCTTAGCAGTACTAGAGCCATGAGAGCGGAAACCTCGTCTATGACAATTACATGATGCATGTATCCTGTACACTTAAAGGGAACCTCCTTGATCATGAAGAACCATTGCAGACAGATATAGGACACTGATCAGAACAGAGTAAAAACGTTTAGTTTCAGTGAAGAAATCTTGTGTTTAATACTAACAACAGAATCTGGGAATTTTTGTCCGAGGAGAGTAGGGCACAGGTGGTTTGAAAAGTACCAACAAAGAAAACACGTCAAATAAGCACCACCATATGCGTGGCCATTAATGCTTCTATCGAACACCGCTTCTATCGAACACCGCTTCTATCGAACACCGGTTCTATCGAACAATAGAACCCAGCATATGCCCACTAAAAGCTGCCATTTTTACACAGTACATGACAAATGACCCAACCGCGCATACACGCACAGTCATGTTTAATAAAATACTAGAGCGACAACCGCCTTTTGTGATTCACGACATATGGGTTCCCCGGAGGAAAAAAGCATTTCTTATCAAACATCGCTTCTGTAAGACTCCGGGGGAAAACGTCTTTATGGCTGTTAGTGCCTCCTTGGGGGAACGTCTTGTGTGTCGGATGTAACCCGATATGTTGTCCATTAGCCGACGTCACAGGATTCCAAATAAGGTAACACAATCTGGCTTTTATAGATGGTGTCCACAGGTGCGCTAATTTGGGCCCTTTGCCGAAGAAAAACAGTTATTCACTTTCGATAAATACGTCGTAACCTGATTTTCCAAACCTAGTTTGGGAGCGAAAATCAGATACGCTGGTGTGTTACGCCGAAGGGCGGCTATACAGATACAGATACAGAAGCTGGTGTGTTACGCCGAAGGGCGGTTATACCGGCTGTACAGATACAGAGCGAAAATCCTGATGTTTTGTGGGTTCCCCGTTTTTCTGACAGCGCAACCGTCCTAGAAATCGTTACGATTTCCCATCGTAACATCTGCTTGAATATTACAACAATCATCAAAAAACACCCCTCTTCCCAAAGTCGAAAATATCTAATAAAGCTACCAGAAATGAGTAAACGTTGTAATTTTTATCAAAATAACTGAACTAAATAAGACGTAAAAGTGAACCACAGGGTGATTTAATATTTCTCACACTCGTTCGTCAGATTTGGCATTTGCAATAGACGGCAAACCTAGAATTAACTTTGTAGGGCCTATTTTGAAACTTCTTCCTTTTAATTTTTTATTTATCGTCAGCTATTTTTGCTGAAAGAAATTCAGTACAATCCAACAGGCTTTCCAAGAACAAATAAACAATTAATTCCATGTTCTTAGCACAAATTACAATTCCATCAATACCATTAAAACACGATGCGCGTATTCAGGAAACTCCCTCATGCGCTGCATGATTATAGAATTAATTAATTGTAAATGAAAGCCTAATTGCAACAGATGGGTTTTATGTATAGTTAGGACAAGACTAAATGAGTTAAGATTCATTCGGGAAGACAAATTTACATGACGATATTTTAAGGATGAAAATTTGGGAAATATGCCAGCAGTTGTAGCATATGTTGGGAATAAGGATTGTTACAATAAACACAATCAAAATGCAGCTACCCATTCAGAGTAACATTGCGTGAAATTTCGGAACTTGTGCTAAAAATCTCGCCCCCCCCCACTGTCCACATTTTCGACGATCATTTTTAGTGCATACGTGGTCTATGTATATGTTTGATACCATGACGTGGTTTAGTATTACAGCAAGGCGCGCCTCCATTTGAAGTTCGAATCTTCAAGGTCATTGCCCACATTTGACCTTTCCTTTTCAATTTCTCCAACACGCCTCGGCGACTTGAGAAAGTGCCTGCAGTTGAACTCAACCGTCGGCAAGTGTCCTGAGGGAAATAACACATTTTCAGGAGCGGAAAAATGTTTTTCACGTCTTTCGCCGCCTTTCTACTACAGGCTGCGACAGCTGAGCAACCAATAAAATGACAAATTGCTCAACGTTACAACATTGTATATTGTTTGAAAATGAATGTATTCTCCGAATTTGAATGTAATAATTGTTTATCATGTGTATTATAACTATAAGTATGTTTTGGATGTAAAGTTTCAATGGTGAATAAAGGCCATGGCGAGGGACCATAGGAATTAAAGAAAAGCTTAATATCGCCCAACGTTACAAATAAATATCATTATTTCAAACATAAATAGAGAATTTTTTCGCGTTTTGTGTGCTTTATCATCTTTTAAATCATACTTAAACATCATATATCATATTTAAGTATAAGTAACATCAAGAGTCACACAGACCCAATTTATTGGTCGCTTGGGTATCTTCTTGTGGAAATAGCGGGCCTTTATACTGATTTTATACATAAATAGACGATATTTTTCACGTTTTGTGTGTTTTGTTGTCTTTATGATAATACTGAAACACACAAAACCACACAAACACAGTTCTGATCAAGCAACGGTCGCACAAGTATCGCAGCCTATGGTGAAAATAGCTGGCCTTTATTCTGATTTCGAAATCAACTTGCATGACGGCGGAAATATCGAACCTTTGGGATTATGATTCTGGAATTAGGCTGATCAAGAACCGATCGATCGGTATGATTGATTTTGTTGCTGCCATCCGGGCGGTGATAATAGAAGTAGGCCGAGCTGCCAGCTTCGATATCGGGCCGGACTAACGGTGTTATGGGGGGGGGGGGGGGCACTGGACAAAGTTGGATTTACCAATGGTAGTAAATGCCGGTAAAGTCGGGTAATGCTTACTTTGTAAATAGTACCGCACTTGGCAATGGTAGTAGATAAAAGTCAAGTCAGGTAATTTCGGACCTAATAATGGTAGTAGATGAAATTACAGCACTTGACTTTTATTTACTAGTATTGTCAAGTTCGTTACTGTTTACAAGGTAAACATTGCCCTACTTTACTGGCATTCACTATCATCTTTTTGATTACAGCGATAAAAAAAATTGCTTCACTGTTTTGATGGTAATGTACAGTGTATAAAGTATGTGTCATTTCAGACGATGAAATAAGTTTCACTACGTGATGATTTCGGTCAAACAACTTTTGAGACGCTCCCTACGTTACGTCGCGCAGCGTCATATTAGCGCAGATGCGTGCGGGTCAGAGGTCAAGCGCCGGCACCGCATACAAATGAAGCGGCGCTGGCCGACGTTTTTATTACGTCCCCGTGCGTTCCCCTGCGCGCCTAAATACAGCGCCCGCGAAGCGACGAGTCAGCGTGGACTGATCGAGGATCGCCCCGGGACCACCGAGCCACGTCTACGGGGCCACACGCCGTGTCCTACCGAGGAGCTCCCAGCAGCCGTACGGTGAAGCGGAGTGTTCCAGCCTACATAGAAGGGAATGCGAATCTGCCCGGCGCTCGGCCTACAGGCATGCTAGGCATGTTGGTGACAGTGTAACACAGGCGAACATTCTGCATAGCCATATCGCACACTGACGCCTTAGTATATCACACCACCCGAGCTATACCTACTTCAACCAGACGTTGCTTAAGTACAACAGTCGACACACACAGAAACAACACCGTAACCACGGACATCTTCACGGAGTTTTCTGATATTCTCAACGGAGGCAGGCTACCCAGTTAACCATGGTAGGTGGAGTTTGTTATTTATATGTGGCAGCGATCGTGTGGGGTGTTGTCGCTACTACGATAAATCTACGCCCGGGCGACGCGCGGGGACGCCCCAAATACGGGCGGGGAAACCCCGCTAGCGCCGACGGCGTTCACCTCTCGTTAACTCCGCGATTCTCGCGCAAATCTACGGTTGTTTGGCAATGCCGGGAGACGCGTAGGCTCTGTACAGTGTGTGTTAGTCAGGAGTAGGAAGGATATTTTGATGTAACAGTTGCCTTGGGGGTCAGTAAGGGCATGTCAGCAGGCTGTACTCTGCAGCTGTCGGGGCGAGAGGTTTAAATTTGACAAGACTACATGGCAGGGCGCCGGGCACGTGCTGGAGCCGCACACCATGCGTGATACCATACTGTTGGCCCAGTGTATTTTTATGTACATGTACAGAAACGCGTACAAACACCCTACACACATATATACACACGCGCGCACGCACGCCGACACACACACACACACACACACACACACACACACACACACACGCACGCACGCACACACACACACACACACACACACACGGTATAACCGCCCTTCGGCGTAACACACCAGCTTCTGTATCTGTATAGCTGGTATAACCGCCCTTCGGCGTAACACACCAGCTTCTGTATCTGTATAGCCGGTATAACCGCCCTTCGGCGTAACACACCAGCTTCTGTATCTGTATAGCCGGTATAACCGCCCTTCGGCGTAACACACCAGCTTCTGTATCTGTATAGCAGGTATAACCGCCCTTTGGCGTAACACCAGCTTCGCAGGCACGCGGCGCTGCGCTATATCACACCGAACGACATGTTACACCTAACCTTTGAACGTCTAACTCTAAACAGTGTTTAAAACTATCTATTGACGATGCCCCTACTGAACTTGACAGCAACGAGTTCCACTCTACGATAGTTCTAGGAAAAACTGATGTTTGACTTTACATCATTCAACATCAACGTGCCGGTGGGTAAAACAGAATTACGGATATCAAACAATTAAATATTAAAAGGGCGGCGTGATCAAAGCGGAACTACCAAAGGCAAGGTTTCAACATCCAGACGATTGATCTAGATCATATAACATGTTTGACTATGCGCAATTTTCAAAGGGTAATAAATTATATGCAGCTGGAGCTGTCTAGATAACCAGGGGCTTGTATTACAAGGGACTTGTTGTATCCAGAACCGTGCTTTATCCAGAACCGTGCTTTATCCAGAACCGTGCTTCATCCAGAACCATGCTCGGGGACGGTTCTGGATAGTCCGCGTGTATCCAGAACCGTGCCTGGGGCAAATCGACGTTCTTGGATACGCGGAGACTATCCAGAGCCGTGCCTGATCCTAACCCTAACCCATTCGAATATTCAGGTATAGAACTAGATAGGCACGGTTCTGGATACGATATAGACTAACCCTAACCCATTCAGGTATAGAACTACTGTAGATAGGCACGGTTCTGCATACGGTAGGGCTAGCACTTCATCAGCATTGGAAAACTAAATTTAATTCGTGGTTCAGCCTTCAGTGTTTCGCCTTGGTAAAGCCGCCGGCCCGACTTATCAGAAGGCTAGCTTTGAAGACGAAATACAGTCCGTGCAATTACATAACAAGACATTGAACTCAAAATTACATAAGGGACCAATGAACTAGAAATATCTCAAGATTTAAAAGTATTACGGTTTAAAAAAATAATATTACAAAAATAAACAGTTGTTGTGACAAGGGCAAGCGTCATATTGCATGCAACAGATTCAAAAAACGAAATCACCGTGGTAACGATGACGTCACAGGCGCTTTGACGGAGTCGGCAGGTTTGGCAGGTGCATCAACTCTGATTTGGCGGGAAAACGTCACGGGTATCCAGGCAACCGCGCGCTCGGGACAGACGACGCTGGAAACTGTCGTCTGATTACTTCAGACAAGATGGTTTAAATCGTCGTGCTTTTGTTTGTAATTGCTTCTTCGCATGTAACACACCAGCATCAGACAGATACATCCACAAGGAAGTATCTAAAACCATCGTATGATTGATATTGAGTGTAAACTGTGATAAGTTGCTGATATTGAGTTTTACCACTGTCCAGCGTCCGCTGCCAATGAGGTAATGTTATAACACTGATGCAGTAGTTTATGGCTGTCAATATGCCTTAGGTTTTCCTGGTGGCAATACGCCTCGCTATTGTGTGTGTGTGTGTGAGAGAGACAGAGACAGAGAGAGAGACAGAGAGAGAGACAGAGAGAGAGACAGAGAGAGAGACAGAGAGAGAGACAGAGACAGAGACAGAGAGAGAAAGGGGAGAGGGGAGGGAGAGAGAGGGAGAGGAAGATGGGGAAAGGGAGAGACATAGTCATAGAGAGGGAGACAGTGAGAGTGAAAGAGATAGACTGAAAGAGGAAGAAATTTTAATTCCCGTTTTATCTAATCTCCAAGCAGATCCTACGGTGGCAAGGCAATATCCAAACGGCCAAGCAGTGTACATTAGCCAAAGAATGAACACTGCTTGGCAGATTGGATACTGCCTTGCCAACGTAGGATCTGCTTGGAGATTAGTTACATAGAACTTGTTCCATAGAACCACTTGTTCCACTGTTCCAATGTTCCATAGAACTTGTTCCGATGTTCCAATGTTCCATAGAACGTGTTCCAATGTTCCGATGTTGTTTGGTATGATCGACCGAGCCTGAATAATGCACGTGTAGAGTGAAGCAGTCGGCTTTTCAATTTCCCGAGTAGGATGAACCTGTATCATCCCAGTGGAGGCTTATGAATCTAATATCTACCCATAATTCATTAAACTTTCCAATCAGTCTCTATCTGCACGCGGTATTGTAAAAAAATTAGCTGGGTTTATTGTAGGCCCCACATAAAGCAGTAACTAACAAGGAAATGAGAACAATTTTGGAAACAATTTTTGTGTGCAAAGGTCGTCTCATGTTGTTAGTGCGTATATGACGGGATGAAATTCGTATTTATTACGGAAGGTATTTACCATAAAACCTCTTCCGAAACGGATTACTGGAGAGATATGGAAAGGAAATGTTGTAACCGGCCAAGTTCATCACAGGAAACAACATTACTTTTGCATCTGTATCTGAACTGGGGAACTGGCATAACCTCCCTTCGGCCTAAAACATTCGGGTGTGGGTAGGAGGTTCGGCCATGTTTGGCTGGTGGTTGGCTGGTGTTCGGGTGTAGGTCAGCAGTTTTTGGGGCGTGTTCGTGGGTCAAATTGAACTCAAATTCGATTCGATTCTACATCTGTATCTGTATATCCGGTATAACCGCCCTTCGCCGTAACACACCCACATCCAACCATGGTTCACCGAGCCCCCATTATGATGGAACCTTACCCAGTCTTCAAAATTCGCCCTCAGCTCCCTTCGTATTCCACTCTATCGATTGATTTTCCATCCTGACCGGTTCAATACGTTCCGCCATTGACGAAGTCGTGCCGCTGAATTTTTAACATATCTATTATCCCCGTCCTTGACATCCGGGGCTCCTACATATATAAAGCCCTGCCGGTCACACATTCAGAACCTTCCCCCGAACCACAGCCGACACATTCAGAACCTTCCCCCGAACACTAGCCGACCAAGGTTGGCTGAAGCCCCTGTCATACATTCAGAACCTTCCCCCGAACACTAGCCGACCAAGGTTGGCTGAAGCCCTGTCACGCATTCAGAACCTTCCCCCGAACACCAGCCGACCAAGGTTGGCTGAAGCCTCTGTCACACATTCAGAACCTTCCCCCGGACACTAGCCGACCAAGGTTGGCTGAAGTCCCTGTCATACATTCAAAACCTTCCCCCGAACACCAGCCGACCAAGGTTGGCTGAAGTTCGGGAGCAGTCTGACCAGATTTAGGCCACGCCTACGCTGTCGCAGCCGAACATACAATCATACAGTTCCAATACATTCACGAAAACCCCAAACACTTCTGGGAGGTCGTACAAAATCTTGCCCTCCCCCCTAAAAAGCAGTCATAAAACACTGAGAATGAGCCGGTTCCTAACATCTGCTTGGAGATTGAACCCGTCCCAACGCGCCCAACTGCACCCACTTAATTTGTCAGCCGTTCCTCACTTGATTTGGCCACTTAATTTTCTCGCCGCTTTAATTTTCTTGATGAGTGAGTGTATCGGATTGGGCCCTTCTGGCGCGGGAAATTGTTTTTTTTTTTCCTCGAGCGTTCCGGCTATGAAGTAAAAACATGGCATCTCTGGACTCTACCGGCTGTATATAAAGAAGACTCCAATGTTCTACGGCGTCTCTGGGTCTCCAAACATCCTCGCTACTTGGTGCCACGTTTCAACACGATATGCTGGGAAGTATTGTATTGTTTTGGGTGGCAGAATTGTGGGTTTGTCCCTCTGTCTGTCCTAATTATAATGGCTTCGGTTGCAAGGTGGGTGGGAGGTACATGTAATTTTGATACAGGACGGTCAAGCCTGAAGGTGACCCAGCACACGCTGTTTGGGGTAAGTGGGTGGTATGTGGAGGAATTCAGGAAGTGGTGTAATCAATACCCAATTAAATTACATTATCCAATCCCCTCCACAGTTCCAATACATCCACGAAAACCCAAAAGACGTCCCGTAGGTCTGAAATCTCCGATTTATTTTCAGTTTAGCTACGTGTAAACTGTGTTCCAACACACAAAACAACACGGCAATCAGAGATGGCAGACTTCACCCCCTTTAAGACTTACCCATGCTGCTTTGCGATCTCTCCAGTCCCACAAACATCTATCAAAAAGCAGACAGACTGACAAATCTCTCTTGTGTGAAGTAAAATTACATTTTCGGCAGTGTACGTCTACCACAGCCTTCCTCAGGTCACAATGACCATTCACCCAGGTCACGTGACGTCCATACGAACGGGTGGTCGTTGGTTGAAGATCTCCAGGGAAACGATTCATACCCTTTCATCTTCCGACACGAAGATAACCACAGCTTTAGCTGGTATAGAAATGTCAAGCCAATGAAAGCATGGCGGTATGACACCAGTGCAACATTGGTTTTTGGCATGTTTCCCGGAGGACGTAAACGCTGCTCCTTCTGACGACTAACTGGTAATGTTCCGCCGCGCTAACCAGCATCTGTGGGCAACCAAAGTACCACAAAACGATAGAATGTGTCGTAATTGGCGCGAAAACCGTCTCCAAACGAGAACTTGCATCGTCAAATGATTATAACTAAACGAACTGAATTTGACATTTTTTGGCACTTTCTCACAAGCGGTTCGGAGTCTAAAAAGAAAGAAAAAAAGATTGTCGAAAAATTCCAGATTCTGTAGAACCGCTATGGTATTATAAACACACATACACACACACACACACACACACACACACACACACACACACACACTCACATACACACACACACACACACACGTACACTTTGACTTATCTCTATCAAGCTCAGTGTAATTTAGATAGATGCAGATATATGTAAATGTGCTGTTTCGCTTCCAAGCAGAGGTTTAGGCTTCGGCTTATTGTTGACGTGTTTTAGGCGTTTTTATCGGGCTTTGTTTTTTGTTTTGTTTTTTTTTGGTATCTTTTTTTTTTACAACAGCCCATTGTGTGGCGTATTGGATACTGCCTGGCCAATTTCATATTGTCTTTGGGGCCACCGAAAGATCTGCTTGGAGATTACTGTAAGTTTCACTATGTATTCTAAGTTGCTGGTAATTGTACGATACACTCGAAGCTGCGTACGATCGCTAATAACGGCCATGTTTTACAGCGTCCTTATACGGCTTACCGAAGGACATAGTTACGGCACTGCAAACTGCTGACTACGCTCGGCTCATTTGTCGCCACCCCCCTCTACGGACCATTAAGTCTGCGGCTGATCCCAGCTATTTGTGCCGAAATGGCAGCCGGGATTAGCTGGAGCAGAGGGAGAGCGCCACAGGATTAGGTTTTATATATGTGCATAACGGTCTGTTACGCAGTATCGCGTCCATGGGCGTCGTTTACTCCATATCTAGTCGTTACCTCCCACTGTTATATTCCCGCCTCCAGACGTTTGCGTTATGATGTATCATGACTAGAAACTCGCAGGATGCTTTTTTGATGACCAGATTTGCTTTTATGTCGATAGTAAGCTCGGCGAGAACGACCGTGTTGTATATAGGAAACATTAAAACTGTAGACTGTAAAAACCATGTTTCTGTCAACTTTGGAACCGCTCCAATAAAAGGGGAGAGCCCAAACTCCAGACTGATTCACATTATTGGACTTGTTATTCAGTATTCCTGTTCTGTCTCGCGTGTTCTGTGTTGTCACTGCGTAACCATTATTTTATATTCTCTAATTTTTAGTCGTAAAATTAATGCAATTCAGAAGATTACCGTAATGTCAGTCCGTCAAGGCAGATCGGAATTAATAAAGTAAAAAGGACGTAGACAAAACACGTGCTGGTAGTGTACACTTATATTCATTCTAATAGTGAAAACACAAAAGCATAATCAGTTACCACATCGAATTTTTTCACTATAACGTCTGACTCTGCTAGAGACCTTACGTACTTGTATGATCCATGTTATAATATGTATGGCATATATATATATATATATATATATATACACCATGTTCCATACATTGTACCATGTACGATTGTCGAGCAATAAAGTTCCTTCCTTCCTTCCTTCCTTCCTTCCTTCCTTCCTTCCTTCCTTCCTTCCTTCCTTCCTTCCTTCCTTCCTTCCTTCCTTCCTTCCTTCCTTCCTTCCTTCCTTCATTCATTCATTCATTCATTCATTCATTCATTCATTCATTCATTCATTACTCCCTAGGCTTCCCTCAGTTGGTGCGACACTTCTGTAAAAGCGTGATGTTTCAGTTGACGCCTGACGGGATTTGTACGGCGCCCAACTTTCCTACAGATTTATTAATACATTGTAGCAGGCGATGGAAGCCTTCCGCTGTCACGATTTACGGTCCCCAACTTAACGCGCAGAGGAACATATGAGATATTTTATATCGCCCGGTTTTGTTCTCTGCCCATCAGTTTATGATGTGTGTGTGAAATGTCGGTCTCTTTATGAGCCCTGCCTTGGGAGAACGTAATAACTCCGAGCTCTGAAGGATTCCTTGTATGACGCACTTCGATGTCACTAGCAGATATGGAATATATATCTTTAGATGAGAGAACTCTCACAATGCATAAATACGCAATAACAGACTTTGTTTAAAAAAAAAGCCTTGTTCTTAGAAAAGATACTGAAACCCACGATTAGTCCCACCTCATTTTAATAGTCTACTATAGATTTACTTATTTTAGCCCTTGTATATATATATTTGTCAGGGTACGGACCCTAATCTGGTAGAATCGGCGATTCTACCGGCAGAGATCCCAATTGGAGTCTGTAGATTTTAAGATATTCGCTTAAGAGGCAGTCATAACATTTCAACTTTGATTCATGTCACTTAAGACCAATGGACTGACTTGAAATTTAGCATTTGCAAACATGAGAAACCACCCTAACACATTAACAGCTATGTTATATTGTAGAGTGCTGGACACCAATGTCCCAAACTAGCAGTCACGCTTCCTCGAGCAATTGTGCCTCAAGTCTGCTGTATCCCTGACGGTCTCTGAACCGATAACCGTTTACGGCATATTTACCCATTGTCGGCATGTTAAACACTGTTGGAGGGCAACAAAATTTATTGTTTTTTAATTCGAAATCAGGCGAAAATTAATGCACGCGCTGATGTCATCCAGAAAAATGACTTGCCGTGGCCTAAAGACAAATCATGCTTTGTAATAAAACGGTGCGCGGGAGAATAAGGGACTCTGGTCGGGGAATTACCGGCGCACACCGCCATACATCTCCGCAAGTTTACGAGAAGAGCCTGGCTGCAACCTGCAATTTTCGGGTCTCGGAGCGGAAATAGGAAGCTGAAATACCGCGGGCGCCACTTCGGCTTTGTGCCGAAAGCTTCGGTTTACGCGTCCCAGAGTAGTGGTTACGCTTTCGTGCCGGAAAACTGCTGATAAATTTCCGGACAAAGCACAATCATCGATCTGATACCGTATCAAACATTTCGCGTAAAACTGGCGTTGAAAGTGGCAACTAGAAAGGTAACATTTGCAGAGCAAATGCATAATGTTTACCTTCACATGGTCTAGCCTAATAAACTACGGCTCTGTTTATTGTTACTCAAACATATTCATATAATGTATGGTAACCAACCTCTCCAGCTTTGCCCTGCTACAAAATGTAACCCAACACCACAGGGTGCTAAAGCACCAGTTACCATGGTGACAGACGTCTGGTCCAGGTCATTGACCTTATTTGTTTGGAGAAGAAGAGGAAGAAGAAGAAACAGAGCAAAAACAATATGTTTTCCTTCTGCGAAGGTAAACATAATAAGGCAATCAGAGATGGCAGACTTCACCCCCTTACCAGCACTGCTTTGCGATCGTCCAGCCCCACACTAAAAAATAGCAGCACGAATACTAATGATGAGTGACAACACTGCATGGGAATCGGAGAGGAAAAAACGTTTTTAATGATAACAAAGCGATTGCTATCATTAGAAATGTTTATTGACACAATAAGTGTAGCGTCTTTTGTACGGTTGTCCATCGCTCTCGAAGATGACGACTGGTTTTCTACAACTATGACTACAAAGAAACAGGTGGACACAAATTAACTTACATACAAACAAGTGGATACAGATTGAGTTACATACAAGTATATCATTAAATCAATATGTTGAATTTAACGTATCGTTTACGCTACTGGCTCTCAAATCTAAACAAATATTTATTCAATGTCTTGTAAGATACTTTTTTTTCCATTGTAAAAGTGGCTGCGAGAATATAAGTTGCTCCTAACTTGAGTTCGCAGCCACTTAGTCCGTGTCCATTCATTTGTATTTATTTTAGTGTTTATGAATAAAAAAAATCTAAACAGCCTTCGATGTATTTGCTATCTAGCTATCATTTGCTGGCAAGTAATTATTGTAGAAAACGCTACAGACAGTAGCATGCATCAGAGTGCCCGCCGCGATGCCTGTTGTAGAGACTATTGTGCCCTGGGGTTGGCTTGTCCACATAACGTACATACAACAGAGATGCACCAATCATTCCGCGTTATGGTGCTATCTTTATAGCTTTCTTTGAACAAAGCGATAAAAAGTAGAAGACCTATGCTTACAGCATCGTAATCGGTGTGTAATGAAAAGAGGTTACACTACAAACAGTGGTCCGAAATTTACGCTCCTTTATGTATGCTGGAAGCTTTACGAAGTAGGCAATGATAAGAATAGGGAATATGCTGCTCTTGACGATGGGCTTTTGCTCCCCGAATATGTTATCTCACAATATAAGAGAAGCTAACAGCGTGGTCGTATTTATCGGAGGTCGTTGTACGATTTTGATGCCGTACAATTTTTCAAGCAGGTTGAGACAGAATTAACACTTTGATTTGTTAAAAATTTGAACAATATTGCCGTTAGAAGTTACATTGAAAAGTATATAAATAACTGTGGAATTGTGGTCTGTTTCGTGTCATGTCCAAGTCGATTTTCCCATAGGGCTAATAGATAAGCGTCTTCTATTAAAAACAAACAACTGATAAACTTTAAAGAATTTTAAACAATTTCAAGTTTGTCCAATTTCGACACAAAATAGCATTGTAATTGGAAGAAACTGATCTGTTCATTGACAGCGATTTCAGCAACTTCTATTTTATCCAAAATTCTGGTGTGCCGTGCCTAGTAAGAAGTTATAACGTCTACAGCTCCAGGAGGCATCCCGGAAGTTGCCAAACGCGATGAGGCTCAACCTTGACGTTCATAATGACAAACGGGACTTCGGTGACGCAGACAAAAGCTCTGATTATCCCTGATGAGATGAACCCTACATAATTAAATACACGGATAATGAAGCCGGGCGCGATGCGCCTTACACGCTAATGAGCTGCTAAACAAGTTCCTGGAAGGAACATTAGTAGCATGCGTAGTCCAGTGGCTACCGACCCTGCCTCTGGACTAAGAGGTTGGGAGTTCGAATCCCGGCTGTTGTCGCTCACCCGACATGCACGCTACTGGAGAGGGTCGCAGTCCTTAGGACGGGACGTTAAGCCGTGGTCCACTGTTCATTGTGCTTGTCGAAAGGAGCTAGGGGAATTTCCCCGGTACAATGAACCTGTAAATACTGTACATAGCATCTGTCTTCTCTGTCACGACCAGTGGAACAGTGGAACTGTTACAAACAAAGTTACAGGTACAACAAAGTTACACTGCTGACTGTTACAACAAAGTTACACTGTAGACTGTTACAAAGTTACAGGTACAACAAAGTTACACTGTCGACTGTTACAAAATTACAGGAAAAACAAAGTTGCCTGATTGCTTTCCAAGCCCTCTGGCGAAAATGCGTGAAACAAATGCGTCGATAAGGAAACAATCAAGGAAGCAAATTGTTCCTGTCGTCCCAGATGTGTTTTCCGCATGTGCAGCTTTAGATGTAATACGGCAATGCATTCGATATGCGTTTTCCTCGATACCATTTTGCATGGCAATTACGAAGTTAGAGGGCCATAATAGACGTTATAATGATTGCAAATACCAAAGGTTCAACAACGCCTAATGTGGATTCCCATGTGGGTGAAATAAGCATACCGATTCTCACTTCTGCCTGAGATCACGGAGTTCTGCTTGAGATGTGGATGAACAGAATCAGGTATCCCGTGACAGGGTGCCGAAATCAATAACGGCAACTGTTGTCACCATGGCGACCCTGACGTCAGAAGTGGTGCCCAATCAAATTAGCAGGTAGCGTCTTGAACTAAATCACCACCTTTGATATCAATTAACGTTTTCTGCCAAGTGGTAATGAATTGCAGCTGTGGTACTGTTGGATTAAAAAGTCGAAGTTTAAAATGCTATAGGGGTTCACTGTGTCTTTAGCCTTTAATATCACCATGTACAAGTAGCAATAGATTTCGGCTTGATAGAATGCGAGGTTCGAAAACGGCTGCCTGAAATCTTGGAAGGACACTAGAAAAGGTGAATGTGTGAAACGTGAAAGCCTGTGTGTAAAACTTGAAAGAGTATCTCAGATACTATTTGTTTTATAGCAGAAATACAGGTACCATGACTTGGAGGAAGTATTTACTTTCATATTGTGAAACTTTCTTCTGAGGCAATTTCTCTTCATGAAACAATATATTCAAAATTAGATCCCTAATATGCCTATACCGGAGGGCTTTACAGACTCATTTTCACAAGATCATTACAAAGTCTCACGCTGCTACCCCCTTAAGGTAACTTTACTTTATTAAGAATATAGTACCATTACGTACCCAGTCGTTGCTTCTTTAATTTGTGAGGAAGGCCTTGGGGCGTTCTTTCGTCCTGTTTTAGCGGGCTGCAAAGAGTATAAATGGATTGAAAAAAGTGTCCCTGGAGTAAGACTGTAGGGTGTTGTAACGCACAACACGTCTTTTTAAAATAAAAACCCATGATTGATTTTCTTTATAATTTGCTTATGTGAATAATGAATAGTATCCACTCACTATTAGACAAAACTCGACGTCTAAAATATGCAATCTCTACACTGGTACACAAAGTCAGTGGCTAATCAATGGCTCACAACTAGCAAGTCTTAATGGTAAAGTTATATGGCTATAATATATATATGTATATGTATATATATATATATATATAGAGAGAGAGAGAGAGAGAGAGAGAGAAAGAGAAAGAGGGAGGGAGAGAGAGAGAGAGAAAGATAGAGATATAGATACAAAGATAGATTTATAGATAGATATAGATATCCACATTCTCATGTCAGCCCAACAGTCTTTCAACACCTAATGTTCATGAAATATTCTGTTGTTTTAAGAATCTGGTATTGTTTAAGAGCATGCCTTGTGTACACTACCGAGTATGTACTTGATTAAGTCTGTCTGTACCTCCACAAAGCCCGACCTTTCGGCTTGATTACTTTACGGCCCCTCACGAACGCTAAACTCATCAGCAGATTATTTGTGCGCTGGCAGTGACGGCAGTTCCCCCAGAAACGTGTGATTTAATATTACAAAGAGCCCGTAGGCAGGGGAGTTAGCCGAAGGATTTAGAATGCAGTCTGGTCATTAATCTTGTACTGCCAATAACGGCATTGTTGCTCCGGGCGTCGTAACGACAGTTGGTAATGCCTGACGTTAGGTATTACTGTTAGATAAAGGTGGCAAACTGGTTTTGTGGTTAGGGGTTTTGACTTAGAAAGTAAAGGTTCTGGGGTCGAGTGTCTAGCAGGCCCCAACGTTGTGCCCTTGGGAAAGGCACTTTACACCTATTTCCTCACTCGACTCAGGTGAGAATGGGTACCTAGCTTCAGTTAGCGACGTCCTTTAAGATGGGACGTAAAGCTGGAGGTCCCGTCTTTGAGAAGAACCAGACCTCGAGCAAAGATCCAACCACACTTATCGAAAAGAGTGTGAATCCTTCCTGGTTCAAATCTTATAGTATGCTGAGACTGGTTTCTAGGTTAACATCTTAAAAATGTGACAGTCACCTGTTATGTCAATCCTGCCACAAATGTGGTAAATCACAATAAATCAATACTTAGTATCAGTGAGGAATCTTGTATGACGGGGTCGCATGTCCTGAAAATTGTCTCCTCATCCCTTCTCTTTTCCTCCCCACAAATCACTGTCGTGCATTTTAATTGGATCCAAAGTCAAGATCACAATATAAGGCTTCCTACACTGCCCCTCCATTGAGAGGTTGAGCACACGACTTTCCTCACTTCACTCAGGTGTAAATTAGGTCAGGTGTCTAGCTTCGGTTAGGGACGTCCCTCGGATAGGACGTTAAATGGAGGTCCCGTCCCACGCACGTTAAAGAACCCACCATACTTATCGAAAGAGTAGGGGTCCTTCCCGATGTGAGTGGTTCAAACCTTACAGTCTTATGGCCGCACCTGGGGTCGTATTGAGGTCACCTGAGTTAGCGCCGAATGGCAGCCGCTCCAGACCCTTGCGATTAAGCCCCACCACCATTGTAAGCTCCTCACAATTCAGCCCTTGGCTGCAAGGAGAGAGTAAGCCGGCCCACCAATAACATACATACTATGTCTTTGATGGAAAGGCGAAGTCAATTGGCTTCTTCCTGGAATTCCTGGCACATTCCAGGAATGATGCACGCTGATAAAATGCAGAGGGCAGCTGAGTCCTTCACACACAGGCCAACCAATTTGCGAGGTGCTGACCGCTGAGAGGATCTATTTCGGTGCCAATATCCTCTCCCTAGCAACCGACACGTGGCTCTAATCTTTCCCTGTATGGAGCCTGGACAAATATAAAGCCAGCCTGTGGCACAGTGGAGGAACGCTGTCCTCGTGTGCTCCGTTACAAATATGTTGAAACATTTTCTCGCACAAGCGAGAGGCGTTCGCAAGCCGTGACTGTGACGTGTCACTAGCTGTAGACATACTGGCTCTGGCTCAGTGGCAAGCAATACTGTTCCTGGACCAGAGGGGCGAGAGTTGTAATCCATACCTTGTCACTCATCTGTCTTATGCACGATATTGAAAAGGGTTGTTGTCTTTTAGGCGGCATATTGTAAACCGACTGACCCACTGTACAAACTCCATAGCACTTTCACTGTACATCTGTATCTGTATAGCTGGTATAACCGCCCTTCGGCGTAACACACCAGCTTCGCAGGCACGCGGCGCGGCGGCAGCTGGCTACATTACACCGAACGACATGTTGCACCTAACCTTTGAACGTCTAACTGTAAACATTGTTTAAAACTATCTAGTGATGATGCCCCTACTGTGCTTGATGTACATGGAATTCCATATACAGTATGTGGCATGTGCTTTCTAATTTCTTTTGACGACCAGTGTTCATCTTCCAGTTGGCTTGAACAGCTGAGTATACACGGATGATTGGCCAGGATTCCAACGTCACAAATTTGGGTCAACATTCCAACTGGTATGAATCATGGGAAGTTGTGTAACATCACCCACTGTCTACCTTAATAAAAAGGGTGGCATGTTTCGGTTGAAATAGTTACAGAACGACGCATAGAAGTACGAAGTATAAATGAAACACAAATATCACCACATTGACCTTTTATAACACAGGAGGTCTTTCACGCACACTCCAATTGAAATGTAACCGATAACTTGAAGTACCAGTGCTCTGTATAAAGTGGCATTTAGATTCCAAACAAACGAGTTCCAAATGTTAAAGGTCACGGTGTCATCGAACATCGTCCCCAGCGCGCCGCCATGTTGGATGAAGTTGTAACTGTCAGAACAACATGGCGAGGCCGTGTCGAGTTACAAGGTCAGAGTCAGTATGACATTGTTGCTGACGTATGATGGCTGCTGTCGCTTACACGTCTTCTTGTTACGCTGCCCGGCTTGCTTAAACTGAACGACCTGTCTTACGTAATCCTTGCACATGTATCAGTTAAACTGCACTCTTTTTTTAAAGCTGTCTAATTAGGCTATCACTTGTGTGAAGTCGTTATGTATGAAATGCATGTATTGGATTTCCTTATACAGTACCACAACATGCCTGCCATTTGCCTCTTATTATATGAATGATGATTCTGGACAATGAATATTCCCTTTCTAAGAATGAAGGTCCTTGCGTTTTCATTTTTCATGAAGTTGACAAAGGTATTCATGATCATTCAATAACATTACTTTTCTATATTACTACTTAATTGATCAATAAACGACTACATAACAGACCGTTAAACTTTTTAACCATTCTTTTACAATCTGTACACTACCCATTTTAAAAGAAAAGTGCCCCCTCTACACTATCTGTTACTTATACCGATTCTGTCGACACCAATAAAGCTGATCCACGTAGACATTGCCGACCTTCAGTGCCCAAAACTTCAGTGCTAAATAAAGAAGTGACCCACACGCTTGTAAGTACATAATGTCCCTGCGGTCGGGTGTGTGCGAACAGTAAGGCTGGTTGGACTGCTTGTCTGTCGTGGGATGTGAGCTAGATTGATGCTGAAGTTTTCTAGGTTAATAAGGACACCACGCGCTACTGCAGAATTCAAACCACTCTAGATGGTCCTCTGATGATCGGCCTAAACCATGGCCCAGCAGGTAGGTAAAGATAATCTCCAAGCAGATCCTACGGTGGCAAAAAACAGTATCCAATTGGCCAGAGGAGATCTATACCCAGAGAGCAGTGTCCTCTGGCCAATTGGATACTGTTTTTGCCACCGTAGGATCTGCTGGGCTGAATGACACTTCTCTGGGTATAGATCTCCTCTGGCCAATTGGATACTGCTTTTTGCCACCGTAGGATCTGCTTGGAGATTAGGTGAAGAATCGAGCGATTTCTAGGAAGCACTTCAGATCGTCTTGTTGAGGCTTAGACCCAACTGCGTACGACGTTTGGTAATTTGAAACCAGTCGAGCATGGTGGGAGCATCAGGCGTCTGATGTGTTTATCATGATGCCCTGTCATGTAATCTCCAAGCAGATGTTGGGAGACTGAATCGTTACGTTTTCCTATAGCTGCCGTCTTCTGTGACATATGCCGCCTCCACAACATGTGATCGGAAATCACTAATCTCCAAGCAGATCTTTTGCTGGCTACAAGACAGTATCAATGAATTGGCAAGACAGTATCAAATTGGCAAGACAGTATCAAATTGGCAAGACAGTATCAAATTGACAAGACAGTATCAAATTGGCAGGGCAGTATCAAACACGCCGGTGCGAAAAAGAAAGCCATATATATATATTTAGACGTCAAAAATAGATGGGTATTGCCCAGCATCTGACCAGAACCTGAAGATTTTAACTTTTAACTTCATTGTAGTGCGTGGCGACGAGGAGCATACCATGACCATGACCATGACCATGACCATGACCATGACATCGAATGACTTTACAGAGAAGGAAGGCCAATACTGTCGTAGTTACGATGAGTAAATAGTTAAAGTCATTCGTGAGGAGCAAACCAGAGGGGAAATATTTGGACACTCACTAGTGCAAACACAGAGCGGTGATGTCAAGGACCCTCCGCGTAACGCAATGTCTGGTGGTGAAATGTGGCATTTAGATACAGTCCAAGAGTTTGAGCTGGTCAATACCTTTTTCCTTTGCATGGTTATCAAATACAACCTTGTGACTCTGTTGGATAAGAATTCTTAAGATTGAAACAAGAGTAAGTACTTTTATAAGTCCTTGTTTTATGCCTTCTCATTGTAGTCTCCTATGAACAGAGGTAACCATGTAACCATATCCTACAGTACAAATTGAGTTAACAGCAAGTCGGGATGGGAACTCTACAAGAGGAGCGACAGAGGTCCCCTAGACCATCCCTCAACCGAGACGGGGGCCGATACAGATTACCTGTCACCTTTGACCCATGGCTGACGTCACACTTCCACGTGACTTACAGCACTTTACTCTTGTGTACGGTCACAGCGTTTTAAGTCCCCCTAACAAGCCGGGATTGGACCTCTCCAGCGACCGTTCTGTACTGCACCATGGTGGCTAACCTTGAACCTTGAACCTTGAACAGGGACATCTGGGATGTCAACACGGGAGACAATGGGTTCTTCTTCTCCACTCATCTCTGTCCTCCATCAGGGAGCGGAGTTCTGCTGTGGAGATGTTTCTAAGCCCAGCATCCCGCCTCAGGTTGTCGATGAAGGTTGTGCTTCTTCTACCCCTTCTCTTCCTTCCCTCTGTTGGCTCCCACAGGACAGGCTGGCTGGCTAGCAGCTCAGGATGTCAGATGCAAATAACCGCGGTGCCTTATCAGGACCCCGGCTAATGGGCAGGAATGCCGTGTCCCCTCCTTCTGACAAGTTAGACCTGATTACTACTGGCTACAGGACGGTGGCCAGCCCACCGATGACACACGTACTGTCCGGTGGGTCGTTGATAACCAACTTTACATCCCGCTACCAGAAATACCAGACCTGGCGCGGTGCACATATGTACAGAATATTGCAGCTGCACAGGTTAGGTGTTTGCAGGAACGAGGACAACGCGATCCTTGTCTCCAGTGGATCCGTCTTGTGAAGTTTGAGGGAGAAGGAGAGAGGAAGAGGACAACATGACGAATGCTCTGATGCAGTTCCGGTACTCGGTGGGTCACGATCCGCTTTTACGTCTTATCTGGAAAAGGGATGTTTGTCTGAGTCCGCGGTAGCCGACAGGAATCTGCCACATTTGTTTGAGACGCAGATACGACTACTCTTTGCCAGAACCGTACTCTCCGCTTCTAGAGGGCTGAAAGGCGCGGCTAGAAGATTGATATTCTGCTAACTTGAGCATTGCTTTGATGGGTTTGCGATTGGTTCTGCACATACATCACATCCAATGTTGTTGAAAGGTCCGGACTCGAGAGCGAACAGTGGTCAAGGAAGCGATATGAAGGGTGCCATGTATCAGCCCCTTTGTCGTGTTAAATAGCCAGGGGTCTGTTGTTCGTTTGAAAGTGAAGGACGTTTGAAAGTCGAATACGGAAGTAGAGGCAGTCGATGCATTCTGAGGAAATGACGTCATTTCCGGCCGGTGACTGTGGTCCATGTTACACCAAGTTTGGTTTTGAGAAAATGCCTTGTCTATTTGAGTTCGTTTTAGCTCCACAAGCAATGGTAAAAGGCACACTTTTTAATGGGTAGTAGATGGCAAGTCACCTTTAACTTCTAACCAAGGACACCCAAAAGCAGTACTCCGGGTCCTGTAAACAGGTTTGGGCAGCTCTGTGTAAGGCCATGGGATGGTTTGTCGGGCACCGTAACTCAATAGCAGAGATTTGATTTAATTGCTGTAAGATGAGTGACGAAATGAGCAGATAATGGACGACGTCCCAGGTTTTGGGTTTTAGTTGACGGATCGTGAGATTGGTTTTCGAAGTGACCCTTTCGATTTGTAGTAATGATAATTATTGCAGAGCCAGAACTATAGGAGCTTCTAATCTCATCCAACCAGGGCAACTTTAGTTTCGTTGTGAAACCCCAGTTGTTGTTGTCTCTGTTACACCACTGTATTCTTGGTTGCATGTCCTTTCTACTTTCTACTCCTGTCTCCTCTTGTGCTACATCTCATCCAAGTTTCTGTGCTCCTCTCTTGTTGTTTCTGACCAATTGGTCGGCGGTACATGTGTGGTGGTAGATTCTCCCCCCCCCCTTTTTTTCCTTTTTGAAACGCAGTGTTCTAGCTTGCTGAAGCCGTTTGGAAAGATCCTCCACTGCACAAAATCCATTCTCTACGCACACATTAAAGCATGCGTAAAGGTCCCGTTTCTTCACTCGCCTGTACCTTTACGCATGCTTTAAAGTGTACGTAAAGATAGGATGTCGCACAGTGCTTAAAGCTGGCGTAAAGCTGTATATTTTATCACACAGACGTTGAGCTATACACTGCACGAAAAGTTGGATTTACCAGTGGTTAGTAGATGCCAGTAAAGTCGGGTAATGTTTACCTTGTAAACAGTACCGGACGTTGCACTGGTAGTAAATAAGTCAAGTCCGGTAGTTTCATTTACTGCCATTGTTTTAAAAAGTCTGAAATTACTGGACCTGAATTTTAGTTACCACCATTGTCAAGTACGGCACTGTTTACAAAGTAAACATTACCCGACTTAACTGGCATTTACTGCCATTGGTAAATCCAACTTATCGTGCAGTGATACTCCCTCTATCGTCGCATCATGCCCTCTGCCCTCCCCTCCCCCCGACATACATGTTCCCGTAACCTGTACAGCCGACCTTGCGCCCGGATTGAAGTGCTGTAAGCCTTTATTGGCACAGCAGCGGCTGATCCCACGTGTAATGCCCGGGTCTTACTCAGATGTCGACATTCCCGGCCCGGGCTAAGCACCGATCAATACGTGGGTTTTCCGCCGCCAGGCTGGTTTCTGTCTGCCCTCCAAGCAGAGGTTTGTTTTGGACGTGTTTTTAAAAGCCTTTTTAGGCGTTTTATCTGGCTTTCTTTTGGTATCACAAGGCCACGTTAAACTGCTTTGATATTGTATTATATTGAATCATATCGTTTTTGCATTGTATTTGGTATGTTTTCATGTAAATATTGTACATATGTTTATCTGTATGTCCGTGGGGGAGACAACTTGAAGAGGTGATCATCACCTGTTTTGTCTCCCCCTCCATCTTGTTATGGTGAAGCTTAATTAAGAAATATAAAGAAATCCTGATAAAAAAGCTAAAGCAAGTCCAAAACAGGCCTAACCTGCTTGGAGAGTAGTTTCTCCTTACGTACATGAATGTACGGGGTCTCTCGTATGAAGTGGTTTTGTTGCACTGACATCAGATGAGTGCTAGCAATCAGATAAGCATATTAGCCCCGTGTAAGACCTACACCCCGTTTATCACTCTAATCCACCCTATAAACCTCCTACTTCTGATGAGATATTGATATGGAGAGAACCTACTTTGTATGCCGTCCATATCGGAACTGACGGGACCGTCCTGCGGTAAACCGCAGACAGGCCTGCACAATCAATGCTGTCTCTGGGACCGTTCTTGACTGTCAATGTCTTACGGTAAACGAAGTATTTTCGTAGGTAAATGTAATAATCACCCCATTATAAAAGGTTTTCACAATGGTCCTACAGTAAGGTCTGTACATGTCATTCAGGTTTACTAGTAAGTATTTCTGAGAATTAACTATTTTATTACTGGAATACTCGAGATTCTATCCTGCAATTGCATGTTGAGCATGGGTTTCTCTCAGCAAGATACCTTGAATAGTGTAGAAAGGGACAATGGAGCCTTGTTGGTGACACACGAGAATATTGAAAGCTGCAGCAGAGGAACAACAGCACTGATCATGGTATCATGCCAATGCCATTCTGATGGCAAACAATTGGTCTAGACAACAATTCAACGAACCTACCCAAAGGCCCAGAAGGTGGAAATTCTAACGAATATCATCTCTTATTGACATGTACATTCGCTTACTCCTGCCTGATTGTATTACATAATAGTGCAACGACCTTCGAGTATTTGAAGGTTGTCCAAATTATCGACCAGGGTCCTCGAAGAGTGGAATGCTTTCCCAAGAAACGGATGACATGACCTGGGGATAGCAAGACTGCAATTTATACAAATGACTGCTTCAAGGAATTGGCTCCGCACGAACCTCTGTTGGCATGTGGAGCGGGGACGGCATACATAAACAGCCGCGGGACTGATAACTTCGACAGAAAGGCTAGGACTAAAAGCCCCTGCTTCAAGTCGGGGGAATCAACTTACTGAAAGATCCCTGCTGCTCATCCCTTGCAGTAATAAGCCGTAAGAACGTAGATTTCCCCAGGCAGAATCCAATGGCAGAGAGGATTCGGCGTGACCTCCTCGCCATAGTCAAACAGAAAATTGCACTTGCACGCCCATTACACAATTCTGTCTGCAATAAGTCATTTTGAACAGTTTCCTATCTGGTTTATGCATTTGTAAAGTACTTTAGGTAGAGACTCGTTCAGAATTGCCCTGAGGAAGGTGACAGACGGTCACCGAAACGTTGGCTGAATAAAACTCCTGGTTGTGTAAAAACGAGTCTCTTCTTTCACTGAATGTAGGAACACGGTAAAAACCTTTTATAATGGAGTGAGCATGCTTCTTCTTCTTTCATGCGGTGAGCATGCTTCTTCTTCTTTCATGCTGTGAGCATGCTTCTTCTTCTTTCATCTTGGCCAAAGTCCAACGGCAGGGACTTGATAAGTAAGAAAGACAAGATCGCGAACTTCCTGTCCTCCAGGGACCTACTGGAGTGGCGAGTCTCCGGTTTTCGCGTCACTCATTTTCTGTCCGACTGTGTTACACAATCTCCCGCCGTCAGGGGCTGATTGGGCCTCCTCCCCGAGTGTTACACAATCTGTCTCTGTCAGGGCCTGATTGGGTCTCCGGCCCGAGAGATTGTGGCCGGGATAAACCTCTAACTTGAGAGAACCCCATTCTCATTTCCAGAACTACCAATAGGAGCTCAGGATTCTCCCTCTCTATGGAAACTGAGTGAGTGGAAGTGTGATGGAAACCAGTTATCACAGTCTCCAATGCCATAGTAACAGACAATAGATGATCCATGTTGGCACATATGCATAAAATCAACAGGATTAAGGTGCCCCCAATACTCCCGACTAAGAGGTGTTGGTCATCGATCCTCTAGGGGCCAGGCCAATGGAAGAGCTGCTAGAAGTGTGATGTAGTCGGGCTAATATTCGGTGTGACCCGAACTCTGTACACGTCCTTCCGAACTGGCCGGGCCAAATCTGTCCATCACCCACGGATTACAGCAGCTGATTGCGCCATTCCGGGGCGCGTGTGTGCGCATAGCAACAGACAGGGGATCTATAGATCAACATGGCGGATTCGAGTCGAATGTCAATATGGCGGACTCGATTCGAATTTCAACATGGCTGACTCGACTGGGATGTCTACCAGGAGGCCGTAACCCGAATTTCGACATGGCGGACACGACTCGAATGTCAACATGGCGGACTCGACTCAGATGTCAGCATGTCGGACTTGGCTCGCCAACAGTAACGTGGATCACTGCCAACTCTCCTGAACACGACCCGCTATTCCCCACGCAACTGATCCTTCGGGTTGGAGTTTTAAAAGCGTAACTTTAACGTTAACAGCCCCCGTGGTTTTTATTGCTGACACTACTCATGTTGTTGGGCATTACCGGATGATGTATCGACAACATCCCATTTTGTCTGGGTGTATAACCACATATAGTCAGAACTGCACATACCGACCACTCAGGGGACTGGCAGAAAATGGTCACTGTAGACAATATTCGTAATGCTTTGGTCATGACGCAAATGGGAAAACAATCTATGGAGCCATCATGAAGTGGCCATAATGGCCAGGTGGTCCATATGCACAGGTGGCCAATAGTACAGCTTTAGACTGTATATTTATGGACCAATAAACCGATAACCTTTCAACAAAATAGGCAACGTAACAAAGCACGAGATCCTATCTTAAAATATGCGTAAAGGTACACGCTATTGAAGAAACGGAACCTTTACACATGTTTTAAGGTGTACGTAAAGGATGGGTTTTGTGCAGTATAAGTAACTGCAAATCTGTACGTACTTAGTGATATCCATACACCTCCTATCATTATTGTGAGAGCTGTATTGATTCAAACAGTGACGTGTCGCCTACTTTCACATCTTCTTTGAAATCTCTAATGCAGATATACCAAATTGCAGACTTACAGAGTACTTTCCGGAAGAGTATTGATTTAAACAGTGACGTGTCACCTACTTCCCGGTAGAGTTATAAAAGCTAAAGTGCGTCACATCCGCATTGATTTGTGACGGGGACTTTTGTTTTGGCTGAAATCTTGCTGAGGCCTAGAAAATAAATGTCGTGTTTCCGATTTCCAGAAATTGCCAGACTTGACGTTTATTACCTTCGGCAAGAAGGTTATGTTTTCAGTAGCGTTTGTCTGTTTGTTTGTTTGTCTGTCTGTCTGTAAACAGCATAACTCAAGAAGCTACGGATGGATTGTCATGAAACTTGGTAGGTGGGTAGGTCTTGATGAGACCTAGAAATGGTTAGATTTCGGGCCCCTGGTTTACTACTATTGTAAAGTCCGGTACTGTTAAGTAAAGTAAACATTACCCGACTTTACTGGCATTTACTACCATTGGTAAATCCAGCTTTCCGTGCAGTGGCCATCGGGTATCATCAGGGTAATGCTGCAGCCACGCGGTGGAACATCCACACAGATGGATGGAACAGACAGACGTGAGGACGCTTCAGAGATCATTTGCTGTCGACCTGAACATCATCCTTCATTTTCATTGCAGTGCCGTTACAATGATTTTGCCTCTGTCGTCTTAGTACCATTGACCGGGAGCACCCAGTAGGCGGGATGTTAGTAAGACGTTAATACACTGGATCTTGCGAGTAAATTCAACTATATCTTAGCAGGATCTTCGTTTCTGCAGGTTGTAGAAAGGCCTTATTACATTGTATCCTACGAGTAAAGTTCACAATCTCTCCCGTTTCCAGATACTGACAGATACATAACAGAATGTTCACATGTTAGACATTGTACTGTACACGTAACTTAAATCCCACATAGCAATACATGTCATATAGGTACACTTCGCCTCATGTTCATAGCCTAATAACAAGAGTGAGCTGTTAATCGGCCGCTAAGTACGGAACCGTACTGTACTGTACGGAAAATTGCACAGGCGCATCGCGGTACAGGAACGTGCTTGAACTTGTGTATTGAACTTTAAAGAAACTAATCTTGGGGGGGGGGAGTCATTAACAGCGTCCAAGGTCACACCGATTTAGCCAATTTTCTTCGGGCTTAGTGTTGATTGCCTTTCAAGGACAGCACAGTGCAGACAAGCACCATTTTCTTCACCACATCCAATCGAAATTTAAGCTGGTGTGTTACGCCGAAGGGCGGTTATACCGGCTATACAGATACAGATACAGATACAGAAATAGCCTTGGCGCCATTCTGATTAAGTGTACAAACGGACCACAAGCGTCAGATGACTGGGAATGTTAACGCAACCGAAGCTATTAGGACAAGCAGAGACACAAACTCAGCCACCCAAAACAATACTTCCAGTAATTACAGCTTTTCCTCTTCATAAACGAATCTATAAAGTTGAACACAGTCAAAAAACAAGATTTGTGTATAATTAAAACAATGAAATGTTCATAGAAGCGTTATAACTTATTGTTAAGATGTATGTACAATTAAATAATCTATAGGCCGCAAAAATGATATATAAGATTAGACATCGCTCACGCAAGACATACATAGAATCTGGTAAAAACATGACTTGTTAAAACAACAAAATGTTCATAGAAGTGTGATAAATTATACTTAAGATGTACGTACAATTAAATAATCTATGGGCCGCAAAAATGATATAACAGTTATAAGATTAGGCATCGCTAATCATAACGCAAGACATATATAGAATCTGCCTGTACGTTCTGGGAGGATTGCCAAGAACGTGGTTCGGTTTGATGATGGATGAGTTAAGGCCACGGAAGATTCCTGACGGCTCGTGGGCTCCCATATGCCCGCCGTGTAAATCTTCCCACCCGCTTCAAAATGGCTCGTCAAAAAGGATAGGCGCAATTTCACGCGAACACACGGAATTTACCGACATGGAAGGATCGGTCTATCTTCAGGAATGGCGGACTGGTGGAGAATGTGAATCTCCGCGGGGTCCATTTATCATGTGAAGTTATGACTAGGGAAGAAACTTTCAGCCACTGACTTATGTAAATGCTGACTGAGTGGCACTAGCAGCTTTCTGCGATTCACTGCAAGAAATCCTATCTTTAAGTACACCTTATAGCTTGCGTAAAGGTACAGGCGAACGTAAAGAATGGATTTTTAATTGTGCATTGATTCTCCTCCACCCGCGAAACGCTAGCAAAAATACGTTTTTCTCTGGCAGACGATATACCCGTACTTTGCTTGCAGTCTTATCCTCGTGCTTGACAATAGTAGCGGTCAGTATCAACCTCTTCCACTTCTTTTGTATCACCTGAGGACAAATATAATAAAGCTTTTCAGACTTGTCACTGTTACTTTTCTAGAAAAGCCTGTCAAAGTTCTGATGTATGAACGGTATCTTTGTTAATCACACAGGTATTCTGTGCAGTCTTGTGGGACAAAATTCAATATCTGTGATAAGTTGGAACACACACTATTGATAACCTCTGCCATTACGCGTATTGCATTTCCAAGACATATGTCACATTATATCAGCACCAGCATGTAGCGATGGCTCACACAAAGCCGACTAGCAAACAATGATACATTCAATCTCTTACATGGGAAGATAATGGGTTACTCTATGTTATCAAGTCTTATACACACGTTAATGATAATACATTGTCATTCTGATTGGGTTTCTGCCACAAGGGTGCATTTGACGAAGTAGTGCTGTTACTTAGCTGTTCTAACGACTTTAGGAAACCTATAGACGCTAATGTGCTATTTCTGTCCCTTGTTCTACACCGTTGTTGATGTTGCCATTAAGTCAGTCCAATGACAATTGCGTTAAGCAAGACACAATCTATGTATTTACATGGCGAACAGGGCTTTTCTAGAAAAACATTCTGATGTATAAACGATATCTTTGTTAAACACACTGGGCTGTTGCCATTTCTGTCCCTTGTTCTACACCGTTGTTAATGTTGCCATTAACTCAGTCCAATGACAATTGTGTTAAGCAAGACACAATCCATATCTTTACATTAGAATCCTTACAAACTAGCAGCAGCCTGTACATTAACCCAATCAGGATACGGTATGTAATGTATGATACCTCATCATTAAAGCCTAGAGGCGCCTGGGGGCCAATACGACTGCAGAAGTAACATGCCGCCAGGCTTGTCTCATTATTAATGTGCCGTTTCTGTCCCTTGTTCTACACCGTTGTTTATGTTGCCATTAAGTCAGTCCAATGACAATTGTGTTAAGCAAGACACAATCCATGTCTTTACATTAGAATCCTTACAAACTAGCAGCAGCCGATACATTAACCCAATCAGGATACGGTATGTAATGTATGGTACCTCATCATGAGGCGCCTGGGGGCCAATACGACTGCAGAAGTAACATGCCGCCAGGCTTGTCTCATTATTTCATTATGTGTCTGGGATTACAAAAACGTGTCTGAGAGTCTCCTGGGTACCTCATAATGGGCTTCTACTGCATCTGTTCATTAATATTTCTTCGGGCGATGATTTTCTGTAATCTGGAGAGGTAAGAGCCCGTCTCCAGCTGCGGCAAGGCAGCATTATCGGGATGTTGTAATCAGCACAGGGCTGGGAGCTTGATTAATTCTTTTGTGGTAATCTTAATCGAGCAGTGTTTTATTGAGGTCGTATCTGTTGTTTTCTATTGGGGCTGAATGATGTCGGATAAATAGGGCTGGATCTCCTTAAGGGTATGTAGGTTTGACCCCAATATGTCTTACATGTAAAGCAGGGACACCTGCTATTCTGAGAAGCCTTGGAAGAAGTTTGAGTTTCTCAAACATCCTACAAACTGGGTTATCAAATATGAGAGCCAAGTATTGGGTATAACCGATGAAAATGCTTTCTGGTTTACATAGACGACCTTTACGTAGTCCTTTGTTGTATGTAAGCAACGCTCTTGTTGATCTACAACAATTGATTAGTACTCTGTTCGGAACGTTTTGTAGGTCTGATGACTTGGGGCGGTGATCGGACAATCCCCCAAACCATCAATCCGATACAACAGTTGGCATTTGGATGGATGTTGATGGAATAGGTCAAGATATCTCAAAGATTGCTCTGATGCCTGTCTGAGACAAAGTACAGTTGTTCGGCTACTCAGGTCGATACAAATAAGAGTTGAGCAGGGACGGGAGGCGATACCAATTTCTAACGACCTATGACCCATTGCTCATCACGTCACGCTTCCGTAAGATCACGTGTCCTGAGCAATCGGGCTAGTCGTACTGAAGAAGGCCAGAAGTTTGGTCGAAAATATAGCTAGACAACTCCGTGTGTAGGAAACCAAACAGCCTTTTCTACAGAAACAAGACTTCTTGAACAAATGAATTATTTACCTACTCAGTTTGAAATAAGACCTCGAAGGTACCTGCAAAGGTAATTTACCAGTGAACAGGTTCCCTGGGATGAAGACTTTATGATGTCAGTCTGTCTCCATAGATGTTCCATAAAACCTGTGATTTGTAGAACAGGTCCGTGCAACCGGACCTGGTGGCTCTCGGTTTATTACAACCAGCTCGTTTGTCTGCCAGATGCAGCTGAATCATGGTTCTCATGTCGGGCCGAATTTAATGCAAGCCTGTGGATGTAATAGCCAATATACGTACATGTACATCCTTGCCTGCAGAGAACAGGCCCATTGCTGTTTGGGAATGTTTTATGTTCATTCCGTGTATTTGTGTCACATAAGTAAGAGAGAGAGAGAGACAAGAGTGAGAGTGAGAGAGTCCGGTAATTTTATTTACTACCATGATTGTTAAATCCGAAATTACCGGACTTGACTTTTATTTGCTACCATTGTAAAGTTTACAAAGGAAACATTGCCCGACTTTGCTGACATTTACTACCATTGGTAAATCCAACTTTTCGTGCAGTGGTGTGCAGGCGTTCTAAAATTGTCGCCGTGGTACCCCTTAGTGTATATCAGTCTGGACAGTCCAAGTAACGACCACTACTTGGCTATAAACTACTGTGTCGTCTGACATTATCCTCAGGCCTGCTCCCCGAGGGCGAAATCCACTAAACATGATCAAAACAGACAGGGCTTTCGCCTCATCGCAACTTGATATCACTTTGTAATAAAGCGCTCATAATGGCTTCCCTCTCATCATTGATTAATGACAATCTTGATATTTCATTTTAAAGTGCAATCAAAATTTTGCAATCAACTCTGATAAATGCCAAGCTCACAAACCCGATGTCATATAGAAGTTATTATATTAATGTTGACACCCGGCTATGGTTGCCTGACGCTGTAGTTTATCTGGTTATTCGCCCAGGCGTCAGTATCTTCATCTAACGGTAGATGTGGTGGCAAGGTGGTCTTGTGGTTAGGGTTGTTGAGTCAGAATCCGAAGGTTATGGGTTCGAATCCATGGCAGGTCCCAATGTTGTGCCCTTGGGAAAGGCACTTTATACTTATCTCCACATTCGACATGAGAACCTAGCTTCGGCCAGGGGCGGCCTCTTGGATAAGAGGTACCGTGTTTGAGGAGAGTCACACTTGAAGCCCGTTAAAGAACACACCACACTTGTTGTTCTAGGATTTATACATGACATTTTTCTGCAAACCTATTGTGGCAATGACGCGTTAGACGTCATTTACAGAGTGCAGTGATCCAATTGTTATAAGCATCCGCATTCCTGTAACAACACATGTCCAATTCTGGTTTACTTGTAGGAATTCGATTCCTGATACGCCTACTACACATGAAGATGGATTCTTTTAGGCTGGGAAGGGGGGCATTCAAATTAGGCCTGGGCATGTTTTCTTTAATGCAGTTCAAAATATGCGTTTTCCAAACTGTAGCAGAACTTTCTTGATGAGAAAACCAAGCCACATTTAGGCTGGGAAGGGGAGCATTCAAATTAAGCCTGGGCGTGTTTACCTTAATGCAGTTCGAAATATGCGTTTTCCCAACGATGACAGAACTTTCTTGATATGATGACAAGGCCAGACCACCTATAGGCTGGGAAGTGGGGCATTCAAATCAACGCTTGGCATTTTATAAATTTAATGCAGTTCAGAAATATGCGTTTTCCTACCTATGGCAGAACTTTCTTGATGACAAGGCCAGGCCACGGGAGACCACAGAAATATTCATAGAAGTCATTCCTATGACGTGACCTTGTCAACTGTAGACGCACGCAGTGATCACCCATCAATTGCACATGATAGAATGACTGTCTGGGGGGCAGTTCTTATAATTAAGGTGTGCTCTAAGGCCTCATCATCAGGTGATGCATACATATGCATCATACACGGTGTCCATAAAGATGATTTAAGGTCAGCAAAGGTTTAGTTGTCAACATTTATCTTCCAACTGCAGGAGGTCGTCACGGAAATTACCTTTGATTCAACTTCGAAAGATGTAATAAGTATGTACACGATTGTAAATTTTGCTTGGGTGCTATCTTCATATATTTATTCTTTTTTCTTATTATCAATCTTGGATACATATATGTCGTCCCTTCGCTTTCATCGACAGGTTTGATCACTTTCCTTCGTGTTACCCATGACTTTTGTAACCATGTTCGATGTATGATAATCTTTGATAACACTATACATGTATGTATTTACTTATGTTTTTATATCAATCTTGGGTACATATGTGTAGTCCCTTCAGCCGAATAGGGTTGACTTCCAAGGGAGCCCAGGACAGGTAAACAGAATACAAACGTGTTTTATTGCTTTCTGGAAATCAAGATACATCGTCTCTTGCCCGGAACACAACAGCTTTAAACTTTGCCCTCATTTTTTTAGAGATTCAGCGTCGAAGAATCTACTTGTATTTTTCAAGGACTGCTTCGACCGGGACACCTACCCCGAGCCTAATGAGTGTACGGTATTGAGCGAGAGGTTCAGATAGATGTAGAATAGACTTTATCTATTCATTTTATGCACAGTTGTTGAGGATAAGGCAAAAAGGTGTCTCACGACAGAAGCCATCCGATACATATCTGTAACTAAACGCAATGAATGGGTATTGGACCCTTCAATGTACTATTTACGATTCTAAATATGTTGTCTTTCACTTTCTTCCATCCTGGACTGCCCAATCCAAATGCTGTAACATAAAAATGTTCCTTTTTATGTTGATTGATAAAAACATTATTGGAGAGTTCATTTATCTTATTCACATGGATTTGTGAGCATTGGATAGCAAGCACGTAACGTGCTTATATGATCCTTTGCTTAAGAACATTAAAAAAAAACAGAATACAGGTTGAAATGACAAGTACGAAATATATAACGAACATAAGATGAAAGTGTTGGTATTGTATTGGTTAAAGTATTAGAGAGTTATGACAATCAGGCTGAATTTCTCCTTGAGACGAGCGTGAAGGAGAAGGCACCTGCCCGTGTGACCCGGTAGATTGGTATCGTTATCAGTAGTTATCCCGCCGCCGTTATCAGTAGTTATCCCGCCGCCCAGTCCGCAGCGACCTTCGCGGATAAGTCTCCATCGTTATTCTGCGGGTCAGCCCGGCAGCGCCGGATCGTAACTCTTCCATTAGCGGTGCAGACGGCGTGCGGTACGCTAATGATAGGGACGGGCGGGTACATTACAAGCAGGGAAAACCAAGTACAGCGCCGTAAACATACACTAATTATAGGGACCAGCAGTTACATTATAAGCAGGAGGGAAAACTTCACTGCACGAAAAGTTGGATTTACCAATGGTAGTGAATACCAGTAAAGTCGGGTAATGTTTACTTTGACTTGACAATGGTAGTAAACAGAAGTCAAGACGGGTAATTTCATTTACTACGATTGTTAAGTCCGACATTGCCGGACTTGACTTTTATTTACTACCATTGTAAAGTCCAGTACTGTTTACAAAGTAAACCTTACCAGACTTTACTGGCATTTACTACCATTGGTAAATTCAGCTTTTCGTGCAGCTGGCTGACTACCTCCACCTAGAAGGTTATGTTTTCGGTAGCGTTTTTTTGGGATGGATGTTTGGATGTGGTTTAGCACTATAACTTAAGAAGCTATGGATGGATTGTCATGAAATTTAGTAGGTGGATAGGTCTTGGACTATCAAAGAAATGATTACATTTTGGGGCCCCTGGCGGCTTTCCTTGGTACTGCATCAGGACTTCTGGTTTTGATATCTCGTTGTCGGGACATGCTACGGCCATGATTTCTGGGTGGTAGATAGGTCTTTATTGTAATGCGTTTATTACACATTTGTAACATTGTTTATTTGCTTTTGTTGGGATTGGGTTTGGATTTGTTACTGTGCTGTTTTGAAATTTCAGTCACGTCAGCCAGCAGCGCGCCAGCTGCTTTTACTTGATACGCCTGTTTAGTCGGGTACAAAAGAAACATAAGTATTTCTTAAAGAACGTTTATTAGCCTTCTGTCCGTATATCAGGGAATGGAGTACATTTTTAATGGTGTTGCTCAATGCATAGACATTTATTGACCACTTCTAGAATCTAGACACTGAGCTAAGTAGGTACAGTAGTATTGGCAAAAGTTGGCGATAGATGTTTGTTTTGAAAGCTTGTAAATTGTATTCCGGCAATTTCTGGGAACCGAAGTCCTGCGTTCTAGGAAACTGCTCTGATGATTGACCATATATGGGACGGGCTGTTCTAAACGGCCCATCCCTCCGGGAAGAGACAGCCCGCACGTGTGGTCTGTCGTGATAAGGGGAGAGGAGGAAGCCAGGCTCAAAAGAACGAGGATCTTCCAGGAAGTTCGCGGTTAATCGTGCTTTACGTGTGACGCGTTATCTGCATGCACAAACCCGCCCCAAGGTCGCGCAACTGACATTTGAATTTCACCGTAGGTACCAATGTACTTGCGCGTTACTAAACGACAAATATATATACAATGGCATATGCACATACATGGATGTGGAGAGCTCATAATGTTTAATTGTCGTGGTTTTAGAGAATTATGAAGCTTAATAATAAATGCATTGTCAAGTTGTATAGACTTTCAACACATTGTATGCAAAACATTCAGCAAATATCTGGCACCACTGTCGAAAGTGGTTCAATTTATTCGTATTTTGCAGGACATATATATTATCATGAGCAATGGATGGGATTCAAGATGAAGAAAAAATCAAACGGATTGCGTTTTATCTTCTGATCATGCCCCCAATCAATACAGGGGTGTGCAGCTGTCAATGAACAATTTCAGCATATGTTGTGGTACTGTCCTTGGTACTGAAATACATGATGTGTTATAGCGCCATGATATACAGTATCAGCCTACATACCAGTACGGGCTGTAAGCACCATTTGCTACATTGTAGCTAAGATGCCGTTTTCTCGTGTGTTTCTGTAGGTGGAGGAGCTAACAGAAGAACAGATAGCGGGTAAGTAGACTTTCTTTCTTTCTTTCTTTCTTTCTTTCTTTCTTTTGAATTGCGACAATACAATACAGTGGCTACCCAGGTAGCAGATAGCTGATCAACGAGTAGACTTGCATTTGTGCACTTAATTTACATTCATTATTCATTAACATTTCAATATGTGACGACTATAGGGAGGCCCCTACACTGGTGCAATGGCAAGAACGCTTTTGTCATCACTTAAAGGGGTTTTAAATATTTATTCAACAATACATAGTAGTGCGCAAAATGATTCCCCTAAAAATTACAAGACTTACATTTTTGTACTTACTTTACATTCGGTATGAACATTTCCATATGTGACGACTATAAGGAGGCCCCTACACTGGTGCAACGTCAAGAACGTTTCTGCCTTCCCTTACAGGGGGTTTAAATATTTATTCAACAAGACCAACAAGATTAATTATTAAGATTGCATACATTCTAAAACTCTAGGACAGCCCTTCGTCTGAATTTCAAATTCAGCAGGACGCAAGGTAAAAGTACAATGTAGTAGTGCGCAACGTATAGTTTCAAAATGATTTCCCCTCAAAATTACAAGCACCGCATAGTTACATATATATATATATCCATGTCCTAGAGTTACATTTTCTTGTAGATACAATGCATAATACACTGTTTTACTGAATGTAAAGGGGCTTCAATGGGGCTTCCATAATGCTAGCAGAAGGTAACACAGTACTCTAGTCTGCGGTGTTCCCTTGTGACTCATCAGTGAGCTCCAGCGAGTCCCGTGTAACTTTCTGCTATGTAATGACTCGATCATTATCTCCAATAGACTCCATTGAAAACCTGATCGAGCTCTGGCGATATCACATTGCACTCTCCCATGGTTTGTTAAGCCGGTGCAACAGCAGAGGGTGGCGTCGAATGGCTGAGTGGTTATGCTAGGGAATGAAGAGGGATGGGCTCCGCCTTCCAATACCGTGTCCTAGACACAGTGGATCCACAACCCACTGCCCCTACGGCCTGAAAAGGCTATGGGACTACCTTTGTGTTATCAGGCATCCACAGGAGTTGTCGTATTGTAATTACAATAGAATTCATCACTATAGCTGTTTCTGTTGGATGTTTGGCCAACGTTGCATCTGATTTTTTAATGCATTGCAGACGATATCTTTTCCGGCACAACATTTGGAAACTACAGACGGGATGTCATACTTATACATTGAGCACGACCTTATGAGATACGTTCCGTCGAAGTGCATCAGAATTGTGCCCCTCGCATACGATATCTTTAAAAAAATTACGATACATTGTGCTTAAGTGCATCAGAATTTTGACCGTTGCATCTTATTTGACACAACATTTGGAAACTATAGACGGGATATCATCCTTACATACGCGAACACGACCTTATACGACACGCTCAGCCGACGTGCTAGACCTGGGGGGGGGGGTGATGGATGTCTGATAGCCAGAAACAGATGACAGCATTACTGGCGATGACAGCCAATCTGGGGTAAAAGCAACGGACGAAAGGTTGAGTGGAAATAACTGGTCGGGCTGAAGAGTCATCGATCAACTGGGCTCAGCTCGCCTGGTGGTGAGAAGGCGGTCCTCGGAGATCGTCTCTCCTTCGCTGCAAGTTAGTCCGGGATCATCAAAGCTGCCGAGATCGATCAGTACACCGTATTGCATCCAGAACCGGGCCTGTCTAGTTCTATGCCTGGGTTGTATTTGGGGTTAGGATCAGGCACGGTTCTGGATAGCCTCTGCGTATCCAAGAACGTAGATTTTGTCTCAGATACGGTTCTGGATACGCGTGGACTATCCAGAACCGTGCTCGAGCATGGTTCTGGATAAAGCACGGTTCTGGATACGCGTGGACTATCAAGAACACAGACACACACATGCACACTAAACTAGCGAGCACCCCAGACGTACCACCCAGCGTTACGGTACAGACGTAGTTATTCACTGCAGCATGACAGACGTCCCATCTCCCTGCCTGCACAGAATGATCCCCGCGGGGCTTAATAAAGTCCCTATCGTGTCGTGTCTGAGTTATGTCTGATAGAGTGTTCCTGAGTGGGGTCTAAGAAAGTAGCTCCAAGGAACGACAAGATTGGGAAGAGTTTGCCTCCATATATCAAGGTGTATCTTACTTTTTGGACTGAATTACATAATTGTATGGTGCCTCGCAAACGCACACACACAGACACCTTATGCAGACTTCAGAGCTGTGGACAGCACAGTTTGCCCAAAGGTAACTCAGTCTGAGTTTCTCTGTAGAACTTCAGAAAGATAAACCAGTCTGATGCTTTCACAATGTTAAACACACTCACACCCGCTGCTGCGGCTGCTAAAGTTGAAACCCCTCTTGAGTGTACCGAGATGTAAAGGTATCATTACCATCAACGCCTGCTGTACCCAGCACTGATTCCACACATCTACCATGTGCTGAAGACCCAACTAGCTTGTAAGGTCTGTAGGAGAGGAACAACTCCTGCTCTAACATCCCTTCCTGAAGGGAAGAAGTACACCTTAAATACTCTTTAGGGTAGTGACAAAGACACAACCTTCTGTCCTGCCTGACGGCTACACAAAGGACTTCACACAGGTTATTCTAGTCGAGAAGTCTTAAGTAGGGTAAGAAATACCATTCCGCATTTGTCCACAAATGAAAAGGCAAGAGCAGCTAATGTCTGACCCCATTGGTCTGACCCTGGTCACCTGACACCAACACCAGAGAAGTCACTAACTTAAGAGTTAGCTGTTCCATACAAGGCTGCTAGCTGGAGAACAGTGTAACACGTACTCTAGCACTCAACTAGAGATTGTATATATATGTGTGCGTGTCCGCCTGTCTGTGTGTGTGTGTGTGTGTGTATATATAACGTTATATATCGTACACACACACACACACACAGACACACACACAGATTGTATATATATGTGTGCGTGTCCGCCTGTCTGTGTGTACGATATATAACGTTATATATCGTACACACACACACACACACACACACACACACACACAGACAAATACACAGATTGTATATATATGTGTGCGTGTCCGCCTGTGTGTGTGTGTGTGTGTGTGTATATATAACGTTATATATCGTACACACACACACACACACGCACACACACACACACACACAGACACGAAAAAGGGCTTAAACGGTCGCCACCTCTGTGAAAAGAGTGTGTAACTCTCTGGGCTGAACAGCATCCTTTAATGCACAGTACAGCAAGGTTTCCCCTATTACCAGATGCTACTGTAGCGATTTCAATGTCTACAATTCAGCCGGAGCATCACAATTACACTCTTCCACTGACAGACTAAATGTGTCTGGATACTCTATTTGAAGTTCTATGTCGATAGCAGGTCGTTTGAACGGAATTAGAAGCTCGCAAACCCGGCAGAGACGTGGTTACTGGTGCGTTTGACGACGAGCGTCTCCTTCTAACACCTCGTTACGTTTTATGGAGCGCCTTTGTAGTCTTATTAGGGGCGGGCGAGGCCAAGGACCCGAAAAGACGGTAATCAGAACTAACGTAAAGGTAACGTAATGGTGTAGTGGTAAAAAAACACTTGCAGCACAAGGCAGACTTGAGGGTGTTTTTTTGTGTGTGTACAAAATTAATGAGTCAATGTTTTAAGACATGGCAAAGAACGAAGACATCACAAATACCTGCGTAGCTCCAATTTTACCCACAATATCCTGGATATACCCAGTACATGGACCAGTGCAGGTAAGGTGCAGGTAGACATCAGAAATACCTCCACAGCTCCAATCTTACCTGACTAACCTGGATATACCCAGTACACGGACCAGTGCAGGTTAGCCATCAGAAATACCTGCACAGTTCCGATTTTACCTGCACTAACCTGGATAAACCCAGTACGTGGACCAGTGCAGGTTAGTTGCAGGTAGATATCAGACACCTTGGCAGCTCCATCAACTACGTTCTTCAATTGCGTTGGCGGTAAACCAAATCTCCTAGTTAAACGGAAGGCTATTCCAAGAAGCAGTAGATGTTCCCTGACATCTTCCTACGGGATTCTAGTCGCCCAAAGGTCGTCTGCATGGAGCAGGGTTTCAATAAACGTGGCAGAGAAATTGTGTTGAACTTGACCGCTCAGGGCAAAAGGTCAACTCCCCAGATATCTTTAGCAACGTTCTCACGGGGCAGCCCTGCTGACCTCATCAAACATGGCGACATTCCCAGCGTCATCGGGGTTAAAGGTCAAGACACGGAGCTTGAGAGCACTATGTATGAGAAGAATCTGAAGAAGGTTTCTCATACAAATGACACTTCATACTTGAGAAGATCCTAAGCAATAAGGTACAAGATCTTACAACACCAAAGGTACTTTTCCTACGACTTGAATCCCTCACGGGTTAACAAAGAGGGAGAGCACATTTCGCCAACAACAGAATAGTTACATGTTTGAACAGTCTGTCTGAGGAGGCGGTTAATAAGAAATATAAAGAATGGACAAACACATGGAAGGACATCCAGTGATGTACAAATACAAAGCCTTGGACAATCCGCACAGGCAAGAAATGACCTTAAAGTGACGAGCAGCCTCAACTGGAAAATTTGAATTCCTCCCTGGCCTTAGGATCTACTGTACACTACTCTTGAAATAGCCTGGAATCCATCCGTAGGGAAGCTGTGACTTCAAAGCGCCTATAGCTCGTAGGGATGGATTCCAGGCTACTCTTTAAAATGGAGAGTTTTAGAGCTCTGACGCACTCAAACATTCGTATCAAACCTGAGGATCAGCTGACCGAGGCCGCCCACACACATTAGTGTTAACCCGAGTACCTCAAACCCCACATCGTAGGGCAGGCTGAGGTCGCCCTGCGTTGGTGTTCGGTAAAAGTCAGGGTTCAGAGCTTTAGATAACAGAACAGCACTTCACACTCTCGTGCGTACATAAAGCGGCACAGGTGGGACGGTTATTAGTAACCCTGCACCGGCGAAAACTTGTATTTACCAAAGGTAGTAAATGCCAGTAAAGTCGGGTAATGTTTACTTTGTAAACAGTATCGGACTTGACAATGGTAGTAAATAAAAGTCAAGTCTGGTAATTTCATCTACTACCATTGTTAAGTTGGAAATTTTCGGACTTGACTTTTATTTACTACCATGAAGCCCAGTACTGTTTACAAAGTAAACATTTCCAGGCTTTACTGAATGAATGAAGACCTTTATATATTGTACACACATACCCGCTGGGTTTAGTACAGGTCACAACAAAAGAATAAAATACAGATAACGATACATATATACATTGCTAAGTAACTACAATTAAGTACATTCGGTTTCTTCTCGTTTCTTAGTAATGGTAAAAAGGTAAGAACAGATATGTTTCATAATTGAAGGTTTGTCTAAGCTCATTAGAAATATAAATTTGTCTGTACTGCTTAGGTGTACGAAGTGGGGGAACATAGGTTGAATCAAACTATAAAGTTCAGCTCTCTCTTTGTTGTATAGTTTACAATCTAATACAAAATGTTTCTCATCTTCAATTCTTCCTAGGTCACAGTATCTACATATTCGTTGTTCCAGGGGAGTACGGTTATGTCTTCCGGTTTCGATGTGTAATTTGTGGCAGCTGATTCGTAGTTTTGTGGCGGCAGTTCTGTGCCGTAGGTTATCAATACTAAGGTACTGTTCTTCAGTGTAAGTGGACTTGAACAGTCTGTAGGTCCTCAGCTTGTTTTTGGCGGCTCCGCCTTTGTTATCATTATAAATTTCTTTTGAGAAGGTTTGAAAGTAGATGTCTTTCAAACGCTGATTGATAGAATTAGTAATTTGAGCATTTATAGAGTCGTTAGGTAGGGATGCATCAGGACCACAGGATCACACACAAAACAAAAACAAAACACAAAAAGTTTAACATGAAAAATACACGTTGTAATGAAATGCTACACTCTTCTTCTAAAATACTTGGTCTATTAATCATATCAAAGAACAACTCTGTGCAGCACATTTAGTATCTCTTTTGCACCATTTTAAAGGCATCCAATGCAATTTCAGGGCGGCAAAACCCAAAAAAATATTCTGGATATGGAAACCTGTCTGATATTGACATTCATTGAAATTTCTTAGCGTCTTTTCGTCGTGAGTCTTTTAATCAACGAACAACTCTGCGGCACATGTATCTCTTCTGCCTCCGCGGTTTCGCCAAGCCAGCGGACTTCCCTTGTGCGTCATACAGGTACCTAACTCGGCACGACTCGCTGGAAATGGTACACAAATTGCACTTTGAATGTATTTTCTGGGCAACACGTGCACTGAGCACCGCGTAATCACCCTATTGCCGTCTCCTTCATGTTCACTCCTGCTGAGGAAAGACGTCACGACTCCGAGAAGCACCCCCCTGGAGATCGGACACGTGCGAGGAAACACACGTGCAAGTTAAAAAAAATTAAAGTAGAAAGGCGAATCATAGCATGTCTGCATCCTCCCATTGGCAGGGCCACCAAACTCATTCTTCGTCACTGGCCCTGCCGATATGGCAACGGTTACAGCCTCCAGGACCCAACACGCTCTCAGCCAATCAGCTATACACAGAGAAAATCTTTAACGCACTTGTCATTAAATATTCATGAGCTGACCTAGAAATTACAAGTGTAAGCTGAGCGCTGATTGGCTGGAACTGGGGTCATGTGGGGTCATGCCAAATAAGGCAAGCTCATGAATATTTATATCTCCTGGGTCCTGGAGGCTGTAACCGTTGCCATATCGGCAGGGCCAGTGACGAAGAATGAGTTTGGTGGCCCTGCCAATGGGAGGATGCATGTCTGGTAAAAATGCGATGTCACTGACGGAAAACGGTTGCTTGTTTCGAACGTAGGCTAGCTGGTTCTATGGGTGGTGCCAAAAATAAAGGGACTCCTCACGTAGCTTGTTTTGGGGCTATTTCAAACGCTTCAAGAATGAAATGATGACGAAAATGTGCAAAGAAATGGCAGTTTCACACAGATTTCCTCATCCAGAATAGTTTTTGTTTTTGTTTTGCCGCCCTGAAATTGCATTGGATGCCTTGAAGTCATCCGCCAGAAGACCCAGGGTGGCTGATGATACAGCGCTATATGGGCACACGCCGATATTACGGCAATATGTTTCCACGCGCAACATTTCCGCCGGAACATTTGTGTCCACCTGCATGAAAATTCATTTCAAGTGTCGGTGACGGACGGCCGCGGGAAGCGATTCCAACAAACCAAGCCGAGAGGTCTGATTGGTATGCGTTGCGGAGGGCGAGATTTGTTTATTTGAATTCACCACAAGAAATATACAAGTGGAAGGGAGGGCAAAACAAGAGAATAAACACCTTTGGAAGTTGCCCTACCAGACACTACAATACAATATCAATACAATATCTTAAATTACATTATATACAATACATTATATACATTACATGAAAAAGTTATTATAAAAACTGTACATGATACTAATGTGGCCTTAGAGCTATACACGAGGCGCATCTGCAAGAGGGGGATCATGTGCAAGGAGAGTCAGAACTGTAGTGTGCATAAATTCTTTCAAATATTTTTTTTTATATCTATGCATTGCCAGTCTCAGCTTAGCAGCTGTCACAAGGGCGCTGTCCGATACCACTGAGATGGCGGTTGACACTGCTCTTAAATTTTACAATAGTAGAGATGTAATTTTTGCCATGCCTTCCTTGGGTAACAAGGTGTCCCAAAGCTACATAGGCTGCCTTTAATGATACGAAAAAATTAGCCGTTATCGTAAAGGTTAGAAGCTGTCTTCATTTATCTATTGGGGTTACCACATTTGTGGAAGGGTTAGCATATCAGGTGACTGCCACCGTTTTCAATGTGTCAATCCAGAGATCAGACTGCAGCATTTTATAAACAGTCGCAGTTGGCTGGTCCTCTACTTTTACCGATACGTGTGCTGGGTTCTTTAACGTGCTCGAGGTGTGGGACCTCCAGCTTAACGTGCCATCCGAGAGAACTCCCCTAAAAACTAGGTGCTCATTTTCAGTCGAGTGAGGAAATTGGTGCACATGCCACAAGCTTTGTTTTAAGACTCCTCGGCTGTTCCGAACTTAATTTCCTATCATGAATGTTATGGTCTTTCATTAAGGATCTATTCTGAATACTTTTTTATACTGAGGTTTATTGTCTGCCCTGGAATGGGGGTTACGCCGTTCTTACGGTCCTTCATTAAGTTTATGTTCCTTTCTAAACACTTCAGTCATAAATGGTTTTACAGCCTATTTCAAAGATAATGATTGTGATCTTCAGGTCAAGGACAAGATTAAGGTAAAGATTGGAATCTTAATGTTAAGGTCTCACACGAGGGTTTGCGTTTATGGTTAAACTTTGTCGTTGCTGTTACACTCTGACCTTGAAGCATCTTGTTTCATGTTTTCTACCAAAATATGTAACTACTTCTGACTTCAAATTAAGTTTTTTTGTTAATTAATGACTGTTGCCTGAAAATGAATCTACTTGTAGTTTGCGCCTTCTTTAGAAAATGATTTTGTTACGATTTGCCCTTGTAAACACTTTCGTTGGTTTTTTTCTTGTTCAGAATTCCGCGAAGCGTTCAACCTTTTCGACAAAGATGGCGGCGGTGACATCAGTGTGAAGGAACTTGGCAGCGTCATGAGGTCACTGGGTCAGAACCCGACAGAACAGGAGCTGCAGGACATGGTCAGGTCTGTGGACCAGGACGGTACGTCACCACTTCTTGTGCACAAACAATGATGATTCGTTCGACACGTCATCTCGTGTCAAGCGATGGATTTGTTAGAACTTCAGTCACGTGACCTGCATCTTATTATATTTTGTATAAATCTGACCTTTTCCCTCATGACCTCAATGAAAAGTGGCAGGCCGATTTAAGTGTTTGTGGGAAGTGTTTTAACGTAACTTCAACTAACTCCAGCCACTGCACGAAAAGCTGAATTTACCAATGGTTGTAAATGCCAGTAAAGTCGGGTAATGTTTACTTTGTAAACAGTACTGGACTTAACGGTAGTAAGTAAAAGTCAAGTCCGGTAATTTCAGACTTAACAATCGTAGTAAATGACCCGTATAGACTTGTATTTACTACCATTGTCAAGTCAGGTATTGTTTATAAACATTACCCGACTTTACTGGCATTTACTACCATTGGTAAATCCAACTTTTCGTGCAGTGCAACGTGCTGGGTTTTTTTTGCCGCAGGTAACGGCACGATAGACTTTAACGAGTTCCTCCAGATGATGCAGAAAGCCATGAAGAGTGACGTAGACAGCGAAGCGGAGCTGAAGGAGGCTTTCCGGGTGTTCGACAAGGTACGAACTTTTCTGTGCACACCTTGCCTTGTTTCTCACCAATCTTGGAACTCTTATATCCTCTTTAGAGTTGTTTTTAAAACGACATGCTGCAGTGTACTCGTGTGTCGTCTACAAAACTACGTTATTAATAGCCTCCAGACAGCTTCTTCCTTCGCAATACTCCTGTGATTTCTTCAGCCACAGGCATCGTCTGTAGAACCAACCCATGATGCATTCTTTAATGACTCAAGCTTGTGATGTACACTTAAGGCCTCCTCATCAGCGATATCATGCTACTAAAGGCTTTTATCGTCATTGATTGATTCGGCTACAAAAAGAAGTAAAGAGAAAAGGGACTACAAAGTAACGTGTAATCCCTGAAGCAGTAAAGGTCCTAGCCTTGATTAGCTTCTGCAATGTTACCCAAGCCCACTGCACCACTGATGAGTAGCTGTTGCTATACGTGATCGGACTGGAGGTTATTATAGGACAAGTTGTCTTAGAGCAACACTGAACGCAACAGGAGGTTAGGAGAATTCAGATCTTCATGTCTATTTTTCAAAAGACACTGCTTATATCAGACCTTCATTACCACTACACATACCTCGTGGCACGATATACTTATTATATTTTGACTCTGAATCATTTTCATTTGCAAGGTCAGCGGAAAATGAGAAATATATTACGACCCACCAACAATCTATAAAAGAAGACGGGGGGGGTGTGATATAGGCTGCCCATCTGAGAGGACGTCCTATTTAAACCGAAGCTAGCTAGGAACTTATTTTCACCTGAGTCGAGTGATGAAATAGGCGTAAACTCCTAGCCTGGAAATTACCATAAATCTACGGAGAGGACAAAAGAGACTCGGCAGCTAAAATTCTAGAATAGGTTTGGTAACCAGGCTAGTAAACTCCTTTCCCAAGGGCAGAACACTGGGGCCTGCCATGGATTCGAACCCAGAACCTTTAGTTTCTAAGTCAAAAGAACACGTTGCCACCTTTTTTGTTCCTCCACAGGACGGCAACGGGTTCATCAGTTCGGAAGAATTGCGTCACGTCATGACGAATCTCGGGGAGAAGCTGACGGACGAGGAGGTGGAGGAGATGATCGACGCTGCCGACATCAACGGAGACGGACAAATAGATTATGAAGGTACGGGGTCATGCCCTGTCCACGTGTCAGTCACGTGAAGGTCATGTGACGGTCACGTGGGCTCTTAAACTGAGGACATTACAGGCTCATGCCTTAATTCTCCCTTGTCACTCAAAAGACACACAGACAATACTAGTACTAGTAGATTATGAAGGTACGGAGCTATGCCGTGTCCACGTGTTTAGTCACGTGAAAGTCACACAGGTTATTAGATAATATTTTCTAAAATTATACATAATCTTGCAGATCTAGACAGACGATTTTTGGCCCAAAACAACTTAGACACCAAACTTGACAAAGGCTGTCAGAAAGAAAGACCTATGCTCAGCAAGACCGAGGTCGGTAAAACGCTCCTAAGCCAGCCCGTAGAAAATGGCTACAAGGCTAGTCTGATTCTTGATTCCTGAAGCAATGGCCTCTTCGAGGCTGGGTAACTGAACCTCACCCCGTAAAATTCCCCCGGGCCCCGGCCTGCGCTAGTTGACCAGGGCGGGCGGACATCACTGCCAGTCCCGAGTACAGATCCCCGGCTCACGCTAGAATGGTTCCCAGTCTGTGGGCAGTCAGTTATGAATGGCATCGTCTCCTGAGAGCCGCGGTAATAGACCGAAATGGACTCATTACAAACGGCCTGGCCGGCGCCAGGCTGATTGCGTGGAAAAGCGATAATGAATATGAGGAAGGAACATATGCACAGCAGCGAGTCAAGGGCGGCTTGGGGTAGTCTCTACCAGACTAACTACGCTGGCCATAATAGGGAGAATATTTGCCAGGGGAGTTTGGCCGCCTTGTGGTTTGACTGGCCGCTTCGGAGGGGGAAACTAACCCTCCCGCGGACCGACTCTACTGGCCAGCTATTCCCTTCTTTTACCGAATTCTACGATCCGTACCCCCGTAGGAAGGCCTGGTGGAGGCTAGGTTTGGGGAAGGTCCGTGTGCGATATATATAGAATACAACACGGTGGATTCCTAGCCTGTGTACAAAAGCACTTTGTCCGGCGCTATCGGGAAGTCGGCGAATAGTCAGGCTAGGTGTATTTCGTATCACCCTCGGTCCCAGCCCTCCCGCGGGTCTGATCACCCTCCGGCCGAATGTGCCAAAATTTGGTGTCCCTAAACAAAAAAAATGCAACAACATTAATTCCAACGGCCGAATCCGGTATTCGAATTTTCGAAAGCGGCGCAGGCGGCTCAAGCGAAACGCGTTCGAATTATTTCATGGAATAGAAACAATCAACTGTCAAAATCACCTCCCACCCACCGTGCAACCGAAGAAATTAGGAAAGAAGAAGCAGAGACTCCACAACTCAGCCACCCAAAACAATACTTCCATACCGGGAGGTAAAAGTACAATGTCACACCTCCGTATCTTGTCATTCCACAATCGCCTTCAGTTCTCACAAATTGCTTATAAAGTTTAAAAAGTAAACTTTTTCAAGGTCTGGAAACTCAGAAGACTTCTCTCACTATATGGTGCCAATTTCCCCGGCTGAAGGTCTCCCCAACTGGATGTCTAATCACTCCAATGCTAAAATCGATGGCCTGTATTACCTGCGCCATACAAAACCATTACCAGTCGGCGCTCGAATCACAGCATTTATAGGTGTTCGACTTCAATATGTTAAGTCTTAAATACAGTCAGAACTTTGGAATAACGCAGCTCTTCGTGGATTACCAGGACCCAAACTGATTAAACAATGTTAGGACGTTACAGACAGAAGGAACAAGTGTGGGGTACTCTACATGCAGAGGTTTGGGCTTCGGCTTATTTTTGACAGCTGGTGTGTTACACCGAAGGACGGTTATACCGACTATACAGATACAGATACATATACAGATACAGATACAGACGTGTCTTAGGCGTTTTTATCGGGCTTTGTTTTCTGTACTGGTATCTTTTCTTACGCCAGCCATTGGGTGGCGTATTGGATACTGTCTGGCAAATGGATACTGCCTGGCCAATTCACTTTTTACTTTACTTTATTGAAAATTGACAAACATATCAATACACGGTTCATCAAGGCAGTCGAAACTGGTAACAGATGACCCACAAGTACAGACGTTTTACGAACATGAAGATAAAAAATCTGCTATAAATACAAGACCGAAAGTAAAGTTAACATATCAAAATATCACAATTTGATACTGTCTTTGCAGCCACCAAAATATCTGCTTGGAGATTAACCGTGGGGGTATTTTGTATGCGGCAGTGATAATGACGAAGTGTTCCAGGCAGAGTCTGCGATGTGACCAGACCTGTGGGTGATCCGTCACACAGCTGCCGAGCGCCGCGATTCTTCATTGTATCGACCCAGGTGACAGTGACGTATCTGCGGCAACCGCGTTGCCTTTGAACAAACTATCCGTATGAATAAAGCTCCTTGGTATGAATGAAGGAATGAACGAAGCTTTATATGCCCAGCCGGAGTGGCTTTTTAAGACACCAGAAAATACAGCGTATATGGTACGTAAATGAAGAGAACAGACTAGGTACAGATTAGCATAATCAACGAGATGACAGTGACGTATCTGTAGCAACCGCGTTGCCTTTGAATAACAAACTCTCCGTATGAATAAAGCTCCTTGGTATGAATGAATGAATGAACGAAGCTTTATCAACGTGTCCTGCTCTTTATATGCCCAGCCTGTGCGGCTTTTTAAGACACAAGAAGATACAACATATTTGGTACATGAATCAAGAGAACAGAGGTACAGATTAACATAATCAACCAAAACTGAACCAAAATACAAATAAAATACAACGCAGTTTTCCCGATGATAAAGTGTACAACTTTTGGAAGCATTTCTAGCCACTCTGACCCTAACAGACTAATCTCCAAGCAGATGTTTCGGTGGCTGCAAAATACATAGCCACCCATACTGTCTGGCCAATGGATACAGCCTGGAAAATTTGATACTGTATTTTGCAGCCACCGAAACATCTGCTTGGAGATTACCCAAACGTTGTCTGTTTGAAACTGTACGTGATTGGTTACAAGATAAAAAGTCATTATCTTTAGGAAGAATCTTTTCTGGTTTCCAGAACCTCTCCATTCTCTCTAGAACGTCAAACATGCCGGAATAGCTTTAGGTCGAAACTTCCGGTGAGTCCATCTTTTTGAGTTGGAGAGTAGTTTAACTTTTCAATACGAATGGCTCAAGATCCCATCTTGCAGCTTTCAGAACTGCAACAAAGAGGAAACAGGTTGTCTCGGACGTCAAACCAGTGGATAAAATCTCGCCTTTGTTCAACATCCTTTGTATCTGCAATGAAACATGCGATGATATCCAGCATGAACACATGGCTATAGCGGGGGCTGTCACCGTGAGTGATGTCGCCATTTTTACCGGCCCCTGGTGACGCGGATCTGTAATGAACGCTTATCGCGCTTCTGAGGGGAATTCGATCGCCGTTTCTGAAACCTCATTCCGATTAATGCCTGGAAATAAATCGCAGAGATCAGCCGAGATGATGATAGCGTGGTCGCCACTGTGAGAGGGTCATGTGGCGTCATGCATAGAGAACACCGCTAGTTACAAGGTGTTCAATCTTTTTGGACACTTTGCTGTTAGCCTTCTACCGCACCAAAAGCTCAGGGCACAATTCCCAACCTCGGCCAGGTCGGGCGGTTTGCGGGAACGAAAAGTACGACATAGAGGACAACAAAAAACAAAAAAGTAGACCGAACCAACCATATCCATTATAACCTAACCCAAGGGCCATGCGGAAACACAGACACACACACGGACACACGCACGCACCGACATCCCCAAAACAATACCTCCATTTTTCATGGAGGCAATGACTGAGTTAGACTTCCATGCGTGGGACGGAATCTAGTCCTCCACTGCCATCGTTTACAAGACGAATCTTACATGTGTAGCGAAACGACCGAGCAATGCCAGAATGAGAGCCGCATATTGCGACGTAAATCTGCTACAGCCGATAACAAGAGCACCAGACTCTGACTGAGTAGCCATATTGCAGCATCTGTAGGGCAGCTGCTTCGTAAATCGGAGATGTGTGTTAGGCCTTCACCGAGCTGGTGGGAGAATGTCAAGGTATTGCTTATTCTCCAAGCAGAGGTTTTGGCTTCGGCTTTTTTTGACTGTTTAAAATTTAATCTAAAAAGAGTAATACATATTTACAAATTTTCCTAATGCTAGTGCTAAGTTGTCAAAATTATCATCCTTTAGATGCAATTAAAGCTATCTTTAGTGTAAAAAAATGCTGTAAAGTCATTTTTCATTTTGTTCAGGTACAGGTGCACCAGGTGTTCATAATTTTACAGGTACAGGTATTAGGTACACAGTCCTAGTAGGAGTTATCAGTCCGAATGGTAGCGAATGTCGGATTACAGTCAGGGGAATGTTGGCTCATTTCTCATTCATAATCCGGTAACATTGTTCTTTCAGTCTCTGTGTCCTCCTATAGTGTGCAAAGACCAAGGGGACACTGTCGCTACGCGAGCCCTTTATAAAGTGGCCAGGTACGCGGTTCTGTTACGTTTGGGACTGACACCAAACCCTTCCACAGCAAATTCACCTTCCACATTCATGCCTAGACACAAAATACGACCGCCATCCAAAACCTCTAGTCGACTTTCAAAACTTCTGAAGTTTGTACAACTTACAGTGAAACGAAATACATGTAATCAATCACGTCTTGCCTTTAAATTCCCACCGCTGCACATATTACAAAATGCCGGTTTTGCAGTGATGTTTTTGTACCCAAATTAATGGTCTCCTGTGAGCCTGCGGGGTGCTTGTGTAATTCTGCTTCCCGCTACATCAATCATCCCTCCTCCTGTCATGGACGTCTTAAGACCCCTGAGAACGTGACGTCTTCGAACCACGGGCGTCTCGAAAACGGTCCTGTCAGCTGAATTCCTGAGTGGCCATAATGCTGCTGGATGTGCACTTCTGTGATCAGTCATCGCCAGACAACTGGCACCCCGTAGGGCACGGCTTTCGGGCGGCAGACGTGAAGGATTGGGGCGCTTTGGAGACTCTCTGCGCGAAGAGAGAGTCTTACCTTAAATAGGTCGGGAAGGATGTGGTGAAGCGTGCTTAACTGCAGGCTCTACATGGCATCGCTTGGGGCTAAATACACAGACCGACATGGGATGACTACTTGTACAGAAGAAGTTTGAAGGCTTGGAAAGTTATAATGCCCCCCCCCCCCCCCTTAGACCTGTCTGGTAAAACTTTTTTTAGCCCACACAGGCAAGCTTCTCAGCCCCAGGGCCTACATGCGCACGGAAATTTTAGCACAGCCCCCCTGAGTAGACCCTGAGCAACAGCATGTTGGCCCTGAGCCGAGGCGCTGCCCTGTGTAGGCCCTAGCAAACGTTTGGTATCCAGGCTAGCATGTTGGCCCTAGAGGTGGAATACTTTTAAGGTACTTTTAGCTCTATTTCTTACAGTTACATATGTATTAAAGAGTCGCCGTGAGTATGGGTATTAGCACCAGAGACATCCTCAGATGTCTTGAGTATCTGTAAGAACATCTCCTGCAGACAGACGGGCACCAGCCTTATCTCTGTGAGTGTTTCCGCAGCGTACTTCTGAGGGAGTTGAAGAAGTTACGCTAAGCCATGTTGACGCAAGCGCCGCTCTGGGCGCGCATTAGGCCCGGGAAGTTCAGTGGTGGATGGCAGGTTGATGGAACACCTCCGGGTAACGTTACATAAACACTGACGAGCTTTGAAGGGAAAAGAACCAACAGTTCGCTTGTGGTGCTGATGTACCTGCCGACATGGCCCAAGTAGAATAGAATAGAACAGAACAGAACAGAATAGAATATGAATAGAACAAAATAGAGCCGCGAGAATAGGATAGGATAGGATTTTCTATCCTATCTTTTGTTTCTCTAGCTAGAATGGTGATGATGTTTTCCTTTTTTCTTTTTCAGATGAGACATTTCATTTGTGTGTTTTTCATCTGTTTGTTTGTTTGTTTGTTTGTTTGTTCGATCGTTTGTGTTTTGTATGATCTGCAGTTAAAGTTGTTTTTATGGCACGTGCATAATATAAGACAAAGCGAACCAGTAATTAATTGGTTAATACGGATATATTCTGATTGGGTATTTTTCTACGATTCTGATTGGTCAGGCGTTTCATCAGCAATTTTCTGATTGGCTAAAAAAGGCCAAGTATCTTTTGTCTGAACTAATGTTGGTCAACATACTGAATTCTTATGAGTTGTTTGCTTGCAACTTAAATTGATCATATATACTTGTACTAACCAAAAGATTTTGCTTTATCTTTGGTGAAATAGAGAGAAATTTGCCCAGTGCACGAGGTCAATGTTAAAAAACGAGAGAGGGAACGATATTGACCTCCAACCCCTTTTTAATTCATTGATGACGTAAGGTCACGTGTTCTGAACAACGGGGTCAACTAGGTTGAAGGTCAGGTTGCGAAATTGGTGGATCTAATCTTTGTGTCGAAAGCAATTCTACATTTCCTTATTAACAAGAAACGTGTCTTAACAAGAGCCGACGTTTCGATGACCGTCTGTCATCTTCATCAGCGCAATTATGACTGGTTCACTGTGCACTGAAGCTAGGTGTGCGTTATTGGTTCACTGTGCATTGAAGCTAGGTGTTACTGGTTCACTGTGCACTGAAGCTACGTGTTACTGGTTCACTGTGCACTGAAGCTACGTGTTACTGGTTCACTGTGCACTGAAGCTACGTGTTACTGGTTCACTGTGCACTGAAGCTAGGTGTTACTGGTTCACTGTGCACTGAAGCTAGGGTATGTGCACAGTGAACCAGTAACAGCTAGCTTCAGTGCACAGTAAATCATGATCAGTAACAGCTAGCTTCAGTGCACAGTGAACCCGTCATAATTGCCTTGATGAAGATGGTCATCGAAACGTCGGCTCTTCAAGTGGTTGTGAATAAAGAACTTTGCTGTTCAATCATGCACCAACCTGATGAACTTATGAACGGAAGAAACGTGTCATGAAGACAGCTGTGGTGACTTGTGATGTTGAGTGTGCGTGTTGTTTTGTCCCCTTCCAGAGTTCGCAATCATGGTCGACATCAAAAACATCTTGAAGAACGACCCAAGGGTTGAAAGCCACGGACAGCGTCACTGAAGAACCGCCGCAAAGAGGTAGTCGGATTTACGTCACCAATCTACGTCATCACCTTCATGTCTGTCCGCCATCTTGTTTCCTGGGCCTTTCTGTTGGCATTGATTTGGCATCAGTTTTGTTTTTGCAGCAGTTGCCAAGAAACACTACTAATTCACATGAACCTAACCGCCACAAGAACAGTCTGCAGAAATTTCTTGCCTTTGTTTGCAGACACTCAAATTTCGGTTTATTCCTTTTTTTCTGTTTAGAATTTGCCATTATGGTTGACATCAAGAATATCTTGAAGAATGACCCGAGAGTTCAGCAGCGAGGTAAATGTTCACACCAGCAACACAGAGTCACGTACGTGTAGAAACGTCACTTCCGGGCACGATACGTCACTTCCTGGAGAGAGCCTGAGTGAGAGAGAGAGAGTTGAAAATTGCCGCTGCGGGGTCAGGTTGGGACATTGAGATGGCCTCCGGTGACCTGGAAGTTCCACCGAGGTCAACAACTGAAGGACGATGAGGAAATGGCCGCCGCCCGTAGGTAACCATGGCAACGCGGTTACCATGGGAACCTGAAATTTACTATTTACTACATGTAAGCGGTGGGCTAAAAAAAACACTGACGGTATAGTGCTTGGTTTCAGTAAGACACTGACTTCGATTAAAGAAAATGTAGCAAATTATGAACAAAAGTGAGCAAAGTGAGTTTTTTAAAAGTAGCCCCTGGAACTTGTTAAAGACCATACACCATCCCTACACAGGCTTATAATCTCCAAGCAGATCCTACGGTGGCAAGGCAGTATCCAATGGGCCATGTGGCTAAAGAACACTGCTTGGCCCATTGCATACTGCCTTGCCACCGTAGGATCTGCTTGGAGATTAACACAGTCTTACTATAAAATTAAACGAGTCCATGTGTTTGCTACCTTTAGAATCGTCTCATTCTCCTCATCGCATTGCACAAGAAGTTGGATTTACCAATGGCAGTAAATGCCAGTAAAGTCAGGTAATGTTTACTTTGTAGACAGTACCGGACTTTACAATGGTCAAGTGCGGTAATTTCATTTACTTCCATTGTTTACAGTTTAGTCCGAAATTACCGGACTTGACTTTTATTTACTACCATAATTGTAACGTCCGGAAATGTTTACATGTGAACATTATGGAAGACATTACCCGACTTTACTGGCATTTACTACCATCGGTAAATCTAACTTTTCGTGCAGTGTCGGAAGCGCACGGATATCGTCCTAACCGGAGGCCAGGCCCTGGAGGGAGACTTAGCTTTCAGAGGTCGTTTTTCAAGCGGTTTTAAATACTAAAGCGGTCGAAACATCGACCGACATTTGAAACGTAACGTTTCTATACCGTGTTACAATCAGGTGACCAGTGCAATGTTGGAATGTACATTATATATATAACTATATGGATGTGATATACTATAGATAAATACATTGAATGAATGTTTACCCTATGTACAAATGGATCACTATATATCTTCCTTAGTGATTTTCAAGCAAGTTTGAAGAAACAAATGTTTATCAACAATAACGACATCAGCATTCAACTAACAATAACGTCACTAAAGACATTAATACGTTCAGGTGATTTTCCTAGCCAGACCACATCCGTTGCATAGCTGGATCCGTAAACTTGTTGAGCGTCTACGAAGCACATAGATGCCGTAGTGTAGTTTAATGTAGAACTATCATGTACACAGTGTTGAACTATGAAAACTATTGGGAAAGTTTAGGAGGAGATGCTTTGTAACTGTTGTTAGGATGAAGTTCGTATTTGCATATCACTGTATGTAACCACGCGATATAAGGGAGTATGTTGTCACGTGTGGACTCGATTGTACATTTTGGGGACAATATCCAGTGTGGGCCTGTTCATGTATGCTTGATCATTGATATTTATACAACATCGTTGATATTTATTGAGGAGTCGCAGGTTATTTTAAGGAGGTTCATATTGAACAAAGGTAGATCCAAGTCTAGCACGAATGTCTTATTTATGAGTGTTTTGGAGAGGGACAGACGCAGTTTTCGTCTTCCAACTTGGGGATGACGTCACAGAAAAGAAAAAACGAGCAGAAATGAAGAAGGTGTCTCTTTGTCCGTTTGTATTGACATTGGGCCCCACAAAAGTGCAAAATACTCTGCTGTATTTATGAAGAAAAGATTGGAAAGTGATGGTAATACAACATTTGTTAGATTTGAGCGATTAACACTTACAATGGAGTTGTCATTCCTCATCGTTACCGAGAGGAGGCGTTGTTACCTGGTTGCGTGAAGACGAAATGTTGAATTGTTAATAGAATAGGCAATAACCTTCGTATTTCGTGTATAAAGTTTTTTGAGATTTTTTAATACAGACAAGTGCAATTTTGTTACCTGGTTATCTCCATGAAAAATGGAGATATTGTTTTGGGTCTGTCTGTCTGTGTGTGTGTCTGTGTGTCTGTGTGTGTGTGTGTTTCCGCCAATTACTGGTGAGCATAACTTAAGAACGCCTTTATGGATGGTGATGATATTTGGTATGTAGGTAGGTCTTAGGAAGACAAAGGTCAAGGTCAAATCTGGGCCTCCTGGTGGCTGACCTTGGTACTGCAGCAGAACTTCCGGTTTTTGTATCTTTTGTCCTGAACATGCTATGGTCTTGATTTTTTGGTGGCAGATAGCTTTTCCTGTCAGGAATGAGTGGTGTGAATTTTGTCCCCCTAGCAGCTTGTGCTGGAACTGCAGGGGGGTTTTTGAAGAAATCTTTCAGAGCAGATAAGTCCAGAAAGGAGCAACGTATTATCATGATTTTTGGTATGTAGGTAGCTTACACAGAAATGTACATCATTAGATGCAAATTATGCAAATGAGGACTTAATTTGCATAATTAATGAGGAAATTCTGTAATTCCAGTGTTTTACATTATAGGACTTTCATACATGTAATGTGTATAATCCATCGCAAGTGGAATATCCACAGATACCAATTATGCAAATAAGGACCTAATTTGCATAATTAATGTAAAAATTCTATGATTCCTTAGTGGTAAATGATGGGAATTTGATACTTGTTACATGTGTAAGTTAGTTAAAAGTTTACAACACCATGCATATATTATGTTAATATACAGGTCATTTGCATAATTTATGATAACATGTTGAAAAGAAACATTGCCAAAGGATTGGACTTTCACATCAAATATATGTTATTTGTGTCGAGGAAACCATATTTCATGGAGATATGAGGTCTCCGAATTCTTGTTGTATTTGAAATTAATTGCATGTGTATTTATTGTGTTTAGCACAGGTGTTTAGTGGTGCTATTAATCAGTTTTGGTAGTTGACGAACTAGACTCTAGACTGGTGTTCTAAGAATCTGGTGTTCTAAGAATCCGGTGTTCTAAGAACCGGTCTTCTTAGAACCAGTGTTCTAGGGACCGGTGTTGTACGAGCCCGTGTTCTAAGAAACGGTGTTCTAAGAACCAGTGTTCTACGAACCGGTGTTCTACGAACTGTTGTTCTATAGCTACGAACTCGAAGTTCAACGAACCGGTGTTCTATGAAATGTTGTTCTACGGGCGTTTTTCAGGCCGTCGATATCATATGGCAACTACACTACCGTAACGGTATTTTCATTGAGACTTATCAACATTACGTTGTAAATATTGACCGAGGTAAGCTAGATTTATTCTCATCGTTTTCTGATGATATTTATTGCTGACATATTTGAAGATGTCGTCCATCGGCTGGTTCCCACATAACAAATTATAACCTCCTTGCTATAATTTATTTGTCGTTTGAGATACTTGGGATTGTAAAGTATTAAAGAAAAAACACGTGCCATCCAGCGACAGTGAAATTGTCAGATTCGTCCCATCCACGTTTGATGTTGATTAAAGATATGACGTAGTGCTGACCACAATGTATGGCTCTGTTTCTTGGGTGACGCTATAGTTCTGAGTAACTTATTCTGAGTACATACAAAAAAACCCCACACAAGAACATTGTAGACCAACGGCCAAATAATTTATTGTGATAATTCTTGTCTGTAAAAAGAACACTTTTTTTCCTACAGAAAGTTTTTCATTTTTCCTCCGATAATACACTACTGATTTTCTGTTCTACAACATATCTACGTCTGCCTCTACCATTCTCACCACTGCTTTGGAATCAGGAAAAAATCAGGACATTTCAGTAGGCAAATCATCTAAAAATCACTCTAAAAGTACGACCGTCTCTCCACTTCTGGGATGTACCACAATCTGGAATGAATGGCCTAAAATGGCCATGAACAAGGTCAGGAGAATGGTCAATAAATGCTACATGCCTTACAACATCTACAAATGGTTTGTGTACAATGAACAGCGCTTGTAAATGTATAACATGAAACAATGTGGCTGTGCCATGTTAATTAATTAATTAATCAGAACACCGGTTAAACCATAGAGGTGTCATTGGAACAAACAGGGAATAATGACATACACAAATCCATGACTAAGTCATCATATCATCCATGGTACATGCATGTAACATGCGTGGTTCATACATGGAAAAAACATGGTTATGCAAATTTCACCTAAACAGAGTACAAACCATGCATGAAGGAGTCACAACATATCCAGCCATATCATGTAGTATACAATGTTTCGTCATATCTATGTTTTCTGAGATGAAACTGCTGATGCAGCATTTTCTCCTCTCCTTCTCATGTCTATTATGTACAACTTATAAAGTGTAGATGGAATCGGATGAAGCCACATTGAATGACAGGCACAATTCTAACCCAGAGTTCTCAGGTTTCTGTTGTCGGTAGTAGAAGAATATCTCTATGTACAAAATCAACAATACCAAAGTATAAGTCAAGTCGATTCTTGGTTATACAAGTCAAGATGTCATTTTTAACTGTGACAGAAGCATAGCTACCAACAACAGTGTGTGATGCTTTCGTGTGGAGTTGTTCCTAGTGTACTAGCGCCACCTATTGGAAGGCAACCGTATCGCAGCATCGCACGAGATACATTTGAGACGAACAAATCATGGTAAGAACAAAGACACTGTGGAAGTTTTGTCCATATGTGCCATTTGTGACAATGGTGGGAGCGAGTATGGACATGAAGGCAATGTGGCTATGCATAGAACATGAGATACGGCCACACCAATTTAACTTGTTGGTTCTCGGATATCTTTATGTAGAATTTTAGCATGACAACAGAAAGCTTGGAGGAAAACTTGCATCTGACTCTGTTCACTCCCTGAAACTGTGTGTACCAAGATACAGACTTTCCCCTCAGACTCTGTTTTTATGTTGATATTCCAATCTACCAGTATCGTTTTAAATCCGAGAAGCAAGAAATTAAATTGGCGTGGCCCAAGCAGAAGAAGAACTGAGTGGAAGCCGGAACAAAAAATCTGTCTACATGAAAAATCACACGTATAAGTACACCTCATGGCTATTTCAACACAGCCTCTTCTGTACAGAACAATAGCCTGACTATTTAAACATCGCAAACATTTCTTTCAGCAAGTCGGTGCCAGGCAATGGCAAAGCAGGAATGACGCGATGAAATGGCAACGTGAAGATGAGACCTGGAACAACAATATGAAAACGGAGCACATTTCGGAACCTTGTAACTCTTTTCAAACATTCAGAACAAACACGTTTGTCTATATCTGCGTTGCTATGCCTACTGCGAAAAACACGGACGGGCCAAGACTAGATCAGGAAGATGTCAACATGCAGAACATGCTATTCTAGTAACATCACATATACGCAGGACTCACCACTTATAACAACACCTCACATGTACATATTCAACGCTCACAGTCAACATTACAGGGATAGAAAAATTCTTTTTCTTACATTACATCAAGTCACACTTTTTTTTATCGACTTCTTCCACAGGAAATCTTAGGTTGTATCTGTTCAGTGTGTTTTTCGCTTAACGTAGTACTGTATGTACCAGCTATCTCTTAAGTGTTAATAATGGTTAGTGTACAGATTTGGTCATGTGGGAAAGTGGCGCTTTGTAACTTGTCTCCTCCCCTTCCTGATCTTTTTTATGTTTTCCTGAGTAATGTCGGTACAAAAGCGCCACCATGCAGTTTGACCAAGATCTGCATGACATATGTCACTTAACCATATCTTAGCAAACCGCCTCCATGGATTTAACTGCAAAGGTTCCATTTTTCACAACCTTTCAGTTCTAGCATTCTACTGTCTGATGGTCCATTCTAAGAATGGACGGGTCTTAGATTGGGTTATTTTCAAAGATTAACTGAAACATTAAAAGACAACTAGTAAAAAGTAGGGAACCAACAGGCAAAAAGGGCTCTTGATACCTTATTTGGTAACATCATGGCCACCATGAGTGACAAATGGCGACCTTTGACCTTCCGTGTTGACCTTTGCCCCTATATCATAGCGGATAGACTGGTACATTTATGTTTCTAATATCAAATGATAACTAAATCCAATTGGGGGCTTTTTTTGTTCATAATAACCAAAGTGCAATGTTAACACATCTACGTAGTACATGTACAAAAAATGGATACGTATAGTTTAATACAAACAGTCCTCATACAACAAAACACAAGCATATAAGAAATTCATCATCATCAGTTGTAATTACAGAACCAATAACAGTATAGACTGATAATGTACACTTCTGTCAATACTGTACACAACTGTACTGTAAGTGTGTACCTTGGTGCACACTTATATCGACACTGTACAGAGCTGTGTCAACAGAACTCCTATGAAAATCAGGGCTGCTCACAGCATTTCATTGGAAAAAACAACATAATTTACAATTAAAAGATACATTATTGTTAGAATCAATCAGCTCAAATCTACTCAAGTCACCCCCCACAATCAAAGTGGGCCGGACCAGCAGGTGGGCACTACAAAGTAGGTGCTGGACAGAACCACTTCCCCTGAGGGGTGGGCAGCAGGGTTACATATTCCCTGCTGCCTCCCCCGCAATCAAAGTGGACTGGACCAGCAGGTGGGCACTACAAAGTAGGTGCTGGACAGAACCACTTCCCCTGAGGGGTGGGCAGCAAGTTTACAAATTCCCAGCTGCCACCCCCACAATTAAAGTGGACTGGACCAGCAGGTAGACACTACAAAGTAGGTGCTGGACAGAACCACTTGCCCTGAGGGGTGGGCAGCAGGGTTACATATTCCCTGCTGCCTCCCCCGCAATCAAAGTGGACTGGACCAGCAGGTGGGCACTACAAAGTAGGTGCTGGACAGAACCACTTCCCCTGAGGGGTGGGCAGCAGGGTTACATATTCCATACTGTCACCCCCCGCAATCAAAGTGGACTGGACCAGCAGGTGGCCACTACAAAGTAGGTGCTGGACAGAACCACTTGCCCGGAGGGGTGGGCAGCAGGGTTACATGTTTCCTGCAGCCACCCCCACAATTAAAGTGGACTGGACCAGCAGGTGGGCACTACAAAGTAGGAGCTGGACAGAACCACTTGCCCGGAGGGGTGGAATTTACATGTTCCCTGCGGCCAGCCCGGCGACTATTCTCTGCCAGAGCTCGCGTTTGCAGGACTTGGAGCGTCGGAGGCTCTGCAGGAGTTCGTTGAACTGGACCATCCCGCCGGGGGTCATGCAGAACGCGCCGCGGGCCGTCCGCACGATCCCCACAAACTCGTCGTAATCCGTCGGCGTGATGTGGAACAGCTTCTGATGCAGACACTGCAGGGGTAAACAAGGGATTGAGGACAAAAACTTTCATTCATGATCTACCAGTATGATACATGTGTAAAGACTTTTTCCTTAAATGCTTTCATATTGAAAATATTAGCACTTGTCAACATGGGAAAAGTAGAATTCCAAATTTAAAGTGGAGAGTGGTGGTAGTAAGTTGCCTTACATACATTGTTGTTATCTGAATTTTGACCCTTACCTATCTGTTCATCTGGAGACACTTCTGTACACATAGAGGTGAACCTGAACTCTAACCTTCAACCTGAACTCTAACCTTTAACCCTTGTCCTACCTGTCTGTACATCTGTAGACACTTCTGTACAATAGGGCTGAGGATGGGGGAGCACAGATAGTTAGCTTTACCTTTAACCTCTGACCCTTAATGCTAACCTCTAACCCTTAACCTGACCTCTGACCCTTACCTGTCTGTACATCTGTAGACACTTCTGTACAATAGGGCTGAGGATGGGGGACCGCAGGTTGTTGGCGACCTGGGAGTGGTTGGTGCGCGACATGAAGTGCGCCGCCTCGATGGCGATGTCCTGCAGCACGAACGGGTTGAAGATCCCGTTGACTGCGCTGACGCAGAACTGCTGCAGGTACGTTTGTCCTGGGAGGGAGGAAAACAAAGAGTTTGCTTCAGCAGTTTTTCCAAAGAGCAATAAAAATTCGTAGTTTAACAGTATCTAAGGCAGAACTGCTGCAGGTACGTTTGTCCTGGGAGGGAGGAAAACAAAGAGTTAGCTTCAGCAGTTTTTCAAAAAAGGAATAAAAATCCCTAGTCTAACACTTCACGATATCTAAGACAGAACGCCTGCAGGTACGGTTGTCCTGGGAGGGATGGAAAACAAAAAGAGTTCGCTTCAGAAGCAAAAAGGAACAAAAATCCCTAGTCTAACAGTTCACGGTATCTAAGGCAGAACTGCTGCAGGTATGTTTGTGCTGGGAAGGATAAAAAAAAATAGAAAATGAGACAGAACTTCTAAAGATTATGTTTGTTCCAGGAAGATGAAGCAAAAGATGATACTTCAGAAAACTGTTTTAAATTCCTTGTACTTCGTTCTTTGGTTGTAAATAAGATCACACAAGAAATATCACTAAGAGTTTAAGACAGTAAAAAACCATCAGATTTTTTCCTGTACCTAGCTTCATGGCCAGCCCTAGCAGCCACTTCACGCTGTCCCCGTACGGCGGATTCCGGGCGAACTTGGTGTTGGGTCGGTCGTCGTGCGCCCGTCGAGCCAGCATCTCCATCGCGAGCATGCCCACACGGTACGCTGAGTGCAGATAGTACGTCCCCTGGGCGTTCGGAGGGGGGAGGGGCTGGAGCGCCACCGGGGGGGGAGGTGGAGGAGGGGGGAGGGGGCGTGGCGAGGGGTTGGGGTGGTTGGGCTGCGACGAGGGGGGGCACGGTGTAGGTTATGACGGCAGGGGGTCGGGTGTGGATGTGATGGGTGGTGTAGATGGGGAGGGATTGTGGCGGGAGGGTGCTGCGATAGGAAGGCCGGGTGGTGGCGGGCATGGTGTTTATGCTCGTGGGTGCCATGGTGCCGGTGGAGTAGGTCACCATGGGGAAACGTGGGAATGTGTACTGGTAGTAACCCGGGTGGGGCGGCATGGGGTGGGCTGGGTCGTAGATCTGGGTTTGTGGGATGGGGTGGGGTTGTGGGTTGAGGGAGGTGGGGTTGATGGGGCTGGACGTGGCGCAGGGTGGGGGGACAGCGTGGGGGATGTACTCGTAGATCTGGGGGTAGGGGTGGATGTGGTTGGGGGGAGGGGGCGGGTGGAAGGGGTAGGGGTGGGGTTCGAGGGGGGCGACCACGCCGTTGGCTTGGACGGTGCTGTAGGGGATGATTTCGACCGTGGGTGGGGGGACGTCGGGAGGGGTGCGCGAGGTCTCCGGGTCGGACGACGCCTGCTCGACGCTGGGGTTCTGTGGGTTGTTCCTGTTGGCGCCGGTGTTGAGGGACTTCTCGTACAACCAGAACCACTGGCGCGCAACCTCAAACAGGACCTACGAAATACAACCAAATAAAAAACATTATAGACTGGTTTATTTGCAACACACGTACCATTGCAGCCTTACATGGCTGAATTGGGGCACGAGACACTTAAAATTCATCATGATTGGTTCAACAACTCGACAATAAAAGGTAAAACACTATTCTTAAACGTAGAAGTCCTGCGTGAAGTTGTCCTTTGTTCTTAGTTCTCTGCCATGTAGGCTTCCACGTTTAGGAGGCAGCCAACTAGAGAAGGTGGGGGATGGAAAATGCTACTGGAGAGCCAAACAAACAAACAAACAAACAAACCTCTGCAGGCACCCCTCCGCCCTTTGCGGCCCGCTCCACGGCCAGACATCCCTTCTCCAGCATCTCAAAGTTCATCTCCTTACACTGGACCAGCGCACGCTGGATCTCGTTCGGGTTCAGCGCGTGGGCGTGGGGCAGGACGGACAAGGCCAGCTGGGCCGCAGCCTGAGGAGGAAAAGAAGTATTGTAACGAAAAAAGTACAGCAACTTTTGTAGGGTTGTCTACAATATACTTATAATATATCTAATATGTTATCATAACGACAGAAATAAGCCCCAGGAATAGGGCATGATCATGAAAAGGTGTCAGATAAACTGGTGAACTACTAAGTATCTAATACCAGCCCAGAAAAGAACAAGAACTAGTCATGCCTTAAAGTACCAAAAATTGAGGTGTTCCAAAATTAATTTTTTCCAAGAACTATACCCTTGCTGTACAGACATGAAAGAAAAAAATCTTTATCGACTTGAAAAAAAGTACAGCAACTTTTGTGAGGTCTTCTACAACTATACATGATAAAGTTGGATGTCTGTAAGATCTAAATACAAATCCTACTATGGCGGTCTCTCTTCAGAGCTTGAATGTGAAATTCTGCAGTGAACGTAAGACAAACTGTAACGGATAAATTTTACTACACCTCTTTGGAGGAGGACTGATGATGATGACTACAGTACCCACCTGGACCATGTTGTGGTCGCGAGCACGAGAGGCGCGGTCAGCGAGCGAAGCGACCTCGGGCGGGGTCAAGTGTCCCTCCCACTGTTCCACCAGCAGGCTGATGGCAGCACTGCCGATCTCCATGGCTTGTCCTATAGGGGACAGGCAAGAGGTAGTCTTGTGGTTAGGGTTGTTGACTTAGAATGTGAAGGTGCTGGGTTCGAATCCCTAGCAGGCCCCAGTGTTGTGCCCTTGGGAAAGGCACTTTACATCTATTTGCTCACTCTACTCAGGTGAAAATGAGTACCTACATGTAGCTTTGGTTAGGAACATTCTCTCGGATAGGACGTTAAGCCGGAGGTCCCGTGTTTGAGGAGAGCTACATCTGGAGCAGGTTAAAGATGATCACTGTCCGGCCCTTTGCTTTTATCATGTCTGCTTGCTATATTTTCACCTTAAAATGTCCAAGAACCACGGAAATAGACTGGTGTGTGCTTAAGTTGAATGTGATTGTCAAATGTCCATTTTTTCTCTAAATACAGAACTATTTGAACTTTCAGAACATATAACTGTGGAGGGTTCTTCTATATGAGACATGTAAGGGGTACAATGTAGGTTCAATAAACGTACCTGTGATCCAGGACACATGTGAGGAGTAGGTTCTGGACAGCCAGTTTGGGGAGACACAGTTGTGCAGGCCCAGGGCGTACAGGCCGATCTCAAACGCACACATGTGCAGCGCACGGTGGGGGCCCTGGGGACAGAAGGACAACGTTAAGTCAGCATAAAACAACACTTCACTAGAATTATGTTCCTTCTTCTTTTTAAATAAAAAACAAACCTGGATTGCTTGATGATCCTCATCCAAACGACTTTTCAAAGTAAATGTATGCATTACAGTTCTTCTCTGAATCAAATGTGGGAAAACATATTCAAAATCTTAGAGCACATGCTGAGTTCCAAACGCAAAAGTGGAACACCTACATGGTCCATGGGGAGATAGCTTGAGATATAAGGGAATCAACAGAGGAGAGGGTGCAGAGGTGCTGCTTTTAGGGTACAGCAGAAGAATTTCAACACAAATGAAGATGGGTGTTATCACCTCTAGTGGACTTAAAAAACTCTTTTGGACATGTTTGGGGGAAGAGGGCCAGCGTGGTTGCCAGAGCCACTACGTATACTTAGTACTCTTCTAACGTTACAAGAACAAGAACGTGTTCCTACCTGCTGTCCTGATGATGCTGACGGTTGAGTGAACAGCGACGTGCTGCTGTTCCCCCCAGCCTTCGTCAGCACGGTCTTGGCCAGCTCAAACATGTAGTGTGCCGAGGCCTCGCTGGGATGGTTGGGGATGGTCGGAACTGCCGTCTCATGCCGCCCTTTCTTACCCCTCCTGATAGCACTGTAGGAACAGAGGGAAAATGTACAAGAAGCAAGGTTAGGATGCTACTTCGGAAGTCTCAAAACATATACATATAAAATCGCCTGGACATTCGGTCTCATTGGACAAAGTAAGAATCTTGGACTCCGAGCCAGACTTTTTTGCACGAGGTGTTAAAGAGGCCTTCTACAACAGGGCATTGCAGCCATCCCTCAACAGAGAAACGGGGGGCACCACAGACTTTCTGCAACTTACGATCCACTGCTCACGGAGTCACGTGTGTCATCTGCATAACGTGACGTCAAGGAAGCCGTAGATTTCTCATTCCTTGACAAAGACTGGATTTGTACAATTTGGGTAAGTCCAATTTCTTGTGTTGGAAATTACAGTTTAAACTTGTGCCATAAGGTTAGGATGCGTTGATGAAGGTTAGACATCCTGGTAATAACATAGCAACATAACAGTTACTCAAGCAACTGGATAGATTTTTAAAACGGTCAGACTTTACAGGTAGCATCCAGTACCTTAACTTTTATCTATTGTTACAAGAACTTATGGAAGTACTGTACTGTCATTAAAGGTAACACATTTTGACACTAATTGCTGTTTCTGATCTTCTAACTTCAACTTTGTTCAACTTGCAGATGTAACAAGAGTGTAATCGTCTGAATTATGACAAACTTAGCAAGAAAGTTGATCTCAATGACATGCATGCTTTGTGTACAATATCTACTAACTATAGAAACTGAACTAACTTCTCAAGTTAGGGTTTACTAGCACGTCGGCAGAACGTATTGCGCCTGCGCAAAACCCTGATTTTTCACGTTTTTCGTTGGATGTTTGGTCAACATTGCATCAAAATTTTGCCTGTTGCAGACGACATTTTTTTCTATACAACATCTGAAAACTACAGACAGGCTGTCAACCTTATATGCTCTAATACAACCTTATATGAGACGTTCTGCCAATGTGCTATGCACAATACATTACGGGGTTTTGCGCAGGTGCAGTACGTTCTGCCGACGTGCTGGGTTTACTTTGCAAGAAGAAGTAAAAGAGAAAGTAAAATGTGAAGGAAACACACATACATGCTCGGTAGTACATACATCTCAATGGGCGGGATCTTGGGCCTGGCCCCCACTCCCCGATCGCCGGAGCTACTGGAGGCCACGGAGTCGCTGGACTTGCCGCTTGTGGAGCCACTGTCGCTCCCAGGGCTGGCGTGCTTGCCCCACCCCCCCAGGGGATGGTGCCCCAGGGTGGGGGAGGTGTCGCTTAGCTCGGCGGTTTCAGGTGTGCTTGTCTCACGCCCGGGGAGAGCTGTAGGCATGGGGAAAAAAACAAGTCATGAGAGACCTGGAGGAGGTGGATTTCACTTGGGAGGGAGCGAGAAGGCAAGAGAGTGGAAAGCAGTGGTTGCCCGCATCGTCGACGGATGGTAGACAATGATGATGAAAGCTGTAGAAGGGAGAAAGCTTCAACTTTTAGTCTGGATTTTGCTGTTGTTTCCTTGGTTTGACAGTGGTTAACCTTTAGCACACTGAAGTCACCATTTGGCTACCAGTTCTCTATTGGTTACAGTGTTAGGCAGCAGGGAGAAGGTTAAAATGTTGGTAAATTTGTCTCCAATTTACCTTGCAAATCAAAGATCACTCATTAGACACTGCCTCCAGAGAAGAAGTCAACATGCCAGTAATGTATGTAGAAATATCACATAGAAATTTTCTTTTTTGCCTTTTTTCTTTTTATTGTATCTGTGTGCTCCCTTGCAATTAGCCTTCGGGCGTGAGTAAAAGTTTTCTTAATGATGATTATAAGCTTAAAAATGTTTGCCCAAAAATTATGAAACATAGAGGTCACTGTCTGCCCTGACCTGCAGTTCTAAATGTCCCACTAGGTGGCGTGGCAGCAGGACCAACAGCAGCAGCAGTCGTCCCCTCCAAAGGTTCGCCTGTCCCCCCCTGTACCCCATTGGTTTGGACCGGTCCAACCCCAGGCTGTTTAGGGCTGGCCGTCCTTTGCTCCCCAACTGCTGCCTGCTGGGACTCTGTTCCTGCAGGCACTGGTTTGGGGGATGCAGAGGTCACCTCCTTCTTCTTTGGTATTTCAGACTCCTGTAAAAAAAGAAATAAGGTCTGTTAGTGTTAGACCCTTCCAATAACTGTGCACAAAAAGAAGATAATACTAGAAAGGTAACATTTGCAAAGCAAATGCATAATGTTTACCTTGCATATGGTCTGCTCTGTTAATTGTTACTCAAACCAAGGAGGTTAACCGCCTTGCTCAAACACATTCATGTATGTGGTCAGACAGGAGTCTAAATCCCTACTGCTATAAAATTGCAACATGATGTAACCCAACCCCAGTTACCATGGTAACAGACAGTCTGGTTCAGGTCATTGACCAGGTCAGAGGTCACTGTTTGGAGAAGAGGAGGAAGAGGAAGAAACGTAGCAAAAACAATATATTTTCCTTCGGTAAACATAAAAATATGCAAAGTGAGAGAAAATTAGCCATATAAGGACATAATCTAACCAGGGCAGCTGATTGGCTGGATGGTCTTGATCCTGGTTGGCTGGAAGGTCGAGAGCCTGTTCCTGGTTGGCTAGGTGGCCTGGATCCTGATTGGCTGGGAGATCTGGAGCCTGATTGGCTACCAGACCTGTGAGCTGGGCTTTGATTGGCTGCCCCTGATGGGTAGCAGGAGGCAGTCTTACACTGCTGGTTACTGTTCTTGTCCAACAGTTTGTTCAAGATCTGAAGACAAGACACAAAAATTTCAGTAGGAACCAGTGCAATGGCCAAGTGGGTAGAGTGCTCGCCTTGCATTCGGTAGGTTGTGAGTTTGATTCCCGACCGAGTCATACCAAAGACTTTGGTACATACTGCTTTCTCTGCTTGGCACTCAGCATTTGGGAAAGAGTATGGGAGTTAAACACACACCACTACCAGTGGACTAGCCCCCTGCTGTTACACAGTAGTGATTGCACTGCTGTGTGGCCCAAGGGCTACAGAAACGGAGATGGGTGCCGCCCTATGCGTCACCTGATGCGGGAAGGCACTTTTAACTTAACCCCCTGGCACACTATATATGCAAAATCAACACTTACTACCAAGTGTAAAATAGACACAAATATAAGCGTGTAGGACTTGTTTTTTTCTGTTTGTGCAAAACTGAGCAAAAATGTACAGTTGTATGAGTGTAACCTATGACTATATGTTAAACTTTATGGACTTAATGTTGGGACTTCAACCACGTAACCTGTATGTTGTTATATTTTGTCTGACCCTTCCCTCTTCCCTCGTGACCTCAATAAAAAGCAGCCAGCAGGACAATTTGAGTATTTCATGAATAAACAAAGTCTCAAACAAACAAACAAACAAACAAACAAACAAACAAACAAACCTTTCTAAGTTTGGTCTGATCGTCCTTGTAGTGTAGGAGCATGGCCAGCGCCAACTCTCCGCGCTGCCTCCTAGTGCCCTCACAAAGAAGTGCATGCTCTGCCTCACTCACATTGGCTTTTAGCCCTGGAGAATAATGTACGAAAAATTATGTACAACAATAGCCTAACAAACTACTGCTCTGTTTATTCTAACTCAAACACATTCATATATATGGTGACCACCCTCTCCAGCTCTGTCTGGCCAGAATCCAAGAACCATTGAGAAATTAAATTGGTGTAGCCTTATGGAAAATAAAAACCTACCGAGGGCAGTGACGGCAGCCTCGAATCCCAGGAGTTCGTCCGTCGGCTGTCGGTCCTTTACCTGGATGTTTGGCCGCGAGCTGCCATTACAGCTGTCTGTAAAACATATGTCAACTTCAGTGTCTGTCTGCTGAACAGTGATATGAAATTTCTAACCTGACTTCATTTTATGTTTTATGTTATATCACTGTTTTCCTTATTTTATGCAAAAGTAAAAAAGAAAATGGTAACATTTGCAAAGCAAATACATACATGTAATGTTTACCTTCACATGGTCTAGCCCAACTACTGCTCTGTTTATTCTTACTCAAACACATTCATATATATATAATATATGGTGACCAGCCTCTCTAACTCTACCCTGCTACAAAATGTAACCCAACACCAAGAGTGTCTGCTACAGCACCAGTTACCATGGTGACAGACGTCTGGTCCAGGTCATTGACCTTATTTGTTTGGAGAAGAAGAAGAGGAAACATGATATTGTTTTTGCTCTGTTTCTTCTTCTTCCTCTTCTTCTTCTTCTCCAAACAAATAGGGTCGATGACCTGGACCAGACATCTGTCACCATGGTAACTGGTGCAGTAGCAGACACTCTTGGTGTATGTACAAACAACTCCAGCCTTACTGGGTAGACAGAGGGCGTCGAAGATGAAGGTAGCGAGCATGAGCGGGAGCACGGCCTCGCCGCGGTGGTGAGACTTCCCGCTCCGCAGGTTCTCGGCGCGCTCGCGCACCATGTCCATCTCCACCGGGCCCAGCGGGATCTTCTTCAGCAGACCGACAAGCTCCGACTCCTGATTCGCCAGTTTGACCTACAAAAAAAACCCAACAAAACAATCTACAGTTCGTAGTGGGAAATGTGCAGATCTTGGTACATTTTAGTCACTGATGAAAGGTACAGTAGTAGATGCCAGCTGACATGTCTGACCATTTTCAAAATCTATCTGGTTGCTTGAGTTACTGTTGCTTTGACATATAGAACTTCAGTGATTTTCATATCGGTGAGACTTATGTATGACCCAGTAACTTTGTCATGTTCAATCTTTTCTTGCAGTTCCTTATACTTAAGTGTTGACTAGTTCTGCCAGACAGTTCATTCTAGTACTGCTGAAGAAGATCAGAGTAGTAGATGTATTTTATGTGCAGAAAAACATTAAACAAAAACAATAAAACAATCCTGACCTCAACAGTCTTGCTGCATGCAGCTAGCCAGCACGAAGAGCTTTTTATCTTCTTTTTGCTTAATGTATTTTATATGCAAATAAACCATAAACAAACAATCCTGACCTCGAGAGTCTTGCTGCACGCCGGCAGCCGCGGCATCTCCAGCCCGAAGAGCCCGACCTGGAAGGCCAGCGTGTGGCAGTCGGCCTGCTCCAGGAGAACGCTGCACAGGAAGGCAGCCTTCGCCAGCGTGGTGCTCGCAAACGTGCACGTCATACCCGACGGGCAGTGCCGGCTTCTGGAAAGAAAAATAGAAGAAGAACTTGTTGTTGTTTATTGGTTTATTTGTATCAACAACAGCATGACTGGCAACCTTGAAGTACATCATAACATAAATCATTTATAGTAAGCTTGGTCATTAATAAGTTACAATCATGCCTACAATGTCTCGCAAACATGCATGTCATTCCCGACGGGCAGTGCGGCTTCTGGGATGAAAAATAGAAGAAGAACTCCGTAAATAATTTCATCAGGTTGGTAAATAATTGAATAGTAAATGAGCCGACCGTCTGTCATCTTCATCATTTGAATCTTTTGTGAATATGACTGGTTCACTGTGCACTGGAGCTAGGTGCAGTGAACTATGTAACACCTAGCTCCAGTGCACAGTAAACCAGTCATATTAGCCCTGATGAAGATGACAGACGGTCATCGAAACGTCGGCTCTTGTAAAACAAATGATTGTGAATAGAAGAAGAACTCTCTCAAAAGGTGGCAAGGTGGTCTTGTGGTAAGGGTTGTTGACTCAGAATCTAAAGGTTCTGGGTTCGAATCCCTGGAAGTGTTGTATCCTTACGAAAGGCACTTTACACCTGTTTCCTCATTTGACTCAGGTGAATACCTAGCTTCGGTTATATAGGGATGTATTCTCGGATGGGAAGTCGTAAACCCGGAAGTCCCATGTTTAAGGAGAGTCACACCTCGAGCACGTTAAAGAACCCACCACACTTATCGAAAAGAGTAGGGGTCCATCCCGGTGTGAGTGGATCAAACCTTACAGTCTGGTCTCCAGGTTGACATCTTGAAAAGGTGACAGTCACCTGTTATGTCAATCCTTCCACAGATGTGGTAAGTCTTGATAGATTTGTTTGTTTGTTTGTTTCTGTATTATTCATACAGGGTAGATACAGCTCAATGCTTACCGCATTGCTTTTCAGGCATGCCCTGTTTACAGGTAGGACATCACAAACTGAGACAAAAGGAAAACATACATACATACATAACGGATAATGGCGGTTTTGCCCCGTGCCCTTACCTGCATGTGGAATGGCCTGATGGAATGGGAGGACTTGCCAACATCTGCATGGCCAGTTCCTTCGCCAGCTGACAGGCCTCCCGCGTGTAGCCGTGAGCGTGGAGGGCCTCCGCCTGGCAGTACAGAATCTAACAACACAACATCATGAGTCATTCACAGGAAAACAGTCATTCAAGCAACTGGATAGATTTTAAAAACTGTCAGATGTTTCAAGTAGCATCCACTACTTTTTGTCAGTGACTAACGGAATCTGTAGTTGAATAGTGTTTACCTCATTTACATATCAATTAATAGTTTTTGGATAAATACCTGTTTAACTACATATTCCGTTAGTATAGGTGATCAGCTAAGTTGTCAAAGGTGATACAATATGCCATTTGGGAGAGTATCTACATGCACAACATCACAGAATCAGTACTATGTGTAAATCAAAGGGAAGGGAAACCCTGGACAGAAATGCAGGGATGACACCCCAGCACAGAAGTCCTAGGGAGTAAACCCTAGCACAGAAAATCCAGGGGGATAAAACACTCGTGTCAAAAAAGTCCTAGGGAGCATCATCATCATCATCGGCAGTGGCTCGTTTCCGAGCATAATTGTTCATGTCAGGGGTGACCCTCAATCATTGGGATGTCGATAACGTCGGTGACTGTATAGACCTAACGTGGTATAGAAGAGTCTGTGACATTTGGTAGCCAAAAAAGCCAGTGGGAATGGCTCGTTACTGAAAGAATTACTCGCCGAAATTTTCAACCGAATCACTCGTCTTCTCAGCATTCTGGCACAATTGCTATGATGACATGGTTTTGTTCACGTGATGTCAGCGATGGGTTAAAATTTGGGAGAGGATCTCCAAGACATTGTAGGCAAGGATGTGTTCTTTAAGACAGTCACTACTCACCTCCAGTGGGTCATCGATCACCTTGAGACCAGCGAAGTAGTTGTCTCCCTGTTCCTTAGGCGGTTTGGGCTTCCGTGGGGTGAGAGCACTGGTATCATAGTAATACATCTGGTACTCATCCGGACCAATCCCCTGCTCTCTAGCACCGCCAATCACATGGTTGCCATGGCTACTGGAGTCATTCATCCAATCAGAATCCACCTCGTCTGAGGGAGAGCTGCTAGCGTTATTAGACAGGTCGGAGTCGGACTTCAGTGGTTTCTGTTTCGGTTTTCTCCGGACTGTTCTTTGGGGCGACTTGTCGGGCGACTTGGTCAGTTTCGCCTGCAGCTTTGACTTGCTAGTCCTAGCCGAATCAGAGGCCTGCAAATCTGAGCTACTGTCAGTCTCGTCTGAAACGCAGCTCGAATCAGCGGGGGGCAAATGTGGAGTCCTGTTTACACCTGAGGATGGAACATGATCAAAATCACTACTACTATCCACAGCTTCTGAATGCGAGGGTGCCAACGCAGGGCTGGCTTCAGTCCCGGCTACGTCAGCTCCTGAAATTGATTCCTGAGATTTTACAGTCGCGTTAACGACCACCCACTCGGCCTCCGTAGTCCCTGATTTGGAAGCGGCTGATTCGTCCTGAGGTGGGAGGTCACTTTCCTCAAGGTCAAGAGAGTCGTCTCCGTCCTGGAGTTCGGAAAACGAGGTGTCCAACGTGGGCACGCCCTCGTCGACGGCTTCATCGGCACTGACTCTTCTCTCCTGCCTTCTGTCCTCCGGCGCTCGGTGCGAGTCCTTCTGTACACTAACCGTAACGTCCGTACCGACCTGTGTGGACATCGCCGCGACCCCCTGCTGTCGGAACGCGCACTCGGCGAGCTGCGCGCTCATGGACACGAACACGCCCATGTCTTCGTTCGGAATTCCGATGGAACGTTTCTCACGGTCGCGCAAGGTCACGTCCAGGTGCGGAACATTCTCCAGCGGGAAATCCTCCCAGCCCACCTGGTAGGTAACAGAAATCAGAAATGACCAAAATGAACAGACACGAACCATATACCAGCTCTCATGTATTTTGTACCATCCGCAAATAATTTCATCAGGTTGGTAGAACATAGGATATTGGGATTTTCTTAATACACAAGCAGGGATTCTTCCTACCTTGCTTACAATTTCTATCAGACAACTCAATTAGAGCTGAACCAGGATGAGGGGGGATAAAAACATTTAGGATTGTGTTCTCACCGCAAAAGTGCCACCTACATTGGCTATATATAGCGGCGAGAAGCAGCACTCCAGTCAGAAGCTGTGAGGAAGGTGTCTGATAGACATCGAAATGTAAGCAAGGTAGGAACAATCCGTGGTTGGGTATAAGAAAATCCTTTAAATGATGTAAACTGAATCTATATTTTGACTGACCCTTACATCTTCCCTTATGACCTCAATTGTCTGTAGGCCAATTTTAGCTTCTCATGAATAAACAAACAAACGAACCTGGCAGGCTTCGATGGCGGGCTTAAAGCCCGGGAAGACTTCGATGTCGAAGGGCGTGATGGCGTTGTTTCCGCCGCGGCTTTTCCGCGCCTTGTCGACCACAAACACATGCCACTGCTTCAGCTGGTGCTCCATCTCCCACCTGTAGGGGTAAAAGGTCGTAACCCTTGAACCCTAACTTGAACTCTGACTCTTGAACCCTAACCCTAGTCTGTGTTACACAATCTCTTACTGTCAGGGGCTGGTTGGCCTTCTTCGAGCTCCCTGACAGCTTGTGGCCATACACCTCTAACTCAAGAGAACCATTCTCAGAACTACCAATAGCTCAGGATTCTTTATCACTATGAAAATCAGTCCAATAGGTGCTCAGGATTTTCTACCATCAAGGAAAACAGTCATCACAGCCTATAGCACCATGGTAACAGACAGTTCTCAGTCTGACAGTAACTGGTCCATGTTAGCACCTACATATAAAATTTGATAAATCAACAAGATGATTGCAACTCAAGGGGCCTGATCAGTGGAAGGGCTGCTAGAAGAGTGATGTACTGACAGGCTAACCCGAACCCGAACCCGAACCCGAACCCTAGCCCTTACGCTAACCCTAACCCTAACCTAACCCTAACCCTATCCCTAACCCTAACCCTGACCCTATCCCTAACCTAACCCTAACCCTAACCCTTATCCTAACCCTAAACCTAACCGTAACCCTGACCCTATCCCTAACCTAACCCTAACCCTAACCCTAACCCTGACCCTATCCCTAACCTAACCCTAACCCTAACCCTTATCCTAACCCTAAACCTAACCGTAACCCTGACCCTATCCCTAACCTAACCCTAACCCTAACCCTTATCCTTACCTGTCGAAGGCCTTCAGTGCAGGGTTTAGCACAGCCAGTCTCCAGAGCACCACTAGCTCATCACAGAGCCCTGCTGCGCCGTGCTGGGAGATGTTGGCACTGCTGTTGTTGCTGGTGGCGCGGTTACTGTGCGTGGAGCCGTGCGCCTCTGTCGTCCGCGTGTTGAACCACCAGATCACGATCTATCAATCAATCAACCAACCAATCAATCAATCAATCAATCAATCAATCAATCAACCTTTCTCCAAACAACTTGCAGAAAAAACATCTGAATAATATGTGTGGATCTTACAAGATTGTGGAAGGCTTAACAAACTATTCGACATATAAAAGATTACACGTGGTCTAAAGTCAAGAATTGGGTTCAATACAACACGTCCAAATACATCCAAAGCGACTTCAGGGCAGTAAAACTGGATTTTCAAAGTCAATTTTCTGGTCATTTTTTTAAAGTACCAAGTTGAATCAACCCTATCACATACTGATATCTGTGAGGCAAAAAATGCAAGGTGGCTGGCAGAAAATGGTTGCTTGTTTTGTATCTTAGGATTGGTTCTAGCTGTCTATCAGGTACCAAAAAAAGGGATGCCTCACATGGCTTGTTTTGGGGGGCTATTGGAAGAAGAGGAAACGTAGCAAAAACAATGTTTTCCTTCGGTAAACATAAAACTACCTGATCACAGCCAATACACTCCTCAGTAAGGATCTCCAGCAGTGGGATGGCGTTACTGTCGCGTCGACGAAACATCTCCCGGACGATGGACAGCAGGTTCCACATGCCCTCTGGCTCGCGGCCGCGTAACGGTCGGAGGAGGTTGGACCACTCCGCCGCGGCTGGCGGTGCCGTGGTCGACAGGTACAGCGAGTTCACATCACTGGAATAAGTAAACAAACAAACAAACAACGGTCAGTTTAACATTGGTCACTTTAAATTTGGAAAGTCCCTTTCCAAATTGAAGTCAAATTCTTAACTTTCAAAATATCTATGATTGAAAGTACAATACAGGTTTTATATGTTATTTAAAAGAGCACTTTCTTCTCTACATTATGGTGTTTTAACTTTGGTCCTTACCCATACAGATCTTGAGATATTCGAATTTAAAAATATTATAGTTCAATGGTTGGACTGACCAGGGCAGACATAACAGTAGTCACTTCGATTCAATGACAATAATGTTTGAACTCCTACATTTCAACTTGTCCCTGGTCTTATTACATAACACAAACAAACAAGCAAACCTGAAGACAATCGGAGCGGGTCCACAGAAGCAAACAAACAAACAAACAAACAAACAAACAAACAAACCTGAAGACAATCGGGGCGGGTCCACAGAAGCGGATCAGCATCTTCTTGATGTTTTCGTGCAGCGTCTGTTCGTCCAGGAACCAGGTCGGCAGGTCGTTGGCGGAGGGTCCGGCCGTGGGGTCCGGCGCGCCGCAGACGGTGTTGATGGCCGTCTCCTGGGACGACAGGAGCTCGTCCAACAGACGCTGCGCAGTGGGGAGGATCTGGGGAACCACGGCAACGTCAACAAACACCATGGCAACCAAGTAATCAACAACAATGATACCAACGAAAGTAACAGTTATTCAAGCAATTGCAACTGAATAGATTTTGAAAACTGTCAAAATCTCTGAAAAAGTCAAAGACGTTTCAGGTAGCATCCACGACCTTTTGTCAGTAACTCGGTCCAGTCACGTGCACTGACAGTCCTGTTACTGATGAAAGGTAGTGGATGCTACCTGAAACGTCGGACCATCTTCAAAATCTATCCAGTTGCTTGAGCAACTGTTACCTTGGTATCTTATTACCTGGATGTCTAACCTTCACCAAAGAAACAACGTTTCAAAATTAAATCATTGATTGGAAAAACTGAAAACTCAGTTATTTTAATTTGACAAGTCTTCTTCAAAATATCAAGTATTACATTTGCGACTCTCCCCCAAATCTAAAAATGGATTCTCCCTTCAGCAGATGTGTGAGCAGTAAGACTGGTTGATACCACTGCCCAAGAGGGGTGTTCAGGGCTCACACTTGCTGTGGAACAAGGTACTGAACAGACTTCAAGTACTTCAATTGTTACCTCCCCCATATCTAAAAATGGAATTGCCCTGCAGCAGAGGCGTGTGCAGTAAGTCTGGTTGATACCACTGCCAAAGAGGGGTGTTTGTACCTGCTGAGGAAGCTCGCTGATGAGGTACTGAGCAAACTTCTGCAGCTGGTCTCTATGGAGACGGGAGAGCGACTCCGACACCGGTGCCCGCAGGCACACCGCACCTGCCTGCAACAACAAATAAAAAATTGGACTGAGGATTATGCAGTACTCGAAACTCAATGGGAAATAGATACACTGTCGCACCTCACGTAAAAATTTAGGTGCACCAGTGATCATAAGAACTAGACAGGTAACATTTGCAAAGCAAATGTATAATGTTTACCTTCGCATGGTCCAGCCTAACAAACTACAGTATCTGCTCTGTTTATTCTTACTCAAACATATTCATATATATATATGTTGACACAAGTTCAGCTATGTCCTTCTACTCGCAACATAATGTAACACTACAGGGCTACAGCACCAGTTACCATGGTGACAGACGTCTGGTCCAGGTCATTGACCTTATTTGTTGGGAAAAGAAGAAGACGACGGAGAAGAATCCAGGAGGAAAAACAGTATGTTTTCCTTAGTCTGCAAAGGTAAACAGAATGAAATAAATAAATTAATGTATACGTACATTATGTATCCTGAAGAGGCAGAGCGAGACGACGTGCGCGCACCACTTGGCGGTGCTGTTACACGTGCAGCTACAGGCCGTGATCCGCCGTCGGTCGAACACCACTGCCACGTTAAACGAACCCTTGGGCTGCGGCAGGCCTTGTGGGGGGACCACGGTCGCACTGAGATGAAAACCTGAGACAAACAGGAACAATCCTTATATTAACATGCAAAGAAGTAATCTTGAACCAGTAGGCCTCAGAATCTGAAGTGAAGGTTCTGGGTTCGAATCCCTGGCAGGCCCCATTGTTGATTCCTTGGGAAAGGTACTTAACACTGAAAATTCATGGTGAGTTCCCTTCTTGTATTGGATTAAAGTTAAACATTACCATTAAAGTACTTTACACCTTTTTCCTCACTCAACTCAGGTGATAATCACCACCTAACTTTGGTTAGGGATGTCCTCTTGGATAGGATGTAAGGCTAGAGGTCCCGTGTTTGAAGAGAGCCACATCTCAAGCACTCTTTAGATCTCACCACACTTGTCCTTCCACAAATGTGGTACAAGTTTTGATAAATAAACAAAATCAACTCCAGTTCTCACCTATCTGCAGCGCCTCCTTGACGGCCCTGGCCTTCAGCAGGTGCTCCCCCTTCTGGAACTCATCGGCACTGCCGTTAGCCAGACAGGAGTACAGCCTAAATGTTGGAAAAAACATGAAGAAAACCTTCAAATTTTGTTGTATTACTTGTTAAGAATTTCTACTGGTTAGCTATAGAATTTGTTTTTTCTGCACACCTAAATTGTAAGTTTAGATGCACCAGTACACCTATTCCAAAAAAATGTACTTTGATTTGAAGTCTTCTTCCTCTGTCCCCTCTCATTCTTTCTTATTTCTTCCATCTCTCTCTCCTTCCCTACATTTCTCCATCTCTCCTTAACTCCCTCCCTTTCCTTCCTTCCCTCTCTCCTTCCCACCCTCAATCTCTCTCCTTCTCACCTCATCACCATCTCTTCCTCTCACTCATTCATCCCCTAATCCTTTCTCTCTCTCCTTTCTTCCCTCCCTCCCTTACCTGATGTCCTCCTCGTTCTCCGGGAAGCTCCAGAAAGCGATGCGAAGCTGCAGTTGCTCGGGAACCGGCGGATAAACCCGCTCCACCACCTCAAATGGAATGTGCTGTGCCACCTGCCTCGCAGACAGCTCCACCAGAGGGACCACAGGGCCTTCTGTGGGCACAAGGAAAAATGGGATTTAGTTTAGGCTATAAAAGCTAAACAAGAAGCTAAATGGGCTTCACAAAAGCTAAATGAGAAGCTAAATGGGCTTCACAAAAGCTAAATGAGAAAGAGACATGGTCTTCTGTCAACAATTCTACCAGGGGGACTATAGTTGTAATACATGTAAATCCATAGACATATCATATATTCTTACACTATTATCTTCGTTGGTACAATTTTTTTAATAACATAATGAATGTTAGTAATAGTATATGGTCAATTGTCTGTCCTGTTGGATCATTTCAATACATATAATCAGGTCACAAAAGCTAATTAAAAAGTAAATGAGAAATTTCAATACAGCCTGGCCTTCCAAATCTGCAAGAACAGAGAATAAATTTGATCAATATTGGAGTTAGATTCAGATCTGTACTGCACTGCAATGGCTATACTTCAGTTAATGATAAACACTTTTTATCTATTATTGTGGTTAAAACTGAATCTGACATGCATCAAACTTATGACTGATATCCAAGTGTCAACCAGCAATACATGTAACTGCAAGGTATATCATGTACATGTATTGTCTTAGCATACACCCCCAAACATGATTTTTGAAGTAAATGTTTAGCATTAACATCACTTTGATACTGCAAAACATATGCCATGCCAGCATACTCTAACATACACCAACTAAGACTGACATGCAGTCGACCTCACCACATATTATGTCCACCATAGGAAACAGTCTACTGAGAGCTCCTCACTGACACACAGCCATGTTGTATATTTAGTATGTATGCCAGTCTGACCCCACACTTACATGTACCTCACTGTCATATGATAGCAAAGTGCATGGACTTGAGCTCCCCTCCCCCAAAATGGCCAACTGAAATCTGAGTATCAGTAGCACGTCAGCAGAACGTACTGCACCTGCGCAAAACCCCTAATGTATTGTGCATACCACTTTCAAATTGGCAGAACGTCTCATATAAGGTTGTATTAGTACTATTAGAGCATATAAGGTTGACAACCTGTCTGTAGTTTTCAGATATTATATAGGAAAAGATATCGTCTGCAACAGGCAAAATTTTGATGCAACGTTGACCAAACATTAAAAAAAAAAAGTGAAAAATCAGGGTTTTGTGCAGGCGCAGTACGTTCTGCCAACGTACTAGTATCAGTAGAGTTAAGTATACGAGCGATTGTCATGACGTCACAGCCAGCAAATATTAATGGCAGGCAAAAAGTGGGTGGTAGTTGGGTGATTTGCCTACCAACAATTTGCATTATAATTGATGTAAATGAATTTTTTTACTGTACGTAGTATAATTGTTTCCAAAAAAAAAACACCTCCTTCTGTGAAATTTAAGTCCCCTCAAAAATAAATGAATTTACAGTAAGTTACATTCATGTTTTACATCTTCATGATTCAATCAAAACGATTTTGTTTCTAACATCTCCACAGTCATTTTACTTGCTGAAATCAACTTGAAAATTCACTGGTCAGAAATCCTAGTGGAAATTGCAGCTTGCACAAAACCCCTTCCATGCCCTCCTGACTTATTTCTCTTCCAGCTGTAACCTGGCAAACCCCAAATGACTCCTAAGAAATCAATGCCTCCTTCCAAATTGCAATTATCAGATCTAGATAACCTTACCTGGGCCTATTACCAAACAGCCACCATTAGTCAATGCTAGAATGTCCTAATGCATGAAGCTATGGCTCTAACTGTATTACACTTCATAATCATTGTAAAAAATACAGTGGATACTACATTTTGTATGCACGTGCGTCGTGCGCTATTGAACTAGCTATAGTATAACACAGGACAAAAATGACATACAATGATAGTATATAGAAAAGCATCTAACTGTGTCTGGGACTTTTAATCCTCTTGTTACCATTGTTTTTAAAAATTTAAGAAGAACAGGGCAAAATGTTGTGACGTATGTAAATTTAAGAAGAACAGGGCTCTATATGCTAAAATGTTGTGACGTATGTGTATGTACTATAGTGTGATGCACATGTTAAACATTGTACATGACTGCTCATTTACAAGTTACATATCCTTTTAAAAAAAGCAGGAAAATGCTCTTATAGAAGGTGAAAAAACAACACTCAAGTCTGCAGCCTTGTGCCAATGTCCTTGTCCCTATAACAATGTATCTCTGAAGGCTACATAAATACACATGTATGTACACAACCTTCAAACCAGATTAACTAGTCCTTCCTTTACTGCCCAGTGTCCTTCCTTGGAACTACATTGTGGCGCACAATTTCAGTGTTACCTTGGACAAAATCACTGTCACCTTGGGCAAAACACAGTTTCCTAGACAAAACCAATTTCTTGGACAGACTGCATTTTACATGACTGTATGTGCGCGCAAGAAATTATCTTTGAAATCAAATTTAGATACAACTAAATATATAATCTAAAATGTCCAGTTAAATTACTGTTTTACGGACACACCACACATAGCCTAGTCTCTGACAGAAGGTAAAGAGATTAAAACACAGACTTGTGAGGGACACAGGTTGTTGACCTTCCACTTCCCAAGGGTCAATGACCCTCCATGACCTATGCCCTTGAGCACTACAACAGAGACCATTCTGGGACCTCATTAATACATGGTGATCTGATTGTAGAATGGATTGGTCTGGGTTACTAGTAGAACCAGTTTCTGGAGAGTTGGCTGCTCCATTGGTCATATTTTTTGCATTTCTACGTTTTGTTTCATAATCATATCCCTTATAACATTTTGAAGGTAGGGAGAAGGGATATGTACATATATGTAATGTATGAGGTTAGTTTATCACACTGATAGACGTCTTTGTAGCTATATAATAGTTAGAGCATGAGATTTTTAAGATTTTGTGTCTTCTATTGTTTCAACTGCAAAATCAAAGATACAACAAAGCCTGGACTTTTACTGTGCCACAAATAAAATTTAAGAGCCGCACTCTTCAATGACTAGCAATCGCCTTTTCTTATCTTACCTGGCTGTCAGATTAAATTGAAAACAGTCTTAATTCTAAATCATTTTTTATTAGCCAGGGCTTTAATTAAATACCATCAGCATATGATGTCTACCTGCACCAGTGCATGTATGCAGAAAGAAGTACATGTATTTCCAGCCCAGTTTAGTATAGCCCTGCTAGTCTGTACATGTATACAGCCATGACAATCACAAACCATTCAGCTAGAGAATCTACCATCTAATGCACTAGAATTACATCCTCATACAAATTTTATTCATGAAATCTGATCTATGTTATTCCATAAACAAGAATATAAGGGAGACAGACTTCTAGAGTCTAAAGCTTTCCCAACACTGTCATACAGTGTTCGAAATACTTTTTTGAACCAGGTAGCACAGTGTGCACCTTTGAGTTCAGCGGTACATATTTACACATTGCGTGGTGCGCTACCTGAGTCAGGGAGCAACTAGCGCACAAGAAAATCAGGTAGCAATTGCTAGTGTGCTAGTGGGTATTTCGAACACTGGAGTCATATGATATAAAAAAGATATGACTGTATCTGTATTTATGAGATAATATGTACAAGTGCCCTTTGGCCCCCAAACACACCTGCTTCATGGTAAGATAGCGAAGGCCTCTCATATTACATCACACCAAACCTGAGCCATGCATATCTAAAAAAAATCTTTGTCAAAAGCTATCAAGTGAACAGCCTCACCACATTTGGTGACAGCGGGATCCAACCTGCAATTACATTTTCCTTAAATTTCAATTCCATATTATTTATTAATTTCATTGATTTATTGGTCAAGGTAAAACAAGAACCCTGCTTTTTGACACACCTGTGCCATGCATGTCTAAAAAAAATGCTTTCCTAAAATGTCTAATAAATTAAGCCCCCTCTGATAATTCTAATAATGTATTTTATACTACGACAATTCAAGCACAATTTCACATCTTGATTCTGTACAAGCTAAATTAGTCCTGCAGTCCAAATGTATGTTGGATTTTTCCCAACAATTCTACAATCTACACGGCGCGAAATCCTTTTTTCTGCATACCAGCAATGGTTCAGATAACACTGAAGGCAAATTTTACCTGCACCACTCAGAATTTAGAAAGTGTGGATCATGCAAAAACTGTTCAGAAACCATTGCCATTTTTTTTAATACTTCACAGGTGGTAACAGTGAATGCAGCAAATAAAAATCCACATACACCTACATGTAACCGTAATATATGTAAACCTAGTACATGGCCCAGTGCAGGTTAGGTGTAGATAGACATCAGAAATACCGGTACCTGCACAGCTCCAATTTTACCTGCACTAACCTGCATATACCCAGTACATGGACCAGTGCAGGTTAGGTGCAGGTACCGTAGGCATCAGAAATACCTGCACATCTCCAATTTTACCTGCACTAACCTGCATATGCAGGTGGTATTTCCAGCCCTGTGAAACAACAGTCAAGTCCAGTCTGAATCACAGTGAATGTATGTTGGATTTTTCCCAACCGTTCTAAAATCTAGGACGTGTCTGTAGTGTCTGTAGTGTACGTAGGAATGCTGCAAGGCTAAGTCTTGTCCGTCTGCACCTGTTCATGAGTAATATTGATCACTCAGACACACCAACCTGACTGCGAGTATGAGACACAAAGCAGATTCCACGGCAGACCCAAACCACAAAGCACCTCAGCAGACACATTCTCTGCACGGTTTTCAATCTAAGGCATTCAACATTTGTGTTAGTTACGTATTATTGTACACTACTACTGTAATACCTGATTTTTTCACTGTACTGTTATGTTCACTGTTTTCACTGTCACTTCTGTACAGTGAACTTATCATTACCGTTATCAAATCATTTGTGTTTTGCCCCTTCCCTGCATTTGCCACCACCGTGAAGATAAAGTGAACATGTCCATTTTCTTCAGACCGTGAAATTTTGCTACCATGAACACAAAGTGAATTACAGTATACACAGCATATTCTTGACATATACTTATCAGAAAAAAAAAAATAAAACCATACTGTATTCTCAGCAGGGTTTTGAATCTAAGGCTGAGACTACATGCAGGACTTAAATACTGGGGGGCATATACATTTTTGGGTACCCAAAATTTGGGCTGTACACCTATTTTTTGACTGCAGGTAAAAGTATTGTATTACTTACTGCACATTCTCAACATTTAAGTGTCAGAAATCCTACTTTATCTTATGTTGAGAACCCCCTTTTTTTCTCTGCACGGGACTGCACCTAAATTTCTAGGTATTTCCAAAATGAATTCTGCACCCTGCATGTTGGACCTTGAATGACTTGAAGAGTGACTCGAGTTACTACTTTGCATGATCAGGAAAAACAATGGCATGGTTATAATGTTACAGGAAGCCCTTGCTCTAGCATGTTCCTGAGTTTCCTGTATTTTGCAGCTCTGGCAGATGATTTAACTCATGAGTCACATCCTAACACTTTGATACAAGATTTAGGCCATACCAATCTAATTTGTTGGTTGTTTCTCTTAGGTTAAAAACCATAGTCCTAAACTGAAATATTAATACAAAAACAGAATCTGGAGGCATACAATACATACGTATGAATGAATCAAATTGTATCCTCCTCTCCTGTCATGCATACACTGTGATACAGGAAAGAAAGGTGCTAGATGTACTCTCCAAGCAGAGGTTAAGCCTGTGTAGGACAAGGTACACAGTACTTTTTAATTTAAAGGGCTTTTTTTAGGGGTGTTGTCAGGCTTGCTATTTTGCAGGCTTTTCCTTGGGTATCCTGGCCTAGCCCCAAAGAAAAGTTGACAAAACAGGATGCTTGAAAAAGTGCCTAGAAAAGGTGTTTTTTTTAAAAGTCCAATTTCCAAAACAGGCCTACCCCATCCGCTTGGAGAGTAGTTAAATGCACCCCTGGATGCTTAACTTTTTAACCTTCTCCATGCTACCTAACCCTATAACCAATACAAATCTGGTGCCGAACAGCTACCTTAGCAGGCTGAAGGTTAAAGTTAAACACCTACCCTGTGCTGACAGGGCTCCCTGGTTCCCGTTCTGCCGCTTCCATCCCCTCCAGTTGTTGCACAGACTCTCCGGCTCGCTGATCCACGAACACAGCGAGTCCTCCTCGAAACGGTCGCTGTCCTCGAAGGAGAATCTCTCCCCCTCGTCCCACTCTCCGCCGGCAAACATGAAGTCCATCGTTCCCGACGATCACCCTCTCCCTTCACAACTCACCCCTGGTGTAGCTTACACCGGTGGGTCACAGGTCACACTGCCTTCAAACACCAGAGGGGACCTTTTCTCAAAAAAGGAGCAGTTTCCTTTCACAAGTTCCAACTTTTCTGGGCCATTCCTCGGTCCTCAGCCTTGGCAACCTTTGTGCTCAACCCTGGCGTGGTTTATACCGGTGGGTCACAGGTCAAAGTGCCTTCAAACAATACATGGGGTTGATTCCCTTTGATGAAATGAACAGGTTCCTTTTTGATATCTATCGTTCCCGTGCCATTCCTAGGTCTTCAGTCATTCCAGGTTGTTCCATGGAGTAAAAATGCCTGTAGGGGAAGGAGAGAAACACGTACGATGTCAGGATGTTTGTTTTGTTGTTGTACAGACAATAGACAGGACGGGGCTGCTCTTTGGACCTTGTTCCCTTTATCGGAGCTCTGCGTGAGCCACTTTATGTTCTCACCTGCATCCTTTGGTCTGCACAGCAGGGCTCACGCTGTAAAAATCAATATCATACCCCTGAAAAAAGTGCAGGATCTTCTTTAGCATAGGCAGCGGCACACAAAAATATAGAGGACTTTTTGTGCTTGCTTAAAAAAATTTTGCATAAAAAGAAATACCAACAAAACAAATGTTTTATATAACAGTCTGTACAGAGTTGAAAAAGTAACAGCTGATGTTTTTTTCAAAACAGACGGAAAATATTTCTAAAGGTCTAGTCAAAACATCAACATCACCTAGTCACAACTGATGTTGCATGTAACGTTCCAACAAACAACAAAAAGAGCTGGATTGTTGAGGCGAATACGACATAGATGTCGTCTGTTTCAGTCGCCCTAAACGAGCGACCTTGTCCGAAAAGAAAGACACGCAGACAACGTTACTGTAAAGAGCCCTGGATGGCAAATATTGCAGAGGATGTCGACGTGACACACTGGCTAAGGTCGCGGCGCCCCACAACAATCGGGCACTGAACTTTCATCATCATGTCGTTCTGAAACGTTCGATCTCGCGGAAACAGTGTCCCGGATTTCTGCAAGAAAACTCCGAGAATTTGGCCTGCACGTGAACGCAGCCTACCTGGTTTGGTTCTGGGGGAATTCTGGTGCCGTTATACCGCCCTTCCGGGGGTGATTCAAGCCCCAAGCGCGCGGTACAAGGCTTCGTTTCTTCCGTCCTTCTCGCCTTTCTTCACAATCCTCTTCTCCCACCTGGCCCAGCAAAACAAAGGCAACATGGCAGATGGGAGGCTCCGCATGGAGGAATTGACAGAGATTTGGTGATACAATTGAAAATTTTCACTGCAAATAGAGAGCAAACATTCAACACCTGATTGGAGAAACGATTCGCAAAGAAGAATAAAATATATCATTTAACATATTGATTGCTGTCGAAGATGTTTGCCTCATATCTTGAAACACTAGACCTTGTAAACCCTTATCATACCCTTTTTGTATCACGTGATTTTTCTGTGGAATTCCCGTGAAAATTCACCGAGTAGGCCTTCAAATGTACCCCAAACCAGACCGCATTCCTTTATGTATAACGTAAGTGCTCCTCGATATATCTAAGTGTTCAAAAAAGGGAAAAATCTCAGATAAAAATCAAAATCTAGTACACGACCTTTGCACCCAACAACATAACCTTTGCCCCCAAGATCTCGCGGAATCTCGTACGTCGGAAAACGTGAGCGAGATTTCGTCCTCTTTTACTGGACTTCGCCATCTTGTGAGCAAGTAAGTGTGTGAGGTGTCGTTCTATCTGCCGCAATCCTCCTTTCGGAGAAGACAGTTCCCAGAATAAATGATCAGTACACGTTACAAAAACTTTGCTGTATGTGAAAATTTAGCCATTTTGCTACAGAATTCAAGATAAATGCAGTTAAACACAAACTTACCACGAACTGACAACATCTTCCTGTGCAAGCCAAAACGCATATGACCAACGTTACCAAACGCATATGATCAACAACAATTGGCGATGTGGTGGTACCTTAGTAGTAAGCAGAAGATAACCAGTGTGTGATGATCTTTCCTCGCCACAAAATAGCAAGTGTTTCCTAACCATAAATGTCTGCTAAACGTAATGTTTAGAAAACACGATATACGTATTTTTTTGTACATGAAAATGCCCCCCCCCCAAATGAAGAGTAGTGCAAAGTAGTGAAAGAAACAAGACATAACGCTCGAAGTTGTCCTTATGTTCTCCTGTTGTTATCATAAATTATTATACAGTCAAAACTGCCAAAACAGGACCACTCAGGGGACCGATAAATATATTTCTGGTCTATGTGGACGGGAGGATTCTTAATGCGTCAATTATAAGGAGGTTCATAATTAAGACTGTGCATGCAAGATGCTAACAAAAATGTCTTGACATGTATATAGCATGGTCTGGTGCATTTTGTTTACATTTCAGGGGCCCTCTCACACTGGGCATGCACAGTATTAAATATGAACATCAACTACCTTGTATGAAAAATTAAGGGAAACACCATAAAGTGGTCACATTGGTATTCTATAGAGAGGTTCACTTGTACAGGTTTGACTGTATAAATGTTTGTAACTGCAGAAGTACATGTCGTGTGTCTCTCCCCTGTGCTGACAATGACGTATGTGTTTCTCTCCCCTGTACTTCAGCAATGGCTCCCCGCAAGGGTAAGAAGGAGAAGGAAGAACAGGTCATCTCTCTGGGGCCGCAGGTCGCGGAGGGCGAGAACGTTTTCGGCGTCGCCCACATCTTCGCTTCATTCAACGACACATTTTGCCATGTCACAGATCTCTCGGGCAGGTAAGCTACAGCTTAACCTTAAGCACATTGAAGTCTCAGTTTGGCCACCAATTCTCTATTGGTTACGGCCTAACAGGGTTAGGCAACAGGTAGAAGGTTTAAGGAGCACTTAAGTTAATTACTATTGGAAAATGACAAACTCGATCTCGAGTGCATCTTTAAGACAGACTAGGTCGAACAGGTGTGAAACTGTTACAGATCTCTCACTGTAAAGACCTTCCTTTCCTTCCTACCACAAAATAAAACCACTTCGAAAGTTTCACAATTTACAGTAATGTGCTCCATCAACCTACCTTTAATGTCTTTGAACATGTTTTATTTATTGAACCCAATCATTGATTTTAGACCATTGTGTGATCTTTTATACATAAAATCATTTGTGAACTTGTAAGAACAACACAATTCAGACTTTTGTTTGGGAGTTGTTTGAATAAAGATTGATTGATGTTTGTTCCCCACAGAGAGACGATTGTCCTTGTGACTGGTGGGATGAAGGTGAAGGCCGATCGTGACGAGGCGTCCCCCTACGCCGCCATGTTGGCAGCCCAGGACGTGGCCACCCGCTGTAAAGAAATCGGCATCACTGCCCTGCACATCAAGCTCAGGGCTACGGGAGGAAACAAGTGGGTTTCATTTTGTTTTAAGCTCAAGAAGATGATCTAGTTCAATTAGTGCCTTATAGGGGTGTGTCAGCTATGTGTTCAACATGTTATATTGTTGTTTTATTTTGATTTTTCACTCCTTGTTAATTAGATTTATGTGTTACATTTGTCATTATTGGTTCAATGTTGTTCTTATTGTTATTATTTGTAATGAGCAGAAGATATCTATTAAGTACTTCATGCATTTTTCTTTCAGTCTCACTCTTTAAATATATGTGAATAAAATAAATGAAAGAAAGAAAGAAACAAGTGAGTTTCATTTCAAGACGTTAGTGGGAAATTTTGCAATCCAAGTCAAATAAGATTAGTTAGGATTCAGAGTAGGGGGAGATGTAAGATATTAAAGGAACACAACTTATTTGCATATTGGCAGTGTCACTGGGAGATCACTGGACTGTGATATGCAAATAAGCGGCTTCGGAACAAAGCATTAATCATTGCCATCGCGGCGGGCGAGCTAGGAGAGCGCAAAGTTCAAACGCCTGCACAGGGTAATTATTTGGCGGACTAATGTAAAAATTGAAATATATCAACTTTCTAGTGTGTAGACTACTGGAAAATAATGAACTTGAAATTTTGTGTTGCATTCCTTTAAAAAATGTAAGTAAGGATTCAGAGTAGGCTCTTGTAGTGTCTGAAAGCTTTGAAGTATTGGTCAACTTAACATTGGAAAGATCTTTGCCTTGCCGTTGTGCAGGGTTTGAATTTTTCTGCTCCTGACTCCTGAAAATCAGGATGGCTTTGGAACATTTTCGGTCCAGTTATCAAACATGCTAGTGACCACTCCTACATATGGACCACCTGGCCAATATGACCACTTCTTGGTGGTCCCTTAGATAATTTTCCATTGACACAAGCATCAAGAATCCTGTCTATAGTGACCACCTGTCCACATAGACCGGATTTTATCAGTCCCTGGAGTGGTCTACTGGGGTGGTTTTGACTGTATATGAAACACCCGTGTTAATGCCCCAGAACTGATATTTTTGTATCCCTCCTTCAGGACCAAGACTCCAGGCCCAGGTGCCCAGTCTGCCCTGAGGGCGCTGGCCAGATCAGGCATGAAGATAGGCCGTATTGGTAAGGATAGTTGGTGCTTCTATGACAGCCTCCTTACTTCTTAGCAGGCTCTAAATGTAGGGCTTTGGGGGGCTTTTATGATGTGCTTTTTTCTTACAGCATATCACTTCTATTTGTACTGGGGTTGTGCCAGCCCGAGTACAAGTTTAAAAACACATAAAAAAAGCCCCAGTTGTAAATTCTGCACGTTTCCCTGTATTACAGAGGGCACTCTGTGTAGCAGAGAGTGTTTTTTAAACCTGTAAACTTGTGAATAATTTCATCCGGTTGGCATGACACTGTATAAGAAGATTCTTCATTGAGCAACCAGTGGGTTTTCACATATGACATTTCAGTGACCGTCTGTCACCTTCTTCATTGTTGCCCTAAAGAAAGTGACAGACGGTCACCAAAACATGGGATGTGAAAACCCACTGATTGCTGAATAAAGAACCTTTTTATGCACAACCCTGTGAACGGTTTCTGATGACAAATTTTTACCCTTGTATTCCTTTGTCAGAGGGGAACTTTTAGCCCTTGTATTCTTGTGTTAAAAGACAAATTTTAAGCCCTGTAGTCCAGACTTCCAGTGTTAGAGACAAATATTAATTCTTCTATTCCTGTGTTATAGAACCACTTTGAACCCTTGTATTCCTGTGTTAGATGACAGATGTTAACCCTTGTTTTCTGTGTTACACATGTCAAATGTTAACACTTGTTTCCTGTGTTAAAGGACAAATGTTAACCCTTGTATTCCTTTGTCAGAGGGCAACTTTTAGCCCTTGTTTCCTGTGTCACACATGACAGATGTTAACCCTTGTTTTCTGTGTTACAGAGGACGTGACGCCAATCCCATCAGACAGCACGCGTAGGAGCGGTGGACGTCGCGGTCGCCGTCTCTAGATGCCAGACTTGTTAGACGTGTTGCTTGTTGTAACATCGAGAGGAAAATAAACACACTTCTGTACACCACTTTGCTGTTGTGTTGTGTTGTAATCCTTATAACTTAGTTATGGTATGGTACTTGGTAGGTGGATTTTAAAATACTGTACAGTCAAACCTGTACAAGTGACCACTTCTACAAAAGGACCACCCGGCCAGTGTGACCACTTTGTGACCACTTTTTGGTGGTCCGGTAGATAATTTTTCCCATTGATCCAAGCATTATTAGTGAATGAATCCTGTCTATAGTGACCACCTGTCCACAAGAAATACAACAAAGGTTTTGTTATTTTTTCTGACACTTAAATGTCAAGAATATGCTGTATACTAGAGTACAGTACTTCATTACATATGAGAAGACACATATTGTACCCAGAATCGTGCCTATCTAGTTCTATGTCTGAATGGGTTAGGGTTAGGATCAGGCACGGTTCTGGATAGTCTATATCGTATCCAGAACTGTGCCTATCTAGTTCTATGCCTGAATGGGTTAGGGTTAGGATCAGGCACGGTTCTGGATAGTCTCCGCGTATCCAAGAACGTAGACTTGCCCCAGGCACGGTTCTGGATACACGTGGACTATTCAGAATGGTTCTGGATACACGTGGACTATCCAAAACCGTGCCTGAGCGCGGTTCTGGATAAAGCATGGTTCTGGATAGAACAACACGGGAGCTCCTAAGTCTAATTAAAAGCGGATGTTGCTAAGGTCCTATTGCAGACACGAACACCTGTCCCTCGCCACGGCCATGGCTTGCTTCAGCAGCCTCAGCACGTTCTGGTCGTCCCGCAGACTGCCCTGAGCGAAGTCACTGGTCACAAAGATCGCAGGCAGGTTCTCAAAGGCGAACTTCTTCACGTGATCGGACAGCTCCGTTAGGTAGTAGTCTTCGGCAAGTTTCATCACCTGTGGGGGGTAAAAAAATAAGTATCCAGACTGCTTGATAACAGTCTCCAATTCTGTGTTGTTTTCTTTGCTATCTTGCCCTTTCTTTCTTGGGTGATAGGTAACATTATCCAAGAAACACACCACGGCAATGGCATACAAACTTTTAAAAAAATGTATCGTACAAAGTCATAGATCTACTGTAGGCTGGATTAGGAGAACACTACACTAGCCAGTAATGTAGCTAAGAACATCAAAGAAATAACACAAAATAAAGGTACACGTGCATTTACTCGGTTCATCCCCAAATTGGAAGTTTGGCTGTCATCATAACATGTAGGACTACAGAGATATTTGAGGTTGAAGTGATATTTTATTTGTTAAAAACCCCATGAGAGCTCGTTACCTGTACACAGTTATCCGGCCGGAGGTTGTGCGTCAGGTATCTGCAGCAGGCGTCCGTTACGTCAGGGAACTGGAGCAGCGTGGAGGCATGGACCAAGTCCCCCACGTTCTCACCTGTTATGCGCATCTTCCCCGTGTACGAGTAGTCCAGCAGGAGACTTAAGGAGCCCGACGCAACGTCTTCGAGACGTACCTGTCCACCAAACAACCACTTAAGATATAGTAACGACTCTCATTAGCCCATGCATCGATTATTTAACTCCTGATCAGTTCAAGCTAGAGGTTGTTACAGAACTTTCTTTCGACTTTCCAGAACACTTACCTTATATATTGAGACTTCCCGGTCAGGCAAAACGCATGTAACGAACATTCATAACTTTTTATTGTACCCAACTGTTCTAAGATCAATCAATCAATAGATAAGTAGACAGCTAAACGGTTGGACTCCAATAAAGTTCGATACCTTTTCTTGAAGACGTTCTCTGAAGTCCCCAAGGAGGAGAAGACGGAAGTACAGGCTACTTTCCGCCAAGACGTCCCTGTGACAAGAAAACTCCTTATCTTCCGCACACAGCGTGACGTCACACACTTTTCCCGCCATCCTCCACTCGTTTAAAACGTCCAACTCCATGTTTCCATGGCAACGTGACTTGTCTTCACACGCGCATGCGTATCCGTTGAGACAAACGTGTGCGTTTTCTTCCTTTAAGGCTGAAGACACCTTCTTGGAATGTTCCTTATCTTCAAGGAAGAGTTCTCCAGTGTTATTGAAGATGTGACGGATGCTACTGCCGCTCCCCACACACGGGACGTCATCCAGTACATTACCGGCCATTTCTTCTGGAAATGTCGTTCGGCAGAATCTGGATGAAGATGATGAAACAAAAAATTCAAAGGGCTGTAGCTAAATACTGCTTCTGAACCCGAGCAAGTGCACTGATCATTTTATCATTTTTTACTTTGTTAACATTTTTTAATTGAGATGTCAATTTGTACACGTTTTTGCTCCTAAAAAAGTTATAATCCGCCCGACCGGTCAGTGATATGGCATCGAACGTTTCATCAAATGGCGGCAAGGACAGTTTAACTTGATTAAAATAAAGAGCCGGTTCAAGGCATGACGCAGTTGCATATATGAAACAATACTAGTACTGTACCATGCAGTGTCCTTCCGGCTGCAGTAGGGATGCCTTGTCACTGGTCTCTGTCCCTCCATATAGGGCTGAAATAACGTTTACGTCCCAACAAGGTACATGAATGCACGTAACAAACTTAGATTTACCAGAAGAACGCGTAACCGCCACCGGTATGTAGTATTAGTAACGTCTGACTCTCCACACAGTTTCCACCACACCGACCAACAGCTTCGTTCTGTCTATGTTGTCAGCTTGATGACGTAAATGCTCTAATTTCTAAATATAAATGCGGACCCCAAGTTCGTGTCCTAGAATCTCCAAGCAGATGTGGGGATCTGGCAAAAACCGCCGTCCTTTGCCCTTTGGCGGGACTTGGATTGGGCTAGAAATTAGTTAGCCTCTAGTACTACCAGGCTTCGAAAGGGGGATGGAAAGAGTTGAAATTTTCCCCCGTCCGAACGGGGAAAATGTACTCTCTCGCGGACAAACTCCCCTGGCGTGTTATCCTTCTATTTGGCCCATTTCCACTCTTTCCAGCCCCCTTCCGAAGCCTGGTAGAGGCTAGAAATTGGTAGCCTCTCAAGAGAAATTAAACGTATGATATAATATCCTATCCAACCTATAGGGCACCATACTTTCAACCTGTCAATCAAATGTCAAAGTTCAACGACCTGCCGGTCTCTTGACAAGAATAGTACTGTTTGTTTGTTTGTTTGTTTGTTTGTTTGTTTGTTTATTTGTTCGCACTTTGAAATACAATAAAAAAGGTTAAACTTACTTATGACAAACACTATGCAGGAGGGGGCGGGAAACCCTAATGGATTATGCAAGGCCCTCCTCCTTACTATTTCTAAATAAATTAACATATTTTAAAGAAAAAGAAATTTACGGTTTTGAGAAATGTAACTAAGATAACTTAAACATATAAATGAAAATCATAAAGCTACTATAAGATAATTAATTAACAGAAAACAAATCAATCGCTTCTCGATTTGTTAGTTGGCCAAACTTCGTAGCAAGGGTGACTCATTGTCCAGAGGAGTTAACCAAACTAACAGAACTCTGCAAACATGTGGGGTGCAGATCTGTGACTATATCGAACTTCTAGCGCAAAGTCAAATACTAAGTTCACGCGTCAAGTTTTCCCGAATCTGGCGGAAATACATGTAAAACCACATAGCCAAAAAGCAGTTACTCAACATGATTTTGGAAACGGTCAGACGTTTCAGGTAGCATCCACTACCTTTCGTCACTGACTCTGACCACGTCCGTTGTAGAAAAATCACATGTATGACAATCGACTATTGGTATATTGTTATCCACAGAAGTTAAAACACGGCTACTTTTCATTGCGTTTTCGGTCATCACCATAGATACCATGCGACAGATAATAGTTACAATGTCCTTCAGACACTGTACCATTATACCAGCATGAAAGCTGATCTATGTACCTACGAAAATATGGGCCGAATGAAAATTGACAAGTCTTCAAACTGAAGCAGGCGTTTCTTTTTTCACATAATCTTCAGTGTTTTCGGGGTTCTCTCTTTTATAAAAGATCTATTTCTAAAATTAACCACAAAGTCAATCCTGTTATCGACTCGATCTGTGCTGTTTGTTCAACCTGCCTAGGCCGCTCGCGTGGCCAACATGTGACTCACTCGAGTTTGCGGTTATACAATTTTCCATTGCAAAAAATAGGAGGAAAGAATCACAGAAAATATACATGTAAATGCTCCCCCAAAGCATACAAAAATTTAATTTCAAACTCTATTATTGAGTCCACTGTTTTTGTTTAAAATATATTCTTATCCATATCAACATTAGTCCTTGTTGTTTTGTATCTAGCCATCGTCATAATCAAACGATAAACCTGCAATGGAGAGTCAATGACGTCATACCGCAGCGCTACGATCATCATTCCTCCCGTTAAACACACTGCGCAGGTGCACTCATGCTGGAGTGACCCTGCCACCTCATCCTTGGGAAGTCATGTGGGCATTAGTGGTAATAATTACGGAGCGCACCATGCACCGTCAGTATGATGCACACCGCTCTGGAATACGGCTGGAAACATGGGAGTCAGCCTGGAATCCTTGGACAAACGCTTAAAGGAATTCGCCATGCAGAATTTGGACAAGAAACTGCGATGCTACAGCGGACACCAGTTGAGACAGGACTTGAAGAAATGCCTGTTCAAAGTACACCACGAGTTTCGGGCGGGTAAAGCCAAAGGCAAAGGCAAGGGTCCGGTGGACACTGAGCAAAGGTTAGTCTTTATCAACCCCACAATACACTTGATACGGTCGATGATATACTATATAATATGTAATCACTCTGATGATGGTCATATAACGTTATATCCTTGATATGTACAGTATTTTACCGGTTTATCCATGTTAGTGTATGAGATCGTATTGTGTAAACTTTGCAGGCGACGTAGCGCTGTTGATATTTCCAGTCTTGTGATGTTGTCGCAGAATTGATGGCTTTTATGACGAAAGTTTACAGTACATTAATAATCCACCGCTACGTTCATATTCATAGCAAAATTTTGTCGCGTTTTTTTTTTTCGGAGTCATCACTGATTTTTTCTTGAGCTCCTAAAACTGCGCATCACACCTGCTGACTGTCAGGTGCAATAGATTAAGGGACGGTTCAGAAGTTATGGGGCGAGGGGTGTCGTGAAAATGGAATATAGGAGAACCCTTGCAGTCAATGTAGAAATTGCACAGCAAAGATTTAACCCAACAATATTGAGAACGATGAATGAAAAAGAAATGTACGTTTGGCTACCTTTCAAAAGAAAAGAGAAATTCAGAGAAAATTAAACCCTTCCTCTCGCTTTTTTGCCCCACGACCACTAAAACACTTAGCGATTACCTCAATTTTCGGAGGAATCTAACTACCAACGGGACAGTCTAACTCCTATAGACAAAACATGCCCTGTTTGGTCAATCTATAATTATTTATCCATTCCCAAAAGGTGCCTATTGAAGCGAAACATTAGCTCTATCTTTATGGCATTGTCCCGTTTATAATCTCCAATCCAAGCCAAGGGTTGACAGGGAAAATCTTTTTCTGGCTTTTCTGTTTCTGTTTTTTTAGCGGCACAATACTATGCCCTTTTCCCCCAAAAGGAGTTGAGTTAAGTTAAAAATGGGCGACCAAAAAAGAACGTATTAAAGATCTTTCTTCCCCACCAACATCTACTTGGTTATTTTGCCCGCAAGAAGCCTTGTGATGTTTGGATCAGGTGGGCACGTGAAACTCACATGTAATCATTCACGCCATTGACCAATCACATGCGATCTTTCATAACCTTGTGAAAAACCGACCAATGGCAGGCCGTGTTATATCTGGGTATCATGTGACTAAAAGTCATATGACGGGCCAAAGATGGCGCTTGAGCGCCTAGCTAAACTGCTTCCACACCGAAAAAACGCAAGAAACACCCCCGTCAAGGGAGCAAAGACCGACCAAACCGAACCGTGAGTGTAGCGCCGTATTTAGTCTACCTACAGTATTTTTTGTAGCCTTATTTAGCGATGTTTAACGATGTTATGGTGTATTTTTCACAGGTCTATCGCTAACGCCGATGCCCCCCGAAGGTTCGTCCCAGTTCTTTTCTTCATTAGAAAATTGAGCTTCAAGTTATCTGACCAGTTGTTTACTGTACAACTGTAAACGTTAGTCCTTGCACTCATGTCTTAGCATAAAATATAGTTCTATTATACTTTCAGAGCCATCTTCCTTTGCCATCAACAATTTCAGTGGTCACGATACACATTTATGACTCACCGAAAAAAAATTATTTATGATACAAACATCATGCTAAAGTTTCTGCAGAGCACTTTCAACAAATGGTTTTGGTGCTGATGTTCCCATATTATCCGTGTAGTTTTCTTAGACTTTACTTTTTCAAAGATTTCGTGAAAAGAAGTAGTGTTTTTCTTTTTGCACAAACTCCAGCGTCCGAGGCGACTTTGTTTACAAACTCACAGGAAACCCGAGTGGTTTAGGTTCAGGAAATATCGGGAGTGTAACGGGAGGTCAGCAGACGATTAATATACATGATATGAGTCACAGCACTTCCAAGTATCTCCTTTCTAAATCTTCAGTTTTCTCATCATAATGATGAAGTGTTCTGTATGTCCTAGAAACAGTTTCTTTTGCTTATATTTAGTGCATTATGTAAGGTTTTGACTCGTAAGTATTTTTGCCAAATGCGTCATTTGTCAATAGACAGTCAACAGACCTTAGCCATCTGATAAGGAGCAGCTGTACAGTGTTAATCATTAGTGAATTCCATGGACTAACGAGTTGTAGTTTTTTCTATGGTCTATTATAAACAAGGATGTTTAGGTTGGGATGATTAAAAGCAATCTCCTTAAAAAAGATCTTTGCAAAATGTATTTGGTGAAATCTGGACATTCTCTTTCTCAAAGTTTCTGTAATTAAACTTTCTTCTAGTAGTTTTAAAAGACCATTTAAAATATAATCCGGTTTGCGAGAGCTCAACTCAACTCAAGATTTTTTTGACAATGGAAAGTTGGCTTATCTTTTGAGCCTTCCACTCTTGTTTGTTTTAGTGCCCGTCTCATAACTACTCCAGGGTTTCTTTGTTCTCCCACTGTCCCAGTCTACCTAAAAAATAACATGTACTTGGTGTTTTGCAGCTCAAAACAAAAGATACATGGAGAGTGGTTTACTACTTTTAGGCTCAGAATTATGTGGAAAGATTTTGGTTTTTGTTAGTGTAACTGCTCATGTTTGCTTTCCACTGTTTATGCAAAGAGTTAGCTGTTTGATTATTCTAATTTCACTATTCAGCAGAAATAAAAATAATGGGATAACCCACAGAGACAAGAGATGACCATCAAATGTATCTAGCAGCCCAATTGGAATTCTACAGTTCTTGCCTGGCTGAAAACCGGACTTGACTCTATGCTAACCTCAAGCAACTGGATAGATCATTTTGAAATAACAGTTGCTTGAGTGACTGTTACTTTGGTATCGTATTACCTGGATGTCTAATCTTCATGCCTATCTATGCTAATTTCTGTTGACGTTTTGTCCCCCCAGTTGGAAGCCGCCCTCGTTTGACAAGAGCCAAGTACGGCTGCTGATATTCCGGGACTGTGAGCCCCAGGGGAAGAAACTACTGTTTGATTCCAAGGCCATCCGAGTTGTGCAAGATAACGATGAGGTACGAACACTTTCTTACTTGCTTTTCATCCTTAGTTAAAGAAAAAAAAGCATGTAACATCCTAAAGACTTATGGCTTTTTAAACACTTCAGGAGCTGTGCTATTCAAAGGTATTTCTTGTTGTTTCTCAATGGTTTTGTTTCTCAAAGGTTATCTGACTAAAAGAGTAAGATTCTAATAACAGGACCCTTACATTATTATAGGTTTGTCTGTTTTGTCTTCTTAATAAAAACAGATGCACAAACATAGAAAAAACTGAGCAGATTTAAACACTACTTTCTCTTCTTCTTGATGCTTTTTCAAGTAGCTAGTAGTGCAATGCAGCTTTGCTATGGCTTGTATATTTAGCCAAACTCACTGGGTCACCCCTACTCTTCTCAATAAGTGTGTTGGGTTCTTACTACTTTACTCTTCTTTAAACCAAAGTTTTTCCTTGATATGATGAGTACAACTTCTGTATCTGTATAGCCGGTATAACTGCCCTTCGGCGTAACACACCAGCTTCTGTATCTGTATAGCCGGTATAACCGCCCTTCGGCGTAACACACCAGCTTCTGTATCTGTATAGCCGGTACAACCGCCCTTCGGCGTAACACACCAGCTTCGCAGGCACGCGGCGCAGCGGTAGCTGGCTACATTAAACCGAATGACCTGTTACGCCTAACCTTTGAACGTCTAACTCTAGACATTGTTTAAAACTATCTAGTGACGATGCCCCTACTGTACTTGGTGGCAGCGAGTTCCACTCTACGATAGTTCTAAGAAAAAAATTGTATCTGTTCCCTTCCAGTCGGACAGTCCGTGTCGAGTGTTTGGAGCGGGGAAGTTTGCCCAGCCCGTCACGCGACAGTCCAGCAAGGACGGATCGACACCACAGAGCAGCACAGGGTTCAAGTATCAGGTATGGTCGGTTTTCTTTACTTCGTATGTATGTGTGTGAAGGTGTGGATCCCTAGGCTCTATCATTGCATGTCTGTTGTCAATGGAAGCACTACATACACGTATGCAGGGATCTCCCAGAAATTTAGAATATGATGGTGCTTAGTGGTAAAATCAACTACTTGGCAGCTAGCAAGAAAGTCCATGTATGAGCAGATACAACTAGCATGCTGAGGACATGTAAAACTAAAAGGCTGGATGCTACCATAGTCCTCAACCCCTTGAACAGTTGAGGTTAGGACTTGGTTAGCTTGTGTTAAACAATCTCTCGCTGTTAGGGGCTGATTTGGCCTCCTCCTGACTTGTGGAAGTGCTACTAGAAGCGTGATGTAGTCAGGATACTAGGACTAGGTACTAGGTAAGGTAAGGGAAGGTAAAAGTTGTAGGTCTGACCTTTCCATCTTTTCTTACCTGATAACATAATGATTGTTGTGGTTTATATTTTCAACCCTACTTCTTGCCATCACATCGTAACTTAGCTTGCCTATTGTACTAGCATAGCCCGAGGCTAGTGATTCTATTTGTGTCACGAGTTACAGATTAGCAACGGTCCACCGACTACTACCCTAAGACTAGTAACACTAAGACTGCTCCCAATTATTAGGCCTTCTGAAGCTTACTAAAACTACATTTTGTAAGTGGTTGAACTACATGTAAACTGGTGAAGTCAAGCCCTTTGAACTCTGCCAAAAAAACCTTTTGCATCTGAAATGAAATTAAGTGCAGTGCTATAGATATTACATGGCACAATTCAAATGTAAGATATCTACATTTGTATATTTTTAGGAGAGTGTGTTGGGGGGTTCACAAATATAGAACAGTCCAACAGGTCTAACAACTTCCTTTTTCTCAAACTGAAGAATGTCCTAGATTACTATAGCTGAACCACAGAGAGCCACACCTATAATGAATTGTTGTGCAGCAGAAAAAAAAGGTGCAATTCCATACACCTGGGTGACTGGGTGCCACACCCTCTTACTAGAATTTTTGTGATAGAGTGTTTTCAAGCCTTGCACTTGTAGGTTAACACTGCAGAACATTTAGCAGTAGGGTGGTGGTGTGTTAGATCTGCTAAGCAGTTCTATTAAGATCCCAAACCCCATGATGTTTCCTAGTTTAGATCTTGGCTGGCCACCAAGACTGTGGTCATGCGGATGGGTGAGGGTTCATTTGCGGTCATGCTAGCCTGTGTTACACAATCTCTCTCTGTCGGGCTGATTTGGCCTCCTCTCTGAGAGCTTGTGGCCATACATGTCTAACTCCAGAGATCCATTCCCATTTCCTGGAGAACTACCAATAGGAGCTCAGGATTCTTTATCACTATGAAAATCAGTCCAATAGGAGCTCAGGATTCTCTGTCACTATGGAAACCAGTCATCACAGCATCCAACACCATGGTAACAGACAGTTCTCAGTCTGACAATAATTGATCCATGTTAGCACATATAAACACACACAAGGTCATAACAGTCTTCTTTAGTTGTAAGAGTGTTTATGTTTTGTCTATGTCAACTGCCACTGTCTTGTTTGGTGCCTCGGAGAGTTTTGTGCCTGACACAGTTGTCGCTTTTCCTCCACAGTACTTGAGACCAGGATCAGATGTCAAGCTGTTGGGAGAAATGATGTTTGGATCAATCGCCCTGTCCTACCAGGGTTCTACCCTAAAGATTCACAACATCAGGTGAGATTCTCCCTACCCAAGAGATCTAGAACAGTCATATCATGCTGATAACCTGAGTAACAGTGGGGCAATAGTGGGGGAAAATATGTTCTAAGTGGCATAAATATAGAGATAATAGTCTGTTTTGTTTTGAGGTGTAATGTTGACATAATTCTGACATTATTTCTAAAACTTTTTCCGTTGTATTTTTTCCAGAGTTCCTCCACAACTGATGCTGACGAAAGTCTTCACTGTCAAACCAGTCAAGGAGGCGTCTCTGTGAGTAAAACCTTCTTCATATCATGTCTTACGACGCAAAAACTCTTGGCGGCTTTTTGTAAAGCTTTTTTGGTACATCTTTGTTTTAAAAACTGTTTGTATCATTTTGTGTGAACTAGGCCTGAAACATTCTTCCCATTTTAACTACTATCAGGAGGTACGCTAAGCTGGAACCCCCCTTTTAAGTCCCATTGTGTTTCTTCCTCCTGCAGAGAGGACAGTTGTGATAGCCAGGACCTTCTGACGGGACCAAAGACCATCCTGAACCTGAGTAACCGGTCAGGCAGCGGCAGCGCCTCCGTGGCCCACAGCATGCCCATGGCCGTGCCCAAGTCCCCAGTCCCAGAGAACCAACGGGAGGACGACGATAGCGGCATCGTGGCATCAGGTAACAGGGCTTGAAATCCTTTTTTCTTCACACCTGTAACAGGGCTCGAAATCCTTTTTTCTTCACACCTGTAACAGGGCTCGAAATCCTTTTTTCTTCACACCTGTAACAGGGCTCGAAATCCTTTTTTCTTCACACCTGTAACAGGGCTCAAAATCCTTTTTTCTTCACACCTGTAACAGGGCTCGAAATCCTTTTTTCTTCACACCTGTAACAGGGCTCGAAATCCTTTTTTCTTCACACCTGTAACAGGGCTCGAAATCCTTTTTTCTTCACACCTGTAACAGGGCTCGAAATCCTTTTTTCTTCACACCTGTAACGGCTCGAAATCCTTTTTTCTTCACACCTGTAACAGGGCTCGAAATCCTTTTTTCTTCACACCTGTAACAGGGCTCGAAATCCTGTTTTCTGCACACCTGTAACAGGGCTCGAAATCCTTTTTTCTTCACACCTGTAACAGGGCTCGAAATCTTTTTTTTCTGCATGCCTGCACTGGCGCAGGTAACATTGGAAGTTACCTACATTAGACAAATTTTACCTGCACCACTCAAAGAACAAGCTTGATTATGGACAAGAGGCGGCTTCCTGTGGTAACAGTCTTCATATCATTTCCATTTTTCCCTTCCAGCTGCCTCTAACAACAGCCTGGTGACGCCGTTCCCGTCGCCGAGCTCGTCCTTCTCCAGCACGAACTCGAACAGCTTCCACCGGCGCTTCATGCGCAGCCAGGCGACCAGTATGGAGTATGGGCTCATGAGAAGGTGCTCGGGCGACTTCTCCGGCTTCTCCAACAACGACGACGTAGGTTTTGATTTATTTGTTTGTTTGTTTAAGCCAACTTGTAAAACTACCAACTGGTTAAATATAGGTAATAACTTAACCAGAGTGACTGGTCGAAAGCTCTAGGTGAGAACCATGTTTTTGTGTTGGAACAAAAGTTTTAACTTTAAACTTGTAACTACCAACACAGATGAACTTTCATGATAGTTTAATAGGATCTTAGCTTATGGATCTTCCAAAGGTCTCTCACTGAGGTTGTTTATTTATTTGTTTGTTTGTTTGTCCAGTCGTTGCCGTCCCCGCCCACCTCTGGGTGCAGTCGGGGTCGGAGTCCAAAGATCGGGGTGGCCGTGATCATTTCACTACCTGAAACGGACGAAGAAAGCAGCAGGTATGGTATAGTGCATGCTCCACCATAATAAAACATACAATACAACACTAGGCACAGCAATAAATGCAAGCAACAGTATAATACAATAATACAGTAAATAATACAGTCATGAAATGGGCTCAAATTACATTATTTGGTAAAGGTGTATACCGGTAGGTGCACTTCAGAAATAAATAATTGCACAAAAAGCTTACTTGCACTGGTGCAGACCAATGAAAAATTAGGTGCACTGCACCAAATTTATTTGCACCAACTTTCACATAAATGGGTAATTCGAGCCTTGTGAAGAATAATAAAATTCAGTAATACAGTAAATATTTAACAGCCAAATGGAGAGGTTTAGCTTTTAGGCGGAGGTGCTGTATGGTAATTCTCCATTCGTTCCATTTCAGACAATTTCAGAAGTTTTTCTTTTCGCACTTCACCCTGCTGGAGACACACATGCACAAGCTGCGTATGGGAGTGGAGCGAGCGCTGAGGAAAACTTCCCAGCTCTTCATACAGAGGTGTATAGAGGTGAGTTACTGGGGTCTTCCCGTAGCCTTTTCAGAAGCTCGGAAGCGTGATGATGTCAAGAGTGAATCAAAAGATGGAAGCTACAACTGTCACAGTTCAGAGATGGTCGATGTCCCCTGATGTGCACTGTCTCCTTCACACCCTTCACAAAGTAGTCCTGCTCGTACATTCCCATTTTCATTTTTTTCTGCATTGTTACAATAAAATTTTCAGGCGTTGGACATGTTCCGTGAGGATGTGTGGCATCTGTACACGGCGGTTAGGATCCAGGAGCCCGTCTGGCTCAACATGATGTCCTACTCCAAACAGCGCCGCCAGCTGGTGGAACACTTTCTACAGGAGCTCATCCTCACCATGGACCACTGCAACAACAAAACCAACAACTAGTGAGTTTTTATAAAATTACTAGATAGTTTTAAACAATGTTTAGAGTTAGACGTTCAAAGGTTAGGTGTAACAAGTCGCCTGGTATAATGTAGCCAGCTGCCGCCGCGCCGCGTGCCTGCAAAGCTGGTGTGTTATGTCGAAGGGCGGTTATACCAGCTATACAGATACAGATACAGATACAGATACAGAAGCTGGTGTGTTACGCCGAGGGGCGGTTATACCTGTCGAAAAGAGCTAGGGGAATTTCCCCAGTACAATGAACCCGAAAATACTGTATATAGCATCTGTCTTCCAGTGGAAGAGTAGCTCTTCAGTGTGCTATAACTGGTTCGAGATCACTTTCACTTATCACTTTCTTTCTCTTCACAGTTTCTTGAGCACCTTGCTGACAGCCGTGCTGACTCATCACCTGGCCTGGGTTCCCACGGTAACGCCGGCAGGTGCCACGCCCCCCAGCAGGACCTATCTGGACAAGCACTCTTCCAAAACGGTGAGGGCACACATTCAGATGTTTGTTTGTTTGTTTGTTTATTTGTTTAGTTGTTTAGTTGTAACTCAATCATGACTGAGTAGAGCCTTCGGTACAGTATACAGCTCAGGCTGTTCTATGGACGGTCGTTGCATTGATTTTTACAAAATATGTTGATTTTTCTTCCCAGCTGGACATGTTAGCCAAGACCCATCCCTACAACCCCCTCTGGGCACAGCTCAGGTGAGTCTGCATTTTATGAACAATATTTGCTCTCTTTTTTTGTCAGTCAACATCCTTTGGAGGTTTCAGTGTCTTTTAGAAAGTGTACAAAGCTGAGTTTTGATAAGTTTGTTGTAGATTTTCTTGTCTCAGATGACGACTTGTAATATCTCTCCTGTTTTATAACCCCTTCTGTTTGACATGATAGATAAACAACACTCAAACAAAATGATAGGTTTGGAATATATACAATGTAACATAAAACTCCCTCCACTTGATTGAAGAATTCGGTAGAAGTCAAATTCTGAATCAAGGTTGAACTGTGATTTCCAACACAAAAAATTGGACTTACCCAAATTTTCGAATGTTTTAGTTTTTGACTGATTCTGCAGGAAGAATTCGTCCTGCAAGAATTCCTGCAGGAAAGACATTTTTGCTGCAGGAATTCCTGCAGGGAGAAACATGATTTCTGCAGGAATTTCTGCAGATTTTAAATCAAATCTTTATTCAGTAAGGATCTCGCCGATTAGCCCGATTTTCGTCCTTATTACAGAATAGATCACTTACAACAATGACTTGTACACTAACGTATTAATATATAGTTTAACTCGCTTAAAACATTTACAAGACTATAACACAGTTAATAACTATACATAGAATACAATTACAAAGTGCCTTTTAACATACGTGCTAATGGTGCTACACAACTGATTAATTGTCTTGTTGTAGAGACGAACTGCACAATGGAGGAAAGAGTTGCTAAGTCTCTTAGTCTGGACTTAGATAGAAACATGATTTCCTGCAGGAAGAATGTTCTAAGCTTATGCCAATGTTCCCCCCTTCCCAGTGACCTGTATGGTGCAATAGGGTACCCCATCAAGTTAGCGCGGACGGTGGTGACGGGTAGGAAAGCAGAGGTCGTCAACCGGCTTCTCTACCTGCTTAGCTACTTCATTCGCTGCAGCGAGGTGTGTCGGTTTGTTTATTTGTTTATGTTTTTGTTTGTTTTATGTTTATGTAAACGTTCATTCACACGAAAACATAAAGAAGAAATGATATGTATAAAACAGACATTACAATCATCATCATCAATAACATAAATACCATTGTGTTTATTACCAGTAATAATAGCCAGGGCAGCATCCTTCTAAGTTTCTGTATTAGACTAGTTTTAGCATTTGAATATTAAGTAGCTCAGCAATGTAAGACCAGACTTCCATCTCTTTGTTCCTGAACACCAGACGCTGAGTACATAATGTCAGATCCTCTACTAACCCTTCTGGAATAAACTAGCAGCAAAGCTAGTTTCAAGTCTCCATTCCAGTTTATCATCAAGACCAAGAGCACAACAAATATGATGATGATTCAATATGTACAAAAGTGCTATTTTGAGCTGTGACTGTTGCAACTGTTTTAACACTTGTGTTTTCTGTCCGTCTATGAAGGTTCACGAGAACTCAGAGGAACGCGATGAAGCGGGAGAAACGGCAGGGAAACCCGAGATCCACTCGTGCCTCGTGTGCGGGGAGGAAAGCGGCGCTGAGTACGTCCTCGTGTCGAAGGAAGAGGAAGGTTTCGCTTCCGCCGTCGACACCAGCTGCGCTCACGGCGCGGACGAACCGAACGACAGACGAACGTCCGACTCCACCAACAGGCTGACTCCGCAGAGAAGAGACTCGAACGAGAGCAATAACAACACCGTGGTGTGTCGGGAATCTCCGACTGACCTGCAGGTGAGTTTAGCGATCGTGTCTCTGGACCAAGGGGTTGGGAGTTCGAATCCTGACTGTTGTTGCTCACCCAGCATGCACACTGCTGGAAAGCATCACAGTCCTTAGGATGGGACCACTCATTTCATTCTGCTTGTCAAATAGAGCTAGAGGAATTTCCCCGGTACAGTGAACCTGTAAATACTGTACATAGAGTCTGTCTTCTCTGTCCCAACCAGTAGAAAAGTACATGTAGTTCTTCAGTGAGCTAAAACTGGTTTGAGATCACTTCCAATTTCTTTTTTTTTTTCAGGAGTCCAGGCTGGAGAATGTCTCACACGTGCAGAGAATTTCCCCGCGGTTCGAGCGGACGTCGGACGCGTTAGTCGACGCAGCTGGCAGCAGTGCTCTGTTGGTAGGTAAGGAAGAAGGAATGGTGTCACCAACAAGGCAACTGGATGAGAAGGAAAAGTTCAGGTATGCCAGGATGGCGTCTAAGGAAGGGAGCATCAGTATGCTGGACGAGTATTTTGACGGGGAGACGGAAGCGAAGACTATTGACGACATTCAGGACGAGTTGATCAGGCAGTCTCAGGAGGAACAGAGGACGACCTGTGATAGACATGGAGAATCAGACAGGCACCTGGTGGAGGTGCAAAGGACTGCCCTGCAGGACGGCGTGTCAGACTTATCCAGGCCTGTAACGTTAGAAGGAATAGACATCTGCGAAGTAGAGTCGCACGGGAGAGCGTTGCTCCCCCCGGACGCTCTCAGCCCTGTCGATGAAGTGCCTACACCTGTAGTGTCCTGTGCAGGTACACCTGTCGTCGTCTCACCTGTATCAGGTGGCACCACACCTGCCTCCACCTCCCCAAGAACTTCCCCCGCACCCACGGTGGTCCCAAAGGAAGGTGCGGTGACCACGCAGGCGTTCACGGATGCCATGTTCGAAGGGTCCACGGATAGCACGTTGACGAACGCCAGCTTTTCCACCAGCTGCGAGAGTAACCGGACGGCCACGCGTACCCCTGTCCAGCAGGACCAGGCGGACGGAGTTTTCTGTTGGCAGGAGGAGGAGGAGGAGGCTGGGGTGTCGGCCCTGCCTGGTGGAGGGGCTGATAGGAAGATGTCTAGCTGCAGTTCCCATGGAGACCAACAGGAGGTGCTTCCAGATGACCTCCCCATGCCCAGGTATGATGATTTGTTTGCTTGTTTGTTTGTTTGTTTGAACCATTCTTTGATGATGATTAACCATGTTCTGCGGCTCATAGTTGTTGGAAGAGCCTCTGGCTGTAGTCCGTCTTTCTTCATTTCGTTCCACTGTGTCTTCTCTGACAGCGGCCTTAGCTCTCATAGTTTCTTGATGGTTCTTAGGTTTCCTATTCCATTGTTTTTGAGGTCAGGTATATTTTCATGACATGGGTGTGGCGTAGTAAGCACTGCTGTCAACGTTAGTATTAATATTGCCTTCAACTTTAAAGTTCAAGTAAAAACTAATATTGCAGGTAGCACATTATTGTAGATACCATAAAGCAAAGGCCCATGGCTTAAACAGGTAAACAAATACTCATTTTTATGTTTGATGATATAAAGTTTTGTTGTATTTTTCAGGTCTAAATCGGTGCAGAATCCTCAGCAAAGATTGGAGTCTAACTTTGGAAGGTCTCTCCTGGCTGGGTAAGTCTTGCAGCAATACATGTCAGGGCTGAAATTCATTGCACCTTACCTGAAAATTTAGGCTTACAGATAAAAATTTGGGTGCAATTTTTTTCGATAAAGTAGAATATCAGCAAAATGTATTTACAAACCCTATTGCCTCATTGTATTTATACTTGACTGAATTAAGCTTACATTGCTCTTCTCTCAGCTAATCTAATGTCCTGAAGTGTACAATGTCCATACATTTGTATATCATTTTACTTTTACCTTTGACATCACCCACTCTGATTTTCATCCTATAAAAATTTTTTTTTTAATGAAAGTGCATGTTGGTATATGTCCTTTGTTATACTTCTTTGTATTATTTTATCATGGACTCAGGAAGACAAGTGATGTATCGCTAAGGGAGATCTAGATAAAACAAACAAACAAATAAACAAACAAACCTTCCTCTTCCCACAGTTACAGTGAGAAGTACCTTCCTGACTTTGTGCTGCTGGGGACGGGCGAGAGCGACTTCAGACAGCAGCTGCAGACCGACCTGCAACTCGCCACACAGACCTCCGTACTGGACGAACCAATCGCAGAGGCCGTCTGCATCGTGGCCGACACCGACAGATGGTACACACGTGTTTGTTTGTCTGTTTGTTTGTTTGTTTGTTTGAGACTTTGTTTATTCATGAAATACTCAAATCAGCACATGTTGCTTAGTTCATGTCTTATTACTTACAGGACAGAAGTATTGTTTTCGGTTGCGTTGATCAATAGTTTGTGTATTTGTGCCAAGTCTGCACTGGGACCTGGGGAATGGAGTCATTGGATTTTGAGTTTCACTGGAGTGAACTCCAGCTCAGTGTACCCTTGGAATCATGATGTGGTTTGCGGCCGGCCAGGAATGTGTGACCGTGTTGCAGTTGTGGGTTGTAGTTACTTCATACAGTCGTATGAGTAGTAATCCATTGTGTGATGTAATTCAATCGGGAATTTTCCTCTGATCATACAGCACAGTTCCAAAACATTCATCATGGATACCCAATACAATCCCGGAAGTCTGAAATGTCTTATTTCTTGTTTTAACTTGATCTAAACACGGGCGACTAAATTTATCTGTATCTGTTCTGTACAAATGTATCTGTATAGCCGCTATAACCGCCCTTTGGCATAACACACCAACTTCGCAGGCACGCGGCGCGGCGGCAGCTGGCTACAGTACACCGAACGACATATTACACCTAACCTTTGAACGTCTAACTCTAAACAATGGTTTATTAAGTAGTAAGAAAATAAGTGAATTTGTAATAACTTCCCCCCCCCTCCCCCAGGACCGTACAGCTGTACTCAAGCCAGAGGAGGGGAGACAAACCTGCTGCTGATGTCATGGGGTCATCCCAGGTCAGCGGCATCCTGCAGTCCGTGGCCAACCTCCACAGACTCAAGATGCCTGCCGAGTTCGTAAGTATCATGTTACGAAGGTCACCTTAAAATTTGATACTGTAATTCACTTTGTGTTCACGGCAGCAAAATTTCATTTACTGAAGAAAATGGACATGTTCACGGAACTTTATCTTCACGGTGGTGGCAAGTGCAGGGAAGGGGCAAAATACAAATGATTTGATAATGGTAATGATAAGTTCACAATACAGAAGTGACAGTGAAAACTGTGAACATAACAGTACTGTAACAGTGAAAAAATCAGGAATTACAGTATGCATTTTCTCAAGTTCAAGGACACCGAGTCTACTTGTTGTTGGTGTTGAGTTCAAAAACAGGAAATGACACAAGAAAAGAGAAATAAAAATGTTATTTCGAAAGTGCCTAGAACAACCTGTAAACTTGAATCTTAATTAAAGAAAGAAATCCCTGCCAAATGCGAAACTTAACCTTAACCTTGCTGTGACCTTTCCCTCCTGTCTTAGTGCCTGATGCATCTTGAGGACCGTCTTCAGGAGTTGTTCTTTAAGAGTAAGATGTTAGCGGAGTACCTGCGGGGTCACACAAGGGTCACCATTAAGGAGTTGTCAGCATGTGTGGGGTAAGGACCTTTTGTCTTATTTTTGCGAACAATGCATAGAAAAAATTGTTTGCTGATATGAACTCTCTTACTTCATAAGGAAGTAGACTTTTTGCTCCAGTGCAAATTAGCAGAAATGGATTTACTAAAAATGATAGATCCAACTATAGATAATTTCACTTTGTTTCATTTTATTTATTTTACCAGTAGATTGCACTCAGGGCAGTGACCTGTTTTTCAGGTGTCCCTGGGCGTACCCCAAATGATGTAAACTCTATCTTCTTGATATATTTTGCCTGACCCTTACCCCTTCCCTCATGACCTCAATGAAAAGTGGTCTACAGGCTGATTTAAGCTTTCATGAATCAAGAATGGTTCAAACAAACATCCTATCATCATCTTCTTCCATTCATGATGATGATGAAGTCAGCTATCACTGATTGCCTTGTTTTTTTGTGTTTTTTTTTTTCAAGGATTGAGTCGAGCGACCTGCCTCTTCTGACAGCTGTGGCCAGCACCCACTCTCCTCACGTGGCCATGAGTCTGGTCTGAACCACTCCAAACCAGTCCAAACCGGTTTCAGCTGGATCAAACCAGTCCAAACCGGTTACAGCTGGATCAATCCAGTCCAAACCGGTTACAGCTGGATTAAACCAGTCCAAACCAATTACAGCTGGATCAATCCAGTCCAAACCGGTTACAACTGGATCAAACCAGTCAAAACCGGTTACAGCTGGATCAAACCACCTGCTGCTATGTGCCTGGTCTGGACCAGTCCAAACCGCTTCCAGCTGGATCCAACCACTCTCCTATCTCCAAAGTATTGTGAAGCTTACAGTAATCGGACCCTTGTACATCTTTGCCATGAAAACTACTGTGTATGGGGCCAGTTTTTGTTGTACAAAGCCTGGTTTGGTGGTAAAAAAAACAGTTGGTAGATACACTGGACACACAAGCACATCGGCAGAACGTACTGCGCCTGCGCAAAACCTGGATTTTCGCTGGATGTTTGATCAACGTTGCATCAGAATTTTGCCTGTTGCAGACCATATCTTATTCTACACAACATTTGAAAACTACAGACGGGGTGTCACCCTTATATACGTGAATTCGACCTTATATGAGACATTCTGCCCAAGTGCTATGCATAATACATTACGGGTTTCGCGCAGGCACAGTACGTTCTGCCGACGTGCTGGCACACGGTATGTAAGAAGTGCAGAATTCCTTGAGTGTCCTTTCCAGGTCTTCCAGGGCAGATTTTGATGTTCTTGTCTGTGCCAAAAGGAGCAACACAGGGCATTTGAAACACTTATACTTGTACATAACTTAAGAACTTTGTGTCAAGTGGGAATGTACACTTATCCAAGGGCTCTATCACAGTTAGAAAATGGATTTAACAGTTTTGATACGTTTTGTAAGAAGTGGGCAAACTGCCAACGCCTGTGCAAGTCTCGTGCCCTAGAAAGAAATCACGTGCCTTGAAAAGTTGTGTCCACCCTACCTGTGACATCGTACCATTTGTACTGAACCCCCTCTGTGATTGGCCAAAAAACATCACATGACACATGACCTTTAACCCGGATGTGGTAATTTAACACTGGTACATTTTGTACACACGAGTATGTAAAAAACATGAATATTGAGAATATACAATGTAAAATTGGACCATGGATATCTGTATCCTTCCAGAGAATTACTATGCAATATCTTGTACTTGTTAGGCTGAAAAGTTGCCAAGGCATATTGTTATTGTAAAGTGCTGACATGGGGCCTGAATAGTGTTTGGATGTAGCCTGGGTGCCAGACAGTCTTCAGGGTTAGTACACAGGCCAGCCCTGGAGCCGAGGAGCTAGCCTGTATACTGGCCCTGGCAACAGTCTGGCACCCAGACTAGCCCTGGAGCCGAGAAGCTACATTTGTAGCCTGTATACCGGCCCTGGCAACAGTCTGGCACCCAGGCTAGCCCTGGAGCCGAGGAGCTAGCCTGCATACTGTCCCTGACTAAGTCTGGTGTCCAGGCTAGTTTAGGTAGGGAAACGTGTATATTTGTGTACATATGAACGTCATTTGTAGAACTGTCCCCCTGCCATGAAGTTTTGTAACTGTACCTTAGCTGAGAGACCTATTTCTCCTCAGAAGCCATGACTTTTGTCAAACGTTCCAAGCCCTCCTCAAGAAGTTGATGCATTATTAGATTTTTTTCCGGAAAAGATGGAGAGGCAACATCTTCAAGGGTGCATTGAGAATTTTACGCACTCCTTGCAAGATACGACGATAGAAATGTGAAACTTGAAGAGAACCTTCCATTTTTTCTTAGATCATTTTGAAATGAAAACAAACAAATGATTGAATCAAAGCAGACACTATGGATGTAACATTCAGAGAGATATATATATAGGTCCAAACTTTTCAATGAAGAAAGGATCTATTGTTTTGAGATTTGGGACTTGTTTGAGCCTTACTTTGGGAGTTACTCGTCCAGAGTCTCTAAGAAGAAAATGCAAATGTCTTCAGCAGAAAATGCCAAGACTAGTGTAAGACTGTCCTATGGATGTCATGTTGCCATAGATTAACGAGATTTGTTAAGGAGCTTCTCTTGTAGCTTGCCATGTTTGGTAAGAATTGAAGGCATCTGATTGTAAGATAAAACCATGGGTTAGGATGGGCTTAATGTAATTTGTGTCTCCATTTGCCCATCATTGCAATTGTTAGAAATGTTGATAGATTCATCCTGAGTTAATTGTATTAAATTGTGTTTTAGTTACAAAGCAAACCTAATGTTGCAATGAGGGTTGAGGCTTGTACAGTGTATCTTATTATTACCATTGCAAGTACAGTCCAAACTGTTTAAGAAGACCACTCAGGACCAATAAAGTCTGGTTTACATTGTATGTTCACAGGTGGTCAGTATAGACAGGAGTCTTAATGCTTAACGTGTCAAAGGGAAAAAGTGGTCACATTGGCCAGGTAGTCCTTATATAGAGGTGGTCATTTGTACGGGTTTGACTGTATTTCTTCTGGCACAAAGTTGTTGCAATGTGTTTAACTTAGAATGCCCTTAGAAACAATGACATTTGTGATCTGTGCTGTCTAAAAAGGAGCTAGAGAAATTGAAATTGAGAAAAGGACTTGTAAGGTTTAGTGCGGCCAGTCACCAGTTATGTAAAAAGTTATGTAAAGAACAGGTCTGATTCTACAGGCATAGGCCTAGGAAGAAAAAAATGTTGTTTACGGTTTCCCGACCAGCCCTTGCAAAAACCTGCCAACCCTTACCTTTTTCGGCTGCTGGCAAGATCATATTCTGACATCTGAATTTCAAGCCCTCTGAAACGTTATTTCACACGTTTTCAGATGCCAATTTTCATTGAGTAAATCGGGTGAAATATTAGTCCCTTCCCCACAAACGGAGGGACGGGTCCTGGAGACAGCCCTGGTCCTGATGCATCTCAGTTTTACATTGTTAAACTGTTTTTTAATCACTTCAGCCAAAATTGAAAAAAAAACAGGATCCCTACCATACCAACCGACCATGTTTTTTTTTTCAGGACTGAAATCGGAAACACATTTTTTTCCCTAGCCCTTATGGTGAAGCATAAATAATACCTCAGTTGGTGGAAGATTTTTTGTACAAAGTATGGGAGGATGGTGGATATATGTGCAATGGACGTGTAATATTCCCTGGGTTAGAACATGTACAATCATGTATGTGTTCATGTTAGTGTAGTGTAGTGTACAGAGGTGATGAGGAAAATAACTTATTTGGAAATAAATGCATTTCACTTAATAGATAGAGGCTGTCTTGTCTTGACTGTATTTTAACTGCGATGAGTACATTTATGAACTATACAGGGAGTTACACATGTATTGTCAACTTTCCCGATGACTTCATCTTGACAACTTGTGCATGTGTTAGTGCATGTTTGTGTGTCTGTGAGTGAATGTGTGTGTGTGGCTATGTGTGTATGTGTCAGTTTGCATGTGTGTGTGTGTTGGTCTGTGTTACAATGTAAGACATCTGGAATATCCATTCAACATAACCACTGTATAGCAGTTTAGAAAGCTTTTATTTACACAACAAAGCAATGACAAATCCTCATTTCCCAACAAACTTTCAGCCAGTCCAGATCCTACAGCAAAACTTTAAATGTGACCAGTTCTACAGAGCTACAAGGACAGTTGAAGGATGCTTCAAGTTGACTAAATTTTCTGACACCAATTTACAAAATACACTTACAATGGGAGGACCTTGTAATGTAAATACTGTATAACCTCAACAGCCACAAGAAAAAGACATTGAATCCAGTGCCCTAATAACTTTAACTACTGGTCATTTTACAAAATACATTCAATGTGCTGCACCCAAAAAATTGCCGTTTATATGACAAGCATTTTACCCCCTTTATACTAAAGCACATCCTCCATACATGTAACTAATTCTTTACTTAATAACTCACACATGTACATCTGATTCCACAATTTAATACCTAGTGGTATGAAAACTAATAGGGTTAATTCTCATTTCTTTATAATGCGAGAAACTTTTCTTACTAGGCTCACAAATTACACGTACAAAAATTTGTGATCAAATGCAAATTCTTACCACATAGAATGTAAATATCTTGACAAAACACTCAATGGATGGATTCTACAACACATCCTACATGTAACGTTACACAGGGCAGAGCGATTCACTGTGATATTGGAAACAACCTTCATACATGTAATTTTCCATACATGTGGACAATACTAGGCGGACTTTCATTTCCAAGCAGAATTTGATTTCTTGTACATTTCTTTTTTACCTTACACCAAGGACACTATCCCTGTCCTTGCTTACAACAGGCAATATAGGAAAGCAACTTGAAAAATGAACTAAACAAGTAACGTTAACAAGATATGCACAAGAGACTACATCATCATCTGCTTGAAGACACTTTTAACGCAAAGTTCACCCACTGTACATCGTACAAAATCTGTGTAATGTTAGCTGGGAAGCTGGCAGTCAAGTTTTCCTTTTTGGAACACTAACGTTAAGTTAAACCCTTCCAGTAAAAAACATTTTATACGAAACTAAACGTTAACTTACCCTTATTACCATTATGCACTCTTGATGAGCTACAGTTGTAGGAAAGCAACAAGGAAAAGACATGGCATAGCTTATTTCACAGGCAAAGAATGTAATAATGCCACCTAACATTACATCACATGTGTATATCGTAATTATTACACCATTGTAAGTGAATAATTTATTACTTATTACTTGCATACAGTTTGGAAACCCAGTCAGACATGTACTTCTGGTAGCAGCTATTGTAGAACCTTGGTATAATATTCTTTGGAACACACTGCCATAATACATGCATCAAGTCATCTGTGTTTACAAGGCTCTATGGGAGGGGGGCTCCTGGCTGCATGACCTTGTTCAGTTCTATGGGAGGGGAGGGGTAGTTGGGCTCCTGGTTACATGACCTTGTATCTGCCTTTATTGAGTTCTATGGGGAAGGGGGGGGGGACTCCTGACTGCATGACCTTATCTCTGCCCTTGTTGAGTTCTATAGAAGGAGGGGGCTCCTGGCTACATGACCTTGTCTCTGCCCTTGTTGAGTTCTATGGGGAGGGGGGCTCCTGGCTACATGACCTTGTCTCTGCCCTTGTTGAGTTCTATGGGGAGGGGGGCTCCTGCCTACATGACCTTGTATCTGCCCTTGTTGAGTTCTATAGGGGGAGGGGGGCTCCTGCCTACATGACCTTGTATCTGCCCTTGTTGAGTTCTACTAAAGAGGGAGGGGGGCTCCTGGCTACATGACCTTGTATCTGCCCTTGTTGAGTGGTTGGTAGGAGTTCTGTAGTCTGACCAGCTCTTCCTTGATCAGCCGTTTGATCTCTGCTTTCGCCTTCTGCACTGACATCTCATTGGTACCTGCAGGGCAACATGTAAAGGCTGCAGCTCAGCAATCATAGAACAAATATTTCTCTACTGTGTATACTGTGGCAGAAGTCTTAACTTCCCAGAAAATAATACACAAGAAAGCACCCTCTAATTTCAAATAACATGGAGTAGAGGGAGAAATGAATAAGTTTCAAATGTGGTACAGAATGGGCACAGTTTGATCCTCCCGATGACAGAGAAGACAGTACTTACTCTCGATGGCCAGGTAGATTTTCCTCTCTCCTTCCTTGACCTCCTTGCCAGGTGGGAAGTAAGTGCCACGGACAGTGATGCCAGCTTCTGAGTACTCCTGGATGTGAGCTAGCGCCTCCTGTATTAGCAGCAACAACAAATATTTAGGGCAAGCAAATTATTTCACTAAGATAACGAGAAAATTTAAAAAATCAAAATAGGGGCTAGTTGGGCAGCCATGGTTGTATCTTGTTGAAAAAACACACAATGCCCCTGGTTACATGACCTTGTATCTGCCCTTGTTGAGTTCTATGGGGGAGGGGGGCTCCTGGCTACATGACCTTGTATCTGCCCTTGTTGAGTTCTATGGGGGAGGGGGGCTTATGGCTAAATGACCTTGTATCTGCCCTTGTTGAGTTCTATAGAGGGAGGGGGGCTCCTGACTACATGACCTTGTATCTGCCCTTGTTGAGTTCTATGGGGGAGGGGGGCTCCTGCCTACATGACCTTGTTGAGTTCTATAACAATCAACAGACCTTTGACGTGACCTTCCATCGTACAGTCTGAGGGAAGTCGTTGATTTCCAGCTCCTCTTCGTAGCGTTTGAAGGTCTCGACGTTCGTCTGCTCTTCCTGCGTGTCTTCGCTAGCCTGGGGCGTGTAGCCCAGCTTGGCGTTGATACGGTCGGCCATTTGTTCTGCTATGGTCTTAGCCTGGTGGGAGGAACAGTGGTGAGATGAACTCTAACTCTAACCTCAACCTTGCCCAGAACTCTCACTAGCCTGGGGCATGTAGGCTAGCTTGGTGTAATATAGTCAGTCTGGTAAGACGAACATATGGCTAGTCCTACAGGTTTCAATATTGCACATAATGAAAACATACAGACAATCATACAGATAACAACATGTCACCAAACTTAATTACAAGATGTCTTAACTTGAATAACATTCAACAGTCCTACGATGAAAGTACTTACGGACACAGCTGGTGCTGCCAGGATCTCTCCCTTCATCACAGCCGAGGCAGCCTGCTGCACGACATCCTGGGGAAAAACACATGGAAACACATCAATATACACACACTTGAACTAAAGGAGATCCTGAACTAAAGGAGTCTCTGATGGAGGACAGAGTGAACTGGAAGATACTTTCAAGTTTAGTTTCAGCGGTAAAGTAAAGTAAAGTAAGTTGCATTAACAAAAACTTATTGATGGTGAACTCAAAATCAGAGTGGGAGAGTAATAAGTAAAATGACATAAAAAATAAATCATACAACAGATTACAACAAATTAGCATTTAAATAACTGAAAACTTGAATGAAGTGAACACAAAATCAGGGTGGGAGAGTTCAGAGGTCAAGACAAAAAATACAAGCCCTATCATATCCAGAACCGTGCCTATCTAGTTATGTGCCTGAATGTGTTGGGGTTAGGATCAGACACGGTTCTGGAGAGTCTCCGCGTATCCAAGAATGTATATTTGCCCCAGGCACGGTTCTGGCTTCGCGTGGACTATCCAGAACCGTGCCTGAGCATGGTTCTGGATAAAGCATGGTTCTGGATAAAGCATGGTTCTGGATACAACAGGCCTCACCTGTGCTTGGTCTCCCAAGTTCTTCTGCATGTTGATGCGCGTGGCCAGTCGTTTGGCCAGCTCCAGTTTCTCAGCGGTTGTCTTGGTCAGCTCCAGCGGCTGGCTGGTAGTCTGGACGTTTGCAACCGGCGCCGTCACATCCTTCACACGCTTCTTGGAGGCAAACATGTCCTCGATCTGCTGGTCAATCTGAAGAAAAGAAACAGAAGAAACAGATATCAAAACCTCAGTCTCAACCTCAAAACTGCTGTGACAGACACGTCGGTGAAGGTTCGACATCCAGGTGATAAGATACGCCAAAAACAGTTACTCAAGCAACTGGATATGGTTTTGGAAACGGTCAGACGTTTCAGGTGGCATCCACTACCTTTCGTCAGTGACACTAAGAGACTGCAGGAGAATTGCAGGTTTATATTAATTTAAGCACAAACTATTGATTGATATGCAAATAAGTCTCTCTGACAGCTGTGACAGACAGTTAATGACCTCACACAGTTTATGACTTTGAACATAGAGACATGAACTGTCCTTCAAACCTAGTGCTCTGAAGTTGTACAAATTAGAAGTACAATACGAGTTCATCTTACTGGTATATTATAATTGCAGCATGCTTTAGATGTATCTAGTTGGCTTAAAAGATAACAATGATTAAATGTTTCAATCAACAGCATTTAACCTAGCCTGGAGTCCAGCCTTGAGAGCTTTAGTCTGCCCAAGATCTGCAACCCCGCCAATGACGTTTTGCTAGGTACAGGTGGATTCCATTTCAACGTTCCTCTTATCAAACAAACAAACAAACTCACGTCGACAGCCGCATCCTCTTCGTCCGAGTCCTGCAGGCCCAGCGCCGCTTTCTGCAGTTTTCTCCTCTCGTCAGCCAGGGCCTGTTCCGTCTCGTCAAACTTGAAGCCCTTCCCGGTAAATCCACTCGTCTTTTTCACTGCCTTTCCTTCCTAAATGTAACAACAGTAAAAAAAATTTCCCAAATACTCTCAATACTGCATTAGTTCTGTCTGTTTTTCCTCCTAAGAGGTACCAATAGTAAAAAAAGTTTCTATATATACTTACATAAGAAAATGTCGAAGCAAGAGATATTGAAATACCTTACTGTACTTTCATGTAAAATTGATTGTAATGTACATAGTTTGTAGTTTTGTATCCATATGTTTCAATAAGAGACTCCTATACACCACTATGACTATGCCCTACATTGTACCGCTTACAACTGGTGTGCAATAAACTTGGACTCGACGTGACTCACAGCTTTTTGTCTGTCGACGTACTCGGTCCACAGGTTGAGCACCTCCTCGGGGACCGGTCTCTCCGACAGCTCCAGCGCTTTGATGACATCGCCAGCGTACCGACCCTGGTCTTCCGTTATAAACGTGTACGCGAAACCCTTGTTGCCTGCTCTGCCCGTCCGCCTGTGGAATGGACATAACACAAACATTTCACATTTAATAATCTACAAGCGGCATCTGAGCTGGCTAGGCCATGTTACAAGTTTTTCATCAATCAGACTAACAAAGCAAGTCTTAAACTGGAGCCTACAAGGGAAAAGACGCATAGGTCGACCAAAGATGAACTACAAACAAACAATCGAGAGGGACCTGCAAACAGTAAATCTGAACTGTAAGGATGTAGAGAGAATGACTGCTGACAGAACTTGCTGGAACGCTCTGACTGCCTCGTGTCGGAAAACACGGAAGCTCCTAAGTCCTAAGTACTGCACAGTGCCTACCCCATGGCCATGACTATACATGTATGTCTGCTCTATAACACACTAGTACTGAACGGTGCCTACCCCACTCTGTGTACATAGTCCTCGTAGTGGTTGGGGCAGTCGTAGTTGATGACCAGGATGAGTTGTTTCACGTCCAGCCCTCGTGCGGCCACTGACGTCGCCACCAGGAGCCGAATGTTGCCGGACTTGAAGTCATTGATGATGCTGTCTCGGTCGTACTGGTCAATACCTGAAGGAGTAAAGAAGGCAAACTTAACTGATCCAATTTTAGCACAGAGAAAGCTTTTCATAGTTTTCCATCCTCTGATGTATGTTATCCTCCCATCTTTCCTGTTGCTTGCCCCTCTTTCATTCATTCTTTATTTCAGGTAAAAAACCCATAAAACACAGTACATCATTAAAATAATACAAAACTCTAGAGACATACGAATAATACAGAAAACAAACCTAGATGCACACTATTGTAAGTCCTTTGGAAGATAGAGTTCCTGTAAAAGGCGTCAGATCTTAGAAAGCGAATGATGATTGCGTTATGGGAGGAAAGTAATCGTTATAAGAAAGAGTAACAAATCCTCCTCCTTTCTTCCTCCCTTCACTGTTCCTTACACAATAGTTTGGCTAGTCCCGATGACCGTGGCACAGCTATCGTTTCCTAACTGTGGTTAGGAGGTCTTCGTATGGACATATGTTTTGTTTGACTGTTTCGTACTTCATCATTTGAGATGCGGCCTCTGTTTTACCTCCCAATCAGCTGACCCGACAGCAAGAAATTGTGTGCCACTAAGTGGAGAAGGTGCCCAATCAGCCCCTGACAGTGAGAGATTGTGTAAAACTCGGGGAGGAGGCCCTATCAGCCCCTGAAAACTCAGGGAGGAAGCCCAATCAGCCTCTCACAGTGAGAGATTGTGCATGGCAGGCTACCTGACATCTGCCTAGAGATGCCTGCATGACTTACCTCCATGTAGAGAGAGACAGGAGTATGCTGCCTTCAGCATGTCTTACCTCCATGTAGAGAGAGACAAGAGTACGCTGCCTTCAGCATGTCTTACCTCCATGTAGAGAGAGACAAGAGTACGCTGCCTTCAGCATGTCTTACCTCCATGTAGTGACAGACAGGAGTACGCTGCCTTCAGCAGATCCCTCAGGAGCGTGTCTGCCACCTCCTGTCTCTCCACAAACACCAAGACGCTCCCCTTCTCCTGGTAGTTTCCCAGCAGCTCCAGCAACTTAAAGAACTTCTGCTCCTCCTCAAGAACAACCTTGGAGAGACAAAACAAAGAAACTGTAACGTCTACTACCTTAAAGGTAACATAATTCTGTCAGGTCACACATATATCTGCCACCCTGAAATAAAAAGATCTCCAATGTAACGCCCCTCAGTATAATGCACTCCTGCATATCTAAACTGTGTATATCTAGTTTATAATTCAAACAAATGTCAGAATTTTCGGACTTTTTTATCCAAATCACTGCATTGATAAATGGAAAAAAACTGTAACAACTAGGAAGGCAAGGACTTTCTTCAACTGTTGGTACCAAAATCTGAGCATCGTAGCTTTTCCTCAAGCCCTGTTTTCGCCTTCATCTCTACTTGAAGAACTTTAAGACGTCCGAGAACCAAGACGCCGGCAGCGAGACGTACCACGTGCTGCTCCACATCGCTGCAGACCACGCTGCGACCTCCGACCTGCACCTCGATGGGCTTCTGCAGCACCTTGCGGGCGAGCGCCTCCATGTTGCGAGGAAACGTGGCCGAGAACATCACGGTCTGTCGGTCTGGACGCACGCTGTTCACGATGTGCATTACCTGGTTGAGGGGAGAGCAATATATACATTATACATTATAAATAGTTATGCCTTCAAGTACCAGAGTTATCAACCAAGGATTGAGGTTTTCAAAAACTCATTTTATTTCCGAGAACTATCGTAGAGTGGAACTTTCGGTGTAATGTAGCCAGCTGCCGCTGCACCGCGTGCCTGGGAAGCTGATGTGTTATGCCGAAGGGCAGTTATACAGGCTATACAGATACAGATACAGATACACAAGTGTGACTAGTTCTGTCAGTTAATTCTAGTGATGCTGAAGAAGAGTGATGATCCTGCTCAAGAATGAGGACATTGTGGCTCCCACCTGTGGTTCGAACCCCATATCAAACATCCTGTCAGCCTCGTCCAACACCAGGTACGTACAGCGGCGAAGGTTTGTGACTCGGCCTGGGTAGAAAAAAGAAGTTAAAACGTGCAAAAAAACTAGAAAGGTAACATTTGCAAAGCTAATGCATAATGTTTACCTTCTCATGGTCTAGCCTAACAAACTACTGCTCTGTTTATTCTTACTTAAACACAGTCATACATGTGGGAAGCCACCTCTCCAACTCTGTCCTGTTACATAATGTAACCCAACACCACAGGGTGTCTGCTACAGCATGCACCAGTTACCATGGTGACAGACGTCTGGTCCAGGTCATTGACTTTATTTGTTTGGAGAAGAAGAAGAAGAAAAAACAGAGCAAAAACAATACGTTTTCCTTCTGAGAAGGTAAACATAATAAAACCACCGAAAATACCATATAAATATTAATAGTATAATTATTAGTATTAATCTGCTCACCGTTGTTAGCAGCCAGCATGTCGATCATGCGTCCTGGAGTACAGATGATCATCTCTGCCCCTCTCTTCAACTCTGCAATCTGAACAACACACAGTTCAACACAATTAGCAAAACCTAATTAACTCATGATGCCTTCCTGAACGTGACTTCAAATACTCCTCGCCACTTTGAGACCTACATGTAACAGTAAGAATGTGGTCCCAAAAGCTAATTAACACTGTTCACTGTTGATTTAGAAAGTTATTATCGATTAACTAAGGTAAACATTTACACAGTTTAACACATTTATCAACAGCTAGTGAACACTTACGACTTAGAAACTCATTATAGATAAACCATAAAGCCCCTTTTGTTCTTACAGTTACAGCTGCCTGTCATTCATTCGTTCGTTCATTCATTCATTCATTCATTAACTTGCAAGATAAAAATGTCAAATTGCAGGAGAATTACATGCAAACAAAAGGTATATGATTACAGAGAATGAAGCACATACATGTACATATATATGCCTTAATTTAAATCTGCTTGATTACAAAATATCTTCTCCGACCTATCCTTCAAATGGACCAGTCCAACCTTCATCAGTTTCAACTGTATGTGATGGTCTGGAAGGAACCACTGTCGACAGAGGGGTGTGCGTACCTGTTCACTGATGCCGGTCCCTCCGTACACACACACAACCTTCAGGTTCATGTGGCGAGTGAACTTCTTGCACTCCTTGGTGATCTGCAGGGCCAGTTCTCTGGTTGGGGTCATGATCACACCTGAATAACATAGAAATAAGAACTAGAAATGTAACATTTGCAAAGCAAAAGTATAATGTTTACCTTCACAATCATGGTCTACTCTAACAAACTAATTCTCTGTTTATTCTTACTCAAACACATTTATATATAGTATATGGTGAGCAGCCATCCAACTCTGTCCTGCTACAAAATGTAACCCAACATCACAGGGTGTCTGCTACAGCACCAGTTACCAGTCATTGACTTTATTTGGTTGGAGAAGAAGAAGAAGAAGAGGAAGAAGAAGAAGAAACAGAGCAAAAACAAAATATTATGTTTTCCTTCTGTGAAGGTTAACATAATTAAGGACACAGTGACTTCATGATGTGGATGACATCCACGGGTGCATCAAAGTTTGCCATCATACTGTAAAACCTACAAAGAAGCTGCAGAGGCTGAGCGAGCAATTATATTGCTGAAAATTGAAAAAAAAATATTGGAAAATGGATACTAGTCATAGAATGCCTTTTTTCTATCAGGATTTTTTTACATTTGTATGAGTACGGCTAGGCTGAATAATGTATTTTTAGTCTTTCAAAGTCATAGCAGACATGAAAGCACAAAAATATAGTCAAGTTAGCCCGACAGTGCACCTATGGAGCACGTTGGCAGAACGTATTGCACCTGCGTGAAACCCGTAATGTATTGGGCATAGCCCTTTGGCAGAACGTCTCATATAAGATTTTATTCGCACATATAAGGTTAACATCCCGTCCGTTGTTTCCAAATGTTATGTCAGAAAAGATATCGTCTGCAACGGGGAAAATTCTGATGCAACGTTGACCAAACATCCAACGAAAACCGTAAAAATCGTGGTTTCATGCAGGTGCAGTACGTTCTGCCGACGTGCTTAGTGCTGCAGGGTTCAGAAAATCCAACAGCGCACCTATGGGTCCCTCTGTGTCCTCCAGAGGTCTCTGGTCCAGGATGTGGCGGAACATCGGGATGAGGAACGCCAGCGTCTTGCCGGAGCCCGTCTTGGCGATACCGATCATGTCGCGCCCCGACATGACCACCGGGATCGCCTGTGCCTGGATGGGCGTTGGCTTCTCGAAGCCGTGCTTCTTAAGACAGGACAAGACCTTCTTGGAGACGCCGCTCTGTACCCAGTGGAGGATGGGCTTCGGGCAGCCCTTCCCTTTTACCTGGAGAAAGGACAATTGGCAGGTAAATTTGCTTAAACAAATTAGACAGGTAAACTTGCTTAAACAATAGACAGGTGAATGTGCTTAAACAATAGACAGGTGAATGTGCTTAAACAATAGACAGGTAAATGTGTTTAAACAACAGACAGGTGAATGTGCTTAAACAATAGACAGGTAAGCCAAAAACAGTTACTCAAGCAACTGGATATGATTTTGGAAATCCAGTTGCTTGAGTAACTGTTTTTGGCGTATCTTATTACCTGGATGTCTAACCTTCACCGACGTAATAGGCAGGTAAATTTGCATAAACAATAGACAGGTAAATTTGTTCAAACAATAGACAGGTGACTTTCATAATTAGTAGTATGATAATCTTAATTGCACAACAATTGTACAAGGTACAAAGTATGGCATCTACTGATATATAACAACAAACATACTATGAGACTTATCTATTTCAGAAAAGACAAACTTGTGACCTTACCACCACTAGCTAACATCTGACCTTGACCTATGACCTTACCCTGAGTTCCTCCATCTCCCACCACTAGATAACACTTGACCTTGACCTATGACCTTACCCTGACTTCCTCCATCTCCCACCACTAGATAACCCTTGACCTATGACCTTACCCTGACGTCCTCCATCTCGGCCCGCATGGCCTTGACCTCGTCCTCGGTGAGCTTCTGCAGTTCCGGCACCTCCACGTAGAAGTTCTTCCTGAAGGGGTCGTACTCGATCTGGGTGTGGTCCACACTGGCCAGCAGCTTCTTGGCCTGAGGACAAAAGAATCATGGGATTTAGAACAGTTTTTAGTGTGATCCATACTTCCTAGATTCTGAGTGGTGCAGGTAAAACTTAATAATTTTCAATGTTACATGTATGTATCAGGTACATGTATGCAGAAAAAAGTATTTCGAACCCTGCACCGTGCACCAGGGCAGGAATGGAAAAAAAAAAGAAGAATTTTTCAGCAGCTTCTTGGCCTGGGGGAGGGGGGGGGGGACAATCCAGGGATTTAGAAGAGGGTTCTCACAAGAATTTTATCATAACATAGGGGTCAGAAGGCCAACTTTGCATGGAGTTCCAAAGACATGACCATAGTAGGGGGGCTGGTTATCCTCTCCAGGGAAATCATAAAATTTACAATTCCCTGAGACACTACTAGTATTTCCTATTAGACTGGAAGCTATAGAGAGTCTGCCCGGGGTCATGTCCTTACCTTTGACCTAACCTTACCTTTGATCTGACATTTGACCTGACCTTACCTTTGACCTGGCCTGACCTTACCTTTGACTAGAAGCTAGAGCGAGTCTGCCCAAGGTGACCTTTGATTGGAAGCTAGAGAGTCTGCCCGAGGTCATGGCCTGAGCTTTGACCTGACCCTAGCTTTGACCTGACCTATGACCTTACCTTAGACTGGAAGCTAGAGAGAGTCTGCCCGAGGTCCTCCTCCTCCTCCTCTGAGGACCACTCCAGCGCGTCCTGGTTCTGCTCGATCAGCTCTCCCCTGGCTTCCCTCTTCCCCGTCTTCTTCGCCACGGCCGTGATCACCGTCAGTTTCCCTTTCGTCTCCACCTGAACACAACAGACCAATCAGACGCCTTGAAAATTCCGCAGGGGGAAAGTCCACAATCACATGCTACTGTAGAGCTCTGACACTCTTCGTGGCAAAAAAATTGAGAAGGAAAAATTTCACAGCTTGTTTTATTTATTTTCAGCCAGAAAAGACAACATCCTTCGCAAAAAGGGAAGAGCTAAAACAAAAGCATACTGTAGCTATTGTCTATGCCTGTAAGACTAAATAAACGCATTCCATTTTGGCAGGAAAGACTGAGGACTCTACACAGCATATCACTGTATAACCACACATGTGCCTCCAGGGTCATCGGAACAAAAAGGTTAAAGAGCAAAGGTCGTAAAGTTCATGACAAGCACTGAGAGAAATGTCCATGCGGCCCACTTGTTGTTTGTTGGCATGTGTCCCGGTGGCGTCCGCTTGCAGAGTCGGGGGGAGGGGGGCTTCTTCTTCATCCTAGCAGCAGCAACATGCTATATTGTACATTTCATCGTGTCGCCTACTTCTCTAAACATCACACTGTGCTCACAGTACTTCTTATCCCTCTTAAAGTCCTACTGTTCCAGACGTTACTACAGCTAGAAGACATACATGTATCTGGCTCTCCTGTATTTTCATGATTTCGGTTTGACTGTCTTCAAAAAAGCACAGATCCAAATTTCCGGACCACAAAAATGCACACAAAAAAGTAACAAGGACTCCAGGTACACTAGCAAATATTTCATTACTAATGAAGATCTCTGTCTTGCTACATAATGTAACCCAACACCACAGGGTGTCTGCTACAGCACCAGTTACCATGGTGACAGACGTCTGGTCCAGGTCATTGACCTTATGTGTTTGGAGGAGAAGAAGAAGAAACAGAGCAAAAGCAATATGTTTTGCCAAGGTAAACATAACAAAAAAAGCGTACCTGTGACCCATTGGTGGTGTCGGAGCTGTAGACTTTTCCGACCCTCTCCTGGTCCTTCTTGTTGATCTGTTTCACCTCCTCCTTAATGTCATTCATGAAGGCGTCGAGAGGGTCGATCTCATCTTCGTCATCCTCCTCCTCCTTCTTCACCTGGGAGATGGAGAATTCACTTCACTTCAATTCATTCTTTATCAAAACAATTCACAGACATGAGAAGTGGCCCAGAAAGATCCTCACACTGGATGTGGAAGGCCAAAACCCACGTGGGCGTCCAAGGAGATGGATTGACAACGTATTTAAAGGGAGGATTTCCATCACCTAAACCTGCATAACGTCAACCCACAGGATAGAGGCAAATGGTGGGCTGCCATCAAGCCTCAGCATCAGTGTGCAAGCACGTCTAACCCACGGAGGACAGGGAACAACAGACGCTAAACTGGATGAGTGAGTGTCTGAATTGTGTTTCCCAAGGACATAACAGTGGGGCCTGCCAGGGATTGGAACCCAGAACCTTCAGACTCTGAATCAACAACCCTAACCACGAGACCACCTTGCGTAACTGTTAGATGGAGACAGAACACACCTTTTCCTCCTCATCTTCATCTTCATCCTCGTCGTTGGTCTCCATGGGCTGTTCTTCTTCTTCGCTGTCCTCTTCGTCGTCTTCAAGACTCCATTTCTTACCGATCTGGAAGGAAGGTGAGATCATGTGTAAGACAACTAGAGATCTCAAGATTTTTCACGTTTTTTCGTTGGATATTTGGTCAACATTGCATCATTCAAAATTTTTGAAAACATTTGAAAACTATAGACGGGATATCATCCTTAAATACACGAATACGACCTAAAATAAGTGGTTCTGCCAAAGCACTATGCACATTACAAAATTTGCGCACTGCGTTCTGCCAACGTCTCTGTCTGTATCTGTATCTGTCTGTCTCTGCCTGTCTGTCTCTGTCTGTCTCTGTCTGTGTCTGTCTGTGTCTGTCTCTGCCTGTCTGTCTCTGTCTCTGTCTGTCTCTGTCTGTCTCTGTCTGTCTCTGTCTGTCTCTGTCTCTGTCTGTCTCTGTCTGTCTCTAGCTCTATCTCTGTCTGCCTCTGTCTGGCTCAGCCTGTCTGTCTCTATGTACAGTACCTTGGCTGCCTCTTCCTGAGCTGCCTCCTGGGCCCGCTGGAGATCTTCCGCCTTCTTCCTCTCCTGTCGCCATTTCTCTACCCGCTCACGTCGTCGAATCATCTCCTCCTCCAGACGTTTCTGCTCCGCATCCTTCCAGGGAAAAAATTAACAAGAAACTTACTGATATATCATAGAATAAAAGGTACAGGTAGTCCCATAGCCTTTCTGAAACCATAGGGGCAGTGGTCTTGGGCACGGTATTGGAAAATCCCTCTCCTTCTACTACCTTTTAGTATTTCATTACAGTGCACAGGGCTCAAAATTAATTTTGGACAGATACACTGGTGTACAGCAGAAAATAAAGTAGGGACTCAGGAAAGCCTACAAACCTTACTGCCTCTCATCAGAGCTTGAATATGAAATTCTTTAGCTAACTAGCTCAGATGTCTAGAATATGCTGTTTACAATGCTGCCTTTAGATATGTAAACATACATAGATCTAGTATCTAGTTGCAAAATTGGGCGCAATTTTAGGTACATGTTGTAAAAAATAAATACCTTGTCGAGAACCTCTTCTTTCTCTTCCTTCACTTTCTCCTCTTTCTTCGGCGACTTGGAGCGAGAACGCGAGCGAGAGTGGCGGGACTTGTGGCGCGGGCTGCGCGACCTTCTTCTGATTGGCGACCTGCGACCTTTGCTGCGGCTGCGGCTCCTCCGTCTGCGAGGGCTGCGGCGAATCGGACTGAGCCGTCTCCGGATGGGACTCCTGCTGCGGGACCGTCGAAGGTCACGCAGGGAGATGACCTTGGGAGGAGACTTCTTACCTGGTCTGCTGGGAGGAAAAACAAAGTTTTTTTCCTTCTTTATTCAAATTTAAGTAACAAAAAGCAAATGAATGTATAGTGCACCTCAAACTAATTGTGGATTCAACTACCATAATCTTTCTCACAAGTGTCCAGTACTAAGGTAAAGACAGTAAGTTTTCGCTTAGAGTTAGACTGAAGAAAAGTTTTTTTTTCCAGTTTTTTAAAATCTTTATTCAGATCAAAAACAACATTTAGAACATGACATACAGATATACATACATGCCAGTAGAAATCATTCTCCCATAGCAGAGCTATCCCGCGGCAAATATGTTCGCCTTCGAGAATCTGTGTACACATTTCATGAAGGTGACAAGTTTAAACTTACCAAAAGAAAGAAAGAAAAAGTTGAGACCAACCTTCTTTTCCTGTCCCTGTCTCGTGACCTGGACCGTGACCTCTTCCTGCGTACCGCGGGTGACGGGGAGGGCGACCGACTCCTGGACCGCTTCCTCCTACCGACAGGCGACGGAGACTTCCTCCTCTTCCCTGGCGATCTGGATCGGGATTTCTTCGCTGTCCCAGGTGACGGCGAACGTGACTTCTTAATTCTGACAGGTGACTTGGAGTTGGATTTCTTATGAGGAGACTTGGAACGCGTCTTCTGCGGACTGGGAGAGCGAGACGCCGCTTTCTCGCCAACGGCCGGCGACTTGGAGCGTGACTTGGTTGCCATGGCAGCGGAGGGAGAGGGAGACTTCTTCCTCTCTTTACTCTGTGACCTTCGCGGGGACTTCTTTTCTTCTTTGAGCTTCACAGGTGTGCGTTTCCGCTCAAAGCTGGGAGATCTGGACAGACAAAAGAAACGTTTTCCTCAGTGGGCAATAAATCAATCAAAATAAACAATCAACAAGTGCTAAAATATTATCTTGAAAGTTCATCTGTGTTGGTAGAAGTCATTATGACACAAGTTTAATCTGTAATTTCCAACACAAGAAATTGGACTTTTTTTCGACTGTACAACTCCAGTCTTTGTCAAGGAATGAGAAATCCACCGCTTTTGTGACGTCACGTTATGTAGATGACACAAGTGACGAAATTTGGGTAAGTCCAATTTCTTGTGTTGGAAATTACAGTTTAAACTCGTGTCATAAGTGCTAAAATATGTTTACTTTGAGATTGTGTAACACAAGCTAAAACAAGCGAAGTTCAAACAAACCTTGATTTCCTACGTGACCTTGAGGTGCCTGGTGACCCTGAACTTCTCCGTCTCCTTCTGGAGGGAGACCTGAAGGCAGAACAGACAAATGTCTGTCAACAGTTGAAGCTGTGTTTGTGTACATGACACCATACAAACTTACATGTACTAGAGTAAGCTTATGGATGACATCCATGGCTTGAAATACCACCTGTATATGCAGGTTAGTGCAGGTAAATCGCAGGTGTGCAGGTATTTCTGCACTTATATATTATATAAGTTACCTGCACCTAACCTGCACCTGTCCATGATTAAACCAGTACTAAAATGCATTTCATTTATCAGAGCAGCAACCTTGAATTCTTCAATTTAACACAGGATTCAAAAGAGTACTCTTAGTACATGTACATGTACTAGAAGCTCAGAATTGAACCTTCTTGAACAATCTAATTTTTTTTCTTTTGCACATTCTTGCATAGAGGATTTGGTTCTTCAAGGGATGTCTTCCATGAAATTAAAAGATTGACACTATCTTTGTGCCTTTTCTAAACCACAAGTTGCAAGCAGGCTTGTGTGTACGGTTACCAGAGCGCGGGTACGTTAGGTGAGTACCTCAGCCTTTTGGCCGCCCTGAGCTCCGTGGGGGGTGACTTTGCTTCCTTGTCACCTCTGCTTGGAGATCTGATACATGAGGTTACAAGAGCAGATGTAGTGAAAGTGATCTCGTAAGTAAAAGTGTAGCTAATTAACCTTCCCCTGGCCATTACAGGAAGAGTAGACGATGTGTAATTCAGGTTGATTGTACCAGGAAAATTCGCCTTGCTCTTTTTCAACAAGCACAATGAAAAGTAGACCGTGGCTGAAGGTCCCATCATAAGCACTATGAGTATGACTCTCTCCAGCACGTCGGCAGAACGTACTGCACCTGCGCGAAACCCGTAATGTATTGTGCATAGCACTTTGGCAGAACGTCTCATATAAGGTTGTATTAGAGCATATAAGGTTGACAGCCTGTCTGTAGTTTTCAGATGTTGTACAGGAAAAGATATCGTCTGCAACAGGCAAAATTTTGATGCAACGTTGACCAAACATCCAACGAAAAATGTGAAAAATCAGGGTTTTGCGCAGGCGCAGTACGTTCTGCCGACGTGCTACTCTCTCCCCATGTACACAAGCATTAAGAATCCTGTCTATAGTCGCTACTTTTCTACTGTTGGGAGTTTGAAATAAGAGGATTGTGAACTGAAAACGGCACCTTGACTTCTTGCGTGACTTGACATCTCGACCAGGTGAGCGAGAAGACTTTCTGTCTCGGCTGCGGGACCTGTTCACCAGGAACAAACAAACAGGTAAACAAACAGGTAAACAACATACAGGTAAATATACATACAGGTGCATTTTTTTTATAAGAGTTACATGTATACCAGTCTACATACACACATGCTTTTGACAAATGCAATTACATATACAGTAGTGTAAACGTGAGTTGTAGTTGTGTCCTTGTTTTACGTCTACTATTACACTAGACATGGTCTCTAGGTGCTGGGTTTCACTTGGTACTACTGTAGAAGTTCATGGTGGTTGACTCTCTAAGGTTTGACCCTTGTGACTTGCACTCGTGTGTTGTAGAAAGCGTTTCTAGATGTACATGCTAAGCCTCTGTGTGTCTCAATATAGTGAGAGAGGGCTTTGTACATCTGCACATTGATTTCATGAGACTGACTGTACATAGGCCTAGATATATCATTACCTTTCCTTTACATTTTCAATACAACAATAGTAATGTAAACGACAAGCAAACCTGGACCGTCTGCCCTTTGACCTGTCCTTGTCCTTCTTCCGTTTACTTTTCTCCTCGCTTTTCGTCGGGACGGGGGACTTCGACGGGGAGGGGGACCCACTCGAGGAGCGGGATCGCTTCCGGTAATGTCTGTTCCAAAAATCAATCAATCAATCAATCAATCAATCTTGATTCAAATAACATGCAAACTGTTTCAAACAAAAGCAACAACGTCCATGAAGGTTAGACACCCAGGTAATGAGATAACAAACTAACAGTTAATAATCATCCTGTCAATAGTGCAGTTTTTTCCCATTATTGACAGCATGATCCTGTCAATAGTACAATATTTTCTGTTATTGACAGGATGATGCTGTCAATAGTGCAACTAGTGCATCCTGTCAATAGTGGAAAAATTTGTACTATTGACAGGATGATCCTGTCAATAGTGCATTTTTTCTGTTATTGACCGGGTGATCCTGTCAATAGTGCAAATTTTTTCACTATTGAGCCTTTGGCTTCAAGTTATGTCTCTAATAGCTAACGTTATCTGTGTTTGGACCCCAAATAAAATAGTCATCAAAATGTCAATTCGAAGTACATTTATCGATAATTTTAGGGTTCATATCTTCTGTATCTTGAACAAGAAAAGCTTGCTGTGAAGCAAGAAGTAATCGTGTACTTTCTCAGTGTGCGACATTATGTTTTCTTGCAAAACGATCAGACACAGCACAAAAATCGCCCCCCTCCCCCATAACACTAGTGCGTGCTGCTTCAAAATATGCCTCTCTTTTTCACCCATCTCTGGGCGTGTAAAATAAGATCGTTTATGCATAAGCTAGAGCAAGTCTCTGAAAACACGTTACACCTTCGTGAGGAGAAATAAGAGTAAACAAAGTGGAGTTTTACCTGGTTTCACGAGGCATCTTTTTGTAAAAACGCACAGTACACGATCCTCTGACCTATGGCTGCCGTAAAATAAATTGGCCCCAAACTGTCGTAAAAAACGCCATCTCTTACAACTGTGCGGAATAGTTTTTGTGATTGTTTAATCGCTAATTATGGATCAGAACATTATGATAACTATTTGTATCAATATGATATATTGATAGGTGATTGATCGTTGTGGATATTTAAAAATTGACCAGGATATTTGTGTCGTAAATGTCCCCCAGTTTGCCGCTAACCGTACCAGACATGCGTACAACCCCACGCGTTGGTTCACACTAACTTTGCAAAGGTAAGAAATTTTACAAGAATTTCTAGCTGATCTATAAATTTTGCGGTAGATTTCATATTTGCTTCTATCTGCTAAATATAAGAGTAAACGTTTCCTCCATGTGAAGTTCCCACTAATTTTTTGACACCGTAGAAAATCGTGTTGATTGTGAAAGCCGATGGGGAGGGGGGCAGATATACACGTGTGTGGCAGACACATATTATGTAATTTCTAAACAAAGTTTGTGCGTGGTTTTGTCACGGTTTCTGCGTTTTGCTGATCTACTCTAGAGTTCAGGACCTAAATCACAAAAGTTGAAGACTTTTTGTCTCAACCAAGCAGCTCAATTTCTGTCTATTTCTATTAAATAATAATTTATGAATGGGCAGTGGTAAATTATCATAAAATTATTATTTACCCAATCTGTAAACTATAGAAGTGTGGTTTGTTTGGGCAAGGGATTATATATATATATATATATATATAATGTCCTTGCATAGATTTATATGCTTAGTTTTGTCTCCCCTTGTTTACTATTATAATAAATTATACTATCAACACTACAGGTAATGATCATTTTCCCTTAGACTCTGTTATAATAGTATCATGAACTTCTTCTTCTTCTTCCCGGTACGTGCAAACCTCAATTGGTTGAGGGCTCTAGCACGGTGGGGGTAGGGGTATTGAATGGGGTGGTCGCTATTTTTGTGTGTGTATATTGTAATGTATATTGTGGTTGAACTACTCCATTTACAACATGTGGGCAAGAGGATGTAATGAAGATCACTCATTCATCCATTCATTCATTTATTACGCCACTTTCAGGCTTTACCAGCAATGTCTTACCGAGGAGGTGGAGGGGGTTTCCGAGGGGGCCGTGGAGGTGGGTTTGGAGGCCGTGGAAGGGGTTTTGGAGGTGACCGAGGCGGGCGTGGCGGGTTCAGAGGTCGTGGCGGAGGACGGGGAAGAGGAGGGTACAACAACTACGACCAGGGACCCCCAGCAGAGGTCACAGGTGAACGGAGTAATCTCTGCTTATTGGGAGGTGCAGTTCACCTATGAATTGCTAGGGGGTGCTCATGTGTTTGCAATGGAGAACGTATTCTTGCATACAAGTACCTGGATTGGTGCATGTAGACATCAGAAATACCTGCACAGCTCCAATTTTACCTGCACTAACCTGCATATACCCAGTACATGGACCAGTGCAGGTTAGGTGCAGGTAGACATCAAAAATACCTGCACAACCCCAATTTTACCTGCACTAATCTGCACATGCAGGTGGTATTTTGACTTTTGAGTAGTATTCTAACTTACTTACCTTTCTTACATGTATGCCCCATATGTAGAGGCTGGCCACTACGTCCATCCATGTGAGGGTGACCTTGTGTGTAAAGCCGACCTTGTAGAAAAGGTTCCGTACTTTAATGCACCCATCTACCTGGAGAATAAGGAACAGATCGGCAAGGTGGACGAGATCTTCGGGGGCATCAAGGACTACGTATCCTTACACTGTTTAAGTTTAAGTTCACAGTGCTTAATACTTAAAGTGTGCTTAGTTCAGTGTTTAGTGACCCTACCCGTGGACGAAGAGTTCAAATCCCTCGCCTGACATCCACGCTATTGTAAAGGGTCGCAGTCCTTAGGATGGGACGTTATGTTGTAGTCCACTGTTCGCTGTACTTGTTGAACAGAGATAGGGGAATTTCTGCAGTAGAATAAACCTGTAAATACTGTACATAGCGTCTGTCTTCTCTGTCACGGCCAGTGGAAGAGTAGCTCTTCAGTCAGCTAAACTGGTTCGAGATCACACGAACAGTATATGAGACAGTATTGTACTCTGCTTTTGTCAATCAAACTGAGGATGATTGTCACCGATCTCTGAAGGTATTTCCTTAACATTCCCCAGTATTTCTCTGTGAAACTTTCAGAGAACATGAAAGCTCATTCCTTCTCCAAAGACCAAAAGGTGAGCTGTACCTAGGGCCTACATACATTTACATGTATCTAACTCAAATCATGCTGTTTGTATGATGCTCTAAAGTCACAATGTTGAGAAAACAGAAGGTTGTTTTATTATGCTTACCTTTGCAGAAGGAAAACATATTGTTTTTGCTCTGTTTCTTACTCTTCTCCAAATATATATGGTCAATGACCTGGACCAGACGGCTGTCACTATGGTAACTGGTGCTGTAACAGACACCCAGTGGTGTTGGATGACATTATGTAGGAAGTAGCAGGACAGAGTTGGAGAGACAGGTCACCATATATATATATGGATGTGTTTGAGTAAGAATAAACAAAGCTGTAGTTTGTTAGGCTAGATCATGTGAAGGTGAACGTTATGCATTTGCTTTGCAAATGTTACCTGTCTAGTTCCTAAATCAATCCTTCATTGTTTGTATCATGATAGTTTTTGCCAGTTTTAATTTTACTCCCATCTTTTGTTCACAGTTCTACATTAGCACAGAAAAGCTGCTCCCGTTACATAGATTCCTCCCCCAGCCTCCAGGGGCAAAGAGAGGGAGAGGTGGTGGAAGAGGAGGGAGGGGTGGTGGTAGAGGTAAGAGCCTTGCTTTTGGTCTAGTGATTTAGTTGCATGCACGGGCTTAATCTTTAGGTGTGCCTCAATGTTTTGTAAAAAAATCAATGCAGTTTAGTGTATATGTCACAGGAGAGATTGGAATCCAGGGGAGACTAGAATCAATTTTTTTAAATGACTGATTCTAACCCTAAAATGCGCTGCATACTACCACTAGTTTTTTGAAGTTAGCTATAGACTAAGGTTACTGCCACTAGTGAGTAGTATGCAGCACATTTTAGGGTTAGAAACAATAATTAAAAACCTTGATTCCAGTCTCCCCTGGATTCCAGTCTCCCCTATGTCTGTGACATATACATTGTCTTGTATCCTCCTGCTTGTTGATTTAATGATAACAAATTGAATTGAAATCTTTGACGTCTTGTTCTCTTTGCAGGTGGCCGAGGGGGGTTCGGTGGCCGAGGGGGGTTCGGTGGAAGGGGGGGCTTCCGAGGGGGGCGTGGAGGAGGCAGGGGAGGAGGGGGTGGATTCAGAGGAAGAGGTGAGCTCCTAGCTTCTGAGTTTGTGGGGGGGGGGGTTTCCAGCACATTTTGGCATTTTTTAAAATTTTTTATTTACTTCGTGTTGACCACAAAACAAGGCTCATGGGAGCCACTCAAATGTTTGGGGTTACTGTACAGACAGTGAGGACAGATGTTTGTTGACCTTAGACTTGAAAAGTTAAAGGTTATACCCATATGGGAAACAGTCACGTAGTAGCTTGTTCCATAATGATGTTGTTTTAGGAAAGAAGCTATAAGCGTGGAACTTCCTCCTAAGAGGTGGTGTATGGAGGAAGAAAGGGTAGTGTCTTAATTGTGATATTCTATTATTGGCAGGACTAGAGAGTCAACAAAAAACACACAGCATTTATCGAGTGGCAAAGGTAATCTATAACATGGACAGTAACTGGAAAAAAGGATGGGTTGCTCCTTTGCTAAATTGTATCACTTGGGGAATCGCCATAAACATGGTGGACAGGTATTATGTTACATTCTACACGTTAGGTTTAGTAAACATGAAATTTGTGCCTTGCATTAGTCTGTAGCCAGCAGACATGTGATGTGACAAACAGGTATTATTTGTTTGTTCACGCTGTTTGTTCACACTGTTTTTTCTTCACCCCTCAGGTGGTGGTGGTGGGTTCCGTGGCAGAGGCCGAGGAGGATACTGATGATACAACTGGACATCTCTGTAGAATTTCCATTTCAGTTATTTTCAACGATACTTTGAATATTCTAAAGCCCAAACACTTTAACCATGTCAAACCATAATAAACTTTCTAATGCCTCTTCTGAAACTGACAGTTGTGCAAAATAAAATACAATGTATGTGTATCTGTCATAATTTCAATTTTAGTTCTTCAACGAAATGTTGAATATTCTAAAGACCAAGTTTGGATACATCAAACAGAACTTTTTAACAGGTCTCCTATAACTGCCAGTGGTATGGTATGAAATGTACTCTTCTATACAGACTGTTAGGGTTTGTAATGACAGAAAAGTCTCCCAGCAGATGTTTTTATTTTGCAAACAGAAAGCCCATACATGCTTTGAATACGACATATGGTTTTATGAAGGTGTCTGTTTTCATTTAAATCTTTTTTATGTCATATAACTAGTTAATTGTCTTAGGATATTTGGGGGCCAAATATTTGTGGAATTTACATAAAGGAACATCACGTAGTAGTAAGTGAAAAACATTATTTAGTCTGTATTTTCCATGCCTACTGATGATGATCATTAGAAAGTGTTTTTCAATCAGACTGATTATGTGTCATTCTTTGAGTACATACATACATACATACATACATACATACATACATACATAACGTTATATATCAATGTTATGGTGAGGTACATGAAATTCATGAATGTCGTTCTGATGCAAAAGCACACATTGGAAAGTAAAAATAATACTGCTGGCATAATTCTGGGTACTGTTATCAAGCAAGGCCTTCTCAAGTTTGTCTTGAACACCTGGATATCTGAACGACTGTCCTGCATATGTTAGCCTTTTTTTTTTTTTTTCAAGCCAGATTTGGGACCATTTTCTGTATCATTCTCGTATTTTCTTGACTTGGTGAATCTGAAACACTCCTTACCACTTTGCCTAGCAGTCTCTGGAACATCTCATATACCAGATACACGACACTTTTGCATATATATTTACGTAGTATTAAACTTCTCAGAAAATCCATTTATATTGTGTACATCGAAAGACTACATGAACACCCCCTGAGTTGTGAATGGAATGGTCCACATTTCCCATCATCCCTTGCGTGAGCTAGACAGGTGATTACAACATGGCGGAAGTTCAGTGTTTGTCTTGCTTGACCTTCATTGTTTCCCGAATTTTCCACTCTTAGTCATTGTGATGTCGTAACAAGTATACTATCCGCTTACTGGACGGTACGCAGACGAATTTGGCCGGCAACAGAGGTTTGTAACGTCCGTGTTTCTATAAGTTTCTTGCATCGTTTCGTGTAAAAGAAATTCGTGAGATTACGTCATGTGAGCCAAGTTCATACCGGTAACCGTTACGTTTTTAGTTTCAAATAGTCTGATGAAAGTTATTGATTTCACTAAACTAACAAGGTTATAGAGCCAGGAACCCGATTCAAGTTAAAGCCAGATTCCAACAAGCCTCCCTTTATTATTTAGATCATCATCATGAAAATATATATGTCTACAAAATCACCAGATCACGTTCTAACGTGGTACGTGTATTTGCGTTATGGCTACACTACACGTTCTTTGTTCTTTCGTAATCTTTTAGATGAAGGGAATATTTAGAGGAAAGATGAACAAAAATTTCAACAAGCACACTAACGTTTAAAAACCTGTGAATATATTTCACCACTTTGCCTTGATACTGATAGTGTGAAGCCAATTTGTCATCAACTACACACGGTTTTAATTACAACAAAGGAATTGTATGAGAACAAAGGAATTGTATTTGTTTGATACAAACAAGGAGGTTTATTAAACCTCCTTGATACAAAGAAAAGAAGAAGATACATTCTGGCAATATTTTGCCACTATGAGCACCAGAATGAGTGTGAAAGTGGTAGTTAGGTAAGGACAACTACATGTATATAATGTCCTTGCATTAGGCTAGGGCTACTAGTAATTCACATGGATTCAATTTATATAGGGAGCATTTGGAAGTGATTCAATGTACCATTACATACATGTTTATGTCACATTGTTAGTACTAGTATTGAAGTCACATTATATTTTCAGGTTTTAGATTAAGAAGCA